>OY776662.1:35789614-37084455 GCA_963675795.1 Crossocerus cetratus | reverse complement strand
CCTAACCTAACCTAACCTAACCTAACCTAACCTAACCTAACCTAACCTAACCTAACCTAACCTAACCTAACCTAACCTAACCTAACCTAACCTAACCTAACCTAACCTAACCTAACCTAACCTAACCTAACCTAACCTAACCTAACCTAACCTAACCTAACCTAACCTAACCTAACCTAACCTAACCTAACCTAACCTAACCTAACCTAACCTAACCTAACCTAACCTAACCTAACCTAACCTAACCTAACCTAACCTAACCTAACCTAACCTAACCTAACCTAACCTAACCTAACCTAACCTAACCTAACCTAACCTAACCTAACCTAACCTAACCTAACCTAACCTAACCTAACCTAACCTAACCTAACCTAACCTAACCTAACCTAACCTAACCTAACCTAACCTAACCTAACCTAACCTAACCTAACCTAACCTAACCTAACCTAACCTAACCTAACCTAACCTAACCTAACCTAACCTAACCTAACCTAACCTAACCTAACTATTCAGAAATGTTCAGAGCCTAATTTGGTCCTAATTCTCAGACCTTTTCAGAGCCTAATTCGACCTAATTCCCGGAACTTTCCAGAGCCTAATTTTTAGGTTAGGGCCATTTTTGGGGGGCCATTTTTGGGGCCATTTTTGGGGCCATTTTTGAGGCTAATTTTGGGGGCCATTTTTGGGGCCATTTTTGGGGCTAATTTTGGGGGCCATTTTTGGGGCCATTTTTGGGGCCACTTTTGAGGCTAATTTTGGGGGCCGTTTTTGGGGCCACTTTTGAGGCTAATTTTGGGGGCCATTTTTGGGACCATTTTTGGGCCCGTTTTTGAGGCTAATTTTGGGGGCCATTTTTGGGGCCATTTTTGGGGCCATTTTTGGGCCCCTTTTTTAGGCTAATTTCGGGGGCCATTTTTGGGGCCATTTTTGGGCCCCTTTTTGAGGCTAATTTCGGGGGCCATTTTTGGGCCCTTTTTGGGGCCATTTTTGGGCCCTTTTTGGAGGCCAATTTTGAGGCCAATTTTGGGGGCCATTTTTGGGCCCTTTTTTGAGGCCATTTTTGGGCCCTTTTTTGAGGCCAATTTTGGGGGCCATTTTTGGGCCCCTTTTTTAGGCTAATTTCGGGGGCCATTTTTGGGGCCATTTTTGGGCCCCTTTTTGAGGCTAATTTCGGGGGCCATTTTTGGGGCCATTTTTGGGCCCCTTTTTGAGGCTAATTTCGGGGGCCATTTTTGGGCCCTTTTTGGAGGCCAATTTTGAGGCCAATTTTGGGGGCCATTTTTGGGCCCTTTTTTGAGGCCATTTTTGGGCCCTTTTTTTAGGCCAATTTTGGGGGCCATTTTTGGGGGCCATTTTTGGGCCCTTTTTTGAGGCCAATTTTGGGGGCCATTTTTGGGCCCTTTTTTTGAGGCCAATTTTGGGGGCCATTTTTGGGCCCTTTTTTGAGGCCAATTTTGGGGGCCATTTTTGGGCCCTTTTTTGAGGCCAATTTTGGGGGCCATTTTTGGGCCCTTTTTTGAGGCCAATTTTGGGGGCCATTTTTGGGCCCTTTTTTGGGGCCAATTTTGGGGGCCATTTTTGGGCCCTTTTTTGAGGCCAATTTTGGGGGCCATTTTTGGGCCCTTTTTTAGGCCAATTTTGGGGGCCATTTTTGGGCCCTTTTTTTGGGGCCAATTTTGGGGGCCATTTTTGGGCCCTTTTTTGGGGCCAATTTTGGGGGCCATTTTTGGGCCCTTTTTTTAGGCCAATTTTGGGGGCCATTTTTGGGCCCTTTTTTGAGGCCAATTTTGGGGGCCATTTTTGGGCCCTTTTTTGGGGACCCTTTTTGAGCCCCTTTTTGGGGCTAATTTTGGGCCCGGGGCCGCTTCTGGGCCCGATTTTGAGCTCCCCGGCCATTTTTGACCCGATTTTGAGCTCTGCGGCGGTTTTTTTGCCCGATTTTGAGCTCCGCGGCGGTTTTTTTGCCCGATTTTGGGCTCCGCGGCGATTTTTGTGCCCGATTTTGAGCCCCGCGGCCGTTTTCGGGCCAGATTTTGAGCTCCCCGGCCATTTTTCGGCCCGATTTTGAGCTCCGCGGCGGTTTTCGGGCCAGATTTTGAGCTCCCCGGCCGTTTTTCGGCCCGATTTTGAGCTCCGCGGCGGTTTTTTTGTCCGATTTCAGCTCCGCGGCGGTTTTTGAGCCCGATATTGAGCCCCGCGGCCGTTTTCGGGACAGGTTTTGAGCTCCCCGGCCGTTTTTCGGCCCGATTTTGGGCGCCGCGGCGGTTTTTCTGCCCGATTTGGAGCCACGCGGCCGTTTTCGGGCCAGATTTTGAGCTCCCCGGCCGTTTTTCGGCCCGATTTTGGGCGCCGCGGCGGTTTTTCTGCCCGATTTGGAGCCACGCGGCCGTTTTCGGGCCAGATTTTGAGCTCCCCGGCCGTTTTTCGGCCCGATTTTGAGCTCCGCGGCGGTTTTTCTGCCCGATTTTGAGCTCCGCGGCGGTTTTTGTGCCCGATTTTGAGCTGCGCGGCGGTTTTTGTGCCCGATTTTGGGCTCCGCGGCGATTTTTGCGCCCGATTTTGAGCCCCGCGGCGGTTTTTGTGCCAGATTTTGGGCTCCGCGGCGATTTTTGTACCAGATTTTGGGCTCCGCGGCGGTTCCTGGGCCCGATTTTGAGCTTGGGGGTGGTTTTGGGCCTCATTTGGAGCTTAAGGACAGTTTTTTTCGTGTTTTGTTACGTTTTAAGACTGACTGATGGTAAGGTAGGGTGGGTAAGGTAATGCAAGAAAAGCATGGAAACGTTGTAATTTTCTTTTTTTTATTGGAAAAACATATGTAATACATAAATTCAATACAATAATATAAACATAATAGATATTCACTAGTAAAATACAAAATACAATAAATAATAACACGCTGTATAAATAATACTAATAATAAATATAACTAAAAGTAAATAAAACAGTAATACAAATAAGAATTTGATAAAGAAGAAAGGTAGCATAGATTCAAAAGTAATTGGGCGTTAGTTGATATTGGCTAGATCGGTCGTACAAAGAATATCCTCTCCACAGTTTGTGGCAGTGGCAGATTGCCGCTCCTGCAGCACAAGCGCGTAAGGAATAATAGGCAAGGAAGGATAAGGTAAGTGATCGACTGAAGGTACGGTGGGATGGGTAACATAGGATAGGGTAAGTGATCTACTGATGGGGTGGTAGGGTAGGTAAAGTAGATTAGAGTAAGTTAACGACTGAAGGTGTGGTAGGGTAGGTTAGGTAGAATAACTTGAGTAATCGCCTGATGGTTAGGTAGGGTGGGTTAGGTAGGATAGGCTAAGCGATCGACTGATGGGGTGGTAGGCTAGGTAAAGTAGAGTAAGGTAAGTTATCGACTGAAGGTGTGGTAGGGTAGGCAAGGTAGAATAACTTGAGTAATCGACTGACGGTTAGGTAGGGCGGGTTAGGTAGGATAGGGTAAGTGATCGACTGATGGCGAGGTAGGGTAGGTAGAGTAGAATTTGGAAAGTTATCGACTGAGGGTAAGGCAGGGTTGGGCAAGGTAGAATAAGTTGAGTAATCGACTGATGGTTAGGTTGGATATGGTAAGTCACCGGCCGAAGGTAAGGATTCGGCAGAGGCCGATTACCGTTCCTGAACCGAAGGTAGATAGGGACGTTAACGGGGATACGAGCATCTCAATTTCAGCCTAATTAAAAATGTGTGTCGGCTTCGTCAACTCACACTTGTCGACTATTAGAGCTAGCTGAATAAAACTCGGTATAGTTCTAATGCCCGATAATCTATGAAAATGAAGACTCAGTAAAATCGGTTCGGTACATCTGAGATATTAAATTTACAATATTATCTCATGTATTATTGGTTGTACAATGAATTACCTCTTTTTATAAGTGTCATACTATCATTCGGCAATAGAGGTTTAATGTAAACTTTGCTTTCTAATAATGATATAATGAATTATTGTGCGTTTCAGGTTGCATCTATGGATATCTTTCATGCGGTTTGGACTTATTGGCTTCGCCCAATGCTAAGATGAGTAACATTACTGTATTTGGATTTGGTTAGGTTGGTTAGGTTATTAGATGTACCCTATAACGATAATCATTCCATATATACAAAATATCTTATTAATATATTATTGCCGGTTCTCAGATCTAATGGAGTGAGCCGAAAATAGACAGAGATGCAAGGAAAGATATGTCTGAACAGCGTGGAGGCTGCAGGATGCAATAGTTTTGATGGCAATATAGAGGTACGGAAAGCATTAAGAGGATATTGGGCAGTACATTTCCGGCATTTGCACCATTTATAAAATTTGAGTAAAAAGGCCCATTACTTGGTGAGCATAGCCATTTGATCTTTAAATACTACAATTTTATATCCTCCGCAAGGTACTGTCACCAAGAATTTATATCTTAACATTTCACAATTTTCAACTCCCTTGCGGCTTCTTAATTCTAAATATTTATAGCTCAAACGCAGGTTGGAAATTGTCAAGCATTCAGGTATAAGTTCTTGGTGACAGTAATGTGCGGAGGATATCTTTGACACGACTGGTCCAATTAAAATCTGCTCTTGCGCACTCACTTTTCAAATTTTTGTCTCTGCCAAGGTGCTTCGGACTTTCTGATTCCAATAGTCTGCGGTGCGAGAGAGCGACGACGTTCGACAGTGCATTGTCGTGCATTACCAGCGAATAGGATATCAGCTAATCATCAGCTGCATGTGGCTACGCCAGTGTATCCACACTCTGTTTACTCGTCACATGCCACGACCGAGTCCAACCTGCCAGGAGATCATGCCAGTATGAGGAAGAAGCAATTTCAATGTTAGTGGCGTGGAAAATCTAGCCAGCAAGCATTGTCCTAACCAACAATATACTACAATATATTACAATAAGTCAGTCATACCTCTCATGTCAATCATAAGAGTAGAGTGACTATAAAACTGTTGTGTCTCATTGCTTTGAAATGGATGAATATATGTACACAAGTGTCCATTATATTACAATAGGATTGGCTTGCTTGACTTGCAGCCATGCGTACCGATTGTATTTTCAACAAGATCGGCGGATTCATTGAGAAAGTATGGTGACAATACCTTAGTACAATGGAGGCCAGATTCCAGTATACTAGTTGTTGAGGATTTAAGGAGTTCTATTCGATTCGAGTCGAGATTCTCTAACTGTGATAAAAGTCTTCTCTTCATCATAGAATGCTCCCTATCCTCTTTTCATAACCTCCTCCTGTCAACACGCCACAATATATCGATCATGCGCATTGACTTCAGATACTAGATCACACATGCGCGCCCTGTCGAATATCTATCTGAATATCGATCCGCCAATCGATTCGCATAGCTTTAACCAATGATCGTAGCGATTGGAACGCTCCCCTGCGGAAGCGTGAAGAACTTGTTCTTCTTCTCCGGCCGGCTTCTTTTGACCGCCATAACTGTTTCTTTGCTCAAGGGTACGGACGCGTCCCTTGAGAGCGACAATATATTGTGTGTTGATCCGAACCGCCTAACGAGATATTTTGTACCGCCTAACTTACTGTGTGTTCTGTGATAATTGTGATTGGACCGTTGGTGTTTTTGCCACCGGCCCTACCTTCTACGACGCCAACATTCCTTACGGCGACTTTTTCACCCGCCTCAAGGTATTTGAATAAACAAATTGTTATCAGAACTTCCTCTTATCTTTCTACTTGATTTCCTGACTAGCCTGAGTCCAGAGTCCCGCCTTTTCCGCGACAACTGCTAAGCACCTGCTTTCATCACCTGTCCTGATCACGTATTACACTTCTGACAGAATCATGATTTCGCAAGCCTAATCGGCTAATGTGGAGATCCCAAGCCTCCACGATTGAAAATCCATGTGTATCAGATCACTTCCCAATAATTGTTCAAATCGAGCTATTGTAGCCAGGCCGTTTTCATGGTCTTGTGTGCATCGACGGCGCAATTCTCTCATCATGTGGATCGCTAACCCCTTTCCACTCTTGTAGAACCTTAATCAAGTCAAATTCTCGTGTGTGCAAGTTCTTTGACGGAACTTTGTGTACATCATCAGACACACACATTGTCCAAATCACCTTTTCCAACATTCGATGCTCTGAACATGATAGATTCAAATTTTGTACCTGACCGATCCACCTTGGATCATATATGTAAATATTCTTATTGAACTTGTACACATTTCTGACCTCGTAAATTTGTAACGATCACACGACCACCCAGTGTCACCAGGCATCCGCGCTCAATAAATCACACCTATTTATTTGCTTAATTCAAAATACAGTCCACTATTAATTATAAACCTTTGACCATCTTTAATCATCCCCAATGTTTATCCCAAACACTAGTCATAGTGGTAAGGAGAGTCGAACATGTGTTATGATATGCCACTAAATAATTGTTGTTTATTGTTGCTTGCAGACGTCAGATAGTTGGTTGTTATTTTACCGGCTCATTGATAATAGTCCGGAAGGCAGAGGCTTGTACGAACAGAGGGATTCACCTGTTACTAGCTTGAAAAGAGACAGTGCGGAACTTTTCATTAAAGAAGTTATCCCTTCGCTGAGTTCGAGTTTTGTAAGTATATGAGATCAAACTTTCCTGGGCAATTAATGTGGCGCTATACTTTCCCTTAGGAGAAATCTGCTTGGATAGATGGTAATGGTATCACCTCTCTAGTTTGTATAGGAGATGAGCTTATGGTAGCAACAGAAACCAGTCATATAATCCGTCGTAAATGGGATGGTACTGTCAATCGTGACTATTCCGCTCACAGAGAATACTGTATATGTTAACGACATTGCATATTCCCCATTTGTCAGGGGGTTCGCTATTGTTCTCAATACAGGCAAAGCTGTCTTTCTTACTGCACCGTCGCTCAAATTCCATCCTAATGTAAGTATATCTCACTCTATACCATTAACAACTGGTCCAATTAAAATCTGCTCTTGCGCACTCACTTTTCAAATTTTGGTCTGTGCCAAGAATTAGAATCTGGCTCATAGGTAACGTGGAAGTTAGTTAAACCTACTTATGCATAGTTTCGAAAGTAAATGGCCAATGGTTGATCTTGACTACGACCGGTCGTACAAAGAATATCCTCTTCACAGTACCGTTGCAATGTGTGTTTACAATATTATCTCATGGATTATTGTTTGTACAATGAATTACCCCTTTTTATAGGTGTCGTACCGTCATTCGGCAATAGTGGTTTAATGTTAACTTTGCTTTCTAATAATGAAATAATGAATTATTCTGCTTTTCAGGTTGCACCTATGGATATCTTTCATGCGGTTTGGGCTTATTGGCTTCGCCCAATGCTAAGATGAGTAACATTGCTGCATTTGGATTTGGACTCACATGGACTCTCTTAACAGGTAATTAGATGTACCCTATAACGATAATCATTCCCTATATACAAAATATCTTATTAATATATTATTGCTGGTTCTCAGATCTAATGGAGTGAGCGGAAAATAGACAGAGATGCAAGGAAAGATATGTCTGAACAGCGTGGAGGCTGCAGGATGCAATAGTTTTGGTGGCAATGTAAGGGTACAGAAACCATTGAGAAGATATTGGGCAGTACATTTCCTCCATTTGCACTATTTATAAAATTTGTAGTAAAAAGGCCCATTACTTGGTGAGCATAGCCATTTGATCTTTAATTACTACAATTTTATATCCTCCGCAAGCTAAAAACCAAGAATTTATATATTAACATTTGACAATTTCCAACTCCCTTGCGGCTTCTTAATTCTAAATATTTATAGCTCAAACGCAGGTTGGAAATTGTCAAGCATTAAGGTATAAGTTCTTGATGACAGTAATGTGGGGAGGATATCTTTGGCACGACTGGTCCAGTTAAAATCTGCTCTTGCACACTCACTTCAGAAAGTGTTGTCTTTGCGAAGAATTAAATTCTGGCAGGTAATTAACGTGGGAATTAGTTAAACTTACTTATATATATTATTTTTAAGAAGGCCTTGAAGGAATGGTAAATGAATGAATGAATATATTGACTGTCACAGTTTTTGCTATAGCCGATGCATAGTATCAAAAGTAATTGGGCAAAAGTAGATATTGGCTGAACTAGTCGTCCAAAGAATATCCTCTGCAGAGTACTGTTACGTCCAATTTGTATTCACAATTGTAACTCACGAATTGGTTATAAAATGAATCACCTCTTCTTATAGGGTTCATACTATAATAATAAACTATAATTTGTTATTATGTTTTTCTGGTAGCATCTATGGATATATTGAATACGGTTGGGACTTACTGGCTTCGCTGAATGCTAAGATAAGTAACATTACTGTATTTTGCTTTTGATGATCGTTGTAGTTTATTTTACGAGCAATGTTCTTGTATTCCAGGTTGTTTGCTGGTGTAATGGACAAAAGGTACTGAGACTCACTCTCTTGCCAATTAAACTTGAATTAAATTAAATAGTTGCGCTTTCTACTGCGTGACTCGATTCAGGGAGTTGCCATTACTCTAGATAAGTGACATAGGCGCTTATCGAGGCTCTAATTTTCCAGAGATTGGTGCAATCATTGCACCAGCCTCTCTCACATTCACTCTAAATCGCAAATAAGAGCAAAGCGGTCAGCCGTACAAAAGACTGGAGCCACAGACTTGAGATCGCGCGCCAGACATATTTCCATTTAATGAGTTATTTCCAGTACATACATAATACAAAATAACCATTGATGATAACCAAAATATGGGTTTAGTATTCGCCAGAGGCAGCTTACCGCTCCTGAAACGAATGGTTTGTGGCAGAGGCAGGTTGCCGCTCCTGCAGCACAAGCGCGTAAGGAATAATAGGCAAGGAAGGATAAGGTAAGTGATCGACTGAGAGTACGGTGGGATGGGTAACGTCGGATGGGGTAAGTGAACGACTGATGGGGTGGTAGGTTAGGTAAAGTAGATTGAGGTAAGTTATCGACTGAAGGTGTGGTAGGGTAGGCAAGGGAGAATAACTTGAATAATCGACTGATGGTTAGGTAGGATAGGGTAAGTGATCGACTGATGGTTAGGTAGGATAGGGTAAGTGATCGACTGGTGGGGTGGTAGGTTAGGTAAAGTAGATTGAGGTAAGTTATCGACTGAAGGTGTGGTAGGGTAGGCAAGGGAGAATAACTTGAGTAATCGACTAATGGTTATGTAGGATAGGGTAAGTGATCGACTGATGGTTAGGTAGGATAGGGTAAGTGATCGACTGATGGGGTGGTAGGCAAGAAAGAATAACTTGCGTAATCGACTGATGGTTAGGTAGGGCGGGTTAGATAGGATGGGGTAAATGATCGACTGATGCCGAGGTATGGTAGGTAGGGTAGAATAAGGTAAGTTATCGACTGAAGGTAAGGCAGGATAGGCACGGTAGAATAAGTTGAGTAATCGACTGATGGTTAGGTTGGATATGCTAAGTCACCGGCCGAAGATAAGGATTCGGCAGAGGCCGATTACCGCTCGTTAACTGGGATACGAGCGTCTCAATTTCAGCCTAATTAAAAATGTGTGTCGGCTTCGTCACCTCACACTTGTCGACTATTAGAGCTAGCTGAATAAAAAACTCGGTATAGTTCTAATGCCCGATAATCTATGAAAATGAAGACTCAGTAAAATCGGTTCGGTATATCTGAGATATGAAATGTCAATGTTCCGCGACGCACAATCGCCTTTAACTTTGGACGCGCGTATCTCCGTTAATATTAAAGATCCATGATCGGGACTTGGCTACGTGATTAGCATATGAAACAAGCTTTCAAGTGAGGCCCTTAGCAATTGTGCAGCATATCTGGTTCGTTCTGGCGAGTGCTTCCAAATGTTGAGTACACTTTTCTAACCTATTACGGAATAGCATGTTTACTTCAATAACATTCCTTGTACGAATCCCGCGGATTAACAGCTTTTGGGAGTCAATGTACTCTTAGAAATCAAAAAAATGAGCCACAAACCGATATTCTTCATGTCCTAATAACGATGATATAAACATTTCAAAGTTTTGACGGGTAGCGTGTCATTACGAAAAGTTTGACATTTCATATCTCAGAAAATACCGAACCATGGCTTATCGAGCACTGCTGCTACTATGCCGAGTTTCCTTAAGGTACTAGCCCAAACTGGGAAGAAACAGAATGTATGGATTATGATAAAAGGTACGTTTTTGCACATGACTTATAAAGAGGAACAAAATTGCTTTGAATAATTATTAATTTTCTATTTCAGTAGTATATAGATGTGATTATCTATGGGAATCTTGATGCGATGTCGTTATTTTGGTTCATTTGATAGTCTATCGATTGGAAAAATGATTCTGTACGGATAGCTGCATAGATGAAAATAAGGTATAGGATAAATATGGAAGATATTATTTGACCAGATGATTCTTATTAATGTTATATATTAATGCTCGAATTGTACTTTTAGACTAGATTCCTATACACGAGTAGGGCCTGATTGCACCACTTGAATGAAACTTGATGGGCTTGCCGTCGCAAAGTCAGCTGACATAGGAAATCATACATGGTATAATGAATCATTCGACTTAACTTTAGAAATACTCTTTATATAGCAAGTCGACTTGTCTTATAGGTTTTATACTATCATTTGGTAATAGTTGTTTAATTTAAACCTTACTTCTTAATAATTAATTATTGTGCTTCTCAGGTAGCACCTACGGATATCCTTCACGTGGTTTGGAATTACTTGGATTTACCCTCGGCTCTTAAATTTCCAGATTATTTGCCGATTAAGTGGAACAAGTGGTACTAAGACTCACTAAACAGGTAATTGGACATACACTATAATGATAATCTCTATGTGCAGAATATTTTATTAATAGAGTGTTGATTTTTCTTAGATCCAATAAATTGCTTGGAACATAGATAGAGACGGGGGAAAAATATACCTGAACAACATGGAGGCTGCAGCAGGACACAATAGTTTTGATGGAATGTAGATGCACAGAAACTATCGAGAGGATATTGGGCAGTACATTTCCTGCCATTGGAATATTTTAAACAATGGAGCAACAAGGGCAATTACTTTGTGAGTATACTTGCACACTCACTTTTCAAATTGTTGTGTTTGTCAAGAATTAGAATCTGGCTCGGAGGTAACGTGGAAGTTAGTTAAACCTACTTATATATGTTATTTTAAAGAATCTGTGGTTAATGCATAGTTTCGAAAGTAATTGGGCAATAGTTGATCTTGGCTACGACCGGTGGTACAAAGATTATCCTCTCCACAGTACCGTTACGTGCAATGTGTATTTACAATTTTATCTCATGGATTATTGTTTGTACAATGAATTGCCTCTTTTTCTAAGTGTCATACTATCATTCGGCAATAGTGGTTTAATGTAAACTTTGCTTTCTAATAATGTTATAATGAATTATTGTGGTTTTCAGATTGCATGTATGGATATTTTTCATGCGGTTTGGACTTATTGGCTTCGCCGAATACTAAGATGAGTATCATTACTGTATTTGGACTTGGTCGGCCCTTGTATTTTGTTTTATAGACAATGCTCTTGTATTTCCAGATTGTTTGCTGATTGAGTGGACAAGAGGTAGTGAGACTCACTCAACAGGTAATTAGATGTACCCTATAACGATAATCATTCCCTATATACAAAATATCTTATTAATAGATTACTGCTGGTTCTCAGATCTAATGGAGTGAGCGGAAAATAGACAGGGATGCAAGGAAAGATATGTCTCAACAGCGTGAAAGCTGCAGGATGCAATGTAGGGGTACGGAAAGCATTGAGAGGATATTGGGCAGTACATTTCCTGCATTTGCACTATTTACAAAATTTGAGTAAAAAGGCCCATTACTTGGTGAGCATAGCCATTTTATCTTTAATTACTACAATTTTACATCCTCCGCAAGGTACTGTCACCAAGAATTTATATCTTAACATTTGACAATTTTCAACTCCCTTGCGGCTTTTTAATTCTAAATATTTATTGCTCAAACGCAGGTTGGAAATTGTAAAGCATTCAGGTATAAGTTCTTGGTGACAGTAATGTGCGGAGGATATCTTTGGCACGACTGGTCCAGTTAAAATCTGCTCTTGCACACTCGCTTTAGAAAGTGTTGTCTTTGCGAAGAATTAGAATCTGGCAGGTAATTAACGTGCAAATTAGTTAAACTTACTTATATATATTATTTTTATGAAGGCCTTGAAAGAATGGTAAATGAATGAATATATTGACTGTCATAGTTTTTGCTATAGCCGATGCATAGAATCGAAAGTAATTGGGCTAAAGTAGATATTGGCTGAACTAGTCGTACAAAGAATATCCTCTGCAGAGTACTGTTACGTCCAATTTGTATTCACAATTGTAACTCACGAATTGTTTATACAATGAATCACCTCTTCTTATAGGTTTCATACTATCATTTGGTAACAGTTTTTTAATGGTAACTATGCTTCCTAATAATTTGTAATTATGTTTTTCTGGTAGCATCTATGGATATATTGAATGCGGTTTCGACTTACTGGCTTCGCTGAATGCTAAGATAAGTAACATTACTGTATTTTGCTTCTGATGATCGTTGTAGTTTATTGTACGAGCAATGCTCTTGCATTCCAGGTTGTTTGCTGGTGTAATGGACAAAAGGTACTGAGACTCACTCTCTTGCCAACTAAACTGGAATTAAATTAAATAGTTGCGCTTTCTACTGCGTGAATCGATACAGGGAGTTGCCATTACTCTAGATAAGTGACATAGGCGATTATCGAGGCTCTAATTTTCCAGAGATTGGTGCAATCATTGCACCAGCCTCTCTCTCATTGACTCTAAATCGCAAATAAGAGCAAAGCGGTCAGCCGTACAAAAGACTGGAGCCACAGACTTGAGATCGTACGTCAGACATATTTCCATTTAATGATTTATTTCCAGTACATAATACAAAATAACCATTGATGATAACCAAAATATGAGTTTAGTATTCGCCAGAGGCAGCTTACCGCTCCTGAATGAATGGTTTTGTCTCAGAGGCAGATTGCCGCTCGTGCAGCACAAGCGCGTAAGGAATAATAGGCAAGGAAGGATAAGGTAAGTGACCGACTGCAGGTACGGTGGGATGGGTAACGTAGGATAGGGTAAGTGATCGATTGAAGGTACGGTGGGATGGGTAACGTAGGATAGGGTAAGTGATCGACTGAAGGTAGGGGAAGCAAGGTGGAATAAGTTGAGTAATCAACTGATGGTTAGGTAGGGTGGGTTAGGTAGGATAGGTAAGTGATCGACTAATGGGGTGGTAGGGTAGGTAAAATAGATTAAGGTAAGTTATCGATTGAAGATAGGTTAGGCAGAATAACTTGAGTAATCGACTGATGGTTAGGTAGGGCGGGTTAGATAGGATAGGTAAGTGATCGACTGATGGCGAGGTAGGGTAGGTAGAGTAGAATTAGGTTAGTTATCGACTGACGGTAAGGCAGGGTAGGCAAGGTAGAATAAGTTGCGTAAACGACTGATGGTTAGGTTGGATATGGTAAGTCACCGGCCGAAAGTAAGGATTCGGCAGGGACCGATTACCGCTCCTAAACCGAAGGTAGGTAGGGACGTTAACGGGGACACGAGCGTCTCAATTTCAGCCTAATTAAAAATGTGTGTCGACTTCGTCAACTCACACTTGTCGACTATTAGAGCTAGCTGAATAAAACTCGGTATAGTTCTAATGCCCGATAATCTATGAAAATGAAGACTCAGTAAAATCGGTTCGGTACATCTGAGATATTAACTGTCATTGTTCCGCGACGCACAACCAACACAAATTTTGACGTACGTTTAACTTTGGACGCGCGTATCTCCGTTAATATTAAAGATCCATGGTCGGGACTAGGCTAGGTGATTAGCATATGAAACAAGCTTTTAAGTGAGGCCCTTAGCAATTGTGCAGCATATCTGGTTCGTTCTCGCGAAAGCTTCCAAATGTTGTGTACACTTTTCTAACCTATTACGCAATAGCATGTTTACTGTAATAACATCCCTTGTACGAATCCCGCGGAGTAACAGCTTTTGGGAGTCAAAGTATTCTTAGATAGCAAAAAAATGAGCCACAAACCGATATTCTTCATGTCCTAATAACGAAGATATAAACATTTCAAAGTTCTGACTGGTTGCATGTCATAACGAAAAATTTAATATATCATATCTCAGAATGTACCGAACCGATTTTACTCAGACAAGTCTTGATTTCCATGGCTTATCGAGCACTGCTGCTACTATGCCGAGTTTCCTTAAGCTACTAGCTAAAACTGGGAAGAAACAGAGTGTACGCATTATGAAAAAAGGTACGTTTTTGCACATGATTTATAAAGAGGAACAAAATTACTTTGAATAATTATTAATTCTCTATTTCAGTAGTATATAGATCTGATTATCTATGGAAATCTTGATGCGACGCCGTCATCTTGTTTCATTTGATATTCTATCGATTAGAAAAATGTCTCAGTACGGATAGCTGCATAAATGAAAATAAGGTACAGGATAAGTATGGAAAATATTATTCGACCAAATGATTCTTATTAATGTTATATATTAATGCTCGAATTGTGCTTTTAGATTAGATTCATAGACAGTAGTAGGGCCTGGTTGCACCACTTGAATGAAACTGGATGGGCTTGCCGTCGCAAAGTCAGCTGACGCAGGAAATCATACACGGTATAATTAATCATTCAACTTAACTTTAGAAATACTGTTTATATAGCAAGTCACCTCGTCTTATAGGTTTTATACTATCATTTGGTAACAGTTGTTTAATATAAACTTTACTTCTTAATAATTAATTATTGTGCTTTTCAGGTAGCACCTACGAATATCCTTCACGCGGTTTGGACTTACTTGGATTTACCATCTGGTCTTGTATTTCCAGCTTATTTACCGATTTAGTGGAACAAGTGGTACTGAGACTCACGAAACAGGTAATTGGACATACACTATAATGATAATTTCTATGTGCAGAATGTTTTATTAATAGATTGTTGATTTTTCTTAGATCTAATAAATTGCTTGGTACATAGACAGAGACGGAGGGAAAAATATACCTGGACAGCATGGAGGCTGCAGCAGGACAGAGTAGTTTTGATAGAATGTAGATACACAGAAAGTATCGAGAGGATATTGGGCAGTACATTTCCTGTCTTTGCAATATTTTAAACTTTGTGAGTATAGCCATCGTATCTTTAATTAACAGAATTTTATATCCTCCGCAAGGTACTGTCACCTAGAATTTATATTTTAACATTTGACAATTTGCAACTTCCTTGTAGCAGCTTCTTAATGCTAAATATTTATAGCTTAAACACAGGTTGGAAATTGTCAAGCATTAAGGTATAAGTTCTTGGTGACAGTAATGATGCGGAGCATATCTTTGACACGACTGGTCCAGTTAAAATCTGTTCTTGCACACTCACTTTAGAAAGTGTTGTCTTTGCGAAGAATTAGAATCTGGCAGGTAATTAACATGGAAGTTAGTTAAACTTACTTATATATATTATTTTTAAGAAGGCCTTGAAAGAATGGTAAATGAATGAATATACTGACTGTCATAGTTTTTCCTATAGCTGATGCATAGTATGAAAAGTAATTGGACAAAAGTAGATATTGGCTGAACTAATCGTGCAAAGAATATCCTCTGCAGAGCACTGTTACGTACAACTTGTATTCACAATTTTAAGTCACGAATTGTGTATACAATGAATCACCTCTTCTTAAAGGTTTCATACTATCATTTGATAACAGTTTTTTAATGGTAACTATGCTTCCTAATAATTAGTTATTACGTTTTTCTGGTAGCATCTATGGATATATTGAATGCGGTTTGGACCTACTGGCTTCGCTGAATGCTAAGATAAGTAACATTACTGTATTTTGCTTTTGATGATCGTTGTAGTTTATTGTACGGGCAATGCTCTTGTATTCCAGGTTGTTTGCTGGTGTAATGGACAGAAGATACTGGGACTCACTCTCTTGCCAATTAAACTTGAATTAAATTAAATAGTTGCGCTTTCTACTGCGTGACTCGATTCAGGGAGTTGGCCTTACTCTAGATAAGTGACAAAGGCGCTTGTCGAGGCTCTAATTTTCCAGAGATTGGTGCAATGATTGCACCAGCCTCTCTCACATTTACTCTAAACCGCAAATAAGAGCAAAGCGGTCAACCGTACAAAAGACTGAAGCCACAGCCTCAGATCGTACGCCAGACATATTTCCATTTAATGAGTTATTTTCAGTACATAATACAAAATAACTATTGATGATAACCAAAATATGAGTTTGGCATTCGCCAGAGGCAGCTTACCGCTCCTGAGTCGAATGGTTTGTGACAGAGGCAGATTGCCGCTCCTGTATCACAAGCGCGCAAGGAAGAATGGGCAAGGAAGGATAAGTTAAGCGATCGACCGATGGCAAGGTAGGATAAGGTAAGTGATCGACCGGTGGCAGGGTAGGGTAAGTAAAGTGGAACAAGGTGAGTAATTGACTGAGGGTAAAGTAGGGTAGGTTAGGTAGAACAACGCAAGTGATCGACTGATGGTGAGGTAGGATATGGTAAGTAACCGACTGAAGGTAAGGATTCGGGAGAGGCAAATTGCCGCTCTTGGACCGAAGGTAGGTACGGACGCCAATATTACAATATTACCACAGACCAGGTACAGAATAGACAGGGCAAGTTGGGCATTGAAACAGCCAAGGCCACAGACCAGGCCCGTATACCTGGTCTGTGACATTACACAGCTAACGAAATAGTTACCGGTGAAATCGATAAAATTCAATGGTCAAAAGCTGATAGAACTTATCTGTTACACCCTGCAGTACTTGCAGCCGATGCTTCTCAACTGCTGCCAACTGCTATACCAGCAAATGTTAATTAAATATTCCTTCTCCTTGGTTCAAAACTAGCATGTGTATTTTTTTTGTATATATCAACGTATTATTATATACGTATAATTATACGCCTCATTCCAGTGGTGCTGCCACCGAAACGCCTGCGCCGCTACACTCAGGCCCACGCGTGCGTGCCAAACTCTGCTGTTATAACTCGCATGTTTTTTCCACATTTTTTTCCGTCCACGCGTCCCGTCCCGTCTCACGCGTCAAGCTAGATCTGCTAGAGCTAGAACACGTGCACTCTCCCCCCCTCTCTCCCTCTCTCTCTCTCTCTCTCTCTCTCTCTCTCTCTCTCTCTCTCTCTTATGTTGCGCTGTGCTCTGTGCTCTGCCGCGGTCGTGGTCATACGCTGCGGCAGCCGAAAACCAGCAAATGGAACACTACGTTACTACAAAATGGCAAAATCGAGCTACGTCAATGTCATGCAATTGCGATGGGTAATTATAAATCATTGTGCCCCGCTTAATCCTCGAACCGCCGAATGAAAAACCTCGGGATCAAAGATACCGAGGAACCGAGCCGGCGCGATTAACCTATTAGGTTAGGTAGCTCGCACCATCGTATAAACATTCTTCTGTGCAGAAAAGCAAATATGCTCTTGCTGAGAATATTCAAGAGATTTTAGAGAAGAAGCTGCTACGCCACAGACACCATCCTGGTGTTGCTGCCCCGAGAGCCCCGACTTGCCCAAAGACCATTTCAGAGACAATTGGAATACTCGTAAAAGGTACATGACGGCACCTGCTTTGATTCCTCTTTATCATTAAATAGTATGCTAGAATATATTTATTCACGCCAAGAAAATACCCAACTTGGTACAAATTGTCTGCATGGCTAACAAACCTGATTGAAGGACATGCTCTGTCAACTAACCGAGTCAGAAAAAATGCTGAAAAGCTTGCTGCGCATCTACATGCCAGGCACAAACCACTAGAGGAAGAGGAAATACAAGAAAAGCTTGAGATATCGAAAACTAGACTGGCTATCATCCCCGAGTCGAAGGAAGCTGCTCCCGCTGATGCCACTGCCACCGATCCCTTGCAATGCAGGCGTGGCAAAAGATTAATGAAACAGCTAGTTTACAACTGGCAGCCAGTCAGATACGATGCATCCACAAGTCTAGCATATTTGGTGGGACGTGCTATACCAAACTATACAGTGTTATATAAGATATTCAATGAAATGAAACATAGGGAACCGATGTTTAAGCCTTATACCATCCTAGACTTTGGATCTGGTGTTGGTACAGTGTTATGGTAAGCAGGCTACTCTGGCTTGTGAAAGGGGATGGGTGGCAAGCTAAATACGAATACTATCCCTACACTTGTTTACAGGGCAGCTAATGGAATCTGGGGTGATTCTCTTCAAGAACACGTTTGCATTGATGTCTCCCATGAAATGCACGACTTATCCGATAAATTGATACGTATGGCCAGTCTAAAATTGAAAAGAGTTTTCTATCGGCAACACCTACCAGCTTCGTCCATGGTAAGATCAGATGGACCAAGAGAGAGTTGCTGATATTCGCTTTAGGGCAATCGTTTATGTCATGTTGTAGCCGAGATATGACATCGTTACTAGTGCTTACTCCCTATTCGAATTACCGAGTGCCACGGCCCGCCTGGCACTCCTGTCTAATTTGTGGGAAAAAACTGATCGTTACCTTGTTCTTGTCGAAGAGGGCTCCAATGCGGGTTTCAAGGTATCTTGAAAGTTTCCCTTTCCAAAGATTTGTCCTTCTTCATAGGAAAATACAAGCACTAATCTACACTTGTGTTCATCTCAATTTCCTAGCTTTCTGATGCTTTCTTTTCTTTAAGATTTTGAATGAAGCACGAGACTTTATACTCCAATACCGAGCAGATGAACATGAGCTGGAAGAGGCAGCTCATGTTTCAGCTCCCGTAAGTAAATGGTAACATTGGCAGAGAGACAGAGAGAATTTGAGAGGGAAATCATGTTGCCTTTTCAGTGCCCACACAATTTACCATGCCCAAGATACATGAGCGATAACACACCGTGCAATTTTTCGACATCTTATTTGCCGCATCCAATATTGACACCTTCGGCAACTCGAAATGAATTATATTCTTACGTCGTACTACGAAAAGGTAGAGATTGTTGGAGCTTGCTAATGAAAAGCATATATCAGAAGCCCGACGGTTTCCTCTGGATAGAAATCTTGCCTGATAGGCCTTATTTACTTAGGCAGGATACCCATTGAGGACGAGCAATGGCCACGCATAGTACGACCAGTTTTGAAACGCTCCCGTCAGGTTATCTGTCGAATGTGTACGGGTCGTGGTCAACTTGAGGAAGAAATTTTTACTACATGGAAAAGCGGCAAGTACGTCCAGTCGATTTCAGATACAAACCATATGCTAGTTATTCTATTTAGTTGCTATTTCTTCTTCGCCCCTCTATGTACCTTTGACCGACTTTGAGCGATTTCCCTTCTTTCCTCTCGGATTCTACTGACGTATAGGGATGCGTACCGCTGTGCGCGCTCGAGTAATTGGGGGGATCGCTTGCCCGTCAAACTCGTCGATCAACTCGAAGAGAAAAACCTGGCAGAAGCAGGAGCTATAGCTAATAATGAAAAAGAAGTGGAAATGGAAATGGAAAATAAAGAGGAAAAAGCGTACGACAAAAGCTGCTTGGAATTGGAGTAAACTCAACAAAAAGACTGGTTGTTGGCGAAGCTCCACGCTTCGATGTACCTCCTCTGGATTGAACCATAGCAGCATTGATACTTGGAGTATGGGAGGAAATAAATTAGGTTACAAATACATACTCGGTGTGTCATCATTGCTTGTATATCTCTCCGCTTCCCTGCTTTGACTCTGCTGTAAAAGCACAAGTGGGCCTGCTCTGCCTATTTGCGCGTATATGAAAGAAAGGCGCCGGCGGCGGCGGCGGCGGCGGATTCGCAAGTGGTGTGGATCAGAGTAGGCAGTGAATCCCCTCTGCATCTTTGAGAAAAAGCAAGCCGCCAAGTCCAGTTATTCTCACACAAGTACGAGCCAGTGCATTTCTCCAGGTGCAAGCTAAGACCAGTTCAAGGATACGAGAAAGTACATTATACAACCAATGATTATTTCGCCTCGGTACTCTCTATATTTTCGCTCGTGCATTCGCTCATCTCTTCCTCCCCGAGTATGCGCGCGCGCGCGCGCGTGTGGTGTGTGTGTGTGTGTGTGTGTTACTGTCATCATCTTCACATTGACACTGACACTAACTCATCCTCTCTTCGCAATGTCGGAATTTCAACTAATTATACCAGTGAACGCGTAGTCAATGTTGCTCCAAGACGCAGAATGAACGGCTGCCTCAAATTTGACTGACCAAGTGAAATTACTCTCATCTCCCATATATATTTCTACTTACAACTTGTCTCCTCCCTTCCTCCCTTCCTCCCTTCCTTCCTTCCCTTTTCCCACCCTTTCGAAGATGTGCCATTCCCCTTACGCAATCAATTGTGAAATAATACAACAAGCGACAGTGCATTCTACCTGCTTGCTATACATGTCGTATGCTCTTCCGCATACTGCAACTTTCCCCAGGGGAGCAGTCTCTTTCACTTTCTTCTCCGTACGCCGCGGCCGCCGCGGCCACCTCGACCAGTCAGCCAGCCGCAGCACCCGCCGCTGGACGCGAGTAAATGTCGTACAATTGCAGCGAGCAAGCTATAATATTCGCAGTGCGTCAAAAACATAGACACACATCCGCGTGCGCGCATGAATATACGTGGATTTTTAACGACATCTTGATGATAGAAATTTGTTTGCTCCTTTGTCCCCTGGGGACATCTTTGAAAGAATAGCGGAATACGCGCGCTGGGGAAGGGAGAGTGCGATTACAAGTTGGCACAAGTGATGCGAGAGGTTGACAAGTTGGTGTCAACTTATAATTTCGACTAGGGTATACTTTCAACAAGGAGCTGTTAGAATGTTGTTGACGGTGACGTTGATACTCCTTGGAGCGCTTCTCATAGTTTATCTAGGAACACGAAAACCCAAGGGATATCCCCCAGGTAGTTTATCCAAGGCATTAGCTGTAGCTGTGCCGTTAATAATACCAATTGTTGATTGCGTTGCGCGGCGGGTAAAAAGGACATAATTTCAGGACCTAATTGGCTGCCGATTTTGGGCAGCCTTCTAGACGTTGTTCGCATTCGTCAGGAAACCGGTTACTTGTTCAGGACGTGTTCGGAACTGAGCAGAAGATACGGACCAGTGGTAGGTCTCAAGATTGGCGTCGATCGCATTGTCATTCTGAATGACTATGAAAGCATTAAAGCAATGCTTTCGGACGAAACCTGTGACGGGAGACCGATCGGACCGTTCTTTGCCGCGAGGACCTGGGGTGAAAGGAAAGGTAAGAAGTAATATATATCTATATACACATATACATATGCATGTAGATACATATATCCACTTTCCTGCTCTCCGCACCTATCTCACAAGATCCTTCTCCTAATAGAATTTCCTATCTAGCCCTCACTCTACTCTTCCAATTGCGGTAAAAGAATTACTTGCATTTTCATCTCACACGTTCCCTCCCCTTTGCAAGGTCTTTTGGTAGTCGACGGTGCACTTTGGGTCGAACAACGACGATTTGTATTACGGCATTTACGAGAATTCGGCTTTGGCCGGACCAGCATGACTACTATTATAGAGGACGAGGCCGCCAAGCTCGTCGAGCACTTTAAAAATCTAGTTGCCAATGGATATAGAGAAGATGTGGCCAATAAGGAGAACCGCGCCGCCGCCGCCGCTGCCGCTGTCGCGAGGAACGTTCGAGCGGCAGCCAATAATGGTCAGATATATCAGTTACGCAGCTCGCCGACAACCGGGAATGAAAAATTAGCAAAGTCGGATAGGACTCGGAGTGAAAATGGTGAAAGGCCGTACTGGCTAGAAAAAGACGCTCGAGTCGCCCAAGATTTAATCCAAGAGTCAGGCGACGAACAACATCCACGAAGAAAACCTTTACAAGCGGCAGACATGTACGTCAAGGCGGACGAATATGCGGAAGTGAGAAAAGTCTCGCAGACAGCCGGAGTCATCATCTCGATGCATGATGCATTTGGCGTCAGCGTTCTAAACACTCTCTGGAGACTGATGGCTGGTAAAAGGTTTATCATCCCTTTCTCTCTCGGTCGTTCTCTACCATTTCCATTGGACCATTAAGCGCTAAATCGTTAGAATTTTACCAATTGAAGTATTAGCCGCCGGCCACCGGCCAACTACTTTTCCGTTTTTCGATTTCAAGACCACCAAAAACTCTCCCTCCCCCTCATTCAGGTTCAACCCGGACGACAGGGAGCTGACGCATCTTCAAAGGATATTGACAAATTTACTCCGAGAAATTGACATGATTGGCGCTCCCTTCGGACATTTTCCCATCCTGAGATTCGTTGCCCCCGACAAGTCCGGCTACACCTCCTTTGTTGAAACTCATCGAGAACTTTGGCAGTATTTACGGGTAAGACGGGTAAATAGGCTAAGAGACAAGGGTGCTCGGATCGAGTCAACACTGACTCGGCATAAAAGTACAAGACAACAACAAGCTAACCAGTAGAGGAAAGTCTGCTTTTTCCAATGGTTGGCGCTTGTGCGTCACGCCGCGCCGGCCGAAATGAACCCCGAGCTATTCTCTCCCTCCCCTCTCCAAATGGCTCTGTCCGCTTATGTTTCAGGCAGAATTGAATAATCACAAAAGCAGTTTTCGACCAGGCGCTTCGAGAGACTTGATGGACATCTACTTGGAGGTCCTGAGTTCGCGCAACTGTGGAGAAAGCTTTTCTGGTAAGGAGCTAGAGCTCTAGGACAAGCAGCCTCGCCGCCGTGTCTTGTATACGTAGTTGGATGGCCTGTAATAAGCAACTGTTAATGCTGCTCTCCTCCCTCCCCCCCTATCCCACAGAATCTCAGCTACTAGCAATCTGTACGGATTTATTTATCGCCGGATCCGAAACAACGTCAAAGGCCCTTGGATTTTGTTTTTTGTATCTCGTGCTATTCCCCAACGTGCAGAAGAAGGCGCAAGAAGAAATTGATCGAATAGTCGGTCGAGAGAGACTGCCAAGCCTCTTGGACAGGCCACGGTACGCTGTCCTCGATGCATTTCTTTCAACTTGAACCGAAATGGCGTGCTTCCATTCTTCTTATCTTATCTTCTTTTCTTCCCAATTATTTTGCGAGCAAGTCTCCAAGCCGTGCAAACGCATCGAGACCGACTGATTCTAACATTTCTCGTTTCCAGGATGACTTATATGAACGCGATTGTTCTCGAGTCAGTAAGAATGTTTATGGGCCGTACTCTAAACGTACCACACAGAGCAATGAAGGATACTGTCATTCTGGGTTACCGGATACCGAAGGTAATCTCATCGATCGGCCCTTGTGCACCTTTCTAGTTGGTAATTTTCAATACGAAAGCAAAAGGGCTCGCTCTCTACTTGACGTTTATGCAGGATACAATGCTCGTAGCAAACTTTAACGGGATACTGATGGACGATAGTTGGGGTGATCCTGAAACCTTCCGTCCAGAAAGATTTATCGACCCGAGTGGCAATATTTCGATACCGTCAGCCTACTTTCCCTTTAGTATAGGTACGTATGAACCTCCGTACCTCTTTCACAGATGCGTCAACATCAACCTCCTCGCGACGACACTGATGCATCAATGATGCCTTTTTCAGGGAGACATCGCTGCATGGGAGAGCTCCTCGCGCGGAGTAATATATTTGTTATAACAGCTGCGTTACTGCAGACTTTCACTTTCTCCGGTGTACCGGGTGAGCGAAAGCCCTCGACGCAAGATTTTGTAGACGGCGTGACTGCAGGACCGAAACCGTTCAGGGTGCTACTCTCCTTGAGAGCATAACTCGGACGATAAATAACGCGCGATCGGGTGCGAGTGAGTAGGATTGTTTGTGCGGAAAAATCAAAAGTCCCCGATGACTTTTGGAGCACCCTTCGCCTCCGTGAATACCCCTCGAATCAAGACCACCCTACCAATGATGAGCTTTTCGCCACGAGCTTTACTATATGATTATATGATTATATGTGGTTGTGTGTCTTGACTCTCAAAAAATATGCTTTATTATAACATAGGAAAGTATATTCAAGCATCCACACATTGTATACACATGCAAGCATCATATCACGCACACGAAAGCTTGAATATACACACTGTTCCATACGACGTTCAAAACAATCGTATCAATTCTCTATTTAGCTGTTGGCTGTCGAACATGGAGAAACCTGTCGTTCTGGGATCACTAACGTGGTGAGCGCGACCCCCCTCAATCCTGCCCGGGACATCGAGACCATCAAGTTAATCGAGTATCGTATATTTTCTTACACAATGAACTCTGTATGTGTTACGTGTGTAGTAGCGGACGCATTACCGAACATCGCACGGTCGCGTTGTGTCCTCGTTTCTCGCGTATCGAAGATGTAACCGTGCGAAAGAAATGCCGAGATTCGTCATCATTCCCAACCATTCCCAACTATGCATGTTCACCATCGCTGCTATTCGTGCAATGCAACTATCTAGATTGTTCCCGACGAAAAGTTGTGAAAGAAAGCGCAGCCAAGAATGAATGAGAAAAGAAAGCCGTAAAAAAAGTAGGAGAGATTTGCCAACCAACACTTGGGGACAGATATGGGATAAGCAGGAGAAGCGCGAACCTGCGGCGGCGGTGGTCGGCGTCGGCAGTAAACGGCCGATGAGGTTTGTTATTCGAATCCCCTCGAATCCCAGCAATGCGACACAATGTACATACATCAATGATTGTATCCTACATGGGAAAGCTACTGACTGTCACCTATCCAATTGGCGGAAAATCAGTAGCAATCACTGCACGCGCAAAGAGACCCGCGAGATAGCTTCTTCATTCTTTGTGGGTCAGCTCGATTGCTCCTCGACAATGTGGATCTACCGAGATAGATGGAATAAATCTTGTTAAATGTACCGACATGCAGAGAGTTGCTAAAGTTGAATAATGGCGACTAGAGCTATGTACTAGTACGTACGTACCTCCGAGAGGATCGCCCAGTTTTCACTCTCACTGTGCACGGTCAACCGAAGCGCCGATATTTTCCCCAACCTTCTGTCGACGGTACCTTGAGCTATTCCCAGCGCATCGAATTTCCCTGAAACAGCAACAAGCACACCGCGAGATACGATAGATCCGATTCGATACGAGTGAGATAGGAAGAATGAATAGTTGGCCAGGGCTTGCATAGAGTCCCGGAGCTGCCTCTACCTATTAGAGCGTAGCCGTCCTCGCTAGTATCATGAGCGTTTCTCTCCGGAAAGCGAAAAACTTGAGTCTCTGGCAAGGCCTCCACTGTGGTGTTGTAAAATCTGTCCGACGGATGCTCTGGGTTGCCACTCCTAAATAAGTATCTATGGAAAAGGTGGGGAAGAAAAGCGGATTCCAGTCAGACGCGAGTCATTTCTCATATCTCATATGGTCTGGTCTGCTGCGGCGTTCGATATCGTTTGAAAAAACTGTGGTGCTTCGTGGCCATACCTCTTGACGAAGATCGGATGGGAAAACTTGAATTTCAAGTGATCCCCTGGTTGTGGGAGTAAACCCCAAAAGAAGGATTCGCCCCTATATGCTTTCTCGAGAGTGTACTGTTTGTAAGGCTTGATCTGGCTCTCTACAGTTGCCGCAGGATTCTCATGAGCGTAGTAGAGAGTTATTTTGCCGAACTGCTTATCCTGGAACGCGAGAGCACCGGCCAACGTTTGCTTTCCACTCGCATGAAGAAACAGGGGGGAGGGAGAGAGAGAGAGAGAGAGACCGCGAGAAGCCGGCAAGGGTTACCTTCAATTTTTGTACTTTTCCCTTCAACGAGGAGTGCGTCCCTATGTGTTGAAAGAGCGATGGTTTATAATGCACCCACAATTCAGCCTTGGCCATTTTGCAGTGCTTCTACGAAAAGGGAGTAAGCCGCGGATGAATGAGTTTTTGAGCCGAGGTTGAGAGGCATTGTTGTAGAGGTCTGTCTACTTACGTTGTCCTTGTCTAGGCTGCAGACTTTAGTTGAAATCAAGTGATCTAATAACCAATCGACAGGCTTGTCGTTGTGAAACATCAAGAAGAACTGTACGAGCCATGGCAGCTCGACGCACTTGAACAATTTACCTGCCGCCAATGCGCGAAATTAGCAAATATTATGATTCCTAATGCAATAGATGAGGACTGAGAAAAATGCGAGTACGCATTTTTCGCAGTGGTCTCTTTGGGTTTCACGTACCGATGAATCCTAACTGACAAAAGTCGAGCACGAACCAATTCTCCTTGGCAGCAATTTTCTGTAGTGCAAACGATTTCATGGTGGTTATGAAGTTCTTTTTTGCTAATATGTCATCCTCCAACTGTACATAAAATGTTCCCTTTGCTTGTGCGTACGACATAAGGAAAGCAAAATCTAGATTTTGTTTGGATCTCCAAATGACCCTTTGGTGGTCATCGCCCAAGGTATCTCGTAATTTTGACAAATCTGGATAATAAGATGCGGATGGTGATATTACATCGATGACACCAGCTTCGCACTCCGCAGGGAATCTGGAAAGCGTAAGAAAGAGGGGCGAGATAAGAGAATGCATCGACTGATAGTCGTAGTGAGACAGACTTGAGATTCTAGACTTACTGCACTTCGATTTGTTTCGCCACGTATGTGACATAATCCAAATCAGTCTGGAAAGTGGAAATAGACGAATGGTTAATGCTTGGTTGAATGTCGGTTGAGCCGGTGACTATTATAAACCTAGCAGTGCACATGGCACAATAACGTGCTATCGATAGTTATGACAAGTTTGATTCTGAAACACTCACTTCGGCGACAAAAACAATTATAAGTGTATCAGCGATTTCATTGGGACTCATGCGATCCAAGAGATTCTTAAGTGTAGCCATTAAGTAACTTTGCACTTCTCTTTTAACGGTAGGAACTCCTAGAATCATACTGATCCCGGTTCTACCCTTGCTTTGAACAAAAGCTGGTCGTAGACTGTTTGGATCATTGAGAAAATGGGGCAGGAAATTGTATAAAGAAGGCAGTCTTATGCTGCTAATGTTTGAGCTACTGTTATTCAACAGAAATTGCAAGTCTGGCAGCATATGATTGTTCTCTACCATCTGCAACAATTGATGGGACAAGAGATTGATTTCTTCTTGGCTTGTCATGTACTTGGCATGCAGATGCTCTAGCTTTGCTTGTAATTCTGCTATGCTATTCTGTAGCATTGTTTCCTTATGCACGTACGATGGGGAAAGTAGATTTAGAATAGCACATGGTACCAGTGCCACTGACAGCACGACTAGGCATCGTTTCCTTACAGGGGTCAATGTTGCGAAATGAGCCATCATCCTCCTCGCCCTGCTCAAATTCTACATTTTTCCTCTTTCCCGCCCGTCACCAACACTCGTGCATTCCCCCTTGGTAGCTTTTCTCTGGCAATCCAGAGACAGATCGAGGGACAGATCGAGAGACAGATGGAGGGAGAGAGAGAGAGAGATTCAAATTAATTTCGAAATATATTTCATCGCGTTATCTCTACTTCTGGAAGCCGGGGCATCCAAACCACACACTTTTCTCGTGGATCGTCGTGGATCGTCGTGGACCGACAATATAGTTCACATGGTCCTTTCTCCTGAAAATACAACTTGGCTCAGTGCTGTCTCTTCATGATCACTGCGTATTCGCCACCGTAGACCAACCGTACTAATAGATAGAGTCAATGACGCATTTTATATACTTTAGTTTAGTTGCGCTCTCTTCGCTCTGCCTTATATTTCTGAAGCTGCTCTCAGCTGCTCTCAGCAGCTGAGTTGCTGACAGTTGAGGACTCAGGTGTGCTCCACTGCTCCACTCCACTTCCACTCTCCACTCCCGGCCTCCCGGGCAGCGTTAGCTACTCTTTTACCTCTTCTAGTATTTCTATTTCCTGTATATTCTTCTCATACTGACAACCAGCCAGTCGCGTTTCGCACTCAACTTTTCACCATTTTCCCCGCAATACGCATCCGTCGGATGCCTGCTCGCGTTTTCCAATTGATTCCTTTTGCACGTTTCGCACTTTCTGCTCTCTCTGTCTCCGGCGCCGATGCTGACGCCGACTCCGACTCCGTGTCCGAACTTCCCGAGCTCTCCGGGAGCACAAACAAATCTAATCTAACGCACCTATGTAAGTATGTGCCAACCAATTTCTCCGGTCGTCCAATATAACCCTTGGTCGATCATTCATCTATTAGCTATTTCGACCTCCGTATACGACACGCGACCATCCACGTACGCATGCAACCCATCCATCCACCCATCCATCCATCCATCCATCCACTCGCAGACACGCACCCACCATTCCTCCAATACATATACAGATGCATACATGAGTGCCGTGTCTCGTGTCTGTATGCCACAGCGAGCGTATGTGTGTACATACATACATACACATGGACACGCGGGTGTCCCGCGTATGCTCGCACATTTGCGATAACCTCTCTGTCCATAGACGGTGGCTAGTCTAGACGTCTAGAGTCCAAGTCTAGACCTAGAGCATAAGAAGACAATGATGAATATATCATAAGTCATAAATATATATATGATAATACAGCGTGTGTATATGCAATGGGTTATTGTTGGATCAAGTGCGGTGCAGTGCGGTGTCCACTGATATATGTATATGAGTAGCAGTGTCAGTTGGAATCTGCGCTCTACTCTTGCCAAGTTGCGATACGCGTGACGCGTGATACCTACGCCGTTACGTCGCGCCGCGCCGCGCGCTCGCTCAGCGGGTGGCTCCCAGCCCCCCAGTGGTGGCCCCGGTGCCCGGTGGCCGGGTGCAGCCGGCTGTAGACTGTAGAGTGGATCGGGTCGAGTGATCGAGTGATGATCGTCTGCTTGCTGTGTGTACGCTATATGTAACTATGTTGCTACGATGTACTACATATATGTTACTAGCGACGGACAGCGGCATCGCGGTTTCCAACATTTTCAAGTCGCTAGACTCGCTAGTTCCTAACACATATACATACTTTTGTAGCCTGCATAATAAGTAAATGGCCAAGGGCGGGACGGCTGCGACTGACCGAGCCGGGGCGGGAGTTCGTGCGGACGGCGAGCAATGCCGCGCTGATGAGAAATGCATATCATTTTGGATCAGTAATCTATACAGAATGCTATATAGATTCGATTCGATTGTCGTGAGCCCTTTTATTTTATTATGAATAACCGCGACTTCCAACCTGCGGTTGCGAGGTCCATCGCGGCAGAAAAGGAAGAGTGCGTCTACATATATACATATATGTATTATTATAAGATAGGACCGTTTTGCGATCTCTATCTGTATATAGATAGAAATATGTATGTATGTAGTATAAAGTTGTTGATATCTATATGTATATATTGTAGTAGATAGATTGTGTAAATATCTATCGATTTGCACGAGTATATTTGATCAACAGGCGCTACAACAAAGAATAAAGATTTTGATCGGTAAAGGCGAGTTGCGACCCGGCGGGGAATTTGAGAAGAATCGATCCGATCGATATATATCTACTGCATAGGTGAATACTGAATAGGACATACGCATAGGTTGATCAAGCTGTGACATTGATTATCCCAGCCAGTATGATTCTCCAACAAGTGGCGGACATATTGAGCCTTCTGACGATTGGCATGTGCTTTATACTCAAGATACCACAAATATTGAAAGTGGTGGCTGTTAAATCAGCCGATCAAATATCTGTACTTGGCTTGCTACTAGAGCTTACAAGGTAAATGGGATGGACGCGAGTGATAACGCGCGACGACATGAAAGAGAGAATTGGAGTTGGAGTTGGAGTAACTCTCGTGGAATTTCTGTTTCAGTTATACAGTGATGACTAGTTATAATTATAGAAATGGTTACTCAGTCCTCTCCTACTTGGAATATCCTATAATTCTAATTCAAGAGTACATTTTAATATTTCTCACCTTGAAGTATTTGAATCGAATAAACCGATGGACGGTGGTTGCGACGGTCGCTTATTTTGCAACAACTCTCTGTTTTCTTACACAAATCATTCCAGGCGTAATCCTCACTATTCTCGCGGTAAGACCATATATCCACTCCGTAAGGCTAAGGTGACGGGGTAAGAGCAGGGCTAATGCTAATGCTAATGCTAATGCTAATGCTAATGCTAATGGGAGTGGGAGTGGGAGTGGGAGTGGGAGTGGGAGTGGGGTTGGGGGTGATCCCGTCGACAAACACGTAATGTATGTATGTACGCTTATACTGTCTCATTGTCAGCCAATTGTATTTTCAGCCAGCCTGTACTCCAATTTCGGCATCGAGCAAAATTGTTCAGTTGCTCGCTATTATACGGGCCAAGAATGCCGATTCCGTCTCACCGGCAACCTGGTTTATCTCAGCATTTACTAATCTGAGTACGTATACAACCATCACGATCACCATACGGACAATTGCAATTCATCCATTTATCCATCCACGAAAAACTATCGCTATCACTATGCTTTTCTCTCTCTCTCTCTCTCCCCCCCTCTCTCTCTCTCTCTCTCTCTCTCTCCATATATATAGTATATATATCTACATCTTAGTCATGTCAGTTACGTATGTCTTTCAGCAAGGGTCTTTACCATTTGGATGGATTCGGCCGACATTTTGCTTCTGGGCAACTTTATCATCTCCGTCATTTTAAGTTCGAGCATCATGTTTTCCGCCATCTATTTTAGATGGAAACCGATCAAACGAGAGTAAGCCTAAATAGATTGGCTCCTTCTGTACATAGATATAATTCGATATGTATTACAACAATATATACGTTTCTGTAGTAAGTATTAAACAAAATTTATTCTATACATACGTATATCTACACAAGAGTGTTGAATGCTAAATATATAGATATGTGTCTATGAAATAAAGTAATAAATCAGCAAGGTTTTTCTCTTGAAAACAGACAACTATGTATTCTATACCCCAGTCATATTCTGTTCTCTAGCAGAACTTATTGTGCTATATCCACCGTATACATATACATACATATGCAGGTGATGGGAGACTTTCCGTGAAAAGAATTGGAGATTCGTGACACACATGACTACATATTTGACATAGCCGTCATAGACGGCGGCGCGGGTGGGGGTCATCGATAGGTGGAGGAGCACAGAGAACTGTCCTTTCCTTTCCTTTCCTTTGCTTTCCTTCCCTGTTGGATTCAAAACGAGCAAGCGAGTGGTTGGGGGGGGGGGGGGGGGTCCATCGAGATAATGTCTGTATGTATTAAAAAGGAGGGGTTCGGGAGGATCTTGGTAAGACGGCGGGTGTCGGTCTTTCCGTCTTTCGGCCGCCCGAAGGATCAAGGTGAGAGAACTGCCGACCTTTACGGCGCGGCGCACCGGTAGCTCAGGCAGTAGCAGAGAAGGGAGAATGAGAATTTTCTGAAGACGATAGAAAGAAGGCAGATAGAGAGGAGAAGGGAGAGAAGTGCGGTCTCCTAATAGGAGACAGGTCACCTTAGAAACGGAGTGGCCGTGCCGGGCTGGGCCAGCGCAAGTGGCAGATGAAGTGAGAGAGAGAGAGAGAGTGAAAGAGAGAGTGAGAGTGAGGGTGGGGGGGGGGGGATGAGAGTGCGGCAGGATGATCCGGCAGGGAGTAATAGCCGATCGGGGAGGGTCTCGGGTCTCGGGGCTTGGGTCCTAGTCTGGGACGGTCCGAAGGTCTGCGGGGAGGAGGTAGCAGGTATGTATGTAGGTATGTAGTAGCCGCAAGAGTGGAGAAAAATCTGAAACTACCAGCAGTCGGGCTCTCGGGTCTTGGGGTCTCCCTCGGTCCCTCCTCGGAAGAGGCTCGGAAGCAGTGTGGCGCGTTGGTCGTTGGTTCTGAGTTCCCGCTGACCTCCGCCCCGGAGCCGGAGCCGCAGCCTCCTTCCCAGCCTTTACTCCCAAAGGCTGCGGGACTTGTCAGTCTGTTCCAGTCTACTGCGAGGAGCTGCAACACGCGCGCCGCAAGCTGGTCAGCCTTCCGGCATCCTCGGCATTCCGTCTTCTTCTCGCGAGCTCTTCCACCGGAAGACTGCGAGGGGATTCGTCCAAACGGCAAAGGTCCCACTAAAAGAAGCAGAAAACCCCATAGAAGAACAGGGGGAGAGGGAGGAGAGGCGGGAGTAAGTTCTACAGGGGTGAGACAAAGTGTGAGAAAGAGCGAGGATAGCCACGAGAAATCCTCATCGAGAGGCAGAAGAGGCGGAAGAGGCGGAAGAAGAGGAAGAAGGGGCGAGGGGGAGGGGGGGAGGAACTATTTTCACCGGAGCGAAGAGCAAGGGGATAAAATAGAGGATATAGATAATAATTGTAGAGGATAAAGAACGGCAAACGAAGGACGGTCGGTTCACGGTTCACGGTTCACGGTGGTGGCTGCCGGCTACTCTCCAGTCTCCAGTCTCCACTCTCTGCTGTCAGCCTGTCAGTCGTCAGGATGTTCTGGTGGGCGGGAGTGCTTTTCTTGAGCATTACGGTGCTCCAAGAAGCGCAAAGTGAAATCCTAACGCCGCCTTACTTCAATCTCGCTGAGGGTAAGGAGATTATCGCTTCAGCCACGTGCGGTGTCGGAACAACTGGGCCCGAACTTTATTGTAAACTCGTCGGGGCAAATGCCGACCAGGATGAGGACATCAATCTCATTCAAGGACAGGTAGGTGGTGCATTATTTTCTTTAATCTTTACCTCAGCCGGCCGCCCGACCCTCCCCACCCAGCCGCCGTTTCCTCGTAATGCTAATCCTCTACTTGCTCTTATAGCTCTGTAAGATTTTCCGAAAGATTTCGGAAGCCTTCGGTACCATCCGAAGAATCTGAGCGCGACTATGTATGTAGTTGGCCAGCACGTGTTGCTTGTTGCCAATAGGACTGAGCAGCCGCCTGCTCGCGGACCAAAGCAAAGACGAAGAAGGCCTATACGTAGAGAGCGATACCAAAACCATAACGGTTGAATTTTATCTTTGTTTGGTCCTTCAAGACCAAGAGTTTATCTATCGGTCTAAAGCAATGTGCTGCTTGCTCAGTTACACGCTTCCCTCTTACCTCCATCATCCATGCGTATACTATCTCTGTATATTCGATATCTATACACACACGCACTCTCTCTCTCTCTCTCTCTTCACCATTCTAGAATACGTATCGCGGTAGCGAGATAAATGTGTGAACGAGATGGCCCACTGTTGCTTTTTCTCTTGCACCAATAACGTACGCTATAGATTCCTGCTGATTTCTTCTCGGACGTTCTTCTTTCTTGATGAATCGAGTGAGAGAAAGTGGCCGCTAGTGAAATAGGGTATTTTTAATGGAAGATAATAGATGGAGGGGCGTCAAGCCTCCGAGAGTTGATTATCCGAGGTTGTTAATACGTTTGCAAACTTGGCGCAGCCTTCTGCGATGGTATATGGGCTGGGGAAGAGGAGGAGGGGGAGAGTGCGAGTAGGAAAAGAGCAGGCAGAGACGGCAGAGACGGCAGAGACGGCAGAGTATGTAGAATGAAGGGTTGCGTCAACTGGTACGTGCAGGGAGAAGACGGCTTGCTTCTCTGTAGTGCTATCTTACACGAGCCAAGAGACATAGAGAGCACATTAATATGTATATATGTATCAGACTCTCGGAACTGCGATAACGGAGAGAAGATGGTAGTTAGTAATCGCTCTGGTGCGAAAGAAGAGCGAATGAAATACGTGGAAGAGCGCGCTATGTACGATAAGCCGGGCGGGGTTGAAAAAAGATGTGCTGGCCTCCTTGCTAGGATCTACAAGATTCGAGTGGAATTATCCCCTTAGTTGAAATAGAATAGTCAGCCAGCAATGCCCGTAAAACACTGTGCGGCGCGGCGCGGCGTCGCACATCACTAGATTACTAGATACATATGTGGGAGTGGCAGGGCACCTATAACCTAGGGAGCGTACAACTTTTTGTCCGCGCGACGTAGATTAGCTTTTAGAAGAATGGTCGTGCGAACTGCGAACCCGCGCATTTTCTTGCAAAAGAAGATACATAATAGGATGCCGAGTGGGAGGATGCTCCCAGTACATGTGGATAAAGTTATAAAATAAAGGAAGCAGCAAGGGAGAGGTGGCTCGGCTCGGCTCGGCTCGGCGCGAACGGTCCTACCAGGAAGAAAGTCATTGACGCATGTATATTGTATGGTGGTGCGGTGCGCGCGCGTGGGAGGGGCATGCCGCATGCCTGATAAGAATTCGATAAGACTGACCTCGCGATAACACTTGGTCATCTTCTCCTTTGGAATTCCATGCGATCTGGTTTAACCGATGGTCCATTTCGGCAACTAGAGAAAAAGCCTATGCCGGCACACTCTCACTCTCATTTATTCTCCAAGAGTTCATTGCAATTCTATTCTATGAATGAACATGCGTATTAGAATAGGTTAGGCTAGGATAGGATAGGATAGGATATAAGTTCTAAGAATCGGCGCGGCATGGGGAATAGGAGGCTGGCTTGAGTTGCCAAGGATTTAAGAAACTCATGTGAGATATATGTATATTGATATGAAATATCATTTGGATTTGTTTGCTTAGGTATGCGATTACTGCGATGCAGATAATCCTGAGAAGCGGCATCCCCCGGAATATGCGGTTGACGGTATGGAGACCTGGTGGCAATCGCCACCGCTTTCCAGAGGAATGAAATACAATGAAGTACATTTAACCATCAATTTGGGCCAAGTAAGTAGCTTGAATTTCTCTCCAACACGTATCTCTATGCGCACATATGCATGTTAATGTAGCAGGGCCATTGGTTGGAAAGGAAGTTTTGCTTGGGGAGTGTACGGCCGCAGGAGGGAAGAATAGAATACCAGTACATACATACATGACGAGTAGCACGCGTGCCGCGTGCGTCGCTGTGAGGGATGTTAATCTCTATGAAATTGTCTTATCACACGAGTTTGCTTGCGCTTGCGGTGTTGCGTAGGCGCTTTCCTGCAAATGGGAAAAAGTTATCTTCTCGTTACTTCCGGAGACAGTGGCAATTGCGGATGTTAAGAAAGGGAGGGCGAGCGAGCGAATGCGTTAGCGTTAGAGTTATTCAGAGTTGATTTAACGTCATCTGCCGACTCCGGCCAATATCTAAACTTTCCATATTGTTTAATACCGTCAGTGTTGCCAGCATTGAGACATTTACATATGACCGCCACGAAACAAGCGCCATATGATGCCAGAGCAACTATAATCTATACATATATATCCGAGTTGTTTTGCCTTGAGTGGGGAGAGAAACAAAAATCGTCCTTTTCCGCTCGTTAACACGTTATATGTATAACATAACAAGTTATAACATAACAGGCGGCATCCATCTATCCTCTATCATCTACCTCTATCCCGATAGGTGTAACATACATACTCTCTCCCTATAGATATATATGTATGTATGTACACTATGTAGATGTAGAAGGTAGGGCGAGCGACGCACCACACTCGTACCCACACTCGTACTACCGCAGTGTGTAGATCGTGTAGGATTAGTGGCTTTCCGCTAAACAACTTGTTGGAAGGAACAATTGACTGACTGGGCATATCAGCTAGCAGCAGGGCAGCAGGCTAGCAGCGACCACCGTCCATCAACTGACCCGGCTCTGGCCGGCCTATTGGAATATTGTTGTATACATACAAGTATCGACAGCATGGTCCCATGTCGCCGCTTGCTCCCTTTCTTCAATTTCTCATTCTCAGTGGTGTAGGGTCATTGGTTGGGCACCATGTGCGGGGGAATTCCGAGTTGAGGGACAAGGGACTGGGTTCACCCACCATAACACTCTTGGAAACTTGCAAGAGAAAAGCAAAAGGGATGCCCCGACGCGACGCAGTTGGGCAACATGTGCTTGCCATATCTCATCCCCTTGGTTTTTAGGTGCGGCCTTCGCTCTGCTCCCCCCCCCCCCCCTCCCCCATTTCTATATGTCAAACCCCGGTCAAGTTTTCGGAGACATACGACGCCCAAACCGATAGATTCCATCCACATACATACATAACAAAGTGGCTGGCACGCTATACTGTAAAGTATAAATATAAATACAGTATGTACAGAGTGATTCACTCGGCTTTGAATCGCTAATAATGGATATAGACCGTCGAAAAAGTAATAATAATACAGTGTTGAGTAATTTTAATATAAATGAGTCTTTACCTAGTCTTTTCCACGCACTCAAATTTATTTATAATTTCCAATTGTACCAATAATGGAAATGTAAACGGACTGATTAAAAGGCAACTGACTCACCCTGTACATGTGCGCATGCATATACATAGTATGCATGCGCATATCTGTCTATGTGTAATCTGTATGCATCTATATGAGGGATTAACTGCAAGTCTACAAAATGAGATTTAAATATGACGACTTTTCTTTCCTTTTATGCAATGTCCATTTAGTGTTGAATGTTGAAAGAAAGCTCGCTCTCTGTATATATAGTAGCGATGATAGATGATGTGCATATATAAATGTAGTAGATAGATAGGTAAGGAGGGGGATAGATAGTTGTGAGAGAGAGGATAAATTTGTGCCTTCAGGAATATCACGTGGCATATGTTTATATGCGGATGGGAAATTCACCACGGCCAGGAGTTTGGGCACTGGAAAAGTCGAAAGATAACGGAGAAACTTGGTCGCCGTGGCAATTTTTCTCGGACACCGCCAACGATTGCCTGATTTATTTCGGAGTCGACAGTAACAAGCCGATAACCCGCGATGACAGTGTGATTTGTACGACGGAATACTCGCAGGTGGTGCCGCTTGAGGGCGGCGAGATTCCGATTTCTATTCTGAATAACAGGCCCTCGGCTAAACACTACTTCAATTCGACACTCTTGCAAGAATGGACCAGGGCGACAAATGTTCGCTTCCGTTTCCTCAGAACCAAGAACTTATTGGGTCACCTCATGTCGGTTGTTCGCGAGGACCCCACTGTCACCAGACGAGTAAGTTTCATCTTTCACGTAACAAGCCTTTTCGCCCCAAGACCCTCCCCCCAGCCCTTCTAATCGCCATTTCGATTGTGTCCCTCAGTATTTCTATTCCATCAAAGACATCAGCATCGGCGGTCGTTGCGTGTGCAACGGACATGCGGACACTTGCGACATCCAAGACCCAAGTATGCCCAAGAAACTTGTCTGCAGATGTCAGCATAACACTTGCGGACCCCAATGCGCTACCTGTTGCAAGGGTTTCGAGCAAAAAAAGTGGCGCCAATCGACAGCTTTCCAAAAGTTTGTTTGTGAACGTAAGCACTAGATAGATGGATACACTCTGATCGGCCTCTACATAGGCAGATATATCTATATCTATATCTATATCTATATCTATATCTATATCTATATCTATATCTATATCTATATCTATGTATATGAAATGATGCACGGCTTCTGCTTTGTAGCTTGTAATTGCTTCGGCCATTCGGATGAGTGCGAATACGACCCGAAAGTCGACGAGACGCGTCTATCTCTGGACATCCATGGCAATTACGAGGGTGGTGGTGTCTGCCGGAATTGTAGGGACAACACCGAAGGCATCAATTGTAATCGGTGCAAGGCGAAATTTTATAGACCACGGGATAAAGCGCTCAACGCAACCGATGTTTGTCAACGTACGTACGAGAGGGCATTGAGAGAGGGAGGGGGGGGGGGGGCGGTATTGAGAAGGTAGAAATGATGAAGGAGAAAATATGTGGGCATTCTAGCGTGCAACTGCGACTATTTCAATTCGACGGGGAACTGTGCGGATGCCAATGGAAAGTGCGAGTGCCGGAAAGAATTCACACCACCAGATTGCGACTCGTGCAACTATGGATACTATGGATATCCGAACTGCAGGCCCTGCGACTGCCATCTCGAAGGGACTGATGGTTATCACTGTGAAGCCAAGGAGGGCTCCTGCCCGTGCAAGTCAAATTATGCCGGCCACTATTGCGATCTCTGCGCCGAGGGATTTTACAATTATTCCCAATGCCTGCGTAAGCATCCGCATAATTAAATTTAAAAAAAACAGATTAATTCTAACTCAATTTTAACTCAATTAACTCAACTAACTTGCGGGGCTGGATCTGTTTTCTCCCTCCCTCCCTCCCTCCCTCTCTGTGTGTTGGACAGCATGCGACTGCAATCCTTTGGGAGCCCTGGATAACGTGTGCGACGTTGTTTCTGGCGCTTGCACCTGTAAGAACAACTACGGCGGCAGGAGCTGCGACAGATGCGAGGACGGCTACTTCAATTATCCTTTCTGCACATGTAAGTGATTAGCGATGGACTGTCCAAGATGGCAGATGGCAGATGGCAAATGGCAGATGGGAGGAGAGGCCAGGCCCCGGAGATGAATCGTGGTTTGCCTGTTGCAGACTGCAATTGCGATGCCCGAGGAACCCAAGAGGAGATATGTGGCAAGGTCGACGGTGTTTGCCTTTGCAAGGAGGGATACGGTGGGCCTAGGTGTGACCAGTGCATTAGCGGCTACTACGGTTATCCGAATTGTAAACCGTGCAACTGCAGTTCGACGGGCTCCTCCTCGATGAGTTGCGACACCAATGGAAAGTGCTCCTGCCTCGCCAATTTCGCCGGTCGTACATGCAGCCAGTGTAGTCCAGGCTACTATAAGCATCCGGACTGTATAGGTGGGCGCTGACAACAACATCTACACAGATACATATATGCATGCATGCATGCATGCATACATACATACATACATACATACATACATACATACATACATACATACATACATACATACATCCATAGGTATGTATGTACCTTTTTAGATCGGAGGATAACTAATGGAGGGGGCGGGGCATTCCCTTACAGGATGCAATTGCGACAGCCACGGTTCCATCGGAATCTCTTGCGATGGTGAAGGCAAGTGCCAATGCCGGGAAAACTTTGACGGCGAGAGGTGCGATCAGTGCAAGGAAGGCTTTTACAATTTTCCACGCTGCGAGGGTTGTAATTGCGACCCAGCTGGCGTGGTCGAAACCTTCCAAGGATGCGGTTCTCTTCCAGCTGGTGAGCTCTGCCAGTGCAAAGATCGAGTTGAAGGGAGGATATGCAATCAATGCAAGCCTCTATACTGGAACCTCCAACACTACAATCGAGAGGGCTGCCAAGGTAAGCGATGCGCGGTGCATACATGTATCGTGTACCACAAGATGAAATCTGCTAGATATCTCGATTGTAATGAATGAATGTTGGTATTGGCAGAGTGCCAGTGCAACCTGCCGGGTGTTGTCGGCAATATCGGCGAGTGCGATGCAAAGAGTGGACAGTGTATCTGCAAGCCAGGAGTGACGGATCGAAGCTGCGAGCGGTGCGTCGATGGAACCTACAATCTTCAAGAGAGTAATCTCTTTGGTTGTTCTGGTGAGTGAGTGTGTGTGTGGAGGGATGGAATGATATAACATGTTGGTGGTTGTTTGTTTGTTTGTTTGGGAGTAGATTGCGCCTGCGATGTGGGTGGATCGGTGAGTTCGGTATGCGATAAAGGAACGGGCCAGTGTCAATGTCAAGCGCGTGTGATAGGATTGACGTGTAAGGAACCATTGAAAGCGCATTACTTCCCGACACTCCACCAGTTCCAGTACGAGGCTGAGAATGGTCGGACACCGAGCAACAGTCCAGTTCGCTATGGGTTCTTGGAGGAGTTGTTCCCGGGTTACAGCTGGAAGGGATACGCGGTCTTCTCAGCACTACAGGACGAGATCATCCAGAGCGTTTATATGCACAAGTCCTCAGTGTATCGGATGGTGTTGCGTTACGTTAATCCGAATAACGAGTCGATCCTCGGTACAATCACTATTACGCCCGACAATCCGTCGGAAGTCGAGCAGCAGTTCAAGGTGAACTTGAAGCCGTCGAGCAGGCCATCGTTGGTGACGGTGGCGGGCGCTCACGGGAACCACCCGTCGCCGATGGTAATGAACCCTGGCCATTGGAGCATTAGTATTGCCACCAAGAAGAGCCTGTTCCTCGATTACTTCGTACTTCTGCCAGCCGAGTACTATGAAGCGACTATCTTGACCGAGGATGTCAACATTCCCTGCCGAATTGGCTTCAAGGGACTTTGCCGGCATTACGGCTATCCGGAGCTGAGCCGATTCGACATGGTCCATGGTGCCGGCGGCTTTCTAAACGAGAATAATCTCCGAATACCCCTCACAGACTATTTCTCCGAGGTCGAAACACTCGAGGAGATTGGCAACGAGGAATTGCCGCTGATCAATGCCGGCCAGGAAGAGATTCACTTCGAAATGAGGATCTCGAAGCCGGGTCCGCATGTTTTGATCGTGAGCTACATCAGCCCGAAAGAGCCCACCACCGAGGGGGCCACCGCGTCCTCGTCGACCGTTTCCATCGAAGCGAACACTGTCGGCAAGGGGAAGGCGATCCTCTATCCGTGCAGATACACGAGCACCTGCAGGCAAGTAGTGACCGACAGTCACGGCAGAGTTGCAGCAATGGACTTTCCCTCGAATTACGTTAGCCTCGTCTTAACGGGCGATCGAACCTCGAGCGTTGCCGTCGAATCGATCGTTGCCATCCCCTATCGGTACTGGTCGCTCGACTATGTCAAGCCAAAGTCAGTTTGCGTAAGGAAAGGCGGCAAGTGTGTACAGGGTCTCTTCCCGAGCGCGGCCGATGCGAAGAAGATTGAGTTTGAGAGGAGCAGCCGGGGCGGCGCCGAGGGCGGCGCCGAGGGCGAGGGCGAGGGCGAGGGCGAGGGCGAGGGGAGGCAGAGGAGCAGGAGACCGGCGGGCATCTTTGACAATACGACAAAGCTCGTCTATCTGGAAGAGGTGGGCGGCGAAGCGATGGTAGACGTGCACTCGAAAGTAGGACAGCCCGGCGAGTATATATTCGTGCTTCAGTATTATCAGCCGGACCATCCCCAATTTGAGGTGGACGTGCTCGTACAGAATGGCAAGTTCTACGAGGCGAAAGTGCCGGTGCCGCACTGCCCGAGCAACAGTGGCTGCCGCAGCATCGTCAAGCAGCAGAGTGACGGTAATTCGCAGTTCCAGCTGATCGAGAACTTTGTCATCACGTTCAAAGCGGCAGGCAATGGGAAGGGTCTCTGGCTGGATTACCTGCTGGTAATGGCGGCCGAGCAGTACAATCCAAAGATCCTCAAGAAGATTCAGTTTGACCAGACCAAGGAGTTTATAAAGAAGTGTGGCTACAACCACTTTCACATAAACGTGACCGAGGAGGGCTTTTGCCGGGACTCGATCTTCTCGCTGACTGCTCATTATAACAATCGGGCGCTCCCTTGCAACTGCGACATCGACGGGACGAGGAGCTTCGAGTGCGAGAAATTCGGCGGCCAGTGCCCCTGCAAGCCGAACATCGTCGGGCGGCGGTGCGAGATTTGCAAGACCGGCTTCTACGGCTTCCCGAACTGCAAACCCTGCAATTGCCCGAGCACCGCACTCTGCGAGCCCGAGAGCGGAGCGTGCATCTGCCCCTCGAGAGTGACCGGGGAGCGGTGCGACCAGTGCGAGGTCGGGACCTATGGGTTCGATCCGGTGATTGGCTGTGAGGAATGCAACTGCTCGCCCCTGGGCGTCCTCGACGGCGACATGCAGTGCGACCTCCTCAATGGGAGCTGCCGGTGCAAGGAGAGCATCGTCGACCGGCAGTGCGACAAATGTCGGCCGGGTTACTCGCAGTTCCCGCACTGCGAGAAATGTGACTGCGACGAGCGCGGCACGAGGGCCGATGTCTGCGACCAGTATACCGCCGAGTGCCTCTGTAAGGAGAATGTCCAGGGTCAGGCGTGCGACCTCTGCAAGGAGGGTACCTTCAATATTCGCGCCAACAATGAGGCCGGGTGCACCAAGTGCTTCTGCTTCGGCAAGACGAGCAGGTGCGCCTCGGCGGCGAGCCTCTACAGGAGCCAATTGCTCGACATGCTCGACTGGGGCCTCGCCCTCGTCAACGAGAAGAGCCCCGAGGGCGGCGCCGCCGGCTCTCTTGTTACCGACCTCTCGCCGGAGGGATCCCTCCCCCAGGAGGTCACAGCGACTAGCATCCTCGCCGATTTGGCACTGAACGATACCTTTGGCAAAACTGTCTACTTCGCTGCGCCCGAGACCTACTTGGGCAAGAAGCTCGTCTCCTACGGTGCTCACCTCAATTACACCGTCCACTATAGCACCGGGCCCTTCGGCAAAGCGGTCAGCGCCGCGGACGTCGTCTTGCGCGCTCCCGATAACCTTCTCCTTCTCCATTATGCCGACGAGCAGCCGCCTTCCTTTACAAACTTCCAGGCCTCCCTCGAATTGGTAGAGGAGAATTTCCTCACCATCAATCGGCTGCCCGCCACCAGGGAACAATTGATGACGGCCCTCAACCATCTTCAGGGTATATACATTCGTGCCACCTACTGGACCCCCAGCATCACAGCCACGTGAGTAGATACCATGCAGTATCCAGTATCTATGTATGTATGCATGTATGCATGTATGTACATACCACATACATATCTACATACATACAACACCGCACCGCGTCTATCTGGCTATGTGTGTACATACATACATGCATAGATATAATCTATAATTCGATATGCCGTGTGTGTAACGCCGTTCGGCGGCCAATTGAACTAATGGGAGTAACGAAAGAAAGGCAGATATAGGCCGGTATTCATAGTATGACATCTACGTATTACTTGTAGATAGGGTGCTTTCGGCTCTGCCACCGCCGTCGCCCCTTCGCGATTGGTCGGCTGTCGGGTTTATGTGTTTTTTGATTCTCCTCGTTGCAGGCTATCCTACGTGACGCTGGACGTGGCCACAGAGCAGTACCCGGGCCCGTACACACTATCGGCAAGTAGCGTCGAACAGTGTCAGTGCCCGCCCAACTACCAGGGACTGTCGTGCGAGGAATGCGCCCCAGGATACTACAGAGTCCAATCTGGACCACACGGTGGCTATTGCGTGAAATGCCAGTGCCACGGTCACGCTGATACCTGTGACGTCGAGAGCGGCATTTGCCATGTGAGTCTAGCCCCTCTAACTCGCTAACTCGCTAACTCTCTAACTCGCCAACTCTCTAATTGTACGTCTGTTGGAACTTGCAGGACTGTAAGAACGGGACGACTGGCGAGCACTGCGAGCTCTGCGAAGAAGGCTACTATGGGAACGCGACGATCGGTACGCCGACCGACTGTCTGATCTGTGCCTGTCCGCTGCCAGTGGCGAGCAATAACTTTGCGCGGGGTTGCGAGGTGAACGAGGAGGGGAACAAGATTAGCTGCGAGTGCCTGGCCGGGTACTACGGGGCAAGGTGCGAGGCGTGCGCGGCTGGATATTACGGGAGTCCCGATGTCTACGGCGACTACTGCAAGCCCTGCCAGTGCTCGGGCAACATTGACACCAACCAGATCGGCTCGTGCGACTCGATAACCGGCGAATGCCTCCATTGCCTCAACAATACGTACGGGGAGGCGTGTAACCTCTGCGCGCCCGGTTACTTTGGCGATGCGGTGAGGCGAAAGGATTGCCGAAGCTGCCAGTGCGAGGAGTGCGGTATGGAGTATTGCGACAGTTCGAGCGGCCGGTGCTTCTGCCGGGAGAATGTCGTCGGCGAGCGGTGCGATGCATGCGCGCCCGAGCATTACGGGTTCGAGTCGTGCGAGGGATGCAAGCGGTGCGATTGCGGCCCAGCCTCCGAGAGTAGGGAATGCGACCTCGAGAGCGGCCAGTGCCTCTGCAAGCCGGGAGCGAGCGGGCGAAAGTGCGACCAGTGCATCCCCGGATATTGGAACTACGGAAGCGAGGGTTGCACTTCCTGCGGCTGCAATACCGGATACTCGGTGGGCGTTTCCTGCAACACCACCACCGGCCAGTGCACCTGCCTGCCCGGTGTAATCGGGGAGAAGTGCGACCACTGTCCCTACCGGCACGTCTTCATCGAAGCTCAGGGCTGCTTCTCTTGCGGCTCCTGTACCGGGGACTTGCTCGACCTCACCGACCACCTGGCCGATCTCCTCGAGCCGATCGCGCGCGAGTACAGCACCGTCGCCGAGAGCTACTTCACCAATCAGCGGCTCAAGTTCATCAACGACACCGCCAGTCATCTCTATCCGGAGGTGAAGCTCCTCGATCCCGGCCGGGTCAACTTCGCCCCGCTCCAAGAGGAGCTCGTGCAGCTCGAGCAGATGGCTTTCGGGCAGCGCCGTCAGGCCAGGTACACCACCGAGGACAGCATCAAGTGGAAGCTCGGGGCAGCCACCACTTTGAGCGACATGGATCAGTTGGAGAAGGATGTCGCGCGAGAGATCCATCTCGTCAACGATATCGTCTCGGAGGTCCAGGCGCTCGCCAGTAACATCGAGGTGGCTGGCAGTGCGGGTGCGAGTGCCGGCGGTGGTGGCGGCGGCGGCGGCGGCGGCGGCGGAAGGCGAGTCGAGAGTGCCCTGCAGGAGGCCAGAGAGATACTCGATTGGATAAAAGAGGTCTCCTTCGTCGGGTTCCGGGACCGCGCGACCGATCAGGCCGATCAGGCCAATATCCTCGTGTCGGAGATGCTCGACTACAATGTGCCGGTGGGCAATCTAAGCGCCGCGAGCAGCCAGCTGGAGGGGAAGATGGCCAAGATGAGGGAGAAACTGGAGGAGCTGGCCCTCGGGGCCGAGAAGGCCGAGAGACTGGTCTCGTCGGTGGAAAGGGTGAATCGGGAGAACAGAATGGCGGCGGAGAGCGGCAACTTTGACACCGTGCGGAACGCGACCTTGGAGGCCGGGGAAGACTTGAGCGCCGGCGAGCAGCTGAATAGGAAGGCCTCGGAGCATCTCACCGCGGCACTGGCTAACCTCTCGCTATTGCGCTCGAGCGCCCTCGAGGCCGCGGCCGAGAGTATCGGCCGACTCAACGAGACCATACTCGAGGACGACCAAACTCTTGTGGAGCTCGGTGAGCCGGTCCTGCGGGCCCGCGATCACGCCGAGCAGCTCGACACTCGCTCTCTCGCCCTGGACGGCCTCCTCGCCGACACGCGCAACACCAACGCCGTTCGAGCAGTCTCGGCTTACAGGGACATCGAGGAGGGCATTCAGGCGGCACGCGCCGCCGCGGCAGAGGCCCTTCGCGCCGCGGCCAACGCCACCCGCCATTCCGACGGCATGGAGGAGAGGATGCTGCGAGCTCGCGGCGAGTGCCTCCAGTTGCTCGACGCGGCCGAGGCCGCCCTCGACAAGACCACCAGGAAGCCCGACCAAGAGATAGCCGGGGCCCAGGACAGCGCCCGGGCGATCGAGGCGCAGAACAAGCGGAACAAGGACCTCCTCGATCACATCGACAAGAGCCTCGCCAACTTGTCGCCCGCTCCCGGCGGCCACTCCTCCCCCACAGCCTCCGAGGCAGCGGAGGCGGCGATGAGTCCGGCAGTACAGGTCGAGGCGAGCATCGGTCAAGCGGTGGCCAATATGAGCGGGCTAATCGAGAGGATACCGGAGGATTTGCGGGAGACGAAGCAGCTCTCGAAGGAGAGCTCGGACGCCGTGCGGGACGCCTCCCAAGCGAAGAAGCAGCTCGACATGGTCGACAAGGTTCTGCCCAATGTTACCCGGATGCTGGCCGACTTGGCCGGCAATCAGCGGCAGATCGAGCTCACCGGGAGCGACTTGCAGGGAAGAATTGACGCCCTGAGGGGCAAGGTGTTGAATGCGCGGGAATTGGCCGATCGCTTCAAGACCGGCCTCAGGTTTTACAGAAACAGCACCCTCGAGCTCAACAATCCCGAGAGTCTCCCGCTCCTGGCCACATCGACCAAGCTCTCCCTCTACTTCCGGACCAATCAGTCCAACGGGCTGCTCCTCTACCTCGGCAACGAGGACGGCGGCGATGGCAGTGGTAGCGGCGGTGGCGGCGGTGGCGTCGGTGGCGTCGGTGGCGTCGGTGGCGTCAGTGGTGGCGGAGGAGCGGCCAAGGGGCCGACTGGTCGCGGCAAGAGCCAGGACTTTCTGGCCCTGCTGATAGAGAGCGGCTATCCCGTCTTGATCGTCGACTTTGGCTCCGGGCCAGAGAAAATCATCAATGCCCGATTCGTCTCGGACAACGTGTGGCGGCAGATCCTAGTAGAGAGGACCGGCCGGAACGTCAAGCTGATCGTCCGCGAGGACATTGGCGAGGGGAAGGATCGGCTCTACACCAAGACCCAATTACTCTCGGGCAGCTATTCCATCTTCAATGTCGATCGGGATTACTCCAAGCTCTTCGTCGGCGGGTATCCCTCCTCCTTCCAAATCCAGAAGGCCGTCACCGCCTCGTCCTTCGAGGGTGAGATGGAGGAGCTAGTGATAGGGGACCTGCCCGTCTCCTTCTGGAACTTTGTCGACGGCGAGAACAATCGAGACTTTGCCATCGAGCGCGACAAGCTCATCAACTTCCAGCCGAGCACCGGCTTCCGATTCGACAGCCACGGATATGCGATACTGAGCAAGAAGGCCTTCCAGATATCGCCGGACGGTAGGAAGTTCAGCATCAAGCTCAACTTCCGGACATTGGTCGGCGACGGCCTTATTTACCTCATGGGCAAGGCCAGGCAGTTCCTCTCCCTCGAGATGAAGGCTGGCCAGGTCCTTTACCAGTACGACCTCGGCGATGGGCCCATCACGCTCCGCTCTTCCGACAAGTACAACGACGGCCGCTGGCACAGCCTCGAGGCTCGCAGGCTCGAGAAGATGGGCGTACTCAAGCTCGACGGGACTGACCTCGTCAACAATAAGGTCCAAGGCCCCGCCAAGACCTTCCTCTCATCCGACCGCATCTACTTTGGCGGATACCCACCCAATGCCAACCACCCCTATCAAACCGTCACCAGTCAAGGCTTCGAGGGATGTATCGACGACGTCGTCATTCTCGACACCGTCATCGACTTGACGCGAAACATTCAAGCTTTTGGCGTCATTCCAGGCTGTCCGGCAAGGGTAACTTTCTCTCCCCCATCTCTCTCTCTCTCTCTCTCTCTCTCTCTCTCTCTCTCTCTCTCTCTATTAAATTCACTACACATGTGTTTATACCCTTAATTGTATCATGTACACGATTTCTTTCTGCCCTCTTGCAACCACAGTTCGCCAGTCTGGTCTCCTTTGAAGAGAACGGCTCCGGCGGCGGCGGTGGCGGCGGCGGCGGCGGCTACGTAAGGTGGCAGAATGTCTCCGCGGCCAACACGCTTCAAGTGAACCTGAAATTCCGCACGCTGGCAAGTGACGGCCTCATCTTCCATGTGACTGACGCGGCGACTGGCGCCAACAGTTACCTGAGCCTGCTCAATGGCCTCCTGCTCTTTCACAGTCAGGGTGAGGAGCTCTGGACCAGCGAGCTATCGGGAATCAAGTTCAACGACAACGAGTGGCACGTCATCACTGCCACTCACGCCCCGGATTCTCTGAGACTCGACATCGACGACAGCAAAAGCTACAGCACCGAATCCTCGGCCCCGCCGGCCCTCAGCATTCTCTCCGGAAGCTTGTACATTGGCGGCGTCCCGCCAATTCACACGCTCGCCATCACTCAATCCGCCGCTGCCACACCTTTTGTAGGCTGCATCGGGGATGCTACTGTCAATGGAGTCATCATTAATTTCGCAAACACTACCGACAGACCCCGCGCCTACCTCGGCAAGTGCAAAGCCGCCGATTCCTCACGTAAGTCTCTCGTTCGTGTACTACCATCCCCGACACCACCCCCGCCACCACCCCCGCCACCGCCCCGCAATACTCCATCTTGCATCTTTCAGCATTACCGCCCGTCATCGAACCGGAGCCCGAGCTCTTGCCACCCATCTTACCGGCCGAAAATACAGAGGACAACACCGAGCAAACCACTCAAATCAGTGAGTATCAATCGGATAATCTGATATCTCATCTGCATGCATATATAGTCCAAGAGGAGCGCGCATATTCACTACTACATGTATCAATCAGTGCAGTATCGTATATTTATCGAGCTCTCTCTCTCTCTCCCTCTCCCTCTCCCCCTCCCTCTCCCCCTCTCCAGGTGTGGTCGACGTTGAGCTCGAAAAGGAGAATGGCGAAGAAGAGCCGTCGTTGGAAGGCCGCGATGAATATCACGGGGTGGGACACGGGGAGGAAGCCGAAACCACCGAGGCAACAACAACGACATCGACCCCGTTGCTCACCACTCTACCCGCAAGAGTCAATCAGTGTCGATTACCGTACCATCCTGCAGTCGATCCGGAACTCGAGAACGCTTGGAGATTCGGTAGGCGCCCTTCGCTTGCTCGCTTCCCCCCCTTTCTACATACATACATAGATATTGCTCACCACCGCACCATACCAGCCACACTGGAGTTGCTCCTCGATACTAATTGGCACCGCTCCCCCGGGACCATTTCTCCTTTTAGGCACCGCCAGAAATAGTAGATTGGAATATCGATCGTTGAACGGTAGATACAGGAACGACTACGATTTCCAGATTGACATTAAAACTATGGCAGATGAGGGGATAATCTTTTACACTGCCGATCATTCTACCAAGAATCAAGATTTGATCGCCGTTTATGTCAGTGGTGGAAAGGTAAAGAAACTTGGCAATATTACCGGCTCCTTTATCATTTTACTCTGACTAGGCTGACCGACCTAGGGTCTTTGAGCCTTGGCCAAGAAATGATTCGGTACCCGCTTTATTAAAGATTCACTACAAATTCAACTGTGGAACTGGACCGGCCTTGTTGCAAAGTGAGAAGAGGATCGATGACAACCAATGGCATATTGTCACCTTCAAGCGACAAGGAAACTACGGCCAACTGATTGTCGACGAGGAGCCACCGATCAGTGGCTTTTCTCAAGGGGATAACCAGACTATCAACGTTAATCCTCCATTTTACGTTGGCGGCGTATTACCGGAGATATCTACAGTCGTCGAAACGAACATTGTGAGGAAAAGCGAAGAAGCAAGCAACTCCCGCGACCGGGAGAGGAGGGAATATGGTATCACCATGGGAGCTGCAAGAACTGTGTAATAACGTGGACAAATAATAATATTTCAGGGCTTAAATCAAACGTTCAACGGATGTCTTGGCAACTTCATGATGAACGGACAACTAGTCGGCGAACCTACCGATAGGCCAGGAGTGATTCCCTGCTCCAAGCGCATCGAACCAGGCCTATTCTTCTACCCAGGAAACGGCAGCAACTTATTTAAAGCAGGTAACCACCACGAACGAGATGGATCCAATCTCCAATCTCCAAACTCCAATACTCCTGGCTTGCCTTTCTTCTTTTCCAGTCGACAAGTTTACAGTCGGCAGGACAGTCGACATACAGATGGACATAAAGCCTCGCTCTACATCCGGTCACTTGCTCTCTGTTCACGGGAAACGTGATTACTTGATATTGGAGATGGTGAACGGTACCGTGAAATTCCTAGTAAAAACAGCCAAAGGCTCCATTGAGACAGCTTTTATCCCAACGAAACCAAGTTCCTTGTGCGACGGAAACTGGCACAATATTCGAGGTACGTCGACTATATCAACGGGCTGCTGCCGAGTGTTGTTTATTTTCTCGTTGTTGAGGTTATTGGCGTTGTTTGCTGAAACATGAAACGCGTAACTCGATGTCTTCTCATTGCAGCCGTTAAGCAGAAGAACGCGGTGCTTCTCTCGGTGGATCATACAGCCGCCCCACCCGGCATAGGTGGTAAGAATGTAGCAGGGGTTCTCTCCAAGCACCCAATCTTCATCGGTGGACACCCAATGTTGGGACGGAGATTGCGGGGTAGCACGTCACAAGCTCAATATGTCGGCTGCATTGCAAACATTCATATCAACATGAAACCCATCAATCTCGGCCCGGAGCGTGCTTATGGCCAGGTGCTCAGCGGAGTTTGTCCGACAATATAAAGACACAACAACAAGAAGAAGGAGAAGAAGAAGAAGAAGAAGAAGAAGAGAGAGAAGAAGGAGGAGGCTAATAATCGCATTGCGCATAGCCGAAACCCACTCGAATATTGGACTGTCTTTTCGAGTTTGACTCTGTCGTGCACTCTGCCAATTAGTTTCCACTTTTTCTCCCCTCACAACATACAAACGAGTTATTGTTACTTAATATTGCTTAAGAGTCGAAGCGATGTGCGGGCGGGGTGCGCGTATGAGTGAGTCAAATTTTTGGTTGTCTGCAATTCCCGAGGAGTTGTGCCCAATCACATCTTGACTTGCTCCTACTGATCCGAAGGAAAGATTACTGGCATGGCAGAGCGATGTGCTGTTCGATATTCCGCTTGAATGTAAAAAGACTGAATTCACACGTTCCATCCTTCTCCGATAGCCGTTCGGCAGATTAAGTCGATCATCGTATCACCACCAGTGCAACAATAGATGCACCAGACACTCGGCCACGCGTTAGGAAATATTGCGTGTGCATAATGCGCCATAGACAAGATGTTGGTGATGCTCAAACTACCATGTAGCAATCGTTCGGGGCAGTTATGTAAGCACAACCAAAGAAAAATGTTCTTTTTATTTTAATAAACTTTTCTAACTTATATCGCGCCCTTGGAAGAGTAACAAAGTCCCTCTGCGCCACTCATCACCCGCCACCCACCAGCCAAGGGATACTCGCAATCGGCGAAGCAGTGGCCAGGCATCATTTCATTATACATATGTTTCCCTCTCATTGGGACAGCAACGTATTGTTATAGTGCACAAAAATAATATACATGCACGTCCCCTACCCCACAAAACGGCTTGGATCACTAGGTAAGGATCAAGTTATTGCAAGCTTCATAACGGATAAACAGATATCATTTGTTGGATCCGATTCCGAGTATTTGTTGTGTACTGCATTGATTATGCCTCGGCAACTGTAGCAGTAAAACGCACCCTGAGACCTCTTTTCCCCCCATTTTCTGCCTGTTGCCCTATTACATATATCTTAGGATTCGTAGACGCCATCCTTCATTCCCTCATTGTGATTATATTATCGTGCTTTCGACTGCTTCGAAAATGTGAAATGTATCTCTCCGACGCGGCAGCGAGATATTCTTCATAAGTGACAATAAGTAGGAGTCTGGGTTCTGCGGTGTGCGAGCTCGGTGAATAAAGGCAACACATTGCACCACACCACACCACCAATCGCAGCAACCACCAAGTACAGACCTATCACATCACCAGCAGATTGACTCCAGTGGAGCAGACACATATACTATAAATATGTGTAGTGGATATTGGTTTACTGGAATCCCAGCTAACATGGCGCATGTTGTTCCACAAAAAAGGCACGGCACAATAAACAACAAGACGAAGGATTTGTTGATTCATAAATTGTTGGCAAGAGGGGGGAGAGTAAAGTATATAGCGTGAAAGTAAAAATCTAGTGTATTAGTTGTATTGTGCAAAACTGATAGTTGGATCGATCAATTGATCGTCATCAATTCGGCGATAATTTGGGCGGAGGATGAACAACGTCGATGACCGATGCTGACGATGCCAGTCCCAAATCTGGTAATAAGTACATTTTCAAAGTAGAATAAGGGTTCTGCATGCTTGTTGTATGTATGACTGTATATAGACACGGAGGGCGGAGTTTACGCGTTATGGAAATAGGAATTCTTATTTGGAAAACCCAATGACTGCGTTGGAACACATTAATATATCTTACTTAAGAATATCGTGATCACCACATTGTTAGACTCTGATTCGTGTTTCTCTTACTTGACTAAGTATGTATATTATAGTAAAACACTTCTCGATTTCTATGTACGTACAAATCTTCCTGAGACGAGCAACAAATAGCGCGAAGCCTCGTGACTCGTTAGAGTCACACACACACACACACACGCGCACACACACATTATTACTACTATTATTATTATTATTATTATTATCATTATCATTATCATTATCATTATCATTATCATTATCATCATCATCATCATATATGTATAAAATGAGGGCTGAAATATTCGAGAATGTACAGTATTAATTCAGACCGGTGAGCCGTGGCAACTATTTGTCGTGCGTAATTTCAGGAAGTAGTCTTCGATGAAGTACTATATCACAGTATAACCATCCAGACATTCGATTGGCTTTCATAGGTAGCAATTGTGTCTGTACAATTGAGTATCACAACAGGTGTATAACGCACACCTTTTCGAAGCACAATGGCATGCTTTATGTAGAAGCCGAAAACGAAGCCGAAAACGGCGGAATCTTTTCCTACGGAAGGGTAACGTAATCACTTTCCCATTCTCTCCCCCCCCCCCTCTCGCTCTCCCTTTCTCTCTCTGAATGTAGTCACTATCTGGTAGAGTCGGCAGGGGTGTCGGTTGAGAGAGTCGCTCCTACTCGATACCATGGGCGAAAATCATCACCAATCCCGGCTCCACCATCATATCTTCTGGCATGTGCGTGTTGTCACAATGGAGAACCAGTACCGCCTGTTTTCCGGGAATACGTTTGCACACATAATTATCATATTGTCTTCGAGAGTTTTGCCTCGTTTCGAGGGAATTCAAGCCTGGTGGCCATTTGCGCTCGTGGCAATTTTCCATCAAATCGTCAATTACATGAGGTGGGCAGTTACATTCGGATAGTGTCCGTTTTATCATCATCTGTGCCAGTAGAGATGTCGATTAATGGTATCAGACTGGACGGAGGAAAGTAAAGTGAAGTGAAGATAACGCAAGAGTATACCTGCAGTAATTGGTCTGGCGTGGAGATCATGCCACCCCACCTAGTGACACGTGCACGAGGCAACGTAGCAGACCATCGCACTACTTCGTCTCTCTCCATTTGATCAACAATGGCTCTCATTGCTGGATTAGACACTGTTAGGGCTTTCATGAAGTCTTTTAGAAGGTGTATTTCACGCTTGTGTTCATTAATCTGCAACTGCTGCTCTCCTAGTTCTCTTTTCATATCGGTAAGTTTCCTCTGTTGAGAGAGAATCATATTCCTTAGCTCTCTCACACAGTTGTGGTCCTTCAACTCATTCTTGGGGATAATGAGGCTGCAGCCTTGTTCACAGAGCATTGGTCTTTTTGGATTAAATTCGCACTGCTCCAAATGAGATACTAAGCTATCCAGTTTCACTATTACTTGACAGCCATAAGTTATATTGTCACAACTGATGCACAGTCTAGCAAGGAGGTTCCTTAGTATTCTAGGAACTGCACGCAATTGGGCAGATGTGATTGGTGTTCGATCCAAAGGACAGCTCGGGTGTCTATTTATCCACTCATTGATGCACGTCCGACAAAATGCGTGTTCACATTCCGGAGCCTGGGGAAAAGTATCAGTTGTTAGTGCTGACCAGACAATGATGGGCACTCGAATATCTTAACGCTTGGAAAGCTCCTCTCCAACATTTATCATTGACCAACAAGTGTGATAGTAGCTACTGATTTGCATAAGGTACGCGCTACAAACTAATTGTTGTACATCTTCTTTTTGGTCAATGACTCTTTCTCTCTCTCTCTCTCTCCCTCACTCTGCCCGTGAATTATATTGCAACAAGCGGAAGGTCGCGCTTCTCCGAGATGTGCACCGACGAAAAAGGCTTCCAACTTTCCAAAGGCCTACAGAAGATATAGAATATCGTGCATCTATCGTGACCTTGCTAAAGGCCGCAACTTGCATTTTCTCCGTCCGTAATTAGACTACGACCGCTCAAACGCCACAAGTGTGGCAGGCCTTGGGAAAACTTTGGAAAAGCGGCAGCGACACCAGCAGCAGCAGCAGCAGCAGCAGCAGCAACAGCACACATCATTGGACGTATCTCGCGCGAGTAGACGTGGGAAAGTAGAGACTGCCGAATTGAGCCAAGGAAGATTCGAGAAAGCAATATTACCTGTACAGGGTCCTCTAAGACGCCAGAACATATCGGACACACGAGTTCTTCGTCTACTTCGCCCTGAAATCGGTTCACATCAAACCCCATAACGGAGTGAACGGAGGTACAGCCATAGAGCGCTCCGGTACACCGAACCGAACCGAGGGAGCCGAGACCGAGAGCCGAGAGCCGAGAGCCGAGCGTCAAGCGCCGAGCAGCCGAGCCGCCGAGTTAGTTTCACTTCGCCTCCTCTCGCCCCTCCCCACCCTACGACCCTGGCGGCCTGTCCCCGTCCCCGTCGTGCGTCTCCTGGTCCCGTCGCCCGATCCTGCCGGATCCAACGGCCGAAGCCTGCCGCTGCGTTGCGTCCCGTTCCGCGACCGACCGACCGCTCGCGCCCGTCCACCCGTAGCTCTGCAATTCTGCACTCGTTCCTCTATCCTCATCTGTTCCTTCCTTGCTGCCGCTACTGCTGCCGCTGCCGGCGCACGGTCGCCAACGTCGTCACTTGGCGGCTTCTGCTACTTTCGTCTCTGTGCTCCCGAAGTACAGTCCCGTACTTGGCTTGGCTCTCGTTTCGTCTCCCTCCCCGTCCCTTCTAACCACTTGTACGCTCGCTCTGTGCTTGCAAAACTCCTTCCGCTTCCCTTCTCCTGTTCGCTTCCTGCTCGCTCTCGTTCGTTGGTTCGCCTCGCGTGTCTTTCCACCCGCGCAACCGCCTATCGTCCAGCTCTCGCTTTTAATTAGGCCTTTCCTTTGCACACTGGCTGTGCCCAACGTACGCAGCAGTGTAGCATACGCGTCCCTCATTTGCACCAGTAATAGTAGCACAGTTAGATAGTCGATAAACGCTACAAGTAGTTTTCCCTCGCCCCTTTCTCTCATCTCTTCGGTCCGTCTGCTAAATCTGCTTCGTGCTTCCTCTTTCTCCTCCCTCCCGACTGCTCCCGACGCTCTCGCAAACACAAGCATGCGCACATTCCTTATTATAGATACTTTCGACTGTCTATTGACCCTCCGTCTGTAGACTCTGTAGCCCAGTGCTGTAGCCTATGCCCTATGCCCTATGCCCTATGCTACGTGTGAGTGTGGTGAGTGACACAGCCTTGCTCCTCAATCTTTATAAGCTTTATAAGCAACGAATGCTTGCGCAATACATGAAAAGGCATGCAAGTGTCGTAAATATACTGTTGGCTCGTATTCCTCATTCTTATCTCACTCAATTTGCCTCCAGTTCTCTAACATTATACAAAGAAAGTTGTATCTGGGCGGCTCGGTACATACGCGTCAGGCATCAACGCAGCACCCAAGCGCATCTATTGTATAGCTATAGTGTGTATATGATCTCATCACCTGTTGCTGAAACTGTACAAGTGTAGAGTGTAGGTTGAGCAAGGCACGCGTCGCAACTGTCGCAAGGCATAAAGTTACATAGAAAGGGATGATCTACCCCTTGGTTAATTCTATACTAGAATGATAAAGTTGGCCGAGTTGTTAACCCGCGAGAGTGAATGATGAATGAAACTGATGAATGGATAAGCGGAAGGTGGCAGTGGTGGTGCCGGTGGCGGTGGCGGTGGCGGTGGCGGTGGCGGGAATGGCAATAAAAGTATCGCGGGGCGCAAGAGGCGTGCGTGATTGATAGGAGAACTTTCAAGTATGTGTATGTACTGCTACGTAGATAGATAGAGAGCGAGAGACATATACCATGTAGTATATGTATAGAATCAAGTCTGAGGTGAGATAATCTCCCTTCCTTCGAGACCTAATTGTTAGGGTACCTGCTTTGATAAGAGGCAGGCCGTCTCCGAGTCCGATACTCATAAACGATATCGCGATTGAAAAAAACAGATCAGTAAGCAACTGTGCACCGTCACAGTAACATCGACTGCTAACAATGACGACGAAGGGAAGAAAAAGTTCTGCTCGCGAAATACGAGGTAATTTTCATACTCGACATAGCCCACACATATCTAGAAATTGTAGGAGCTTTAGCTATATGTATAGTCTATGTATCTAGTATTGGTTATACACGCTTGTCACGAGAGAAACGGTGCATTTTCGGAGAAGGTTTCCTTGACTTGCTTCGAGCGACAACTCAAACAAGAAAAGATCAACATATCCACCTTCCCCATTGCCGCGTGAGGTGAGATCTTTCTCACCCTGCATAGAGCAGGACTCTATTCTGTTAAAGGACGGTAGCCCCGCGGTATCTGGATAGTTTATTCCCAATAGAGTACGACGTGTGGCTAATGTATGTATGTATGTATGTATGTATGTGTGTGTGTGTGTGTATGAATGTGTGTATGTATGTATGTGTTTATATGTATATATGTATGTATGTATGTTTGTATTTATATCTATATATGTATGTATATATGTATATATGTACAACATATGTTGTACGTATGTCCAAGAGACACATGTTGCTAAAAATCTTTAAGGATGATATATGTGTTGCGTGACGCATTAGCTTAACCAATTCCTTTCAATTGCCGCAACGTTGACAGGATTTAACAACTTCCGCTGCCAAAAATCGGAGATTAAAGATTAGAGATTAAAGTACTTCCTGCTGTTCTTGTTTTTTCCTGATACGCACACAACATTATCTTTCCCGTTCCGCTCTACTTGGATTCGATTAGCATGTCTAACGTATCTACATATATACATAGCCACGTACTCCACATATACGTATGTACGTATGTACATACATTTACCCTATGAATTTGTCGTTGAACATTATTCAAATCAATTTCTTTTCCCGTCATTATTCATAGCCCACGGATTCCACCGACGCTCAGCAATTGATTCTGAATTTGAAGAAAAGGCTTATTTTTTCACGCTGGTTATTCCAATTTGTTACAGAGCATCCGGATAGAGACGATGATGCTGAGATGGATGATAAGGTAAGTAGAACGACTTGATATATATATATATATATACATATATACAGACACATACATGTGTATCCTTGTGTCGCGTCCTTCCAAATTCTTCATCTCCCTCTTTCAAGAACAATAACACCTTCGAGTGCTTCGTACAAAAATGTTTGCTACTCTCCCTCTCTCGCTCCAGCCCTACTAAACCTGACTAGAGTGTTGGGCGGGCGAGTTTATATTAGAAGAATAGAGTAAGGTAGTTTTTGAGATGCAAAACGCAAAGAAGAGAGTGTCACACGTAAATAGGTAGTATGAGAGATTGCGAGGACGCGGCCGAGATAGATTAGTCGGAGGATAGAAAAGGAGAAAGGAGTTAAAAATGGAGAACGGGGAATGAATAGTTGGTTGGGGCGCTCGTGGACGCGGCTCGTGGCTCGTGGCTCGTGGCTCGTGGCACCTGAGTCTTGAGTATCGAGTCTCGAGTCTCGACTCTGTTTCTGGCGTGGTGAGACTGGTGAGTGTAGACCTGTAGACACTGTAGACGCGTCTCTCTTTTGGTGAGCAGTGCGGTATGGTGCGGTATGCAGCAGCCGTGAGGGAGGCGGCCGAGAGCGAGAGACAGACGAGAGACAGACGGCGACAAACGACAGCCGAGCCGCGCTCCTCAACGGCTCAACGTGACGGCCGCGGTGCATCGCGTTCCTACGTGCTACGTGCTACGTGCTACGTGCTACGTGCAACGTGCTACGACCTACTCGCGGACTCGTAAACCTAGTTTCTACATACATTGAGTGCGCATTTAGCTTGCATTTAGTATTTAGTTGCTTGCCGTCCTGCGACATTAGGATACTCACCTCATTAGGATTTATTAGTGTAGTACTCATGAGACAGCTTGATAGCACAATACAATGTCGCGTTGAAAAGAAATGTGTTGAAAAGTTTTATGTGTCATACATATGTCGCAGACTTATGTTGACACGCGTGATATTGTGATTGATTGGCGCGATCCAGTGCCGTGAATGTCGTGCGTGATGGAGCTGATATCAATGCGGCGCCGAGTCCGTTTTCGTCTCAACATGTGACGTGCTGCTCTTCATCTACATATCTTTATTTCCACATCTCTTCTATTGCATTCCTAACGGTCTAGAAAATGCCTGCAACAATTATGGATCGTCAGGAGGTAAGGGAGAGAGAGAGAGAGCGAAAATGTGTGTGTTGCGGTGTATGGCGTAGTTTGTGGTCGCTGGCCGCTCAGCTGTCAGCTGACTATCTAGGCAGAGAGTGGCTAGGTCGAGTCGCGAGTTCCCCGAGTTCCCCGAGTTCCCTAAGGTACTATACTATGCACTACACCGTAGAACCAGACAATATCCAAGCTTCATCATCATGATAATCGGCCGAAAGTGTTGAAATGATTGCACTTGTGCACTTTGCCAGGTGAAGAGAGGCCCGAGCCCGATGCAGTATTGTTTTGGAATTGAGTTAGGCAGGTAGGTGTCAGCAGGCAGTTCCAGCTGGTTTGATCCAATGATCCAATTCCGACTGGGTGAGGTCGACGTCGCGTTGTGTCGCTCAACAGGCTCTTACTTTCACTTGGAATAAACGTGCTTGGCATGCTCCTTACACTCTTGTTCATTGGATCTACATCTGGATGATCTTGTTGATTTTCTACCGTTAATCGGTAGAAAAATGCATAGATACATAAAGCATCTGAAAGGAGTATCTAAGTTGAGGGATTTTTGTATTCGGGGGGGTAGGATCGCAGGACCGTGGTTGCGCGGATTGTATATATGTAGTATTGTAGTATGTCTATGGACTATGATATGTAGAGGTAATAGGCAAGCAATAGCGTCATGGGTTTCTCGATTGTTGATTTTTGCTCGTGCGAAAGCGAGTATTAAAGATTGGGCGCGCGATCTGCGATGTGCGATGGGCGATGGGCGATGGGCGATGAAAGACAATTTTATGACGCGATCGGGTCGCATCATCGCATGTCGCGGCCGTGGAGGGACGCGGATAGGTTGTGGCTTGTGCGGCGCGTAAGGCGCGTTGCGAGTTGGTGGCATATGCCACCAACTGTAGGAGTGCAGGGTAGATCGGTGCCGCTTATCCCGCTTAGCAGCTTAGCCGGTTAGCAAGGACTCTGGGTCCCTCCGACTTGCCGGTTTGGGTTTCAGATGCGCCTTATTATGTATCCGATTTGCCGATTTCAGATTGTTAGTGGGAATATTTCTTGATCTGAGATTCATTTTTGAGCTGTCTATGAGCTGGTGCGCTGAGGTCGAGTTAGGAGGAATTGTTGCCGAGAAGTGGATATTAGTTTATTTGATGCTTTCTGCACAATTCAGCATTTAGAAGAATGACAGAGTTACTTGTACGAGTATCGTCTTTTATCATGCTCGGCACACGTAGTAGAGAGGAATTAATAATAATCGTGCGCATATTATCGTGGCATCGCTGACTCTGGCTCGAGTTTCCGATAATCGTGCGATGTGACGTCGGCGTCGATCCTCATGTTTCCAACGTCCAACACAATGATTGCAGACAGCCCCTGCCATCAATATCATGTTATAATGTCATTGACGTAACTTTCGATTTGCTACTTTCACTTTGTACGTGTACGAGGAGGTGGAGTGCGTAGCTACGGTAGCCAATCCCAACCGCCCAACCGCCCAACCGCCCAACCATACTTGAGCTCAATCCGATGCTCACTGCGTTCACATTCACTGACGTAATCATTGCAATCGAAAGATCGAAAGCAAGTCTATCCTCTCGAATATGCGGATTCTCAATGATAATATGAATTTTGATTGAATTGTAGAAATGGGCGCTAGTTATCGTAATGAATATAAAGGCTGGTTCATGGTTGGATGGCTGGTTTTTCATTTAACGGATTCTAGTGGATTCTAGTGCGACGCAATGAAGCTTGTGAGAAGCTGACTTGAAATTCGACTTGTTCTTTGTACTGATACTATGTAGTTCGATAAGATAGCCAGCCGAGTATTAACAAGGAGAGTTGGAGCATGCTATGAGGACGCTGTTGAAAAATGAGTAGATAACACACTCTAGATTCTAGATTCTAGAATCTAGATGTAGAGAGTAGAGTATCAGCGCTCCGTCGTCATTGTCGCCGATGTCGTTTACAAACATACAATTATCTGCTGGAATATGCAGAGAATAAAGTTCAATGAAGCTCGCAGTTTACAGGCCGATAGTTTACAGTTTACACTGCGATAGTCCACCTGACCACTCTCTCATAGATAAATCGGCCTGGTGCGGTGCTAGACTTGTGCCCGACTCTGGGAACCACCCAATATCTATCTCGATCAGGTTAGAAATCGAATCAACCGACACCCCACTTGTTCCACAATATCTACTATAGTTTCAAGTGCAATAGTCCCATTGACACCCTTTCACCCTTTCACCCTTTCTTCTCCTGGCTCAATCAATTGAATTCTGGTCAAACTGGCCAACAGTGCAGAGAGTGGGGGCTCGGAGCTCCTGGCGTCTGTCTTCTGGCCTGGGACATCTGCTTTCTGCTATCCCGATTCCCGCCGCACCGCCGCGCCGACCGAGAAAGAAATACGCCCACGTGACATAGGCAGGGCCAAAGAGAGAGAGAGAGAGAGAGAGAGAGAGAGAGAGAGAAACAAGACGGCATGTTAAATATGTACATACATTTGTTACGCGTCATACGGACGTGGATCGCGTAATAGGCATAGACGAGATCGATTATAAGATGGGAAAGCCGTATATTTGGCAACTAGGAAGGCGGGCACAAAGGATGAGATCCGAGACAAGACTGACAGTCGTGTAAGATGTTTGGTAATATAACGACGGGTAGTTAAGGACAATGTTCAAGGCTTCGGACCAGGGGCGACAGGTCTTTGGTATAATTGGGGCAGTAAGGGCGCCAAGGCCATAACAATATGTATAGTAGACTATAGACGCGTCAAGATCATAGATAGTTTGATTGGCGACTAATTACATACTAGTGTTGCCGCGTAGATGATTGTATGAGGGAGAGAGAGAGAGAGAGAGAGAGAGAGAGAGAAAAGAAGGAATAGCCTTGGTACTTGATTGGAGTGAAGTGATGCTTACGCTCGTCACGTGGAGCGTGGAGCGTGGAGCAGCGGCGAGTGGTTCCTCCCAATCCCATAAGAATCCAAGGGGAGAAGCTGCACCAAGGGCGCAAGATTATTGAGAGAGATGATGTTGATGGTGTTATGTTTTTCTTTGCAGAAACTCAAGTATCCCAAGTCGGTGTTTTTTATCGTGAGCAATGAGTTCTGCGAGCGATTCTCCTACTATGGAATGCGCAGTAAGTTGTGACGAAAGGGTAGGAGAGGTGGGAGAGGTGGGAGAGGTGGGCCGGAAGATAAAGGAAAGAACTTGTTGGACTTTTTCAGCCGTCCTGGTTCTTTACCTGAGGGACAAGCTCCTCTACAGCAATGACACTTCGACCGTGATATATCACGTCTTCACCATGTTCGTCTACTTCTTCCCACTGCTCGGAGCGATACTGGCAGACTCCTGGTTGGGAAAGTTTCGAACCATCTTCTATGTCAGCATCATTTATGCGATAGGACAGCTCTTACTGGCATTGACCGCTGCGCCTGTAATTGGCCTACCTCCTGTGTAAGAATCAGTAATAATCTCGCCAACTCGAGTACCGGCGCGGCGCGGCGCGGCGCGGCGGCTTCCTCCCCACTAATTAAGCCCATTTCTCACCTTTGGAACCTGCAATCAATCTTGTTAGCTGGTGCATTCTTCAACAAAATTTTATCGGAAAATCCTCAGTCGAGGAGCATTGTTGTGATAATGGAGTCGGCGCGGCACGGCACGGCACGGCACGGCGGAAAGAATCGACGGAGAGCGAGAGATTATTTCCGCTAGCTCTAGATAAAGATAAAAAAAACAGACTTACATACCTATAGTCTCTCCACTTGTGTATGTGCATACGCGGCAAAGTACAGAGAGGCGTTTACGAGCAACCTCCTACCCGAAGATGATATCAACGAGAGACGAGAAACGAGAAACGAGAAACAGGAAACGGGAAACCATCAAATAAGAAATTCTCATTCATACCACACGCGAGAAGAATAATCGATTAGAAATGGAAAAAATTGATAAATAAATCTTTGGAGGTGCAAGTTTTGCGTCATCATCAAGCCGAAACTTTGATCTTTGATATCCTCGGCCGATGTTTTACTAGGATTAGGATTAGGATTAGGATTAGGATTAGGATTAGGATAAGGATAAGGATAAGGATAAGGATATTTCGGACATAGGATTGGACGAATGGTTTGGGGTTGGTTGGATGTAAGAAAGCAAGTACAACATATGTATGTAGATACTAATGTGAAGGAATCCTTGATTTTGCAGCGAATTCTCCATGTTGGGCTTACTACTAATAGCACTTGGAACTGGCGGAATAAAACCGTGCGTCGCCGCTTTTGGGGGTGATCAGTTCGTCTTGCCTCAGCAGGAGCGATTTCTCTCAAGCTTCTTCTCCCTTTTTTACTTTTCCATTAATTCGGGCTCTTTTATCTCGAGTTTCCTTACACCGTTACTCCGTAGCAGTACCACTTGCTTCGGAGAAAAGACATGCTACTCTCTCGCCTTCATCGTTCCAGCCGTCCTAATGACTGTCTCTATCGGTAAGCTCTCATCTCCTACTATCCATCTACATATCTCTCATCCGTGCCAGTTGCGACTAGTTGTGATTTTGATTTGAACCATCAGCCAGCATCAGCCCGCCCCGGGTCTACAACCCCACTATCTTTCGATGGTTGGATGGTTCTTTATGGATGCTTTCTTAAATCTTGCAAGACTCATCACTTGAAACCATCTTGTCTGTTTGCAGTAATATTCCTGATCGGCAAGCCCATGTACAAGATAGTCCAGCCCTCAGGAAACGTCGTATTGACCGTGTGCAATTGTATCTCTGTAAGTCTCGCTCGATTCTTGTCGGCTGCTTTTTAGTTGGAAATTGGAATGCGAGGAATGCGGGAAATGCGAGCGTCTTAATAAAATCTCACTCGACTTTTTTATCTCTAGCGCGCCATTTATAAGAAAGCGACATCGAAGGGTGTGAAAAAGGAGCACTGGCTCGATTATGCCGAAGATCGTTACGATCGAAAGATGCTCGACGACGTAAAGGCTACGTTACAAGTGCTCAAGCTATTCCTGCCACTGCCAGTATTCTGGGCACTATTCGATCAGCAAGGCTCTCGATGGACTCTCCAGGCAACAAGAATGGATGGTCAGCTCGGCAATTTCTTGATTCAACCGGACCAAATGCAAGTCATTAATCCCCTCTTTGTCTTGGCCTTCATCCCTTTATTTGAGATTTGCATTTACCCTCTCCTGGCCAAAGTAAACATCAAGACTCCTTTGAAGAAGCTGACCGTTGGTGGTTTATTAGCCTCGGTGGCCTTTATCGTGTCGGCTATCTTGGAGATACAGATCGAGGTACCTACCACCATCACCACCATCTTGACGCTACATATCACTTGCTCGCTTGGCATGCTCTAACCGATATTTTTTCTACAGGGGACAGATCCAATACTGCCAAGCAGCGGCCTCGCACAAGTAAGGCTGTTCAATACTTTAAATTGTCCGGTCCCTCTTACCGTCGGCGACGAGGTCTTGACGCTCCAAGGGATGGCTATGTCGAAAACAATAGTCGTCGAGACCAACAACGGGCTCTCTCTCCGCTACAAAGCTGACTTTACCGGCTGTATCGAGGATGGATATTTAGACTTACCGCCGAACCAAGAAGGTGAAGCCTTGCCTCCTCTTGGGCGCATTTCTCCCTCCCTAGCTCCCTCCCTAGCTCCCTCCCGCTCTTCTGTTTCATGGGAAATGTCCATCAAGAAGCTCCCTTTCTTCCATCCTTACAGCCAGATAGATCTGCATTCATTGTAGGGCTAACCAACAGCTTTAAGTTTAAACATATTCCAAGTTTCAGCCGTCACTAGAGTTTTACTATATTAGCATTTCTTCCAGATTCGTTGGATATCCAAGGAGCTACAGCGACTTCGGGTGTAATTACACCGAAAGGATTGTCCTATTCCTTTGAGGATAATATCGCCAAGGCAAAGACGGGTTACCCGCTGGTGCGAGGGCTCGTCTATTTGGATTCTTATACCAATGGTGATGGGGCAAACCTTCCCAGTTTAACATTCAATACAACCGGAAGTTTTTCCACGGTGATGCCACTGGACCCTGACGCATTCAACGCAACCAGTCGGCTCGAGCTCCTCCCCAATACCTACACCATCTTCCTGGATGATAAGCCCCTTTTGGAAGATGTTGAGCTAAAATTAGGCGGAGTCTACAGTATCGTCGGCTCTGTTAGCAGTTCGGGGCCGATGAAGGCAAAACTCGTCACCGTCACCGAACCCAATTCCATTCACATACTTTGGATGACCCCACAGTACTTACTCATTACTATGGCTGAAGTAATGTTCTCTGTTACTGGTCTAGAATTCGCATTCACCCAGTCACCACTGACGATGAAATCCCTGCTGCAAGCTAGTTGGTTGCTCACCGTAGCTTTCGGCAACTTGATTGTCGTTATAGTTGCGGAGGTGTCAGTATTCAGTAGTCAGGCAAGTACATGTTTTACCTTTTGTGCTATATAGTTGTATAGTTGTTTCTATGTATGTATTTTGGTGGAACCTAGTGTAATTTGTAATCTTCCCTTATTCAAATTACATTATTTACAGGCGCACGAGTTTTTCCTTTTCGCTGGCCTCATGTTCGTTGATATTTTAATCTTTGCTATCATGGCGAGCTTCTATAAGTATGTGGACAATACCGGGGAACAATCGATCTGTCAACAAGAGACTGATATAGAACTAAAAAATGGGGAGGATAATCCTGCCTATAAGGAAGATGAGAAGTAATCTAGCAATCAAGTGTGATGAGATTGGATAGATTTCGCAAATCGGATAATCCAAATTACCCGGGGCCAAGGGGACCCCGCCGCGCTCCGCCGCGCGCCCGACAGCAGGATATCCTGCATTCCTACCGCAGATCGACATCGAATCATGATGCAACAACAACTTTTCCTCACCCCTGGCCATGCCTAGATCTCAGAGCCGCCAACCCAACCTCTCCAACACATAGATACACAATTCACAATCCTCCAACACACAATCTTCGAAGCGAACCCAATCCAATCGATCGCCAACATAAGCGGATCAAACTGTTATCATTCCTTTTCGACGTTTTTCTACCTTGTAAGAAAAGAGTAGTCCGGCAGGGAGACATATGTATATGCTTCCGTCTATCGCCAAGGTACTTATTAGCTACATGTGTTATATTCGCTAGTAAGGTATACCTTTTACTAGTATGCTACTACATAGTATGGGCCTCTCTCACAGCCTGACGTACACTCGAGACAGTAGTGCATACATACCATGTGTACATACTCTATATACTAGCAAACGTGCCGCGGATACATGTCTCTATCTGCACGGGTTTAATTATAAGTAGGCCTAAGTGTAGTCAATTCTTTCACAATGGGATCAAGTATATGTACCCCGAGAATAAGGGGCGAGTATCTTTGTAAAATAAATGATTTATTTAGTAAAATAATAATACATTGTCTATGATACATACACCACATACGTTGGTCTTGGATCGATGGAAGAGCAAACAATACGTTCGATTGTTAGATATACCTGGGTACATAGTAATATTATACATATGCGAGGGTCTAGTTACAACTTTAGATTTTCACCCTTTCCACTGCTATTCATATCGATATGCATACAACATACATGTAGGATTGTAGGGTGTGGTGTATTCCACAAATGAAAATGCGAAAGGCCGACATGAAAACATCAAACAAGACGGAATGTTGATAAATAATCAACGCACCCTACACATTACACAGCATCGCAGCTAGGACAGTAGAATACTGCGCTATTAAAAATTAGAATCCTAGCCTTCACGTGTCTGCGTGCATGCGTGCGTGCGTGCATGCGTGCGTATACAACAAAGATACATCGTTTTACTCTGTAGCGACTCTCCTCGCTGAGGAACCCTTCTAAATTCTTTCCTCCTTTTGCTCCAACTGTGCTATATCTATTAATTGAAGATAGAGAGCAATAAGAGTTGACGTAGAAATCTGGTCAACTGCAACAGCAGACATTAACAACTGGAATATCTCACATCTCAAGTGTTTGCGAGGTAGAACATCTCTCTCTCTCTCTCTCTCTCTACCCGTTGCGTGTGCGCGGCACTTAACCCCCCCACTAAACTCGGAACCTTCTCAACGTTATTAAAAGCCATCGCGACACAATGCCGCAACAAAAAATCAATGGGCGTTGGCATCTCTACTTATGCGTATAGTATAAAATATAGTCAGGTGTGTACCGCCTACTGACCAGGCTGCTATGCTGCTAATTTGTCCGATGGCTTTACATTAAACCCTTTCAGAAATAACAGTGATAATAATCTTTGTAGAAAAATAAGATGTGTCATTTCAATTGCGCTAATGAGTAGCGTACGTATGTCTATATCCTTTTTGCCTGCCTATATGTCGCGAGCAGTTTGAAAAGGAACACGTCCAGGCAATGTAGTCATAATGAGATATACAACAAGGTACAATTTACTTATTCTCACACATCTTTTCCTCTACAGGCATAATAATACTGGAGCATAAACGCACATACTATACTGTAGGGGTATGTGTGAATGCGCGCCCCCGCGTGTTTACGATATTTATATTATTTGATGTAGCAGTGCGTAGGTGCGCGTGCCTGTTATTGCACACTATGGAATTGTTCTTGATCTGGCCAAGAGAATGAGACAGCCTAGCGCGCAAGCAGGACTCTGGGTGGCGAAGGAGAAGAAGGTCTCTTACAATGCTGCCGCAACCACTTGACTCCACCCGCTTCTTCATCTCTGCACATAGGATATCTTCAATTGTGTGTGAGTGTGTCGGTAGATTATGAATTGAAATATTACGAGAGCGGCGCGGCGCGGCCTAACAATAAGATAAGCTGCGTCGTTCAAAACACTCCATGTATCCAAGCATGTAGATAGTATATGTATGTTTCAATATTCAACTTTCTACAACATATGTATACTGCGCGTCTATATGTAGAATAGCCTACGGCAGTAGGCGATGCGCTAAAGTGTCAAACCAATATGCCATAAGCGAAGGAAGAAAGGACGAGCGTAGGATTGCACTTACTCGATGTTCCGACTATTCTCCCTCTCTCCCAGATAGTTTAGTAATATTAGAATGGTGGATGGGGATTAGGAGGGAGGGAGGGAGGGAGGGAGAAGAGAAAATTGTGGCGCTGGGAGGTTTAGGCTGCGCATGGCATGGTAAAATAGGGGATGATTTGTAGTTGGCAAAATAATAGAATCTGTCGAGCATACCGCATAGTAGGGGGGTGGGGGTGAAACTACATGTGGTCCTCTTCTTTGGTGGATTGTGCCGGTGTCACCGGCATTGAGTCGTCTTGGAACAAAGGATTCTTTACCTCTAGCTCACCAGTCTGGAGACATAAGAAGAAGAAAAAGAAGAAGGTAAATAAGGTAGATGCTCGTTGGCATCGACGCGGAACAAGACTCACCGAAGCTAATCCCGGACACTCATAAACAGTGTGGTGGCCCTCGTCGTTTTCTTCGTCACTTTCGGCTTCCGAGACCGAGCCAGGATCACGGCCAGCAGACGCGCGGCTAGTAGGAGATGACAACGGGATTATTCATGAATCGCGGCTAGTATTGCAACGGCTGCTTTCAATCAACCGGACTTACTTTTCCATTGCTATAATTTGTTGCTTTTGATGTTGAAAATGATACATTTGGGCCGAATGGGCAAGCCTTTGATCACCAGAGGGTGAAACATCTTTATTCGGTCCAGTCACGCCGTAAGCCGGATATTCTATATCTGCGGCCGCTTTAACTCCGCGTTGTAATCTAGACGGGAAGACCAACACTCGGATTACGCACTTTATCCAGACCTGTACGCACGCACGCACGCACGCACGCACGCACGCACGCACAAAATTGAAAAAATGGCATGCAGAAAGCCGGAGTGATTGTGAGTGTCAAAAATGTACCTGCACCAAGTAAGGCTGATGAGGACCAGAGCGAACATCGCAGCCGCGCTACAGCCAGCAACGATTGCTGAAACATGTCGCGCACCGCATTTGTTTTAGTAAGAAAGTTGGATGTAACGAGTAGAGTACTATTTGTAGGTGTACCTAATCTTTTGTTGGGCAACTATACGGAATATGAGGGGCCAGCAGCAAAGCTAGGCTAGGCTTACCAATGAAATAGATATCATTGTTTAGATCATTAATGGCAAGCATAGAGATGTCGTTAAACTTGGTGTTGGCCGCCTTGTCGAGTATGTCCTCCTCGAGTGGCTGGAAGGCTCCTTGATGATTACGATTAGGCGGACCACTCCTGGTATCGGCCGAGAACAACTCCCATCCATCGCCACTCACCCCATCGCTCCTCTGCCCAGGAGCCGCCAGCTCCTGTTCCTCCTCCTTCTTCTCCTTCTCATTCTGTTCCCTTGGATCTGCTGGGTTGGGCAGGGAAATGCTTCAATTCTCAAAGGCGATACGTGAGTATAAGATATCAATGAAATAGTCTCTTATCCTCTCATGAGGAATACGGAATATGTAGATATGTGTAGATATATCTGTAGATTGTAGAATGTAGATAGAAGGCAGTGTGTTAGACTTACCGGAGAAAAATGCAGATTCTCTGTAGTACCTCGGATCATTCGGTTTGACGGCGAACGGATGCTTCTCGCCGAGGTTTGAGTCGTCGAATCGATAAGTAAATTCAGGAGGTATATGATGCTGCTGCTGGTGCACTAGATATTTCGCCGAATTGGCCAGATGGCTTTCTGTCTGTTGCCGATGATGGAAGTGCGAGTGATAAACCGGTTGGGCTTGGACCTGGGCTTTTATGTTCTTTTCAAAGGAGTCACTAGTTGGTGAGTTGTGTTGAAGCCAGGGCACTTGAATTCGATAGGGAAGATTGGCTTGGTCGGAGAAGCCTAGAGGTTCCTTCTCGGAGGAACTTGACGGAAAGTAGGATAACTTGGAGAAAGGCTCTTCCCTCGTGTAATCTTTCATCCTAGCAAGCAGATTTGTCCCGTAATAGGACTTTTCGTAATCGGTCTCCTCCTTCCGCCCCGCTCCCACTCTCTCGCGGTCATGCTGACGCTGCTGCTGACGCTGCTGCTCACGCTGCTGCTCACGCTCCATTGCCATTGCCATTGGCAAACCGTACTCTAGCTCATCCCGCTCATGATTCCACTGGTCGAGCTTTCCTTTTCGAAAGATACCAGCCAATTTCGCTTGATCCGATAGTGCTTTCAAGAGATCACCCTCATTCTCCAGTTGTTCAGGTTCCAAATGATACTTCTTGTGCGGCTGCCTCACCAGATATGGCGAGAAATCCGAGAAGCGTAAAGTCCGATCCTGCTGCTCTTGCCTTTCGAAATACCGTGCTAACTCTCGCAAAGCCATCCCTTCGGCAGCTTCGGCAACTCCATCTAGAAAACAATCCTGCATTTCATTCCATATACATTTCTTAGATTTCTTCTTCTTCTCCTCCGCACACTCTTTCTCTTTCGCTTCCTTCTCATACGGTGTCTCGCATTTTCGCAAGCCGATCTAACGCAAAACAAATCTCCTGCTTTCTCTATTCACTGGGCAAATATACCTTATTGTTATAATAGTGAACACATAGTGGACAGCACGCCCCCCGCTTAGCTATTATTGAGAATTGAAAGACAACAGGCTTGCTTCTTCTCTCCTCGAATTCGCCATCATTATACACAAGCAAAGAAAGAGAGCCCTATGTATAGGAAACTGAACTGCTGGAGATAGCACTGTCACCCCCTTGATTCCTATATGCATCTGTTGACTAAAGGCGACGTTTTGGACAAATGTGCATAGCATTTTGGTCATATCTGCTAAGCAAGCTCTATCTACCAGTAGAATATACAGATATATACTATCTGTGTATGTATGTAGATGCACGTAGCCGGTAGCCGGCAGCCGGTAGCTGGTATAGCCGTATCTAGCTGCTACCATGTCCCGAGCCATGTTGCGTTCCTCGAGTTCATAATGATGAGGAAGGATAAAGGAGCAATGTACCTATCGAACTATGGATATGAATATGATTTCTAATTTGCAGAGATGGCCGCGAGTGTTGGGCTGGGCTGGGCTGGGCTGGACTGGGGTTGGCCCGATAGGTATCTACTAGAGGTATCTACTCGAGATTTTCCGCAGCGATAATAAGCAAAGAAATAGTCGAGAATTGGTGGAATTGGTAATTCTAGTCGAGTGGAGAGTAGAGTATCGGAGCTCCGCGCCGCCGCGCCGAGGCCAAGGGAGTGGAAGAAAAAGAAGAAGAACATCTCATCTGGACTGGTAGCGTGAAGAAAAGGGAGAAAGAAGAGATAAAGCGAATAAGGGATAAAACTGGAAGAGGTATGATAGATAGCCGATAGCCGATAGCCGATAGCCGATAGCCGATGCGTGGTGAGGCGAGCCGAGGCGATGATCGAAAGGATGGTCAAAAATGAAGACTGGGGGACTTACCACGGTAAAATTGGAGTTGATTGCTGGAAGGCGCGACAGGAACGCAACATGGGAGCAAGAGGCACGTGCAGGTCAGAAGCAACGGTGTCATTCTTGGCTACCAGTTGCAGCACCAGTTGGACAGCTCTCGGAGGTGTGCTGTCACTAAAATCCACAGGTTTTATTGTTGTTCCGTTGGTCGTCGCCGTCGTCCTGGTCGTCGCGTTCCATATGTACGCACGTCATTTCATTCAGGCCGGATAGAGAAAGAGCTTGCGCGGTCAAGTTCCGCCGGCGCGGCGCAATCAATACCAGGACCCTGCTTCCCCTCCCGTTATCAACACACTGCTTCCACCGCCACCGCCGCCGCCACCACCACCAGGACAACGACCGCCAAACGGCAGCCGCCCCGCCACAGTCGCACGCACCCGCATAAGGCCATAAGGGCAACCTCTCACACCTCACACTACGTTCTACATACAACATACATACATGTCTCTTATCTAGAATTTAGATTCTAGACTTACAATTAGAGCAACAATCGACTACGCCGCAGTCAAGTTCGTTCATAACTTTTTATTTACATGTTGTACAAGAACACATACTACATACATATTACGCATGCACGCATACATACATACATACATAGATAGCTGAGTGGTAGATATAAATATAGATCATAGATATATCTACGTGTATAGATATAATTAGAGATGGATATGAACATCGATCCTATTGTTATGTTATTTGCTTTGGCCGACGAAAGGTGAAAGAGAATGAAGAGGGATAGGATGGGTGGGTTGGAGATTGTAATAGTCTACGACTCTCTAGGTCTAGGACTTTGTAATTGTATTTGAGAGGGGCGCATGGAAAAAGGGGAAAGAAACGATCGGAATCTATCGGTCCTGCAGTTGAGCGAAGGGATCGGAGTTTGCCGGTTGCTTGTACAAAGCGTTTTCATCGGTGACATTTTTACTTGGCTTGCGTTTCCGATTAATTACACCGTCAGTCGCGTCCATCATCCTCAGAATTTGGGATTGATCGGAGCTGTCTACCGGTGCAACAGATATGTCGCGTACAGCCCTAAATTTACCACAGTTGTTTAGGTGCTCATTCTCAAGCCGGAAGAAGTTCCATATAAATCTCCTGCAGTAGAATAACACACGGAGTAGCCACAGCCAGGAATCTCCCACCACCACCTCTCCATGGATATAACTGTGGCTTTATATGTATGTACTCACCGGAATACCTCGAGTGGTGCCACTATAGAAACCATCAAGTCCCCGTGCACATAGCCAATCTCCGTTAACGAGAAAGAGAAAGCCCAACCAAATCGTAGGATAAAATCTTCGACAATGGCAAAGTAATAGTAGCACTGGAAGGGAGAAAGATTTTTTCAACGATTCGGCCAAGTAAGACGATATATGTACTATGTAGAATGTAGATATTGTAGATAGTACTAGAGAACGAAAGCGGCCCAGATTATAAATCGACTTCTGGTAAATAAATGTACTGTACTACATACATGTACATATACATATGCATATAGATACTTACGGGTGAAGAGTAAACTATTTCTTCCCTCAAGAATTTATTCTCCCCGGCACTAGCATCGAACAATCCCCAATCCAGTTTAACGTCCCATGTATAGGCCAAACAGGAACTTAAAATACTCACTGCTATCCAAAGGTAAAAATAAGGATTTTCGGTGGAGAGTGCGTAGTGACCTGAAAGTCGACGAAAGCATAGGTATACATACCTACTACTGGCTATGTGTCTCTGTATGTAGTTAGTAGCGTAGATACATAGGACACGTCGCGGCGAACCGGAGTCAGAGAAATGGATATGAGACTGGCGAAGGGCGAAGGGCGAAGGGCGAAGGGCGAAGGGATATGAGAGAGGGCCACGGAACGTACGTGCATTGGTCAAGTGCAAATATGAGAAAACCACCACGAAGAAACTAGTAGCATATTTGGCGGCATTGGCCAAGTGGGGGAAAGCTTCCTTCGTGTCCCTGTAACGGCGCAGGCATTGGGCGAATCGAAACCATGCCGGCAAGCAGGCTACGAAAGGCCTCATCGATAATTCCCGCATTACACAAGTCTCAGCGTCTGAAATAGAGGTGGTGAGATGGTGAGTGCTTAGCAGGTCTCACTATTATATTAACTACTGACTAACTTGCGGCGACACATAGATACATATATCTATCTATGTGTGGCCGCTCAGTCAGTCAGTTGAAATTGAATGCAGCAGTAGCTAGTATGTATTCAAATCGAGGAAGATTGATTGATGAAGCAAAGATTAGAACAAGTGTGAGGCGTGACTAACCGGTGACAGTGGTCCATGAAGAATTTTGTATGTAGAAGCAAACAAAATATTGAAAGTCGAGGAGAACTGTGTGAAGGGAATTGAGCTGGTCAGCCAGCCAGAAATCAGCAAAGCCCACGTAGAAGAAGGGGGCGCAAAATATTCTGCCCAAGACGCGTACCGCCCAGAATCGGGCTTCGTGTCTTAAGCTCTTGGTCGGATTGAATAAGAATAACGCTAGCAATCCGTAAAGCAGCAACTACGGGAACAAACATTTCCTTCTTCAACTAGCCGAATTTTCGTTTCGATCCATCATTTCCGTCTCACTTCTAAATAAAACACACACACACACACACACACACACACACAACATAGTGTATGCGTATGCCTATATACATACATATAGCTAATTCCGAGTCGTATCTTGTATCTAAAATCTACATACGTATAGATACGTATATATGTATAGCTATATACTGACTGACAACCGAGTGAGATTGCCAGGTCCTATTCGAATAATTGAGAAGAGAAAGATATACATATGTATACATATATCTTACAGGCTGTGCGAATGGTGGTATCCCAAGACTCTCACTGTGTAAGCAGGCCAATACTGAGGCGGACCAAACCAGGCCAAAGATGCTCGCCATCTCAATGATGTGCTGAAAGAGCGACAAGCGGCAAATTGGCATTCTGTCATATCTCATCACATCTCATCTCATCTCATCTCATCTCATGCTCTCGCCGCATTTCCGTCCCTGGAAGAGGGAAGCGACGATCGGGAAGTGCGTCCCTCGCGATTGCTCGATTACCGCGGAAACAAACCTGTTCTGACAAGTGATTTCGAGGATCGAGCTCGAATATAAGAACATGATTGACGCCAGATGATCGCCATCCGTAAACATTGATGCCCATGAGGAAGAGAAATTGGATGATAAGGAGCGGTCCGCGATATAATCGGCAAAGAACCCGCCAGTTGGCCTTATTTGTGTAAGCCGCACCTGCAACGAAACAGTGCCGAATTCGTCGCGTTCTTTCATCAGTCATCATACATATCGGCCAAGGCGATTTTCATGCGCCATGGGACACTATGTATAGTATGGATACTATGGATGGATGGATATATGGTGAGGAAAATAGTATTATCGCGCATCTATAAGATGTATATGTATGTCTGAGCGGTGTATACCTGAGAATATAACAATTGCGAGAAAGACGAGGAATGCGCCAGAAAAGAGGCCGACTTTAAATGTTATCCAGGGAGAGAGTTGCTCGCCCAACGGTGGTACCCGGAGGCGCTTCATTGCGCGTTGCCTATCGCCATGCTCCAAGTCTCTCGTGACCATCGACTCGGTTTCCGCGATCAGTCTATCAATATCCTTACGCGTACGAAAGAATGCCGTATCAACATGTTCCGCTCTCCATTTGGCACCGTTCTCCACATTCAGCAGCTAGAATGCAGGACGTCCCGATTTAAATGTGACAGGCCGCCATTCAAATATACCTTACGATTAGAGACCAGCAATATTCTCTCGACTTAGTCTTTGTCGGTGACTCTCAACTTTGTCGTGCTTCTTGAGGATCTTCCTGAAGCCAGTGAAATTGAGATTTTGATAATTCTGCAGTAGTATGAGAAATAAGTAAAACTCGGAGAAAGCTAACTTCATATCCTGGATCTTTCGCGCAGAGACCGGCGGCTTCTTCTTTCGCAGTAGTAGATTGTTGGGGTAAGAAGTTGGCCCTTTTCGCGAATATGTCTCTCCAGCTGGCCTCTCCGAGGCAGAGAGTATTTCGCTCAAATCGTTGGTCAAGCTGGCAAATCTCCGAGTCGCTTCAGCTAACTTTTCTGCGGGCAAATCTTCCATCCATCAACTGTATACACACGTGGCTATATATGCATACATGCCATGTCGCGCCGCGCCGCGCCGCGTCACGCCGGCCGGGCCCGTCCGAATCAGTGATATAGTCAAAAGTATATCGACGCGCATACACAGTGCAGCCGCGCGCGCTCCTGTGTCTATCTGCATTGATGCAAATAAATATAGAGTATACCTACGCTCCGGCGGACATGTGACGCTCACGTAAGTTGTACCTGCTATGCGTTTGGCTTTTGGCTATCTTACCAGAATAGAAGGTGTTTATTTTCGCCAGTTCTTTATCGCAGTAATGAAAGAACTTGTCGTCCAAGTTACTAAAGCAGCGTTCCAGCGTCTGATCGTCCACAAACCCACCACCATCGCTTTGGTTTCTTTCGACCGCCGTGTAGAGCATAGTTTTCATCTCCTGTCAAGAAAGCATCCAGTTCCAGTCCATCTACAGTACATATACATATATCCTGCTTTCCTTTCTCTATTCCTTTTCTCACTAGCATGCATATCCATCTACCCATCTATCTATCATTCCTCTTATGTCAGTGCCACTAATAGTGAAGAGAAGAGTATTGTATATGTTATGTAGGTATGTTACCTCGTAACATATGTATTGCTTCCTCCACTCGGGAGTAATGTGAGCACTCAAATGTTCGGCAAATTTCATACTGCTGCAGATTCTCCTATGCCGATCCCTTTATTTTATATGTAGTATGTGTAGACGTATCTACATATACTAGATATCAATATCAGATTTTATCCAAGATGACACACTCGCTCCAAATCTTGATCGAGCAGCCTATTCCTTGCCAGTTGCCACTGACCGCGGCACGCGGTTTTCTTCTATCTGATGCGATGCTGCTCTCGTTCTCACTCGCTTACCTACCTCCTGTGACTTAACTCTGCAAACGCCTCGACGCCTGTTCTAGTTATGCAGCTCGCATCGCAGTGGTTAGTTGGAAAAACGGAAATAATTCATTTTGTACTGCTGACATACAGAGTCCAGAGTGAGTGCGGTGTAGCGCATCTTTCCCCGCGCAACAGCGTAGTCTCCGCTCCGTACTTCTCAGCGAATGAATGATCTCTCAGATCTCAGATCTCAGATCTTTGACATCAGCGAGAGGAGAGATTGGGAGATGTGTGTCTGTCTGTCTAGCTCTGCTCAGGGCTCAGCAATGGCTCAGACCAGCTCAGACTGCTCTCACAACTGCCGACTGCCGACTTGCCGAGGGCCGATGTGCCGACTCTGCTGCCGAGGCTCGAGCCGCTCGCTAGCTCTGTCATTGGTCATTGGTGGGGCGAGGGAGATGACGAACCGACCGCAAGCAACGGGATGGTGAGGGTGCGGAGGGTGGAATGGAATGGTGTCTGGTTGCCGGTACGGTGGGGTGGTGTCACGTCATGTGACTCTGGCATTCGACTTGGAGACTTGGAGTGCGCCGCCTGCCCTGCGCCGCCGCCGTCGAGCACCGAGCTGCACCGAGCTGCAACGAGCTGCACCGAGCCACCGAGTCCGCTACTCCGCAGTCCGCTGTCCGAGACGACCGCACAGACCCGAGTGCAAACACTGCAAACTGCGAGTGGCGTCGAGACGGAAATACGCCTGCGCGCTCCCAGCGCTCCTAGCTCTTTCAGAGTATGTAGTGATGTAGACGCGCGAATATGGCATACCAGGTATATCTCTGCCCTTAATCTTCTATCTTAATCTCGATGGATAGCAGCCGGGAGTATTGGAAATTGTCAACGATGAAGCTGCTAGAATCGCGGTCTCTACTGCCAATTGTCAGTGAGAAGGAATCATTCGGTGGTGCAGTAGCTCGTTCATCTTGATGCTGCCGGGAACGGCGGGAACCGACGATGAGCGATTCAGTACGAATCCTCCACTCGAGCGGTGGTCACTGGCTCAGCTCCCTCGAGTCCCTCGAGTCCCTCGACTCCCTCGACTCCCTCGCCCTTCTCATTCTAAGGCTGTAAGGCTGCAAGGCTGTAAGCGGTAATCCTTGGATTCCTTCGAGCAGCTCTCCTTCCCACTGCGAGATTTAATGAAAAGCGCACGTCGCCTCGCCGAATTCTCTGCCCTCGCGCGCGTCTCACTACGGTTTAGGCAGCGGCCAGCAGCCTCACTCACAGACAAGCAATGCTGATTATATTCCATGTTGTCAAGTTTTGGGCAATACCGCCGGGAGCCGGATCTCCTAACTAACGTCGCGATGACAAGTGTACTACCACAAGTGCGGCCTGCCAATGTGACAATAACTGGCTTCACCACACACCCAAACATCCCAATTCCTCTCGCATCAAATTGATATGCTAGCAGCAACAATATGTGCAAACAAAAGGCCAGAAGAGGAGCAAAGGTGGAAGAAAGGTTCGAGTATGGAAGTGTGTGGAAAAGGCTCGGCCAACCAGCCGTAACGTTCCTTCTACTCTATCTCCTCCACGCTGTTAGTACAAAGCAACTAGGTGCGTTGATTTCTTAAACAAAACACAATAACACCCTACCTTGCCACCTTAATTCCCTATCATCATAACATTCTACCTAACATAACTATATCCATCTTTCTATCCTAACATACACACACACATATATCTCTCTATGACAATATCTAGGTCATACAGATTGAAATTAGTAAATTGGAGGAATGTTGGGGGAAAAATTCGAGGGGGCATAGTAGATGCTATTTGGGATGCAAGCTGTTTTTTCTTCATCGGATCAACAAACTGCAGTGAAGAAAATTAGTCCGCGACGATCAATATAAACAGTACCGGCAAGCACACTGCTGTTGTGAATGCTATTGACCGCCCTACAACAGCAGGATTCCGAAATCCGGGCATGCGCACTAGCGCATATAACTTTTATAGTATATGTATGGGAGCGTTAACTTGGAGCAAGAGCTCACTTTTAAATGCCACTATACTGTACTATACTATACTATACTATACTAAACTACACTATAGCATATGTATGCAGTGGCGCGCTTTTCCCGCAGATCGCGACCGTCTATCTACCTCTGCAGTAGCATATGCAACAATAAGTGAATGTTTCATTGCAGATGCCGAAAGCTTACAACGAACTTGTAAACTCGAAGGTCTGCACCCGTTACTAATCGTGACGTACAAAAATATTACAATATCGGTAAGTAAGACGGGGGTTGGTAGTTGGGGGGTAAAGTGGAAAGGAGGAAAGTGCGAAAGGAATGGGTGATTATTGTTGCAGGTTGACAAAATAACTGTAGTCCATGGGGAACGGGTGACTGTACGATGCCGTGAGTTGGGCAAATACAAGTTAATCGGTGACTCTTTGTTGCATTGTCGTAACGCTAGTTGGAGTGGGAAAGCACCGACTTGTGTCCCGACGACAGCCATTTCAAACTATACGGGTGAGTTGGAAGTGGGGGAAGAATAGAAACAATTGGATAAGATGGATATCGCAAGAGTAGTATGTATGTATATGTAGTCAGTAGTAGTAGAGAGTAGTACTGAAAGTTGTAAGGTTGTTGGATTTTAATGGTCATTGGACTCTTTGGATTGTTGCCCTGCTGATGGTGGGACAATTGGACGCGAAACAGAGGATGTTCCGCCGACAATTGTATTCGGATTGCCGTTTGGTTCAGCAGCCGTCGAACCCTCGGGGACACTAGCCGTCTTTCCCGGCAGTATCCTCCACCTTGAATGTCTTTTTGCACGCCGACTTGGCAAGCCGGAATGGACTTGGACATCATCTTCTCGGCAGTACTCGAATGGTAAGTGGATCCTCTCCATTCCTCTCCGTCTGAGTTTGAGACTATTGCATCCCTTCCTACCTTCCTACCTTTCCGGTTTCCGCTCATATCCCCCACACTCCACCACCCCCACCCCCACCCCCACCCCCTACGTCATGTCCGATCAGTATAAGGACGATTAACAAATAAAGCTTCACGCAGGTTGGGCAATCGCTGTGCACGAAAGGGACTGGAAGTATCGCTTGTCAATATATTATGCGAAAAGCCAGGATTCCGGAGTTTATACCTGCACGACCCCCCATGCTCAGACTAATTCTATACGTGTTCGAATTGTAGGTACGCTCGAACCTTTTCTTCCTTTTCTTCCTTTTCATTTATCGAATATCTACAATTCTACATATACATATAAGCGGCCAAGGTATCAGTAACGCGGTGGGAGAGGGAGAGAGTGTGTGCGTGGGCGTGCGCACGTGCAGAAAAGTAAACTAAATTTTGCTGAAACTCGCTTAAACTTCAGATGTCCAGTGCCCAGTACTTAGTCCGCCCGAAGCTCCCCTGATCAGTAAGATTGAGGGTGCGCGGATGGGCCATGCGGCACTATTCGAATGCCCGGCAGGCTACAGATTGGAGGGTCCAGCGGGAATCACTTGCCAGTATAACGGTAGGAGAAAGCAACCAACTAACAAACTCCGCTTTTACAAAGCAAATATCTATATATCTGGTATAGAGACTTGACAGTTGACACTACACGACGCGCAACGCGCAACGCGCAACCCATACTCCCTAAATACTACTCTGTATAGGGAAATGGTCAGGGAATCTGCCACGCTGTGACACAATTGAGTGTCCCCCACTGAGTGCACCCAATGACAAGTGGTTGCAGCTCCTCGAGTACAATAACACTTTTGGCGGCAGAGCGGTCTTCACCTGTATGTGGGGTCACAAGCTACTCGGGGCACAAACTGTCGAATGCAACGCGGATGGTACATGGAACGCAGATGTGCCAATCTGTTCAGGTACGAGTCGCTTAATTCCATCGGCAGTTTCCAGTTGGATCGAAAAGTAGGGAAAAAGTATATATGTAGTACCGCTAACCCGGCCATCTCTTGTTTTCTTTTTCATTGACCCAACATTAGAAATCATTTGTCCCTCGCCGACAGTCCCACGAAGTGGACGCATCGCCGAACAAAGTAGGGGGCAGTCGTCGAGCAAAAAAGAGCGACGAGAACGTCATTACAAAGTTGGCGCTCTTGTACGATTTGTATGCTCACTGGGTCATCAGCTTGTCGGTGAAGCATCCATCATTTGTACTGAAAATGGCACCTGGTCCCATCAGTCACCCGTTTGTAAGTTTAATTCTGCATATCCTCCACTCGAGTCTGCTGGGATCGGCGTGCTGCTCTTACCTCTTAGCTCTTAGCTCTTGGCGTATGTACAAGTTGGGCAAAATATCTTGATTTCCCTTTGCACACGCAGGCAAGGTACGGTGCCCATATCCAGGTGATCCTCCGCACGGACGAATAGCACCTCTTAAGTTTTGGTATAAACCTGGTGACAATATACAGGTAAATGGTTGGGTGGTTATCATCCTGGCTTAAAGTTGAATCCAAGAGTTGAAGAGAGGTAAAAGCTAATGGATCCTAAAATCTACAGGTCACTTGCTCACCGGGCTACGTGACTCCGTTGGAGCCGGTTCGAAAGCCTACGTGTCGGGAGAACGGTATATGGAGTGCACCACCACCACCTTGTCGATCATACAAGGATGTTTAGATGTCACATCTAATCAAGGGTACTTTGAATGCCCAATTCCATCTCCAACTCGATACCGATCATGCCGACTAATTTACTCTACTAGTACTAGGGCGACAGCCCCGACAGCCCCGACAGCCCCACACCCCTCTAGTGACTTGTATGCGTACAGAGTGCAGACATATCACGAGCGTGTGCAACTGTTGGCCTTTGTTGGCCTTTGCGGTTTGTTTAACATGTATCGCGAGCATGGAAAAATACAAGTTGCGCAAGATATATATGAGATTCCCAAGAAAGTCCGACTAATTGAGTGGCATTTACTGCAAGCACATACTATTCAGACTGATCTGCCGCGACCTGCCATTTTTCTAATCTTCAAATGCCGCGGAATTCTCCCTCGTTGCATTACTTCCAAGTCGCATCTATCTCTACCATGAGCTCGCCCTTGAGTCGACCAAGCTCTTTTTATTTTGTAGCATATAGCAGTAATAACGGCGTACAGGTAGTATGTATGTAGATATACATAGCCATATTGATGGAATATCGTCAATGCTGACTTAGGATGCGTATTCATTAAGCGTGTGTACTCGCACATACATATACTATACATCGTACATACATACATATACATGCATACATACATACAACATACGTGCGCATAATACGACATATGCCTAATACTCTAGAGATTCATATGTAAAATAAAACGGCGCTATTCTCTGACTGCGGTTGCGCTTTATTGTCCGAGTCCCGTTGAGAGAAAGTGGCTAATATATGTGTATCTTATACTCTAACTGTATATTGCGACGATGGACCGCCGAGCGCCGAGCGCCGAGAAAGTGAAGTGAACCGAAAGTAATTGAATATGAAAATGAAATAGCAGCCAATTGGATAGTTGTTGATCGAGACTATATATGTATATATACGATGGGGGAATGTGCATTCCTATTCGATCGACATAATTTACTGCGTAGATACTACACGTGGTGGTTGGCCCTGCTTTTATCAAGATTATTGGAGCAAGAAAAATGACGTTTAGAAAAGTTTTACGCCAGCAAGATATGCGCGACTCTCGGTGGACAACGAAAGACAAATTGACAGAGTATCGTGGGATTCTTCGACTTTGTGGTAGGGAGAAGGCGGATATGATGAAACGATGAAACGATCAAACGATCAAACGTAGTCATCTTTCGAAATGTTGTCAGCTCTATCCAGAGCTTCTAGAGGCCGCTCATACGTACTACATGCAACATACATACATACATATCTTAACGACTGAGATTCCTCGTGACCTAGGACGGGAGAAAAATCGCAAGTATCGCGAAGCGGGAACGATAAGAAGTCAACTTTCCTGGCAATTGGCTGCGCTACGAACGAGCGTAAAAGAATATCGCGGAATTCTACGGAATAATGCGCTAGAAGGTTTTGAGCGGCATGCACATGCACTCTTGCAAGATCGAACCGACTTGCAAATTCGGTGCCGCGATCACGGAATCGAGGTAGGTCAGACATGACCTACTCATATATCTCAGATCAGACTCGAGAATTTCCGACTCTTTCTTAGACGGCCAGATCCCTTGGCATTTGACACTCAACACTCATTCTCAACCACTCATGTATATCTATAGATCAATTTACATACGTTGTACATGTATAGTGATTGACAGATAGATTGAGATGATTTGGGCATTCGGGACTCTTTTTAGGCAAGCTGCTTGGCGCTTGAAGGGGAGAATTTTTCCAAGCGGCGAGAATTGGATAGGCTGCGCTATGAAAAGGAGAGAAAAATCGAGCGCTGCCTTGCACTGCAGGTGCGATCTACTGACTACTCGCTACATATCTATAGTGCAGTGGAAATTACATGAACCCATCCCATCCACCTACATACCCGTCACCCACCACCCACCACCGTGTCGCCCCACCGTGTCGCCCCACCGTCTCTAATACTGATACTGTACTGATATATAGATGGTTTTAGCTTTTTCATCATAATGATGGTGTAATGGATGTGTGATTGCAGCTTGAGCGTGTTGAACTATCGAATGTACGCGGAAAGGAGGGTGAAGGGACAGCGGCAGCGGACAGGACCAAGCAAATACTGGTAACCCGATACCAACGCTCGATGGCAAGGCAAAACGCAGCCAAGGCAATACGTTCGACGTATACATCAGTACTAGCCATTCTCAAAAGAGTACGCAAACCGTAAACTCTCTAATATATGTGTATATCCTGTCGTAAAAGTCGGATTTCTTGAGATTTTGCTAGTTGGGCCAGTGCATAGGAGGATATAATATAGATAGGATTCGTGTAGGACGCTGTACATCACGAAAGCCTTCTGAATGAACTAAAAAAGGATCAGAAGGAGCAGTGCACGGTGATTCTACGGGCAACATTAATGGGCCAACTGGCGACGGAGAGTGGTGACGATGTGTCAATGAAATATAAACGTATAGCGCGTCATGTCTGGAAGGGCATGAAGGAAAGAGAACGTACCCTCGGCAGAATGCATGATCGGGTCGAGGACCTCTGGAGTTATGCCCGATCACTTATACGCACCGAAGTATGTTATCGATTGTGGATTACGGATCTCTGCCACTCTTCTCCGCTCTCGGCGAGCAAGCCGAGTCGATATCAAGATTTCTCTAGATCTCTATAGAGAGTAGATATGTATGCAAATAGGATAGGGCGATAGGAGGGATATTGAGGCCTTTTCATAATTGTAGAGCAGCCCCGACGTACACGAGAAGAGGACGCACTATGATTTGCAAGTCCATACAAAGTTGGACAAGGAAATAGAGTCGCTCGAACAAGTATTCCACAGCATCAGAGAATCACTTCTGGCCAACTCGTATTTGGAATTATTCTCAAGGTATCTCTACTCTGCTCTGCTCTGCTCTGCTCTGCTCTACTGGATCCGAGAGACATGAAGGAAATCTCGGCAACGAATGTGTGCTGGGGACTAGTGCACCACGCCAATGACCCACGCACTTTTTATACTTATTTCCTGGTAGACTTGAGGAACAAGCCAAACAACGGGCGCGACTATTCGAGCAATTTGAGCGTAATGCCAAAGAACGGGAACTCTGTATGAAGAAAAGGGCCGCCGCTTTAAGCGAATTGTCGAGCTTGGAACGGGCCCTAATAACAACGACGCAAAGGTGCTCGCGAGCAAACTCATTCTTCTCTCATTTTTTGGATGGAGATTATCAGTGAGTAAAATTGCCACTGGCACGCATCGCCGTTATAGATATCGGGGCGAGCTTCAGGCAGTTCAAGATCAAATTGAATCCCAGCGGAAACGCGAAATGGAGCAGAAAACCGCTTGGAAGACTCACGGTGAGCTGATCCTACAGATAAAAGCAGCGCTGCGCAATATGGTCGCTCTCCTCATCACTGTGAGAAAAAGCGGTAAACCAAAGAGAGACGAAAAGGATCAAGTTGCACAACTTGAGAAACTAGGAGTCCTCGAAAAGACTGAAACCGAAGGTGAATTGGGAGCATTCAACCAACCAATATCTTAACTCACCGCAATACCTTTAGCTACCCTCTTATAAGCCCATCCCCCCCAACTACCATACACCCAACCCAGACTCTAATCTACCTGGATATTTCTCACTCCTTCGATACATTCTACTTCAGGCCTGACTCTGTTATCGGACGTTAGTCGTAAAGTCGGTATGCTCTTCGGTATAAGCAACTTTGACCTCGAGCCGGAGAAGGACGATAAGGCCAAGGACCTCTATCGCAGTTATGTCTCCGCCTGCCGTTCCAGAATGACATTCAGTCGATCGGAAGCCGATTCGACAAGTAATACTCTATTATCTTATCAGAAATACATAATAAACGAGCGAGCATATGACTCAACTCTGCCTGGCTTACCTTGAGAAGCAGCAGCCACTGAAAAGTCTAGATTTGGAGTCTAGACAAAACTATCCTCTTGAATTTCAGGCTTTTTAGTCGAGCATGAAATAGTGGATTCATCAGTTCCAACACGTGGACAAATTAAATTACACAGCAAGCAATTAATGGAAGCTCATTTAAAACTTGACTGAAAAAGTACAATCCAATACAAGAGATAAAGTCCCGTGTCGCGTGCCCCGTCGTCATATCAACTATATAAATACTGTTTCCTTACTCAACTCATGGCAGAACCATTAGACGGTTGATTTCAATCTTCCGCTTCTATGAAAACATGGATTTGTATCGAAAGAACTTTTATTTACAAGTTTAATAAAACTCGAAACGCTGTCGGTCTCTGCACCAATATATGTGTATCTAGTTTATTATGCTTATTATAGTTCATAGATCGTTAATGCGGCCCCATCCAAGCCGATCTTTCTTTATCTCAACTTTTAACCAGGATGCTCCATTGCCACTGTACGGATGAGCATTTGGAAATTTTAATGGCGGCGCTGCCTTTTCGAAAGGGTGCACGTTAACTAATTTCTTAAGAAGGTAACGTTTTATTACATCTTTGGGATCTTTGTAACGATCTAGATAAGTGTTAAATGCTCTTCCTATTGGAAACCATTCTTGGGGCCTAAGGTATGGTTTTGGAAAATCGTACTGGTAGACGGGTTCTCTAGCTTTCAAAACATTGTGATAAAAGTCTTTTATAGATGGATCCCAGTCGGCTTGGAAGAAGGCCAAGCCGGCAGGTGTGAGATATTCTTGATGTTTGCGGTAAAATTCGAGCGTATCCCAATTGCGGTCGTTTAAAATTAAACATGGTTCTGCCTTCTTGTAAGAGCCATAATCCAATGGTTTCTCTTGCTTGTATAATACAAATATATATCTAAAGTATCCTACACCCCTCGGAGTTATTGGCCTCAAGTAATCTATGATTTGTTCACCCTGTTGAATAGCACTGCCAGGGATATTGCCGACGAACCAGTGGCAGTACTCCTTACTCGAATTGTCCAGAATTCCATCCGGACTTGTCATTAGCAATGTCCACAGCGTATCTTTCTCCGCCAAATATTCCACTGTAGGAGCCCTCTGGGCATCAGCAGATTTAACAATGTTTCCTCTATAGACCTTGGCTGCTCTGTCATTGCCAAGGGAATATTCAACATTCAATCCAATAACAGGAAAGAAATAGGCATCGCCAAACAAATCTTGAAAAATGCCATAGTGTTCGCCAAGGCTCTTTATATGGCTAGGGCCGTCAGTTTGGAACCAAGTTTCCTCAACTCTGTCCAAGTCAACCAGTACTGGAAAATGTAAAAACAAGTGAGATGATAGCCGCTCGTGTCGGTTACAACCTTCTTCTCCCTCTTACTTACATTCCCGCTTTCTGGCTAATCTCTCGATCTCTGGGTTTCTTCTGTTTGCCTTGTGCTCGAGCATCCAACTTTCCTTCGATGCACGATTCGCCACTGGGAATCCAATGTCAACCTTAAATGAAACCTCTCGCTCTTCATCGTTGAGCGCTAAGAAAGGAGAGAATCACAAAACATGAAAGACCGTAGACCGTAGACCGTAGACCGTAGACCGTAGACCGTATGACCAGTCAACGATTAGACAACATTTCATTTAAGCAAGAATCGCTTAGCAGCTCAGCACTTACAGTCGAGCCGCTGCCGTAACGTTCGAGCGACTGTAGGTGGCCGACCACGCAGAACATGGCCGTGCCGTATCTGTATCTGTCTACCGTTGAAAAAGGCCAATTCCTTCGGTAGATGCCGAAAAACTCTGCCAGCCATACCGTAATTCGCTTTCTTCCGATTCTCTTTTGTGGCGTCGGTGCACCGTGTGAACAGTGTGAACAAGTATAACCGCAGACCTAACTCAACCTAATAATTGGACCTAACCAATAAAAGCCGCAATGAATAGATGCAGAGACAACATATATATAACACAACGCCACAGCGCCGCAGTCTTCTGTATAACCTGCAACAACCACATAACCAGTAGGGTCACTCGGCGTCGGCAATCGGCACGTGGTCGGCACTGGTCGGCATGGTCGGCACCTTTGATCTCGGTGAAGCCGAAATTGTCGGTGCTGCGGAGTGCTGCGGAGAGCCATGGCCCATGGTTCGCAAGGTATCCGCTAGACACCACTAGTCCGGAAATCCGGCCAAGCCGTTCCCCTGCCGCCGCCCGCCGCCCGCCGCCCACCGCCCACCGCAACCTCGTCCTACGCTATTGCAGGGCTCTTTTTCAGGTTTTCTACGCCACTGCATGTCACGTGACCTGGCGACTGGCGTCACAGCGACAGCATTGGACAGCATTGCTATGGACCCTAGCAGACCCTAGTGGACCCTAGTTATGTCTATGCCTATGTGTGTTCACGCACGCGTGAACGATAGCGGCAAGGCGGGAAGTCCGGCATCCAGCAACTGGTAGCAGGATCGATAACTTGTTGATAATAGAAACACTCGGAAAACGTGACTTGGTATTTATTCTAGTAACAATTAAACACCGAAACAGAGTTTATTGAAACACAAGTGAGGATCCGAGGAAATCTTGTGGTCGTCGAACGAGTTTGGTTATACGGCACGATGTCGTTTAACTTAAGTGAGCTTTCCGATCAACTCAGTCATGTAGCTCACACGTCCACCGGTGTTTCATTCGCGAAGCAAGCGTTGAAACTCAACTCGGAGGAAGATGGTAAAGCAACCGTTAAATTCTCACCTATTACAGTTTCTTTGATTATGTATTCTTGATGATAGCCTGTTTCGCTTGGGGTTATACGAGGGGGTACTTGGATGCATGGTTTGCGTGTATAATACAAAATGGCAATACAGTTTCCAGCTTGCAATTTAATTATTGGGTTGTGTACTTGCAGCACTGGCTGTTGTTGAGGCCATCGAAACATGCGGCCAATTGGAGTACCTCGACTTGGAGGGAAACACATTGGGTCCCCATGCAGCCAAGGCACTTGCCGAGGCACTGAAGAAGAAAGGTGCAGCTTTAAAACGTGCCCTGTGGAAGGACATGTTTACGGGTCGTTCGAAAACAGAAATCCCAAAAGCCTTGGAATACCTTGGCACAGCCTTGTGCACAGCCGGCACTCAACTTGTGGAGCTTGATTTGAGTGATAATGCATTTGGGCCAATCGGTGTTCAAGGATTGGCTACGTTTCTGAGTTCAAGTTCTTGTTACACTCTTCGCGAATTGAGGCTGAATAACAATGGTCTTGGTATATCGGGTGGAAAGATGCTCGCAAAGGCACTCACGGTGTGTCACGAGAACAGTGCTAAAGCCGGAACAACACCCATGACATTGAAAGTATTTATTGCTGGTAGAAATCGGTTGGAGAACGAAGGAGCGAAAGCACTGGCTGCTGTGTTTCAGAAAATGAAGAGTTTGGAAGAAGTGTCGATGCCTCAGAATGGAATATATCATATAGGAATAGCTGCACTAGCACAAGGATTGTCTCACAATCCAGATTTAAGGATTTTAGACTTAAATGACAATACAATTGGACACAAAGGTGCTAAGGCACTTGCCAAAGCATTGGCCAATTTCCCCAATCTTCAACAGCTCAACCTTGGTGATTGTTTATTAAAGACGAAAGGCAGCTTGATTCTCTTAGAAGCCTTGGGAATTAATAACAACCACGCCTCCCTTGCAAAGTTAAACTTGAGTTACAACGAAATTACAACGGAAGCCGCGGAATCTATAGTTTCAGCACTGGCAGAGAAAAAGCTCCTGACACACCTCCAGCTAGATGGAAACTTCTTTGGCGGAAAAGGGCGGGAAATTTTGCTTAAAGCATTCACGAAAATTGATAAAGCTGACTGCTTAAGCTTAGACGATGATGTGTCGGGTAGCGAGGATGAGGATGGAAATGAGAACCAAGACGAAGACAATTCAGAAACTGAAGAGGAGGAGGAGGAGAACGAGAACGACGAGGAGGAGGAAGAAGAAGAAGAAGAATGTGAAACCAAAATTAAACAAGAGAAGGAGGAACCAGCGGAGGCTATTCAATTACACAAAAGCAATCAAGAAGTCAGTGATACTGTCTCCGATTTCTTGGCAACACCCACCCCTGAGAAACTGCTATTATTGCGTGAAAATGTTCTTCAAGGCTTCATAGTACATGCTGTGGTTCGTTGTTATTTCTCATGTCAACCATTTTGTTATATTCAACAAACTTACATTTGATTTCCATACTGCAGGACCTAGCAAACCAGAATCAGACAAGTCCCAATCTGACACTTGCAGTGGAATTCACACGAATTGCTGTGGTTGTATCCTCCTTTTGCGGAAACAGTCGCGCCGACGTAAGATCGCTAGCTGAAAATTTAACAGATGACCTCTACATGATGTTATGCTCGTTTGCCTCGCAAACAGGGCAAAAAAAATGTTACTGGATCAATGCATTACTCGGCCATTTAGGCTTAATAAAGGTATATTTCTTTTAACAGTTCTTTCACCTTACAATCGCAGAATTGTGCAATTTTCAATTGTGCACGTTTCAGATGGAAGGCAAGCGAACTGGGAAACCCGAGGGTCCGCTCGACGGTTCCTTGAAAGCGCTGGAAAAAGTTTGTCAGCGACACTACTTTCTACCTGAATTACGGGCAGCGCTAAAGTTATTCTTAGAGAAGCCTGTGAAACTAAACGAAAGCAAGGTTGTCGATAGCTTCCAACAATCCAAAGATTCTCTCCGGAAAGTGTTAGATCAAATACCTGATCCTGCTCCAAGCAGTTGCAGTCTACCATCGTGCTGTGGCTAGAGAATTCCTGATATTCCTTTAATATAAGAATAATATTCCCCGAGTTTAATGATATTCCTTTCAAATCTCCTACGATTCGTTTTCAAATTTGTAATATTTTTACTTTAAAATGTAGTAAACCGGTTACTTGATTGAAATTTGTTTACTATGTTTTAAAATGGAATTATCAGCAATTTCGAAATAAATAATGCATTTTATTAAAGAATTAAGACGCGCGGTGTTGTTTGGGCACCATTTACGACGGTAGTTATTTAAGGATCGGGTTTATATGATTAAATCAATGAAGCCGAGGAGAAATTCGTTTGCCAGCGATTTATTCTTGAGAATTGTCTTATTGCGTAACGTTTTCAGTAAGAATGTCCCCTTTTTACAATTCACACTTATCATTGTATCATAGAAATGTCGTTCGGAAAACAGGAATGACTAGCATGAGGTCCAAATAACCGAGCCGGAGGCCCAAATCTATTACTGCGCTTTTTAATATCCTCCCAAAATAAAAGGCGGACAGGCAGTTTTTTGTGGAATAAATAACACTTACTCGTACAACTTAACATCGAATACAATGGTCATTGTAACTTTTACTAGCTTTTATTATCTCGGTAATAAAAGCTCATGCGAATCCGTGGACACTTATCAAATGTAATATCACGTCTCGATTTATTTTACAATTGTCACGGACGTCGGATCCCAGCCCGGTTGGAAGAGATTTGCTACTAAAGGTGCACAATGGGACGATGGTTGATCCTTCATGTACATTGTTGCCTGGATTTTCAAATAATTTATGTATATCTGTACTGTAATGAGAAAGAATATATTTTGGAATTTTATTGTGTACTTACTAGGAAAAGTAAGAGTTGTTGTTGAACCACTTCGTCCAAGTTCCTCCCCAAATTGGAGGGATAAACGACTCCGTTACTTTCCTCGATGTCCTTTGCCACCAGTGCCAAACAATCCTTTTCGCTTACCTGCACGGAATCTAACAAGGACCCTATAGAAAAGCAAAAAAAGCACGTTGAATGTTTACAGGAATTAGTTATCCATGAATGATTAATCGGCTTCGGTGTGTTTTCTCACTTCTGGCATGTGCATCTGCGCCTAAAAATCGGGCCAAGAGAGCTGCACATTGCGAGCTTTCCGAGAACAACCAGGGATAGCGTCGCATGAGAACTTTGGTCAACAACATGTTCCCACGATTTCCAGACAACGTGTTGCTCGGTGTACAAACTATTTCATCCTCCGTTCGCCTTACTAACATGACAGGTCCATTATACCTGTACACAAAGCTCTCGATTAAGTTCTCCCATTTATACCGAAATCTTTACTGTCTTACCTATTCAACTGTTCCGCTATATTTAGATTGAAGTGCTCTCGTATTGTAGTACGAACTAAACCTTCCAAGGAGGATGGCATTGTCATAATAGCCAACGGGAGTACGTCGTCGAACGTGGCATCCAGAACCTACGGGAATTATATTCCTGTCAAAGTTGCACCACTTTTTAAAGCCACAAGACTTACTAAGCTTTGTATCGAAGGGTAATTCATTGCTGCCCAGGTTGCTGTGTATCCACCTATGCTCCAACCATAGACGATTATTTGATCCTCCGAGAATTTCAGGTGATTAATCGCGAATTGCATTACACAGTCAATCGCGTTCTCTTCTTGAAGCGGATACGGTGCGCCCTTTTAGATATTTCAAAATAAAGTTTACGTATCATAGTACTGAGTGATGTATGTTTCTTCAACACGCCATCGCAAAACTTACAGTACTGCAACCAAATCCTGGGTGATTCCAGCCCAACACTGAGTATCCTTTTCCCAATGGGGTGGATATTATTCCTGACTCATAGTAGCCACAGTTGCCCTCGCAACTTATAACCAACACATTGCCGTTCAAAGATCTGAAATAGCCGGCCGATTAAAATCAAAGGCTAGGGTTGTTTAGTGCAATGGTTGTGAAAGAAAGTTTACTTTACTTGTTCCGCCGGTCAAACAATACACAATCGAGTTGATTATTGTCTATAGTGACTAATTTGAAACGCTCGGCCCCTTGCTTCACCATTTCCATTCGTCTTGTCAATAAAGTTGCACCTATTGTACGTGAAAATGATTTAACACTATGAACAATACAAATTGTTATGGAATTATGTTGGAGGTACTTACTCAGAGCCCAGTTAATGACAGACATTCCACCGGGATATATTATTTTAATTGCGAATGTATGTGCCACTATGTAAGAGACTAATTTGCAGGGTAATGCAAACACATAATCCTTGCCACCTTGCCTTCTTAGTCTACCACTGGAATTTGCTAGTTTCCTTAATGTTAACTTATCTGTAATTTGATTCCTGGAATATGGCAGTTTGATTAATCAAACAATTCGGGATCGATGATTAACCCACTCGTGATTATTTACCCAGTAATGTCGGAAACCTTGAAATCCACCGGCCAAGCCCAAAAGTCAAAGTCATACTTGTGGAGTTCCTGCTTGGTCTCCGAATTGTACTGAGCACAGGCATCGTGCAGGACTTTCAAGAACTTTAAATACACCGGATTGTTAGCTCGCGAACAACCACGAGCGGCGAACGATGCAATGAATATCACACCTGCTCCAGCCACTATTTTGCTCAAGGAATATACATCTGTTAAACCATTGCTACGCTGGTACATAAAATTGGCTACCAGTGGTATGGCGAAAATGCTGATGGACCATATTGCCGTGAACTGTTGGGAATGCACAATTATGAACAAGTATACATTATGCCAAGTTGTTAATTAAACTTATTACTCCAAACAGAGTCCAACGAAATAGAATACAGAAGGGAAAGAAACTTGAAAATGCAGATCTGCAAAATAAATATTGGCAAATCCATCAACCCTGCCACTTTACAGTTTACAAACATTCAAGTTCTTCCAATGAACTGACACACAAAACTGGCGAAATATCCAATCTCCACTAGAATGGAATTAGCACTGCGTTTGTTAACTCACCGAAGTAATAATCTTATCAGTCCACCTTTCAATATTTGCTGGTTCATAGGATTTCTGTGAGAGATTGGAACACTTATAACCTTACAGTGAATCGCCGATTTGTGTACTACAATATTTATACTCACGTCAACGGTGCGACCCAGGGAAGAGACTTCATAGATCTTAAATAATCGAGGGCTAAACGAACATTTCCAAACCGTTTTAATTAGAGACATGTTTCCCTTACACCTATCCTTAGTTTACCGTGAATGAGTACGGAAAATGCTTGCATATAGTAGCTGAAGCTTCGACGCTTCGACTTGAGCCTACTAACTTGCGTGATCGAGCACGACGAGTATGTACCTGCATGCACCTGGCATACAGTTTTGTTAGGCTCGCACCAGCACGCACGGCTTGTGTACATACATCAGATGCGGACCAGCGGACGTATTGTACACAAATAAAAGGGAAACTGCGGCTGTGAATTGAGTAAATATATATATATATATACATACAGGAATTTAGGCGCCGCATCTAGTATATGGGTCGATAATTTTGATATTTAATATTTTCATAATATATGTGTGCGCGGTTTCCTTCCGAAATGGATATACTGCTTTTATTTTTTAAATATAAACAATTTGCTATATTGTTTTTATGTTGTGTACTACATATCATGCATAATTTATGTAAATAGACCAGTTAGAAAATATCAAAGTCATTAAAGACGCAGTTTGACCTTTTAATATGCAAACGCGCAGTAATTATACTGCGTTTAACAGAGCAAAGTCCCGCTCAATGATATGTTAGAAAAAGTTGAGCAATTCAAAATTACCGGCAGACGAGATTACAGCGTTTCGCAAACAGCCCGATTCTGTCGCGGTTTTTATTAGACAAATCTAGGCAAATCCGAGGTCTTATCGTATTCTGAGCACATGTGGGTGTGGAGAAGAAAAGGATTAATAGACAGAGCGACGAATAAATAGTTTTCCGAGTAGTAAAAGACTAGTTTTCACTGAGCCAGCGAGCGTACTGGAAATCACAGCTTTCGGAACGTCCCTGTAGCGCAGAACGTGCTAGAATATCCATAGCAGCTTTCGCCCGTCGAGTTAACTGCTACACAGTACACTGCTGGCAATTGCTGGTTGGATGAAAAGCGTAACATATTTGCCGAAGGAAACCTGAACTGCGAAAATGTCAGACTGGGACACCGCGCCTATTACCCTGCGAAAACGAGCAGTGAAGCCCTCGACATTGAAATCCGAGCAGGTAATTCTCCCACGCATGGAAGGAACGCATCGGGCCAACATGATGATCGGGCGAGAACCAGTTGTGTAATTGTGTTTATTTACAGGCAGTGAATGCTGCACGCCGGCAAGGCTTCGCAGTCGAGACACAAACCAAATGTGAGTGCTTGGATAGTTTGGATTCTTTTACAGTTGATTGTTCCCTTTGGAGAAACATGCAAATCATTTTTTAAGGAATCTTTTTCTACCTGATAGTAAAGCGAATAACAGTCCTCTCAAACTCACAGTCGCCCCTTCGTACAAACCAGTCGCGTATCATAAGGAAGGACTGCTGTATTTAGAATGTCCTCTAGTGATTCTTGTATTCTTTTGACAGGGGGAGCTGGCGCAAATAGGCAGCATGTAACAACAAAAAACACAGCCAAGCTAGATCGAGAGACGGAGGAATTAAAGCACGAGAAAGTACCTCTTGATCTTGGTAAATTAATACAGCAGGGTAGACAGAATAAAGGATTATCTCAGAAAGACCTTGCAACAGTAAGATAAAACCATAATTCTTAAATTCTAATCACTTCCTGCTACGCGAGTGCAGTATTTGTATAGTTGACAATTGCAGAAAGTGAACGAGAAAGCGCAAGTGATTAACGACTACGAAGCAGGCCGAGGAATCCCCAATCAGCTGGTGATTGGCAAAATTGAGCGTGTACTCGGAGTGAAGCTCCGTGGAAAGGAACGTGGCAAAGCAATGGCCGTGACTGACCCCGGGACGAAGAAGTGAGTCTCGGGGGAATAAGTCTACTTTTTACGTACGCAGGCAGTTCTCTGAGAGGAATTACGACGATGTAGAGCCAAACGCAAACTACCATCCCAACTCTTTGTTTTCCATCGTCACACGTCGGCGAGGGCGCGCGATCTAATTTCGTTGATCATTCTTTCACATAATGTAACATAAGTTTTTGTAACTCGTTTCTGTGTGTAGGACATACATTAGAAAGCTATCATCCGTATTATTAAGGTGGTAGACTCGCCATGCTGCAATTCGGCCGAAGCCACATATGAGCATGGTAGCCGCGCGTAGCGAGAGTACTATCTTTTAGCTCCAATGGTGCTCCCAAGTAGATGAGATTATTTTTTCTCCAACCACCCTCCCCCCAGTCACGGTGTACCATCCATAGATTATGCTTTATAAATTGCGGGCGGGTCAAATTGCAGCATGATCGGTGATTTCTTTACGAAGATTCGACACTGAAAATAAGGCTTATAATATTACCTTTGTACTGAGCTCCTAGTTTTTCACACGAGAAAATTATTGTTATGAGTTAAGCAACACTGAATTCTGTGGCATAATAAAGTTATTCGTTTACAACGAGGGTTGTGCTACTATTCCTGCAGTCGGCCCAAAAGGTATGCACAACTGAGTAGCACTGAGGTAGCAGTATGCGATCAGAGAATAGAAATCCTTAATTTATTATCACTTTAAACACGAGTACAGGATATAAACAAGACGCAGAGTTCAATAATGAATTCCTTTCGACAATTGGACTCCATTACAGGCTTATTAATCCTTTCTTAATGCGAAGCTACTGTCTTGTATACCATCTTTTGTGATAAGCTTTATATTAATCCCGTCTCCCGTGTATATGTCTCTCTCAGCTGCTGAGATGAAGACGTCCTTCACGATTGCCAGCGCTTTCTCTTGAGTTAAGGGGGCACTCTCCACCCCTTCTTGGTTTTTATAGCCCACCTAAGATTCATGTAAGCATTTTAATTGATATACTCGGCTTTTGTTGATTCTTGTATGAATATACCTATGTTCTAAAGCCACCCTTTAATCCTGAACGAAAGAATAGCACACCTGATTGTCCAAAAGAGGCTGCAAAAGAGCTCCAGCGGATCCTCCAGCTCTGTACATTGTTACTTCGCAGTGGCCAATTGGATCATAGCTGTACACGCAACCTTTGCCGGTCGCATCCAATCCAGCAAGTATGTTGCTCACATAATAGGGGAAGAAGCGTTTATAGTACAACATGGTTGATAACATTTGTGCTGTCGCTGGAGTAGACATTTCTTTTTGATGCTCATGTTTGTACATCTGAGGAAGAAAACTACTGAATAATGAATAAGAAAAGAAGGTTGTAACATTGTTACATTACCTGCAGCCGAGCTGACAAGAGGCGAGTTAGAGTAAGTGTATCACACCAGCAACCAGAGCAGCCTAACACAGTAGTCTTCGATAAAGGAAACAACTTTTCTTGTTGACGTGTATAAATCGAGAAACCGGTACTTAGACGAGTGTCTGCTCCAATTACACAGAAATCGGGCCCAGCTAAGGCGATCACACTCCTGTATAGATATAAATCAATTAAACTTTATTTCTTCAATAGTTGATCGATTATCATTCAACGACTAATACTAAGAAACTTGGATATTATAAACAATTCAACGAGGGTATGCATTTAGATCAAGTTTTCGAGTTCCTGACAGATTAGGTTACTTGAAATACAAACCCTCCGTTATCGGCGTAGGGGCTGAACGCTGCAGACTTCGCTCCTTCCTTCGCGTAGTCAGGCAAATTGCGATTGGGGTTTTCGGTTAACAGAGACATGATTTCTTACTGTGCTTCAGAGTAGCCTGTTAGTTTCGTACACAAAATGCAATGACACCACACTTTGAGGGCAATCGGAGATTGAAATAACGAAACCGGACAACCGGTGTGAAGGCGTGTCAAGTATGATGCAGCATATATACGGCAAAGTATACTTGCGGCTACGAGTCTGAAGTTAGATAGACAAACTTGAATAAGATCGATAAATCTCTTCGATGATTTAGCTATGTTCGGGTGAATGTGATTCACAATTTGAATCCAATCAAAATGAATCGCAAGATAAGAAACAGCATAAAAACCTTTGTCCCCAAAAGGAGCACACCCCAATTTATTGTGAAACTGTTAATACTTGAATCGTGGGACCAAAATTACTCACCAAATGAAAATATTAATAACTTTCAAACAAACAATAGGTTTTCATTAAACAATTCAAACCTATGAAATTCTTCTTGGGACAGCTTTTAGTTAAGTGCGCTCTTCAACATCCTTTAAATTATGTAAAGATTGAGGCATCAGGTTTCATTTAAAAATATAAATTATTTTATTTGTACATATATTTCTTCCCTAAGAATCATTAAGAATCAGGCTCGTTTCGGTACTCGCTGGCCAATCCAGTCCGGCCAATTATTGCGGAATGCACATTATCTTTACCTAATCTTTGCTCCACACCTTGCCAAGATCGATTTTGCAGAAATTGCGCGCCCGCTTTGCCAATAGCCAAAGTACCTGTTTAGCCGCAACACATTAATTCGCATCAGTATTCCTTTTTCAATAATACGGCTCGTCAGAATTATACCTGGTGTTTTTATTGCCAGGGCGTTCATTTCTTCTATCGACGGAGCATCTGCGTCGTTACTGAGAAGCCTTCCCGACACCAGTGAAACAGTGGAAGTCGTCGAAGAAACAAACTCCATGTAATTATCGCCGCCGGGTAGTATTTGCCGGAAATCCATGCAATATTGCCCGTATGGGATCCTTGCGCTATTGAATGCTAACTCGACCTCGTAAGGCAGGAGAATGGGTTTCAGGAAATCTTTCGAGTCAAACACATCGTTTTCGGGACATGTTACAACCACGAAGGCGTCGATCTAAATCATACAAAACACTTGCTTTGGAGTAAGTATAATATGGACGAAACGTGAATGGAAAGCAACGTACCTCTGGGAAATTGGCTAATTTTGCAGGATTAATTTTCCCTACACTTAAGATATAAGACTTGATGTTTTGTTGTTTGAGCACATTCTTCACCATTTTGATGGCTTTGAGGTATTCTTTGATGCCAAGAGTGGCAGCAACAATTCCCACGACTTTAGCATCTTTTAACTTTTCTACTAGGAATCTCCTTCGTCGAAGCCATATTGTGCTCTTTCCCTCGATTTCGATAATTGCACTGTTACCCAAATGATACCATTTCTGAGCTGGAATGCTCATTGATAAAATGGCAAGTGTTTTACCGTCTTGTCCCAAAAAGCAAGCTTCATAATCTTCTATGTTATGTTGATTTTCCAAATTAAAACTTCTACCCAAGATACTATTTGAAGCAGTGTTGTTTGTGCCTACAAACTCCACATTTGATGTGCAGTTCAACGTGGGAAATATGATGTTTCTATATGTGCTGAGGGAGTTGCTTATCTCCTCTGCAAAGTTATGAAAACACTCTCTTAGAATGTTAAATTACAGTAAACCGTACTCCTTAGTACTGGAATGCGTACCGATTACGTGGGCATATGCAACATCGTAAAAAAAGAGAATTGGAGAATCAGGATCCGCAAAAGTAGATTGAAACTGTTGAATCAACGAGCCCACATCGATCTCCTTCTTCGGCAGAACATGGAAAACCGGGAGTCTCGCTGTGGGAGTTAAACAAGCATGCCCGAAGTGTACAACACTGTCAGCGCAAACATGTTGTGCCGCGATTTCGTCGATGCAACAACTTCCATAAGACGTATCCCCAAGAATATAAAGCTTCCTCTGAGTCAGCTTCTCTATTGCAAGAGCAACGTCCGTTGCATCGGGCAAAAGACAATCTGGGAATTGTAGACACGTCTGCAAGTGTTAAACAACACAACAAGTTAGAAAGCTCCGAAACATTCCTAACCAAGGTTACCTGCTAGGTTTGCGGGTGGTTTGCGGCTCCTAAAGAAAAACCTCTTTCTCCAAACTGGCTTCGGGTGACTTGTAACTAAAGGTTCCTCGCTCGCAAATAACACTCGGCTTTATATTTGATCTTGCTTTAATCGTACCTTAATAAAATTATTTGATTGAATCCACCGTGCACATTTCTCGACGCCGTAAAGATCGTTAGTCTCTAGTTTCTCCTGCCCTTTAACTTCCATGATGCCTGTAGCTTTGTTTTATTTACGAGGTTTAGTCCAGAGTTGACCAGAGTCATAGCAAACAACAACGCATGTACAACATAGATTTGTGCGGATCGACGTGCATCGATTGCCTTTAGCCTATGCATATATGTTTATGTACTATACTGTGCTCTTTTATAAGTACGATTATATATATGTATGTACACACACATAAACGCAAATCTTGCGCATGTGTTTCCGTACGTGTATGTACAGGCAGTTTCACATAACAAGCATCGTCGGTGATAAAGACTTGATAAGACTCTACCAATGCGTTATAATGAATGAAGCACCTAAGTCGTGTCAGTTTGTAGATTCGTATATTGTATTAGTACGTATGTACAGGTACGTACATGCATACACACATCGGAACAATAATCTGCTGCCAGTGTGGATACTTTTTTGAAATATACACGCGCATATATCCTCAATCACATATGCTTGTCCATATTTGCAATAAATATATACTCGCAACGGAAGTCGTATGCTACTACTCCCTGCGTATGATGGAACAACTTAAATCCCATAGGTTTTCCGGTTGCGGAGAGAAATAAATATTGTGTAATACATCTATGTACACGATATATATATATATATATATATATATATATATATGGAGAAGGTGCGATTCGAACGAGAAATGCATCGAGCGAGTACGAGTTGCTCTGGCGTTTTATGTACCCTGTAGAGATAAAGTAACGCCAAGGAAAGAAAAATTAATAACTGGCGTTGCAATATGAGGCACACATTATTGAGGACTTACCGAACCGAACATAGCCCGTCCTAGTTATACATGTAACTTAATCAACTTAATCAACTTAAGATAATCCGAACGTGCCACGATGCTCGGGGCAGGGGGAGGAATTAATTACGGCGCTAATCACCTGACGGTATTCTCATCAGACTTATCGTGTGTGTTCGGGGAAAGGCTGAAATCGAGGGGGAATTAAATATATATCTAATTATGCGGTAATCCTAGTAGCAGAGAAGGAGAAAGTATAGATATATTTATGCGTGTGAGAGGTACTCGTGAAATATTGGCAATTTATTAGGATCAATGAACTTTAGCATATCCAAATTTTAAAATTCTTTGAAGGATTCATTAAGTCACGATTGCCGTCGAGAGTGTAATTGAATATTATGTACAAATGATTATTAATCCTTATTGTAATACATACATAGTTTTGCTTGTTTGTCTGTATATACGTCAGTCTTGGATTGCCTTTGCCAAACAGAGTTTGTTACCACTGGGTACAGAGAGCTGCCGGGAAGACCCGCGTGGAGAAAGGGTGGAGAAAAACAATGTAATAGCAGTCCAATGGGAACTTGTGTTCGCAAGTCTTGTTAACATAACACAGAACTGGTCCGTTGCCTCTTCAGTCCAAGCTTTCGCGAGGCCCGCGACTGAATCGCGCACTTATTTGGTTGATTCGCTTAAATACTCTCAACAGTCGATGCGTCAGTGTCAAATAAATAATAATTGCGATCTAGTAGTCACGACGTAAAGAATAAAAACGCACACACGAAACAGGTTCTCTGATAGCATAGCTTGCTTCTTGGGGTTTTGGTCTCGCGCGATAGAAATTCGTGACGAAACCCTTTCACCACACCCTGCGCTCTCCATACGCGTACTCGACTTTTACCCACATATCTATTGTAATTGAATGTGATGACAAAAATTTGTAAAATGCCTATGTCTATTTGAAAAATGGTGTCAGTTTGATTTTGCATTTAGAGACATTTTTTTAACATTGAGACTGCATATACGTCGAATAGAAACGAGCTCGAAATAAACAGTACACAGGATCTATGTTCCCCATTTCTTTCGTCTTATGTAGCATTTTGCATTAGCCTTTCAATGCTCTCATTGTCTTCCAGTTCAGTCTCATTAACCGCTACTTTCTCTTTCATACCATTCATTCGTTAGTCGCTCGAAACGATGGTACACTTCTTCATAATTATATTGATAATTATAATATAATATAATAATAATTGTAATATTAATAATACAATAATAATTCTGAGACTAAATCTCAATAACAATAATACAAATAATCGTAATAATTAGTTAATTATACACGTTAAAAACGTATGTACAATTTCACCGATCCCAGTGTTTTAAGTATCCGTAAAGAGATTTGTTTTTTTCTACAAGTACTACAGGCAAAGTGGAATAAGTTTGCTTTTAAATAATTACTTTTTACAAAATTACATTACAAAGTGGCAGATTGAAAAATCTGAGCGTCCGATCTCTATCTATACCCCTGAATCTAACGATCTGCCTATGCACATGTACAGCTGCTAGAATTAGATTAACGCGACGCCTTTATTACAGATAGACTACTGGAAAGTATACATGTCTTGGTGTTACGAATAGTTATTGCCATTCTTGAAACGAAACTTTGGAAAATGAGTCGCATACCTATGCAATCCAGTCTGTCTATTCATACCTGTGTATAAATCAATCGCAAATTCAAAAGAACTCTAGTTTCCCCTTCTTACTCTCGCGCGAATAGCATCATTGCAATCGACGACTTGAGACTATGCACTGGCGGAGGGAGCCGCTGCGTCGCTAATCTCAAAAGTAGTCCGTAAAGTATACGTATCAGCCGCAAAGGTCATGTCAGCGGATAGTTGTTTGAAATTTCGGAATAAATAACTAACACGAGGTGTTACAATTAACTGCACTGACTTAATATACTTTGTTGAAGGGGGGTCACGAGCCTAATATGCTGCGGACTGCTTGGTCAAGCACTGCGTCCTTTGATTCACTGGATTGCGACGCACTGTTACCACCACCGCCGCCGCCTCCGCCGCCGCTTCCACCTCCGCCTCCGCCGCCGCCACCACCGCCACCACCACCGCCGCCGCCACCGGCGTTCGGCAAGGTGTTCGTAGGACGTTTCTTTAGATTAAGAATGCTGTCAATGGCAGACTGTACTTGGGCGGTGATGTCGTCGGGCTCGTTATCGTTGCCGCTCTCGTTACTTACGTGGAGTGAGCCAGGACACTGCGATTGCGAGTTTAAGGCCAGTCCGTCTAGGCTGTCAGTGTCCTCGAGGAGATCTCGCTCGAGATCCGTCGCACTACCCCAGTCCCTCTCGAAGATCGGCGTGTTCCCTCGCTCGCGACTCTCTTTATTGATAGTAGTCGACGCCTCCGACGCACACGCACTGTCAACATTCGCACGACATTCACCATTCGCTCGTGTTCGGTCACCTTTAGTCGATCTCGAGGGCGGCACGACACATGCACTGTTACTACCACTGCCGTTCTTGCATTTGAACGAGTCCGCGGTCGATGGGTAGACCCCGAGCTCCTTCTGGATCTCTAACCATTCGTCGTAGTCGCCACTGGTACAGCTCGCAGACTTAATCACTGGTTTGCAGTCCAGCTCCTCGCTGGGAAAGTCGTCCTCTAGCTCGCGTTTTACTGATACGTTCGTCAGTGGTGATGATAGCTTGTCCTCCTCTGAAAGACCAGGTTCAACCTTTGGCACTAATGGCTTCTCTTCTTTCTTAAATTCTTCTGTAAGATTTGGAATAGGCAGCTTAGTCGGTTGGTTGTCATAGAAAAGTGTAAAACTAGCGGATGAGAAATGCGCGATTTTTGGTGCGGATTGGATTGCATTACGAATTCATACCAGTAACTTTAGCCTCTTGTTCGCGTAGCCTGTTGAGAAAACTTTGCTCGTCCGCGACGAAGATTCGATCGATCATCATTAATTCGGAAGTTCTGACTTCGCGCTGAAATATATATATATATATATATAGATATATATATATCAATTAGTAATTGTTCCATTGGGCGTGGTCTTTGATTGACTAGTTTTTGCCAGGATACTCACCATACTCTCCATTAGAAGAAGGTACGTGTATTTGTTCATCATGGAATGAAATTTCGAGAGGAGATGCTTAGCTGTCTCTTCGAAAATTTCATCAGCCTTTGCTAGATCTTTCGGACTAAGCACCTGTTCGTTTAGACAGTGATACCTCACAAGTCGTTTGCACGCGTCACGTTTACCCAAGAATGGTGTTTTCACGTCGGGGTTTGTAGCACCGTTTTGATCGATTTTCAGCTGTTGCTCCAACCTGTTTGAATAAAAGAAGGCCAGTCATATATCTGTCATTTGTGTGCTATTCAAGGATTGTAGAAGGAGAATGGTACTCACAAGTCACTACGATTAATTTGTCTACAAATTGGACTGGTTGCAGGCCTCTTGACACCTTGCCTTGGACTTATTAGAGGACTGGAACTACTGCCAGGACTACCAATCGGCTTGCTAGTATTGGCCGTAGTATTCACAGGACTCTGGATTCTTTGCGTCGCCTTGCCAATTATTCTAGGAGAGGCTACCTGGCCTGCAGGAGAGCCACTTTGTATCTGAACTTGTATAGGCGAGGAGAGTTCTTGCTTTACTGGACTCGGTATTTGTATGTTTGGCTTCATCTCCAAGGGGTCCGTCTGACACTGCGTCGACTGCTGCATGCTCGTTTGTTGTGTTGGAATCGGAGGCAGCTGTGCGTTGTTTTGCATCGGCGCTACAGGAGTAATCGGCGGTGAGAAGATCTGCATATTGGCAGAGGACGGACTCAGTATTTGATTTCCATGGTTCTGATAGAACTTGTGCTGCTTGGTGTGCGCTTGATGCACAGTCTGTGTATTCGTGCTGGATACACACGGTTGTCCTTGTCCCGCTTGCGGCACCTGCGATGGATTGGAGATGTGTTGAGAAATGTTGGTATAATAAATAATTTAAGTAGAATATGTCACCTACCGTCAAATTACTCATGTAACTGGTGTTTGGATTACTTTGAACAGCAGGTGTGTTCGTCGGTGTCAAACTTGGAGATGTAATTGGAGTGGTAGACGTTTGCGTTTGCGTCTGAATGGCTGACGTTTGGTTTCTAAAGGTATTTTGCGTTAGCGAGTTGGTTGCAACCGTGGATACCACAGTGACACTGAAACTCGTTTCTGTACCCTGTAATCGAGCACAAAACGAACTGTACAAATTGTTTAAACTTCTCTTCCTAGTAGCTACTTTATCTCACGTCAAGAAACGATTATTTCAGCAGCGATGAAACTTACACTACTGACGGCGTGGGTGGTTGTACTGACAATCTTCCCACTTGCCAAGATTTTCGCTTGCTCCTGATACAACTTGGTGAGTGCAGCTTGGTCAGCTTGCGTGCCAGACTTTCGTGACAATATAGCTTGTATCTGAGTCTGTATGTTCTTCAGCAATTGCTGCTTCTGGACCGGCAGCTGAATAGTCTGCACCCTTTGTAGCACCTGGCCGTTCGAAGGAGCTGGCAGCTGGGTACTAGGAGACGGCGAGATAATAGGACCATTTGCGCTAATTTGAGCCGGCTCGCTTTTACTAGTATTTGTACTCTGTGTGGTTGCAGGGTTTGGTTTGCTTGGGGTCTCGACTTTTTGGTGACTGCTCGTCGTTGTGGTGATTGCGGTGGGACGAGAGACCGTCACGGTCTTTCCTACCTGCTTAACATATGGCAATTGATTAACTTACATAAGATTTTATCGCAAGCGACTTTGAATATGTTGGGATACGCACCTGAGCAGTCACGATGCTTTGAGTGGTAACAACAGTTTTCGCACGTTTTCCAATCTTGGTTTTCTTTGGTTGATTGTTACCTAGGTTTCGGATTTGCTGTTGGTTGAGATTGTCAATGAATTGACTGGGGAAACCGGAGTTTTGGATTTGTATGTGCTGCGGCATTTGCGAGGGGGCTGCTTGCACAACAATATTTTGTATGTTGTTCTGGATAGTAGGTGCTCCACCCGAACTATTTACAATGATTTGGCTCGTCGGCGTGTTTATCTGGACACCTTGCAAATTCTGGTTATTGGCATCGGGCTCTCCGATGACTATTTTCTGGGTTTGATTTTGATTTTGTACTTGTGCGGCGGCGTTCAATTGACCAGTTAGGAATTGCTGAAGTAGCTGTTGACTGATTACTTGCATCTGGCCATTTGCATTGGCAATGAGTAACTGGTCGTTGGGATTTAAATTACTTAGCGCATTGAGAATCTCCGGGGTGATTTTCGGCGCGTTGTTTATTATACTGTTGGTCGCGCTGTTGAGCATCGTGGTGTTGTGCGATTCTGCTTTCTGAGATTCATTCGGCTGAATAGTGTTAGAAGCTGGTGTGTTAGATATCACAATGTTTTGATGTTGATTGCTCAATTGGGCGTTGACGCCTTGCTGCACGTTTCCTTGATTCTGAGACTCGAATTGCTGTGTGTTGACGGAAGCGAATGTGTTGGCCGCAACAACCTTCTGTTGTTGCACATTCACGTTCTGCTGGACGGCCGCATTGTGCAACACCGTCGCTGTGTTCTGCTGTTGTAAGCTTGTAATAACATTTTGCTGCGCGTGGCCTATGTCGTTAATGCCAGTTTGCAAACTTTGCTCGATATGCTGTACGTTGCCCGTTGCGTTTTTCTGCAACACATTAATCGCATTATGTTGGACACTCGAGTGCTGTTTCAAAACATTCATCGTGTCGCGTTGCAGAGGATTGCAAGTAGTTTGTTGCGACATGTTTACCGAGTTCTGCGACGCACTCGAGCCGGTGGTTTGCAGATTTTGCTCAAAGACATGCTGGAGATTTTGCGTTTGCACTGCTTGCGCGGGGATCTGTTGGTGCTGATTGTGCTGGTAAATTGGGCTTTCTTGTTGCATGGATAACGATTCCTGCTGATTTCCCTGCTGAAGAGTCTGATTACTTTTTGTCACTTGTTCGTTCTGTACAGTTATGTTATTTGGCAAGGACTTTTGGGCACCGTTGTGGGAGATTTTACTCTGATTCTGGCGCACATTGGTTACGCAAGCATTTGTAAGTCGCACTTGACTAGATTTTTGTGTTGTTACATTAGAGTTTTGTTGATTAGTAGTTGTTTGGCTTATGTTAGATAGTCGAGGATTTTGCACATTAAATGTAGCGCACACAGGCTTGGTCGACAAGACATCGGGTGTTATTAGCACATTGCCGCTGCTCTGTGGGTTATTGGAGTTGGACGACTGAATGGTTTTTGATGCTTGTATGAGGCTTTGCGTGTTAATGGTTTTCGAGCCCTGCACATCTAAGATCTGCAGCGTCCCGATATTACTTTGGGTGCAAACGTTCGCCACTAAATTGCTCTCTTGCGTTGGGTTTATGCTCTTTTGTTGGTTACTTGGTTTCGAGCACACTTGCACATGCTGCGGACTAGTGGTACATGTGAAGGTTTGTTGACCAACGGAACTTACAGTGTTCGTAGTCGCTGAAATACCAGAGGAAATACCGGGCGATTTGGCATATTTTTGTCTTTGCGCGACGGCGTTCTGTGTGGTTTGAGACGTGGTCTGTGCTTGGCCGAGAAGCTGTGATATAATCGGGGGAGCTTGTCCACCACCCTGTGTTAAGGATCGTATTAATGCTTGAGCAGTCGCTTGATCCATCTCCGGTTGATTCGGATCTGAGGTGCGTTGCAAAACGACTCGACCGTCTTCGCCGACGGCCAATCGCAGTGGACCCACAATAGCATTCTGCACGGGCATCTGTAGTTGGGCAACCAGTTGACTATTAAACGTTTGCGAAACCGAGCTTTGCGAATTCGTTGTATTCGATGCAGGTACTTGAATCAGGTTCTGAGTAGAAGTCGTGGAAACAGCTACTTGGGATGATAATTGTCCCAAGCTTTGTCCTTGATTCGACTCAACTTGGACTTGACAAGACACATCCGATTCGCTTGCAAGATCGGTATCGAATATATCGTCGTCATCTCCAATTCCGGATATCTTCATTATGCTAGCGAGATCCAATTTCGGCGGATCGTCGTCTTTCCGCTTGCCTTTCTTCTTCTTTTTTGCCTTCTTCTTTGGTGGCGGTAATAAATTTTGTTCGACTACCGCTTGCGTACACGGACTGTTGTTAGCACCAGCGGAATTCGAAGAAGCAACTTGCGAGATTTGTTGCGGCTGTGGGCTCTGAGCCATTGCATTTTGAATGACTATCGAGTTCCCAGTTCCAGAGTTAGCTAAACAAACAAATCCCATCGAGACGCCTTATTAAATCTCAATTAAGCTGCTATAGACAACAGCTAATCAAAAGTACTTGAACTAAGACTTACATTGTTGCGGGCTAGATGTATGCCTAATCACAGGCGATGCAGTTGGAGGAAACCCATTCGGTACCGCGAAAAACGTGGGCGCAAGTCCTTGTAACTGCATGCCCTGTGCAGTGACCACCCTCACCAATTGCTGTTGTGTCAGCTATAAAACAATCCCACGTTACCCATCTCCGTAACTCGAATAACAGTCTCTTGAAAGGAAGGAGGATTAAGGATCTCGATAGAAAGTCGAAGACTAGATCCTTCAAAAGGACGCACGACAGGACTTGAAAAACAAGTGTAAGTGTAATCAAACTCCACCACTGTAAATCTAAGAAGCACATCTGACACTATCGCAGTAGTCCGACAATTAATAAGCAGTGATCACGATATGACAATGAAAATGTATGGCGCGAATGGATGAAACCATCACCTGTGCAGTGTGTGTCTGCTGTTGGGCGCCGGCTGGCGTTCTTAGAATAAGTTGTACACCACCTGGTTGCTGTTGAACTATAACAGGTCCAGTAGATGGCAAGACCTATGTACGAAATGTGACAAATATATGAAGCATAAAGCAGCCTTCCGTAATAGAACAGTTTTATAAGTACAATTGGATCAGATGTAAGCGTTAATCGAGTGTATTAAACAATGAAGACAATTGCTGAAGCAGGCTGTGGCACATACAAAGTGGCAGCTAATGCACGAGTATACAAATGGCAAGAATAAAGGAATATAACAATTACCTGGTTTAAAAGAAGTCCTTGTGCTGTGGGTATCATCGTTGCTGTCTGCTGATTAGTTTGAGGCCCAGTTAATACTAACTGTGGTTGATTCTGCTGTGTTACCTTTGGTAGAAGAAACTCGTCTCATACATCTTATTGACACAGATTTAATACGCACTTTATCCAATTTATGCACTTTGATGTTTACTTAACATACTTGGTTCGTGATTGTTGTGGTAGCACGTTGAGGCTTTTGTTGCGCGTTTGATACCTGTTGGTTCGGTGGCTTTGGTAAAATTTGTGGGGGCTGCTTAGTCGGCTTACTAGCTGCTATTTGAATTTGTTGGTTTCCAAACAAATGCGTTCTTGTTACTAGTTGAGTCGGTGTTTGTTGATATCCCTGTGGTGTGCCATGGATAATTTGCAAGACTTGCATACCCTGTTGTAGTATCGGGGTATTGGGTCTGACCTATAGAGTACCAAGGTTGATTATGTAGAAGAAGAAAAGGAAAAAGAAGAAGAAAAAGAAAAAGAATTCGCAATTGAAATGATTAGTGTTTATGAGAGACTCGTGAGCTTACCACAGGTGGACCAGGGCTACCGCCAGGCGCTGGACTTCTGTTGTTCAGACTATTCCCACTGAGCAAGTGGGGACTTTTCGCGGGGGGGTATGGGCTAAGTACGGGACTTTGTATTTGACTAACACTCATGGGACTTTGCATTGGACTTTGCATTTGGATGTTGAAATTATTGGTCGAGGTGGCAGTTCCAACAGGACTAGGGCTATTTCGGTTGGACTGAAGAGAATTGGATGCAGGACTTCTGAGCAATAGCCTGTTGGGACTAGGACTCGGCGTCGGTGGCGCGATATTGGAAGCCGGACTTTTCAGTGGTATGGAAAATGGGCTCCCCGGAGAACTGATATTCTGACTCTGAATGTTTTGCATGGTTTTGACAGTATTCATTGTGCTACCAACACTGGAAGGCTGTGTCGAGCCCCCCAATGTTATAGACGAATTAATGCCAGGGTTGATTCCCTGGGAATACTGTCGCTGCGTTTGAAATCCAGTAGATTGAGAGGAACTTAAGGAAGAAACATGGTTCAGAGAGATATTGGACTCATTGGACGCTGCTATATGAGACAAATTCGAATGCATAGCGCCGAGGTGGGACATATTCGTGGCGAGGCTCACATTCGAAGCTTGATTCACATTCGCCGCTGTCGAATGCACCGACTCACTCGATGTATTGGTGAATATACTAGGGCTGGTTAAAGTGCCGGAACTCGAGATGTGCGAGATCGTCGATACATTCGTACCAGGGTGCTGTGAAATGGCAGAGCTCGGTACGTGTGCTATACTTGAGCCAACAATATGCGGTGCTATGCTTTGTATACTTTGTATTGTTTGGAATGGAAATTGTGTACTACTAGAGTTCATTGTCGTGGGTGTTATCCCACTTGCCAGGACATTGCTAGATCTATTGAGACCTTGACTTATACTAGAATTTATACTGGTGGTAGTTAGATTGGCATTGACGTTCGGATTGATCGTCGCCAAGCCCGAGACACCAGAGGTTGAAGTAGTGAAGTTTGTGCTTAAACTTGTTATGTTTTGATTGATATTCGAGTTCAAGCTTGTTAGATTCGGATTGACGCTGGCAAGGCCGGTGGAAGGTAACCCGGAATTTATACTCGTTGAATTGATCGCACTGAGCCTATTTATTCCGCTATTGATACTATTTAGATCCTGTCCCAAGTTGGATAAACTGTTATTAATACTGTTGGAACCAATGTTCGAAGTTAAATTCGAATTTACAGCATTGAGCTGATTTAAGCTGGGGTTTATCGTGGTTAAACCAGTGTTTATGCTCGGAAGGCCCAAGTTGAGCAGAGGATTGGACGTAGTGATAACATTAGAAGTGAGGGAGGTGAGGCTAGTATTTAAGAGTGATAGTGGCAATCCCATATTAAGGCCCACCCCAAAAGTGGGGGTGGCCGGGGGTAGGCCCATACCAGTCCCCGAGGGATTTATAGTACCCTGATTCAAATGGTTTAGCTGATTCAAATAGACTATGTGATTTCCAGTAGCTGACCCATTTCCTTGATCTTGCGGCTGTAAAGCAAAGTGTTACTGTTACAACCATCAACATTACCCAACACTACACAACACGAATCTTACCCAAATCACAAGGGTCAATGTTCAATGTATTCAAAAGAAACTTACATTATTTGATGTTTGTTGCAATGCAAACGTCAAGGATTGGCCACTAGAATTTTGAGCCTGGAGTTGTAATTGTTGTAACTGTGTGAGAGATTGGGAAGAGTCCGTGTTAGTAAATTTGTATATCTCTGCTGTTGACGATTATTATAGAGTCTTACTTGGTGGTGTGTTAGAACTGCAACAGGGTTATTGCGACGTGGAGTCGGGGAAGTTGTAGAGGATGCTGAATCCCCGAGAAGAGGGCGTGACTGAGGCTGCTGCATGCCCACGCAGCCCCTCTTTACTTTGGGCAGCGTCCAGCCACCTTTTCTTTCTTATGTATGTCCGGTATTATGTCTTTCTAAGTATTATCAACACGCATTCTGTCCAATTTATCTAGAAACAGACACAGAAAGTTTCATTAGCGTTCATCACTGGCAGTTTGGTCTACTCTCAGCTTTACAGTCGAGGAGTACATGTTTTTTAACAGAGGTTTAGAGCTAAGCTAAATTCTGGCAGCAAAGAAATGGCATTTAAAAGGCTCGACAATAATCATATCGACTTATGAATGAGAAAATACGTACAACTACTATAGTACTGTTCACCCTTGAAAGAGACTTGTATTTGCGCTACGGCGCCACTCAACGCGTCTGCGACCTATGTCTCCTGTTCCTGTCATGCATGTAATTTTATGTATCACTTATCACTTCAACAGGAATTTAATAATACTTCAGAATGCGTATTTTGAAGCGGTCCTTAATGCAGCTGATTTATCCTCTCTTCTCAATTTCATACTCGGCTATTAACCGTGCTTGATGATAAATATCGTTTCCTCGCATTTTTGTCTGCTAGTCTTCTCCCCAACTACATTATCCATTGAAGAACAGCTGAGCAATTGCATTTCGAAAGCATTCGGACTTATTCTCGTAGCACATTTGCAGAAGGATTCCATCCATGTATCTTGGGGGCAATGTTACAGCTCTTCATCGCATTCTACTCAAGAAGCACACATATGATCCATCAGCATGTCACTTGTAACATCGTTTCGCACACGAGCTTCCGTTTATTCAAGCACTGAGTCCACAGAGCAGAACGATATGAGAAACATGTTGCTTTCAGACTGCTAGCGGTGTCCAGGCATATCCCTTCATTCTTCTTGGCAAATCAAGGGCACCACATTCACAGCACTTGTGCTCCGGAAACTGTTTGACTGGATCCTGGTCTGCGACATAGGAACGAGGAAAGATTAATGGGATGTAAGAAGAGTGTGCTTTTACCCGGGAAGCTAAATCAACGAGATCGGGATGTAGAGGAAGGTTGTTGTAGCTTTCTTTCTGAGAAACGAGACTACTGCTGAAAGGAGAGGAGCAGTGTAGAGCCAGGCAGAGGATTGGCGAGTGGAGTGCTCTGGCATAGCCGTGTTTACAGTGGGATCGTAGTGGAAATTGCGCGGCATGTGCGGAGGCCAAGAATTGAATCTATAAAGAGAAAGTCCATAGTATTGTGCGCTCGGGCCGTCCACTGCACAGCTGGCAACATACATTTAGGTTATTGGTCGCGCGCCTGTGTGCAAGCGTACATGCCACACAGGCCACTTATACGCACACCAGAGTGGCGTGCGTCTCGCTCCCACTCACGGCTGCCAGCGGCGCGCGGATGCACACAACAAAAGCTCAACTGACAAGGCGTAAACAAAAGAAAAAGCGACTATCGGACGAAAATGTATGAGCGAGGAGGCCGAGGGAAGCCCCGGAGAGTGCGCCCGGTGTCTCGATTCCCGATTGATGCTGCGGGCCGCGAGTAGCGTCGCGCTGAAAAATTGTCAATATTACCTCCGCGAACGCGGTTTGCAACCCCTGTTTTCCTCGCGTTGCTTTTCGAATTTTCACCCTCCCACTGGCGTGACTGCCGATCGTAACACGGGCTTGCGTTCCTTCACTGGTCGGCGCAGGATTTACCGCGCGCACACGAGGAAGCCCTCGACTGAAAATAATAAACTTTTCTGGCACACGACAGTTCCATATACGCGTTACACTATTCGGTGGCAACGGCCATCATGTATTTGTCAAGGCTGCCATTAGCACAAGTCTATAAAATCCCAGAAGTTCTACCATTGGCGACACCTTCGCTATCGCATTGTGCCCCGGGTTTTTGCAGCTTGCATTAACTCCAATCTTTATCCTGATTGGGTTATGCGCCCGCCGACCAATCAGTGAATGGAGTACGTAGTGATCCTATAGCGATAGTAGTAACTTTAAACTGTTCCGTGTTTTCGTATGGACTGGAAACACTACCCACTCAATCAATTTATAAGCCTCTATGTATATATGCGCCCAAACAACCGTCTCTCGTCGAAAGGTTCTTCTACACTTTCACCAATTCATTTCCAAAACAGAAAATAATTCAATAATACAGAAAAACAGATATTTCTCCACTGTATATGTACTCCGATATTTACGTATATGTTGTACTCGTCACCTGCCGTCCACATTCCACACGTGGTCCGTCTTTTCTGTACAGCATACGTATGTGTATGTACTACATACATACATACAACAAATCAGACCAACATTTTATCATTATAATCATTTCAATTGTTATTTCTTACATTCATAATTAGTCCATCTTTTTTATTTTTCAAGCCTAATTGTATGTATATAATTTGTGTTACAGGATTCGGCTAATAAAGCGCAGAGAATGGGGAATTAGATTTTTTATTATAAATAACAAAAGTTATATAAATAACTTGTTTATGCTCTCGATAAACAGCACAAATTGAACTTAACGGATAATATAAGAGCAAGTAAACTGTCTTTTAAACTATTTAATACAGTTATAAATGGATCTCAGAGGTGTGTTAAAGGAATTTAAGGATTACAAGTCATGTCCAGAATTATAAGATCCGACTACATATGCTACCACAGTAGCATGGTCAAGTTTCCCAGGAATCATAGAGACTTTGTCTAATGTCTTCTTCCTCCGAACACGCTGTTCTTGCTTGGAAAGTTGTACTAACTGACCGTCCTTGTTCTGGGCATAATATAAGTCCGTGTCTTCTAGTATTCTTCGTTTAGCGGCAGTAATACGTACCTTGGGTAACGAAAGAAATGTATAAAGATTAATATCACCCTTTGAATTTGTTAAAACTTGAAATATAACTCACAGCAAAGTCTAAAAGTAGGTCACAAAGATGCTTGGCACTCCTGCACGGTGGACCTTCCCCCGATACTCCTCTCCGCAACAAATCCTCCATCCTAAGAAGCGTCAATTCGTGTCTCTGATAAGCTTCGACGACAGGAAGACTCGTTCTGTTTCCATTGCTATTCCCGGACTCGGTGTGTCGCAGATTATCGACGGATTTCCTTCGCGCTTTCGCCCTCGCGTCTATCTGACTTCTAGCACTGGGATCAGGTACCGTGTGACATGGCAGGATCGCGAACTTCCCCACGACAGGATCGAAATTATCGGATATGCCGTCGCTGGTTAAAAATACGATATCGCCGGCCTCCACTTCCGTCATGGCGAGTGTCAGATTGTTTAGTTCGGGATTGCAACCATCCACTGGGCCAAGAGCACCGAGAGCATCGCGCATATCCCGCATGCAGTAAATGTCGTGGGAATCTCTCGTAATTTCTCTTACGCCGGTGCTCCTTTAAAAATGAGTATTTCTAATGTCGTTATTTAGACTAATTGGCTTAAACTAAAGCAGGAATAAATTACCTCGAGTATACATATGCCAAGCTATCCCCGACATTACAAGTACAGGCGACGTACTTCTTAGGCTGAGTACTGGAATTGGTATTGGATAGTGGGAGCACTGCGCATACTGTTAATGTAGTAAGCATTCCCTGCTCTTGAAGAATCAAGGAATGTGCAGCATGGAATGAACGAAGTACAGCTACAAATACATCTTTCGTTGTCTTCATATGATTGTTCACCGACGGGCAGTACAAGGCTGTATTCAGATACTCCATACATCCGTGCACAGCGGATCTCGCTGCAATGCTGGCTTTTGTGCCTGAAACATTTTCTTATAAACTGAGGGACAAGCGCAAAGGTGAGTAATAGAACTCGAGAGTACCCCAATTAACTCCATCAGCCAGAGCTAAAACGGCCGAGCAAGGCCTGGCTACAATTCCAAAACAATCTGCAATTGGCTCTCCATTGTTTGTATTATTAGTAGGATTCTTTTCGTATAAAGTAGTAGCAATTCCATAAGCCGTATCCCGAGGAATGAACCAGTTTGGAATTCCAGCAATCGTGGCAATTGGTGGTGCTGGTGCTGAAATAGAACATTTAATGTTCAAGTCTTGTTATTGGCTGAAAGATTCCTATTGCGGATTACTTACAGCCCCTGAATTGATCACTGGAATCTAAAGTATCGATATAATCTATGTCAATGTCATTGATACTCAAATGTTTCTGCTGAACATTGACGGCAGTAAGTCCAGTGTCAGGACCAGTGAGTGCGGCAAACACATCGCTATTCTCTTGAAGATTGCCAAGCAATTTAACCGGCAGTTCATCCGGATTCCTACCATTCAATATGGGAGGTCCTTCTTCCTTTGTTTCCAATCTAAAATGATTTTCCTTCATTATAAATCATAAGTTTTTGATTACGCATTGAAAGTGTCAAGTCATTACCCATCAAGGTAACGCGTGATGAAACAGCCGGTGGAAAAATCCTGCGTCAAAGATCTGGGACTCCTAAGCGGTTGCTCCCCATGTCCAATACTCTCCACGGCTCCTGCTAAATTGCTAATGGATAACTGTCGCATGAAGCCGGCAACTTTTTTACGCAAACTTGGCATTCTTGCGCGAATTACTCAATGTTTACTTGAACGTGTCTCCTCCGAAAGATCTGAGATTATCTGTCCATCCTGCAACTCCCAGCCGCATTTGCACCTAGAGAAACAGAGAGAGAGCAAATCAAATGAGTAACAACTGGGCAATACAGCTGGTGGATTTGCATATTTATTCTAGGAAGCTGACTATAAATCTCTCGTACGATTCCATTACGCAAACATTCGAGGTCAATTTGTTGAAGACCAGTCGCTTTTTTCCGCCTCTGTCAGTCTCTGACGTTGGACTCTATGCGCTATGCGCTATTCGAGCGGATATGTTCTCTAGTTCCGATGGTTCCGAGGGAGAATTGAAAAGACGCGTGAACCAAGTCTAGATGAACCGCGAATTGATCCCGGAATAAAGGTCGTACCGCGGGTAGAGGATCACTCGGCAGCAACAATATCACAACAGGCACCACGGCCACCGTGACAGTGACAGCACATACTTTTCCACTTTACCGCCATATTGATAGAGTATGTCAATAACCGATGTCCGATACAGTCCGATAATACTCAGAGAGAGAGAGAGAGAGCAGTCTCGCCAGAGCGGCGAGCACACTCTGGACTTACTTCACTATGTTAGTGCCAATAAAGAGAGATTGAATTGAGGCGAGAACTGTCTTTTAAACTTATATCCACGTATCCGCCTTCAATGATAAACCTGCTCTCTCGGCGCGAATTAACGAACGGCTGTTCAGTTATCTCGCAGCACATACTGCCAGCTCTCTGCGTGTGTTGTTCGTGAAAGTCATCTTAGGCTGTTGTGTAACGTGACAGTTTCAATTATTCCGAATAAATCGGCCGTAATTGATAAGTTCGATATTGCATTGTGTTGTTCACCGACGTTATCGCGACAGGCTCGTGGGGCGGTGCGAAATTCCCGACGATTCCTCACTGTTTTGACATTTAGCAAGTCAATATGGCGTGCTCCGCACAGGTGAGAGACTGCGAGTTTCCGCGCCTCTTTTCTCAATAGTAGGACAACGCCGCTGAGGATCCCATTGTAATGCGGAATTATAGTTGGCCCGGGCTAGTGTAGTAGTACGCGTCTAATGCCTTTGCATCCGCTCCGCTCTCGACGTAACGTGTCGTCCCTTTAATTCCAATATGTGTGTGTGTTGTGCAATGTGTCTCTGCCTCTGCGTGTTTGCTGAACAAATCGTCAGATTCTCCTAGGTGAATTTAATATCGCGCAGTTGATAAGTTAAACAGATGCAAAGGTTGTTGCTCCAATCGTGAATATCATTTCTATGAGTCAGTCTCCCGCAACACAGTGAAAATAAGCCAAGGAAATAATCCACTTGCCTCTTCTTCATGCGGTGTTAAAGCAGTTAATGTTTTCTGAAAACTGAAAGAGTACAGAAACGCAATTTCATCACTGCAGGGAAGAATACACACAGTACCTAGGATATAAATGAAAGGCAATGGTACGCTGATAGACTCTGGAAGTCCAATGTCTGCAGAACTAATAACGAAAGATCACATCGAGTACAACCGTACAACAACATCGGCGTACAATGTTTGACTTTCCACAAAGCTTGCAAGAGATATGTATAGATTTCATTTGCCGCAACCTCCTGACACTGTCGGAAACCCATTTCCGCACTGTGGGGGAGAATTCCCCTAATAGCTTGTCAGAGAATGAGCTAGCTAAATGGGGTAAGTGTGACCAAACTTATTGAATATGTCTTGTTGAATATTTGTCAGTACAGTTTGATTTTTAGAGCCAGTAGTGAACAGACCTTCGGCGTACAAGGAGCTATTACAGGATTACAGATTCAATGCTGTAAGGGAAGGGCGTGCTACCGAGGAGCTTATTTTTAGGCATCCAGATGCGTTTTTGCCAGCCGAAGTCTCAGACCAGCTATTATCGCATCTTAGCGAGAAGAATATTTTAACTGACTTGGCTATCACATTGTTCAATGCAAAGTCCACTAGATTAAGGTGATTCTAGATTCACCGAAAAGAGAAATCAACCAGCAGTTGTCTCATGGCTTATCTATTTTTTAATAGGCATGTGAGATTAGAAGATGCGTCGGCTTTGACAGTGCAAGGCTTACGTGTTTTAAAGCAACATAAGATTATAGATTTGGTTGTAAATGGATTACGATATACCACTGTGAATGAACTGATCAGTTGCCTAGGAGACTGGAGTATACAGAACTTAAGATCACTAAGCGTAGCGAGAGGCAGTTTTATGAACTGTTCGAGGTAATTTCTTATCATTCAAACCAAACGATTCAATGGTGACATCATTTCTCTCTTACAGATTATGTCTCATTGTAACATTACACAAGTTAAAATCACTGCATACCTTGAATGTGTCGGGCACGGATTTTAACAAACATGGGTTAGATATAGTTGTAGAAGACCTTCACCTCTTAGAAAATCTGGATATCTCTTGTACGAGGGTTGATGACATAACACCGCTAAAGAAATGTAAAGATCGATTAAAGGTTCTTAGTATGTACAATTTAAGATTAAACGCCCGTGTAGATATAACATCAGTATTATTGGAGCTAAACGCATTGAGAAGTTTAGACATCTCCGATGAAAAGGACACACTTGCTTTTGATATGTTTGCCCCCGCAAGGCAAAAGATCAACAAGTTTTTAAGGGCTGTACACTGTATGCCATATTTAGTTAGCTTGGATTTATCCGGTGAGTATTGCTACTATCCCACTTTCTTTCTATTGCACTTTCAAAAGTACAAAAACACTAATGACATTGTTTGACACAGGTAAAGACGAGATAAAAACGAGCGATTTGAAGCCATTCATTACAGCTCACCCACATTTAAGATTCTTGGGACTTGTACATTCTGATGCCGCTTACGACGATAGTTTTGTAAATTCAGCCAATCTTGATTACAGACCTGAGCTTGTGGTACGTTGACATTCTTTGATCTTTATTCCAATTTGTACCATGTTACATGTTAGATTTCTCTTCAGGTCAGTGGTACAGCGACAGAATCTCAGATTTTGGAGGCACTGAGGAGGTATACGGCTAGGCCCAACTATTTTCAAAAATGCCTCTTCGTCTTGTTCCGCTTGACGTCGACCGTCTGCGAGCCACGAGTCGACATTATCAAGCTAATTCTGCCGGGAATGAGAGAACATCCGAGGGAGTTTCGTGTACAAATTGCAGCCACCGCGTGTATTTATAATCTTATTAAGGGTGAACTATCTACTATGATTCACCCTTCGATACTCAAGCAGATTGTAGAATTAACGTTGGTTGCGATGGAATCCTATCCGCATCATTATCAACTTCAGAAGAACACATTGTTGACCTTGTGTAGCGATCGAATATTACAAGATGTTGCGTTCGACAAGTACAGGTAGAAATCTAATCAGAACATGTAATTGTGAAATGTTGAAGCTTGATTTTGGTGAAATAACATAACTCTCCATCCACCTAGATGCGCGAGGCTTGTGATGAACTGTTTGTCAGCTTTCGACGATCCCCACATGAATCGCATGTCTGTCGCGATTTGTTCGATCCTAGCAGCAAAGATATCGACAGTGCAAACGTCAATGTTAGGCGGCGAGCCACGTTACATGGCAAAACTATTAGCAATGGTTAAGTCTAAGGTCGAAGCTAAGTCTGTAGATATAACAATGAAGTTCACACTGAGTGCACTATGGAATTTGACGGACGAGAGTGAAAGAACCTGCGAGGTCTTTCTCGACAGGGGAGGAATGGAATTGTTCCTCGAGGTTCTTGAAAGCTTTCAAGGGCAATCCAGTATCGAGACTAAAGTGCTGGGTCTGTTGAACAATATCGCGGAGGTTCGTAAAAAAGATGAAGAGGTTCAAGTCATAGACAACAGAGTGAGCAGGTCCTTTAAACCCTTAACTCGTTCCAGGTGGTTCATTTGAGACCGAGGCTCAGGAAACAACGTTTCATCAGCATGCTCTCTACGCTCCTGGATTCGGTACACATCGACGTATCCTACTTCGCCGCGGGTATTGCAGCGCATTTACTTAGCGATGTGCCTGTCGCCTGGTCGTCCGTGCCAACGGTACCAAGCAGAGATCAGCTACTAGAACAACTAGCTCGCACAGTGACACACTGGGAAACACCGCAAGGCGAAATGGTTGCTTACAGAAGTTTCCAACCGTTCTTCCCACTGCTCCTATCGAACGCATATCCCGTACAATTGTGGGCGTTGTGGGCTATACATCACGTATGTACAAAAAATCGTAAGTACCAGCAGCATATGAAGCGAGAAAGTGGTCAGTCGGAAGTTTGATCCGAGCTAAATGAACCAATTTACAGCAGAGCGGTACTGTGAGATGTTAATAAAGGAAGGCGGCCTCGAAACATTGAAGAGTCTTGAAAGTTCACACGCCGAGAATGCTACGCAACCGAACATCCAGAGTCTCTGTCGCTCGATTTTACGCATTCTCCAGATAATTCTCCTCTTCCAGCAGAAGAACTTGCAAACTACTGAACTGGCGTACTAGTCAAAGCTTATCTCAACGCTATCTTACATCCTGTTCTTCAGACCAAATAATTACACTATCACACGGATATCAATCAGTCGGCTGGAATCGAACACGATGCGGTACAGTCCGAGATAATGTAATTGAACCTTGTAGATTAAAACTTGAAGACCAGAATTAAATTGCGATTCTGTGTACCATAGTATATTGTTGCATATAGAGTACAGCTGAAGGAATACTTAAGTGATTAAAACTAAAACTAGCGTAAGTGATCATCGAGAAAGGCGATCTCATAGAGAATACCATGAAACATGGAGATGCAAATGCTATTGACACTGGAAGTAAATTCGGGTGCCGGGTGCACTGTCATGTAGGGATTCTCACATCATTGCAGTATCTTTTTCTTCGTCTCACTGTATTTAATTATTTGTAATAGTTTAACGAACAGTTAACGCAGCGGGCAAACTCACCGTCAACAATTGCGGGAGCCCTATGAATAATTTACGGTTGATGTACTAATGAATCTTTGATTTCGTATGTATCTCGGGATATTGTTTTGCAAGGAAACAATTATGATTTTGCGAGTTTCATTGATGATAAAGTGGGATTAAGGGAATGACTATCAGTAACATACTATACATGTATAATTCTAATAAGATATGAATTGTTTCTTGTAGAAAGAGAGAGAAATTAACACTAGGGGAGTTAATAACTGCTTTAATTAGAAAAACTTGTATTAGGCGTTGCCCAACTTCTCGGAGCTTACATGCTAATCAACACTTGAATTGCATAAGGTGAGAAACGTTAATGCAGTTTTAGAGGTGTAAATTTAATGCGTGATAATCTAAGCTAAATTATATGAACTTAGTTTCTCAGGAAACAGATCTTTACAAATCGGAAAAATACAAAATTCGTAAATAAATTCTCGGAGTTATAACTTTCGCATAAATCAAGGTGAAAGTTTGGTAACTGAGGTCCGAGGATAACAGCTCGAGTTCGGAATAATATATAGTCTCGGCTGGCGCGCGCCGTACGTCATATATATATGGGAAGGGGACTACTACTTGGCGCGAGACTCTACCGAGTATCCTGATTCGACTAACACGTTCTCAGCTTCGATACACTGAAAGTGTAATGCCTGCTTCTTTGCGGGCATGGCGGGTGGAATCTTTTGTGATTACAAAAGTAAGTACTTTCGACTACCTATACATTGTTGTTGCTTAGGATTTGCAGGTTTTCGATTCTTCCGTTGTCGTGTATACGCTCGTGTCCGGGTCTTTTCGTTACTGAGTAATCCTTGGAAAGGTCTTGATTGATTCTACTCTTACCTGCCCTCAGAGATATAACGAGACAGAAAATTTCTAACAAAGTATATATAATATTCTGATTACATCTGTTATTAAAATATTATTAATTTATATAAGCAAAATTTATACTTCTGATAAATCGATTGTTGATCTGTAAGAAATGTCGATTTGAATGCTACTAAATGTTAATAAACGACAATTACCAAATCTTGGGTGAGATTGATTACAAGAAAACCCTTGTAGAGATAGTTTTATTTCCTAGAAGGAAAGAAAACGAGTACTATGTAAGAAACCTTAATGAATGTAGATCGAGAAAATCTTTATTTACCACCCAATGTTACATTTATATGCTACACTTATTTATCTCTTAATTACTCTTTTTTTTTCTTTCTTTAGTGGAACGTAAAAATTGTTCATGAAATTCGAATGATTATCACTCAATTGATGCTGATGCTGCACTGCACCTGCAAAATACTTAGCGACATGGAAGTATGTAACGTTACGAGGTGTTTCAATCATGAAAATCTGTTGAAACTTGGCCATCCTCCTAATATCGTAGCACGTTCAATTAATTTCCTCAAAAACATATTTTACACCCGCATCTTACAAATCAGTAGCAATGTCTTGTTGATAAAATTGAGAATGTATCGTTAATATAGAGTTAAATGAAAGTTGTGGATCGGGTGTATATCTTGCATTCGCACTGCACGATCGTGCAATGACCGATTTCTAGTTTATATGCCTCGACAACTTTCACTTATCATGCATACAAAACTTGCTATAAATTATAATAATAAGATATTACTCTAGTCATTCATATTGCAGTTCAATATTGAGGTGCATTATGTAGAGTTACATAAGCTGTTCCGAGTAGATGCGGTTTCTTCGTTATTAAAGATAATCAAACGATCCTTACGATCTTCTTAAAGTCTAAACTCTTGAAGGAGTTCTTCTCTGATCCTCCACAATTCAATCTTTCGTGCATTTCTGTTTTTCCCTTTTTCTTGCACTGCGACACGCAATTCGTTTGTTTTTTTTATAAACTTTACTAGCTAACACTTACTTAAAACTTGACCTGTACTCTCACCTTTGAGAGCAAAGTGCATATATTATATTGAAATACGCAAGGTTTTCGTCTTATCGAGTCGGAAGAAAGGGACTTATACAAAACGTTTTGTATTCAATAGTAAAATACAGATTTTCCACGTGCAGAAATTGTTTCCTTCTCCCCCTGAAGAGTTGTATTAAAATCTACTCGGATCGGAATAGACTTAGCAGGGAATACAGACCTTATGCCATGCTACATTTCGAAGAAGATGTAAGAATAGCTTATTGTTAAATTAATATAAATCTCTTGGAAAGAGGAAACGCAACAAGCTTTCGAGAATCGAGATTTCCCGAAGCTTTTGGAATTCCGGCCGACAGACTATTGAACTACAATAGTGAATGGTCGCTGATCTACATTTGTAATGTTTATGTGGTGATTTATTAAATCAAATATGATTAATTGTGCCCATCTTTGTCCAATCTTTTTTTTTTTCTTTTGACATGAGGTTTTGTCTTTCTCTTTTTTCCCCACCGTATCAGTTTTTTTTTCTGTGGACATATCATAAGAATTGACTTAAACACCTTAGCTGCACAGGAATTTAGTGTATTGTGTTTTCGTTTATCATTATGGAAGCTGTGCGTATCATAGGATACGCACAGCAACTTACAAGTTCTCTTATAAAATATCACAAGGCCATACTCTGTGGAACAACAAGACTTTCAAACTGAATGCAGCAACGAGGAGATGTGTCTTGTACGATTAAGACATCAACAGAAAACTTGTTTACAGAAAATCGCAGCTAAAATGATAGAAAACCTGCACCTTCATCCACTTTCTTGTTATAACATATTAAAGATCGTAGACGTAGACCAATCAAATGAGAATGGCCCCAAAAAAACCAAGAAAGAATGGATGGACTTAGGTTACCAATTACTGCTATCAATTGAGGGAGACTCAAATACAGCACAGCACAGCACAGCACAGCACAGCACAGCACAGCCCAGTGATGTTTTATATCAAACCAAAACATTTTCTAACAAATCTTTCACTTCAGCTTTATGGTATCACAACTTTCCGATATTTTTTAGCTGTTAATCTCTGTCGTTTACAGTACCCCGTACCAACCATTCATTTCAGTGTATCACTCTAGAGAAAATCGACTGCTCAAGCATAAGGTTTGTATGAATGAAGAAACGTATCACATATTCATCAATCATTTGTAAGTGGTGGAGAGGAACATACGAACAGCCCCGTGCTGCACAATGGCGACAAGATATTAGTCATTAGTACGATCACTTACCTTAATAATAACAGAGTGGTGTAGCTCTTTAATATGGTCAATATGGCATATAGTATCCTCGCCTGTAACTCCTGCATGGAAAGAAGACAATATGAGCTGGATCTCAAGTCAGTCATTAAGAACAGCATGTGTCTTTGAAATAAGTGTTTTCAATTATTACAGATAAATCTCATTCACACCTAGGTCTCCTAATAGGTCTGTAACCAAAGTACGCGCTGCCGCGGATTATTCCTCTAGAAGCCATGCCTCGATATCCTCGTGTTCCCCTTGGTCCTCTAATAAGAATGGAAATGGGCTTAGTAGAATTTGTCATAGAATTGATGCATAGGTTGCAAGCTTTATGATGATACCTGTTTGTAGCTGACAGTCCAGGTCTGTTGGTTCTCTTTGGCATAACTTTAATTTGACGCCCTCGGAACATTGATTCATCCATGGCCATGGCAGTTTGGACTGAATCCCTTTCAGCAAATTCTATGTACGCGAAACCTTTGGGATGTCCGTCAAATTTGTTGCAGAGTATTGTAACACGATTCACACTACCACAACCATGGAAATGTTGCTCCAATTCTTCCGCAGTCGCACCGTAATCGACCTGAGTGGAAAAGATGGCAATATTATTGCTATCGCGTTGAAATTCTCAGTGTTTCTGTGCATTGTGTAACTTACATTACCAACATAAATTGATCTGTTATCGACTTCCATTTTGTCTTCAAGGGACATGTTTAATGGACTTGCTAAAAGTAAATTGTGATAATTTGTATACTCTTTGTAATGAATTAGACTATGCTGTAGAAGTCTAACTTACTAATTCCTGGTGGGCTACCCATGTTCATTTGTTTATCGACTTCTGATTGGAGCTGCTTTAACTTCTCTGCCTCCTCTTCCATTTCCCTGACTCTTGCTTTGATTTCTTCTAATTCCTAATATAAGATATTCATTTCATTTAAGGTTTCCTTGAAATATTACAGAAAATATCATGTATGCAGCATTCGTACTGGATCATCAATGTTAGTTTCGTTTAAGTCTCTCTTTACTCCGTCGCATTGCAAAATTGCATCTCCATCCTGGCCATTCTCCAGCCCATCCAGACCATCAATGTGGTCCGTGGCTAAGAGGTCGGATTCAGACATTTCTGAAATAGAAACATGAGCAGGTTTTAGAATGAAGCTTATTCGCATTTCTACATTAAAGCTGTTGATTCCCAAAGTTTACGCTGTCCAATATATCATCTGATTAACTAAACAAAGTGCTTGCCTGATTTTAAAGTCTCATATTAAAATACAGAAACGATTAGGTTTCTCCAAAATAAAAGATGTTAACTTAGAAAAATATTATCCAAAACTTGACAAAAAATAGTCTTAGCAGACATTCCATTCTTGTCCAAGAATGCGAGCAAAGTTATTTTAAGTTGAAGTGGCTCAGTTTTCGATAAACTTTACATTCGTCATAAATTGAAATTCTAATGAAAAAAGGATGTGATTGAACGAATTCGGGAGTAGTTTGCAGTTTCTCGGGTAGCAGCCGAAATATTACAACAGCATGCATTCCACGAGCAGGAAGGAATTTGTTTTAGCCGGAATCTAGGAAGTATATTAGCAGTCCATTCGGTGGAAGGTTTTCGATAATGCGAGAAGCGCGCGTACCTTTTGCTGGTTTTGCTACTTGAAAGGAGAAGTTTGTTGTAGAAAACCTGACTCGTGTTTTCAATCGGTACTTGACGATCGCTCACAAATCCTCACAAACTTACTAAACCAGATTGACGCCAGCATTATGTATGTACTATCCCTACTGCTATATATAAGCTCTCTTATGTACAGCGTGACGTGCGACGCAGTTGAGTTGAGATATTGGGAATTTCGACCCGTGACATGTTCAGTTTAGTTATTCAGTGATCACATCCGGTGTGTATATCTAATGGGTGCGGTGGTGGTGTTTCCAATATTTATGTTATTAATATTGTTTGGAATGATTAATTTTTTCGTTATAACTTGCCGAGATCTTGACAGGAACATTGGGAATACCTGCGACCGCAAAATTTGTAATAAAAATATTATTAAAAATCTTGAAATCGACTTATTTTTATAGGAGCTAAAGTCGATCGATAATCGCAGCAAACAATATAATAGAACCGATCGAACCGCCAATGTTATGCGGCTAAAAGGCAAAAGTTATGTATAGCGGGTGAGGGCGGCAATAAAATTCGGAAAAGGTATAAAGTGTCGCCGCAATGTGAACAGCAGTGAACAGGCCGAAGCATTTGAAACGCAGAGTCGCAGATGCGCAGATCCTGCCACCCCCCCAGCTGACTCTTTTGTTTTCGCGCCGAAAACTGATAAAAAAGGCGGGATCGAGGCAGACGATAGCTCGTGGGTTGCGTGGTGAGATATCGGAGCAGGGCGGAGAAAACGTGCCAGGACTCCGTGGAACGACAGTGGTTGCAGGTTGCTGGCTTTCGAAAATCCCAACGGACTTCCAGGCCAAACGTATATATCCGTATATAAAAAATGTCCCAACCCTCGGTCGCAGCGTATTTCAGTACGCGCAAGCGACAAGCAACTGACGATTTACGGGGCAAAGCGAAGGTTTTGCTTCTGGAGCAGAGTCAGTCGAGATCGATAAACCAAACTCAAAGTACGCCGAAGAGAGAGGCGCCTAGTGGACCGTTGACGCCCGTGCCCGAGGAGATGGGAACGAGTCCGAAGATTGTCCTGGTGCCTGGTAAGGAAACGGTTGCAACTCGAGCAGCCAAGTCGAACACAGCTGTTCGCAACATCCAATTCGACTCGCCCAAGTCAAACACGCGGCAGACTCCGCGACAGACAACTCGTGCACGAGCGACGCGTTCCCGCAAACTCTCCAGCCAGGATGGACACGTGGATATTCGAGAGAGCTTTCAAAAGCTCGCCGAGGACTCGAAGACAGTGCCTTTTGAAAAGAAGGGCGCGCTCAGCCCGACAAAGAAATCCTCAGGAACTCCTAACAAGAATGAGAAGCTTAACACGGAGAGCGAGAAGTTAGCTGTTGACTGTGTTACTCCGAAAAAGGCTTCGACCAAGGAACGCCTGGGCAGACAGGAATTGACCATAACTGATATCAAGAACAAAATTAACAAGTCCTCCAGACTCATGGAGCTCAAAGCTTCAATCGCACGTATCAAGAATTGCGAGCAGAAATTGGATCAGCTCCAAAAACGCAATCAAGTTAACAAGCCGCAGATACAAAAATTCGAAAAGATCCAGCTTGAGATTCCTGTGAGGTAAGAATTGTCGTGTAATGTTGATGTTTCCGGCATATGAGCGATTGTAAATAATTATTGTTTTGTTTTAGTCCACAGAAGGGGTACAGGTCTCCTAGTAAGACACTGATGAGTCCACTTAAGAACAAGGAACTATTGAATGCCAGTCCTCAAAGGCGTCTTCTCTTTGAGCCTAAGGAATCTACACCAAGTCCTGTTAAAGGCAGCCCAACCAAGGCACCAGCTTACCAGCAATACCTGTCGCTTGCTGAAAGTGGAACACCAGCTTTGCCTCTTCCATACAATTACAGATTCTTGGCTGAAGTATTCCGATGTGTTGATACGGTAATATCATTGCTTCCCAAATAATTAAGTCCTGGGAATAAATCTGCTGCTTGTGATCTTCTAACACTATTGTATTCCTATGTCTTTCTAGGTCTCAGCAATGTTGTTCAATAGGAAGGAAACAATTACTTTCAAGAAGCTGAAGCCAGCTGTTCAAGAATTACTACGTCGTAATTTCCTTGTTGATCATTTAGCGCAAATTAAAACCATCTACCCAGAAGCGTACATGTTCAACCAAGAGAAACATCGTTCATTTGGCTCGATTTCCAAGCAGGACAAATACGAGTTAGTTCTGCTACCTATCGTGGATCAACAGTCCGGTCGAAACACACCGGATGAAGATAATGTATTGAAGACTGCGACAGAAACTAGTATGGGCCCGCGAACGTTACTCGAGAGACGAAGGAAGTTTTATAAGATTTTACTCGGTAAGATTACTTGCAAGAAAATACATTAATGGACCAGTCACTTTTGCAGCTAATAACACTCTTGATTGTTATTCCAGAGAGAGTGAAAGACGAGCACCAAACATTTTTATTAAACCTCGAAACACCAATGAGGATTCCAAAGGAAAAAATCATGCGTTGGCATCCTGAGTTCGAACTTGACAATTGCAAGCCAATTGAAAAAGCCGAGTTGCCACAGCCACCGAACATCGAAAAAGCTACCTCAGCCCAAAATGTTCTCGGTAAGATGTGAATTGCAATCTGGCCTGCAGCTGCCGAGTGTATCGTTAATCTCTGGAGTGCGAGGTAAATCGCTGCTGTCTCACTGACATCCTCCAATTAATTTCCAGACAAAGCAAAATCTTTATTTAGTTGTGGTACACGCATGGAGAAAGCCTTGCAACGTTTGGCCGAGGCAAAGATGACATCGAATTCGGATTCACCCAATCAGACAAACACAACGACCCAAACAACCGAGGACGGCATGCGAAAAGTGGAGATTACAGTTGTTGACACTCCACCAGCCACGCCGACCACACAGACCAGTTATTTGAGCGTTGCATTCAAGGGTATTCCAAAGGCTCTGCTCGAGAAGGTAAATAATTATTCATGCAAATCGCTCCCCGCCTTAAAATACGCCGCGTATTGTGTAACTGAACTGCAATCGGACTGTTCCAGGTTCGCGCAAAGCAAGCTGCAAAAGCATTGGAGGCAATGACACGGACTCCCAACGCTGATAAAGAAGCCGCGATGTATTCCCGTTTGCCCGAGCTAGCTAGGATTCTGCGTAACATTTTCGTGGCGGAGAAGAAGAGCATTCTCACCATAGATTTCCTAGTCGAAAGACTGGACAATTCGCTCAGAAGCAAATTAACACCAAACGAGCTCGAAGACCACATGCGGTTGTTATGTAGACTCTTGCCGACATGGACTAGCGTGCAGAACGTTCGCAAGGTAGACTACTTGAAGCTGAATAAGGACATTGACATGGGGAAGGTGATTAAGCGGCTGGAAATGATGGCCAACGATAAAGTGACGAAAACATCATAGCTCACCGCCGCGTCATTCTCATTTTCACAATTCGCTTTGCGCATCTATTAGACTTTAGTTTGTAATACACATTTGAAAATTGAGTTTTCCGTATCTTGACAATTCGATTTTGTATTAATCACCTAGTATTGCGACTACACCGAGGTTTGAATCCAGTGCGGTCGCACCTTGCGCGCGGCGCATGTTAAGCAAATATTTTGTGGTAAAGTAACTCCGTATCGATCAAAGGCAAACAAGTAGAACATTAAGGATATTTTCTTTACGCTTGTATCGCGACCGAACCTCCGCAGCGGCGCAGATTGTTTCAGATGATAATTATATGAACCGTGAGAAGTCATTAAACAACTCGTACCGCCGACACCCCCGCGTGACTTGCCGCATTGTGTAAACAGGCGACGCAGCAACTGATTCATTAATTAAGTCGGTACTCGAAGGAAAACAGCGCACTCGCGGCAATTGTCGTCGTATGTTTCCGCCTTGGATATTTCGTTTACAAAACAGTTGGAGTATATTGGATATAATGCGAGCTTGTTCGCAAACACCAAGCGGCTGGCGTAAACTTTCCAAAATTTATTTGCCGCTCGACCTTTCTTATTTTTCTCCCCAGTGACTGAATATATCTTCGCGTTGAATTGTAAAGTAGTGCGAGAATACGTGGCTCCGACAGAGTGAATGGTTTTGTACTCTGCAAATCGGGACCCAAGTCGAAAATGGTAATATCACCATTTATTCTTTGGCAGTGTGTTAATTTCTTTGTCTTTTGAATAAATCTTCTTCCAAAGTCCAGCCGTGCCAGTGCAATGAAATCTTGGGCGAACATGTTGGGAGTTGGGAGGTTTGCGCGCACGACAAATGAAAGCTAAAATCATTTACCTAGCGCATTTTGTATTGAAGAGGAAATGGTTACTTGACTATGGTTATTGGTTCATTTCGAATTACCTGAAGTCGTCGAATTACCTTTCATCGATAATAAAATCTGTTGAATCAGGACAGTCGGTAAAAAATCACGAGTCGTCTACGTTTCCGACTGATGTTTGATTAGGAGTTGCTCGTATCTGCCGTTTCGTCAGTGTAATTGTCTATGGGAGAAAGCGGTCAACATCTTTCCATTCCTAACCTCCGTGTTTTCATTCTCATACAAGTTTTTCCGATTACACTCGTTTCTCCAATTTACCAGGATACATCACCCTGCTACTATGTTTCTGACAAACGTGCTGCTTAAAAAAGTGAAGAGCAAGTAAGTGCATTGCATTCCTCAGAATTTTCCCTCCGCGTGTAGGTTAACAACATTGGCTCATATGTATTGCGGGTTTCTCGATGTATTATTTAATATCTGTGTTAACAATCTATTGCAGCCTTCAGAATATTTATCGATACAACTGTTGTTATTCATTGTTTCGCATGACAAGGTCGAAATTGTGGGATTCATTTGTCTATTGTCGTATTGATTATTTGCATTTAGAAATTGGGTGTTGATTTTCATGATAATTGCTAAATTCAGTCTCAATATAAATTTGAAAGTTACATTTCCTAGTAGTTTGGAAACTAAACTATGTTGAAACAATTAAACATTACAGATATGCGTTAATAATGATGTCGAGCACTATCTCTGGTCACAAATACGTAACTCTACGACTAAGGACGGACGATAAGAAAGAAGTAATCAAATTCGATCCCTTCGGTGAGTAAAAGCATTTAAATACCATCAATCAACAATGCGGAGTTAATTGATTATATTACATCAACTAATGTTTGCATATTTTTGCAGTTCGAATGCCGGTAGTGTACAGAGAATTCAAGAGGCTTCGCGGTTTCAAGGGCGCCGAATAACATAATTTCGTCGGACTATTTATAATATGTTAAGCTGCATTATTCAATAAAGAAGTAAATAATAATCGACGCTGATTAGTTTAGCATTAATTAATCGTTAAGAAATATAATATGAGAAATCAATAATTCGAGAACGACTGCAACCAATTAATTTGTCTTGTTGCTCATTGCATTAAGAAACATACACAATGAAATACAAAACTCGTGAGTTGATCCTTTGAGCCGGAACTGCTTGAGAAATAAAGGTGAAATAAGTTATAGTCTGGGATAAGATGGAATCCTGTTTGAATGTGTTAGCAGTCGTTGTAATACTCTGAATTTCCTAGATTCTTCTGCGCAGTGTAATAAATCGGGCGCGTGTACAATAAATATAGGGGGAAGAATTGGTGGAAGGAGCAGCGGCAGCGGCAGCGGCAGCGGCAGCGGTGTGGAGTAAGAAGCGAAAGAGGAGCAAACACGGTAGCGGGTTGGATGAGGGTAAAGGAGATGGAGGAGCCCGTAATCGAGATTGGGGTAGGTTTCCCTTTGATCCCTAACAAGGAACACAAAGTTGTATTATTTCCACCTGGATTTCAAACGGTTTGAAATCCGCCGGGCGTGAAACGCAGTCTCCGCTTGCTCTTTCTCTCCCCTTTCAGTATATCTTTCATTCGCCTTGTCCTCTTTTCTCCCTCGCTCTCCTTACTTTTGCTCTTTACTCCTTTCGCCGGCGGAGCGCGAGCGGCTGGCCCTGGTTCAGTGATGTTGCCAATTCAATTTGGCCGATTGTCGAGCAGACGAGCACAGTGGAGCCAGGCGCATCTATCGCGCAAGGGGTTGCTCGCTGAGATCATCTCCTGGCGTGCTATCTCGAACGATTGTGCGCGTGACAGTTCCCGACGATTAGATTCCGCCCGGTTCTTTTCTCTCTTTCGATCAGACACAATCTCCCGATCGAGCACAACACATCTGATTTGCACTCGACGCCCTGCTGTTGATGACTCAACTCGCGCTCGAGTACTCAAGCTCGAACCTCGAATTTCACGAGTCGGTGCTTGGCAAATCCCAATTTTAATCAAAGCCCCAGTCACACAGACAAATTGTACTTTTTTAAATGCAATTTGACAAACATATTCATTTAGAATTGGGATTATTATGGAAAAGCAAACATGCCAAGATTAATCGCTTCGCTTCGAACCTTAGGCGTGCACGAGAAGAATTTGCCAGGCTAAAAAGTAAAACTAGCCGCCGCACCGTCAAGGAAAGCAACTCCAAGTTCGAAGGAAGCGGTGATTAAAGCTGGCCTCGCCGCGGGAACCGGCGGCAACGAGTCAACGAAACGAGTCAACGAAACGAGTCAACGAGTCAACGAGTCAACGAGCGGACGAGTGGCACGGAGGGCGAAATCCTAAACGTCCGGCATTACGGTTACACACCGGGGCGAAAGGAGGAAACAGTACCGGAGGACAAAAGGGAGAGTAGGCCGGTGGAGGAGTAGGAAGGAGAGAAGAAGAGGCCGGGAAGGTGGAGTAGAAAGGGGCCAAAGGCGGAAAAATCAAACAGAGCTGAAAGGAGAGAGACTCGTCTGGGCCTCGGCGCGCGCGTTTCAGTTGCCTCGTGTTCGAGGGGGTTTTTCGCCCGCGAGTTGTTCTTTGCTTATTACAGTGTGTGCACTGAGCTCGACCCCGCTAAAGTGCTTCGCTGCTAATTAACTGCGTTATATTTACAACTCGCTTACTTCCGTTCCTACCACCCACGTCGCCTCGTCTTCCGCCACCACCAGCCCCTTCTCCGCTCGCCCTTCTCCGACTGCTCTGACCCCCCACCCCCCTCGTGTTCCCCACTCGTTTCTCTCCGACATCCTTCGGTATCCCGGTACTTTCTCGCTTTCCCGAGCTTTCTCTCTCCTTCGCATTTCTGATGGGGTTCGATAATTCTCAGGCCGCAACGCCCCCCAGTTTTCTCTCGCGTCGCCCTCCTCCTCACCTCGGTGGCCGCTTTCTTGGAATTTTCTTCGGAACTTGATTCCCTTTCGCCCGCTCGAGGCTGCAAGGTGGGTGGAAGGTGGAAGGTGGTAGTTGGATCTCGGCTAACTTCCGCTCTCGATTTGTTGAGTTAGAGTCGGCGCGAGCCGAGCCAATGTCACATTGGGAATAATTGTATAGGGTGATTCAGTCGCGCCCGATCCAATCCACTTTTAGCCGCATTTTCTTCCAGCCAAACACTCTCATTTCATTATAGGACGTTCGAATAGAACATTTTCATAAAAAATGTCCCATTATACATTTGAAATGCCTTGTAACTTTGATATTGTTTATCAACGAGATGCAAAGAGAGCTGCTAGGTATGAGTTTAAGTTTCGAAATGTTTTGTAATAGCGCGTAGCAGAGAGTGGCGATACGAATTGCGAAGGCAAGCGAAAGCGAATCAGCCTGTAGACGCGTGCGGTAACATGTGCTGGCGGAGCGGGCGCGTCGAGCGCCGAGCGCCGAGCGCCGAGCGCCGAGCGCCGAGCGTCGAGCGGCGAAGGTGTGTATTGAGTGCGACGAGTATCATGCAGTTGACAGCTAGAACTAATTGAATCTTGACTCTATCTATCTGTCGGACTCGGGACTGAGACTCGAGCGCAGAGCTACGCTCGCTTCTACCGCGAATTGCATTTCTCTTCGACACCTCCTCCCCCTTTAATCCTTGCTTCTCCGCTTTCCCTCGATATTTCTCTACTTCTCCAGTTAGAGATTCTAAAATCAGTACAATTCAATCCGAACAAAAGTACAAGTTTACTACATAATACAACCTACCAATTTTATTGACGCACTCAGTACACAGAGAGATATTGGCGGCTGTTCTCTGGCATGAACGGCCGATTGCTTTAAACGCGTGCTCGCGTGCATGGAGAAATGAGCGCAGGCCGCCGGCCGCCGCCGGCGAATTGGGCCGGGCGAATTTCCGTTCCGAAATGATTTTATGTTAATTAGAGCCGGCACTATCGAGTGGCGGGGCGGGCGCGCTAAGCATCGGCCGCACGCGTGCGTCCTTGCATCCGTGCGTCCGTGCGTGCAGTCGTGCAGCCGTGCAGCCGTGCAGCCGCACACGCGCGTCCACGGCGAACAAAGGGGGTCCAACTGGGCGCGCACCGTTGGAAATCCAGCCACGCACAATGGAAAATGCGGATCGAGCGGCGCACTGATAATCCAGTGCGAGTGGTTAATTAAGCCACGATATCATTCGGACATTTCCGCCGAGATATTTCAAGCTGGCCGGTCGGGGGTGTGGCGGGGCGAAGCCGGAGGAGGGTTCCGGGGGGTGGGGGGAAATTCAACTGAAATCGTTTCTGACGCTTCTCTTTTTGGCCGCTCGCGGCATTCGGCTTTTCACAGACTCGAAACCGAGCTTCCCCTCCTCCCCCCCACTCTTTCTCTCTCTTTCTTTCTCTCTTTCTCTCTTTTACCCTCGACTTTTCCTTAGCATTTGTGCGACGAGGATCGTGGTGGTTGCGCCGGGATTCGTGACCGGTCAGGATGTATAACGTTTAAAGTTCGCTCCTCTTTCTTTCTTTCTGCGTTTTTGTTGTTGTTTTAATTGACCGGCCATTTACCGGCCTCGGCCCCGCTTTGAATGTGCGTTTCGAGCTCATTGAAAAGAATAACCCTGGCGGAATTCGCCGGGCGCGGCGGCGAGCTCGGTTGCCGGCAGGGGGGTAGGGGTTGGGGGTAGGAGGGTGGATTCGGGCCTCGGATGTGCGTGTAGGTGATGTAGGTATCACTTATCCGAGGGCAGAGCGATACCACCCATTTTCAATTTATTTCAAGAGCCTTTTCGTGCCGGAGAAAAGAAGGGTGCCACGACTACCCCGCGCAGATAGCTATAGATCGGGCTTCGCCTTCTCCACCGCCCTCGACAAGCCCCCGCGCCCTCCTCCACCGCAAACGGCGCAAACGGCGCAAACAGAGCCGACGCAACCAATAGCCGATTCAACCAGCTGATATTAAGGTATTAAAGTTGTCGGTCGTCGCCACCGATCCCCCAATTCAATGAACCAACCGACCAACCAACTCGCTCAAGCACCCTTCGACTTCGACGTGCTAGAAATTAGTCTCGTCTATTTATACAAGAATTATTTATAAACCTAGGATTCGATCAAGTTAACAATCCTCTCTGAGAATGTGTAATAGTTCAATCATGAGATATGATAGGATTTGTTTATTATGTTTCGTTTAATGTCCCGAAGGATTTGGAGGGTGCTTTGCCGAGTAAGATGCTTCGCCGCCCTGTCGGCATTTAAGGGAATAAGGGCAGGAGCGATCAAGTTGGCATAACTCGGAGTGTCCTCTCGTCATCCAACACGAGGGACACGCACGATTCCTGTTGCTCGCGATTTTTTCCTGTCCCCGACGAAAAGGAGGCCACGGGAAAGTAGAGGGAGGAGAAAGGACGGACGGCCGGCCTCTGTTCGGCTTCTATAATCCGTAGGATCTTTATCGCGAAATTCTGTTGGCTCGGGGAGCGATGCCTCGATTGCGCAATCAAGATGGCATCGAGAAAGGCATCTCTCGCCTTCGACTCAAACTACCAACAAGTATTTCAATATCCGCTCCAATATATTCTCATCGACCCTATAAACGTGTGTGCAGTTATATTGGATTCCCACCCTCTCGGGCCCTCTCGGGCCCTCTCTCTTTCTCGCCGCCAGCTCGACCCCCTTTCCGCTGTACGTGTGCCAGGCCGACCAATCCATCAGCGATTCCCGCACACAGACACCCATCCAACAATCCTCCGCATCTTTCTTTCTCTCCACCTGCTCGCAGCCGCAGTCGCCCCCACAACCCTCCATCCGGCCCAACCGCGCTCGACTGTCGCTTCTAACCCTGCCAGAGATTCTTCACCCTTGCGGCCACGCCGATTCGCCTCATTTATGCTCATTGCCCGACTAACTACCAGTGGTTATGGAAATAGTGGAAATAGTCATCAACGAATTCTGGCTTTTTAGTTTTAAATCTTTTAATACGCCGGGGAATATCAACACAGCCAAAGTACTGCTATAGTTTTAGCAATCATAGAATATCTGCTTTATTATTCTTTTAATTTTCCCTAAACTATATTGTTTTTTTCATAAAGTCGATTGAGCATTTTTCTCCAAGTGTCAATATCATGATTCGATCCAAAGTATTGAATACATTGTTAATACATACCAAAGAGATCGAAGACATGAATTCGGAATGAGGTGGATGCCATGAGGTATTTTATATTTTGTACAATTCCAAACAAGCTGATTTATATTAAAATCCCAAGAGCGTCATTTCGCAGGGCGTCATTTCACAATTGCTACCAAATTAGCAATTGCTCCAAGCAAAAGCCAATCGCATTTGTTAATCGACGAGCAATAAAGGCGCATCGGGTGCGCGTCGCGGCGCGGCGCGGCCAAAAAAGCGTCGCGAGAAAGAGAGCGCGCGCACGCACATACACACCTCGCAATCAGTGAAGTATGTTGTAGGTTCGTAGGTTCGAATGAAAATCGAATCGAAATATGTGCGGACGCGCGTTCCACGCTCCTTTCACAATGGACAACACCGGAGTAGGTACCAACTACCAATCCAACATGACCGGCGCGACTAGATAGCTCCGACAAAAGCCGGCCGTGCACAATGCGCTCGGATAATCATCGGCGAAATTTCTTTTCGTGATTAATTAGCCGGGCAGAAAGATGCCCCTGTTGGGAGAGATATGAAAAATAATTTATCAAAGCGACCCGGAGAGAGAAAAGACGGCGAAAAAGAGAGATAAATTCAGGTGGTTACCACCTGGGCACACATTAGAATCACTTCCCCATCCTCGCCGGTCCCATTCCAGCTCGATTCTCCCGCTTTGTTGTCCTGAAATCCATGTGCACACGACCTCGTTTATTATACTAATATGTACAGGGTGATTCCCTTTGAATCAGTATTGTTGTACTCCAGTTTTGATTAGATGTTTTATATTACGGGGCTTGGATCAGCGAGTTTCGATCAGCGAGAATCTCTTGGCAGAGATTTATTTTATTATTTTATTATTCCCTATTATTACTCACATTACAGAGTCCATTAGTTTTGTTGTAGGACCTTCAACTTTCGCGCAACGTTTCGCAACATTCGTTTGATATCGGTTCAGTAGTTGTTGATTAAACATACAGAAAAATTCAACAGATTTATATTTTTCAACCGCTGAAAAACCGCTGAATTTGAAAGACGGTCGATTGACCCGTTTTATTAAAATTATTGTTAAAATGTTCACTCACTTCATAACATAAAATAACACACAATAAAAACATTACATCATATTTAATATAATAAAGGAAAAGTAAAGTAGAATGAAGAAACATTCGGGTACTATAAACATTGTCAGATAATTAATAATTTGGCGGCAGTACTCAATAAAAAGCGATTGAATCTATGAATCACCCTGTACGTGCACTCCCATCCCCTTTCATCCTCTCCCTCTGTCTTTCTCTATCTGGTTCCCATCAAGGCGCACCGCCGTGAAAAGGGGCTTCCTCGTTCGAATCTAATTGTTTGGATGCTCCTTGGGCTCCGAGGACGAGCTGATATGGGACTGGTTTCCTTCGGTGCACTCCACTCGTTACCACGAAAACGACCCTCTCTTATCCGCCGTCAATCTTTCCGCGTACACCTCACTCCTCAGTGACTTTTGAGTTGGGGGTTGGCCCATTGCTTGGTGTAGCTGAGTGCAACCGTGAGACTTGATTTCATCGATTGTTTTCTAGATTTATATGCTACGTCGTTTAATCCTTTGACTCTCGTAGATACTCTTATCTATAAATGGAATTGCACTGGATATTTGGGAACTTTAAAAATAGGCTTATTAAACTCTTGTTACAAGCTGTTTGCTGAGCTAAATAATAAGAGAAATCATCAATATGTTGATTATTAACACGCTGACAAAATTCTTACTGGTAGCCTTCTGGGCCGGAAAGGATTGATGGAGCGGCATTTATGGGGAAAGGTTACCCGGGAAGTCAAGGGTGCCCTGTGGCCGAGAGTTTACCAGAGCACCAGCCACAGGGTAAACACTCTGTTTACCTTCTGGACGCAGAATGGCAGGAATAAGAGGCTTAAATCCTGGACACAGAGGGAAAGAAATCAAGTGGCTTTCCCATGGATCCTTGGAGCGAGTTCCGCCGCCTGCGATGGATAATCTCGGCCGGCAGGGAAACAGGAGGAATGCCTGGAGCGTGGCTTTGCAGGATCACGCGGTTATCGAGTAGAATGAGGGCGTTGTACTGGATCAACTCTGCACAATGAGTCCGATGGGTGAAAGGGTTTTTGCAATCCGGCCGGTTTTCACCGTGTCCTGGCCTCTGTATCTGCGGGGGATACAGGTACGCTCTCTCCCTCTCCCTCTCCCTCTCCCTCTCCCGCTCCCGCTCCCTTTCCCTCTCTTTCTCTCGGTTCACCCCCTCCTTTTAAGTGCCATTTCAACATACACCCTCTTTTTGTCCGTGAATTTTCAACTAGTCATTGTCCTCTCGTTATTGTTTGGAAGGACACGCGATGACAACTGTACGTGCGCTAAAAAGCAGCCACCCCCCTCTGTACGCCGAACCAACCCCCTTGGTTTCTGATGATTGGGCTCGTGGGGCTTGCCAGCGTTTAATATTCGTCGATGGCCCACATATGTTGCCTTCCGGGCTTTAGTTTCATTGCGCTAATTAGATATTAGTCGATTTGGGGATTTTACAACGTTTTTGAGTAATTGCTTTATGTTTGTAGGACTTTGTGGATTTCGTGAGGCTTCTCTCACTTTCTTGGTTTAATGTGAAATTTAATGGATTTGACCGCGTCCAAAAATAATATTACGGGTGAAGTCAAAGGAGGGAGTTAGTAATAAAATGTTACAAATATTATGAAAACTGGGCAAATAATCAAATAAATTGGTCGGTTTAAGCAATACTGGGACAAATGGGTTAAACGGCCATCTTTTTCCTAACATAAACAAATGCAAACTTTGACCTCTAGAGACGCAACGCGAAATAAAACCTTTTAACATGAAAGCGAAGCGAAAGAAAAGGAAGAAAAATCTCGGATTTCCCCGGTCGTTCTCTACCCAATACTCTCTCGCTCTCTCTCTCTCTCTCTGTGAGGCCCGTTGTCTTTGGTGCTCTCGAGTTTCCACGTTCTCACCACGCCCAGCAATTTGTGCCTTGTGCTACAAACTTGGCGATGGTTTATTCCTCGATTACGGTGTAACGAGATATCGGGGCCTATTGGTGGGTCCTAGGACAGGCCTCGGCATTGTTGGCCGAGCCCAGCAGTCTGTTCTCGCATTAATAGACCAGCGCACACACACGTGTCCTCGGGAGGCCCACGTGGACCTGTCACACAGCTATACACACGCGCATGCAGACGCGCATACACACGCGCATATACCTGCGCCGGTGAAATAATTATCCTTCGCAGGACCGCAGTCGCATTCATTTCGAATTACACAATGTGTCGTCGTGGCCATTGTGGCTGTGCGCTGATTGACAGAGAAAGGATACGGAGAATCCAGGAACTGGGCACAAAGGTTGCCCCATTGCGAGTGAAACAGGCCCAGGGCTGCTGTGGGGGAAAAGGCCCGTGTCATACCATCGCCGTATGACCTGAAACAATGGGCCGTTGCTTCCAATTGGTTTGAAAAGCTACCTAACTGTTGTTCGCTGCTCCCTAGGAAACCGTAGGTCGCTCGGTACCAACCCCCTCATCTCGGAAATTCGATTCTTAGCCTGGAAAGAAAGTGTTGTGGGAATAATCCCTTGGGAATTAACGTTCAGTCAGTTATCTATAGTTTCTTCAATTAATGACCCTTTATTTTATACATATTCTTCTTTGAAGCTTAATACATTTTTTAAATTGGAAACTCAAGAGTGCAACAGTAGAAGGAATTTCGCTCGACCGCAACGTCCTCAACAAGCCCTGAGAAAATCGAACACAAGGAAGACATGAATTAATATCCAATAGACTAAACCCTGTGACAGTCTACTGCCCAAAAATTGCTATTCATTAGGGGATGGCAGAAGGAATGTTTCTTGACTGGAACCCCCCGCAAAAGCCAAATCCGAAGCGAAGAAAGGTATCAATTAATATCGAAGGTACTAAAGCCTGTGGCAGGTTATTGGCCAGAAATTCGTATTGATTAGGGGGTGGCGTCGAGAGGGGCGGACATTTATTCGCTGGGAATCTATGAGGGGTGGTAGGAGGCCGGACACTCCGACAGGGCGGTGTGTCCCGTTCTCCCCTTTTTTCCTTTCCATCCGCGCGGGGCCCTCGTCTACTTTTTTGACGACGGTAAACATAAAATTCCCCGCGATCGACGCGCCGCCTCCACGCACGCACGCACACGCATACATGGACGAATGGATTTTCATTGACATGGAAGAAGAAGCAGGGGAGAAAAGTGTGTAGTGGAGGATGATGACAGTGGAAAGACACGTGTATTATAGAGAATGTCGATCTCTCGTTGCGCGTGGACGCACCCTCACCAGGAAAACACGCCCTCACCGACACGAGCGAGTGCCGCTGCCGGAAGACACGTCGGGACGCCGGCGGCGGCGGCCGCTGCGTCGGCGGCGTCGGCGTCGGCAGCGGCGCCGAGCGAATGGACGCCCTGTCGATATCGTTTTCAAGCGGCCGACACGCCAGCAGTATAAGTTGCGATGATGCGAGCGAGATATTCCCCCGATTAGGACTGTGCAATTGTCCACCTATTGCATTGTCAGGCAGCCATCGACCATTTCTATTCAGAAGTCGCGCAAGTCCCTCCCGACGATTTCTCTGTCTCTGTCTCTGTCTCTGTCTCTCCGTGTATGGCCCTGTGGACCTGTGGCCCTGTGTGCGCCCCCGCTGCATTGACGAGAGATGGAGGATGATCGAGGAGCACTCTTGTTGCCGGGAACCGGGAAGAAAAGAGATACTGGACGGGAGAGAGAAAACTCTCTCGGTTTGTCGGCCTTGATAAAGGAGACAACCGCGCTGCTTTAATCTCTGAGAGCTGATTCGGGAAGAATGGGAAGTTTTTTTATATTATATATTATGATATGGCCTTAATAAAATAATTAGCCTTCTTCGCACTCATTTGTACAGCATAGAGGTTCTTTCATTCGTAAGAGAATGTTGTTAATAATGTTTTAGTACAAAGTCTAGGAGCTGCTAGTTGGTTGCAATAAGAAAAATTGCTAAAAGGATTTTAGTCGATTAAAATTGGTAAATTACGTCAGCAAGATAATTACCAGCAGCATCCAACACAGGCCCCAATGATTACGAAATCACGCGTCGCTTAATAGCCCAGTTGAAACTGAAAGATCTGCGGGGCAGATCTTCCAAGCAACGGGCCCCCCTCATTCTTGCCCCAGCGATAAACCATCCAAGGATCCCCGGACATTATGCGTTTACTTTAGCGCGTCTTGCGGTTTGCACTGAGAGATCGAAAAGAGAGGGCAGACTTCTAGCCGCAGGAGGCAAAGTAAGAAGGACGAGCGAGAGAGGCGGACGGGCTCAACTAGAAGACCTTTCGTTGGTTCGTTGAAGGAGCTGGAGAGATGGTCCCGGCAGTTACGGCATTATACCTAACAGGAAGAGAGACAAAGCGAACAAAACACTGTCGGGGCGTCGCTCCGCAAACACAGAGCTTCTCTCTCCTCTCCTCTCCTCTCCTCTCCTCTCCTCTCCTCTCCTCTCCTCTCTTCTCTCTCCTCTGATCTGCCGCGTGGAGAGAAGCGCGCTCGAGCCTCCAACTCGAGCGTCGGTGGCGCGGGGCCGCGAGCGGGCGAGAACTTGGAAGGAAAGTCCTCACTTTTGTTCGCCCCGAAAGTTTTTCGAATTATGGCCGTAACAGAGAGAAAGATGGGAGGAGAGGACCGCCTGTGATTTATATCTCGCCCAAGGTTTCGGAATTATTAAACTTTGCCGGGGGGAAGTGTGCGCGGGGCTTGGGAGGAGTGAAAAGGAGGATGGTCAGTGGCTCAGTGCACCTGCAGGTGCCTTCCGAGCTTGTACTGTAATTAAGACGTATTGCTAATGAAGATTGATCGGCCAATTAGCGGCTCCACGGTCTACAGGGTCTACAGGGTCTACAGGGTCTACAGGCCAATCTTAACCCAGTTTTTTTCAGACGTAAGGCGTAATTCTGATTGGTATAATAATTAAAAGAATTGTTTCATTTATGTGTTTTTTGTTGGTCTTTTAAAGAACGTGTGCGAATATGTCTGTGAAAAAGTGGAATAACAGAGCGCTCGTCGAATCGGGAACACGCACGCTTCTCGTCTTGGCGTCTCTCCGCGCGCGAGCCATTGAATTCTGCGTTATGTAGTGTACAGTGCCATATAAGTATAATAAATAAGAACGCTCGAGGAGCCATTGTCCCAATTGTTTTGCGATGGCCTCGTCGAAAACGAGGAGGCAGGTCGGCGGTCGGCGGTCGACGGGGTGCGCGCCACGGCCGCTACGGCCGCCACGGGGCTCGCACACACTTCACCCCTCTCTCTTTCTTACTCCCGTGCACACCTTCTCCTTCTACAGGCTGATTCACGTCCCTTCCAATTACTTCTGTCGGATATATTAATTCATTTCTTTCGGATAATTATTTATACATTATATTGAATATATATCGAGTAAAAGGAGTCTCAGATATATCATGTGTATCCTAATCAAACAAGCTGTACATATATATGTATTGAATCCAGCACCTTTTATCAGAACAGTGCTTTTGTCTAAAATATTATACATAAAATTAAATAGCTCAAGATCCTCCCCTAGAATAAGACAATAGGCAAAAAGAAGCAACAAGCAAAATTATAAATTAGATAATGAATTATGCAGTAAAAAGGATGGACTTTCCTTGTTTCTTTGAGTTTGGCTTTCTTTGATATACTATGCAGAGAGAAAGAAAAGAGATGTAGATAATAAGCGTGTAGAAGACATATATGTATGTCCGATTTAAAAATGGAATATGCCAGTGCTGGTTGAATGGCAAATGAATGAGCCTGTAGAGCAACCCCCTGGTCCTCTCGGCGACTCGGCGAGCCCCCCACCCGAGGCCGACTCCCCTGCACGCTCCGGTTGCGGGCTAGGTGGTTTTTTTATTTCTGCAAAAGTCTCTTAAATACTCTTTTATAGGGCGAGAGGGGGAGAAAAGGGCAGGAGCGAGAGCGCAGCGGGATATGCTCGAGCGAATAAACGCACGCTGGATACTCGGTCACAGTAATACGGCGCGGCCTGTACGTGCTCAGAGCCCGTGCACGAGTACGTACTCTCCGAAGCTTTCCCGAGTCGACCGCAGGGCCGCGCAGGCATTTCAAGGATTCCCGTGGACTTCCAGTCGATCGGGCAAGATCCTGCATTCTAGTCAATGCGGCGGACTCGAGGGCGATCGATCCTCCGAGATCCTTTCGGATCGATTATTCGGCCAAGTGATCCTGTGTCTTTTCTTCGAGTCTTTAAGGCTAGCCAAAGAAGACGTGCCCTTTTATGTGCCACGGGATTCGCCCACGGCGATTGCTTGTGGTTCTTTTGATTTTCATTGAGAAATCGTTTTGAGTCAAGAATGTTGTTGCTTTAACAGTAGAGTTGTAAAGTCTGTTAAAATCAGGGGTTTCAGATTTTGGTCTAGTTGTAGGAATTTAGCACGACTTTTAATCAAATAGTTCAACTGTTATAGTTTTTTATAATCCGCCGAATGTATAATTAAACATACTAAAGCAAGCAAACTACATGAGAGCATATAGTTTATTGGGTGATTTATCAGTGATTGTAGAGTTTATAATTAGTTGGATCCTTGAAATTAATCGGCACGTTTCTGTCGTTTCCCTCGCGGAAGCCTGCAAATTTCGAACTGCTTAATCGGTTGGTACACGACTTTTTAAACGTGTAATTCCGAAATGGAGAGAACAGAGTTCGGTTTTAATTTTACTCGAGATGTAAAATAGTCACAGGGACTCACTTGAAGCTCTGGTACTGGAATACTCTTTTTCCTCGAAACTCGCTCTCTGCTTTATTTTGCGCCAACTTCCACAATCTCATTACTAGTCTGCTGTTTCGCTGGAACAAGAACATTAAATACCTTGTTAATGAAACATATACAGTATCGACCAAGTATTGCTGTGGAACTTATTTCTTTTTCAAATGTATTCTTTGGATGCTTAGATTCTTTGTATTATTGTTGAACTAATTATGAAATTATGGGAGTCAATTCTTGGAATATATTTTCTTTATTAAGTATTACTTGTTCTTTGGAGTTTGAAATGTTTGAATGCGCCTCCTTTACGTGATTTCCTTTCAAGCAAGCAGATTTACTAATCCAGATGCGCCGGCAGTTTGACGATCCGTTTAGTGATTTTTGCGCAGCGTGCTAACAAACACTCGTTGGCCCCCTCGGCCTTTATTCCACACGTTATATACGTGGAAAAGAATGGTCGGGCAGGCCGAGCGGCGCACGGGGGAGTATAAAAAGCGGGCGCGGGCGCGGTTGCGGTGCAGTTCGCCGCAGTAAGAGAATAATATTAACATAAGGCGGCGATAAAGAACACGAGCACGGTCACGGGGCGAAAGAAAGAATCTGTATGATCTAACGATGAACAGCGAGAGGGTTGGGGTGTCATTTTTTCTCCTCTTCATCGCCGAGCACGATAGGGGTGGGCTGCTTTCCTCAGGGTGGCTCCGCCGAAACCGCCCTCGGCCGCATTAACGCCGGCAATTCGGCAATCGGCTTTATATACACAGTGGCTCGCCAAACTACTTCAACTTTTCTAGTCTGTTATCTTATAACATTTATGTATTTATTGAGTTAGTCATGTATCTTTCTTCGTCAATATATGTTATTAAATTCTGCTTTCCACGAGTGTGATTTTAAAAGAGAATTATTCTCTTTCTCCATCTTGTTATCGATGAATTAATTCAATAATAATTCACATTACTTTGGACGTTCAATAGTTGAAATCATAATTTTGCCACTTTACAATGTAACGTTCTCAAAAAATCATGACTTTTCGATCCTGAATCCTGTGATTTGTTTAGTTTTTCCGGGCAGCAAGCCACAACTAGAAATCTAATTTCCTCTTTCGAAATCAACAGTCACCGGTCAAAAGGCAAGTTGGAATCCTTTCTTGACCCAGTGTATACGTTTCTATGCTGGAATTGAAGGAGGTATGTGTGTGCGGGCGGGATTGGCGGGAAGCTCTCGGCGGTACGGGTGTGGGGATGGAAAGCTCTCGGCCTCTCGGCATCCAGTGGATGTCAGCGGCGGCGCCCGGGCGTTACGATGCCATTTCTATGGCTATTATTATCCGCGGAGCTTTCGCCGGCGTCTTTAAAGCCAGGCGAGCGCGCGGCGTGGCGCGGCGTCTCCTGCCGGATATTGCCTCGCCGGCGATGCGCAAAGTAAAGCAGAAGCGGAGCAGAAGCCGAGCAGAAGCCGAGCAGAAGCCGAGCAGAAGCCGAGCAGAAGCCGACCGGAGGTTCCGAAGGCGCGTGCCGATAAAAATTTCCATGCAAATTATCGGCTGTTACGCCGCCCCCAATGGAGAGCTTTCTCCTTCCTTCCTACTTGCTGATTGCCCCGCTGCCGAAAGCACCGTAGCGATTCTTCCTTTTTCCAAGCCTCGCGCTCACCACGCGTTTCTTCGTCGTCGTACGACTTTGTTTATTAGTGCCGGGAGCCTGATTGCCCGGTGACGATCGCTCGCAGCCGACGGGAACGTTAGTTTCGTTTTTCGAAAGCTTGGCAATTCGGCGAACGCCTACGCCCTACGCTTCAAAGCTCCTTTCCTCGTGATTTCGTAGGTCGGCTTTCACTATTTCTCCTTCCAACGTTGGCTTTATTTTTTATTGAGAAAAATTCATTCTAAAAGAGAACAAATTGAACTAGGTTTGAAAGATATAAAAATAATGAATTCTGATTACATTTTTCAATCAATTACTTGCCAAACTTTTGAATCTTCACCGAATTAATGCAAGCTCATTAATACTTGCGAATCTCAGGCATTATGCATTATTGCAGTTGCCTGAAAAATGAGTAAATGAAAGTGTTAATTAATGTTATCCTTTCCACCTCGCCAAGATTCCTCGCTATTAATACATTATTAGTGAAAAGTGTTGGGTTTCTCAATGGTTCGAGTTAAGGCTTAAGGCTCGAAATCCAAACAAGTAGGAGATAATACAAGCAGGGCGCGCGGTCGCGGCTATTATTGTAATACACTGAAATGCGGTGCTCGCGCGCGCGCGCGCGCGCGTGTTTGCGTCATTATACGCTCGTTGAATACGCAGGCACACATAACTGGCTGCCAGCGACCAGTCAGTTAAGTCGTGCATTGTTTCGAGGGAAACGTGCACACTGCACACACGTCTAGGTGGGTGCGTGCGAGCGAGCGAGCGGGGGTACAAACCCCCCCTAATCCTTGCCGTCTATCGAAAATCCATGATCGAAATATATCTACTCTGTCAAACGCATGCGTACCTAGATCGGACTACCCTTTCGTCCGACAAGGATTTTTACGGCTTTCAATCCTGTCAGAATGAAGGACGTGTCGCCTCTGGATTTGCCATCGAAATCTTTGTTATGTAGTTTGCCCATAAATCAGAATGCGCTTAAGTCCGCGCCTTTCATCGCCCGACGAATCCCCACACACCTATACGCGCTCCAGACACGCGCACGCAATGCCAGTCGGCAGTTTTGTTTTTCATGCTGGATATCTGTATTTCGATGAAACGCCGCTCAGAGCATTTTTCCCCTCTTCATCGGGAGCAATGTCGAGATAATCCAACTTAATAATTACCCCATTTTGTTCGTTGTTAGTTAATTTCATACACAATGTGTATTATATACATGCAATGATTGGAGTTGATTTTCGTGACGTGAAAGAATGTTGAATTAGAGCTTTTACTCTTTGGTCAGATTCAATCCTGATATTAATTACTTAATGGCGTTACATTATTCCTATAAAATCCGTTAGTTAAGTTTTCACAGATTCCAACTAACAATCCTAAAGTATAATGAGTCCTATTGCACAGTCGAATTAATGTTCCCTACTAATTGCACTCTTCAATTAACAAGCCCCCAGACATACCATTTCTCCGCAACTTATCAATAAATGATCCGAAAACGGCCGAAGAAAACGACCCCATGGCAATATCAATATCATTGCGGCGAGGGTTGGAATTGGAAGGGGTTGATTTGACGTTTGGTCTCCGTGTAATTCGACGAGCGAGGATCGAACGATGCGACGCATCACGATCAACCCCCTTGTGTTTCCCAACTGCGGGTCACGTGGCGGGAAGCGCTCGGGGTTGGGGGGTTGGGGGGTGGAAACTATCGTCTGTGCTCGGCGGTAACGTGGGATTACGGCGGCCAATAATTCCGCAGCCTTAAATTTGTTTGATATACTATATCCATTGTGTGTGATACCCATAGAAAGGAGGTTCCCCACCACCCTCACCAGCATTGTGGAAGGGCGAAGGGGTCAGAGAGCGAGGGAGTTTATCACGATTGAAGGAGGACTGCGAACCAAGCGAGAGAGAGCGGAGGTGAAAGGGTCGGTTTTCGCCAGACTCACAAGTGGCAGCTTTTAATCTCCTGGCGGGGATAACTCCGAGGCCGAGTCTGAATTGTGCCTCGTTAACCGGCGATTTAATTGCTTGTTAATGGATAATCGAAGTGTGTTTTGCGGGTCGCTCGTAATACTAGTCGAGCGTCGGGCTGACCACCGCGCCGCCTGCTCTCCTTGCACAGATCCGCAATGCCTTTTCGAACATTATCGTTTCCGAGAATCGATGCCTGGCTTAATTAGTCGCATTGGTAGCGTAATTGCCTCGTTCCAAGTAATAGGAAATTGAAAGGATGATAAATTAATAAATTAATAAATTAATAAATTAATAAATTCATGGAGCACCCCTCTTTCCACGCCTTCTTTTACTTACTTGGTATTAAGGCCACCTTCGCAGTTCGCCCGTCCAGCCGGGAGTAATGAGTACTTTAATCGCCGCCGAGATTAATTACTAATTACTCCCGCTTCACCTGTTTCTAATTGATGGCGGTTAATTGCGCCGGGGAGAAAAATAAGCCTGGGTATAATCGTGGGTGATTTGTGGGTAGTTGGAGCGTACATACAAGTTAGCTCATTATAGAAAGGGAGATATCATAATATAAAAATAAAATACATGCTTGATAAAAAGTGGGGAAGGACACTCCCAATTGAAATACAGGTGAATCATTAATATCCGGCATTTCGAATAATTACCAATAATGTAGTATAATTATATGATAATATATTATATATGCATTAAAAATCTAATGATTTATGTTAAATGCTGTCAAATCTATAAAATGCAGTGGGAAATTGGAAAGCACTAGTGTATAACAATAATTATGAAATCATTTATAATGATCCTAGACACGGCAGTGCATAGCCGAGAAAAGTGTTTAAATTAAAAGGCAAGTGAATCGCCCTGTAGAATTGCTTGGTTCCATTGAAACAAATAGTGGGCCGCCCTTTATGGAACAAACTACCTCTCTTACCATTGAAAGAAGCGCGTGCTTGCGGGCCCAAGAATGCGTGTGTACGCGTACGCACTACGCAGACGCGTGCAGCGACAATGGGACTCGAGCGGGGCCTTACACCAGTGATCGGCCTCTCCACGAGGGCCAGTAGAGTTGTTACGGACAAAGATCCTTGCGAGGAAATCTTCGCGCGGACAATGCGCCGGGCACAATGGGCCCCAGCGCGCTCATTTACCAAGAAGTAAATGGGCATAATGGGGCGGCGGGGAGTCAGGGCCTGAAATATGTCCTAATATCACATTCACCGAAACACTTGGAGGAACTAAACCCTCGCGCACTACTACCCCTTTCGCACAATGGGCCGCCGCGCCGCGCTGGAAAATAACCTTTTGATCGGCCGGAGAGCGGATGAATGATGCGGAAGGCCATTTTGCGGGTCTCAATCGAAACGTTTTTCCACTTTCAGCGCCAACTCGTAATTTACTCGATCCAATAACTGACGCATGAAAATTTTGCCCGGCTTCTCTCTCCCTCTCTCTCCCTCTCTCTCACTCACTCGCGCGCCCGCGGCCGCGGCCGCGCGATTTATTTATTTCTCTGTTTCCCCGATAGCCAATGTGAAAAAGTATGGGTCAATAAATAATCTCGATAAAAGCAAGGATCGTTACAGCGTGCCACGGGATCATTCGTTGATATTGAACAAGCCGAGCCGAGCCGGCTCTGTGGATTCCAGTGGCGATTGTGTGGGTTCTGCCGTTGTGTGGCCACTTGAACGTCACATGGACGGGTCCAGCTTGATTGCTCCACTAAAGCGTCATTTTTCGTCGGATTTCAAAAAGAATCGCTCTTTCTCTTTCCCCGCGCGAATCCGAAACTTTTAGCTTGGTTGGCCAATGCCGGGGAGGGGGTGGGGGCTCGAAGGCGGCGCTTTCAGGCTGGAATACGAAATGAACGGCATGAAAATAATTCCTCGTCGATGCTATATCGGAGGCCGATGACGAGTGGCGCAATCATCCCTCGCGCTTGTAATGGACGAATCGGCAGGATACAGAGCCGCATTGGCCGGCCAAGTACTGATGGTAGTGTGCGCGCTTGCCGGCACACCGGGCCGTAACGCCCGTAACAACGGCGAACGGCCGTGCGGTGCGGCTCGGCGCGGCGCCCGTCATGAAATCCAGTCGAGCACCATCCATCCATCCATCCACCGCTCCAGCCCTGTCTGCCACTGATTAACATTAACCACGTCGAAAAAATTGTACCAAATGCACCGCTCGCTGCGCCTGGCAGCGGCGGTCATCGCTTTTCAACGCCGCGCCCGCGTGAGCATCGGCCGCGCCGACCATTGCACGCGTTCACTTTTTCGAGTTTTCCTGCTGCCCTTTTTCGATGACACTCTCGTGTTCACCTGTTGTTCCACTGTTTCTTGTCAAATTTACTTTTTTTCTCGTGCTCTTCACGCGACCGTTGTTTATTGTTGTGCTGTATGTATAGTGGGACTGCTTATTCCTCCTGAGCAAAAGGGCCTGAGGAATTGCTTGTGCCATTATAGGTGGGACAAGAAATAGTGAATAGTGAATAGGAAATCATTAAGCCAAACTAGAAAATGTTAAAAGTGGTCAATTTTATTATAATATATTTAATTACAATTAATTAGAACTCTTTCTTTTCCCAAATAAATCTTCGAAATAACAAAACATCCTTCATTATAAAAAATCACTTTCTTCAACATGAATTCTCGACAAATTATATGAACGAATAATTGTCCAATTAAACAACTTCCCAATAAATGCGACAATTACTCGAAACAGTCAAGTTGCGGCAAACTACCCCATCAGCCAACTTAATGCACGAGCATAGCGCGGAGAACGTGCTGGCTGGTTAAATGTAACCCCAGAGTTACGAAGCTCTCCCCGATAGCATCGAACTCACCCCACAAAGGGCGCAGAGGGGCAGGGGACGGGAGGGGGGGGGGGGGGTGATGCAGTTAATTCTAAAGCGATTAGGCGCACGCGACGGGGCAAAGGTGTCGACCTGCAATTGACAACGGGTGTAGGGTCTCTCCACGCTGGAGAAGAGATTCACCCCGGCGGTGCTGGGGGGTCGGCGAAAAATTAAATTAAATTGCCCGATCCGTGAGCGAGCATACTTCCTCGCACTCTCCGGCTTAATCCTCCATTAATATACATGGTACGCATACTTCCTACAATTAGGCGGTGAATGGCACTTCATTTCACGACAGTATTTCACTCTCTGTCGGTTCTAATTTCTAATGCGATTATATCCCACATGAACTTGTATACTTATTTCTCCAATTGTATGCGTTGGTTAGTGAAGTTGGTTAGTGAATATTCAAGAGAATACTACGCAAGTTGCTCTAATCGGAGGAGTCAAGGAGTCAAAATAAAATGACCTGTATCTTAAAAGCCAAGAAAATCGCGTCTTACATTTCCCCGTTTTTGCCAAGCGTAAAAAGGAAAAGGTCCAGAGGAAAGAATCGGGGGCGATTGAGTGGAGCGTCGGCGAGGCAAAAACAATGAAGTTAGTGCATTAACAGGAGGCAGGCTATTGCACAATAGCGTCCAACTGAAAACAGCAGCGGTAAGCGACGGACGTAAGCGACGCGACGCTAGTAAAGGAGTGGTTAGAGCGCGAGAGATCTCGATCCCTGCCGCCCTTAAAGAGGCAGTAGAGAATTATTCCCGCGAGCATCCGCCAGGCGAAGCAGCGGCAGCGGCAGCGTCCTCGATTATAGAAGACAATTTTAATATCGTCGAATAATAGAGGGTCGCCGAGAAGGGCTGGGGCTGGGGGGAGGCGGGGAGGGGAGGGTTGTGTCCTGAAAACTCGGGGGTGGCTTAAGGTCAGAGGGCGATAAAGGCCGAGAACTTTACCGCACGAGGATCCTGATCGTTGCGGCCTGGCTACGTGGCGGGCATGTGAAACGGTATTCAATATCATCCCGTGCAACCCCCCGCGCTGCCCTGCCAACGAGAAGAGAGCATCTTCAGAGAGGAGGAAGAAGCTTCTGCCTCGAGAAGGACACCCGGCGCTAAGAGAGGGAGAGAGAGAGAGAGAGAGAGAGAATCTCCTAGCTGGCTGGTGGTATGCTCATTGTCACCGGGAAACTATTCCAGGCGAATTCGAAATTACGCCGCCTGTAAAAAGGACAATAGATCAGGCCTGGACGACGTGTCGAAGGATCGACACGATATTACAGCGGCGCTTACCGAGCGACCGTCGCACGTACGCAGCAACTATTCGGAGTTTGATGATTGATCCTGCGGGAATGACTGCGCTGCTTCCTGCGCGGACGTGCCATTCGACGGCTCGACGCAGTTCCATTTTCTTTCGAAGGCCTTTTTTTGGAAATGCTGAGTTATGGGTTGGATTTTGAGGTGACCGTGGAATTGACCGAAATAGCTCTGTTGAATGACTGGGTTGGTTAAGTGAGCAGGACTTGTCAGTGTCTTGGAGATTCCTGCTCAATCTTGGATGATGTAAGATACCGGTCAGCCAATTTAACTCGGCCCCACTCAACGATTGTTTGCTCGTCATTATCGGCTGTTGGTTTTCGGAGATACAGTGCCTTTCATTTTCTATAGAATTCTCCTTTGAAATTCTCTTTTTATCAATCTGCAACAACTTTAGGAACATTAATCAACTTCTAAACATCTAAACACAGGAATCCACATTGTATTCGACTCAGCAACAATTGAAACCTTGAATTTATCCTATACGATTTAAGACTCAGCCCTTGGAAGGTTTGAGACTCGATTGGGTTTGTAATATCAAAGGACTCGAATCTAAAAACATTTTCTCCAACTTCGACGACATAGAATTGTCTAGTTTCAGGTTCTATCTGTGAGCAGCAAGTCCTCAAGAATCTCGAGTCTCGAGTGTCGGTGGCAGAACTGGCAGAACTGGCAGAAGGGCGTCGGAGGAGCGATGGGGATCTTGGTAGGAGCGCGGCCGTTTGAACGTTTGAAGTAGAATAGGGTCAACATCGTGTGCACCGATCTCGGTGAGGACTGTTACCTAGGCCTGACTGTACCAACTACCAAGAGGAGCGTAGAGACTGTAGAGAGTGGCGTGGGAGGCGGGAGAAGAGGTCTGATGGAGTGGAGGTCCTTGTTATTGTAGCCATAATGGATGGGCAAACAGGAGGGAGCGATTGAAACCTGCGCCAGGTAAAACCTGCATCGAGCGGCCACTCGGTACACAGGCACGTACACCTGCACAAAGTGGCCGCTCGCTCGGCTCAAACATTGCGTAAGAGGCCGACTTAATATTATTATTCGACGCGAGGTAAGTGAACACCGAAAGTACAAATAGCTCTTACGCAATGCGGATTACTGCGCTTGCCAATTGTTTCTCGGACATGTTTCTTGGGGTTGTGTCGTCCTTCTACAGGTATAAGTTTTGTGTCGGTGATTTGAATCAACAACTCTTGAGGATAAAGTCAGTTGAGCAATTTGATGTCTCATTAGGGAAAGAAAGCAATATAGTGAATACAAAATTAGATTATTAAAGAAATTATTAAGACACCAAATTTCTCTGAAATAATTTATCTTCTTCGAAAGGAACTATATGTGTTATATGTATTAGACATGGAATTTTCTTATCTCCTGAAATCAATAATTTCAATTAACAACACAGAGCTAATCTCTTCCCAGCCCATTTTTGCAATAGCCGACACTTGCAGCGGACACCGGTTCTATTATCGTCGCAGTTATTTAGGATCAGCCGAGATTTAAATTGAACTGTCGCTAGCGAGTGCCAGCGACTGTGTATTCCAGCCAAGTTGGCCAAAGGCTTTCCAGCGATTAGAGCCCCCCCCCCCCCCCTCCCCTCTCCTCCCCCCTGTTCTCTCGCTCTCGGCGGGCCGATTGTATTTTACTTACAATACGAAACGCATTTCAATGAGCAGGAAGGAGTGGAATCCAGGAGGCGGGGTGGAATGAGGCGGGGGTGTTCGATGGGAAAAGGGGGTTGAAGGGTGGTTGCTCGGTGTCGGCGATGTTCGCGGTGGCTCGGGTGTCGGCGCCGGCGCGAGGGGGTTGTGCGAGACGATCATTGAAATGGAAATGCCATTGACGCAAAGTGAAAGTAATTAATGGAATATGCCCGGGCAATAGAATGAATTTGATGCCGGGCGCCTCGGCCGCTGTATTGCGGCAAAGAGTTAAATACTCCCGTAGCGGCGAATACGTGTCCCGAGTCCCGAGGGTGAAATCTAGAATTCTAGATGGAAGGGCTGAAATACGATGAAGAATCGTAAATCTTTTGTGCCTGGGCATGTTAGGCTGTTACGTCTGGAATGCCCGAGTTTTTATCACGAATTCTCTTCAATTCAAAGTTTCACGTGTGACGAATTCATTGGGGGAAAATCATCCCTCGAAAATTCCCCTTGCAAGCGTTTGCGAATTAAACATTCAATTCGCGCGCGGTGTGTTTTCTAGAAAATGTTCAATAGAGCAAGAATATAGAGCCAGACAGAAATCAAGCCAAAAGGAGAAGGGGCGAATTTTCCTAGGTTTAATTAAAATTTCATTTACATGCTATTTGGTAGTCGTCTAGCTCGGTGTAACCGGCGCGCAGGGCAAAGGGCAGAGCACTTGGCAGAGGCCACTGGGTAATCCGCATGGTTGCAGGATCCTCACAGACAGGACTCCTCCAGGGGAAGAGAGAGAGAGACAGGTGGCCAGGGGGCTGCATTGGAGGAACCAAGATACAAGGAGAAGGGGAGGGGCTGAGGGGCTGAGGGTGTCCAGGGGAGGAGGAAAGGAGGGCAGGGCGTACTCTCTGTATTTCAATTTAGCGCGTCCATTGTTGGATACTAATATTATTCAGTTGGGAATTGTTTCGTGACACCCCTGCGCCCCCCACCCCCTCTCACTCTCGCGCTCGGTCTCTCTCTCTCTCTCTCTCTCTCTCTCTCGATCTCGTTGGGGCAGATGATTGCCGGCAGACGAGATAGCGACGCCGTAGTAGCGCCGAGGTCTATTACGAGTTGCGCCGGTCCTCGTCGCCCTTGCGCTTTACCTCTTCCACTGGTCGCCTCCGTTGATGCGACTCTCCTGTCTGCTGTCTGCCTGCCCTCGTCAGGTCAGCTCGCCCTCACTTTTCGGACTGGCTTTCTCCCTCTTTCTCTATGTCGGCGTCGAGTCGGCTCGCTTCGTATTCTCGCTGGGATCATAAAGTATTTCCCAATGAAATGTCTGGATGGCGGCCCAGCCGGTTCCGAGGGAATGCCGAATATATTGTGCAAGTTTTGGGTTTTAGAATATTGGTTGCTTTTGGCCCAAATTATTGATTTTTGTTTATCGTTTATATGGGATTTTGTGAAACTATTGTAAACCAATAAAATTATATTATATTGATTCAAACTTAGTTTTTAACGGTGGAATTTTATATTTTTATTTACGCTGATTATTATAAATTACAATTTTTGCAAATTGGTCTTTCTAAATGAAGCACTGTTTTCGAACTTAAATATTGATTTATCCCATTTGCAATTTACCAATTTAACCCTTAGCACTGTATACACTAATTCATCAGTACAATTACGTATTGGGGCAGCGGATAATTGAAAGAGTACTGACTCAACGAGCCGTGTTAGTAGAGGTTCCCTCCTCAAGCAAGCCCGATCGGGGACTCCTTACTGAGCGTGATTTAAAAGCAGGTTTCCACGCTTAAAAGGTGATATCCACTCGTCGTACCGATGTCATCCTGCGCGAAAGCCTCGAGGACTCCCGCGTACAAACACATCGACATCGACACATAGACCGCGAGCCACCGAGGGACTGCGGCGAGTCTCGGTCCGGAGTCGAGAGTCGAGAGTCGAGAGTCGAGAGTGGAGAGTCGAGTGTGTAAACTTTCGCGGGTGCGTGCACCCTCGCGCGCGCCGAGCAAACAGGCTTCGGCTGGTTGTTTGCCGACGTTCGGCAACACTTTATTCTCTCCCCGATCAGCATGCAAGAGGCAGATGATCCTTTCCCTTTCTCTTTCGCTCCTTTGCGCTCGATTGCCTACTGCCAGCACTTGTCAGGCCGAGCACTCCGCTCTGTGGGAGCACATGTGCGCATCCTGCGCAGGTACCAATTCCCAGAGCAGACGACCTGCTTGCATCCACCAAAGAAAGAGGAAGGAGGAGGAGGAGGAGGAGGAGGAGGAGATCGGGGCAAATATTGGTTAAAGTGGAAAAAATGTTAAAAGCTATCGGGGCCCGTTGGTCCGGCTTGTATTTGGTGGCCGCCGATAGAGATTTCGAGGATTCGGTAAACAAAAGTAACGGTAGGTGCCCTCGGTAAACTCAGTTCGTCCTGGCTTCCGCCTCATTTCTGGAGACGGCCACTGCGGCGAGGGTAGGTTCACTTGACTTGTTCATCCCTTGGCTACAATTGACTGTCAAGAGAAGGTGAAAGAATAATAATTGATATGATTGCTCTAATTAGAAATTATTTTGACAATTCCTAACTATAGTCCATTAAAATGCCTTGCTTTCCCTCCAAATAACTCTAAACTATTTTAAACAAAATTATGACAATTCAACAGTAGTCCTGAGAAACAATTAAAAAGTAAATATTCAATATCGATAACAATATACTTATACCAACCAAAAAACCCTAATATCTGCAATTTGTATAAATCCACACAAATTCAATATCAGCCTCATTTCCCTCGATGAGATCAAGATAAGAATGCTCCCCTTTGGCTAGAAACTCGGATGATTTTCCAGAGCCTAACGAGGCTCTGCCGGCTTAAAATTCCTGGAGCCGGCCTGGAAAGAGAGAACGGCGGCGAGGGCAGGTCGTCCTGTATAGAGCGAGCCAACTCTACAGTCTACAGTCTAGAGTACAAGAAGAGGAGGGGGGGGGGGGGGGTTGTTGCACCCCGGATTAAGCTTGGGCGAAGGCTGGGCCAGAGGGGTGCCATTATGCTCCATTATGAATGGTAACCAGTAGCCAAAGAGAGGAAACTCGACGGGGTGTCGATATATTGCCACCCTTGGACCGTCAGCCAGCCCGCTTCGAGCTCCATGCCCTCGTAAATAATAAGCGGCTCGCACTCGCTCGCACTCGCTCGCTCCTGATTATAATGCAGCGCGCGCGCGCTCGCGAGAAACCCTGTACAAATTGCAGAGGCTATAGAAAAGCTAGGCGCGTGTTCAGGCATCGACCTATCCGGATATATGGCTTGTAGGGGCCAATCGATTATCGGTATTCCATCGATATGTACCCGAGTGTACCCGAGGAACCGGCTCCGGGAAACTAATGTGTTCAAGCCCCGACGAGAACCGAGAGCCGAGAGCCGAGAGCCGAGAACCTAACTACCCCTGCGATTCGACCTGGCTTGCCAACCAGACACACTCGCTTTTAATCATTAGCCAATGGTATCGGATCCCTCGCTGCCAGCGCCACCCGCAAACTCATTCTGTACGCTTGTCCAAGTAGCTTGTACCTTCGTGCTCTCATGACTTGTTGGTTATCGGGGCTTGATGGTGATTTTCGACTAATCCTCGGAAATTTAGCGAGTCATTGGCTCGCACTGTTTTATTTCACTTTTTATCAGACAGGTTTCCCTAAAATTTACATTGTTCACTTAATATAATATAATAAAGGGAAGACCTGAGAAAGCCTTAAGTAATTCAATGCAATGTGAATGGAAAGTAAATTTGTAATTCAAGATGTTATTTGAATACTGAAAAGGGAAACTTGCATTTTTCCTTATTTATCTAGAAATGAGAAAAATGTATACTAAAATGTAACTGGCACGATTTACTACGATTCCTAGCAAAGCCAAATGGCCCACGAGTCCCACGACCGAGCAAATTGACTGACGAAATTGATGACTCGAGTGAAAGCTAATGCAATTGTGCCGGGCATTGACTGCTCGATCGGGGCTCGATCGAGCATGAAACCGATCGGGTTTCCAGGCCTTACTGAGCTCCACTCATCTCGCCTGTCCAGATATATCCGCACCTGTGCAACTGCGCCTGACATCGGATACCTTTTCTTCTCTGCGCGCTGCCAGCAATTGGTCCGCTGGAGGAAACGGTCCCTTCCTCAAATCATTTCACTCGGAGCATCTTGTTTTTCCGAGCTGCGGGTATCCCATTTACCTGCCAGGACGAATAACACTCAGGCGAAATCTCGGCGGAAATGGTGTTTGCGAGCCGTCGGGAGGTCGGGACGCCACTTGACATATGGTACTGTCACCGATGTTCGTCTAAGTGGATTAAATCAACTTTGAAATTGGCCTGCATGGCTCCTTGAACGTCTATAATCCGTGGATTTCCATGGGAACGGGACAAATCTATCTTTCCAAAAATAGTCCCGGAAGTACTACAATTAAAGTACTAATAATCCAGAATCCAAAATTTGCAATAACTGCAAATATTTACGCCGAAATTCATATGAATAAAAATCAAGTTGGATAAATTTGGCGAAGTTGCATCTTTGAAATGCATCTAAAATGATAATCTAAAAAAGTAATATGATTGGTGAAAATGATATGAGATCGTGTCGAGTATCAATATCTTATTTATTGTTCGTACGTTCCATCTATACATCCTCGTCGGGAGTAACATATTCCTGGTAACTACAAAGTGTACGGGATTTTCCGGGCGCCCCTCGTCGCAGCGGCCGCCCTCTAAACATCTTACAAGCATTATACTTACAGGCGAAAAACACTTATGTATATCTCATGTATGTACGCATACCGATTCGCTCATTGTTACATGTAACTTACTAAGATACTCCGAGAAACTCGGTCTAAACGTGATACTCCAATTAGCTAAAGCGACTCGCGGGGATTATTTACAGACACGAGTTGGTTGCCTCATTCCGCTTAGGTCTGCTGTGATATCTGAACGTTGTTTCTACACACATAATCCTTTAATGATCATCTTTATCTACACGTGTATAAAGTTCATGCTTACTGGGCTTTCTGTCTTGTCTATTGACTTTGCCAACTTCTGCAAAGTCGACGCTCCCTTGAGCGTCCTGGCACACTTATTTGGTAAGTTTAACGATTTTCTATCGCAACACTTTGGAGATCCACTTTGTTTTAGTACGTGACGATTGTTATTTGGTTAATCAGAAGTAACTTGGTCATCAGACTTTAAAGTGAAATTGCAGGCTTACGAACAAGTAAGAGTCATTTGCATTTACATTCACTAATGTCAAAGACGAACCAATCACTGGCCCGATTGATGCTCTCACATCGAATGATTCTGCAAAGTCCTGCATAGTACGATGCAATGGAAGACTTTCCCAAGTCGACCGGCATAGGCTCGTCTCGATTTGTTATTGGTTGCAGCACTGAGTATAGTAAACAGTAAACACCAACCAACTGTTCGAGTCCAGCACTGTCTTCTTCTTTCGACTCCTCCTTTGGTGAGGGAAGTCTCTTTTTCCTACAGCATCCGACACATTTCCTTTGCGATATGAAATCCTTGCAATCTATGTACTTTGGCAAGGAACATTTTCCTTTGGCAAGGAACATCTCGGGAGTTGCTCGAGCTTTTCTCCAATGAAATCCTTAGCAAAAGTTCATTTCCAAATTTTCCCAATTTTCCCACCATCACTTCCGAAGGGAACTCGTTGGAAAAATGTATTCTCTGCATTTGCCGTCATCAATCCCGAAGTAAACACGTTGGAAGTTGTTGGAAAGTCCCTGGAAAGTCATCACTTGCTGCCACAATTGGCAAAGTAAAATCCTTGGAAAATCCTGGCTGAATATTGATTCTCCATAGTGAAAGGAGTGTTGGAGAGTGTTCCAGGAGGACTTGCATGTGTATCCCGCGCGTTTTACCGGGGATAAAGGATGCGCTATTGCAGGTAGGACCAGGTGGTGGTCTGCGTGTCTTCCGGTCACTCGGAGTAGCTCGTCTTGTCGCTGGCGTCGTCGGGGCTGGTCTCCCGGTAGCCGTCGCCGGTTCCGTTGGCGTGGAGATTCTGATTGGGTGGTTTGATGACGGTGGGCAGGTAGCCTGTGCCGGTGTAGGGCGCCGCGAGGAACCTGTGTCTCGTCGAGGGTATGGGAGTGGTGCAGTACGCGGCGCGGCTCGCGTACGCTGCCGAGACCGACGCCGACGCTGCGGCGGCCGACGCTAGGGCGCCGGCCAGTGGCGAGAATGCCGATTTCGGCTGCAGGCTGTCCTCGCAGACCAGCACTTCCATCGCCGAGACCACGTCGCCTGTGACATACATTCATTGCTCCTCGTAGAATCATCGCAAATACAAAATCTCAACTTTTACCCCGAGTAATTTCACATGACAATCTTTAGATTTTCATCTCTATTTCAATCCAACTGTCATTGTCAAGAGCAGCATGAATTTCCAATTGAATTAATAATGTAGAAATATTTACCTATTCTATGATTGTCTGTCAAAGCTAGTTGACAAGTTAAACTGCTATCAACAGTAAGAATAAATGGCAATAAATTAAAGTTCTGATGGCTACAACTGCCAGAAACAAAACTTTGAAAAATATTCGATATTTAATTGTCATTTGATTAAACTCAAGTTTATTGCAACGATACCGATTGAAGTGAATTTGTGCTGGTAGGAGGAGCGAAGGAAAAGAAGCACACGAAGAGCTCCCCATCGAGGGTGGAAGTTAGAATTAGGAGAGGAAATGAATGAGCCGGTATCAAGTTCTATCGAGCGAGAGAAAAGATTCGGATATCAAATTGCGGGTGTACGAACCTTTGCAGCGGTGCAGTAAGGCTTCGACATCGGCGCGGCGTCTACCAGGAAAGACGCGGAGCAGAACGTCTACGGGGGAGCGTTGCTGCTGCTGTTGCTGCTGCTGCTGTTGGAGCTGGAGGCCGCAGGATTGCTGGATGTTCTGCATCTGCATTTGCATCTGGATCTCCCGGGGCTCGGGAATGTGGTGGTGATGCTGGTGCTGGTAAAGGGCCGGCGAACAGTAGAGCGAGCTCGCCGTCGGACCGTAAAGCGGCGCGTACGGTGGGAAGTGCACAGCCGTCGCTGCCGCCTGCAACCACAGATACCACACCTTCCCCTTACAATTCACCCCAGTCTCTCTTTCAACCAATTCCTTATTCTAGAATCCCTTCCAAAGCCCCTCCAACAAACACATTAAAGTCTAACGAAAAACGATAAGTTGCTTCTGCCGGAGGAAAGGGCTGACCTTCAGCGTATCATTTTTTCAATTTGGTCGCGAAATCGAGGACGAATGAAAAAATGTAAATAACTATCTTGACCGCCGCAAAATTCCCTACAAGATGGCTAGACTGATATAATGAAACAAGTCCATAAGTGTTAAAGACTCACAGCAAGGGATGGCAAGGGTGGACTCGGTCTCGGTTGCACCAGATCCACAGGCTGAAGGGTTTGCTGACTCTGCTGTGGACTTCCACTTTTACGTAAGCTGAGATTCTCAGGTGCCGGCGTGTCCTCCCTTTGAGGTGTTAAAGCCGGTGTTAAAGGTGGCGTGTGAGTCGGACTCTGCGACCCTGGCTCCGGACTTCCGTCCTCCGAATCGTTGAGGCTGCTGGTCCGCTTCCTCGTCACCTCTGCTTCCGGAATTCCTGTCGATGTCGGCACTATTGTCAAACGCATGCCAATATATCATATACCTCCAACCTCGTCCTAGGATCCTCGATATTCCTGCCTCGGCAAAGCTTTGTCAAATTAATTCTTTGGACGCTAGGCTCAATTTAATTACTCCGTTTTTCATGGGATTTATTGGAAGGCTGCGATGTGCGATGCGTCGTAGGTCGTAGGTTTCTGATAGATCCAATATGTATAATAAATACAATATATAAAGAACCAGCAAGGTTGATTAAGGATGTACTATGTTTTGCATTAAAATGGATTTTGCCCGAATAAAAATTGATAATATAATCTGTAAATAAAATTTCGCTGTTTTCAGCAAAGTTATTTCTAATAACTTAAAAAGAACAGTAGCAGACAAAATAATTGGTGAATTCAGCATCGTAAGATAAAAGAAATGTTAAACAAGATGTTGCTTGAGACAAGACAGTGGAATAGCAGTAAAGGCGTGCGAGATGGCTCGCGTTAAATAAAGTGCAAGTAAGAAAGCGGTTGGTAAAATAAAAGGTGTTATACCCAATGGACGGTCTGAAAGCAGCTCGCCACCGGAGTCGGAGTCCCGGTCTTCCTCGTTACCAGTGTCGCTCGCCGAAAGCATTGTTCCCGTAGTGCTCTCCGAGATCCTCGACCTCTTTGTGCCTGCGACAAAAAGAAAGCCAATCGCCCGTTTGAAAAGCTATTACCGCTTAGGTGGACGCGACTCACGCGACACGCGTAACCGGCGCCCTCCAATACCTGACGTCAAGCATTCACTCCTTATTTACACTGTTCCTTGAGTGCAACGTCCATTCCTTGCCCGAGTATTCTTGCGAGTTGCGGCTAATCTTTAGTCGCAAAAGGTGTCGTGGAACGTGCTTTCGTGCGTTTAGAATGTTAATAATCATTTTCATAAATTTCAGTGGATTGTTCTTACGAGGATACCCAAGTCCAGCGATTTTTAGTCCCGCAAGAAAAGGAATTTTTCAATGAAATTAAATAGTATTTCTATTTAAGAGACAATTAAACTTGCAGATTTCACAAGGACATATAAACCTGAAAGAATTGAAAGAATCTAAACCCCAGACTGGACCGAGAAACCTTTCAATAGGAGCTTAGAATCGATTGAACATGAACATAAATATAATTTCATTCCCCACATCGTCGATGAAATTGAGCCGACGCGAGGAGGCCCCAATTAGAAACACTCAATACCGGCTGAAACTATAGACTGGCTCTGGCCGAGCGAATCATTGAGATCGAGAGGGATTAATGAGTGAGCATTGAAAGCGATTAAAAGTGTAGCGGAAGCAGTAGCCCGGTGAATTCCTGGCGTTGTCCGCGTCGACTCGTGGCCGGGAAGAATTCTTGGGGGGTTGATCCAGGGCGTGCGGGGGCGTCAAGGTTTACCGAGGAGTAGAAGGCCGGAGGCAGTCGCGCAGAATGAAAAGGGGCCTTGGAGAGCGGCGAGGGGCAGACAAGCTACATTTCCTGACCCCATCAATCTCCGCCACCCTCTCACCCCCTCGGCTTCCGCTCTCGCCTTCATTCCACTTGTGGCTCCTTGGCGGCCGCACTAATAAATGCCCGGTTAAACTTTTTAACGAGCGGTCAGCCAAGAGAGGGAGAGAGAGAGAGAGAAAAGGTCGAGTTGTACTCTGAAAGTCATCGAATCAGCATCGAGCGGATTCTTTCACGCATTGACTGCCACGTGCACGCACGCACGCACCAATAGCGCACTCCCGAGTCTCCAGTATATTACTTTCGCCAAGCGATCGCCAAGCGATGTGCCTTCGAAGGGCAGATGGAGCAATTATTTCTAACAACCACCCCCGAGACGGTTTCAGTGGTTCTTCCGTACGGTTTAGTTGGGGAAAGTCGGGTTAAGAAGCCGAGTTAACCCCGGCAGGAAGCTTTGAGCACAGCCCGCTCGCTCTTTCTCTCTCGGACACTCGAGTGGCCGGGATTTCAATGCGGTCAGAGAGCCCAGATGCCTCTTTAACTTCTCTCCTTTCTCGTCGTTACTCTCGGCCCCGCTTCGAAACTTGTGTTTCTCCTGCGAACGTCCGCCTGGCCGCCTGGCCGCCTGGCCGTTGCTCGCCAGGAAGACCCGCTCCAACAGTCCAAAGCTACCAGCGAGGGAGAAAGAGTCCGAGAGCCAGGGAAGAAAAATTGCCGTTCCAAGTGGCCGATCGCTTTTTTAAACCGTAATTTCTTCCGCTGTATTTGCACGCGTGCTCGTTATTGGCTGAATCAACTGCTTATTACCGAGCGCGCTCTTTGCGATACTACTCGGATACTGGGTTTAATTCCCAACCATCGACGGGGGTTGGCTTTTGAGTGGCCAGCGGGAAAGTGGTCAGTATTTATCTTGGAGTGCCTGTTTCCCAGCCACTGTTTAAGGAATAGGTTTTCCCTCTGTAGAGATTCCCTTGGAAGGCTTGTTGCGTGGGGGATGCAAATCATTGCGCAAATCATTGCGCTGCCAAATGAAAGAATATCAATTGTCGGGGAATTCTCTTTTGCATCTTTATTGGATGGTTTACCGTCTCGTTTATGGGGCATTTTGTGGTAGATAAGTTACCGAGTGCAAATTGAATTGTATATCTTTGAAATTGTATTGAACAAATGGACTATACTTATTATGAATATAACAACGTGTTTCCATAAATGAGAATTGAAAAGCAAAGTGACTCGCTTCGCTCTCCAATCAAGATCCACTCCCGAACTAATACGAAATATTAAACAAAATGAGAACATAACAGTTAATTATGAAGGCACATAAATATTTCATAAACCTCTTGATAAAAGAAGGATCCTCTCCTAGAGACATTTGGGTGCTTGAATGCACCCCCAACAGGAGCGATGAGGGTGGTTCTCGGGGGCGCTCGAGGGTCAGCGGCGACAATGATATTTTAATAACTTTCTCGGCAGCATAACTACGGGGATGCTGGTGCGTCCGTGCGAGGGCTTTATCATAGTATTCGGACACACAGGCAGGGTGTCGCTGTGGGGTTCCGTGCAGGTTGCGGATCCCAGCCGGCTACATTAACAGGCCGCGCGCCAATATTGCATTCCTTTCCTTTGACGCGCGCTCGGATGTCAATTATTATTATTAATATCACTGTCGAGAGTCGCGTAGCGGAATTCCCCGGGCGCCGCGCCGGCATCCGCCGCCGGTAGCTCAACGCAGTACGCACCTCGCAGGATGCCGTTAAGATCAGTGTGCATCCTCGCGTTGGCACAAAGCCGGCATTAATTCCCTTATCGGGTTTCCGACTTCCCGGTTGGCCCTGTCGGGAAAAGGGGATTCCTTACGAGGGGTTATCACGCGTTTAACAATTTAGTTATTATTTAAATTGTTAGGTTTGTTTCAATGCGTAATATTATTTTCCTTATTTAAATCTCGTCGTTGGACTTGCAAGTTTATTTGAATAGCTTCGGATTTTCTAGAAGCTTTAAGAAGCTATTAACGCTAATTTGGATCGGCGGGATAATTTTGGATATCAAAAGAAACAAATGATCTAAATAAAGAAATATTTCCCAAGAGTTAAGAAACTCTTGCCGTTCCACGTGGGTGAATAATGTGAAAAACGTGGTTGAGATATGAGAGGTTCAACTCTACTATGACGCAGAGTGTCTCGAAATGGCTTGCAGTTATTAAGAAACTCCAGGCTACGTTCTGGCAGAGGCATCGCAGGAATGCGAAGGCTCCTCTCACCCCCCGGGACCCCCCCCCCCGGGACCACTCCAAGGACCCGGTGTAAATATGCACTTCGTTCTAGTGCGACCTTATGAAAGATACGGGGTGGGAGAGCGACGCACGCGTCACTCGAAATCTTACTTACACCGGCGCGCCCCCGTCCCTTCTTTCGGCCCCTCAGAGAGTCGAGACTAAACTGATCCTTTCGGCTGGGGGATATCAAGAAATAGTAATTGTGCAAAATCGCCAATGAGCCTTTGCAACGATAAGATTGTATTTCTCTCTTGGAAATTATCAATCTACCTTAAACTTTAAAGTATTAATCATACTCGACTTAGGGGCTGCTTGGGGTCAAAAGATGGTCCATTCGAAATTCTCGAATATTAAATCAGGATTGCAGGATTAATATTGAGATTAAATTTGCAAATGTACACGTCGGTCGACAACGATTTCATACAATTGAAAATCTGATTTCTAAATACTAACCACTAACGCGATAAAACCAAGCATTGATTTCGCAAAGCCCTTTTTCTACAATTTTCCCGGGATTATATCTGGTGAACGCAGCGCGTGAGCAGCTAGGAAAACTACAAGACACAGAAGCGAAGCCCATGAGAGTTTGGCACGAGAGCGGATTATCCAGAATGCATCGGGGCCGGCAGAAGGGCCGGACTAATCATTGTGCGAGAAAGGTGCGAAAGCGGAGACCATTGTGGAAGGTCACGCCCTTCAGCGTGGCAAACTGGCAAGAGGACGCCGACACAAAAAGGGAACACAGTATCGGGACACGCTAATCCCCCTTTTTTCCCTTCTCCCGTCCCATATCACAGGCCGATACTTGTCTTGTATTTCGAGAAGGGTGCCTGCAATTTATTGTAATCTCCTACCGGCGGGCACACACGCCCCGAAATCTAACTTCGCCCTTAGGTGTCTCCTTGAGAGGTGTAACGTATCCTCTACAGTTCTACACCAACATCGGCGCACTTTGAGAGCCTGCGAGGAAGTTAATAAAACTGGCTGCCTCTTCGCTTGCCAAGAGGCTACGAGGTATTTTATGGGCTTTTCTGTTTGTCTAAAACTTTTATACTGAGCAGTGTTTTTCAAAGGAAATTTATTTGCTAAGTATGTAGTTGGTGCTGTTACTGGGAAAGCGTTTTTTAATACCACTTTCATTCATTTCTGTTTCTTTACTTTTTTAACTCATTGGAGCGGGGAGAGTGGAGCGTAGCTTTGCTAATGTTACCGTTTAAACTTTGAGTTGTGTAGAAACTTATTGTACATATTAGCATGACTTCTCTATTTCAATTCAATATTTCTCCTTAAATGTTCATACATATTAAGCAAATACTATTGGATCTTCTAATAATTGACTAAAACCTTGACTGTCGAAAATCTCATTTACTATATGTAGAATCTTGTGCTGAATGGGAGGAAAGCTGGTAAATTGGGAAGGCAATGGCAGGGAGCAAGGTGTGGGCGTGCGAGGTTGGAACGGAAGGATCCCGCGGGGGCGATTAATGCCGGGCGTCTGTCGCGTGGAGCATGCATACAAGTAGTGCCAAGTGCGATCCACTCTTGACCGACGACAAGACGGGGGACGCGTCCGAGGGAAAGCAGAGATACAAGACAGGCCGGGGACGCTGGGAATCGCGTCGGCAGGTCCGATATCCTGCGTCTCTCTGTGTTGTGCGTTGTAGGTTGTAGGTCTACGCCCTAAAGCTGCGCGGAGACGCGGAGTGCGGCGTATCAGGCCACACGGTCGAGACAGACGCGGACAATGGAATCATGGGAGGACAATGCCGAATAATTTAGAATGGCATATAGATATACATGCGCGCCTCCGCTTCCGGGGCGAGCGAGCTGCATAATAGAGAATAGGAGATCGTAATAGGACACAGCCTGCGGGGCAACTGTGGAGGACACGAAACATCCCTATAAATTAGCCGCGGCCTAAGCAGGCCCTATACCTCTTCCTCGATACAACCGGCTCCTCCTTAACTTCCCATTTACCCTCCTGTCATCCTCATTTCGACTTGAAACTCTTTTATTGCCCTTACAGCCTCGAATTTCAAATATTTTGAAGCTTTAATATCAGCAATACTTTTAATTAATTTGTGGGACTTGATCGGACCAATTTAACTCTTGAAATGTTCAATTATTCATAAGTGCAAAGTGGTGATGAACTAATGGAATATTAATAAATTTGGAGAATAAAGAATATTTTTGTTGCCATTTGTTGCAAATAGAAGACGTTGAGTCGGAACTCACAAGCAACGAAGGAAAAGCTGAATTTGGCTGGTTTGAGGATGACTCAGGCGTCAAATGGAATTCATATTATGTGGGAAAAGCGAAAGGCACGTGAGGCTGGTTTCGCTCTCAAAAGCCAGGAGAAATTTGTCGCGCGGGCGTGCGCGCGAGGGTTGAAATAAAAGGGAAGAGTTGCCGACAGCAGACACGCGTTCGAGGGAAAAAGGGGTCGTCGGTGGCAGTAAACGCAAAATTCTCCCATAAATAACCCTTCGAGGCGTAACAGTTATCACCGGCAGAGAGTGTCGGCGCCCGGCGCCCGGCGCCCATACAACCATCCCCGATATGGTTCTGGCGTGGCTGCAGTATCGCCGGAACCACCGCACCCCCTCGGGCTCATTTCGGGGCTTGCGGAAAGCGCTGCGTATGAATTATCATTTCCTATTGTTCCCCGAATGTGATAGAACAACAAAGGGCCGGCGGCGCCACTGGCGCGTCGTAACTTCTTTCAATTCGGGATTTCGGAGCAGTAAAATCCCCTCTGAAAAACAGTCCACACTCGCAATTATCCTCAACATTTGCCACCTTTTCCCATTCATCCCTCAATTCGATTCACAATTATTGGAATTTTAATGAATCCCATAAATTCATTCCGAAACTTATAAATACCAAATAAAGCAGGAAGATGTGAAAACCAGTTTTGCTACAAGTTTAAAAACAAAATTCGCATCATTTCACTTAATCAGCAGCAAAGTTTAATAATAATCGCGTGACATTCCATTTGGATCGCGACCAAATGCAGGAACATTTCACCCCAAAATTCCGAAAACCCTTGAATCCGCCAAGACAAAAGCAAAGCCCAGTCGAATCTCCGGATTAATTAACACGCGATCCACCAACCGACGAAAACCATCGGTGCGCTCTAGCATAGCACACGCGTCGAGCGTCGAGCGTCGCGGCGAGGCGTCGGATGAAGCCCCGGTGAGCATCGAGAAAAGACTCTCATTATTACGTATCGATACGCGAGGAAAATAGCAGTGCGCCGATATCGGGGTGTTTCCCCGGGAAGCTCGATCGGGAAAGCCAAGTTCCGCAAAGCTCGGTGGGGGTGTTGTGTTGAGGGTGAAACAGCAGGCACGCCAGTTTCACCGACACACGTGAGGAAAGCGAGTGGAATGCGAAGCGAAGGCAGGCGGTTTCTATGCATAGTGGGCGAGGAAGCTCGAAGGAGAGGGCGGTTCCGCGGCTGACGAAGGAGAAGGAAAGCGAGGCGAGGCGAGGCGAGGCGAGCGAGTGGATTCATTCCTCCGCGGCGCGGAGCGGCGCGGCGGAGAGGTCCTTCAGCCGGCAGCAGCGACAGCAACAGCGAGCAACAGCCCGATCAGTCATTAAATCGTCGCGATTCCCTTTTGTTTCCGGGGCGCGCCAGTGTGTAGGTGGCGGGTTCAGCCGTCCGTGTTTTCCCAGGGCGAGCGGGGCCTGTGGGGCTCTGGGGGTGTGTATTGCTCGGTGGGTGCTTTACGGGGTGGTTAAAGAGCGAGAGGAAGCGTGGCGAGGAGAGCGATTCCATTCGCCAGAGAGAGGAGGAGTGAGGAGGAGAGAGGAGGAGAGAGGAGGAGAAGGCGAACGGGTGGCGTGGGGGTAAGGGTGGAAGGTTGGAGAGCGATCGGGCGTAACGTTTTTAATTGTTTCGCGCCCAGCCGCCTTTTGTTTCGGCGTTTATGCCTCGTAAACGGTTGCTGAACGCCCGGGGGAGGCTTCACCCTGACTCTTTTCACTCTTTTCACTCTTTTCACTTACTCTGCCCTCCTGCTAACCAGCAACCCCCCCCCAACCGAGCACACCCCAAATGCGGCAAATGCGCCACCCCTTCGCCCTCGCGATTATTTCAGCGCCCCACTCTCGAGGACGCGTGCATCTTCCGGGAAAGCTCTGCTCTCCCGTGAATGCTGCCTTCCGGATGGCGGGATCGGCGCACTTGTGATTTCCGCCCTGACAACATTCTTCTCCACTCGGATATCTTTAATTGCGGGATCACTCAGCTGCCTCCGCTGCTAAACGACCACGCAATCGTTAGAATCATTTTAATCTTTAGTTTTAGCTTCTTTCTGATTGTGCATCCATTGCGATTCCCCAAAGACAAAGTCTCATAGTATTCTGAATGATATACAATGTTGGCTTAAGTCTCTACTAAATACAAGATTGACTTTATATTGGCTATTGGCTCTAGCACTTGAGTCAAACACCATCAAACATACTAGTAAACACAACACCAAATCACCACTCCAACTACACTAGTCATTCCAACAACCCAAACAGTTGGACGAAAAAGTACAATAAATCATCCTACCTTCCGACAATCAAACACTCAAACAACAAGCATCCCCGATTCTTCTTCTTGGCCGATTCGATCATGCTCGTCGGCTTCCCCGCTTCAGAAACAACTGTTCTGCCGTTGAAGGAATTGAAGGCGGCCAGCCACTCGAGTTAATTAAAAATGTGTTCGGCTGAGGAGGTTGCTTTCTCCGCGGGGAGTTGGATGTAACACACAGCAGAAGAGAGAAGCCCTTTCGCGATAAAGAATCCGATCTCGCTTGCTAGCGCTTCTTCAAAAAGCTCCGGCAAAAGGCTTCGCCAAACGGCTGGACGCGACTTCTCAACGATATTTCGACCCCCTTTCAGTTTGTTTAAGGTGAGCCGGAGCCGGCCAATGAAAGACAAGCTACATTGTTCCGGGATAATTGCGAAGAAAAGCCGCGCAAGCTCAATATAAAACACTTGGCCGGCCGAGAGATTTCCTCGGCTTGGCCGGATGAGCTCGGATTGCTTGGATTTCATTCAGTCCGGAAAGCATCTGCGAGAATTGCTCCGACCAACTTGTTAGACTATCGTGTTGCTAGGATTAAATAGATCCTTCGGTTATTCACTCTTTCTTCTCGGGATTCCATTAGTCGTTGATTGTTTCAAAGTTGCGCGAGGAGAATAAAGTTACTCGGAGAATTCTTTCATTATTAATGGAATTAATTAAATTGAAGGAATTCGTTGACAATATTACGAGAGGGTTTTAAACCAATCATTTTTAGCATAACCTTCGGATGTCCCACGGATCCAAACTATTCAGCCCGAGGAGAAAATATACACGCGATGTTGAAAAATATAAAATTCACTTATACAACTATTTCTCCAGAGCAAATCAAGTCTTGAGCGACGAAAACTCGTAACGGTAAATGACGACAATCTCCGAGGCAAATGGTTGAGAATATCCACAAGTTGGACTGGGCTACTCAGGTTCTGCTTGGCCACGGCTAGTAACATTGTTTGCGAAAATCTGACGACGGCCTTCGCAGAGCAAGCTAGAACTCACGGTTAACACTGTGTTTGCATAGGTGTACCTATCTTCTCTCTCGAAATGCACGCACACGTGCATTTCGTGCACAGCCGCCGAAGAAGCACGTTTCCCACTCTGTTTGAGTAAAACTTGTGCTCGGTGCCCCGACGATACCTCTTTCCCTCGTCAGTCACTGCTCAACGAGTACATGTTTTCTTAAGAAAAATTCCAAATTCTTGGTAGAAAGCTTACTTTGGATATTGAATATGCATTGAATTGTTCAATATTCGAGCGGAATCTGAGGTGCCGGGACTATTTGGAATTTCATCTCGAGTTTGCCTTTGCATTGTCAAAGTACAGGATTCAGTGTAATTGGGACATTTCTAATACAAGAACTCAATTCAATGACATCCCAAATGTCGAATTTCCATGTCGTATTAATAAGATAAATGTGGCAAAATGAATGACGCAGAAATTGCTTCATTATTTATGGAAAAAAATGTGAAAAAATGTGAAATTCTATGGTGAACGGAGAGAGGGTGCCAAGACCTAAGAAGGACCTTAGTGGAAAGTCTTTCGGCGAGATTATAGAGCGATGTCTGGAAGAAGGAACCTCGAGGCACGAGCTATCCAGTACAGAGTAAAATCAGCAGCAGGGGTCGGTGTCTGCTATAAAGTGGTGGTACAAGCCACAAGGGGTGGTTCCGCAGGAGCCGAGTGAAATAATTTCCTGGTGTCCTCCGCAGCAGCGAGGAAAGACGAAGGAACGGAAGCGAACTGGTCTTTCACAAAGTTTCGTGGACACTCGAAGAAGCTTCTCCTGTGAGAAACTGCCGGATAATGGTCTCCGTAGCCGGCGACGACTGCGCTCGGCCGAGAGTGATCCTCTTTTCGGATAAAGGGTCCTGCCACACACACTAAGAAACGGGGATCATCGAGCGGCGTGAGAGTGAGAGTCTCTACCATTCCTACAAACCGACCACCCTCTACTTCCAGTCAACCCACTGGAAAGACCACATATCCTTTTGCCAACTCCTTTTTCCGCCTAATCACTTGCTTTACTGGCCATTTCTACGCGCCAATCATTGCCAAATCTTCAATCGCCCTCGTCTTTTGCAACATTTTTCCTCACCATTTCAAATTCATTCTGACATTTATGTAGAGCAGGAAACTATTTAACTTCAACTTACTAGTTCTGGTGTTGTCTTCGATTATTTTTATTCAAATAAACTCGAAAGAGTAAGCTTGATAAGATTGCTCATAAATAGTGAGAGCAGCCAAGTTAAAGCGTGAGTAAGACAATGTCGATGAATCGATTGAAATCAGTGATATCTTGAGGATTCACATGGATCAAATGGACATTGGGTTATAGCGGAAAAATTGCTCTTCCGCTGGTCGGCTGAATATGATGGCCTAGCATGAAATGCAAGTGGAGGGGAAGATGAGACTCTAGGAAATATAGCATAATGGGGCATCGTCGAGGTTCACTCTATACACGCAGGAGCAACGAGAGAGAGGGAGAGAGGGAGAGAGGGAGGGTAGCTACCCTCTTAGCAACCTCGTGATCTTCGACCTACCGAGAATGCGGTGCAACCAAGCAAGCAACCAACCTAGAATCCCCCGCGGTCGCAGGCACTGGCCCGAGAAATTCAATTACTGCTAAACTTCTCTCTACTCAAGACGTGGCCTGCTCTCTCTCTCCTTCTTCTCGGCTCCTCTCTCTTTCCTTCTCTATTGCTATAGGCATACTGTAAGCACTCTGTTTCCAAGAGGGAACGGAAAGACATCTTGCGTGCCACTACCTCTTGTGTCCCCGGGAACCCCGGATCATTTGTCGAGGGACAGGTGGCACACCTAAAGAGAAGCGTGCGATTCAAGTAGAGGCTAATCGAAATTCCAACCGACGATACAACCTCGACCTTGCTACTCCAAATCCACTGGCCGTTAACATTTCCTTTCTAATCCTTTTCATTTGCCCAGCTCCCAAATAGATTTCCCTAATTCAATTTTACAGATAAACTATTATCCAAATGTATCATTGCATCGAAACAGTGAGAATTTCTAGGACGCTATACTTCTCTCGAAAATCAACATTTGAGACAAGTGTTACCCGACAGTCCAAGCCTCGAGGTCCACGGCCCACTGTCCACGGTCCACGGTGCACCTATAGTGCTGAGTCGATCGCGGCAAGAATACAAGTGTTCACTTGGCGAGTCGGGCGAGAGTGGCAGTAGCACGCGCGTGCACTCGAGGGCGAGCAAGGGTGAGTGTGGCAAGGAGAAGGAGAGTCTCTAGAAAAGAAGGCTTAAAAAGTCCGAAGGGTTAAGCTTACGGTCGAATTAAAAGCCGCCACTAACGAGTGCACGACTTTCGCTTCGAGTGGCATAATAAGGGCCCAGCCCAGCCCAGCCCAGCCCAGTTTGGCCATTATTTACTTAACATTATGGTCCACGGCCACTTGTCCTACTTAGGTGCATGTACGCACGTTCCTAATGGCCACTCGTACGCAACTCATGCGTGCCCCATAACGCATAACGCATGCGCTTGTTCTTTCTCTCTCTTAGCCGCGTGCCACATTTTCCCGCTGCTCGATTAGTGCGCTTTTCAGCCAGAGACCCAGTGTAGCATGTGCCACGTTACCTATCTCTTTTGGGGATAAGGTTCGCTTAACATCTTTTTCACAATCACCAAATTCTCATTTTATCAATATTTTTTTACTATTCATTGCCAATCGTATATTTAATTAAGTTGAAAATATTCTAATCCTAATCAACCATTTCAAATTAAAATTTGATACTTGAAAAAGAAATGAAACTGATAATTGGAACTGCAAGTATTTAAAATATCTTATCTGTAAAGTTTATAATAGTTTTTGAGTCTCCAACCAACCCAGTTATAGACAATTCACTGTTGCCGCAATTATATCCGCATTGTTAGCCAATTTGTCTCCGCTCACTAAGAATCCGAATGATAATGCTTTTAAAGGACATCCATTCTCGGGAGGTTTCTTTTTTGCGTCTTGGAGGAATTCGTGTTTCAGGGACTCGAACAAGCAAGCTCTCGCGGAAGGAAAGCGTTCGGTCATAATGTTCTTTGTCGAGAGAGGTCGCTCGCTTTTTTGCACTGGCTGGCATCGCCTTCCAGGCGATCGCTATCAGACTCTCTCGCATTCTCTCCTTTCACCCCCTGTCCTTACCCTCCGCTCCTCCTCGCCCTCCATTTTTTGCTGGTACAACCGAGTTTATGCCGCAAAGGAGGGCTCGCGCAAATTATAATGAAAGGAGTGTGCACAACCTATCGCGCCGTATCGCCGCGAGCCCCGGCGCGGCGGGGTGTGCGCTTAACGCTTCGCAGGGGATGCTAAACTTTCGCGGTCATTTCGATGCCTTCATCTTCAATTATTCGGCTAAATCAGAGTTCGTATCTGCGGAATTATTTATCTCCACGGTGTCCTAACGAAACCGCAAGTTTTTATTATTTAACACGCATTATTTCCACCGAAATTGCTAATATTTATATTGAAAATAAATGATGCGTTTTAGTGACGAGTTAAGTGGGCATTATTATTGCAACCCCCTAACACATCCAGTACTCGAGACGACCACACGACAAATGAGTTTCTAGCAAGAAAATCAATGGGATGAATCTCTTACCTCCGCCGACTATGGAGTCCGCCTTCTCGATCTTGGGCTGGCGATATTCGTCCTGCGAGAGCCTCTTGCGTTGCAGAAGGCCGCAATCGGGCTGCTGGTGCATTTGAGTCTGGATGTGGGCCGCGGCCGCGGCGGCCGCAGCGGCCGCCGTCGGCATCCCCAGACCTCCCGGACTCGGTACATGGCCGGGGTGCGGGGGTGGACTTCCAGCTGGCGTCGCGGCGGCCGGCGCGCCCGGTAATACGGGGGCGGTGGTGCAGCTGCCGGTATTGTACTGCAATTGTAGGCCCAACTCTCTCGCCTCGCTCTCCTCCTGCGCCTGCTGCCTTCGTAGGGCCACCTGAAACACATCCATTAAGCTTAACAATATTTACATTTTTCACAGACATTTTTTTATTCTCTAGAATTCTAAATTGATTCTTTCCCATTAAGGTCAACCATTTTTCTACTTTTTCTACAGAATGTTAGTTTATGCAACTGTAAATAATTCAGTACTAAGAAATTTAAAGTGTGTTGCATGTGAAAAAAATATAGTTTACTATTCAATTGTGCATAATAAACTATATCAGTAACACTTGCAGGCTATCAAGCGAGTTAAATGGTCATTTTTCTTAGATCGGGCTTTTTAAGGATTTTATTAAACATAGTGATTGTGAGTAATAGATATTAGGTATTGGTTATCCTATCCATACGTTCCCCATGATAAAGTCCTATCCAAGAGGCTCAACGATGGATTTTCTTTGGCAATCCGACACATTTTCAGGTTCTACGAGCTCAACTAATAGGCGCGTCGGAACAATGAATTTTCAAGTAAGGAGGGTAACAGCCTGGCATGGTAACGCAAGGGTCCTTACACCGAAACCTCGAGTACGTTTAAGATTACAAACCGCCAAGGATACATGGGGTGCTGAAGCACCCTTGCTTTACCATACTTTGTCCCTAATGGACTTCTACCTTATATCGACATAATACTTGGCGTCGAGACTTTACCGAGTTTCCTGATAGTAAAATAGTTAAATTTTTTCAGTCAAGTACACTCAAGTACACAAGACATAGTGACTCACCAACTCGTTGGTGGACTTGCAAATTAAATTCTGCTTTCAAGTTTAGAGAGTCGTTTTTAGTATTTCCGAGTGTGTTAATGCAGTTGAATCAAACTATTCGGTGAATCACTGAATACTTGGAGACACCCGTTAATGAGTTAACTAAGTAAGTATAAGAGTTGATCTTATGAAGACGTAGCTCATTAAGTTCCCCGCGTATTTCGGCTAAGTACTTGAGTTTTAAGTAGTATAGGACCCAATCCATTAAGTTTCACGCGCGCTTCGCAATCTTAAGTAGTATAAGACTTCACTCATCAAGTTTCACGCGCGTTTCCGAATATTCCGAGCACCTGATTAAAACTGGAGTAAATGAAGTTCCATATTCGCTTAACCCATTAAATCTTACGTAAGTTCTAATTCCTATCTTCTAGACTCGAGTGTAGACTTGGATGCCAAGGGAAATATGCCTGTGCACGTCAGCCTGGCGGAAAAGCTGCGCGAGCCAGACTCGGCGGGGGTTAAGCGTGCACGTACTATACGAGAGTCGCTTTCAGCGATCATAATTAAATCAGCTCGCAGTCCCCTCATTCGTTTCAGGAAGGCGAGTAAGGAAGGCGCGTGCTCGGAAGTAGCTCACTTAACATATGTGCGTCAAAGTCTGTTTTTGCCGCATTGCCGGCCAGCTAATGCCATTTACAGGGTTAGCACGCCTCGGCTCACACAGGACCTTTTAATCCTCTCTTTGCTACCAATGCCAGCCTGCCCTTGCACTCGCACCCTATGCCAATTGGCACTCTTCTTTCAGACGACGCGCGAATCAAACAGATCTTCCTTTTTATACTAATATTTATTTCTCTACATTGATTGGTACTTTCAAATTTGTGTGGCAATTAAGAGGAAGTGTAATTCAAATGATTAAACGGATTCCTAACGTTATTTTACGTAGAAATAAATATGAGTGGTCCTTTGAGTCATTGCAATGCATTTCGAGTTGCAATCAAACTTTGAATACTCAATTCGATATTATTATTTCTTTGAAATACTTTATTCAATATTAACTTAGGTTTTGGCAAAATGCATGCGTTTGTTCTGCGTGATCTTTTGAGTGCAAGTGTTATTAAGTCATTTCGACTGAGAGTAAAAGTTTTATTTGTTTGAAATAATTTGATGGATTGCGCAGTCCAACTGCCATTCATCGAGTGATGGTGAGGGTGTCAAGGGGGTGGTTTAAGTAACCAAGTGTTACCTGTGCAGCCATGACTCGCTGTCGCTCAGCAATGAGTGTACATTTGGCACAAACGCAGTCCCTCCATCGGCAGTAGCGCTTGTGGCCCTTGAGGGCGGACACCACCCCGTGATTCCGGCATCGCGCGCACTTAGGTGTCCTTTGGTATCGCTCGGCACTGGCACGGAGGAAGAAGGCCGCCGGCAGCACGTGATGTTGCTGCTGCTGCTGTTGATGTTGCATCAGTTGTCCGACGTCGACGCCGAGGCCGACACCCCGCGGAAGCGACATATTCCAACTTTTCCCACAATTCCCGACGAACCGCGAGCCTCCACCGCTCCAACACTCTGCCTCTAGTCCAACATAGTCCAACTGTGCCAGGATCGATTGCCGTCTACGCTAACTGGCAGGCTCCTCAAGTCCGCACTGACACTCCTCTCATTCTCCACTGACCGCTAGCTCATCGCCGAATCCAAGCGGATCCGATGTAATCTTCCCCAGGCCTCGCAATTCGGCTGGTTCGGCTGGCAGCACTACTTCTCGACGGAGCCTCCAAGGGAGCAGCGCCGGGCCCAACAACTCACAATTAGAACGGAGAGTGACAGAAGCGTGGCGGCGGAGAGGCTTCGAGGGGGTGCGCGGGGATCGGACACAGGCTTACTGGTGTGGGAGTCGACACGCGGCTCGAGAGCCAGCCTGGAAAGAGGGTCCAGAGGGATGCTGCGAGGGATATTCCACGGCGGGCCCGATAAAGGGCGGAAAGAAGGAACACGTATCGAGAGAGGCGCGCACGCGCTTCGACGGCCCGACACACTCGTATGCCGAAGCCTAGCCGAGGGAGAAGCACCAGCGAGGAGGAACCGAGTGCCGAAAGCACCGCTCGTACGGGTGTCGGGCTACCAAATGCGGAATTGTCCCGATCGCCTCCCTCGCTCGCTCCCCCTCTCTCTCCCTCTCTCTCGCTCAGCGCGACAGCATTGTCAACAATTGCAGCATCCCGGGAGAGTCGATTCAGGTATACTACCGAGGTCCGTCGGAGCGAGAGAGGGAGGGAGAGGGAGGGAGAGGGAGGGAGAGGGAGGGAGAGGGAAGGAGAGCGAATCGGGGAAAGAAGGAGAGGAGAGGCGCGGCGCGGCGCGGCGGGTGCGCACCAGTGGTGGAGCCGGGAAAGAGGGAGCCGCGAGAAGGCGGATGGAAAGGAGGTGGTGGTATAACCACTGGCGACGGACAAGCACGAGCGAGGCTCACCAGGAGGCAGGCCGCGCGAGAGAGAGCCAGAGAAAGAGAGAATCGCTTCTCTCTCGGGGGTGCGGAATAGAGCTTACTACTTCACTACTTGCACGTAGAGCGGGGGTTGGTTCGCCAGTCTCTCTCACCCTTTCGCCATCTCCCTCTTGCTCGCACGCGCCCCCCTCGCAGCGTAGCAAAGGCGAGCGAGATAGTTTCTTCCGTCGAGTACGAGAAATAGTCCATCCATGATACTCTCTCCGCGGCCCCGGAACGGGGGCTTGGAAAGGGGCCTGGAAAGGGATGGGGGGGGGGGCGCATCGGGATCGAGAAAGAGCTAGAATTGCGTTGGTGCCGGAGGGGATGGAAGGATGGAAGGATGGAAGGAGGGCTGCTGGTTCCACGGGGTGGCAGGAATGTATCGGGGTGGTGGGATCGGCGATGAAAGCGGCGCGAGAGGGACCTAGAGGGAGAAGGAAGGACGGCACCCCTCCAGGAGCGCGCGAAATAAAACACTGTGCCACACTGTTCCACCCCGAGGAACCGACCAAAGGCAAAGCCCCGTTCACTCGAGGCCACGCCTGCTCTCGCGGGGATTGGTCGGCCGAGCTGTTCCAAGCGAGATGTTAAGAGTTTATATCTGGCGAGAGGTGAAACCGGGAGGGGGGGGACATACTCGGCCCACCTACTACCTCGACTCTCACCCCCTCGATAAACTCTAAACTGTGCGCCGCTGCCTCTGTAAATACCACCGGCGACGGCCTCCCCGTGTGTGTACACGTATTTCCTGCGGCCGTGCGGCCGTGCGGCTGTGGAGGCCGCGTCCTACCAAAGGCAACGGACAAACACATTTTACTCTTTTATTTTACCAAAGCCCGCCGGCACACAATGCTAGCTCGATGCTCAGACGTGTCTCTCTTTCTCCTGAGCTTCTGTCTTCCGAGGGGGAGGGGGAGGGGGAGGGGGCTGAGGGAACTTAGTATTACTGCTTCCTCCCAAAGACTCCGCCTTTTGTCTCACCGGACTTTGCTTTAAAGCATGCACGCCTTCTTAGTCCCCGGGGCTTCGTGCGTCCAATATTCTTCTTTCTTTCTACCATGTTGCCCTCGTTTAATTTCATCCTTTACCTCCGGACTCACCCTCGCCGAGATCTTGCGGCCTTTTCGTATACGTGTGCGGTGTGCTGTGGTTGCTCGTTGCTTTTACTTAGCTCTGTTGCACTGGTCCTCGGCGCGCGTCATCGCCGTCATCGCCGTCATCGCCGGGCGACGACGAGCCTTCCTTGAATCATAGTCTACAATAAGCGTCTTTCAATGGGGTGGAAGGCCCATTGTCCCGCTGGCCAATGGCGCGGCCGCCGATTTCACAGTGATCTAATGTACAGATGTTATTTACCCGCAATGAGAATGGAATAAAGGCATTGTGCGCTTTATGATTCGAGGAGATCTCTCTCGCTCTGCCCCGCCGAGCACTCGCCGGCAACACACCCCTTTGCGTTTTCCCTTCTGCGACCTCGGCGACCTCGACGACCTCGGTACACTCGCCGTTTTTACAATGCGAGTATTACTTTCGACTCGATCATGCGTGCCAGTGTTGCTACTGGGAGCCTGTTTCTCATCTGGCATTTTTCAATTTACATCTTTCTCTTATTCTTATTGAGAGGTCCGCTTTGTCGATGGGGATGGCCCGCTTTTGTAATGTTATACTTTGCACGGATTAGCCGCGGATTTGAGACCAGGTTCTTTCCCGAGGGAACTAATGCCGGCTGCTTCTCTAATTCAATATAAATATCATTTCATTTGAATATATTTCTCGGCTGTAGGATATGTCTTATGTATGTTGTATGATATGCAGGTATGCAAACTTACATTGGATTTGGAGAATTCCTCTGTTCTTTGTTACAAGATCCCTGTTTTGCCGAACCTTTTTGCTGACGCTGGAATTATAGCAACTTGCTATTGTAACCTTTCGGCATTAGAAATCAGAACTGGGGAAACTCAAGATTAAGCATCGGTTTGAGACAGTGCACGAGATTCGAAGGACTCTACGCCCAGCCGGCACCTGCGCCGCTCACTTTTGCCCGCTTTCGCTCGCTTTTGCTCTTTCAAGTAGCACCCTCGAGCTAATCTCACTTATCCGATCAGAGCTGATTCGATCAGGTCGCCGCGCCCGCGCCGCGCCGTTGCCCAATCGACGGCGCAATGTTGGCAAACATCGTAATTCGATATAAAGTACCAGGTTCATCTTGATCTCGGCAAACGCCTCGGGGCGAACACCCCCTAAACACACAGAGCCTCTAAACACTTATTGTTGGAACGTCGCTCCTGGATAAACTGCTACCTGCACCATCAGATACACTTTCAAGATCCTTGGGAACTTGTAAGAATCGTGGGAGATTTCAGCCTGCTTCGTTCCTTCTGTTAGTTGCAATTCTGGTGAAGGTATGCTACTAAACCCAACACTCTAACAAATAAGGGAGAAGTTCACTTTATTTGAATGTTTGAATTGGACCGATTTTATAACCAATGATTTAAAAGATAAACCTTGTGGAAGTAATTGTTCATTTAAATTTCGCTCGACTTGGCATGTAAAAGTATTCACTTTAACACTCTTTATTTAGTTGCTCGCAATTGCAGCGAAACATTCGGAAGAATCGTAAACTGGTAAATAAAAAAGTACAATACATTTGATTTAACAGGCATCGAAAATCATCCTGAGAGAACAGAATCATTGACAGGGGCAGAAATGATTATACGGGGAAGAATAATTCGACAAGAGCGTGTATATATTTTGGCCTGGCGGCGAGATTGCCGGCACGCTCTAAAAGCGGCGGTGTACGTATTGCCATAGCTATCGGCTTATTGATTCAGCGTCGCATCGCTGTTGTGCGTGTATGTGTGCATATGCGCGCACGGTGTTTGTGCGAATAGAGTTTTTAGAAAAAAAGGGAAAAAGAGCGATCGGCAAGGACCGCGCGCGCTGACGGACGCTAAATATTCCATGGGTTTAAATTTAATACTTTTTGACTTTGCTCAAATTGCCTCGGCAATTTTATTAAAAACCATCGCCCGCCAAGTGAGCTGTGCTTTTTTACTGAATAAGTTTCGTGGGGGAACTGTCGGCGCGCGTATTTTAATACCCTTTTGGAACGCGAGCCAGAATCAGTGGTGTATTGTTGATTTGTTAAAAATTCCATTTTCCATTCTGAACCAAACTGCCCGAAAATTCTACCCGGCACACGTACTTGTAGCAAATACGACCTTCTGTCCTTCAAAACCGTTTCCCTTTTTGGGAAATCAATCCTTTGTTTTTATTTTTTGAAAATTCCAATTGCAATTCCCATTGATTCATATATTCCTTCGTGTTTTTCTACTCTGCCAATTTCGAACTCTACAATTAAAACATTCACAACTCTAAATAAACACAAGGTGTACAAGTGAAAGATGAAACCGTAGTAGAAAAGAAAGGTATATTTAAAGTGCCGAATTGTATAAGGGACGATTTTGAATTCGACATCGGCAGCGACGGCAACCAAACTGCGATCTCTCTTCCCGTCGCCATCGAAAGCCCTGGCCCGCGCGACCTAGGTGCATACGTGTGTAGGAGAGAGCCAGTGAAATATCGTATGACTTTTCGACGTGCTTTTAACAGATCGAATTGAAAATGGCTCCCCGGCATCACTGCACCACACACGAGAAAGTGCCAGGGGAGCAGATTCATATCCCGAGAACGTCTCTACAAGGAAGCAGACCAAGCCAAACGAGATCTACAGTGATCGAGAAAGCTATTTCTGAGAATGTCATAATAAAAGAAAGTAGAATTTGTCTTTGATTATATACTAACATATTTAACATATTTAAGTCGAGACTTTCTCTATACAACTGTTCACTTGTATAATTTGAGAACGAGAATTATAGTATGTACTTTGTAATCGAGGAACAATGAAAAAGTGTAGAAAATAATTGGACAATGTTAGATGAATGACTACTCTAGAAATACTTTTCTCTCTTACTCTCGAGTTACAGCCGCGGCGCGGCGCGGCGTGGCGGCGGGGCGTCGCAACTTTCCCCGATTTCTGCTGGCTCGGACAGCGGACTTTTCCCGCCGGCAGCAAAAATGGTTTGGTTGGGGGGCGCGGAGGGACGAGGAGAGGCGGGGCGGGTGGGGCGGTCTCTCCAGTTTGGCAAATTCGCTGACACAGCGATCAGAGATCCGGAAGCGACGTCGAGAGAGCAGGAGACGATTCCGGAGGGCGCATGGGGTGAGTCGGGCTGGGAGGACGTTACGGCCAGTCGGCCAGTCCCCCTCGGCGGGGAGCGGCCGAAGCGGCCGAAGCGGCCGGAGCGGGTGCGTCTGGGGAGCGGGCAGAAATAATGTCCAGAGTCATTTTTTAAACCGACTGACCACCACACACATCACCGCTCGACGCTCGACGCTCGAGTACAAGAGAAAGGGAGAAAGAGAGAAAGAGAGAAAGAGAAGCTGGGAGTTGGGTAGCTCTCGGGGAAAAAGTGACGGACGTAGATATAGGTTTGTCGATATTACCGAGCAATAGAGTGCCCTGGCAGAGGTTCGCCCGCCACCCCGGATGAAACGGTCAAAGCTAAAAAGCACTCTCTACCGAAACGGGCTATATTTTATCTGCAACCCTTCAAACACAGAACGGCCCTGCGGAATCCGTGCATCAGCCACGGCGTATGCCGTGAGCTTTAACTCCGTACTCTTGCACCTAGCCACTTCCCCGCCGAGGCCCAGCCACCCCTTTCGCCGACTTTCTCTATTTCTGTATTCAATGTCCGTATGCCGTATACCTCTCTTCAACCTCTCCCGCCCGACCCTCCACTGCGTTTTTCATGATGCGGTCTTGGACTCTTGGGCTTGATGGGGATTCCAGGGGAGTCTCTATTACTCTTCTGCCAGAACAGTGAAAAGGATATTTTTAACAAAATAGAAAGATGACACCTACAACATTTCTATTCAATTTGAACGTTCAACTTTTGACAATTGTTATTTCTGCTTTAAATAACTAGAATTCAATGAATTCAGAATTACTTCATTTCGGTAACTAGAGTACTAGAGTGAATGTAAACGGTCGGACAAAAACACGATTTAAGTGACATGCTACTTGAAAATGGCGAAAACCAGAATCTAGTTTCAACTCTACCAAATAACTTTGAAAAATTGCAAATGAAATGCACTTAACAATGAAATGAACAATCAAGTCGGATCGAAAGCAATGTTTTTATTTGCTGCTACTTTCGGTTTTGAAGCAGCTGACGATTGAAATTGAGTAGTTGTCTGGGCCCGTGTGAAATGGAACGAGGAACGAGCAGTGAGTTGACTTGGAGATGCAGGCGCACGCAACAGTAAGTATACTTTGAGAGGGTGAGCTCTGGGCGTGGTTTAATCGAGAGGGGTTGAGAAGGCCCCTCAGGGTGAGACACTGTGTCGACCAATGCCGCTTGGTACCGCGATCTGGCAACTGTTGCAAACGCAAGCGCTGTCAAGCCACCCTCGGAGGCCTTCTGATAGGCCGCACTCGACAACTGTTTAACATACGGGCGCAGACTCCAATATACCCCTCGGCTCTCGGCTATGTTGATAGGAGTACACTCCCAACCAGCCTTTCGATTGGTTCTGCTTAATTGTTCGGCTAACCAACCACCCTTTCCACTCTTGCCAATCATTTACCAGTGAGCTCTTCTTATTTCTTGTCGATGCAAAAGATTCCCATGCAACAATTCCGGCCGATTATCAATACTTTTACCACGGAATTCGTACAAATGAGCATTTCAAACGTTGAGACTCGAAGCCAATTCTTATTCCAAGGAAAATTTGAATATTATCATTTAGAAATAATTCTATTTCTATGGAGTTTACCAGATTCATTGTTTTTCGGTTAGGAACCTGGTGCTAATCTAATACTAGTCTAACATTGTGGGCCGCATAAGATCATCATCGGAGCCCTCGATGTTTTGCCCTCGTATTTGACTATCGAATTTATAATTCGTAGTCAACGGCTGCTCCGAGTAATTATTCAGTACGAGTAACATGCTTTCGATGATTTGAGAGGTGTTGGTGTAAAAGTATTTCGTCTTCTCCTCGTTGACTTCGTGGTGATTATAAGCCTCCTTAATAAGATCTCCGTCCGGCGTGAAGAAGAGTATTCGTGGCACATATTTCCCGTCGGGTTGGAACTTGGCCGCATTGCCAATTCCATTTTTCGAGACTTCGACGTTTACCATTACGAATCTGCAACGATTTTAATCATATACAAGCTAACCCTCCTCTCCTACCGAGTTATCCTCCCAAAAAACCGACAAGTTGAGTGAGAATGCTATTGGAAATTGTGGAAACGAATAATACTAACTGATTAGTAAGCTCAACGAGTTTGATCGACTTGGAGAACTTGGCCTTGAGCTTCACGCACGCCGGACAGCCGACCTTCTGAATGAACAGGCAAATCGGCTTCCTGTGGACCTTCGCCTCCTCGAAACCTTCGTCGAGTGGTCTCCACTTGAAGGTCTGGCGAAACTCGAGGTCCACCTCAGGAGCATCGGACTCACTAACTGCGAGGACTCGTCCGACAATGCGATTCGCGATGTATGCCAGATTTATGAAATTTAGATATTTAATGTACTGTAACATAATGTCAAATGGCCGAACGCGTGCTTTTCACGCGTTTCAGAGATATCGCAAACAACAGACGTATTTCACCTTTAATTACCAATAGCAAACAATTGAGTTTACTGTCTTTTCCATAAATGAGGTAAATAGTAGAGAAATAATCCGGCAGATGCCGCCACGGTACAATTCTCCGCGGAAGAATCCCACTGAGTCTGAATCCCACACAAGAAAGTCAAGCACTCGATTGGAGAGGTTAACTCGCACATTGTCCGCAAAACATGAATAATCGATCAGTCGTGCCTCGATTATAATTATCCAAGAGAAGATGCGTGCTTTGCGAGGAGTAGCGCCACTGATTACCATGTGACAATGGTGAGGAAGACGCCAAGGCCGTGTGGTAGGTTAAGACAATTTCGGATCCCGAGTGACAGGCGAGTTGTTACGTCTACTCGAGCAGAGGAACCTTCCTCCCGAAGATGAGCAAGTTGTGGAGCTACCTGGTGTTCCAAGCATGGATGTCGTATCTCATGACGGCGGCCTTGCTCGTCTTCACGAGCGGCTTCCTCCTTAATCGGGTCACGAGACCCGAACGTGCCTCCTGCCGAGAGTGCTTGGACACCGGTGACTGCAACATCGAGAGTATCCTTCAGAACAGTGATATCGCTGCCTCCACCTGTCTCGAGAGAAAAGCGAGGGTGGTTCTGCTGGTTGTCGATGCCCTCAAGTACGACTTCGCCCTTTGGCAAGATGGACATGAACCAGCAACTTCTTACCATCGCAATAAACTACCAATCGTTCGTCAACTCCTCGAGAAACATCCGTCAAGAACTAGGCTTTATAAGTTTATTGCCGACCCACCAACCACCACTATGCAAAGATTAAAGGGCATTGCAACGGGCTCATTGCCTACTTTCATTGATATCGGATCGAATTTCGCCTCAGAAAGGATTAACGAGGATAATATTGTGGATCAGAATGCGGCGAGAGGAATAGTCTTTATGGGAGATGATACCTGGACCAATTTGTTTCCCGGCCAGTTCAAGAGACAGTTCCCTTCACCATCGTTTAATGTTTGGGATTTGGATACCGTGGATAAAGATGTTCGGTATAGGGTGTTCTTTGAATTGAAGAAGAAGGACTGGTCTCTTCTAATTGCTCATGTTCTTGGCGTTGATCACTGTGGACACAAGCATGGTGCGAATCATCCTGAAATGGCAAGGAAACTAAATGATACAAATACCTTGATTAAAGAAATTGTGGAGTCCTTAGAGGAGGACACAATGCTTTTTGTTATCGGAGATCATGGTATGACGGAAACAGGAGACCATGGTGGAGACAGTCAAGCAGAAGTGGAAGCAGCTATGTTTGTTTATTCGATGGTGCCACTGCTGAAAGAGGATTCCTTGGGAGATACTGAGATTGTGAATCAGATTGATCTTGTTCCTACGTTGGCTTCCATACTCGGAACACCAATACCGTTTTCCAATTTGGGAGCAGTGATACCTGATGCTTTACCCGATGGAAAGCATGAAAGGAAATCAGATGAAGGAATATGGTATCCACTGCATTCCATCTGGAGAAATATTGCTCAAACCAAGAAGTACATTGAAGTATATTCCAAGGATACGTATCTCTTTTCGAAGGAGCAGCTTCAAACACTGGACACTTCTTACACTCATTTATCAGAGCAAGTGAAACATGTGCACAATACAAGAGACTATGTAGCCTTCATGAAGAAGAGTAAAGATTACTTTAATTTACTCAAAGAGACGTGTTCAGAAGTATGGATTCAGTTTGATTCCGGACTCATGTCCAAGGGTTTGCTTCTCATGTTCTGCACTCTCTTCTTCTTCTACTTATTTGTCACTGGACTGCCAGAGAGTCGACTCTCCAAGATCTTCGAAACTTCCTTCCTCAAGTACTCGATCCTAGCGAACGCAATCACAGCAACAATAACGATCTCTCTGTTTCTCCTCAATGTTTTAGACGAATTGAAAAACACGACATTCTTCTTCACTGGCGTCGTCTCGTTAGTATTTCTAGTAGTAATAATCACGAAGAACTGGGACGTGATTTCGATGTACTGGTACGATTACCTGAGACTGAAGAAACAAGTGTACATCACCCGAGCTATACTAGTTTTAACGGTGTGCGGTCTCTTCTCGAACAGCTACATTGTCGAGGAGGACAGCGTGCTTTCTTTCCTGTTAGTCACTCTAGTTGCTCTTATTGTATTCAGCCTGAGAAAGGACGACGCTACCGAAACTACCGACAAGAGAATCAAGCCATTTTCAAAACCTCAGGCGAAATCAAATCTTGGAACAGTAGTCATAATCCTAGGTATAATCGCGTGCATTTCTATTCGACTGTCGTACAGCTTCTGGCGCTGCCGGGAAGAACAACAGGGTCGCGTTTGTTCCATGTTCGTGGTGGGGAAAGCGGGCTCGATAATCTCGAATAATATGGAGCGTGTATTGCTAGCAGTTACGTTGATCGTATTAGCTTTGTACATTACAGTAGTGAAGTTTTGGCTGCGAAGTTGTGGGAACCTATCAGGTTTCTCTATTAGCGTCCTCGTCGGACAGTACTGCCCGATTGTGATGGGCGTCTGCATGGGTTGTTATTGGGGTCTTCAGAGGCTTCCAAAATTTGTTAAAGTCAAACTCGCTGTGTCCTGGCATGTCAACACTTTGCCCAATGTCGTCTACTTCTTCGGCTTCCTTGCCATATCTATTCTCTACTACTGTCCGCTGAGTATCTTTCTCCTGCCGAAGAAGAAAGAGTCCATTAACATTTACGGGGATGAGAACTTGGTGCCTCGCCTCTTCGAGAAGATTAAAGATTCCATTTATCGGAAACGGGAAGAAGTCGATGAAACTCCGATCGTTTATGGTCTCGGAACAGCATGTAGCGCTGCGTTCATTTCCTTGAGTGTATTTCTTATGCTGTTGTACTCTTTACTGCTGGGAGACATTCTCTCACCAAGTACCTTCTTGATGTTTATTACTTGCACCTCCGTCTTGGGACTCGCTGCTGTTGAACGGTTGAAAAATGCTAATAGTGTTTGTAAGTATGTGTGGAACTGATGGTTTAGTTTATTTCTATATGATATTCTAAAGTGGAATTGACTTTTTCGAAACAGCCGAGCTCCTTCAAGTACCGACGCCAATTTTGCTGTGTTGGTTTCTGATTGCACAATATTTCTTTTACGGGACTGGCCATCAGCCGACTTTTCCGACTATTCATTGGGATGCTGCTTTCGTAGGGACTGGCGGACAGTATTATAGTAACGTGATACCAGCGATTTTAATTGGTGAGTACATATTATATCATTTTCATGCAAATCTTACTTTAATTCTGCTTTCTTTTGATTCAGGTATAAACACATTCGGATCCCACATTATACTGGGAGCAACTTTACCACTACTGGTGGTGGTACCATTTACCTTGCATTTTATGTTCCCAAAGTTGGGAAAAGTAAGATTCGTCGACGACGATATGAAGCGGGGAGAACTAATTCTTTTTCAAGAGGATTCACTGTTCCACGCATCCGTCTTTTCCGTCGCTGGAAAATACACGCTGCTCCATGGAATCAGAGTATGCGATTTATACAAGTAACTCGGTATATTTTCCTTTAGTAGAACTATTATTAAATGACTTCGATTTCAGACTTTCGGCAGCATGTTAGCTGCAACGATCCACTGTCGGCATTTAATGGTCTGGAAAATCTTCGCTCCGAAGTTAATCTTCGAAGGAGTCGGGCTCCTGGTAACACTGGGCAGCGTTACAGCCTCGTTGTACATGATGTTCCGAATCGACCAGCAAATGAAGAACTTAATCTCCAAGATCACGAAGGGTAGATGATGCTAGCTCACCGCACAACATTCTACAATACATTGTGAAACTAGCGACGAGTACCAAAGTCCGTGGGATTTCTAGCGCTGCATTATTACTACGCCAAACCGCGCGTCTAGCTGCGCGGCACGTAATCACAAACGAAATAGACGTCCAGCGTCGATACTTACGAGTACTGCCAGTATTTCCGGGATTTTCTATATATTATACACGTAAGCGCGATTATTAGCGAGCATTTAGCCGAGGATCGAGACGGGTATTTTGCGAAGGAAGAAACCTGCCCTCCAATTCCTCCGATGAGCTGTCTCGTAGGCAGGAAATGCAACTGCGATGCTTCCTAACACACTAACGCTACCCTGCGTGCAATGCATTGCTGATTGCAGAAGAACAAAGCAACGCACTTGATGCAGGATTGCGTCGATGTGCGCCGATTCGAGCACCTACCAATCACCAATGCGTCCTTAGCACAGGCTTTTCGGTGAAACGGGGATCGACGCATATACTTTTTCATCTTCTCTCAGTATGCTGTATATATAACATGTACCATAAGTTTAGCGGAAGTTCGAGCGGGTAGAGAATTGTACACCTTTCGGAAGCTTTTACGGCTCTCGTGTACAATATCGGAATAAACATTTTAATAAGAGCTTGCTTTTACTTGTACCGAGTCTTAGTCTCGAGATTGCAGATTTGCCTTTATTAAAATGAGGTAGCAAACATACATGTGCTCTGTGCGATTAGTGTCGGGGATTCGTCTGTGTAATTACAATGGACGACCACTAATCCTACCAGGATAATGATCTAGTGGTGATGGTGATTGTGCCTTTGCTCCTCGTTCTCCTTCCTCACGAACTGCGTCCAATCGAACCAATTATTCCCCAAAGCGTCGGAACCCTGTGAAAAGGAGCGCGTTCACGATACTCGCAATTCGAACAAGGCGTCGATCTAATCTCGGTTATTATTAGGTTCAAAGCCTGGCATTTGCGCACTTTCTGATGCAGGCATTTGAATCTGAAAACAAAGGAAGTCACGGGTTCCTCTAGATTCTGTTCTCTATTTATTCTAACGCGCCCGGAGTTTTTCTTTGGATCAGACGGTTTTTAACTAGTATTCCGCGAAAGATGATATTCTGTTTTAAGTGTGCATACTTACAAGCAATTTAATTCCTCCACCTTGCTGACCGGATGCCGAGCCTCCACCAGCCTGGACCGTTTCCACTGACCCAGGTGGCAGATTCTGGTAGCCTTGATGCATCTGCATTTTTACTGCGCGTTTGTACTGACCATGACGATCTTCATTGTCATTGTCATTACGAGAGGCTGCAAAATCGTCTTCGCTAATCTGACGTTTTTCAGGGTATCCTGGATAGGATACCCAGAAGGACGTAGGTGTCTGTGGTGCCATTCTCGCAGTCTTTGATCCCACTTTGAGGGGACTCGGTGCATAGAGACCCGAACCTTGCACACTGGGAGATGCCAACTTTTCCTTGATTGCGTCCAACAAAGTCAAGTTAATTGGATATTTATTAACCGCGGAATCAATGTCGGCCGATGTTGTCGCGGGTGGATTAGTCGGTGTACTATTAGCTTCTATTGCTCCTTGAACAGCGATAGTGATATTCTTTTGCAATTCCGTTAACATATCAAACACTTGACCCAAGACAGTCATTCGTTGTTTAAAAGGCAGAGTCATATCCATCGCAGGTTTCGGCCACATTCCAGGTGCGAATGGTTTGAAAGGCTTTTTAGCGATCGCAGGGGCTGGTGCTGCGGACTTCTGGTAGGCGATTAAATCATCCATGGTGCTCATCATGTCGTTCTTCACGTCAGTCAGTTCGGACAGGATTGTGTCGACGATACTGTCCTTGGCTGCAGAGATCGAAGAGAGATCCTGGATGGACCTTGCGATTCTACCTCCCGGCGATGCTGCGTCTAATTCTACTGATCGCTTCGCGCTTGGAACTTCATCTGTTGCCGTCGGTTTGGTCAAGTTAAGGCTGTCAAATAATTTATCCAGGAACTCGGAGACTTTGTCGTCGTACGCGGTGGGGCTGGGAATCATAGACGTTGGGAACCAGAAACTAGGTGGCATAATGGTACTCTTCGGCACTGGTACATCGGTCGTCGCGGGTGGCGGTGTGCTGGTTGCGATGTTCTTGAACAGAGTATCCAGGAAAGTGTACTTCTTCGAGATGAACATTGAAGGATCAACCATCGGACCAACCGGGCCAACCGGCCCACCAGGTCCAAACATTCCCGGCAGGTACTCCTTCGGCACAGCACCACTTGCTTGAAGTTCAACCATTTCTGGTTCTTCCGGGATGGGGCTGAGGCCGGGATACGCTGGCGGTGGTCCCAGGTTGGTTGTATCTGGTTTCGAGTCGCCCAAAATCGATTGAAGAACCGGGACAGGACTTTCCTCGACACTTCTTCTTTTCCGAGCGAAACCTCCGTCCAGTGTACTGTAATCTGCCGCGGCGTCGGCGCTGGGACCACTTCCGAAGGGACCGTATGACATGGGCCCAAATTTCGGGGCCATTGGACCGAACTTTGGAGTGAATGGCCCGAAGATTCCACGTTTGTACATAGTGGCTTGTTCGTCTGTGCTGGAAGCTTGCAGCCATGGTGGTGTGAGACTCTTTTCAGCAACTCCTTCCGTTCCATCGGTAGCACTTGGGCCAGTTTGGCCGGAAGTACCAACGCCGTATGGCATAACTGCTGGCATGTCAGGATACATTGCTGGACCCAATCCACTAAAAAGATTGGTCAGCATGTCGGTCTTCTTGGCAATCATCATTTTTGGATCGACCAATTTCGGGAAGAACGGCGACTTCGGCATGTACGGCACACTTATCGCGCCCATCGCTGACCCTGGTGGGCCCAAGGCCCTCGAGTAGACTGAAAGTCACGTCGCATAATTCACAAGTTCCCACTAAAACAAAGTATACAATTCTTAATAATACCTGACTTGGGGACAGCCTTCGGGGACTCCTGGAACGGTCCTTTCACGGCCGCGCCCGCCACCAGTGCAACCAAGCACGAAGAGATCAACAGTCTTTTCAGTTCACCCATCTTGGACCGAATGCTTTCGAGTGTGCCTTCCTCCTGCTTTTATAGTAGTCAACAAATCATTATTCTTGCAAAGTCGCGAGGATTATCGGCACAGGAGACGCTGGCACTTCCAGCGGTCCTATTAACTCTAATCCAGTCAATGATCCGGCTAATACGTGCAGACGGAATGCGCACGTGTCGTTTATAATTAGAGGGTGCAGTCTTTTCGCACGTCTTGTCCCTAAGAAATTCTCTTTATTCACGATTGTTCACCTTGGAGAAGATTGCGTGTGGAATTTCGGTTCTCTTGAAATATTTCTAATTGTGCGCTCGATTTGGGATCGGTCCAACTTGCACAGTGTTCCGTTTGACAATTGTTAAGTCGATTAGCGTCATTCAAATTACGATCGAAATTATAATCGGATTTCTCTCCGTCTTGCGAGACTTTCGTTATTCGCTTGTCGCTCGCAATACGTAGTGGCAGCTGTTTAGCTGTTTCCATCACTTGCCAATACGGTGTTTGTTTCAAACGGATTTCAGGATATCGGTGCGGATTAAAAAAGTATCGCTCTTTCAGTCCGTAGGAAGAGATGGCTAATAATTCTTCTGGTAAGTGTTACGGCAAATACCTTCCTAAAACTATTCGATTTTCTGAATGTGCAAGGTTTTTTTTAAATGATTAAATATTTTTGTTGCACTTTAACCCCCGGCAACTGTGTTACATGAGAGTGTGTACATATTGTAAAATCGAGAAAAATTGAAAATTTTCTTAGGAAGCCAAGACAGTGGTGGTTCCATATCGAGGATGGCTCCGGTTTCGTGGTCAGTGTCCGAGCAGATTTACGAGCAGATCGACAGTGACATTAAAATCAATCGATTGCTGGCGACATATCACCCTGACGATGGAATCATCGCCTACGAGCGGATACTCAAAGCCTTCGGCACTTCGTCCGAGACTGTCACCACCGACACTTGGCAGGAATTAATCCAAACTCTTCCTTTGCCGAACGCTGCCTCCGAAGATGATGTTAAGGAAGTGATTTGCAAAGTCACAGGATTATCCAGGGACAGCTTGATATTCTGCAACGGGTATAAATATTCTTAAACCAAGTTCTGGACTAACATTATTAAAGAATATGGATTTTCAGGACAGAACTGCCCTGCGAGGAAATGATGAATAAGAAATCTACAAATTGCAATTTAAAGAATTCGAATTATCAAAATAGTCTCAGACATGAAAACATTGGACTTCGTAATTCGAATATGAAGTTGATGCAACCGGAAGACAATAAACTCAAAGTATTGGTTCATTTAAAAAATGGAGTATTTACTGTTAATTGATTTGTGTATATTTCCTTAGAGTTTAAAATGAAAGCTGTATTCTTAAATTGTTATGTTAATTGATTGATTTGTTTTGATAGCGCGGTTCTTCAATTTCGGAGGAATTCCTCGGATTTCCACCGCAGGAGATTTCCGTGACGACCAATCGGCTTCACGGTGGGCAGAGTCTGAGGGAAATGTTGAATTGCAGTTCGCCGTGGCTGCAATCTCAAAAAGAGACTTCGAATTCGAGTTCCAAGTACAAGTGGATACACTCGTCGAGGGTTGTGGACAAGAGCAATCCTTACCCGGTTGCGAGCAAGTATCGGCAAACGGTGCTGAACACCTTGCAACAGAACAAATACATTCAATTGCCGATGACAAAATTGAGTAATTGTAATCGAAGTTCGTCGCACGGTAGATCGAAAATGCAGAATCAGGTGTGTAAAAACTAAAAACTATCGATTTCCGAGTTTCCGAAATTGATTCGCTTCCGTTTAAAGGTTTCCAGTAGTGAAACCGTGGGACACTCGGAAGCTCGAAAGACCAACTTCTCGGAATGGGACTTCAAGTGGGATTATTGTACGTCGAATTTTTTGCAACGTGATAAACAAAGCTGCACTGCTACCGTTGACAAGTTCGAGGAAGAGACGAAGCTTAGACAGCAGGCCGATATTCGTAAGATGGATTTCGTGCGCTATCAGGAAGACTGTTCAACTTGGTCCGGGGATGTTCGAGTAATATTCATTAGGCGATCCATTATTAATACTCAACAGTTTTCTTTACTTTCTTGCGTTATTTTTGCAGAACGAATCTTGTGAAAGCTCGTTGGAGGAGAATTTGGCTGTGTCCGATAGACTGAAAACCTGCATACAGAACTTTCTTAGTCGAGCCAAACAGGATATCGTTGTTGGTAAGTAGACGAAAGATTAAAGCTTGAATAATTGTTATTTATTAATAAAATACTCCATTTTCGATACTTGTTATTTATCACCAGAAGAGCAATCCGCGGCTGCAATTAAATCATCGAATTCGGAAACATCTTGCACTGAGTCTTCATCGGGAAGTTGCTCCAATTACACGCGTTCTGCAACAACGAAGCAAGTAACAATAGATAATAATCCCGAATTCGTTGCTGCAGTCGAAATCCCCAAAAAGCACAGACCCATAAGTATCTCGGACGGAACTAAAGAGTTAATTCGGAAAAAATTAGCTGCCAGTAATGATCCAAGTGACCCACAAAACAACACTTTGCCTCTTCAAAACTTAAGGTGAATGGATTTAAGAAGGAATTGTCTTGGTCTTTGGATGTCTGAATTTGTAAATCTCTGTAGTTACAGGACGAAGCGTACAGAGCAGAACAGGATCGTCCTTCAGCAGCCAACACCCGCAACCGAATTCGCCACTTTTAAGAAACAATATTGCGACTCGTTGTTCAATATCCAAAAGGCAAAAGGTTTACTATTTAAAGCTGCCGAAGCAAAGTTCCGAATTAAACGTTTTCCACATCTAAAGTTCCATCTCGTCATCTTTACCATTGAAAATTGCTGCTCGCATGAAAATCCAAGTCTAAATAAATCAAAAATGTAACATCGGCATTTTCGTTTTTGGGAAACTAAATATTGGTTTTGTTTTCCAGTGGTGACGGCGAATGCGATGTCGTCAGTGGAAAGTGCCGCGAGCTCGGAGGCTTGTTACTCGAGCTGCTCGTACCAGCAGCAGCTGCTGCGCCAAGAGGAGCAGTTAATGACGAGCTCGCAGTTCACGGTGCCGCAATCCGGATTACTCAACATCCACAGGGTGCCGTGTACCTGGCTCAGATGTACCAATTGGAAGCATCCGATAATGGGAGAGCTGAAATTCCAGCAGCAAGTCGCTCGGTCCGAACACGTATGACGCTTTCATTACAATTTATGACTTTATGATTTTTCGTTATTAAGATTCCATCGTCCATCGACTAATAATTTTCAATTTCTTCTCTTGTCGGCGTGGATTGAGACTATTTCAAGAAACTTGTTTAATGAATTTCCATTTATAATATTACGTTAATTTCTTATTTGAAATCGATTAAGAAATTCATTTGACTTCTCTATACTCACAAAGAATTCGTGAAGGCCATACTTCTAATTTTAGGATTAGCACAACTAAGTCCGAATTGCCTCACTCACCTTCTTCTTCTCTCGAACTAGCAATCGTTGCCCTGCGTTCGAAACAAAGAGTGAGTTGCCAGCCTTTTCCGTTCGATTATAGCGAGCCAACGTTTGAATAAACAATTCTTTACCGCATCCCCGAAACAGCATAAAGTGGATGCCAAACCACGCAAGAATAAATACTCGCAGTCCCATTCGGAAGGCCAGCAAACAACTAAAACAAGTAAAGCAATGCGTGCCGAGGAAGAAGCTCGAGGAAATCGTTGGGATGTTGAAGGACGCCGAGAACGCCACTGCGAAGAATTAAAAAAAGAAGAAGCTTTAGTCGCCTTTGGCAACTAAAAGTAATGGCGCAAGGTGACGAATAAAACTGCGACAATACTTTAAGGAAAGAAGATGTTGAAGGAGGAAGAAGGATTGTTGTTGGCAATATCGCTTGTATTTCGGAGGACAGTGTGTGACAATTCTTTCTAACGGCACGTACGGAGAATATAATGTTCATATATGTATACCTCGGCTCCTCGCTCGGACTAACAGATTTCCCTTTAACATATATATCAACTATAATGAATGTACACACTCCCCATCAAGTAACATCAGACCTGCCACTGGCAATCAAACGAGATATACTTGGCCGAGCACGTGCTCCTCGACAAGTCGACAGCTCGACACGCAGTTTACAGTTTTACAGAGATTCGCAAGGACCAGTGACGCGCGGTGGTGGTCCTCCTTTCCTACGTCGTACAAAACTCTCTTTAAAACAATAAACGAGACTAACGGCGTAACTCAGGCGTTAACCGTGGATCGTCGATCGTCCTTATTGTCCAGAACAATCGCCATGCAACGAATTGTCGCCAAGACATTATTATACAGATATCCCAACTGAGGATCTTTCGACGTCTATCTATATCTTTCTGTCCGACTCTCCCGGGTAGACGGTAGATGGGTAGACAGGTAGACGGGTAGACGGGTAGACGGGTAGAGTAAAGGTTTCTTTCGAGGCCCGAAAGGTAGCACACTCACTCGGAAATCCGCCAAAAGTTCCATCAATTTTCTATAATCTCCAGATTCTCCGCACTCGTTCAATAATTTCTTATGTAGCCTCATAATTGTTGCGCAGAGATAGTTTAGAGACTTTAGAGGCTGCATTCGCACGTTGTTCATTCTGTTTGAGAGACTGCGCCAGCATGAGCCAGCTGGGACTAACGAGCTAATAATAATAAGTTGAAATACAATGTCGGTGTACATATCTCTAGGTCAATTAATCCTGCGAGACGACCTGGGAATTAGATGGTTCATTGAGTCTCCCAAGAGTTTTCACTGGATCAGCCAACGATTCTTGTTATACTTTAGACTTTAGAGTCTTTAGACGTTTAGACGAATGAAGCTCAACTCAACTCAACTCAACTCCACTCAACAACTCACAGGTCATCGGGATTGTCATGAAAGTCATTAGCCTCGCAGTAGGTAGGAAGGGGTGTGTGCGTAGCCAATGCGTCGTGTCTGTTTGTACGGAGTCTCTCTTTCAGTATTTCAGTACAGATCACTCTTTTCTTCCTGTGTGTAAGGCAGTGGTGTATTTACTAGAAGTCCGCGAGGTCGATCGACCTCCGACGATGTGACGATGATTACAATTAGTGTAAACACTCGCGTAGAAAGAGGATCACACGCACATGCAAATCGGAGATCTTAGCTAACAGAGTTGTTGATTGTAAGGTGTGTGAGAACAATATGCGGTAAAAAGCTTCTCGGCACACAGTATAATTAGGTGCTATTGCTCTAATAAAACCTTACGAAATTCAAGCGATCTTAGATATTAAATTTGTGCGTTAAACGAGTGCCATTTGTCAGTTTCGTCGGACCAACTCCCATTTATCTTCGAGATTCGGAACTCGGGAAATATGATCATTAGGGCGCTCTTTTCGTCGAGAAGCTCTGATGGGCAGGAAATTGCCGTTGGTTCTGCGAGTGCTGAGTAAAAGCGGTGATTGGAAGACGGGAGGAAGTAACGCAGAGAGGACTTGTGGTTGAATGAGAATTTAAAGGAGTACGCCAATACGATCCTCGGCGACCAGAGTAACAATGTCAACTTGTCATAGAATTCTAAAAGATAACAGGAATCGAAAAAACTGAAATCTCCTAGTTGGAATCCGTAAATCACGGCACTATAGTCGCCGCTAACTCAATAGGCCGTTCCATGGCCGCTTTTCTTCCTATTCTTCCTCTGATATAATTTTCGCCACAATATTTCATACCAACTCGTCCAACTTATATTATTTATATTCGTACCAACTTATTCAATTTCTACTATTTCATACCAATTAATTGCAACTTTAATGATTTCGTGGCAACTCGTCCAACTTGTATTACTTTTGGTATGAAACCATATAAGTTGAATAAATTCCTATTCCTTGTTTGCGTTATAATTTTCGGAGTACAATGAGAAAAGCGAGGTTGAAACGGCCTATTGAGTTGGCGGCGACCATAGCCGGAGTCGGACGCAGAAATTATGAAGAAAATGCAATCAAGAACTCGGTCAATGTATACACGACACTCAAAGAGCGTTATATTTCCATCTGGCAGTGTCTGTATATATATTTCTCTCTTAACGCAAAACTAAATGCATTTTACATCGAGTAACATTTGGCGCGGCAGTGTCGGCTGAGCGCGCTATTCTCTGACCAGTCTGGTTTTCGTTCGGTCGACCCACTCGCCGGCGTGTCAACGAGCGCGCCTTCTCTCATGTACAGCAAATAATTCTATACTTTGAGTTGAGTCTTCGTTGTGGCCCTGGGTAACAGGAGCGGCTTCAATCAACAGATACAGCGGGTCAGCGGCCGCACAACGAAGAGCATCATTAGACTCTCATTACGCTACACTCTCATTACGATTCTCTATGTGAACACGCATCTTTTTGTCTCCTTATCCTATTAATTGATTTGGCATTTGCGCGTCACACGCGCACATATGCCCAACAAATCTCGGCAAGTTTTGTGGGAATGTGTGTGGCTCGAGTTTAGTGTGTGCTGTGTCCCGCAACTATACACTCTAGGTTTTAAGTTGTCGTATCAAAAGACAAAGTTGTTGGTACAGCTGTGAGACCCTTTATCGAAATTAGTTAGCGTCGCGTGTGCTCCAACTTGTGTGCTTGCGTTCTGGTCTCATTGATTCTTAATCCAAGAGTAATTTGACAGTCCGGTGCCGGTTGATTAATTCGGGTGAAAAGAAGGGATTCCGTGCTGAAGTTCGTCTCGCCGATTGCGGAAGAGAGAAAGGGAGAGAGAGAGAGGGGAAGAGAGGAAGAGAGGAAGAGAGCGGCGAGTCGTTTGACGGCCAATCGGGTAGAAAACATATAATAAATAGCCCGATCACCTTTCTCAGGGTGGATTGTACTTCTAAGACGATATGTATGGACTAAAAGATACTTTGCTCTCGCCGACCCGATGAATTAGTAAAGACGTTACGTAGTTATAGAAAAGTGGCTTGACTAGAAGATGACTAGAGATCGTCGCCTGGGAAATGAAGAAACGCAAACTGTCGCTCAAGTTCCAAGTTGCGATAAGTAGTTGCGATTTTCCATCTCGCGTATACATAACAGAGGCGGACTCCTCTTAGATATTGAACTGCGAACGCAAAGAAATCTCGGGCTCTCGGAAACTTAGACAATACCATCGACGTTCGGTACGACATACATTCCTAAATTCCACCTAAAATTATATTGCGTACAGGAATCTCCTTAACGTAAGTACTATGTGTAATAGAATACATACATCGCCTAGTTATAACAAATCCTATAACAACAATACAGACTTTGCACATATTCCTACCACGACACGCTTGCAAGACCGCCTCTGCATAACAAGAATTCCTTTTCGCCGGAATACCTTTGCGAGTCAAAGTCAACCTTGACTCGCGCAAGGTAAATAATGGCTGTGCCATTTATGTTTATGTTTACGTAGAAACACACTCTCGAAGCTCAACCGATACTAATCTCCCAATGTTTTGGGAGCCGTTCATCCACTGATTATCGCATATCAAACAATGGACAGTATCCAAGTATTGTTTCAATGTTAATTCGGTCTATAAAACTAACAAGTATATCGCAATCTTACCAAGCTCTTGGAAAGTGACAATGAGAGTTCGAAACGACGGTGCGTATTGTTCGAGCGGGAAACTCGTGGAAACTAGGCGCGTTAAAAATAAAATATCCAAGATCAATAAGTAATGTGCAAGATTGAAACAAGAGGAATCCAACAGATTCAACTGTAAAGATCGAGGTAATTCGTAATCGTACGATTGGTAGAATGATCGGTCTAGCTACGTTTCAGTTAGTTATTTATAGAGACATTCCGGCTTCGTAATATATACAGGTTTCCTTAGTCTTAATTGTTACATTGTTCTCACAAATACTAACAGGTTTTCTCCAAATATGCATGGGGCTCTGAGTACGTTGGCATTAAAATACAATAAAAATGATTAGTCAAATACAGTAGGTGTGTTACGTGCTAGTGGTCTTATACTTACAAACCCCATTAAAACGTACTTAGAGTTATTATTTGGTACACAATTGGAATGAGGCGACATAGTCTTCGTATGTCGGGATTGGGCAGTCTGATTTTCCGATTTTCCGATGCGACACGTTAGGATCCGAAGAACCGAGGGCTTGGGATTGGGGTTGGGGGGGACATGAGTTCCTTGGCAGGTGGAAATGTACAAGGCAGCAATAACTTTTATACATGATTCTCAAGTTCTCGCACACAATAGTCGATTGTGCAAGTCCAGAATCCCGGTGGCGACGCGATCGCTCATCGCTGTCTGTTCATTCATGTTGGATGAGCTCGAGAATTGTTACACGCTTATATCAATTTACATTCAATCCTGCGTTTAATTGGAATGGTAAACACGACACATGAAGTGGACATACAGCGTTTTTAGAACTCGAGTGCGACGACTCGGCATCAGTAAAGGTTCTGTAATACTTAACGACGTTAGTTTCTGTGTACCACTGTACATCTAAAGTTTAGATGTACATTCTAAACAATCCCTTGCGCTCCTCTGACAATACCATCTCAGCTCTCGTGTGTTTTGTGATGCGAAGAAAAGGAAACCTCTCAGTGTAAATTTGTAAATGTATTTGTTTCATGGGAAACGTTTTTGTATTTCACAACTATTCACAGAGTCTATCGATTGCAGTGTGTCCAATTTTACCTAAAGCATATGTATAGATTTCATAGTTGGTTCAGGCAAAGCTGTAGGGCTCGACAGTCTTACTGGAGCAAGGTTGAACATCATCGGGTGGTGGTTGCCACTGGCCCGTCCAAATCGCAGTACGCGTCACAGATATCGCAGTCTCTTCCACGCCGTTGCTGGCAGCGCAGCCGACCTCCCAGTGCAGAGCAAGTGACGCTTGCATCGACTTCGATTCGGTAATGTCGTTACAGACCTGTGCGTTATTGTTCACTGGCAATTGCATTGTTTTACTTCTAACTTCCGACGAACCACTGTCTCTGTGTTCGGCTGTCGGCCAGGGCGCCGGCTGCTGAATTGTGTGTAGAGCCAGTTTCTGAGGTACACGCCTGGGCTTGGCTTCTCCGGCGACGTGGCTGTTCTCAGGCTTGCTAATTAAGTGTCCATCGGCGGTCGAATTGCTGTCACCGTCGGTTCTCCTACGTCTTCTTCTCCTCTCGATTTCGATATCTTTCTTTGGAATCTCGTCGACATCGTCGTCCGGCAAAAAGTGCTCCCTCGCTGATGCCCAATGGTCTTTCCTCTTTCCCCTTTTAGGACTGCGTTCTTTAAGAGTCACCTACAAAGTATAGACCATTCCATAAACGCCTGCTCGTTCGCATACCAATGAAAGAAAGCGGTTTTCTCTATTTACCCCAGAAGAGGAAGAATTATCAACAGGTTTGTATAGTTGAGTCGGAGGATTAGTGCGGCTATCTCCGCCCTTACAAAATACAGTTCGGCCGTGTATCCAAGAAAGTAAAAATGCTAGGAGAGCGCATGATAGACCAAGGGCCGCAGCTGCCGACAACTGGGAACGCGTACGCCTTGGTACCCAACCGCCAGCGTGATACTCCCATATCGAAAATGCTAATAATGCGCTGCCCAATGCGTAAGACAAGCCTATACCAGTGAATATCCAAGCATTCTGCAAGAAGCAAATTCAATTCAACCCATCAATCGCAAGCCACATAGGATAACACGTAAATTACATTGAGCAAACTGATTTAATCTATTCGCTCAATCAAAATCAACGACACAAAGTAAATGCTTACCAGTTTCGCCCAATTCAGTGGAAACACATAGATAACATGTGAAATATCAAGGAAGAGTAACAATGCGGTGATCAGGACACAGAAAACAGCTACGAATATCATAAAACGTAACCGTCCTACTAGAGGCAACATAAATAGACTGACTTTCGCAGTACCGGAACTGCACAACGTAGCCAAACACGCTGCGGATGATATCTGGAAAAGACAGAAGAAGTGAGGAGGCTTGTGTGTAGAAAGAATGATGAGCAAGAGGGAACACTTACAAGTAACAACAGTCTGACAACACCAGTAGCTGTTTTAAGGTGGCCTTGGATGTCACAATAAAGGACCAAATGATTCCAAGCCAGATTCGGGGAGCCATGCCCATGATCTCCATCACCATGGCGAATGTGATAGTTTGCATGTGAGTCCCAGGAGTGGACTGTGGAATGGACCCCCGGGGAATCCAGTTCAAGGAATTGGGAGCTGAACAGCTCCCCTGTTCTACTTCCTGCTGTTTGTGACAGTATCAAAATGAGCATACTTCCCAATGGATTCTGTAAAGCAGATTGCTTTTAGGTACCGATTTCGAAGTCCTCGATGTCCTCGGGTCTAGAATATGCTGATGGTGGTGGTTGCAGGTCACGAATCTCTTCCAGGAGAAGCTTCTCTATTTCGTCGGCTGCGTACAAGTCCGAGACCGAGCGAAGATGATGCCGAGTCGCGGGACTCCCACCGAGACTCTCGCTCATTACTCAAGCGCGCGATCCCGTTTACTCCTTCCTGCCTGCCGACCTTCTTTTCTATTTGGCCTGCCAGTAACCACCAGTCATTGCTTGTCGAGTGGAGTGGATGCTTCATCTGTCCACTGGCCATTGTACGCACATGCTGTATGCCATCTCTGTTGTGGCTGGCAATGCCATCCCTGTGCCTTGGGCCACACCTGTAATCAGTGGAAACTGCATGAAAATCTCCTCTGAATTTCATTCACATTCTTTAGCACCAAAGGTACTAAGTAATTAAGATCTGAACACAAAGTCTTCCAAGTATTGCCACACGTAAACTTATGAAAATAATAGATTTACACAGACACAGACATATTAATAAATAAGATTATATTGATGAATTAATAGGTGAACAGATGAGATTGTGTTATAAACTGAATAAACATACAAGTGAATGTCAATATGTCTCATGTCACTTGTAACAAACCGTGCGTACATCAGTCTATTTATGAACCTTTGGACCCAATATTCACAAACGCACTTCATAATTACTTTAATTTCAATTGTCTATAGATTTAATATATTATACCTGGAATACAGGTACTACTTTTGTTTTCTGTGTCATTAATCATTCAGACACCAGTTACTGTTATTCAATCTGCTTTCTCGCGAATATTAATTATCTCTTGCATTATTATTGTCTAAGAAGGTCTATTTAGTCGACGAAACAACCGAGGAAAATGAATATGTGGTTCACGGAATACTTGCAATGATTCTCTCGAGAATGGGGAAATGAATTTTCTTAAGATTCGCAGGGGGTGAATAAATCGAAGATGCAGTAAAGGCCTTTCGATTGCCGGGAATTGAAGATGCAGAGATTCAGCACACTCGGCAGGAACTACTAACGGTTATAATCGTGGCGAGAGCGAAGAGGCAATTGTTGAGGGGTGCGTTCTATTATTTTGACAAATTGTTCTTCTGCTCCAAATCCACATGTGGTTGCATGTGGCTTCCACCCTCGTACACGAGAATAGCGAGCATTCCGATGGACACGGGATTCAGGCGGAGACGGTTGGGACGTACCTCGAGCTTATTCCTGCTGATCGCGTCGCGTAGATCACATTTTTTCGATATTTTTCATAATAAACTCACTGGCCACCCTACGACTAGCCGCCATTGCCTTTTTGCTGTTTTTGCTCTTGATCTGCGTCCGTCACGACGACCTAGAAACAACAGATGGGGTAACTTGTCACCCCTTTATTCATTGGCCGACTTATAAAAAAATAGACAAATGCACGGATCACTTGTATTTTCACAAGTCCTTCCCTTTTATACACTGCCAAGCTCTATATATATCTTGGGGCTCTCGCCGCTCACCCTTCCTCAAGACGAAGATGAGCTTTATCTGTAATCTCCGGTAGAAAAAAATAGGGACCCGGCGGTTTCCAGAGCAAGAACTTTTTATTCGCGCCGAATGTCTTGAGAATAATTTTTTGATTTGTCGATTAAACGCATATATATATATATATATATATATATAATTTCGAACAAGTTTTTATCAAGAAATAATAATAACAAATTTCTAGTCTTTAAAAAGAAAGAAGACGTGTGTGTGTGATTGGAAAATAAGCGGATCCCCCGTTATTGACGAAAGATCGGTGGTTTTTATTTATATGTTAAATAGTACAGTAGTAGTAGCAGGGGGCTACAGAGACTCTGCGTATTTCTATGTATACTTCATTGCACGTTGATATGAAAAGCGAAGTTTCGCTTTTGCAGAATGAAGATTCCCTGTAATTGTTGTAATGAGGCACAAAGTAGAGAACAATAAGCCGTAATGGAGTTGGTGAATCTTTGGATTTAATGTCTACTTTACAAAGACTTCAATATATCAGTTAATAGGCATTCTCGTGCTTCGCAGAAAATACCGCCTCCTTAGGAACACCACACTAACAGTTTTTCGTCTTATTCACTGGACCGTATTTATGTACAACGCATTGTTTATAGATCTATGCACTTCCAACGCACACCTAGCGCTAGGTGATATAGAAACACAGTCTTAAACTCATTTCCTCCGAATCGGTATATGTACATACACGTTTTCATAGTAAAATAAGGTCTAACTGTTAAGTAAAATAAATTCTTTGTACTATTGGAAAGTTCTCTTATACCTTAAAACTTGCTTCAAACTGTTGACCACAGTGAGAAATCAAGTTCCTGTTCTTCGTTACATGTACGAAATGTATTCGTGCAAAACCAGTATTTGTACCCAGACAAGGAAAAGACATTCTATTCTAGCAAGTTTACAGTCACGCAAGATCTGTTTTGTAATTTCTTGTAATGATATATACTTTTCGTATGAGTTCCATGCAATTGGAGTTGATCTCGTAGACATCTGGCGTGTAATTGTAAGCACAACGACCAAGCAAATATCAGTTGCTAATGAGCAAAAGTATTAAAGTACAAAATAGAGTCAGTACACACGGGAAATTGATTTGCTATTTTTTGGTATATTTGGAACACTGCTTTTAAAGTTAGAGTTGCCCCCTGTTGTTAAATGTTAATCACCGTGTAAACTCAATCACACTACACCCAATAACTTGGTAAGGTAAAACTGTATTTCGTAACGCATTACGACCGGCTAAAATTAATTAAACATGACTCAATAAGAAATGGATTAGGTGAATTTCGCGATTTTTGGTCAATAGTATACTACAGATGTAAGGAGTCTTAGATAATTATAGTTTCACATATACTTATTTCCATTTTATGGCACACTCTCATTTGTTCGTAAATTGCGGTACCGTTACCGCTATATACTTTGCAAAGTGCTATATATAACGTTCATAGTATGCCTAACCCGATGACTTACAGATATTATTCTGGATTCGACCAGGTTTGACAACAGCTTAAATCACCTTACGACTATACATTCTACTTAGATATTATTTCATCGATTTATACATAATATAAATTTCTTTGGTCTTAGATTTTGTTCTGATCTCTAATTTTAAGTATAGATACAAACCATACATCTCTAAGGTGCCTTGGTGAACTGGTCACAGATCGTTGCAATCACCGGTTTTCAAAGAATTCATTTCGTAAGAATCGATAATTGACAACTATACAGAACATGCGATAGCATAAATATTGCACTAAACCTAAGCGGTTTCAAATCATTTCACAGTACGATGGATCACGCAAAACGAAAGCAGTAGAAGCCCCGATCATTCTCTCCTATGCCATTGTGCACTGACATCATATATAAATTATCCTAATGCAACGTATAAATATGTGTAAAAATCATGTAAAAAAGTGTTCAATGTAAAGACTACATTATCCTTTACAGAACTGTTAAAACCATTAATGTCTCATTAGCATAACGATATCGATGATGATATGCTAGCACGATCCCTCTTGATGACCTAAACTATAGACAGTACTGGTAAAACACGACGTGACCATATACTACTTTACATAATTTGTTATTTTATCGAGTCGAATAAGATTTCTTGATTTGGCATAGTTATACTTCAAGCTGGCACTATTTAAGACTTTAGTCAGGTAGTGAATTAATCTTACATACATTTATATGGGTACCTACAGCACAGGATAGTTGAGATATTCGACCTCGGTGTGTCTCTGTCATAGAAAATGATAATTGGTTTCCCTCTGTAGATATAATACTTTGCTTGCAAAATATATATACAATATACTCTATTTCGCGGCAAGCTTTGGAGCCATTGAGAGGTCTAGTTTTTCACTGAATACCCAAGTGGATTACCCGATTCTGAAAATAATAGCCTTGCTGATCCTGCACCGTATGTTATTAAAGTACAAAAAGACTTTTCCTTTAATTAGTGTAACCAGTTATGAAAATATTTCGGCGCGTCGTAAAACTTCCCTCGCCTATACAACAACAATCTTATGATTGTTACCATTCGGCAAGAGAACATAATAGACACGCTTCCCCTTATCTCATTGAAACTCTTGCATATTATTGTGATACTGACTATTGTTGAACGAACCATTCGTCTGTTCGTTCCTTTCGATGACGCTTTGCATTTCGACGGTCGAGCTACTGTTCGCCTGGCCGTTAGTCGTGTCTAAGTTCGCGTTGCTCACAACAGTATTGCCCACTACATTTACACTATTTGTCGCATTTGTTTGCTGGGCTTGCTGCGACTGCTGTTGTTGCTGCTGCTGCTGGTTGTTCATACTGTTTTGCGCCGAATTGTTATTATTCTTCGATCTGTGTCGGAGCTTATGTGTCGTCAAATACTGTTTCACTGAGAATGCCTTATGGCATATGTCACACTTGTACGGCAGAGGATCCGTACTGTCGGCTGGTGCATGTGTCGTCACATGCATTAGGAAGTAATGCTTCACTACAAACGATTTACCACAAGTCTCGCAAATGTATGGCCCTGATACTCCATGTGTCTTGCGATGCTTGTGTAGATTATCTTTTCGAGAGAAACTCTTCCCACACATTTCACATTCATGCATCTTCTGACCAGTGTGAGACACTGAATGCCTCACCAAATGTTCTTTGCGACTGAAGGCTTTAGAGCATGTAGTACACACATACGGTCTCTCCCCTGTGTGCAGTTTTCTATGTTGGAAGAGATGTTCTTTTCGCTTGAATGGCTTCCCACAAATATCACAATTGAATGTATTCGCATTGCTCTGCACAGGCTCTTCTTTGATTACAGATTCCGTACTTTCACTTAAGAGATTTTGCACAGTGCATGTATGATTACTCATTTGAGTCAGAGAGGTAAAGCTTCTTCCGCAATCTCCACATATCGTTCCTCTAACCACTTGAGTTATTGCCTGAGGATTTACGGTAATCAGAGATGGCTGTTCGGGTCCTGAGCGAATCCTCAAGAATTCTGAGATCTGGCCGATCGAATTGCGAGACATACTATCGTCTGGTGAAATTTTCTCATAGTCTTTGTCCTCCCGAACAGGCTGTGCAGTCAACGCTGTCTCCTGTTTAAATCCCAAATTTAAGAATACTTCAGGTGCTGCCTGCACAGTCGTATAAGTTTGCACGTTCTGGGTGACAATCTCATCCTTTTGCACTTCAGATTGCACTTTTTGAATAATTTGTTGATTCTTGGTTTCCACATCCCCCTTAATTACAATATTATTATTTTGATGCACTACTTGGGATTGGCTGTCTTGCTTGGGGAACTCTTGCTGTCCAGTGATTTGGACCTGCTGCTTCTCCATCTGCTGGAATTGTCTCTGCTGTTTCACAAATTCTCTCTGCTGCCTCTGCAATATCTGCTGTTGCCCCTGCTGCTGCTGCTGTTGTTGCTGCTGCTGCTGCTGCTGCTGCTGCTGCTGCTGCTGCTGTTGTTGTTGCTGCTGCTGCTGCTGCTGCTGCTGCTGGTTGATTTGGGTTTGATTCGGCTGCTGCTGAGCAATTTGACCTGCTTGATTTAGCTGCTGAGTTATCGGCCTCTGCTGCTGTACTTGCTGGGTCAATTGATTGTGATTCGATATTTGATTCTGGACCTGCTGCTGCAGTTGTGTATTCGTATTCTGTTGCTCTGTTATTTGATTTTGTGCTTCGTTTGATTGTTGAGGTGACACTTGCTGGGATGTCTGTTGCTGATAACTGTAATGGGTTTCCGCTGTAGCTTCCACAACAGCAGCTGCTACACCACCAGGCTGCATCTGGTAGAAAAACAGATGGAAAATTTAGACTCTTCCATGTCCAACATTTCTAAAGAAAAGATTTTTATTCGCATAACATACCTGCATAGCACATTTGTACTGTTGAACTCTCGCTTGAACCCCACTAATAATCTGTATGTTTGATGTATTTATATTACTAACGACAACAGGTTGTTGGTGTTGGATCTGTTGCTCGTTGGTGATAACTTTGTTTCCATTGGGCTGCACAAGTTTCTCCTCCAATTTGACAGAACCATCCTCTTCCATCGATACTATATCTTTCTGAGTGCTCTTCACATATACCTTGCCCTCTTTCAAACAGTCTTCGGAGAACCTCAGAGAGGTAAAATACGATTCCAGCATGCCCTCCGCACTAACCACTGTCTCTCTAAATTCAATAAAGTTCTCCAACTTCTTCACGCACTCGTGACACACAATTTTCGGTAGGGAGTCTTCTTCTAAGACCTTAAAGCGATACAAACACATGACAATAAAGTTAGATCCACCGGTGATATCAGATGACAATAGAAGCAATCAAGCGCAAAGTCTGTCCCAATAAGTTTGGCAACTCATAATATCAACAAAATTGAAGGCTCAATCATTCTATTGAATCTATGACGACAATTGCAAACTACTAATGTTAATCGCTACGACCAGGTTTAGAATGTAGGGAAAAAATGTTATGTCAAAATAAGAGTAGGTGAGTGAGGATCTTTCTAGGTATGAACGAGACATCGAGGAGAGAGTGGGCCAAGTTTGGGCCGGAGGTCCGAGCTGTTACCTGGATCGGCAAGCACGTTTGGATTTTCGTCTGTAACTGCCGCCTGCGGCCCTCCTCGCGGAAAATGTTCATTTTGCTACCCTCGCTGCTCGTACACAGTCTGCACAGCTCGTAATAATTCACCCTTCGGTAGCCTGACATCGTTTTCCCGCGGGAAACGCGTGTTCGCGCAACCACCAGAGAATCGCGAATAGCACCACTTCCCAGGGAACGCACGCCTGATGACTATCACTGGCGCACTATCATCGTAAGCGATGCGGTTTCCCGGAGAAAATAGGATTCCGCTTGATATCGCATTTCCTCGACTACGCGACTTGCACCCGTGGCCATTTGCAGTCCGGTATATCAAACGACGGATAATGAGCGGCGCCAAAAATTCAAAGTCCGAACGGAGCACTTGTGTCGGTGCATACGTGCATCGTGCTCCGAAAATAAAAACGCACGGCTTTTCATAATCAGCCACCTTTTACTCTTTATTTGTACTCTGATAATCGCAGATCTCAAGGGGAGACATTAAACGAGGTTCCTCTGCTCTTTTACGGCTCATCCCCAACGATAAAAGTAGTAACTGCGCGATACATCTCTACGCACTCAATACCTGCATAAAATCCTTAAAAATAATACGCAATCCCTCCGCACAAATATTTAAAAAATATGGTAAAGTAACAATTTATTCAGAAAAAAGTAATTCACAGCTTCGGGAATGTTTCTACGAAACATATCCTCATTAATATAAAACCCATGCATTATTCTAATTCCTGCAGCGTCTCTCCATCGAACCTTTACTCAACGACATCACTAAAATGATTGATTATCGTCAATGCTACTGAAAGGCACGCGTGACATTAGATTCTACAGTGGGATGCAGAGATCTTCATTCATGAAAGATTGGAAAGTCGATGAATGAGAGATCGCGACGAGGGAGAGCGTGATTTACGGAGCACAGCGGGGAATAGCGAAGAGGCGCACGGTGTTTGTGTGTGTGGTGGAATGGGCACGTCCATATACGCGGAGAGGAGCGTGGAGCGCACCGAGCGCACAGACACCAGGTCTGATTGAAGTGCGGGGCCCTATCGAATGAGGAAACGCGGAACATTGAACCGGATAGATGAAAATGTCATCAGCACACTGTCTGGCGGAGTTTCCTGTGCGAGCGAGGACAGTGCTGGGAGTCTAGTATTCGTGGGTGGTGTTTGAGAGCGAGAGGCAGTTTTTTCCTCTCGGCCGCAGTCGGACGCAGTTGGACGCTCGGGGTAGCCAGGAGCCTGGACGCGCGACATGCGAGAATGCGTAAAGTCGGCGCGCGCTAATATCCGATCGCTCGGCAGGAGCCATTAGCCAGCCCGGGGGGCTGATCACCAGGTCGGTCAGCGGGAGGAGAGGATCGTCCTAACCTGCGCCCGAGAATGAAGTCGGAAACAATGGACAAAAACAGGGGCTGCATTCTCCTCAAGCCCGAGGAGAACGAGCAGATCTACCAGCTCATAGGGAATCGCTGCCAGGTACGTCGAACGAGGCCGCTGCGGCTCGACAGTTCGACACCGAGATCACCTCGGTGACACTACGATTCTGACCTATATTTCGACCGATGAATCCTATAGATAAACATCCAACATCATTTTTCTTTCGATGCTTTGCTATGCTTCTTGGGGCCCCGCGGGAGCTCACAGAGAACCCTGAGCTTGGTGGATTTATGCTCGTGATTTTCAGCAACTCGAAAGCGCCTGCTTAAAGAATGGTGTTAACGGCCTTAGCCTGCGTGTCCTCCGATCAAAAAGGGATCATCGCTTTTTACAGCGGACGTTAGTCATTCGCCGCTTACGCACTGCATCGGGGAATGCAAAGTTTATAAATATGAATTGGCTTTAGCGATTCAGTAATTGCGAACGTCGCTACGCCCCGCGACTTTGCTTTTCCTACCGGACTTTCGGTCGAGATAAGATATAGGCTCCGATTTTATCGGCGATTATTCTTTGCTGAGTAGGAGCCGCGTGAACGAAAATTTAGGAAATGCTTGCTGACATATTTCTTTGATTGATTTCATATGGTCCTTGAGTTTGGCATTGGGTGAATCCATGTAGAGTGTTATATCGAACTGTAATACTGCCAATTTTCTGATCACACACTCATCAATCAATAAATCTTCCCTTATTGTTAAAGTGAGATAGAAAATAGCATGCGTCTCTTATGATTTGTTCTAGTGTTTGGCCGCTGGTGTAATTCAACTTTATTTAACTGAACCGCCTTACCATAAAGAGTGGATAAAGAGGAACACTGGTATCATAACATTGATACGGGATAATCCCCGACGTAGCTTCTTCCTTCGCTTGTACTGTACCCAGAGGAAGGCCATGTTGTGGGAACACGAAGTCTATAATTCCATGGATTACAAAGCACCACTGTCTTACTTCCATACTTTCGAAGCTGAGAATTGCATGGCAGCATTTAACTTTGCCAATGAGACAGAAGCTGTCACATTAAGGTAGCTTGGACTTCCTTGTCTCAATGGAAATCGTTTTAAGAGAAAGATTCAAGTTATTCTTGGGTTGTAGAAACATTTTACTTGGGAAGTTAAATGCTAAGAGGCAGAGGAAGCAACAGAGAAAAACAAAAATGGACACGGACAACCAGCATACCAGCGCGACATTACCATGGAAAAGTCAAAGTCCTGCTCCTGCTTTTAATACAGGGTCAACTTCCAATTTGTTGAACGGCGCTCCAACCACTCTTGGAGTTAATAGGAGTGCCTCGAGCAGTTCCATGTACAAAACTGATAAGAAGAAGGCAAAAAAGAAATTAACAAAGGATGACATTAGTCTTCCATCCAACTTTAGGTCAGTGTTGTTGCAAATCTATGATTACAAAATTCGTTGTCCAAAAATGGGCTAACTCTATTCCTCTGATTGGCTTTTCAGGCATGTAATGCACATGGGTTGGAACGAGACTAAGAATGTAGATATGGAATCGATACCACCATATCTGAAATCGTTCCTGGACGAAGTCGGCGTATCAGAGACCCAGTTGAGAGATCGAGAAACGCGTACTTTTATCTACGACTTTATTGACAAACACGGAGGAATGAGCGCCATACGAAGGGAATCGACATCGCCGCCGAATTCGCTGAAATCAGTCTCGCAGCCTCCGGCTCCACCACAGAGGCAGGAATATCCCCCACCTGTTCCAGCAAGAACGACACCTGTGTGTATAATGCCATCGCTCCTTTCGGAGCCAGTTCGATACTGGTTTGAACATAGTGATTTACTCTTGACATTTTACAGCAACAAGCAAGGAGTGCTCCGCCATTACCACCGAGTCGGTTGATTCCACCATCGACGCCGCCAACAGCACCTCTTAGTGCGCCACCCGTGCACAGAACATTGCCATCACGACCTCCGCCACCGACGACAACCTCTGCGTCATCACTGCCTCCTCCCCCGCCACCTCCCCCTACTCCTCCATCGCGGAATAATTCTATTGCACCGGTCCCACCTCCACTTCCGCCTCCGTTACCCAATTTGGTAACCACCGACGAACGAAACGCCAACGCAAGCATGACCAATAATAATAATAATAATAACAATAACAATAACGAGGATAGTCCAGACCTAAGAACGCAACTTATGGAATCGATTAGGAGTGGTACTAGGCTTAAGGTAAGGATTTTCAATGGACAAAGGCTTTTTCAATGGAACGTTTCAATACTCAGATTCCATTTTCGCTTTGCAGAAGGTTGAAAGGTCCGAAACACCCAAGCCTGTTCCAACTGGGGACTCTAGGAATGCTTTGTTGGAGCAAATTCGACAGGGCATCGAGTTGAAACGCGTTGCGAACGAAACGAAACCGAAAATTATCCCCCCAACCTTCCAAGGCGGACTAGCTAGTGCTCTGTCGAGAGCTCTCGCAGAGCGATCCAGTGCAATTCATAGTGAAAGTGATGACTCGACTAGTGATACTAGCGAGGAGGATGAATGGGACGATTAACTCAGGTCAGTGAAATCAATGTAAATAATTATTCTGCATGAGCGTTGATCATTGATCAATTATCTGCAGCTGGGAAGATTGCCTAACAAAGATCCGTATTACTATTGCAGATGAAGCGCGTAACCGAAAGGATACAATAATATACCACTGTGATAAATATGCGATCGATAAACACTTAACAGATTAGTAACTGTAAATGTATAATGTAATGACTTTGAATTTGATATCCAAAGAGGAACGAAAATCGTACACAAATGTCCCGAGCTGGGATGCATTTGATTGTATTATCGAAAGTTAAAGCACAATTAGGTGGACAGGGCAGGTAAGGACTAAAGCTTAAGTATCCTACACGACAAATTCAACGTAGCACTAAGGTAACACGAACAAATTAGCGATGTACGTTTCCATACGAGTGAAATGCATGTAGTATGCATACGATAAATATGTAGGTGGTATTACCGAAATAACATGTATTAATTTCTGGTGTAGATACTTTTAGGGCTGAGTCATTTTATATTGGTTGTCGAATTATTAATACGGTATGTACTAATTCTAATAGAATTTTCATTCGAGTGTTTACAAGAACCTGAAGTTTCAGATGTCTTCCAAAACTCTTTTACGTACGACTAGTCTTTTCTATATATCATCAATTCATGTAACATATGTATAAGTGTATATTTCCTTTACCTTAACTACAAACAAATCTATCCTTATTTGCCCTGTCCCGAACACATGGTTTATTAAATAATATTAGATCTAAGTTATCAGTGGAGCCGACAGTTGTATTTTTGGCGACAGCTAAGCAGCAAAGTAAACGCAAACTCACGCTATGCCCAGATAAATTAAGTGAAAGAGATCATTAGCACACTAGCTTGGAGGATGCGATTGATATTGATGAACTCGCTCGAACTATTCTGCGCCGCGAGCAGCGTTATATGTATTTAACATGACTAAAACTAGTACAGGATGTACTTAGACATCCTCCTGTATCTTGCGAGATAAGTAGGATACTACTAAAGCACGAGACACATACACACATATTCATTAATAACAAAGTCCTTAGGAAATCTGAACTCTATTAAATCTGATTGCGAGTGCGTCAAGGCGTCGAGGTGTCGAGAGCGACTCCGCCGATGACCACGCGAATTAAGAAATCCGTAATGATAATAAACGATAAATCCATAATAAAGATTCGAGAGAGTGAGCCTTCGTAGCATGAGAGGGAGAGAATGGGACAGGGATAGCTTATAAACTGAGACCATGGTCACGCAATGTAACTGAAGCGCTTGGCCCACATATGTTCCGAAGTTCCGATGTAAGGGATGGGATGCGCAGTGTTTCCCAAAATTTCATCTTTAAAATAATTGATAGCACGCACTTTTTGGGAAAGACTGCTCGACGAGGCGACGAGGCGGCGAGGTAAAGGAGCTCTGTAACGACTGTATATCTTCACGTGTGTGATATATAGGTATAGCGCCGGTCGGAGTCAAGCGCAAATGAGAAATTGTCTGTGGCACGGTACGAGGCACAAGGTATGCACTTTTGCTACTATGGAGAAATCCTAGTCACACGAGAAACAAGGAAGAATGCGCGAATTATTATAGTTATTGTATTTTATTATATTCTATAGGATATTGGGATGACGCCGAGGGCGTCACGCGTGTCTTGACACACACACACACACACCCTCGCCCGACTGAAACCTTTATGTCACGCGAATTCGCCTTCCGCACTGTGCGGGGGCTAAATCATTTGTTAACTATAGTGATCTGTTGATCAATTGATCGAGCGCGGCGTTGTTGCATTTAGAGAAGAGAGCAGAGGGAATATAATATACGGGGATGTATTCTACAGCATTAATTCGAGAATGCGTTTCATTCTCCGAGTACATGTAAGGGGCGAATGTGTACGGTTACGTTGCCAAACGTATCTCATTCGCACTTGCAACTTCCTCACAGGAAGAGCCTATAAAAAGGAGAAGCATGGAAGAAAAATCGTGGATTTAATTTAACAAGCAACTTCCTTTTACCATATTCTTCTTTTCTATCATCTATTGTAGTGCTATTAAAGATATGTACGTGTAGATAAGAATATGTAGCGCGGGCTCTCGCCAGCAGAAGAACATATGAACATAATCAGGAGAGCGGACGACTTTGGTAGTCTGTCGGCAGGATAAAGACTTAGCGCGCGAGCCGAGGAAGCGAATGAGGGACGCACGTTAGGCGAATGATGAAATGCTAGATTTGTTATATGTACATAGTTATAAAAAGAACGTTGAATATACGTTACAAATAATGTTTATATTATTTATTTAACGATTAGCTTTTCTATGTAATGGAGGACTAGACGCACTAGACTAAGCAGCATGCTGGTACTTGGCGTGTGTTGTAATGTCGGTTGTACTGGTTTAATCGAAGTGAATATTTTTGCTATGGATATAAGCGGCGAACCAAGAAAAATATATATACGCCGTGTCGCGACTGAGAGGAGAGTAAAACCGGGGGAAAAGATACGCCAACGGAGACCTGCACTTTTCTCTTCTATTGTTCGCAATGATTCTCTCCTTTCGTTTGACCGCCTTGCCATTCAACCAGGCCGTTACTTGTGAACAACATTGTAATCACGAATCTCTCGGTCGTGAATTCGATGATATAGTCATTCGCACCTTGCATTTATCTTTCTATTACGTCATTATGTCATTACGTCTTTTGCATAATCGGCAATGACATGGCAAGAGTATGTCCGCATTTTAATCACAGGATTGTTAAACATTCGAGATAAGGCATATCAAACTTTATAGTAGAAGAAATAAAACAAAAAGGGTCATTCATCCTTGCTACTGTGCTGGCCGTGAAGCAATGCGCTTGCGCACAGGAATCAAATGATACACATGACTACCGCGCTGTAAAACGCCGAATGCTGTATGTATTGGCGGAAAAAGGCGCGATTGGCCGCGCACAATCAAATTGTGATTGATGCGGACACGGAGGTGCAACAGCGTTCGCAGCTTCTTCCAGAAATTCACTCCCGCCTAGGGTTCCGCTTACACGCCTCCTCGACAACGCGGGGCAAAATGACGAAAGCGCACCAGCTGTAATTTCTATGCACAATTATTAAAGTTCACGCAACGTGACAGTACTTTCAACCAACAGATTGGAGTTTGATTTGCTCTCACCACACGCGACACGCGGATTGGGGGTATTTGTCGACGAGCACGGAAAAATTCATAACATTTTATTCATTAAGAGTAACTCGCTATATTTCGCTTAGCTCGACGAATGCTTGATTATAGTATACAGAATATCGATTTCTTTGATTGATCGGTCGAATGCCATTGGGAAACAGGTTCAAAAAATTGAAGAAAGACTTATCTATCCAATCACTGTCGCCGAGTCAGTCGACTCCAAAAATAATTACAAATTATATTTAATTTGTACAACATAATAGAACCATTACTAACTTTTCCTACGAGAGAGCTGTTTACGCGAAGAATGCTAGGAAATCTAATCTCCGAACGCTTATAAAATCGACGGCAGTAGAAAACGCGTACGAGAAAGTCCCTCGGGGCAAACCCTCGCACAAAACTATTCCTAAAACATTGCATTGTTCCTCTGGACCTTCACGTGTTCCCATTGAAGACTACCGGCAGGGGTGGCAGTGGGGCCGGCGCAGTTATACTGAAGGCGGCAATGAAGACGTTTATGATAGTAATGAGGAAGACTCCAACGACCACGTAATTATTGATCCTTCTGGCATTCGGCGACTTGGACAGGCCCTTGATATCGAAGCGGCCCTTGAAGATGAGGCTGATACCGACCGCGATCTGAAATCGCATTACACCCATCAGACCGAGAGGTTCACTTGATACCAACAATACACCGAGTCAACAATTCGCGACCTACCTGAAGAATAAGGCTGACAACAATGAGGCAAAGGATAACAAAGAAGGTGGGACTGTTGCGCTGATATTCAATGAGATATCTCAATTGATTAGCATTGGCGGTGATAAGCGCGACATCCATCATACCCTGCGCCACGGTTTTTTTAGCGGCATAGGTGTTAACCTGCCGGTAGGCCTGTCTCCTCTTATCCGTCGTATCCACCGATCCTGGGCCATCCCTCACCACCACTTCCTCCACCTGTTTATCCTCGCCCGCTTCCAGGCTCTTCTCGACCTCGTTGAGATCGACCAGCGACAATTCCCCGGCTCTCACCACAACTTCCTCCACTACCTCCGTCTTACTCTCGGTCGACTCCATGCGCTCCATCTCGGCGACGCGCTCCTGGGAGCCTGCACTCCTACTTCCAGGGTGGCGCAGCGATCCGCTGGCCCAACAGTCGCCCGGTCCTCGCGGTCACTCGCACTGCAATGTCGTCGGCCAGCTGATGTGCACCTGCAACGTATCAGAAATCGTTTGGGCAATCGGCTCGAGATAAAGAGGAGTCCACTATTGCGACACGCTGATCAGTGAGACAGCATGGCCACTGAATAAGGTGAGGCGTCGATCTTCGATGCTAATCGATAATCCACTTTTAGATCACTTGGGTCCGTCTACCTGGCAGCCGGTAAATATCAACAGGAGCACTGGGTTGCGATTCCACCGCCGGGATCGCCGGGATCACCGGTAACAGTTATGGGTCTCGGGCTCGACTAGGAGATTCTCTCGGCTCGGGATCGCCCGTCAGACTGACGGCCTAACAACAATAACGATAACTTTTATCGTGCTCTACATTTTAGTAGCACGGCGCCCGACAAAGCCGCAAATGACGTTCCGCGCGCCCGAGGACGGGAAGGAAGTGCCCGGGGACGCTGACGACCATCTACCAACAGAAGCCTCCGACCAAAACACATACACGAGCCTCAACCTATCGCCGGTTTATCGAAACCCATAGTTGAGCACAAAGAAAGAAAGTTCAATGTGACAATGGCGATAGTGCCAGCAAGGTTTTCCTTCTGTTTGCCTAGTTTCTCCTCGGAGGGCATTTCGCGGCACGCGTCTTCGGACAATGGATCGATTATTTCGAAGAAATTAATTGATTAGCTGCTGAAAGCGAGAGACGATTTATACCTCGGTAAAACATGCCTGGGATTCTGGGTTCTTTACACTTACCTGTGGCGACAAGTTGCACAGTACCAAAGAACAAGAAAACTACTCGAACAAAGCCTTCATTAATTTAGTTAATATTATAGAACGAATATAATAGATGAGTATAGCGGTTTAACTATAATCGAATCAATTGTCCCACCTGCGACGTAGTACCCCAGTGGACCCGGCTCGATCTAAGATGAGTAAGTCGATCGTGCAACCGATAAATAGTGATGGAATACTAATCGTCCGGATGACGCCAAACAATCCACACATTTCTCCACCTGGCCTTATCAATTACCTCCCGTTCGGTCTCTCGCCTTGGCACTTGCGTATCGCGAGTATCGCGGGTGCAGTGGCACCCGCGCGTGTTGACGGAAGTCCTTACTATCGGCAATAACGCGCAAAGTGTACTCTGCAAGTTAAGTGGAGATTCACCGATTACACCGCTCGAATAGGCCTCGCTGCTTTCGCGATAGGAGGTCGTGTCGGTCGTGATTGCATTCTCCCGCACGCGCCGCCGTTTAATCGCGCCTTTATTCATCATCGGCGTCGATCGAGATAACGCTGATAGGAGGAGCTAGGTGAAGGCCGTTTCTTCCAGCGACGAAACACTCTTTCGCAATCAGAGCCAGCAATTGCAGGCTGAACTTGACGATTGCTAATTGTAGGGGAGGATGCCTGCGGTTTCTTGTTTTCGTTGGTTTAGAGTCCCAGCAGCATCTGCCCTCTCTCTCTCTCTCTCTCTCCCTCGCTCTCATTCTTTTTGTCGGGCGATTTGCGTTTACGTATTATCATTATCGTGGCACCGCGATAAGCCTGACACTTTCCAGCAAACTGGCAATCCGTTTTCGTCACGGGCCTGTATATCGAAGTCATCGTCTGATCTCTGGAGCGCTAGTCTCCGCAGAGGGTCCAGTGTGATAACATCGAAATGACGAGTCTCGTAAGTCTCCCTAGTGTAATTGCAATCCATGTATAATAAGTTAACAACTAATGGAGCGATCCCGGCGCAGGAGGGTTGCCAGAAACTATGGGGCGGTCGCTTCTCCAAGGACATCGATCCCGACTTCCACAATTTCAACGCGTCCATCCAGCTGGATAAGCGAATGTACGCCGAGGACATAGAGGTTCGCCATACGCTTAGAGGAGTTAATAATGAGACACGGATTTGATAATTCGCTCTTGTTTAGGGGAGCTTGGCGTACGCAAAAGCTTTGATGAAGGCGCGTCTCCTGAGTGAAGAGGAAGAGCAGGCCATAAGGGAAGGATTCACTCAGGTACAACTGGAATAAAATTCCCATATCGATTGGAAACGAATTTCCCAGACACTTTTCATGACTGCGTATCTAAAAACGAACTGAAAATGACTGCAGGTTCTGTCGGAGTGGGAGAGCGGCACTTTCGTTATAAGAGGCATCGACGAGGACGTTCACAGTGCGAACGAGCGAAGGCTCTCGGTAATTTTTTCTTAATTGATGCCACGTGGCCTGGCGTTCGGCCTGATTTCCAAAGTGTGCCGCTTCCCAAGGCCCGGCTAAATTAGAGTCTGAAATGTTTAGGAAATCGCCGGGGAGGTCGCGAAGAAATTGCATACTGGACGCAGCCGGAACGACCAGACCATCACCGACACGAGATTGTGGCTGCGCAAGTCTATAGATAAGCTCGCTTTACGAATAATCAACTTCATTGAGGTAAAAGTCCGCTGGGTTCACCAACTTTCTCGCGTTGTTTAGATTGATAGCCGTCTATTGTGTGTTTAGGTGCTGGTGGCACGTGCCGACAGAGAGACACGCGTGCTGATGCCAGGTTACACGCACATGCAACGCGCGCAACCTGTCAAGTGGAGTCACTGGCTGCTCAGGTACACAAAGTCCCCAAACAATACCACTTGTAATAACTGATAGTTAATAGATAGATAATAAGCGATAGGTAGAGGTCGTAGAACTCGGAAGTTTAATTCTTAAGTTTTACCGTAGTTATGCCTGGTACGCCAAGTCCGACGTCGAAAGGCTGGAGGAGATTCGCAAGCGCGTGAATGTACTGCCACTGGGCAGCGGCGCTTTGGCAGGAAATCCATTCAAGATCGACCGGTTGTCGCTAGCCGATGACCTGGGATTCGAAAATGTCACTTCCAATAGTATGACTGCAGTGGGGGACAGAGATTTCGTGGGTAAATATCTGAATTCTGAATAGTTTATTTCAAGAAGCAAATCAAGTCATTTCGCATTTTTCATCGACCTCATCTTAACTGTACTTATGCACAGCGGAGTTTCTCTACTGGGCGTCATTGTCTTCCATCCACTTGAGCCGACTTTCCGAGGACCTGATAATCTACAGCACCGACGAGTTCGGCTTCGTCGAGCTGGCGGACGAGTACTCGACTGGCAGCAGTCTTATGCCCCAGAAGCGCAATCCTGATTCCCTGGAGATCATTCGTGGGAGAACTGGCACCCTTCTTGGCAAGGTTACTACAAAAAATTGCATAAAATGTTGATAGACTCGTTGAAAAACCAGTGTAACTAATCATTCTACCTGCGATCAGTGTACTGGTTTCATGGCGACTCTCAAGGGCATCCCGTCCACGTACAACAAGGACCTGCAAGAGGACAAAGAGGCGTTGTTCTCGGCGTTCGATCTGATTTATGAGATGTTCCGCATCGCCACGGGGGCACTGAGGACGCTCGAAGTCAATATCGACAAGTGTCAGAGCGCACTGACGTTCGGCATGCTGGCCACCGATCTCGCTTACTATCTCGTCAACAAAGGAGTGAGTCGGCCTATAATTGTAGTATTAATAACGTGGAAAACTATAATTTTCTCAATATTTTCAGATTCCATTCCGGGAAGCTCACCATCTGGCTGGCAAAGTGGTCGCCCTGGCGGAGAGTCACGGTCTGCCACTTTGTAACTTGAGCCTGGGTCAACTTCAGGCAATAAGGTTCGATTATTCAATCGTTAAGCGAATTCAAATTTGGATATTCCACTATAACCGTATGATTGATTTTCAGCCCCTTCTTCGACAGTGATGTCATGCAGATATGGGACTTCTATGAGAGCGTGGATCAGTACAAGGCAGTCGGCGGCACCAGCGACAGTGCAGTCCAAGAGCAAATCTCCAATCTCAAGCTCTGGATGGAACAATATCGCAGGCCTCAATGTTAACTTTGGAAATAAAAGTCTCTTCTAAACCTAAAAACTATGCAAGAATTCTAATGGGTGAGATTCGCAGAGCAGGAACAGTCGATACGACTTGACCCTGCGTTCCAGTCAATTGTTCCTTCGCTTCACAGGATCATCGGCGTCTCGCGACAAATTTCCCTACATTCGACAACTCGAGTCGCGATTCTCCAAAGTGCCGATTAAAACTATCACTTACCAATTGGCAGAGCGCAACCATTCGATCGTCAAACTCGAATTCTAGTATGATCTGAGAAAATTCAATGCGGAACTGTCGTCCCGGGGCGAAGCCATGCAGATCACCGAGCGAGTAGGTTACGTGGTGATAATATACTGGAGCTTCAAACTGAGCAGGATAGTGGCGGGGCGGATTTATCGCAAGTTGTGGCCGAAGAGCTCGACGGTGGATCTGCAATCTATGGGGAAATGGGCGGCGATCACGGGCTGCACCCACGGAGTAGGCAAAGCGTACGCAGAGGCTTTAGCCAAGCTAGGTCCCAAATCCCTTAACATTTCATTTCCATTTCATTTCCATTTCATTTCCATTTCATTTCTTTTACACCGAGACCCAATGAATTACATTAAATTCAACTCTCGATTTTTACTCCAAAGTGAAATGTACAACTACAGCTCAATAGCTCAATTTAAACCTTGACAGAGGTTTCGTTACACTGAAACTTTAATCATGTGGCAGGTCTGAATCTGATCCTAATAAGTCCGGAGGTAGAGAGCTTGGCGTCGGTGACCAAGGAGATTGAGGCTCTCTACAGCATCAAGACAAAGATAATCAAGCTCGATCTCGCCGAGAACTTGGAGGCGTTCAGTAAAATCGAGAAGGAAACCTACGGCCTGGAGATCGGCGTTCTCGTCAACAATCTCGGCCTCTGTTACCCGCACCCCGAGTACTTCCTCGACCTGCCGCGAAACGACAAGATCTACATGAGCATCATCCAGTGCAACGTCATCGTCATCACGAACATGTGTCGGATCATTCTGCCGCAAATGGTGATGCGAGGGAAGGGCGTCGTCGTGAACATATCCTCGGCGATGGCTGTTCTGCCGAGTCCACTGCTAACAGTCTTCGCCGCTACGAAAGCATACATAGTCAAGTTCAGCAAGGACCTGCAAATCGAATACGCTAGGGACGGCATTATCGTGCAGTGTCTGCTGCCCGGCACCCTCACCAATCATACCATCGACTCGCCGAGACCCAGTTGGTTCGTACCCACTCCCGAGATCTACGTCGAGAGCGCCATGGAGACCGTCGGGAGGGAAAGCGTCACCACTGGCTTCTTTCAACACTCTTTGCTAGTTGCCCTAGGAAAATTCGTTTACCGGCTTTTCCCCAAATTCGTCGTCTGTTGGATCATCAGCATGATGGAGGGCAACCGAAACAATGTACTGCGCCGGTATATCGGCTAATTGGGATAAGGATATGTCGGCTGGAAATTAAACATGATGGAAACCACTGTGCCAACCGCATCCAGCACTCTTTTTTATTAGCTGCGGCAGAAAAGAAAGTTAGATTTAGCGCGTCTCGATCAGTAATTAGGTATAGGAATTTCTACTCGTCCCTAAGGGCCGAATTAAGCACTCCAGTTCCTCGAGTATCAGTGGGCTGTGGAAATGGGCTTTAATTCAATTCTGGACAGCTCTCCGGTGAGAGACAAATTCCTGGATCTGCCGGGTGTCCATGCTCATGAAGAAAAAGTGGCCCGGTGCTCCGGTGCTCTTGCACCAGGAGAGATCACAAATCGCACGGCTTGGAGGTTCATGAAGAAAAAGTGGAACAACGCACAGGGTGTCTCTCTGAATTGCGACTTGCACAGTTCTTAACTACACACGCCTTTCTTTCCACTTGAAAACAAACTATTCACCCACGTCCCAGATTTATATTATAATTCACTTAAACCTGGCGATTCTTTTTTCCGGGGGAATTCCTGTTAAACTTTTCCATTAGGGACTAGAATTTAAACGCCACTGGGTAGACGGTAGTAAGAGTTTTCCAAGCTTGCATCTCAGGGTGCTTCTGTGGTGGGGTTGCGTTTATAAAGCTCTCGAGCGGTCTATAGCCGATCCTTAGTTCTGAACCACCTCGATGAAGCTAAGGGTTGTTCTTCCAGTTGTTCTCTTTTACTTTCTGCACGGATGGATTGGCGCGACTTTTGTGCCCGTGGATTTCGGTAGGATCCGAGTGGTGGTCGATTGAATTGACACGTAAATTTAATAGCTAATAATCGCAGATCGGAAATCAAGAACTTTGGAGAAGATAATCGATTACATTGGCGAGAGGCCGCATCAGATGGACGCAGATGTTACTCTAGGAATCGCTATTGTTGAGGGTGAATTGAGAATCCTGTTTAGAAAAATTTTATGAAAATTAACACTAATTTTTATTGATTCATTAGCTAATATAGCTGGCGCGCTGTTGCACGAGAATTCTCAGTATCTCGGGGATATCTACACGCACGTTCTTAAAAATATATTAATCAAGTGTGAACGAACAAGGTTGTACTTGAAAGACCACATTGCTCCTGAGAATATGAATACGGAATTCTGTGAGTAACATAAAACGCGTCACGATTCTTAGATGGATATAATTAATCATTTTGCAGTACAAAGTATATTGAGTGATCCTGAACTCTGGCTGCGGCGTATATCCTGGAGAAATGTCTCAAACACGATTGCCCAACCGAGCACCAATTTCACGAACGAAGGTATCATTAATATGACGATGCAAGGTCAACCCAAAGAGCTCGAGAGCGATTACTGTCTCGTCCGAATAATCCGCAACAGGCTATTAGGAAAGTGCAAAATTCCCAGACTGTGTCTTGCAATGTTAACTAAAGGAGAACGGGCCAGAGGATATCCACTCACTCACAGACTGCTAAACATCCAAATCGCAAAAGCTGTTAGTACTATTTACACCAGTTTTTATGGCAAAGCCACTGAATATCTCTCACGCAGGTAGGTTGTCGGACAGTGGGAGGAATAAAGTCGTCCGACCTTATCCGTCAGTACTGTGATGCCATACTTGGAGATCTGATTGATATTGATTCGGCTGGATACCCTTTTAACACGCGGGACCTCGCCATGGAACAAAGTAAGTGGTTCGACATAGTAAAGTGGCAGGGTATAATGATTTCTCGTTATAAAACTTATTTCCAGTTGTCCTCTGTGGAATGGAAGGCTATTTAGAATTCATTAACGATCACTACAAGGATCTAATTCTGGATTGGGCTTATCCCAGTGGTTGCTACAGTGCTTTTGGGTATGTTGCAGATGCCGGTCTCTGTGGTTTTTCTCAATTCCAGCGGAGCTTAAAGGATATTGTGATGTTATTGTTCAAGGACTCCTCGTGGAAAGATAGGACTGGTACGAAGGACTTCTTTACCAACCGATTTCGGATGCGACAGCCATTCCACTGGCCTCGCGGCGGCAGTGATATCCGTGTACATTCGCGAGAATCTGGAAAATGCTTTCAATTAATCCTAGGCTCACCCTGTTTCTTGGACGTAGGTGCTAGTAAACAGTCTCACGCATTACAAACAAAAATAATTTATTTTCACAGTAACAAGAGTTAAAAACAGTAGATATAGATATGAGTAGAATGGGAGGTTCGGGCGTGTGCGCGAGCGAGAGCGAATGGACGAAGTGGCGAGTGTAAAATAAATAGTCAGTCGTTAACCTTGCGTAGGAGGAGACTGGTCTCCACGCTGTGCCGGTGTATTGGTGGGTGGCGGGAACGTGGGTATATTTTTGCATACGCTTAACATTTTCGTTATCCTTGAAAAAAGCGATCTATTTTCGCCGGGAGAAGCGGGCGAGCGCGCGCGCGTCGTCGGCCCCTCCCAAAGAGCGATGCAACATCGGCGATCTGCCAGAGTGGCCGCGTCATTCTTTCGAAATTGACCAGTGCTCGACCTGTATTCAAAGAAAATATGAAAAATCTCAATGCGGAAATCCTACCCTATACACAGAAGATGATTGCCCGTCCGAGAAATGCATCGCGATTTATGGATATTGGGAGGGACTGGTGCTTTGGTGCTAGTGCGTACTCGAGGATCGTAAAATTAAGAACAGTTATAAAAACGAGTCTCATTTTTTGCGCGTGGCGCGCGGAAGAAGAGTCTCGATTCTTAAGTAGTAGAAAAAGTACGAGTTGGCCCGGATGATAAAAAGCGATGGACTCTTAATTTGACGATCTCCGTGGGCGCGCAGGCGCTCGAGGAGCAGCCGGTCTAATTCCGTGGTGAGAACAACTGCTGTAATCGGCAGGTCGTCATCGATTTACTTCACGGTCGCCTGTAGTTGTACGGCCTTCCGTAAGGCCCCATCCGCCGGTTCATCTTCTCGATCCTCAGCTGCTGGAAGTAACTGTACACCACCAGCCACATATAAGTGTAGACCACTGCGAACAGAATCGGTTTCATCTCATTATCCCGGCTACATATTTGCTCGGCGAGCGGAGGCTCGGGTCATCCTTGTTCCGCGCGCGCATTTGTACCCGGAGTCCACAAGAAAGGCCGGAGACCATTATGAGGTAAGGCCAACGGGTTTCCAAGTGGACGCGGGCTCCCTCGGTACGTGTAAGCGTCGAGGACGACGGCCGGCTTCGTGAAACTCACCGACGGCTACGAGGCCGAAAACGAGCCAGAGGACACCGTTGATGACATCATGGTTCACGAAGAACATGATCGAGGTGTAAAGCACGCTCACCAGCAGGGCGATCGCCAGCATTATGCCCAATGCTACCCACGGTAGCATCATAAACGTGTTTCTCTGCGAAGCACAGTCAAAAGAAACGTCGTCATTCTCCAACTCGAATTTAATCCCACGGGATACGCCGCTCTTTCCATGTATTTACCCTAATCGCCCCGATTATAAGGAGCAGCGAGATCAGAATGGTCATGCAGAGGTTGATGGCGAAGATGATCTTGACGGTCGTCTTGTCGAGGATGTCGATGATGATCGTCTTCCATTCTACGTTCGTGGTGAAGATCACGATCAAAGAGATGACTGCTAGTATCTGTAGAAAGATATCACACGTACAATCCTCCTGAAAGCTTCGCTACGAGTTTCATTGCTTTCATCCCAGACACATACAATACCGCATACTCCGCTGAAGATGGTGCCCGTCTTCAGCGAGCAACATCTGCAACACGTTTTCAGCTGCATCCTGTGGGCAATAATTCCGAGTATACTACACCACTAAAACCTCGGACTTACGCTAGATTTTAGAGCGAGTTGATAGTACGCCGCGCCAAAGCGGACCTTGAGAAAGTGGTTCAATTTGACTAAAGGCCTAGTTGGCATTGAACGGAAGAGTCGAGTGAATCGTCTGGCAGCAGGTTCTCTCATTACGAGGTTAAGGATGTTGCAGCCGCGTGGCGAATGATAACCGTCGAGAGAGCGGCAATATGGGTCATTGGCATCTAGGTAGCTCGGCTCTATTTTCGAGCCTTGGGTAATTCCGTCTCTCCCTGTCGCTGACCTTCCTTCCTACGTTTGTTATTTCTCCAGTCGCTGGTATCCGCTCGCGGCGAGCCAGCCGGCGGCGGCGGCCCTTTCGGTCATCAACGCACATTCTAGCCTGGCGAAGGTACATCGAGGAAGGTGTAAATCACCTCTATTCCAAACACCCCACTCCTCCCTGTTCCCTGATGAATGGTATATCTTTGCTGGCAGTGACAGTCGTTATATTAAGATCGCGTTCCGATGTGGAGCGAGACAGTCACGCTTAATTCGCCCCCCGCAATTGGCTATTGTCATCCGCCCATCCCTATTCTCTTCGAAGACATGCGACGCACGCACATTTGTATTCTTCGCACTTCCGAGGTTCGGCACTCTGTATTAGTCCAATTTGATTTGACTCTATCGATTGACCAGTGAGCACGAGCAGTGAGAGTAGTTATGTTAACGAGGCCGACGAAACGCTGCCGATAGAAGCGAACCGGTTATCGCGCGAGGGTTATCGCTGCCATAACCGTCATAACAGTGTCGGCTCTGGTAGCCGAAATTACGCAAGTGCCCGTGGGGTTCAAGGGCAGCAGAGTGGGGGGCAGCGATCCTGACAAAGGGATTGAAAGGGATCGCGTCGCATCGTCGCATGTTGTATGTTGGATAGATTTATATTGGAACCGAGAGAGTCGTGTACGCCGCTCAAGAGGAGTCACGAGCGTTGAATGTCGCTCGCACGACTTGTCATAGGATAAGTCCGAGAGTTGGAAGAATGAGTTAGGTAAAAGCGGCTCGCCATGAGCCTGCTCGATACACGTGACCGTGACGGTCACGGTGAGCATGAAGCACAATCGGACCCCATAAGGAAACGCATCCCAACCTCTTTTTCTGCCCGTTTCCCCTTCTCCTCCAGCCTCTACTACTCCTTGTTTACCTCGCTCAGCGCTCTGCAGTCTACAACATCGACCTTTTCCTCCTGGCGATCCTGCACGCAGAAAGAGCCAAGAGGAACGGACTAGCGCGGCTAATAATTTCCGATCGAACTTTAATAAAGCACGAGCTCACCGCTCAAAGGCAGCCATCTCATCTTTGACTGGAATCAGTAGTGTTCGGAAAGGTTCGCGCGGGCGACTAAGGTAATCCGATCCGGTGAGTAGTGTAATGAGCTCACGGTAAAACCACCATCGCACACGTAACGAACCGTCATTGAAGGCATCATTCGAGATCAGCATGAATTATTCATGCAGGTAGCTGCGGCAAGTGAAGCCCAATGCCGACGGCGCCGCGCCGTTTCAATTCCGCATTCTGCGTTATATCATTAGAGGATTTCACGCGAGCTTGTTATATCCTGTTACAATATATCGACTGACTGAGATTCTCTCGACATCTTTTAGCCTAGTTAATCGAGGAGGTAGAGAGCAACACTTGTCCTCCGATCTAAGTAAGCCCGTCGAACGCACTATATCGCAGTGCTGACTGTCCGCAAAAAAGCCGTGTTGCATCACGGAACAAGAGATCACTGTGTATTTAGAGTCTCGGCACTCTCGGCACTCTCGGCACTCTCGGACGAGCGATCGAATCTGGGGAGGACGCCCCACTCGACTCACAGCTCCCGTATTATACCAGCACTTGAGCGAAATCTTTCTCATTCCCGGACGCCTTCTCCGACACGCGTTGACTCGAAGAAATTCGTCGATACGCATTTCTATGCATGAACCTCATTTCGCACTCGCAAGTCTTGCCGGCGGGTTCGCAGCGGCTGTGAGAAAAGAAAGCGGGCGCCAATCCGCCAATGTGCGAATCGAATCGGAGGCGAGCCGGCGTAAATATAGTCGGGGCTCGGGGCCGCGTAAGCCACGTGCAGTAAACACCGGTTAAAAATATAGGAAACCACTTGACAGTGGTAGGCATAGGCAGAGGTTCCGAGCGGCGCGGGCTCGACCCAGATAGATCCATCAGGATGAAATCGAAACAAGAGGTTGCTTATCACAGCGGAGATATAGGCTTCCGTTTCTTGGTGGCCTTTTAGGGCGCAGCCAATCGCGATCGATATGAATATTACTTTCAGTGGCGAGTCTCGTGTGCTTTTAGTGAGAGATCAGTCTTGACCCAGTTATGCCACGCACACTCACGGAAGGAAAACAGAACTCTCCCGGCAGGTGGACGAGAGCCTTTTAGTCGCTCGTTCCTTCCCCTTTTAGGGTTCTGCGTCGGCTTGCCAAGAGGACGATCGTCACGACCTTCTACCTTCTACGACTACGCACTCGGCCCCCGCTGAATCACGGGCTGACTTTCGTCCCGTGAGACATTGCGTGGTAGCTCGCGTCACCGCTCTTTTCTCATCTACCTTTCCGGGTTCCGGTTTCGCTATAGTCTCTTACTAATCAACTTATACAGGTTTATTTAGTCGCGGATGGGTTTTTTATTTGTTTAGACTTTAGAAAAGGTTTTAGGGTGAAATGACCAATAGAGAATGCGATGATCTATGGATATCGTGAGTGGAATCAATGACGGGAAAACCACTCCCGTTGAATAAGAAAAACGGCACTCAGTCACGGATATTTTCGTATAGGCTCACGTTTGATTCCACATACACAGTGCGTAATGCATATAACGTAATACGAGCGATTCAATGCCACCGATGTTACCGGCCGACTGCTTGCCTAACCGAGACTTCCAAGTGAAAAGGACAATCTTTCCGTAAATCCCCTTCAATACTCTTTCCACGAATGATTTTACAATTCCAATTGCAGGTTAAGTCATTGAAGGAATCCTCACGGCCTGAGAATTAGGCTAACGACATACGTGTTGTGCTTGTCGAATGTCAATTTCACCGATCGCCGTCTCCCGAGAATCAGCGGCGGCGCTTTCGTAACACGGTTTCCGTGTTTATGCATTTCGACGGCACGAGGGCACGAGGCGACCGTCGCTCGGACGTTGCATATAACAACAAGCGGAAAAAGGAGGAAAACAGCGATCCGCGTGATATTTCTGATACGCGTCCATAAATTCGTGACGCAGCTGACCCGAGTCAAACACAGCAGGAGAACACAGGGAAATCGCGGTGGCACTTGATTTTCATAGGAGGCTTACGGCCAGCTTGGCTGGCCTCCTTTTACTTTTGCCGGCCGAAAGAAAGAGCGCGTTTAGATGCGCTAATGTAATCGGCGTGGTTTTAGCGAGAGCCGGTTGTTCCGTTGTTTTCTCAGTGTTTTTCTTTTGTTTAGATTAGCCGCTTTAATGGCCTGATGGATTATTGGCTTAACGAGGATGATTATCCCTCGGCCCCTCCTCTTCAATTGGATCTGAGCCATTGTTAGTGCAACGGAGGTAGCCAAGTTCGAAAGGGCACTGGCCTAATTACTCGGCGGGGAAGAGATCGTAACGGGTGGAGTGATAGCTTCCGGTAGGGCCACGATTTAATTCGTACGAGCCATTACGTTAATTCAGTTATTTCCAGCGATGACATCGAGCGGCCTAATGGCATTAATTGCAGACGCAGATTCGACAACCGACAACATTATAGTTTCGACCGAGGTTGGAATAGCAGGATTTCTCTCGGCCACCCGGATAAATTCCTTTCGGCCAAAGGTGAACCGTCACGAAAATACGAATGAGCCGAGCCAAGCGAAGACGGCCAAAAGGAATTTCGCATTCGTTATCTCGACGATAATGCGAAACACGCAAAAACCTTATTTGCAGACTCCGCGAGCTTCGAGACAAACACTTGTGTCTCCGGGGATCTTCGCCCCGATTCTTATCGTCGCCTGTCGACTTACCACTACGTAAACCGTCGAATGCGTGCACCAGCGAAACGAACGCTAGTTTGCCGCGGTCGATTATACAATTCCTGACAATTACTGTCTATTACCGGGCAAAGAGAACCTTTTTCGCTGCGGCGCACTCCGGCGCACTCCGGCGGCGTTAAAGCGCCGCACGAGCTCTCGCTCTTTCAAGAACTCTTTTTATCTTGCCACTTAAAGCGTGTAATGCATTTCCATTTAATGCCCACGATAACCGCTCGCCTCGGCTCGCGTTTCTACACGAAATGCATTGACTAGGTTTAACAAAGCGTACTTCCAAACGCAATTCGCGCTACTTAGTAGTTCAATCCGATCCAGCCGAGTGTATTCCCAAGCTCAATTTACAGACTTCAAACGTTCAAACACCCGTGCAATCCCCTAAAGGGCCTAAAACCACTATACAACTCTACAGAACTCGAGGGCACATATAAAACAATCTAGAAATCTAGATATCGCACACATTTGCCAGAGCAAACCTCATGCAATGATCGAGCTCGGTTTTAGAGGGTCGCTGAACGTTGGCCAGTAAATTCGAGAACTCTACCTGCTGGCAGCCTAGCACTCTCTGATCAAAAGCCATCTCGCCAATCTCGTCGCCTCTTGGCACTGTTTCACTCTTTCCCACTTCCGTCCCGCGATTCGCACTATCAACCTTAATCCACAGGGTTTCGAACTTACTTTCCAGGAGAAGTGGTCCAGGCCCACGGGAAGCTCGCGCGTGTCAGCCGTAAGGAAAGAGAGCCGCGACACTGAGGGAAAGGAAGAGCGGGGGAAATTGGCGGCGGGATGTATCTCTGCGGTGCGGGTCCAGCGCGCTCCGCTCGCGCTAGGAGATGGTCAGAAACTGTGCCAAGAACAGTGCGCGGCCGCGCCGAACCGCGATCCCGTGTACCGACACAGAGCCAGAGACACGACACCTTGCACGCACACCTACGGTACCCACACGTCCACCTACGCCCCGCTTGCGGCTTTACCAGCACGCGCGCCTCTCCGTGTGTGACTGTGCGCTACCAGCTTACCAGTAGGTACTGCGATGGTCGGCGAGCGCGCCGTCCCGATCGGATCCTCTGCGCGGAGAATCGCGTGCTACCGCTCGATCTCCCGTCATTCCCCGTCGATTCTTTTATGTTGCTGCTTTTCTTGTTTTAGGAGGAGCGCGTGAAAGCCGCACACCGAGATCGCCACGGAGATCGAAAGGGCTCGGATAGTATTTCTTAGTGGGGGCTTGCCAGTCGATGCATTACTTTCATAGTTGAGTGAATAAAGAGATTAATCCATAGAAATGTCGTAATCGTAGTTTGGTTCGTTAAGTTTTAATATGTAAGGGATTATATATGAATGTTTCGAAAGTCTTTACTGGATTTTATACATTGCACATAACATTATATTGTATTAAATTATAGTAAAATAATCTTTCAAGTAAAACGTAAAACGTAAAACGCGGTAATGTAAGATGATGTTGATACACGAAATATTCTCACCAACAAGCCGCATTCTCCATAGAAAATAGTAAACTTAAAATGACTAGATAATGTTATCGTACTTATTCTTTTTACAAGTTTACATCTGAAAGTAGCAATTGATAGTTAAGTAAATCACCGTATACATTGAGCCTGCAAAAATGTCAAATATCTGCAAGTCGCAAGGGTTGATGTTGACCGGCGATTGAGAGTGCGCTTATGCAGGGAAAGGTGAAGGCCAATGCGTGAACTTACGATGATTATCAAATGTCAGTGGAACGGAAAGTCCCCTCCTTCTCTCTAATGGGGCTGCACGATGGGCGCTGGTGGTACACAGATAGAAAGTTCTCGCTCCCCGTCCCCGGGCAGGAGCTCGCAGGCATAAGGCCCGGGGAGTTGACGTAGGTCAGGCGCGCATAAGCGTTTCAACGTTTCAAGCGAGCGACGACCCGGTAAATCGGGGACGAAGTCCAGGATTATGCCAAGTGCAATTGCGCCCTGATATTCTCATCCCGCTGGCTCGGTCTGCGCGCTCTGCCAACTGTTGTCTCGATCTCGTTACTCAATGCCAAGCTTTCTTCGATTCATCATTGTTGAATGCCAATCATTCAACAGTGGAGAGAGCCGTTCTAACAGTAATTGGAATTTGTTTCTTTTTTAAGGTTACGATCAATCTTGGGGTTACAGTCTCTATTCAATCGACATTCTTCGATCCTTCATAAATCATTATTGTAATATAATACGAAATTGTGGTAATTCATTCGATCCCTTCTTTCCTCCCTATTTTGTTCATTATCTCTATATTATCTCTATGTATACATATAAATCCGCAGCCTTCTCTTGTATGATATTTACAACTTTGCGCAGATTTACGAATCGCGCGAAATTTGCGTGTATAACGCTATAACGTCATTTCGCGATTTTTCAGTTGCGTGTATTCGCGCCACATCCATTTTCACGGATAAATAATAATCAAGGGATTGAAAATGGCCTCTTCACCACAGCGCTTCATTCTACGTTCCAACGAAAAAAAAGCACGTGCTGCTCCCGGTCTCTACTCTTTGTCCCGAACCCTCCATCCCCCTTCATCCTCCGCGTGCCGATAAAACCCGAGCAGAAACGCAAAGCGTAGTCTCTTCCTAGATACTCTACTGCTGCCCGCGCAACAGAGGGTTCGCCGTTCGCCCAATCGTCATCTGTTGGAACATCCGAGCGGCGTGGACGGCGCGTCCTGTGACTGTGGGGTGTCGACACGTGCCGGTGCCGCACTGCCGCGAAGGGCCAGTGCAGGTTAGTGCGACGCAAAGAGTCAACGCGTGTGCTTCTCTCGGATGATTCGAATGAGTTGGACGCTTTCAACGGATTTCAAGATATATAGATTGACGGACAGCTTTCAGATCAGGTGAATCTTTTCATTTAAAGTTTCCAAGACTCGAGGAAAAGCCGCGACGGCCAACGATATTCCGAACACAAGATTCTCTTAACCAATTGCTCGTTGATCCATACGTGTGCATTGACGAGACGCTGCAGACATGTTTTGATAAAAGTTGATTTAAACATTGCATTCAATATCCTCACTCGTCTCTTCTCTCATTGTCTAATTGATTGCCTAAGGCGATAATCGTAGTAAGTAACCATGAATAGAAAGTGGAAGGGATTCGCTTGAAGATCGGCATGGAATATTTGCGGGATACATAGCGGTTGGAAGTTGGAGCACAGTGCATGTCGGGAGGCCTCGTCTCAAATGTTTCGAGGGATTGACCGCTCGGCGATCGTCAGTCGTCGTGGTGGGCATTTGGGCCATTTGGTAGGGCAGTGGGGCAGTGCACGTAAAAGCTGGAAAATTCCGCGTGATCGCATCACGATCGGCGCTCGGGGAATCGTCCTGCTTCCACGCCAATCCGGAGATAAGATGCTCGGCTATCAGAGGATCCAAGAGTCGCTGGGCTTTCAGCCACTGCGAGAGACCAGTCCTCCCAATGCCTAGCTTACTTCGACGCCTCACACGAATATCCTTCCGATCAGAGATGCTGATTATTAACCTCCTGGGACTGGTAAGCCGAGCTGATTAGTCCCAGCAGGGATTTTCGAAACCCGTCTATAGAATCTGAATGTTTAGTGTCTGGATAAAAGAATTTTGAAAATTGGCGAGAAAAATGGTCTGATATTTTAATAGGTTTAATTAGAGCAGTTTAATAGCGCGGATAAACGTTTGTTGGCGAGAGTTGCGAGAGTTAATGGAAGGAATTGTGGTATTGAAATGTTGTCGTGCTTGAATTGACAAAGTTGTGTGGCGAGTGCGTCGAAATCGCGCGTAACGGACAGCAACATTGTATCTTTTGAAGGTGAACAGCACGTTGGGTTGGGTTCCTCTCAAGTGGTCCAGCGAAGTCGAGAGCGTCGGGAGTCTGCCTCTGACGAAAGAAAGCTTTGCATTCAATACAATCAGTGCGGATCGCATTAGATCGAGTTAGTCCATCCCCATTGTTCGCTACGATCGCGATCGGCCCTTTGTTAAACAAGAGCTCGATTCCTTTCCCTCTTACCTATCCCACTCCCTCTCCGCTTCCCGCACTTAAACAGCCAACCAAAGCATTTCGAGTGATTCGGAATTGAGAGTAATTAAAATCATTCTTTCCAGTTTTGACGTGGATCGTTCTGGTGAAGGTACTCGTCGACAACCTGTATACTGTGTCCTACCTCTCCAACATTTACTCGGTAATTACGTGGAGCCGACCATTTCTGCTGATACCCTGGATACTGTTCAGCTTTTTCAAGAACTTTATTCTCGAAGTGCTGATCTTCGCGATCGGTACACTCCTGGCGTTCGAGGAACGTCTGCCGCTGTTCCTCCTCGTCGAGTTTGTCATCGTGAAGGTGGTGCAGTTCAGTAAGTAGCAGAGAGAAATACAAAATACAATAATGTATTAACATGTATAAAATTAAAGAAAGCATATTGATTCTTGATTAGACTTCGCCAGCTACACGTGGTACCGGAACATACGTCTGTATCTGTTCCTCAAGTGTCGCGACAGGCTGTTGCAACTTCGTAAGGGCGTGAGAAGCTTATCGATGGCCACGAACGGCTCAAACTACTCGGCTAGGCCAAGGTCGAGGTCATTGGTTACAGTCAGATCGTTCGACAGCTCGAACGCCAATGGATTCCCCGAATCCAGCTCGCGGATTATTGACGCGCCTGATTTGACGCCGACGGAGAAAGCAATGAAGATCCTGAACGTGTCCGAGGAGGATATCCGCGAAGCTAGGAATAAAAGACAGCCGCAGTCTTCTAATGAGCCTCCGATTTCCTCCACTAACACGGACGTGGCTTCTATTCCCAGTACTGCTCGGGGGCGGTCATCGTGCAGGAGGATCGAAAACAAGACGGCATCGTTTTATTGCTTGGAGACTCCGTTAGAGCTTCCATTGCATGTTAGTAACATGCCACTATGGTCGGAGCGTGGCCAGACTTCCGCTGGAGCGCACCAAACGGCAGGGAAAACCGTTGAGGTAGCAGAAGCTCCAGACAAGCAAATTACTACGACCTTCAATATCGTAGGAAAACCGGACATTCCCGCGCAGGAACCCATTTGCAGTTTGCCTATTGCACATGTGGATAATGTGTCATCAAGTCACCAAGTTACTTCGTCCGCTGAAATGGCAGAGAAACCCTGCACGTCTATAATGAAGAGAAAAGAGCAAAAGTATTGTTCAGCCAAGTTGGGTATCGGCGAGTGTCCGATAGGAAAGTGCACGCTTCCTCAAAAGAATTCGCAGACAAGCAGCACAAATTTAGTACAAGAGACTAATTCTGCGACAGATGCGACACCTAACAAGGAGCCTGATAACATAAACAATGAAGCGGATTTGGGTAATCGTCAAAAATCTGACGAACTCAAACCGGTCAATTCAACCATCTTCTTCGATGCTAATGACCAATCGTTGACGGCCAACGAAGGGGAATGCGACGGTCAATTGTCTCCCAATAGTCTGCAAACAAAAAGGAAATTGTGTTGCAACAAGGACATGATATACGAGGAACGTCGGAAAATCAAAAAAATCGAGGAATTTCGCAGAACCCCACTACCGGAAGATTTGGAAACTGTTGGAACAACGGAAGATAATCTTAATGGTGCGTATATTTTACTTCCATTTCTATTTGTATTTGCTAATGGTTTCTAATTTATAATGTTTCGTAAGTAGGTACGAACGGGTGTCAGATATCGGAGAACAGCAAGTGCGAAGACGTGGTTGCCACTTCGTCGCAGAGTACCATTTCCGAGGCCACTTCCGAGGCAAGATCCAGTGAAAGCTGCACCGACCAAGTTTTGACGGGTGACATTTTCATTACAGAAAACGTAGCGAGGGATTTCAAGAACTCACTGAACACAAGGAAGTAGGTAGAGTTTATTATATTCTATTAATTTTTATCATCGAGATGTGATGAAGACTGATCGTTCCTACGGCTGCTTTAGATACGCGGCGTTTATTAAGTCTGAGGAATCAGGACAGAGTAAGACCGACCTACAAAAGTTTAAATCACCATATACCAAGCCGAGAAAGTCGTACTATTCACAACAGAAGAACCGACCCACGTTTTACACCTCACCGAAGAAGCAAGCGAGGGAAACCGAGAAACAATCAGCGCACCTGTCCACTTGCCGCAGGAGACTCCCGAGAGACAGCAATCTCCAGGACCAGGTTGATCTTAATAACAATCTCATTGGGTCCCAGCTGGATTCACAAAACTCGACCTCGTCGAAAATAACAATTCGGCCGGATAGACAGAAAAAAGAGTCGGGTGTATTAAAGCCGAGAGTCGAGAACAGTGGTCCTATGCCTTTAACGGAGACCACGCATGTCTTTAATTTCAAGAATGTGACAGTTCGTAATCCATCAATGCTGGGTCCTGTAAAAAGCAGCAGTAGCATTAATTCAATAGTCGAACCCACAAAAGATAAGGAATCTACCAATGAAAGTAGACAACCTCTGGCAACCTCTGGTGTTCCTCGAACACGTTCTTCCGCTGGTCGAGCAGCACGTTTCAAGCAAGTTAAAGCTCTCCGTGGTTGCGATATTTCTCACGACGAGAATAAAACGGACTCGATGCTATGCCAACAGAATGACGATGATTTATTGAAAACAGGTCCTTTTACTGAACCGAGACATCCTGAATTTCTTGATCATTGTGACAAGGAAAACATATGTTCTCATGGACCATTTAAAGAACGCATTAAACCCATGCATTCAGTTTTTTATACTGAAACAACGAACTTTGTGCCACTCAAGTCGCAAAATATTATTTTGATGAGTTCTCGGGGGTTGGATGATATTGTCCGACCGCCGTCCGGCAGTCTTTCCAGTATTCGGAAGCAAACTGATGAATTACCAGAAGCGGAGGAGAGAAGGCGCCTGACGAAATTCAGCGCTTCCAAAGAGGAAGAAGGCGAATCGAGTATATCAGCCATTAGTTCAAAGAAAATCGAGGGACAACAGAAGGGGAAGGATCTGATGAGAACATTAGCCAAAGAAGATGTCAGAAATGTTGTTGCTCCGGGAACGTCACCATCAACTTCTAGAGAACCACCAATTGAGACCCAGAGAGACATTGTCGACAAGTTCCGAAGTGGTGGAATGTCTGAAAATTCTTCGAGCGTGGTTAATTCCATTGGAATGGAGTCGGAGGGGGACCAGCAAGACACATCTGCCAGCATGGTTGGATCGACTGATGTAAATTCATCCACTGGGGTGATGAACAATACCATAATTTCATCGACTGAGCTTTCAAAGCCAGCATTGTTTGGCGACCAAGTATTCTTTAGTATTCATCACATACAAGACAGAGTTAATGATGTAGTGAAAACACTTGATAGATTGGAAAGAAAGATGGACATTTCTGATGTCTTTGAGCATATAAGTACGATAAATATTGAGGAGAAGGAGGGCGATAATGATGAATCGCGCCAAGTCCCTCCAATTATTGATGCATGCAGTAATAATACATCTAAAAATGACACAGATAAATTTGAAGAGATCTGTGGCAAGGAGGAACCTGTGGGGTCGCAAATGGGCGATCTTCTTTCATTGGAGACATCGCCCATAGTTATTGATGAAGCTGATGAGCAAAATGAAGTAGTAAATCCTGCAGTTCCTGTTTATAGCAAACCAGAATCAGCAATAGAAAGCATTGACAGTGAGAAGTCGCAGATACTAAATCAGAGCGGCAATGACAATGGTAGTCCTCGATCGGTGGTTCATCTGGAGAAAGTGCTGGGTACAATAGATTATAATACCGACTTGCACGATGAATTTCGCAAGATTGATCACTTGGAAACTTGCATCAAACCGCTTGTTGAATCTACAGAAAAAGTTCAGAACGTGTCGGAATGGGGAGCATTACCAACAATCACTGTTCCATCCGAAATAATACCTGAAAGTCTCCCTAAATCAAAAGAGCCAGCGATTGAGAGACCGGATGAAGATGCAACAGAAACGGAAACTGCACGGATTCCTCAGAATGAAGAAGAGGAAGAACCCATTGAAGGTATAGATACCAGGAATGTACCCCAACCAAGATTACCAATAACTACCATTGCACTGTTTTTTATTCTGGTCATCAATTTCTATCTGAGTTACTTCTACACAAATGTTTTGAAGCCTGTTCTTACATATACATTATCAAGCATATTCTTCACGATCTTAACACTAGTCGAGCGTCCCCGAACTAGTCATTCAGATCCACCAACAGAGCTGTCAGATATTGAGGAGGAAGTGGGGCAATCCGAGAGTGAAGACGAAAATATACCCGAAATGAAAAGTGACCTATTGCTCAGTGGATGCAAATCGGAAGTCGAAGAAGCGGCTGATACAGAGAGAGCTTTCGCATCGTTATCTCAAGAACAAGAGTCAATGGGCACCGATACTGAACCAGCGAATTCAACGAATACTGAGGAAACAATAACCGACAAAGAAGTGGGGAATTTCAATGCTATCGATCCGAAACTATTGCGCCATCGCATCTTCCAAGAATACAGAGATGCACCAAAGGAAGAGTCTGACTTCGAAGATTCGTTCAGAGTTGCCAAGATCTCAAAATCGTTCAGTCCAACGAATGTTACGTTAAGCGATTCGGTCCAAATGAGGCAATCAGATCCGGATCTCCAAAAAGTTGCCGCGCAGATGGCAAACATGATCGAGAATTGTCATCTCTCCAATAGCGGAGCTTCCACGGGCACGTTACAATCGGACTCCGGCGAAGACACGATCTCGTTGGGGCAGGGGAGCAGCTTTGAGGAGTTTCCCAAGGACCCTATTCCCCACGCCGAAAGTCAAGTCTAATTCTCTTCTACTTCTTTCGGCGTTATTACTACAGTTCCGGTATTTTTAGATAATTAACTTGCTACCGAGCTTGTTTCCACTGGTGTGTGAGATGCAGTGAAACAAGCAGACAATAAAGTTCGCAAATTCTGGAATGCATCCTTTGGGAATTTGTATTCGTTCTACTCTGCTAATATTGTTTTTAATCCGAATTTTTTTTTTATTTTTGCCTACCGCTACATGCGGATGAAGCATCCAGTTGGACGGCGTCGGTAGGATTATTCCTTTTTAGCATAATATATTAGGTTTATTCCTTTATTCCTTGTGCAATCAGTGAACGAGAGAATGTTTAGTTAAGTGTTTCGCATATGTTCCGTTCTAGTTTGTCGGAATGTATATCTGATCAGTATTATAAGGCATTTAATAAAGATGCATCTTTTGAGTTAGACCTCTGGAATGTGTTACTTTACAGGGAAAGTACGATGCATAGTATATTTTACCCTCATAAATTTATTTTACAGATCCGTTAGATACAGATTTATATTAACAGGACAAGAGAGTGGCATGTTTTCAACAAAGAATTCATGCCACAAATAACTGTCCTAGGTTGCATTTAATAGTACGCTTTATTCTACGTTTGGCATTTACATTTTTACAATTCACCACTGTTAGACTTCCCTCATACGATCGTGTGCGATATATCATACATACTACTAACAAACGAGAGTCCACCAATTTTGCACTTTTTCGTTCAACAGGTTTCATCGTATCCCTGGTGAGAATCGTGCACGACATAATCAGGGTCACAGACAGTGTCTTTTACCGCTTGCCTCGCGTTAGCTTTGTAGATCCTGTAATTGATCTTGCCGCTATCGATATTGCCATATAGATACATGGGCAGCCTATTGGAGATGGTCCAGATATTCTGGTCGTACTCGTGGTCCACGCGCATGTCGTTCGGGAAGACCAGTGATACGTTGTTCGTTCCGACCACACCTAGATTCTGCGGGATATACTCCTTCCTGGTGTCCCAGCACCACACGGAATCCCTGGTGACCATGTTGAAGAACATCACCCCGTTCCTGTCGATTGCGGATCCCGAGGCGTGTCCGTAGTCCTTTGCCCTCGGCCTGCCAATGGGCATAAACTTGTCCGAATTCTCCTCGACCGCTCTCTTGTCCCGCAGGACCGAAGTCGAGACCGCGAACTCCCGGAAGCTGGACATAGGGTGGAAGAAGAGCGTCCTGTCATTGTGGATGTCGACGGGACTCAAAGCGATGCCGAATATGCCGTCGGTCCACTGGAATTTCATGCCGTGCAGCTCGTACTTGGAAGCAAGGGGATCGGGAAAGAATAGGTGGTGCTCGATTCGGAAGGAAGAGTCCGTGAGGAAGTCGTAAACTACTATTCCAAAGCGCCAGACGTCCGACATGTAGGCCATGGCGGTCGCGCAGTCCTCGTCCCGAATGTCGACGACGATGTTGGTGTACAGAGAGTCCTCTTTCACTTGGTCCTCGGGAAAAGTGTACTTTCTTATAAGGCTATCGGTGTTCAGGTCGAAAATAAAGAGGGCGGGCGGACACTCCTGCTTGAGTTTAGTCGCCACATCTACTTTGCCGGAGTCCAAGACCCACAGGCGGTCGCATTCGTCTACCTGGACTCGAAATACCGACGTCAAGCCTTCGCAGTTTCCTAAACATTAGTGAAAAGCATCTTGTTATTAACTCTCCGGGTTTCCGCGGCTTGGAATTCATTTCGCCTCCTCGCACCTGTCCTGTGCCATTCCCAATTGGGGTACGGCCTCATTTTGGGGCTCTTGGTATTGGACGGTTTTGGCACCGTAGCAAGAGTGGCGGGTATGCCGTTCTTCCACCTGGGTAGAGTGATGAAGACCTTGTCCTTCCACACTTCCAAGCCCAAGGGTAAATTGTTCTCAGCCACATAATCCCCGTTGTAGACTGCAGCATCTCTCGCCTCTAGGCTCCCGTACTCGAAGTCAACGGTGGACCACGCGTAGACCTTTCCCAATTAATACACCATCCATCATACCTCTAGTTATCCAGTTCCTTAAATATCTATATCGCTTCGCGCTCCACTTACCAATTCCATAGCCGGACCCGCGTAGTCGTCTTCCACCGACGTCTGTCCACCTCCATAACTATCCCGATGACTTTCCAGCTGATTGACGGAGCGCGGGTCAGTCTGGAAACCGTCCAGGCCTCCTGCGATTGGTCTCCTGAAGATGCCGTGTCGACTGTAAGCGCCGATAAAGCGCTCGGGTATTTCCGGGGTCGAGCCGTAAAGGTGATTACTGTAGATCGGTGTTGTCGCCTGCCTGTCCACCAAATTTTCCTGATGCGACGTCTCGCAGGTTATGTGACCCGGTAGCTCATCATGGCTCGATATCAATTTCTTGTAATTCCTCAGGGACTAATGAGAGAAATTTGCCTGGTATTCATAACGACGTCCATTGCAAGTATGCGGAGCACTCGGAGCGCTGTTCCATTTTTACCGCGAGTGGCAAACGTCCGAGTGGCTCGCTCCATATTCATGATTACGGAAGAGTGATGCAAGATGCAAGGATCATCTTACCGAAGGAAAGCCGGAAGAAGTTGCGATGGAGGTTCTGGGGTCGGGGCTTTCGAGATTACGTGCCAGCGCATTCGCTCCAGGATGCCCGGCGAATTCTTGCGCGCCCAGCAGGGACATGGAGAGCAGCCATGGCACGATGTTCCCCATACCTGGACAAGATCAAATCGAAACCTGAATTCGGCCTGCTATTCGGATTTTCTCTCCTTCTATGCTTAAGTAGGATTAGATATATTTATGTTAAGCCTCTCTATCATCACCATCGACGCGGTAGTGTTACCGATTTCCCAACCAAACGAATCAGCCATGCCGACCTAGTTACCTCCATCACTCCGATGCTCTCGAGCTCTCGTAACACGACGGTTTCGCCCCGAGGATCCTCGCTTACCATAATATCGATCCCACGTATCGCCATTATTCTTCACTTCCAATCGTTAATGCGGCGCCGGCCATTCTATGCAAAACTAAACTGGTAACACTATTCTTGTCTTTGAATATCAAAGCTCCTGCCAAATTGAATTTTACTAAGTTTATTCCTAATCTCAGTAACTTTTCTGTCCGCAGCGAAAATTCCAATGGTCAGGTGCATATTGTCTCAGGCTGCTTAGCCTGATTGAAGGTGCAGTGATGTTCAAGGCTCGCGCGGTGCTGCATAAAATGGGCTCGATTATACTTGCGAAAGCCATGCTGGCGAGTGGTGCTACTCCACTCTCGTAAATATTCATGGGCCGAGGAAGAACAGGGCGGTTGGGAAATTTCGCGAAATATTTCGTGAGCGCCGAAATCAGAACTTGTAGTTTTTGGGCGCTAAATCGTTCGCGATCAATCATTTATCGATTACCATAAACCTTGGGCGCATGGGTCGGTGACCGGTCATTTGTTAGAGCGATTACAACATTTGGCCCGGTTTGTCTTAAGTGAGGCGTCCGAGGTGGAAGATATTAATTGGATTTGCCGGGCGAAGGTAAGCGAGGTGAATGGGTATACTGGTCATCGTGATTCCTGAGTGCAGAGTGACCCTACTTGGCGAGATAGCCGGCCAAATGGCCAATGCTGTTTCAATATCACAGTCGTCAATTTCAGCAGATGTTGCAATACATTAATCAACTCTGCATTCACTCCGTTGACGCCGGCCGTTGCAAAAAATCCCCTTGATTTATTTCTCCAATATCAGCGCTCCACTTCTTTTTAAATATCGATTGGAATTCTTTCCCAATTCCCCGCCACTCACGGAGGCGCAAGACTAGTGAGTAGCAATTGAATAACCGCCAAGACAATTACTGGTAGCAGGGAGAGTGAATAGCCGTTAATTAAATTCAAATGATACCTTCCGTCGCGTGATTAGCGACGCTAATATTACATCTAGAGAATACTTGCAGGGAAACTCGCACGAGTCAACACGCCTGACGTTGAAACGAAAGGAAAGTACGGAGATGTATTGCTGCGTAGATGACTCGGGACGTCGGGACGAGTGCGCTCCCCGGCTTTCAAGGTGATGATGCCCGGCAAATGTACTTTCGCCCGAGAAATCCCGCGGCTAATGACAAGGATCGTTAAATGTGATAGTGCGAGACATTTTAGAGATACATCGGCTACGATGCCCAAGGACTCGCCGATCTGTACACGCTAGATCCTCCTGTGCAAGTGTGCGCGCGGTTACCAGGCCAGCGTCCTGCTTATCGTCTATTAAATAATCCTGGGAAAGTGCGACGCTAAAGAGACGCCTTACTAATTAGACAATGTGCCAGCAACCGCTAACATCCAGGCAACCATGTGACGGATCCTATCCGCTCCAAAACAAAAGGCACTCGTGTGCCTCACTTTCACTGGGTTAATCACTCTCGTCAACGAATAACATCGCGGTAGTCGCGCGTACACGAGGTAAGCTGGTTAGAATTTCGTCATTTATTAGTGAAGCGATGGTGTTGCTTAATAAGAAAAGTTTCTTATCCACGCTTTTAGAATATTTTAATTCAAGACACTGACCGATCACTGGGATTGACGATTTCCATGTATTTAACAGGTAATTACACAGCACTAAAGATTTGTTTAATTAATGTAATTAACGCGATCGATTATTGTTATTCTGGGGGTCTGTCGTTTGAATGATTCCGCCACTTTGCATAGGTTGCATTGGAAGAGACATACCGCTGTACAGGAGGAGATACTTCAGTGGGACCAGTTGCTCGCAGTTGTGACCTTTGCGGGTGCCCGAGGAAAGTGGTGAGATGACGCGCGGATGTAAATGAATTAAGGGAAAACAATTAAAAATCGAAGCGAACGATCATTGGGGATTCGCGGTGGCAATCAGCAGGGTAACGTCGAGCACGAGACGGATACGCGTGGAAGCTCGCCCGGGATGAGACTATGGATGCTACCCGACTGCCATATTCACGATCCGGGTCATAAGTGTGGCTAGGTACTACGAAAGGAGAGAATGGCGAATCCCTTCTCCCGCTGAGAGAAGAAGATTTTCCCTCTCGTAGAGCCCGGCGCTGGGCTACGTTGCGAGGCCTCCCTGGTGGGTACCGTCGCTATAGGTCATTGGTGGTCGGTTCATGGGAAGACTTGAATGCCGATTCCTATTGTCTGCCATCGATTGACAAAATGTCAATTACTCTTCCGAGCATCCTCCGACGCTGGAGATCCATCTCGAACCGAACGCGGGATATTTTAGTGAAAGGATTCCTCTGGTACGATTAATCAATGTGTTTTGGGAGAACGTTTCCGTGAGGATTGTGCTGGAGGCTTGTTTCCTTAGTTAACAAAATGTTATATTCGAAATTTTACATTTCACGTAATGTCACATTTGAACTTATGGAATTGTTCAAGTATACATTTTTGGGAGTTGTTATTAAAGTGTCGCGTAATGTGAATGTGTAATATAAGAATGAACGATAGATTTATTTTGATTGAAGTAGTTTTATAACGGAGCGCGACTATAAGTAAGAGATTCGAAATCCGAAATTGGAAGCTTCACTCAATCGACTCAATGTGTCCGTCACCCTTTTGTTTTCGTCAAAGGTGACGCGGCGCTGCGAGATGAAAGTTGCCAGATAGAGTAGATAGACGGACAACTGTAACATCGGTAACGAGGCGCAAGACTCGAAAAGAAGTGACTTGTGCTCCCCCGACGTAGACTTTCGCGTTCCAATTCTAGTGCGCCTAGTAATCGCGATCGCGGCAAGTTCGTGAGAACCAAAGGCAAGCCGGGCGCTCGTCGGGCGCTCGCCGGCCCTCGATGAGGTAAGAGAGGGAGAAGATTCGGATTCCTCGCAGATTGCTGCCCAATCGAGGCGAGGAAGGAGGCTTTCGATCTGTTGCCGAGTTAACCGCTCGCTCGAGGATCCTCCGTGCCTCAATAGCGCGCGGCTGACACCTTATCTTCCGCAATCGAGCGTCGAGTCCCAGTCACCTCCCCCTCTTGATGATCGAACCCTAGCCGCGTTGCGAACTCTCGGACTCATTTACCTAGAGTCCTAGAGAGCCAGCTTCTTTTTTGAACCAAGCTGGGAAAATTGCTGGAACGTGACTCGAGTTTTTGGCGGACCGGCTCTCCGTCTTCGTAGCGGGATATAGTGTCAGTTTTTACGCCGAGAAGGAGAGTGCGACCGACGGACCGATCTTTTTGCACGCGCGGGTGAAACCGTTTCTCACTGCGTTGATTATTCTCACCTTAGCGGAATATTGATCCAACACTCTAATATTGATTTATTCTAATTTATGCGGATTTGCATAGCTTTTAAGTTTGTTTGCCAAGATAATAATGAGGGGCCGTGCGTTTATTTTCATGTGAAGCAATCGGTCATCGGCATCGGCGTCTCTGTGAGATTGAACTTAAAATGACTTAAAGCGTGACTCACCAGTTTTTGATGACGATCCTCGAGGTATCGCGGGCCTCTCCGTGTATTCATGGTGATAATTGAAGAATGGATCGTCCAGGCTGTATTGAAATTTGAATTGCGGAGTGGAGAAGTAAACACTGTTGCTCTTCAACGGTATTCCAGAGAGTTTGGAGGAATCTCTGAGTGGGTGCCAGTTCTGGACGGCTGCCAGATTGCCGATGCTCTTCCTCTTTCTCGCCATGACATCATACGGATGACCGAATCGAGCGTGGAATTGTTCTTGTGCGGCTCAATTAAGTAACCGCATAATTACAGTCCGGTGAAAGTCGATTGGAGAGTCTGCAAACGCTCCCGTTAACTCAACCTCCGTCTCCTACCGAATCTTCAAATAAACCTCCGCTATTATTTTCCACCAATCTCGTGAAAGCCGCAAAGCGAAGGACAGATGTCTTTTCCACTTTTCACTCTATTACTCAGTCGAGCTTTGCCGTACGCATATTTCCGTATTGCCGTAACAGCCGGAGAAGGAGAAGGAGAAGGAGAAACGCATTTGGCGGGAATTCCTATGGGAATGAGTTACATTCGCACAAATTACACTCCTCGTTACCACCGCAGACGAGAACCGAAGACTGGACACGCGTCTTTCTGTCTAGAGTCGCAAAATCCACTTATTACGAGAAATTGTGGCAGCGGCAATTTCGTGCACTGCGATCTGACTTGGTCTTTCCAAATAGCCGAGAATGTGGCATAAGTGAGAATAAACCCGTGGATCACGAAACTCTTGAATATTACCTCAGCGAAATTAGCGACGTCACGATTTCAGTGGAATACGATCTATTAATTCCCGGAAATCCTATTGAAAATCGTGTCTCCTCGTGTATTTGGCGATGACCTTTACAAGTAATCGCGGGGGAAGTGGACCTAGCGATCGCTCGTAAGCTTCCGCGAAGGCGGAGAAACGAGGAAAGTTCAAGTGTCCGAAGTAGACTCGAGCGCGCGTCTCGCTAGCTCGCCCGACTAATCGAGCGAGTCGACGAATTCGGTGTAAACGCCACTTTCCACCGGGAATTCCGACTCTCCGTTCGTTCACTGGCCACTTCCTCCTTCAAGAGAGTTCTGTCCGCGCCGTCGAAGGATACCCGTAATCCTTATGGGACTGCGCTACCTTTCCAGGCTCCGAATCAGTCTGACTTTGCGTTCGTTAACCGGCCACTTCCTCGTCCAAATTCGTACAATTTAAACACTCCTGTCTGCCACCTCCGACGTTCGGTTCATTGGCCGTAATCCTTATGGGATTCCGCTATCTTTCCGAGCCGCGGACACACTTGGCGACCACCTGTCTTGGCGGGCGCCGAGGCCGACTGCGATGATTGTTACGAGTGAAAAGTGGGCTGTGCGGCAAACCTAATGCATAAATGAATTTCAATGGAAAGTGCAGGCATGCTTGGTCGAAAGTGTTTCCTCCCGACTTTCCTGCTACTTTCTACGTCGATGTACGTCGATCCATGTCCAACTAAACGCGACTCCTAATAAATGTTGCTATGCCGCCCAATTATTAAGTTATTATACGGAAGTGCACTGTCATCGGTGGGGATATGTAATTCAAAGTGTCTAGACTCGGGTGAATGGTGCATCGTTAGGAATTGTTTACCTCGGGCATAATCGGATTTTTAATTAGTACTTTATCAGTTCGAAAGTATCGAGCATTGTAGACAGAACGGGAAGGATATATTGCTGGTTTAATGTATACACGTGAACACCGAAGCAGCAAATAGATCGATATCGGAATATTTTCACATTTTCACTGTCCGTTCCCCGACGATACCTGCGATCACCATTTTTTTCGCATTCATTACTAGCGCGATTTACGATTATTAGGCGAGTTTGTTGAACTTTGCTTGAGACTTGGATATCGAAACTTGGGTTTTCATATTCAAATCTCAACTGTAGATTGAAGTATTGAAAATCACAGGTAGCCGTCACTGATCACGTCTCGGACTCACGGTGGACCGAGAAAACGCTAAATTCGAAATAATTAATTGCGTGATTTACAATTATCAGTAAAGTTGATAGAATCTTATCAATATTGAAAATCACGGGTATTCGACACTTTAGTCTCGCGCTTGAAACTGTTTCTCGGTGCTACTCGAAACGCAACGTGTCTGAGACTGATGGTGGGCCGAGAAATCGGTATGCTCACGCTTTATTCGCAACGCCAGCTTTTCTCTCGCGGCGCTCTCGATTCAACACCTGGCCAGATCTCATTCGAAGCATCGCGTGCAGTTTGATTCGATCAGTGGTGAAGCGCTGGTAAACCTACCTCTAATCTTAGCCTTTTCCCTTGTAGTAAATTCGATAAATCGATACCACCTACTCGAGTCACTGGCGATCACAGACTGCAAATTCTCCGGGTAATTAAAGTCTCGGCTTTTCTTTTTTAGCGAATTAAAGTAATAAATATTACCTGAAGGAGTCTGTATTGATTTTTCGAGTCCACTTTCTCACTGTAAATCTCCGGATGATAGAGCCAGGTAGTTATAGGGAGACTCGTTAGAGGCTCGCGCCAAGTAGTAATAGCACAGTGCGCGACAGCCGAGGGTACTTATATCGAACTGCAGAGTTTTCCAATCGAAACCCAACTTTCACCCTGATTTCTGAAAATATACAGTTGCCGGATAATCACTTGCACATTTCGAGCGAGTTAATGTAAACTGGAAGGTGCAGCGGAGGCGGTAAGTGCGGGAGCCTTATGCGCCGAGACGGTTGACTGCGGTCGGCCACGTGCTTAAGTATTTCTTATATCCCTCTCGAGAGCCGTGTCTCTCATGCAGCACTCCTTCTCCCAGCGGGCCCACAAGTCCCAGAACTTCTTCTCGCGAGTCCCAGGTAGGCGCGCGCGCGCGAATTATCGTAGCCGTCGATCGGTCCCATCGTCGCCGATTTGCATAAAGTCAGATTTGCCCGCAATTGCGACACGTCAGCCACTCCGCTCTGATTTCGTGCCTCCCGTGGAATCATTAGGGTCGCACTCTCTTAATCCCTGGCGCGGCCGTTGCGCAACAGACGGCCCGATGGTACTTTCGATACGCCCGCTGAAGATACGCACGCCAGCCAGCCGGACAAAGGAGTGAGGCAACCGAGTCTTAAACAAATTTAATGCGTCGTTTCACCCGACACGCTCGTCGAACCTCACTAGCCAATCATATGTGCTGGCTGCCGATTGCGAAAGAGTGCGGCACCCTCCGAATTAACGAGTCGATTAGTTAGTGCAATCCCTGCACCCATTTCCTCGGACGTCGCGTCGCTCGCCTTCTTGACGGCTGCCGGCGAAAGTATCCGGCGACAGGTTTTATTGGGCCGAGTCGTATTAAGTGTTTAATGGGCTTATTCAATAGGTTCGTTTTAATTAGTCAGTTGGTGGTAGTAGTTTCACCCGCTCGGCCCGGTTGGTATATTAATAAAAGATCGTTATCGGTAATGCTTTGCTAATGTTATGTAATGCTAATGTTATTAGAACTTTCTGCTTTCGAACAGTGCATATTAGGTCTATGGCTTTTGCGCAAAATCGCGGCATCGCGTGATGCAGAATCTTCGGAGGATGCCAGAATTTGGTGGTGTTCGATTCTGAAGGAAATCAGTGCAAATTTAATCGAAATTGGTTTATTAGAGCCTTTGTGCCAAATCGGTAGAAACATATATATACAAGTGTGTTACAGATTTTTATATGTAGAGAAGAGATTAAGGTGATCAGTGTGATCAGGAAGCTTGTGGTAAGAAACTGCCAAGGGTTTAAATGTCCGGATGCAGTATATTCGGAGTTGTTTATGTTTCCATTCCAGTACCTTTTACTCATCTGCCTTTCTCGTGATTTTTGTGATCACCGTGGTGATGGTGATGATGTTTATGTTTACCATGGGGTTTGGAGTTCTTATTTCCATCGCTTTCGTTCGAGCTACTGCCACTGCTCTTGCTATTGCTATCATCGCTGCAGTCGTGGCTTTCGTTCGAGCTTCCATCATTGCTCTTGTCATTGCTACCATCGTTGCCTCCATGGTTTTCGTGCCAGCTTCCATCATTGTTGTTGTCATTACCACCATCGTGGCATCCATGATGTTCGTGCCAGCTTCCATCATCGCCTTTGTCATTGCTACCATCGTCGCCTCCATGGTTTTCGTGCCAGCTTCCATCATTTCTACCATCATCACCTCCATGGTTTTCGTGCCAGCTTCCATCATTGTTGTTGTCATTTCTACCATCGTCACCTCCATGGTGTTCGTGCCAGTTTCCACCATCGCTCTTACTGTTGCCACCATCGTCGCCTCCATGGTTTTCATGCCAGCTTCCATCATTGTTATTGCTATCGCCACCATCACCGTCTCCATGGTTTTCGTGCCAGCCCCCATCATTGCTATTGCTATTGCTACCATCGCCGTCTCCATGGTTTTTGTGCCAGCCCCCATCATTGCTATTGCTATTGCTACCATCATCATTTGCATCATTGCTATTGCTATTGCTATTGCTACCATCACCGTCTCCATGGTTTTCGTGCCAGCCCCCATCATTGCTATTGTTATTGCTACCATTGTCGCTTCCATCATTGCTATTGCTATTGCTACCATCGTCGCTTCTATCATTGCTATTGCTATTGCTACCATCGTCGCTTCTATCATAGCTATTGCTATTACTACCATCGTCGCCTACATGGTTTTCGTGCCAGCTTCCATCATTGTTGTTATTTTCACCATCTCCGTCTCCATGGTTTTCGTGCCAGCCCCCATCATTGCTACTGGTATTGCTACCATCGTCGCTTCCATCATTGCTATTGCTATTGCTACCATCGTGGCCTCCATGGTTTTCATGCCAGCTTCCATCATGGCCCTTGCTATTGCCACCATCACTGCCTCCATGGTTTTCGTGCCAGTTTCCATCATTGTTACTACTATTGCTACCATCATCGCTGCCATCATTGCTATTGCTATTGCTGCCATCGTCGCTGCCATCATTGCTATTGCTATCGCTACCATCGTCGCTGCCATCATTGCTATTGCTATTGCTATTGCTACCTCCGTGGCTTCCATGGCCTTCATGCCAGCTTCCAGCACTGTTCTTGTCATCGGTACGGTCGTCGTAACTGCTGTCACTTCCGCTAAAGTCCGCGTTACTATTGTCAGTTCCGCCTTCGCCGCCTTTGTGTCCTCTACCACGAATGTGACCCCCACCTCTACACGTACTCTCCTGGCATACAGCGTTACATTTCCTCTGGTGTCCCATTCCACCCTTCCCGCGGCGAGCTCCGTGCGAGAGGCACTTGGTACCGTTGAGCAACTCCGATGTTTTGGCATATTGCAGTCTATAATTGATCTTCGTAAAGTCCGATTGATTGTCGTAGTAGCTAACGAAATTATCAGTGAAGACGAAGAGCCAGCCCTCGTCGCTAGGCTCAACTACTCTCATGCTACTTGCGAATAGTAGTGTCTCCGAGTTTTGTTCAAGGATTGTCTACAAAAGCAATGCATGAATGTTAAGATTGCTAATGCTATGTGCTAATGCAAATGTTAAAACGATTGCTGCGAACCTGTCCGCCTTTTATGTTACGAGTGTCCAAGCAGGCTAGCTCCGACCCATTCGTTAGAACGGAGAACAATGCCCCTTCCGGGGATATAGTTATTGTAGGCACTTGGCTGGAGAACACATTCTTATAGCTGAAACAATATTGAATCCATTTAGAAATTGTACACAAATATCATTCGGGCGATGATTATTGGAGTTGTTATATTTGCCATTTGAACTTCAATACGCCGGTTTGAAAAGCTCTGTCGAGAGCTTTTATATTAGTAACACACAAATCATAGGAAGTGAACGCTCTGTAATAAAGTTTGCCATCGCAGCCCTTTGACATTCCCAGTATGCCGTCCTGCAGAGTCATGTTGAGACCACCGGAAGTGATGACCGCCGCGTTCGGATTGTTCCTGAACGAGGGCGATGATATCCACTTGAACTTGTTGTTTTTGTAAAGCAGCATTCTGTAGCCGCTCACGTCAGCGAGGGCTAACTTTTGATTAATACCACTGAATTAGCAGCGGGTCCGGGTCGTAGTGTATAGGAGACTTGTTGACAGTCGAGTACGTACGTAATGATCCGTAGGGCCCCTTCCGCACTCTAGTATGACAATATTGACGAGCAAGCTTGGTACATCCGTTCCGTCGGAGGGTATTTTCACGATTTTCACTAGCTTGTTAGTCTTGAGGTCAAAATAAAGCAACTTTGGCGGGCATGTGCGGCCTTGGCGAGTGGTACCGGAATCCGGCACAATTAGTATGTCGTGACAGAAGTCGATCTGAAAGCCGATCGTGTCCTCTCCAATTCAGTGAGAAGCAATTATGTACAGGGTGATTGGCTTTGAATCATCCCCTTCACACCCGAGTTCCAATTATTTCCATTATTCGTACAATTTGATATTATGAAGAAATAGAAATTTTAGTGCGTGAAAAAGACTCGGTAAACACTCTTTTATATTGAAACGACTAAATACCGTATAATTATAACACCCTATAATTACAACATGGTCTATATCCATCATTAGCGATTCAAGGCCAAGTGGATCGACCTGCAGAACCAACACTTGCAATTCTAGGAAACATCTTACCGCGCTTCGGAATACATTGACAATCAAGTGGTCGCAATCGGAGTTATTGGCCCAGCTCCAATCGGGATAGGGCGCGAGGAGATTGCCACCCGGGCCAGTTTGATTCGTCACGGTACAGAGACTGGCGGGTGTCGAATTCCCCCCCCAGACGGTTACGAAGACTTGGTGCGTCTCCAAAGAAGGGGTTGCGACTGGCCTTTTAACACGCTTGTATATAAAACTGTCTATTGCCACCATGTCCCTGGGATTGTACCCTTGCCGAGCCGCCGCGTTTGGGAATAAGTAGTCGATGGATTTTAAATTAAACAACTCTTTAAGCATCCCGTGGCTTGCTGAAAAGGGAAAGCAGTAAAGTAACAACCGTGGGATGCTAGTAGCGGTTTAAGCGTTTAAGGTAGTTGGTAAAAAGAACTGATTTTCTTACGATTTTCACATATTTATCTATATAAGATCTTGTAATTACTGATCGAATTTTCTTCGACATGGCTACACCGTTTCCGAGATAATCCACTTTGGAATCAGCAACTTTATACGTGTAGCATAGTCAAAAACTGCCAATTACTTAAAAAAGTATTAAAAAATATGATGAAAAGGTTTCTAATTTCAAACCCTTGTAAAGATTTCAAGAAATTCTTAAGAAAAGTTATGTTTTCTTCACCAACAACCGTAAGAGGATCGGAATTTCGACACAGTACGTTCCATTGGACCATGGTAGATTGGCATCGAGCCGTTTTGTCCTTGGTAGGGCACCGAGTCCCTAGGACCGCGATTCGTGGAAGCATCGCCGAGTTTGTAGCTCGTTGTTAACAGCGGCACCTGGGCGAGTGCACCCACCCACAGGATCCAAACGACGAACATTCTGGCTCAAGTTGATCCGCACACCGAGTTTTCACTGAAAATATCCTGGCCTTATTTGACCGAAACACCAGGTCGCCAAGATCGACGAGAGGAAAAGTCCTCGCCCGTGCCGACGTTAAAGTCACCAGAACCCCAAAGACTTTAACGACAGGTGGTTCGAGAGTAGAGAAAGATCTGACTCGATCTAACACAACGGTACGTCGATTTTTGAAATTAGTCTTAAAGCACCTGGAATTTCGTAAAATTGCGCTAAGCCCGAAGTATCGTCGACGACTACAACCACCACTGCGAGTGTTAAGAGTATTAATACCAGGCTGACACGTCCATTTCAGCATGGAATTTGCAAAGCGCACTCCCGATAAGATATCCCAAGTTCCCCTGCGATAGCCACTACCTGCTGCACACCTGTCGCCCTTGCAGATAGTCCCAATAAATACAGGACTCGTTGTTGTCCGCGGAAGCACAGACTATCGCCGGTCACGGACATGTCAATGTTAGAATATTGCGGAATCGAGCAGCTGCCTGCATATCGTCGACAGGATAATCTCCGACTTGCTACAATACACAAATGTAACGAGCACTTGCATGACGATTGCCGATCGCTCGACAACTCTAAATTATACTCCTGTTCAGTTATAACGTGTGTTCCAGACATGTAGTCGCTGTGAGATAAAGCAGGCTTCGTAATTGTGGTGTTGACGCATGTATCTTGTGTTTTCACGCCGCTACACGAACCCGTGATAGACACTGACAGTGCCAGAGGGGTGGAGAAGCGGTAAGACAAAGTTGTAGGCAAGAAAATGTTTTATTTTCAGGATAATTTAGGCAGATATGTTACGTCGTATTGTTAAAATACTTATTCAGTTATTTTCCTCTTGGTGCTGGTTATAAGTAGATTGAAAATTTTTATGGAAATAATTTGAATTTGAATTCGAAGAAACCTATGATATTTGGGGTGACTAAACGAATTCGGAATCCACGTTCGCTCTGTTTTTGGTATCGACAAAGTATTCAATACTTTTTGCTGTTCCTGGGGACTCCTGATGCACTGTGGTCGAGACCACCTCGTCCAAGTAATCTTAGTAAAATAAACTACGTCTTGCTGGGTCGAAATGTTTACGTATGAAACTGAGACCGTAAAACCCACATTTCGTATTTTATGTTACTTTCCCCAATGGCTTCCTCATTTGGGAACGAAAGTATCTCCGTTTCCCAAACCTACATTTATCAGAGCTTTGTTTTCAGTGAACTATTGTTTTCAAACACTAGACAAAGTTTTGATTATAGTGGTATTTATGATAAATAATAGTCTCTCTAAAGCCATCTTTAGGTGGGTACTTCAAAGGGTTCTCAATTCTCACCTCTACATTAGTCAGTGCAATCCTTGGACATTGGTTGCTCTACTTCTGTTAAGTTGCTTGAAAGTTGGGTCGAATATAATGCAGAATTATGTTGTTTTGGAAATGCTTTATTGGTGCTATATGGACATTTGTAGTCAACGGACTGTGCTGTATACAGTCTGCTCAAACGATTCTGTTCGAGATGGCCATGTAAACAAAGCCGAGAAACAAACGGAATCGTTTCAGCTGAGCGGGGTACATGTGCATAACAATTAATGTTTTACGTGCAGAGTGTTTGGTTATCATATTTTGTTAAAATTGTTACAGAATATAGTTCTTAATATAATCAGTTAAAAAGGCAATGTCCATTTCCACCAGATCCCGGGATACCGAGGCCTCCATTTCCATCTTCGTCTCCGCCCCCGTTCCCGTTACCGCCGATGATCACACCACCGTCGCCACCCCCTTCATGGCTGGCGTTTCCGCCGTCTTCTCCACTGCCGCCATGTCCACCATGTCCTGGATTACCATGACTTCCGTTACCATGATGACCATGATGACCGTTTCCGTTACCTCCAATGCTCACTCCACCATCGCCGCCTCCTTCGTGACTGCCGTTTCCACCGTCTTCTCCACTGTCGCCATGTTCACCATGTCCTGGGTTACCGTGACTTCCATTTCCATGGTGACCTTCGCCTCCGTTCCCGTTACCTCCAATGTTTACACCACCGCCGCCTCCTTCATGACTGCCCTTTCCACCGTCTTCTCCACTGCCGCCATGTCCACCATGTCCTGGATTACCATGACTTCCGTTTCCATGGTGACCTTCGCCTCCGTTCCCGTTACCTCCAATGCTCACTCCACCACCGCCGCCTCCTTCATGACTGCCCTTTCCACCGTCTTCTCCACTGCCGCCATGTCCACCATGTCCTGGATTACCATGACTTCCGTTTCCATGGTGACCTTCGCCTCCGTTCCCGTTACCTCCAATGCTCACTCCACCTCCGCCGCCTCCTTCATGACTGCTGTTTCCATCGTCTTCTCCACTGTCGCCATGTTCACCATGTCCTGGGTTACCGTGACTTCCATTTCCATGGTGACCTTCGCCTCCGTTCCCGTTACCTCCAATGTTTACACCACCGCCGCCTCCTTCATGACTGCCCTTTCCACCGTCTTCTCCACTGCCGCCATGTCCACCATGTCCTGGATTACCATGACTTCCGTTTCCATGGTGACCTTCGCCTCCGTTCCCGTTACCTCCAATGCTCACTCCACCTCCGCCGCCTCCTTCATGACTGCTGTTTCCACCGTCTTCTCCACTGTCGCCATGTTCACCATGTCCTGGGTTACCGTGACTTCCATTTCCATGGTGACCTTCGCCTCCGTTCCCGTTACCTCCAATGTTTACACCACCGCCGCCTCCTTCATGACTGCCGTTTCCACCGTCTTCTCCACTGCCGCCATGTCCACCATGTCCTGGGTTACCGTGACTTCCGTTTCCATGGTGACCTTCGCCTCCGTTCCCGTTACCTCCAATGCTCACTCCACCTCCGCCGCCTCCTTCATGACTGCTGTTTCCACCGTCTTCTCCACTGTCGCCATGTCCACCATGTCCTGGGTTACCGTGACTTCCGTTTCCATGGTGACCTTCGCCTCCGTTCCCGTTACCTCCAATGCTCACTCCACCTCCGCCGCCTCCTTCATGACTGCTGTTTCCACCGTCTTCTCCACTGTCGCCATGTTCACCATGTCCTGGGTTACCGTGACTTCCATTTCCATGGTGACCTTCGCCTCCGTTCCCGTTACCTCCAATGTTTACACCACCGCCGCCTCCTTCATGACTGCCGTTTCCACCGTCTTCTCCACTGCCGCCATGTCCACCATGTCCTGGGTTACCGTGACTTCCGTTTCCATGGTGACCTTCGCCTCCGTTCCCGTTACCTCCAATGCTCACTCCACCACCGCCGCCTCCTTCATGACTGCCCTTTCCACCGTCTTCTCCACTGCCGCCATGTCCACCATGTCCTGGATTACCATGACTTCCGTTTCCATGGTGACCTTCGCCTCCGTTCCCGTTACCTCCAATGCTCACTCCACCTCCGCCGCCTCCTTCATGACTGCTGTTTCCACCGTCTTCTCCACTGTCGCCATGTTCACCATGTCCTGGGTTACCGTGACTTCCATTTCCATGGTGACCTTCGCCTCCGTTCCCGTTACCTCCAATGTTTACACCACCGCCGCCTCCTTCATGACTGCCGTTTCCACCGTCTTCTCCACTGCCGCCATGTCCACCATGTCCTGGGTTACCGTGACTTCCGTTTCCATGGTGACCTTCGCCTCCGTTCCCGTTACCTCCAATGCTCACTCCACCTCCGCCGCCTCCTTCATGACTGCTGTTTCCACCGTCTTCTCCACTGTCGCCATGTCCACCATGTCCTGGGTTACCGTGACTTCCGTTTCCATGGTGACCTTCGCCTCCGTTCCCGTTACCTCCAATGCTCACTCCACCTCCGCCGCCTCCTTCATGACTGCTGTTTCCACCGTCTTCTCCACTGTCGCCATGTTCACCATGTCCTGGGTTACCGTGACTTCCATTTCCATGGTGACCTTCGCCTCCGTTCCCGTTACCTCCAATGTTTACACCACCGCCGCCTCCTTCATGACTGCCGTTTCCACCGTCTTCTCCACTGCCGCCATGTCCACCATGTCCTGGGTTACCGTGACTTCCGTTTCCATGGTGACCTTCGCCTCCGTTCCCGTTACCTCCAATGCTCACTCCACCACCGCCGCCTCCTTCATGACTGCCCTTTCCACCGTCTTCTCCACTGCCGCCATGTCCACCATGTCCTGGATTACCATGACTTCCGTTTCCATGGTGACCTTCGCCTCCGTTCCCGTTACCTCCAATGCTCACTCCACCTCCGCCGCCTCCTTCATGACTGCTGTTTCCACCGTCTTCTCCACTGTCGCCATGTTCACCATGTCCTGGGTTACCGTGACTTCCATTTCCATGGTGACCTTCGCCTCCGTTCCCGTTACCTCCAATGTTTACACCACCGCCGCCTCCTTCATGACTGCCGTTTCCACCGTCTTCTCCACTGCCGCCATGTCCACCATGTCCTGGGTTACCGTGACTTCCGTTTCCATGGTGACCTTCGCCTCCGTTCCCGTTACCTCCAATGCTCACTCCACCTCCGCCGCCTCCTTCATGACTGCTGTTTCCACCGTCTTCTCCACTGTCGCCATGTCCACCATGTCCTGGGTTACCATGACTTCCATTTCCATGGTGACCTTCGCCTCCGTTCCCGTTACCTCCAATGATTACACCACCGCCGCCGCTTCCTTCATGACTGCCATTTCCACCGTCTTCTCCACTGTCGCCATGTTCACCATGTCCTGGGTTACCGTGACTTCCATTTCCATGGTGACCTTCGCCTCCGTTCCCGTTACCTCCAATGCTCACTCCACCACCGCCGCCTCCTTCATGACTGCCCTTTCCACCGTCTTCTCCACTGCCGCCATGTCCACCATGTCCTGGATTACCATGACTTCCGTTTCCATGGTGACCTTCGCCTCCGTTCCCGTTACCTCCAATGCTCACTCCACCTCCGCCGCCTCCTTCATGACTGCTGTTTCCACCGTCTTCTCCACTGTCGCCATGTTCACCATGTCCTGGGTTACCGTGACTTCCATTTCCATGGTGACCTTCGCCTCCGTTCCCGTTACCTCCAATGTTTACACCACCGCCGCCTCCTTCATGACTGCCGTTTCCACCGTCTTCTCCACTGCCGCCATGTCCACCATGTCCTGGGTTACCGTGACTTCCGTTTCCATGGTGACCTTCGCCTCCGTTCCCGTTACCTCCAATGCTCACTCCACCTCCGCCGCCTCCTTCATGACTGCTGTTTCCACCGTCTTCTCCACTGTCGCCATGTCCACCATGTCCTGGGTTACCATGACTTCCATTTCCATGGTGACCTTCGCCTCCGTTCCCGTTACCTCCAATGATTACACCACCGCCGCCGCTTCCTTCATGACTGCCATTTCCACCGTCTTCTCCACTGTCGCCATGTTCACCATGTCCTGGGTTACCGTGACTTCCATTTCCATGGTGACCTTCGCCTCCGTTCCCGTTACCTCCAATGCTCACTCCACCACCGCCGCCTCCTTCATGACTGCCCTTTCCACCGTCTTCTCCACTGCCGCCATGTCCACCATGTCCTGGGTTACCGTGACTTCCGTTTCCATGGTGACCTTCGCCTCCGTTCCCGTTACCTCCAATGATTACACCACCGCCGCCTCCTTCATGACTGCCGTTTCCACCGTCTTCTCCACTGTCGCCATGTCCACCATGTCCTGGGTTACCGTGACTTCCATTTCCATGGTGACCTGCGCCCCCGTTACCTCCAATGACCACACCACCGTCTCCCTCGCCGCTGTTTTTTCCGCCGTTACTTCCACTACCACCACTTCCTCCTCCATGCGCTGCGCAGTTGGTACCACGAAGCAAATAGCGCAGATTGATAATTATTTCTTTAAAATTGAAGTTCTTGCTGTTCACTTTATGTTCGCAGTAGGCCGAGGTGGAAGTAACCAGTATCGAGATACACTTAGTCTTGCTCAAAGTAATCTCTTTTAAGGAGACTAGGACTGGCGTATCCTTCAAGGGTTCCGTGATGTTGATATGACGAATCAATGTCTATAAAAGGAAAAGCAACAAAAAGTTACCTTACGTATCGTGCTTTAATTCTGGGAACCTTAACTTCACTTATAAAAACTGGTACGAACTTTTTCCCCTCCTAAATTCTTAGGGTTTAGGCAGGCTAACGCGCCCTCCTTTCTGTCTAAGAATACGAGTGCTCCACTCGAGGTCGCAATGATATCAGTAGTTTGGTCGGGCAATACGTTAGGATGACTGCAACATCATCGTACGGTCAGTTCAAAGATCCAACAATAAGAAATTAGCATAACTTGAGGAAAGGAATATCGAATTTTGTATAGTTACCAAGCGTAGTTGCATTTATGAGCGTTATATTCAGTTTTAAGGCTCTCCGTGGTTTCACATATATCATGGGAATTGGGGGATATGAAGTAAATTTTATCGCTCGAAGGACTGCCTTTCGCTATTACCGCCGAGTCACCTTCTGAACCCTTGTTTTTCCCAGCGGAGCAGATCCCAGTGGCATTTGAATTGTGTGCCAGCTTATTGGGCAATTCTATCGCCTCGCATTTGTAGCCCAGGCAAAGAAGGTACCGGGAGCTCTTCGCCCCCGTTTCCGTTACCTCGGTGACAATGACCTTTTAATGATTATCGATTAATTAGCATCGTGCTAGAAAGATTAGCGGACTTATCGCCAATGCAATACGTACACCACCCTTGATTGGACTAATTTTGTCGAACATGCTCCCCTTTTCGGCCTTGTTAGAGAGATCGATGACTTTCACGATCTCCAACTCGGTCGATTTCAATAATTTAAACTTAAAGATGACCAGTCTCGACACGCATTTTTCACCACCGGCGAACAGCACGATGTATAATTTGCCGCAGCTGCTGACCTGAAATTGAAATCCGAGCCGAGTTCGATCACTTCCAATTGCGGAGTTTGCCCATCGCGATTGAGACTCACCGCGGTGCTCTTCACTTCGCAGTCGCTGATTCCGGCGTATTCCGGAATGGTGAGAGGCTCGAGGCGCGGACCACCCTTGACAATTTTCTTTGTTATGACACACAATTTGGATTCCAAGTTGCTTCCCTGGAGAGCCAATATGCCACGCTTTGAAACTGAAAAGTAAAGTCAATAAATGAACGTGAGTCGACTGTGCGTTGAAGCGTCACTTTAATATTATTGAATCTCGACACAGTACATCTGTCGTGGTCGACTGCAATTGCATTGTCGCTGGTGAGGTTCTTCCATTTGATAACTAGGAGCTTCAATTTCTGTGCTCCTTCGTGGTGTGCTGAAAAATGAAATTAATAAAGTGAAGTCTTCCGGGGACTATGGACGCAGTGAAGCACTGTAAGAGGATCAGAATCTCGCTGGATTACGTTTATCGTGGTCCGAGTTACTCGGCTTCGAGTCGTTGTGCTTGGGTCTGTGTATGGGTATGCTGATATGGAAGGGAGGCTTGATTAATGAACCTTTGGATACTGCCTGCTGGGCGCAGGCACCGATCACCAGGATCCAGAGGAGGAACATCCCGGTTGACATGGTTCTGCAGGCTTAGACCCAATCCGATCTAGTAAAAGCAATGCAAATGTTTTTGGTATATAACAGAATTTTTGTGTTTGAGGGACTCTTGAGGTCTAGCTTTCTCCCAAAGGAAAGAACCCTTGAAAAGGGTAGGAAACTATCGCAAAGTATATTTCGAACAAATGGATATAATACCTGAATAATGAAAAAAGCCTCTCGTCTCTCGATGCCTGGTGCTGCGCCCGAGTAATCGCCCACGACTCGACCCCAACCACCAGTCCCAACCGTTTTAATACTAGCAAGCATCACTCCACGTGCGCTTCAGAAAACCAAATTTGCAAATAGCGCGCTCGTTTAGATATTCCAAATTTTACAACTACATACACTCCTGCCACACCTCGTCGCCCTTGCAGATAGTCCCGGCAATTTCGGAGTTTATCAGACCCCCCGGAAAGACAGTTGCAACCGAATTATCCTGCGCGATCGGCGCGACAATGTTGTAAAATGACAAGGTTCACACCGAGCGCATATCTCCTGCAGACTAATCGCCGAGTTTCCAGAAAATAGAGAGCTTGTAACAAGCGTTCGTGTGGCAATCGAGCGGCTTGTAGACTTGGACACCTCGAGCCCGATGAGTGTCGCCAGGTAATAAGGAAACCGTCATGATTATGGTGCGAGTGCATGTATTTCGAAATCTTACCTGAGCAGCCTGGTGATAGAGATTGGCAGTGACCGAGGTGGAGGAACGGAAATTTAAAGTTAACGGGGGGTTCGAGGATAAGCGGCAGCCGATAGTGAAAATGTTTTATTTTCCATGCATTTCTTATAAAGCGACAGTTTGTCGCGTTTTCTCTAGGCAGTCTATCGTAGCAGCCACATTCGGCACTCTACCGTAACTAATACCTAAGGTTATAGATCTTCATTGATCTATTATGGATTCCTGTGAGGAGATTCGACTCAAGAGCTTCGATCGCTTGCGCGTAAGCGACGGATGCAAGATTCTCACCGAGTTTCCGCCAAATTTGCCAGTTTATTCTGCTGATCCTAAAATCGAGACGCTCGTATAGATTCTCGTATAGAAATATAGGGATAACTCATTATGCTTGATCGCGTTAGGATGGTCGCAGAATAATCTGGCTTTGGATCAATCCTTACTAATTAAGGCACACACTGCACCGCGAGAAGGAATTATGTCTGTCTCGCCACCTCGCATCATTTACACCTTTAACCCTTTTCGCCCCAGAAATCACTATTTAATCGTATTACTTTCCCCAGTCTCTTACAACATCCGCCAGCGAAAGCGCCTTTGTTTCGCTTACCCTTCGACTAACCACAAGCTTTCAACCAAACCCAGCCATTCCATAAACTAGAGAAAGTGTAATTTTAATGAATAATAAATATTGCTCTCAATCGAAAGACGGATTTTCTCGCAGGGGACTTAAAAGGCTAAACGATTCTCCCTCGGTCGGCAGGTGACTGGTGGTCGATGAAGACGCTATATTCCGCGGGCCAGATCCCTAAAACGGATCGGGTGTCCCGCGGGTAGTAGACGGGCGCCGGGAGCCTCGGGAAGGTGTTGGGGAAGTGGTAGTTCCAGGCAGGGACGTCCTTCCCGAAGGGCCACTCGCCGGCCCAGCCGAGGGAGTAGAGTCGATGCGGAGGTGGCGCGAGTCCCGTCTCGCGGTGGGCCTCATCTCATTCTGAGATCGATGCCGCGCTCTCAACACTCGCGCTCACTACCTGGTTCAGCCTACTCGCGCCGTACGAGATGGTGTCGCACTTGGTCCCGCGGACGAGTTCGTCGATGAAACCCGCTTGGATTCGGAAGTTGGTCTCGTTCGGGTTCATCGAGCCGGTCATGTATTTTTGGAAGGTCGGTGTTAGCACCCAGAGCTCCTCGCGACCGCTCGTTGAGGTGATCACCTGTGAGTTTTACGAGAAACATCCATATTAATTATATATTATATTATATTATATTATATTATATTATATTATATTATATTATATTATATTAAAACCGTTTGCGTATGTCGATCTGTCGCAAACGGTTTATTGTATGTTGCAACATTACACAACAAGATATAATATCGCGAGTTATGAAAGTATTGGAAATACCTTAATCCCCGAAGGGAACTGCAGAGTGCGACGATTAGTGATGAGAATCTCATTATTCATGCCACCATACGCAGGGTAGTATTTACTATTCCAGCATGCGATAGCCACATCGGTAGTGAGGCCAAAGAATAGCACTCCGTTACGATCCATCGCTTGAGCGGCCGACTGCGAGGTCCTCGTCTTCTCAAATGCCTTGAAGGACCTCGCCGCTGCCTCGGGATTCCCTTGGAAGGTCGATCCATTCCTACAAAGACCCAATCCACCAATTACTCTTCATCATTCACCAACCAAACTTTCCAACCATCTCCCGATCTCCCTCTCTTTCTGCCCAAGCTCACCTGATGACAGAAGTTGGCACCCAGCTCTCGACTACGCTCGCCAGACTGTGGAAGTAGAGGATCCTGTCGCCGTCCGGGCGAACAGGACCCAGCGCCAGTCCCATAATTCCGTCCATTAAATCGAACGACTCTGCATTTATGGTGATGGTGCCCTGGGGCGGGTAAGGGTAGAAGAGATTGTTGTTGATGAACCAGGAGTTCTTGTTGCGGTAGTCGAAAACGATCAGTTGGAATCCGGTGACGTCGGCGATGTAGGCGAATGCGTCGTCGCATTTCCCGTCGCGAATGTCGACTGTGATCGTGACGTAGATGGAGAGGTCCCTGTAGTGGTTCCGCGGGAATTTGTATTGCCCGATCAGGCGGTTCGTTTCCAGGGAGAAGATGTGAATCTGCGGTGGGCAGACTTGGTCCTCTTTGATCTTACCAGTGTCTAATACCCAGAGTCGCTTGCACTGATCGATCTGCGCAGGAAGGTCACAGAAGCCTTTACACTTTTCCTATTTCTAATATACATCGACCTTTAAACTATTCAATTCATTATTATAAAATTACACTTTATGATCTATAAACACAGAATACTTGTCCTTTTAACCCCAGACCCTGAAGTAACAAGTGTTACTATCTAAGACTACAAAGAATGAATAATCCTTTCCAAAGTAATAACAATAAAAACAAACAATCTTCCCAAAAAATTACTTTAGAAATCTGAATACAATATCCACGTAAGCATACTCCGATATAATTTGAAAGAACCCAAGGATTTCTTTCTACACCCAAAGTCCGTTCAGAGTTCACTGATCCCCCAAGTAGAACCGTTAAGCATACCATGAAATCGGTGAGAGAAAAAAGTGTCCAACCTGGAATCTGTAGACGCTGGTGATATGATTACAGTTTCCCGGCGTATTAAGTTCCCAGCTGGGATACGGGGCGATCAGGGGATTCCCTTCGGGTGAGACTTGGTCCGTGAGGTAACCCAAGGTAACAGGCACCCCGTCCTGAAACCTCGGGATCGACATGAACACTTGCGACTTCTGTTTACCTAGGAGAATGAAGTTGCATTGAAAGTTGGTGTAACTCAGTTACTTTCTGCGGAAGCGAAGGACGTCGTTGACTGTGAAACTTAGAAACATGTTTCTGGCTTTAGCTTTGAGAGCCATATAGATAATGAGGCTTCGCAACCAACACCATAAAACCTATCAACTGTTGACATCGCTTTACCATCACAATTGTACTATCACATTTTTATATTCTTCACAGATATATATAAATCTATCACATTTCTCTTTATGAATTTTCTCTATAAACGATAGAGAAACATACACGCAAGTTTCTGATAAAGACATTACGCTACGCTGCGCCGTTACGTCACGCTAGTGGATACCCATCTAAAAGCGCATAACCACCAGCGTAACGTAACAGCGTAAATTAACGTCTTTATCAAATACATATGTAAGGCGCAAAGCAGGCAAATATTTCTCGAAAACGTCACGCTGGTGGATAGGCGCGTTTAGAAAGCAGACAGGCTAACGTGAGGAAGCAAAGCGTATTAACGATAATCATCTGATTACGTAGTAGGACAGTCGATCGGAAGAATTGTCGAGTGCGAGAAACCCAACGACATTGGGGGAGGTTTGGCGATTGCGTTGGTCGACGAGTGCCGAGCCGGAGTCTCATTTCACCTCGAGTCGTCGAGCGGTAAACATCATCGTGTGACATGTGCCGGTGCTTAGCATATACACTTGACAGGCTTTGCGAGGCAGACTTTCCTCGCGGGGTCGCTTAATCACCTTGCGATTGCATGTACAGGGGAACCTTGTGCAAATCCCAAGCGCGCGCAGACATGACATTGTTTTCGCTCGAACCTCGGCGAGCTTTTCCCGGAACGTCATCGCACTGGTTTAGTGGAACTTGAATGTTTCTCTTATTAATCGAGATGGAAAAGTTTGCATTGTTAGAGTGGTTGAACTCCGACGTCCTCGCTGGGTATCATGCGATCCTTTCGCGAATTTAACACGACGAAGTTAGGTGGAATTTTTTCGACTTCGCTTTCCGTTCGTAACTCGAGGAAACTGCGAGCCAGCATCCATACCTGTTTGAACCCGATACGCCGTTTGCGAAACTATATAAATTCGATTCCAACCAGTAGCTTTGGTACGCACTTCCTGATAGTCTTAACTGCGACTGACTCACACGAAATTTTAGCATAAGAATTGTATGTTTCTATGAGTATAGAGTATGATAGGAATATTAGAAAAAGTATTGAAAATTATTTAGATCTTTGTTGCTCCTGGAGGTGCAGCAAATAGTTAATCTATATTCTATAGGTGTAATATTCTTCTTTTTCTTTTTCTTTTTCTTTTTCTTTTTCTTTTTCTTTTTCTTTTTCTTTTTCTTTTTCTTTTTCTTTTTCTTTTTCTTTTTCTTTTTCCTTTTCTTTTTCCTTTTCTTTTTCTTTTTTCTTTTTCTTTTTCTTTGTATAAAAGTCCAATGTTTATAAACCAAGCCAAAACTTTACATTTCACTTTCCGACAATTCTTACTCTCCAAACAATCAAATGCGCAACAATGCGTAGACTATAGGCAAATACCATTCCCACTCGACTTGTTCACCATTCCAACTAAAGGAAACAATACAATTCTCGTGAATCCTGTATCAGCGAGCCATTTCTTATTACGGTACTATCCCACAATGTTTCGCTCTCACAAAAGAAATAAATTCAATGACTCCAAACATGTCACCAAGCAGCCTCCCAATAAAACATCTAACGCCAACTCAAACAGCTCGACACCCGAAATTCTGTAAATTGACCAGAAAAGGCGACGGCGAGCAAAGCTCTCGGTAAAGCGTGAATTCCACGAGGAGAGGGGAAACCGGTTGGAGGCCTTGAACTCGTAGATGCGAGTGGAGGATTTTGGCTGGTCAATGAAATGGCTCTTCCAGTGACGCGACCTCGTACTACAACGTACAACGTCTACGTCGGACTACGAGTTGAATGGCATTGACCATTGAATGTGATTGGTCGAACGACAAAGCGATAGAAGCGACGGATAGATCGATCGTGTACCTCCTGTGTAGACGTCCACGTCGATCGGCAGTGGTCCACCGGGAATGAAGTCTCCCTTTGCGATGGCATTCTGTTTGAGGAAGTCGTTCGGGTAGGCGAACTCCAGGACCTTCCAGGAGAAGATCAGCTTGAGCTTCTCGTATCCATGGATGCCTGATATTGCGAGGAGCAGCAAGACTGTGGGGAGGCTCGAGAGCAGCATCTTTCGTCTGGAAGATAGTCGCATTGTATAGACTTTCCTGTCATTTCGTAGTTTCTGTTCTTTTAACACTAGAAGTAGTGGTGGGCGTTGGTATATTCGGGGAAATGGTCCGTTCAAATTTAGGTAGAAATCAGCATAATTTCCTATATTTATACCAGCACGATATGGCAATCATTTTAAAGAAAACAATGTCATGAAACAATGTGATGAAATTATAAACATTAACACACTCTTTTCTTCCCATCAATTTAAAACTCCTTCCAAACACCAGCCCCGATCAACTTTGACCAGGTCCACCAATAATAAGCAAGCAATCCCGATCATCTGCTTTCTTTCCGACTTGGCCATACCTTGCCCCTGCGAAATTCCAATCGACTTCGGTTCACGGTTCACCGTTCACTCCTGCCAATCGAACCCGATGATTTCCGTGATTCCCGATCGCCTTTCCTCTCGAGTGCCGAGCGTGTCGAGCGTGTCGAGCGTGTCGAGCGTGTCGAGAGCGGGCCGGGCAGGATTTACGGTACCACGAGTGCCACGAACTACTTGTAGCTCCTGCGACGTGCACTATTACGCCAGCGGAGATCGATTTGACCGAGAGAGCACAACGGCACCGAGCACACACCCTGTTCCCCGGCGCGAGCGCGATATTTATATGTGCACCGCGGAGAGATCTCGAGATAGCGTTTCGCACCACTCGAGAACAAAGTGTTACATCAACGCCGATTAACAGGGAATTAGGTTATCTGCTTTTTCCATAAATCTGTTATTTCGCTTAAGACTCGAGGCTCGCGCTGCCGGAACGTCTGATAGGCTAATCATCGTTAGCACTCTGATTACCAATCCGAGTGTGGCCTGCAGTTGGTTTAAGTACTGCGCGCAGTCGCTGCTGAGGTCATTCGCGTCGAAGATAGTTAAAGGTCGACGCGCACTTGCACTTTTCTCACTTGGAATTAGTCAGTTTGGGTCTTAGAAATGAGAGTAATTGCCTTATGTAAGCGAGCGCGCATGTGACCAATGGTATCTTAGGGATTTAACTATTATGTGTGTGTCTGGCACTAAATCAACATGCTCGGATTAAAGCCGTCTAACTATTACCGGCGAGATAAGAGGTTTACACTTGAAATTCAATTGCGCGAGAAATATTGCGCATCTAATGGCGAGTGATTGAGGTGTGAAGAGATTTAAGGATTAAAGTGTTAAAGCGTTGACCACTGATTCATAATGTTCGGCAGCCGCGTATTTACAAGGAGCGTTACATCACGAGGATATTAATTCCCGACTGACATTAACCGGCGATTGGTGAGCAGCAGGCGAGCAGCACCAAAGACCATTCGGCGACACAGCATCCCAAGAATGTCTGCCTTTTTGTTAACCTTTGGCAAACACGCTTTTTACTATTCGACTCCATTTAACGCGTCTCCCGGTGGGAATTTGTCGGGTAGAAGAGCTCACTGAAATTCGGGTAGTTTTCCGCTCCGATTCACCGGCGTCGTCGTCGTCGTCGTCGCCGTCGCCGCTCCGAGGAAAGTAAGTCAGGCTTGATGAAAGTGCAAGTTAATCTCGTAGGGCAAAAATGAGCGGGCGAGTGATCCCGAGACTTTCTCGAGCGCACGCCGACCAAACACCGGCCGGCCAACGGCGTAATTGTATTCCGCTTCGATTTGGTGCCATTTAGTGCCATTGTGATCGATTAGTTGTTCCTTAATTACAGTCGATCTCGATTGCACGCTTTTCACTTGAAATCGTATTTTAACTAAGTTACACGCGTTAGAATTTCCACGGTTCCTGGATATGTTGCACACCTGTTAGATTTCCCTCGATGTATCAATATTCTCAATCAACTTGGTCGGCAACTTCAAGTTGAAGTTTCACTAGAGGTCCTTTTCGCCGCTTGGTAGTAATTATTGTCGTGGCAGTTGACTGTTTACACCCTGCTTTCCTCTCACAGTCGGTTCACTCGTGGCCGGTCGGCTAGCTATTGGTCCCGGCGGCAAGTGTTTGCGATGTTTTATTGGAATAATTGGCCGACAAAACTAGTCGGGAGAGGGGACGAGGCGAGGTCCGTTCACTAACGCGGTAGTAGACCGACTGTCGAGTGTCGACGTCGAGTTGTTGGTCCAGGAGCGGGACATCTCTTGCCAAGGAGGCCGGACCTCCCTCGAATCTCCGCCGGACCACGTGCCGGCGCCGATCAACGGGATTTTCGCACGTGACGCTCCACGCTGCAGAGTACAGAATACTGAAAAGCAGCTACTCTTGTATAGTGGAAAAGCAATCAAGGATGCGTGGAGGCAATCAAGGAGCGAGAGGATCCGGGAATAGCTCTGTGTACTAATGACCTTTATCGGGAGACTGCGGATTGTTATGCGAGTATCAATTTTCATTGTCATATTTCGCGTTTTATTATATTGGATGAAAACAAATATTGAATATTTTGTTTATACTGAACGCGCGGTAAATGTGAATTCTGAATTCTGAATTCTTCACGGTTTTCAGAATTCAAACCGGATTTATATTTGCAGATCAAATTCCTAATCTATTCATGGGGCAAAATAATCCTATTTTAATCTTGGAAATCATCCAGCATTCTTTTTCGCAATTTGCAAGTTTCCAGAACTTAAAGGAAATCGCAGAACCAAGATAAACAGAAGGTAATTTTGACGTTTTTAATTCTTATTTATCGTACGTGAAGTATTACTTTAAGCATACTCATTTATCTTTAACAATTTTTAGTCAACATTGTTTCGGAATTAAATCGGCTTTGAATGATTTGTAAAGGATAAGGAACGACACGTGGCAAAAATAATGCAAAATACAGAACGCCGGCATGGGCTTAGAATCTAAATTTCTATTAAACGCATTCGGCAACAAGAATGCTCTATTGTCCAACAATAGGCAAAACAAACTAAGCTTATACCCATTCATAATCTACTAAACTCTTAGACTCCTACAATGACTATCCTCGGAATCGAAGTAAAACAAAAAGGTCATTATTCCCAAGAAAGTGGCTAAAAATACGGAAGGAACTACGCGCAATCGAGCTAAAAGAAGTAGGCACGATCCCACCTACGTCAGCAGCGGCCCATATGTTACCACCGACGATAGTGTCATGTCAACGAGCACATTTAGATATAGATAGTGAATTCCGGAGAAGCCAATGGGAAATTTGCCAGGCTCTTTGCCAATCTATCCGTGACGCGGGAAATTCCACCGACGGGCTTAACGATCCCGCGAAACAAAATACGTGACTCGCGGAGGAATTGCCAATATTTGATCGCGATTCGTGCACATTACCGGCGAACATTGAAAAATATCTGATAAACAGCAGCGGCAATACGAGATAAAATCGAGACGTGCTGCGGAGTCGGGCACGTTCTTCAAATTCCGCTGCAAAGGGATAAAAGGTGGAGTAATTATCAATATTTTACAACAATTCCCCGGCGTTGGAGAAAAATATTAAAAAGGATTAAAAACGTGGACGGATCGTCGGGTAATTTGTTTGGCAGGCGATTTTCTCCCGAGCATCGACTACGTCGTTAGTCTCGGTTTAAAGGGTGCTGATGTAACGCGGCTCATCTCCTCGGCATGTGCGCACGGACGATCCTCTCTCAACTCTCAATACATAGAGAGACGTGCTCGCAGCGGCGCGGCGCATTGTTTGATCACGTTTCCGCTATTGATTTTCGCGCAGAGTCGTCGTTCAACAGCCTCGCGGCTGACGCGCTCGATTAATATGCAAATTATGCTGAAAATCGCATTCCACGGTGAAACATGCGTCACGCTCGAGGCCCCGTACGCGCCACTATTGCCGATTGCATTCATTTATCATAATTGCGAATCATTGTCTCTGAAGCGTCGAAGGATTCCTCTCTTATTCCGCTGGCCATCGCGTCGTTTTCTTCTAGCTCGGTGCACAATAACGCTTGTTTTTCGCGACGCTTAACTATGTGTGCGCGAGCACCCACGAGCACCCACGAGCACCCACTCGCCAATCGTCGCCAGATGTATTGTTTGCACAGTGGTGTTCGGGCAGATTTGCATGACGCGGGTGACACGTGCATTGAGCAAAGTGCGTAAGTAAAAGATAATAGTCGCAATGAATCGAACGAGGCCGTTCAATGGGCAAAAACTCCGTTTGTATTCCGACCAATTGTCTTTTAATCAGTTTAATATCTCCAGACCAGTGCAAGTCTCTTCGACACTCTTCGAGCACCGGGTTCATTGGATTCTTCCACAATGGCTTTCGAGTAAACCAATTTCATCGAATATCCATGATATTCAATTCGTCGAACACCTTGGCGGGTCGCTTCCATGGCGAAAGAAGTGCGCCAGTTATTACGAGGGATTTCGCCACTCGGCTTTCGCAAGCGTTAAACGCGCCGTTTTACCAGCGACACCCGATCTTTCGTCAGCGCCGTCGCCGAAAAAAGGTTTTCCCTCGGAAAAAAGGCCGGCTGACAATGCCGAGAGCGGAAGGGAAGAGAGTGCGTGGAGAAACGCTCTTTGGAAAGGGAGGGCAAAAAACGGCTGGTTCCCCTTGCGCAATTTCCCTTGCGACAGTTGAGACACGCATTCGCAATTAGAAGTAAGTCAAGAACAATGTTCCAACTGGTTCAAGGATAGGATTCTTGTTGTCGCATTGCGTCTAATGAGAGAAAGCAAAAAAGGAGACAGAGAATTTATAATAATTATATATTCAAATTATACATTCTCGACGACCAACACTTCTCGCCGAGCGATTAAACAGACTGCTGCTTACTCAGTTAAATCAATCAAATCAATTAAATACAAGTGAGTATTACGCCGTACGAAATTGCGACTGGGAACTTTTCCACCGATTTCCTTGCAAGTGCAGATAAACCGACGCGTTTGCTCTTAAAACAGTCACTGTTTCTCCAAGGTGTGTTTATCTCCCTGGTTAGCGATTTGCACTAATAGTAGACTTATTCTTATTCGTGTGTGATGGTGCGGTGTCTGCAGAATAGTACGCGTGTCCGCATGCAAGCTCGTGTAGTCGTGTATAGAGTCGAGTGATACAGAGACCGAAGGCAGTGCCAGCAGATCGACTGCAAGTAAACTTGAGGATCGTCGATGCAAATGAGAGTGCATGCTCGACGAAACATAGGTCACTTTGCAGCCATCCACTTTCACAGAATTCTATCAATAATTACCCTGTGAACTCCTGTGAGATAATACTAGAATTCCTGGGGAATGCCATCTCGCTACGATTGAATTTCAATGGAGGGATGCGCAAATTATAGTGGTAAAATGCGCCAAGTAGATAATTCTTTCGTACTCAGCCAATGGGGATTATCGTGGCGCAGTCATCCCATTGGAATTCCAAAGATCCCTGTTACTCGCGTCTAGGAGCCTTCGAAAGCGGCGGCTGTGCCGAATTAATGAAGCTACTTCCCCATTTCCCTACAGCATTAAGCCCCATCCACATTATAGAGCCGCCCACTCCCACTTAGAATAAACTCCCATTGGCAATCGGTTTATGAAATCAGTCTGAACGCTTCTTTCGTTCCCGAGGTCGAACTTGACCGAGCGCCAATCTATAATGTGGATCAGGCTTAACAAGTGATCTCGACAATTCTTTTCCTACGCGAAGAGCCTTGGGCATTTACACAATGAGCGAATTATTGTACGAGTTATAGGGGCTGTAACGGCTGTACGGGTTGTAATTGATGAACTGCTCGTCATAGATCGGCGGCATGTTGTGTCGAGGGTAGAGTGAAGTAGTGTCGCGCACCCTCATCACTCGGACGTTGATGTCGTTTTGATTGACTGTCTTCAGGTAGAACTTCTGGAACCTCGAGCTGAGGAACCATAGATTGTCGTTGTCCGCCCGCACGTTCCTGATCTCGGCGACGAACTGCATCAATTGTGGGTCTTGCGCTACGATTCTGTGAATAGAGTGAGAGGGATTTAATTGTTGCTCGAGTCGGATTAAGGGCTTGGACTTTTTGATTGTTGCCACCGTGTTTCCTGAAATTCTTCATTCTGATATCTTAACCAATTCAAATTTACACTATTCTTATAATTTCGAAAACGAGTCAAGATATAAATAAACTAATTATCGAGGATAAGGAATTAACTAGAATATTGCATAACATGTCCTGTATCGCCCCCGTTACCAGGAGAGCGAGGCTAAATACGCGGAACTCGAGAGAGCGATAATCGAGGGAAATCGTAAACAACGCGAACGCACAATGCCAAGTAATACGGGAGAGTCCGTCGCGCTGCCAGGCCACTTTCCTCCAACGAAAGAGAGCCACGCGCGTCACGGAAAAACCCGTGATCGGACGAAACTCGACCACATCACGTGGGGGTAATGTTTCAGGCTATCGACACCAATAACACAATCATTTACATATACAACATCGTAAAATCGGACAAGTGACTCAACTAATTTAACCATCGATTTTAACCAACCACAACAAATATATCTTCTTATTTTAAAAAAAAATCCTTTTTTTACTTTCGCATTCGAGCTGCCGGGACGCAGAGAATCGCAGAGAATCGCGAGGTGATCGAGCTCGACGCACATCGGCGATTTTCTGCCGCGCGATTATCCGCTCGCAGAGATGGAGAAGACACAACTTTTTTATGGAATTATTTGTTATGTCACGATGCGATTAAAATCGATTCTTTGCAGCGGCAGAGAGTGGTGAGTGTGCGTCCGGCATAAGGCTGCGTCCACATGGATCGCAAGTGTCCTCATCGGAGCAACAAAGGGAGAGTTTTTGTTGGTACTCCGCGCCTCTTGTCCGATTTCTACCCAAAGTTTCTTAAAAGTCCTTAACTCTTCTATTTCCAGCGACCGAGGTTGTTACGTGTTGCTCGTGCGTCAATGCATTCGGCATCAATAACTAACAAAAGATTTCTTTTCTCGGCAACAAAAGATTTCTTTTGTCGGCAACAAAAGATTTCTTTTGTTGTCAACAAAAGATTCCTGGGTGATCAACCAATATGGACAGAGTTTTGTTCGTAAATGACAATCCCTCTTCGAATTTTATTGAGCTTTAGTCCAAAAATAGTCCAAGGTAAAATAAGCCCCAGAAAACCGATTCTTAACCCTCACGTATTTACTTTTAGGGTTTAATTACTTCCACTAAGATTATTTTTGGACCCAAGCTCAATAAAATTTGAGTCCCTTAAGGGTCTAAATCGGACCAGTCCGATATGCCCAACACTCGCCAGGATATATAATCATAAGTATTATTATACATTAATTATATAATATTATATGACATTATAATAAGTTAATTAAAAATCGAAACAATTAGCTAATTAATATACCTTTGTCGATTAGTTTGGGGATTCCAGTTGGCAATGGCCGTTTCGGTGACAGGAGCAAAAAGGACGCTATCGTCCCGCGTGTCGACGGTCAAGGCGATACTCTGGCTGGACTTCCGACCGGCCAGACTCACCGGCAGCTGGACATTAAAGTCCGCTGGTCCTCTCCTCAAAGCTGCAGTTGGTATACTGTGCAGTCGGTTGCTGGCGAACGGGTGGAAATAGAGGGTGGCGTATCGTTTTGAGAGACCCAGGCCTATTACTCCGTCCATCAGCTCGAACACGTCGTTGCCGATCTGGAATGATGAATGCGTTCATTCAGTCAATTTTATTCTTCGGAAAATGTGATCGAAAATTATGTGAAACTGTAAATTCACCTTGTACATGTTGAAATCGGGGTGAGGGAACATCGAGGCGTGAACCGCTCGCCAGCTGGTGTCCTTTGAGGCGTCGTAGACGACGAGTCCTAAAATCAGTCTCTAATTCACTCGAAATTCCCGGTTTCTCTCTTAATCGAGGTAATACATTTGAAATGTCATTTTTCTCTACAAATAGAGAAAGAATGATTTGAGACGTACCTGGTCCGGCACTGTCTGTGATGTAAACAAAGACATCGTCGCAAGTTCTGGCAGTAGTGTCGTCGATGACTAAGTTCGTAAAGAGACTGTTGGGTCTCAATGACTGTAACATTAATAATTATAATAATATTATAATAAAATAATAATAATAATAATAATGATAATAATAAAGAACAAAAAATGTAAAAGTGAATAATTAATTCCCATGTTCGTTTTATGTTGTTGGCAATATTGATCTTTTAGTGACAAGAATGATGTACCTCTCTAGGAAACTCGTATTGCCGGACAAGGCGGTCGGTATTGAGATCGAAGATCATGATCTTCGGTGGGCAGACTGGAGTGAAGTCATCGATGGACGTGGTAACACCGGCATCGAGTACCCAGAGCCTGTTGCATTGGTCGATTCTCATTCTGTACGTCGAGATCAAACCCGAGCAGTTGTAATCGCCGAGTCCGGCGATGTGCCAGTCCCAGGAAGGATAAGGTTCCAGCAGGGGGTTTTGGACGTTGGTGTTCTTGGGCACGTAAGCGACCGTCGCCGGAACGCCTTCCCTCAGTCGAGGGATGTTGAGGAAGATGCGGTCGACGCCGACAGCAACTCCCGAGGGAACCGTCCAGTCTGGACGGAATCGCTGCTCGAACAGCATGTTGTGGCGGAAGTTGAAACGTAAGGTCGACCACTCGACCACCCGTTCCAAGGACTCCGCCCTTGTATTGGCCATCGAGAGGCCCAAGAGGAGCAGAGAGCAGAGAATCCTGAAATCAAGAAAAAATAATGTCAACATAGTTCCAACTGGCATTTCTAAATGATGATTTGCAGTAAAAAATAATAGGTTGCTGCAGAATCATTGGTGAAGTTTGGTAATCTTTTTGGTGAGATTGTCTTTTCTGCAAAAGGATTTGAAAATATGTTGAAAGTTTAGGGGGGGACAGTTAATTTACAATAATTTTGTTATACTTATACATCGTTATATATTTTGTATGACTGGCCGCAGTCCCTAATTGGTCTAACGTAATCAAGTCAGTGAAAGTTTCATGAAACTCGGTTCGGAAGCCTCAGACACTCCCCATTACACGCAAAACAACCTTTATTGTTTATACACAGTAAATAAAAGGGCGCCAGTACTTTTCTTATCAACAATTCTCCAATCGTCAATCACGTTTGAAACAAATAGTAAAAAGCAGATACAATCGAAACATTAGGGAACTCGTCCATCACTGAATCTGGGCAAAATTCAAATAAGAAAGGAGATCGGAGTGTTCGGGCAGCGACTCCTCTTCCGGAACTTTGAATCTTACATTTTCACAACTGCTGCAATCCCAATCAACACTACTCGGCAGCTGTTACATTGCTTCCGCGGCAGCGTGTGATCATCTCCGAACGCAAATAGACCACTCGCCGATAACGTTCGGCCGACGCTTTTAATTACCGATTAACGAACTCCCACAGTGTATGGAGACACGCGATCTGCAAGCGCGTAATCAGTGCGCCCATTATACTCGGAGGCCGAGGGCGTAGACATTAAAACCGCTCGAGCCCACTTGCCGCTAATGAATTGGTCACGCGTAATGACATAGTATGACAGTTAAGACGAGCGCGGGGTCGATGAAGGTAATTAATGACACGCTTCACTCGAAATGACACTCGGATCCTCGGTAAAAACAGCCGAGAAACTCGACGCGGTCGATCTTAATAACGATACAAATCACCGTTTGATTTTAATTGTCAATCGAAACCACCTTCTACACGCTCGGTGGTGTAACATACTGGAAACGGTATCTCCTCTTGCATCACCGCGTAATGCTAGCGTTGTGTATCAAAGGATTGGCCAATTCTCCCGGGGAAATTACCGAACGAGACAAAAGACGCACTTTTCTATTGTCCCTCGAGTACCAACCCGCCGCGCCGCGCCGACGAGACACCTCATACTCCTCGATTCTCAAGATCCCCAAGAACGGGAGTGCTGGCAAATTGTTTTCTGGCCGATCGAGCCCTCTTTTGTAGGATCGAACAGAGTAATCGAGATCGATCTTTCGAGCGCTATTCCGAGCGGCGTGGCGGCGCGACGGCGGCGCGCGTGTAGGCTGGCTCTCGAGTAGGACACGCGATGATTTTTTCCCGCGGATCTCGATCGAGTACACAGGACCCCATTAGCGAGAGACACTGTTCGACTTTCGTTAGACATGTCCCTCGCTATGGACTACAGACTGCGCAATCGTCAATCGTCGTTTATCGGCTGCACGGTTCACCGGGATTGACTGATCGAGCGACGATAGTGTCACTACACGAGCTTCCGAGTTCTCTTCGAGAAGTTTGTCTTCGATTTAGCGAAGCTTAATGCCAAGCGTCGGGAAAATAACCGAGGAAATTAATCGAGCGGCGGAATTAAGGGGGCGAAAACTGGAAACCGCGACGGTTCGTTGAGTCGGGTAAATACTAGCTTTGGTAAAGGGGTATTTAGTCTGGTATTTAGTCTGCTGTCGATATTACAATCTGGAAAGGAACTCCAATTCACTCTCTACAGGAATTCATTACTTTTTCCTTTTATTTCACGCGAATCCGAGACACTGTCTTCACCTTTACATAATTGGCGGCAATACAAATAACGCGATTCCCCAAATGGCGACAAATGAATAGAGAAAAACAGATTGACGAAATTGCAACTATCGATCGAACCACACAATACAGATTGAAACAAATAACCACTCCAAACATGACAAATACCTCATTTTGGCGGAAAACTCGATGGCAGCCAGGGTGATCCAGACGCTACTCCACCGTATCCCGGGTACACTGTCCTACTCAGGAGTCTAAGGAATTCGGTGAAGGCTTGGCCGCGGCAGTAAAAGCAGTCGGCGTCGAGAGCGTGTACCAAGTGCCGCTGTCCGAGCACAGACTGGTCTAATTTCCTTGTGGACTATCGGCTGGTTGGAGTGGTTGGCGTGGTTGGCGTGTGCGGGGAGTGCGCGTCGACCCAGGGGAGACAGAGAGTAAAAGCGGCGAGCTCCTCTCACGGACGCGGCTTCCAGCCGAGTATTGTGTAAGAGCGCGTGTGTGCCGTGGACATACGCGTGTCCAGCTACTCCAGCTTCGCGAAGAAATAGGCCCGGCCGCCCCTCCGCCGACGCACCCCCCGCCGCCCACCGCCAAAAGACGGCCACCCCCGAAAAATAGCCAGGAACCACCTGGAAAAGCCGCCGCCCCACCACCCCACCACCCCACTGCCTTATCGCGCGCACGCAAGACGCTCCGCTCATTACGCGCCATTGCGTCACCGCCGCGCATCCGACCACTTGTCGGGGGGACATTGGTCCACCTTCGAGGACCATTTAAAGAAAGCTTCGAGACGAGTTTTTAGTCTTGAGGAGGATTCAGTGATAAGGACTGTGTTTCATCAGAATTGACAAGTACTTTTGTGCTGTGTGCGAGTAGTGGGATTAAATGTAACTTAATGCAAACTAAATTAAACTAGTGGATTTTAGATTCCCTTCGAATTTCATCCTTTCGCTTCGAGACAATTTTAGTAATTCAAGCAATTCTGCTTTTTGTCCTCTTTAATGAGAATTGACAAGTAAATTAGTGATGTATGCTATTAGGGTCATTAAATGCAACTTGAAAACAAAATAAATGTAACTAGTGTGAATTTTCTTAATTAAAGCAATTATGCTTTTTGTCTCCTTCAATATTACATTCTAAGCCTCGCGAACAGCAAAGTGACAGCTTAATCTACCTCAGCGAAAGGGTTGATTGATTCGATTGGGAATTCGTGGAAGTGGTCGTGCCTGTCGCTGGAGGTTTTACGGAATTCCTCAAGTACGAACTGTAAAAGCGACAGCGATGTAGTGAAGGGAGGACTGAAAGTTGTAATTAATCAGATGGGTGGAGAAAGGTCCACTGTATCTCGGTCGCGGAGGAGAGCCCTTTCCTATTCTGCCGAGAAAGTTGGCTCTCTTGGAGCGAGGCCGATTAATCTTCCGAATTTCCTTGGTCCTTGAGTGGCCGGAGAAGGTGCTTTCTAGATGGTGACTTTTTCCTCGACTTCCTAGGGGAAGGTAGGTTCGTCGATTTATTTAGTCGGGATGGCAGTGTTTTGCTCGATCGCGGAGGATAGTCGTGCGGCTGCAGCTCGGCTGATATGGATCAGTGTTGAGTGCGCGAGAGAAAGCGATTTATAGGGCGGATACAATGGCTGGTATGCAGTGCAGGGTTCCTCCGTGCTCCAAGTATGCAGGAAACGCCCATGTGTCCTGCGCTCCGTTTCCACACGAGCGTCGAGTCTTCGGTCATCGAGCTCGACTTTCCTTTAGTTCAACTCACGAGTTTCCATTAGATTGGATCAATAAGTTATTTAGCCTCATTGATTAGTTATTAGCTTAATCGATTATCGGGCTATTCATTATTATCCTGTAAAGTTTCAAGTCCTGTAATTCATCACAGAGTACAATTAGGGAAAATAACATTTGTCCAGTATTACTTAATTTCCAAAGCTTAGTTAAAGCCACACTAGCGAATTCCAAGACCGGAATGGCACGTTTTATACCACTCAACGACCATAAAGTTCGACCCCTCAATGTTTACAATCGACAGCCGCGATTTCCCGGAAAAGCCCGACTGCGGTTTTCTTTTCCCTCTACCTTAACGCATCGCTTATCGTTGACGCGCAAATTTTTAATTACGCCATCATAACGAAAGGCAACCAAGAGCGCGATAAAGGCTGGGAATTGCGCGAACGGAGCGCGTGCATGTCTCTATCCCTCGTTAGTCGGCGTTCATTATCTCTGATCTGGTCAGCGAATTCTCCTCGCTCGAGCGGGGCCGCGTGCCCGAGACATATCGGTGCGCTCCTACTCTGCAAATATATGCATACTGCTCTATATACCACTGTGCTAGGACCTACCCGTAGGAAACGGGCGAGCCGGTGAAACTTTGATCATTTCCTAAGTACGCAATTCGATGCATTATGCATTCGGCGCGAGCGGCCTACCTCCGACTTTCCGACTTCCCGACTCGCCGCGCGCCACCACTTCGCAGATGCTTGGTGGTTACATCGGGGCAAGTTCGTGGAAGTAAATTTATTGGCTTTTAATGCAGACTAACTCACGCGCTGCAACTAATACTGTTTATGCACTGGGTTATGGAGGCTCGCTAAAGGAATTATGTATTCTTTAGCACATTTCAGTTCGGTGTTCGTTGCTTCGGAAAGTGTAGCATGCTCGGCTGAACATTGAAATAATCTAAAAAGTGCCATTACTTTGAAATGGAGTAGTTTCTTTAAGTCGCTTTATCGCAAATTACTGATGTTTAACAAAAGTGCCATTGTCCGATGTTTATTGTATTCCATTTGATATATTATTAAATCTATTATATATTGGATAAAATGCGCGACGCACAGACAATCTAAAACATTATAACGAAGAGAGGAGACTTGAAGCCGGCTCTTTTCGAAGCAGAGAGAATGTCAGTGAGAAAGAGTAGGAATTAGTTAGTCGAAGGTCTCGAAAGTAAGTGTCCGGCTCCTGTTCCAAATCTTTCCAATGCCAAATCCCAGTGGGCCACGGCGAAGAACCCTCGGCCGAAAAGTCCGGAGAATCGGACAGACACCGATACCAATTTAGTGGGTGCGGTTCGCAGTTCCGGCCACTTTCGATCTCGACTGGCGACCCCAAGGACATCCGGATAACGTTCACCACTGTCTGCACGCGCCTCACTATCTACCTCCGCGCGCTCAAGTGCCGTTTTCTAATCCCACTGTCTATTGCCGAAGCCGAAACTATAAACTGATAGATCGCATTTCGATGATGAAGGGGCTCGAGAACGTTCGTCGTTGTAGCTCAATCTAGCAATTCCAAGCTGGTTGTGAACGCGTGGTTTAGAAAATTCTTCTTGTACGATTAGTTGTTTTTAATAGATATAAATGTATAAGTATACTTATAAGATATAGGATTAATATTAATATGTAGAACATATCTCGGTAAAGATTTATTTTACTATTACTGGAGTAGTAGATTAACCCACTTGTACAGGATACAAGATTACATACAATATATAGAATTATAAGGTGTAGGAAAAGACTGGAAGTCATTGATGTACAATTTAAATTGATAAATTATTGATATTTATAGTATGTACATGTATGCAGCGACGTATACCTGACAGTGGTGTGTGAAATCCAAGTTACTATATACACCTATTTCATAATAAAACGTTTATAAAAAGAGATTCCAGTGATTCTATGAGTCAACACCTAGATCCCATTGGATCCCATTAGGGAGAACAGTCGTGACAGCTTGCACTTCACGACGCCACCGCCCTGCCATTTACAAGCGGAGATTCGATCGACGAATCCGCCTGGTAATGTAAACAAAGGAAATTGGTGGTGGCACGGCCGTGAGTTGCACAACTCTCTAAATACCATGGGAATCATTCTCTAGCATCATCGCGCCGGCTTCTCCCACGTCCCACGGGGGTGTGACGGCAACCCTTGAATGAACATTGCCCTCTTTTTAACATCACGTTTACCAGCTTAGTGTAAATTCGAAGTATAAGTGAGATACTTGAAATCCATGTTTGTGACATTTTATTACGAGAATCAATAACTTCGACTTACATAATTACAATGTTGAGATATTCTTACATAATTTGGTTAGGTTGCTCTAATTTTCCCGGTGTTTTCGTAACGCGCGCAATTACAGAGCGATTTGAAAGGTGGTGAGAATGGTCAGGCGTATCAACGGCTTTGACAAGTGGCAGATTGGTGTGTTGACGGGGACCTTTTAATTCGTGGAAGCCGAACACTGGAATTGTCCAAGTTTCGCGCGAGCCGGAACGCGTTACATTACGACGCACGCATGTGGGCATTTTGGAAAGTGCGCACTAACGCACCAGCCAATCAAGGACGTCTCGGGCTCGTTCGTCCTGCTCCATTTTTTCATTTCACTTTCGGCTTGGCCACTACCATCGCGTATCCATGCACGAAATACGAGCGCGTGTTAGCGGCGATAGTTAAGTCACCGTTTTATGTAAGTCGGCGTATATCTAATAAATAACTGGCTTTCTAACGATAGACCTTTTAGGCTATTCCTGTTACAGCCTTTCGCAAAGCGTCGACAGCCGTCGAAGCATAATCAATGAGAATAGGAATAAGAAGCCGGCGGATCTCGCCCGTCATTGCCATTGTTCCCGGTGGGCTCGCTCGTCAAACACTGCTTTCGGGTGTCGCCGCGTTTGTCCAAACAGCTTTATGTAAACGCGCGAGAAGCTGTTTCGTGTCCGCCGTCGTGTTACGCAACAACGCAACGGGCCAACCACTGGCGGGCACGAAAATATGTTTGTCCTCTCGGTACACACGATTTTGTTTCTATTATTCTTGCCGACCTGACCAAGCGGGAAGCTTCTCTCGAAACGGTCTCGCTTCTTCGTGTGTGCATAAGATGCAATCAATCAATACGCCGATTTATTTTTGTCACCGGTGAGTAGTTTGAGTCGCCGTTACTGATGTTAAGGAAGTAAACAATCACCCACGGGGATAGAAGAATTGATTTATCCAAAATATTTTGTACCGATATTTCGAAAATTCTCCAATTCGCGATTTTGATAAATGGAAATTCTAAGTGACAGGAATTTCTACTTGAAATTTTGACCGTGTTTTTCTGGGTATGTTTTCACAAATGGTGCCGATTGCAACTTTTGCAATATCAATCAATAAACAAAAATAAGTATCGTAACTCATCTCTTGAAAAATTGCTATTAACATCGTGTCCAAAACTTGACAATTTTTCTAGACATTGTTCCTAGATAAAACAAGTGGATTTAAAAAATCGTCCAGATCCAACCAACATTTGCCAATTCCTAAAGAATGTTTACTCCTAAAAAACAACTGCTCAGCTTTCGTGGTTGAGCACCAACCTAAGTAAGAAAATCAAATTAAACGTGACGCACAAGCATTCTCCACCCAACAAGTCCAACTATCCACTCAAACTGCAAGAAACCAGAGGCGCAAACAGTCTCGAGCGAAAGTGGGGCAACACAATCAACGCAACTTTTTTCCTCTCAACAGCGAGCCCTAGTGGAAACTGTCAATAAATCGCCCCGATTTGGTTAATCGAGTTCCATACTCTGCCGAACGTGACACAAACGAGCTCCGCGGCCACCATAAAATCCGCCGTACGAGAATCAGGCAAAGTTTAATTTCGTCCGTTTACCTCATTGGAAACTTGCAGCGGCGCGGACGCTCGGAAGCGAAGTGGCCGAAAGCCGAGAGCCGAGAGCCGAGAGTTCCACTAACGCGATCAGGACAGTAATTAAATACGATTTGTCCGCGGCGAAAGCCGATGTTAGTGCGCCGGTAATTGTATACCGCCGGTGTACTATCAATGGAGACTGGAGGATCGCATGAAGACAGGAACTAACTCTTTGATCCGCCAAGATCAATTGAGGCTGCGTAAGTGGCGATCAAGACTCCCGGTAAACGGAGCTTGCAGGGAATTAGTAATCATCGCTGGGGTAATAGATTGTGCGATTAGGTTCGAGAGGACTTTCCACCTCTGTCGCAAGCCGAGCGGGCGTAACACTATATAATCTCGGGGGGAAAGAAACTAGGCAGTCGCGCACATTCCAAAACATTCTTTATTCCACCAATCGAATTACCGATCGGCGCCAAATGAGAATCGATCAGACGACTGGTAATCAGCTGCATAAATTACACGTATTTCCCCCGATCGATTCTCCGCCCCGAAGGTTTCACCTGGCCAATGCGAGAGGGTGACATTCGGAATTACATAAGTGCGAGAGCTTGATTAGCACCGCAGCCCACGGTCCCTTGCATGTAATCGGGGAAGTTGGACTCGAGGACTCGCATGCGACCTCTCTTGTAATCAGCCGCGACGTGAGTAACAAGCGAGCAGTCCTGGCTCTTGTAGACCAGCTGGAAGAACCTCGGGTTGAAGGGGTTCACGGTGTCCCAGCGGAAGACCTCGGAGTCGCCCTCGAAGCGGAAGAAGATCGCACTGCCGTTATCGGTGCCGAGTAAGACCATTCTCCTCGACTTCTGACCGAGTTCGTGGATCTTGCCACTGGCGGATCCATTGCGAAGGTATTCCGTGCGAACGGAGAACATTTTACTGCCACTGAGATACGTAAAGACGAGGCACGTCGATCCGTCGGCTCTTCTCATCAGCACCAAGTAGAGCACGTCCCTCCTGGTGCAGCCGAGAGTCACCGCCTCCGGCAGAACCACCCTGTAGCCCTTATTCGACGTGACGTCGAACACCAGGATCGCCCTGGTCGCCGCGTCCGACACGTAGATGAAGACGCGTCCGTCGGCGCTGTAATCCGCGACGACGTACTGCAGCCGCGACGACGAGGTCGTCAGGCAGTTGAGATCGACGGTCTTCACCACCTGGAACCAATCGATCGACGCTCGAGAATATTCCCCGGGTCCATGCCTCCGAGCCGGTGCAACGGGTTAACTACTATGTGCGGGGGATTGGATTACGAGGGACTGGGACTGGGACTGGAGCCGCGTGGCTGCGAGGATTATGTAAGATCGATTAGGATGCAAGAACAGCGAGCGCGGGCTATATGCAACAGTCGAGTGGCAAACACCGGCGAGTCAGACGCAAAAATCACCAACGCACCAGTCGGTGAAAGGATCAAGAGTTGTTTGTGTGCGTTCGCCGGACACGCGCCCAACTGTGTAACATTCGACTTTGTTTCTTGGAGATATAATGAACTAATTTAATTTCAATTTATAGAGAGTCCTTTCGAGTCTTACCTTTCCGGTTTTTATGTTGAAAGCGACCACCTTTGGCGGACACCTGCGCACGGGTTCCTCCAGGGAGTTTACGACTCCTGTGTCGAGGACCCAGAGGATGTCCTGGGGATCGAGGTAGATGTCGACGACGTTTTGCAGGGCGCTGCAGGTGCCTTCTTCTTGGACGGACCAGCAGGGGAAGGGCGCGAGAGTCGCTTGACAGCCTTTTCCTTTTAGGGAGACCCTGGCGAGGGTCGCTGGTACTCCTGGCTTGAACCTTCGTTAAACAATATATACAATTAAACATTCGCCTCTCTACATTCATTAATTAACTCCCCGTTCAATTAGTCACCGAGAGCAACAAAAATTAATTCATTAATTGAGGAATATTTTGAAGTTTGTAAGAAATTGGACTGCAGTGGTATATTTAATAAGGAATCGAAGCTCCCGACGCGCTAATCAGTCGTTGTTTGTTAGAATGGTTACCTTGGCAGAGCAACGAAAGCGTCGTCCTTGTAAATAGCGGCCCTCGTGGCGATGACATTCTTCGAGATGTATCTTCCGCTGTTCTTAAACAAGCTCCTCGTCGCGGCGCACGGCCACTCGAAGGCCCCACCGGTCCACTGGATAGTTCTCCCTTCGATTTTCGATAGATCGTGACCGGCGACCAGGACTAGCGCTAGTGAAGAGAGTGCTAGGAAGGACAGGAGCTTCCTCGGATTGGAATTCATCTCGGGGGACCGCGTTCGAGTGCGTTGGGTCGTTCAAACTGACCTGACATCGAATTAACCGAGCTTTATACGCCAGAAGTAACTCGGAAGGTTGCGCAAAGTTTTGCGAGCAGCGAGCGTGTTTGGACGGAAGAGTCGCTCGGGCTTCCTGTCACTGGAAACGCTTCCTGATTCTTCTTCGGGGAATTTTTCTCTTTTGTTTTTCATGTTTTTGTGTGGTGGATTGCGTACAAGGTGTAAGGGAGGTGGAGGAATATGGGAAAAGCGGGGAGAGTTGTGTTTCAGTCGGAGGTATAATAAATATAGAGAATGACTTTTACGGTTATTGGTTAACTATGATGAAGTTTATTGTTTTCCCTAGCTAAGATGTGACGGGTAATCACTTGGAATTAATTAGAAGAGATAAATTACCGCCCAACTAATAATCCAACTAATAAAGAGCAGATTCTACCCAAGATAATAACGGTGAGCAAATGTATTCGCAAGAAACGATTATCACCACTTCATTTGTTGCCGATTGATTATTCAAGCAAAATCGAACATCGTCCGCGGCAATTCTCTCTCGACCGGGTAGAATCGCGAGGCGCAAGCCGCACGCTATGCCAGGCGCTTCCTTGTTGTGTTATGAGTGCGCGGCCTTGACCAATGCAACGGAATTGCAAAAGAGCATGCGGTACAGCGTGTCCCGTATACACAAGGTGTACGCAATCTTTTCGCAAAGTTGACAGAGCACCCCGAGCAGGACGCGCGGTCGCGCTCGTATATAAAGTAAGATCGGCAAAAAAGTCGGCGTAATCGAGGTTTAGAGAGTGAACAGCCGAACAAAGGGCAACGTACGTTCTGACACAAGTTTATCTTAATTGGTTCGATCCAACTTGTTCAAATCTCGCGAAACTTGATCAATTTTCAAAGTTGCCACTTGGACTTATATCGACTATAAAAACAAGGAGAAAAGAAAGATCTTTGATTGTAGAATGAGAGGAATCCTGCCGAAGATTCTGTTGCTGGCGACAGCAACAGTCGTCCTGTCCCACTCGGAGAAACAACTGCTGCCGGAGTTGTCGGTGACCCTGTCCGGGCAGACGCTAGACTGGCCGTGTCAGAGCACGAAGAACATCTACGAGACGAGCGGCCGCTACATCTCGAGGAACGTGATCGCGACCAGGACACAGGTTTACAAGGACGAGGCGATCCTTGCTCTGCCGCGCTACAAGCCCGGCGTGCCGTTCACTCTCGGCGTGGTCTCCTTGAGGTCGAAGGACTGCGCCCCGAAAGTCACTCCTTTCCCCTGCTGGGCCATCCAGGAAGAGGGCAACTGCCAGGCGCTGCAGAGCGCCGTTGATATTGTCCTCGATATCCAGGACATCCTCTGGGTCCTCGACGTCGGCATTGTCAATACTCTCGCGCAGCCTGTGCGACGGTGTCCTCCCAAGGTCGTTGGTATCAACGTTAAGACTGGAAAGGTATTCTATTACTCACCTTTAATACGCCGGTTCAATCTTCATTGTGTTTGATCGCCGGGCTTTTTTGTTGTTAAGGATCATTTCTTTTTGCATTTTTGTCTTCATTTGGATTATTAAATTCAAAGCGAATTCTTCGTTAAAGAAAATGGGGATTTTTTCTAGTTGCAAATTTGTTAATTCAATATCTTACTACTTCGTTAATTTGTCATCATTGTCTTCCTTCGAATGATTAAATTGTGGATTTTTCGAATCCAAAATTTTTTACTGATTAACGTAATCCTCGCGATTTGGAAAATCGACCTCTCGGAATTCGCAGCTGGCCAGATTTCCGGGGCCCGTTGGCCTGACCCGGTTCGCCATGCATCGCGTAGCAATGAACGTACAACCATTCCGTGCCGAGAGCTCACTTAACGCATGATTACCCCGGTACAAAATACCCTGGCATTTTATCGCGTCTGAATGGAAAGGCGCGCGAAGTGGCTTAATGCAGTTAGAGCGCGGCAGACAAACTTCTCCGGCTACGACCTTCGCCGAGTGTATCGAAGCAGCGCTACTCGGCGAAGTGCAGTTGGAGCAGAATCGAATGACTCGAGTGTCGATTGCAGGTAGTGAAGGTGATCGACCTGAGCTCCCTGGCGGTGCCGATCTCGCGCCTCCAGTATTTGGCGGTGGACTACGCCGAGGATGGACAAGTGTTCGTATACGTGTCGGACGCTGGGACCAGAGCGATCATTGTCTACAATGTGACGGCGGACATCGGCTTCCGGGTGGTTCTGCCGCGAGCATGCACTTCCGCCTCGGAGAGAAGGGATGTCCTCTACCTGGCCCTCGTGCGGAAGGGATGTGGCACATCTGTTGTTTACTTCACCTACCTCGGCTCCAATAGACTCTTCAGTATCAAGGCAGCGAACCTTCGCAGGGGAATCATCAATCAATCGGTGGTCGATGTGGGACAGAAGAAGGATAAGATCGTCCTCCTCGGCACTGATAATGGCTGCGCTATTTTCTTCAGGGTCAAAGGTAACTTCGTCAATAATTTCATCTCTGTTCAATAGTACGTTTGTTAGTTTGCGAGTATTATATGTTAAAAATTGGCTTGATCGCAGGTGAGTCCGACATTTACATGTGGAACACCGAGACGTCCTTCGTGCAAGAGAACTTCCTGCTGGTCCAGAAGGGCAGCGACTGCAGACTACCGACCCAGGTGGTGCCAGGCTATAGGCGGCTGATGTGGGTGATCGAGAGCAACTTCCAGGATTACATCGAGAACACCGTCGGCTGCTCCGGCGCCTCGGTCTCTCTTCATCCCCTGGTGAAGGGCTGCGAGGATTAAAGGACCCTTTTCAAGCTATGGAATCGCTCGGGAAATGAAGGTCACTCTTGTCGGGAGGGATTTGCACTTTATGGAATTTGTCATGAGGCTCCAATTCTTGTTCTTTCGTTCTTCTGGATATAAATGTTCTCCGCCTTTCTCGGAATCTAGTCATTGGAGAAGTTGGCGTTTTAGCATTTCGAGCATTGGCAAGTTAGTCCTCCGGGGTCTACTCGAGGACCAATCATAATTTTATGACCGCGCGAACCCCGCGTGAGTGGACAAATATCCACCAGTGTCAAATTGTAAATTCCACGAATTGTTCCTGCTGCGAAGGCAACAATAAATCTATCAACAATTTAATACTGACTCTGATTTATTCCACGATATTCTCAAACCAATAAGATAGAAAAGAATAATTTATTATGAATCACGGGTGTTTTAATATCTTCACTGTCCTCGACTTCAACCTCAGCGACTTTATGGGCCTCTTCTTCGAAAGTGGGCACCTTGTGTTCACCAAACCCCATACGTTCCTTTGTGAATCCGTCGTGTAATCAGTGATGCAAGGGTAAGTCTCATTCTGCAGGAGAACCGTGTGACTCTCCGCCTGTGGAAAACATTATTCTCAAGATTTTTCTCTAAACAAACAACAAACTTAATTCTTACTCTCAGCGGTAGTTTCGTGTCCCATCGGACACTCGCTTTCTCCGAAGTCATGAAGTAGTGAAGACCGCACTTGGTGTCGCAAAACAGACCGGAAGAGTATCCCATTTTGGTGCCGTGCCAGGAAACCGGGATCTTTCGGGGTTCCTGATGAAAGGCGAGAAATCCAATTGCATTGTTTAATACGATCGACTAAAGATGGAGGATCTAATTAAGAAACGTACATAGTTAAATAAAGACTGATGAACGCGGTTATCCAAATCCTTCAAATCTATGCTGAATAGATCAAGACTGTTGGCTCCGGAAACGTATAACGTCCAACTCTTGCGACAGAGTGCAATGTCCGTTGTGTAAACCCGAGGAGTGTCTGGTCCGTGGGTTAATCTTACCGTCCACCACTTGCGTCTCTCTTCGAAATAAATGTTTCAATGTTAATCATCGGACTTAATAAAACGAACACATTTTCTCCCAAGGATTTTTATAAAACTACCTAGACTGAAAATTAAAATGTGCTCGTTGCCTGGGTCGCCGATATAAGCCGTCGATCCACTCTGATCTACCACCAGCGACCGAAGATCTTTCGTCGGCACATTCGTCAGTTGGGTAGACAGGACCTTCGAATGATTATTAATTAAAATTCATTACTGGAGATGGCGAAATGCAAATGTTTTAATTACCATTTGGTTGCGTCGTTTCAAGTCAGACAAGACCACCCTGGCGCAGCAGTTCGCTTTATCGGGAACCTCCAAAACCCACAGTCGCCCTTTGCCATCCACTTGGAAATCAGTCGCAGATCGAGAGCAATCATCAAGGGAATGATTAGTGAGCAGATTTCGATACGTCAGCGGAGTCACTTGGAGAGTCGACGATTCCGGCCAGGATGATTCGAACAATGTTTCTTGTTGGTTGTAAAATTGATTACCGTTCACTTTCCACCTTAATCCCAATAAATCAATTTTAATACAATTTTATTTTTTTTAATGTAATGCAAATTCCTGAATTTTAGATATTTGGTTGAATGTACAATACCTCGGCGCAGTTAGAAAGGCTCGGCTTCGCCATAGAGCGAACTTCCATAGAAAAAGATCGGCCGGTAGGTGCCAGCCGTTCGATCTCTCGGAGATTAAAACGAAAGTAAACAGCAATATTATGGTATAACGAGTTGCACGAATCGCCCTGCACGGTGAGGCCATTATGAACTGAGGAGCAAGTGGATCGGGTGCTCTTTTCCATGTCAGTTAACGTGCTGAGTTCGCGCAATTTCCTTTAACGAAAGCTGCGCCAGCAGAGAGAAAGAGTTCATTGATTCAAGGTATCGATGATAAAAGTTCCAAGTAAAAAGAAATGGTATTAATATTTCATTAATAATAGAATCAATTAATAGAATATTCATCGATCGTTAAAAATTATCGGGAGTGTGGCGGGCTAATTCAAATACTTGAGAACAGTGCTAGTTAATGATATTCGCAATGAGGGCGTAGCGATTGTCAAGAAACCTCCAAAAAGGCTATCTGTAATATAACTGAATAGGAAACTAGTACTACCTAGTGTAATTGTTAGACGTCTCGTTCTGTAGATGCTTTTATATGTTCCTTTTTCATTAATACATAGTATATTATATTTTATTAACGTTTAATACAAGTCTTATAATAATCATATTTTATTACTTTTATATTGTACAATCTAGGTATATTATTGTATTGCAATATAAACCACTCTATCCTAATGTTCATTAATAATCAATACAATTATACAGATTCCTGTATTACCACCGCCCCTGCAAGCAGTCAATCCGCAAACACTCGCCAAACCACCTCCAAAAAACAAATCTCCATCAGAACCAATTCCAATCACTCTGCCAACACCAGCAAACGAATCAACCCCTACAATCCACCCCCTACCCAACGCATTTAATTCATCTCCAACCCATCTAACCGAAAAGAAGCAACACAGCAGAAAGCAGATTCTTGACCATGTGGCGCTCAAGTCGTCTGCCATTCGCTGGCTTCCTTGCCACCGACCCGGTGCGCCGCGTTGCGGCGAATCTTGGAACAATCTCGAGAGTCGGCTGGCCAAGAGCAGGCAAGCGTCGTACTAGTGCGCGAGCTTGGTAGGAGCGAAGAGATCCGTGTGTGGCAGCAAATGGCGGCCGAAGTGCACGAGAGCGGTGTGTCGGGTGTCTGGTGAGCGTATGACGTTCAAGTGGTCGAGTGGTAGCGAGGCTGGGGGCGAGAGAGTGCGCCGGAGACAAGGTGGAACTCTGGCCCCGGAGTAATGGGCGCCGTGCGAGTGCCGCGGTAAACAGAGACACGTTGACGAGAGGTTGCCTCGGTGCTGGCTGGTGGCGGTAAGTGATCGGCGCGTCCTACAGAGAGAGCGCGCGAGCGAGCGAGAGAGGGAAAGAGGGAAAGAGAGAGAGTGAGTAGAGAGAATCGGAGTGAGGCAGCGAGGTGGTGAGAGAGAGAGATGAGCGATAGCCCGGCGCTTTGCGCGGTGATGAAATCAGTGTCGGCTGGCGAGCTGGGCGTGGAAGAGGTTAAAGGGACTGGTACGCTGGCGGAAGGAGGGCCGCGGCCGCGCGAGGCCGCCTCGCGACTGAAGCGCACCTTCACCCTACCGAGGAACCCGTTCCACAGCGCCACTGCGAGGATGTCGCGGCGCCGCTGCAAGCAGCAGCACTCGCGCGAGCAGCCGCCGCAGCCGCCGCAGCCGCCAAACCACCACCACCAGCACTCCAAGGACGCGAGCACCAGCGGCAACGAGTCCCTCGCCGGCCTCACCAGTCCGCTCCAGAGCAGCCTACTCGAGAGTACGCAGCAGCATTCGGGCAGCATGGCTCGGCTCCACGCTCCTCACAACAATGCCGGGACCGGCGCGACCGCCGCGAGCGCCGCCGCCGCCGCCAAGAAGGTCTTCCGACGGCCCTCCTGGCGCAAGTTCATCAACAAGATGGTCCAGCACATGTCGAACGTCGGGGCCCCGGGGCACAAGGCCTCGCAGCGCGACGAGCTCGCCTCGAGCGCCGGCGACATCAGGGTCCCGCCGCCCCGACCGGCCCACATACCGCCCGATCGCGTACCCGGTGTCATTGGCCTGCGCAATCACGGCAACACGTGCTTCATGAACGCCGTCCTCCAGTGCCTCTCGCACACCGACATCCTCGCCGAGTACTTCGTCCTCGACCAGTACAAGGTCGACCTCTCCCGGCGCAACAAGCTCAACTCGAAGAAGTACGGCACCAAGGGCGAGATCACCGAGCAGCTCGCGCTCCTCCTCAAGGCGATCTGGAGCTGCCAGTACGACCCGGAGATGAGCACCGCCTTCAAGAGCGTCGTCGACAAGTACGGCAGCCAGTACCGCGGCAACTTGCAGCACGACGCTCAGGAGTTTCTGCTTTGGCTCCTCGATAAGGTCCACGAGGACCTCAACCAGGCCACCAAGAAGAAGTACAAGATTATCAAGGTGAGCGGTTCTGTTGTAGGCTTTTCACTTTTCTACTTTTAGATCGCATTCATGCTTCGTAATCGCATTGGACGATCGATTACATAATGCGGATAACAGCCCACGGAGATTTACTTTGGAAATGAATTCTCTTTGTTGCTCTCGGCTCATCTGCATTCTCATTGTCATTTTTCGGCAAGGCAAACAAGCTTTTCTCTTGTTTACCCCGAAAGCTTTTATAACTCTGTCAAGCCTCGCGGTACAATTACTCGGTCGATGAGCTCAACGCAGCGAGAAAACACGGCGATTCTCTGGCACAGTGTACTATCAGCTTTTTGTCGATAAAACCTTTTATCATTCCGCACACGAGCGCTCGGCGCAGCTTTTAATTAGCGCCATCCATTTAATTGGCTCGCGACCGAAGTGTAATTAAAGTGCAAGGTACACTTCGGCCGGCTGGCGATGCTTGGTTACATGAATAGCACGTGGCAGTAGTAAGCCAATATAGCCACCAGTAGTATTCTAGTAGAAAGACTCGACTCGGCTCACTCGTAGACTCCAGTGAATATTCACTCGAATCATACTCCATCTAGCAACGAGCAGCGAGCAGCGAGCAGCGCGTGACTCGGCCGTCGAGATTCGCCGGGAATAGTCGCTAATGACTATAATTGCTGGCAGTCGCATTCACAATACACTTGAAAGCGCTAAGGAACGCTGCTGCTCACTCGGCGCTACATTGGCCCCCGGGCTTCCCGCAATGGACGGGAACTCGCAAATTATAGCATCCGACATTTGGCGTCGAGAACGTGTGTACTCGTCCGTGTCCGGCTCTGTCTGTGTGCCGCGCCGTATTGTTGGGGTTACATCACCGGCTAGCTCTTTGCCGATGAACGCCATTAATCTGCAAAATGCAACCTCCCCTATGGATATCCCCCACCCTCGATGTATTCCAATTTTCCTGCAAGCCCCTCTCCGTCCCCCTCTCGGTCCCCTCGCCCCTGGTGGCTTCTATGGTTTTAATCCCCGGGGAATTGGCTTCCAGGGCGCAGCCACTGTTTACGATGGATTACTCGATGTAATGACACGATTCCCCGTGACCTTAGACTTGTTACGCTGCGCCGCCGGGAGGACCGGGTTGCGTTCCAGTCGCACAACAAGTGCGCACTGCTGATCCCTTTAGCGTGGCGGAAAATTCATTACTAGTGTCGCGTAATAGACGCGGGATTACGCCGTGCGATGATAAGATTAGATTCCCGTGAATGGGCGATTAAGCCTGAAGAAAAATTTATTGGACCGAAGGAGGGGTGGGAGTGGATGTTGGGTGTGAGGTAGCTAAATGTCTGTTTGTGGGTCTACGGTTGAAAGAGTGCAAGAAATTAATTTAAAGAATTTTATTAATCATTCAAAATTGAATTAATTTGATAAAGATGAAAGAAATTAAATTATTTATCTCGAGTCACCCCCGAAGCACCAGACAACAATTTCCAAAGCCCAGAAAAATTCCGCACAATTCCCAAATTGGTAGATTTACAACAACCTTAGTACTTGTCGACGGGGATTTTTATCGACGAAACGGGGTCTACTCTGGAAATCGGTAATACGTGCTTAACACAGAAACGGAGAGCAAGCAAGCAGCGTTGGCGGCCCAGGCAAAAACGGGTATAGCCTCGAGGCCTCTGGTATTTATCGGCGCTCTCCTCTCCCCGAGCGCGGAGCCCAGTCAGTCGATGATCTGCGGCGGCGGCAGCGGCAGCGGCAGCGGGGAGCACCCGAGGCCTTAACCCAAATTTATTTCACGTTCGAGGAGTACGTGTAGACACTCATACGTGCAACCGCTGCCGGCGTACAGGGTGATTCACTTTCCTTTTAGTTAGGTACATCGGTTTCGGTATTACCGGCCGTCCTTCATAATTTTATGGCTGAGTAGAAAAAAAAATTTAATTGTAAAGATTATATAATTTTTGTATAATTTGGTTGCACTGGATTAGAATTGTTGGTTTATAAGATTTTTCATTGATCCGTAAAACTATGGAATTACGGTGAGTAATATCAAGACAGCCGATTAAAAGGCAAGTGCATCACCCTGTACAATTGTACATGGCTGTATCACCGAGTGCGCCGTAGAGATCGTATCTCTCATCCTCCTCGCTAGTGAGTGAGTGAGAGAGAGGGAAGAGAGTGGTAGCTAAATTGAGGAAGAAAGACAAAGGACGTATTTAGAAATCGTGTCTGGCTGAGAGAGGTAAACGCCTCGTTATCCAGCGATCGGCGCGCACTTTCATACGAGTGAAAGAAGTGCTCCCTCGGCCGAGAAACTCACTCTTGGGAAACCACTCGCCAAACGACTCGAGCGAAACCGTCCAAATCCGCTGGATTAGCTGCGGAAATTCGCTCATCTTATAATTCGCTGGTAATTAGACGACATGAACGGAGATAAGGTGAAGAATTTATGAGCGGATTATGACCGGGTTAATTGTGATGGTCGAACGTTGCTGGGGATTGTTTGTTTTATTATTAAATGAGTTTAGAGGAGGTGACGTTTGTAGTATGTAATGAGTGAGTTGGAACTATGGATGAGAGTCACGAGCGACTTTTGAGACAAGAAACGCCGAGTCTCGCGAGCGGAATGAATAAATGCACAAAGTAGCCAATGAATATTACTATGTAACTTTCCTTTTTGCTGCCGGCTGATAATGATCTGCGAAGCGGCACGTGCGCGTGACAGGAATATCTCCAGTTATAGTCATCTATATCAATTCTGTATTTTCCGTGGTTGTATTTACAAACGTTAAATGTTTGACTCGCAAAACTTACTTCTTTCGGAGTAGTTGAGGTCAAATATTATCCATCGATTACAAATGATGTACTCATTTCAATTCTATACGAATATCATCACTTTCACAAATTCCAAATAACTATACTCATACTCCGTACAATTGCCCCAACACATACCTCGACTATAATCTACCATAACTCAAAGCAACTTGCAAGTCAAGTGTCTCATCCCACGCACACACTCACACATCCCCGCCCGAGGACCCCAAGCGAAGCTAAAATGTTTACTTCGCGTCGGCCGCCGGCATTTTTATCAAGGCGCAATATCCACACACACAGAGCCAACGAGCGTTGTCGCTCGGGTAATAATAAAGCGATCGTGGCCTTGAAATGTTATCCGATACACGCAAACTGCGAAATAGTGCGCGCGCTACTCTAATCCGGCGGGGCGGCAACAGTGGCAAAGTCAATTTAATTGACGCGGTGAATCGCTCGTTGAGTAATGGCGCGTCCTCGGCTTCGCCTTCGAATCCGCACCTCTTTCCACCTCGGCCGCCTCTTTATGCGCGCGTGCATTCCGACGTTGCACTAATCAAGGAAAAAGGCGCGCCAGACTTTCCCCGCCGCGCCGGCTGCGTGTGTCACGGAGTGTATCGTAACGTAATGCTGAGAGAGCTTTTTTGTTTATGGCGCGCGGTGGAATTTTAATTCTCCCGGATAGATAGCCAAGGCTCGGGCCTCGGGGAGTGGTCGCTTTATATCGCGCTCGCTGTGTGTGAGTGGCTGAGTGGAGGCTGATGGGATTGTGTTGGAGTTTGGTTTGTTGATTTTGAGAAGTGGATTTGGTTGGATTTATTAGTGGTTGTTGTTTGAAATATTTCGAAACACTAATTCTCATTAGAGTAAATTGAGATTAACACGAACATATCTCTGACTCATTACATTTTAACCCTGCGACACACTTGACAATGACACAAGTCACCCGATAAAGGCATTTCATTAATGCCAACATTATAACGGAAACTTCGCAACCTCCAACTTCCTTCAAATTCCTGTAATCCACCGCCACCATCACCACCTCCCCGGAAAGCTTTCACCACCTCAAAAATATCAGTGGTGTGCCACCGACAAGACGTCACTCGTCCGCGATAAGTCCGTCATTTCAACCTCGCATAATTCAATTCCAAGCCGGAGACAAACAATGCCGAGCTTACACTCGTAAAGTTGAAGATCTCAGCATTACAAGTAATCGACTTTACTTAATACTTGGCCGGCAGCGAGTCTGCGCTCGACGTGCAATCGGAGAGGCCTCTCGAATATTGGCGCGACATCCATCCGCTAACCAATAACCTGCGGTCAAGAAATCGGCTCGGCTCGGCTCGACTCGACTCTTCTCTGTCTCTTGTTTATTTTCGCTGGAGTGTTTACGCGCGAGCGGCTCACAATTAGCCAATAGGCTCCTCGGCGTCGGCGTCGGCGTCGGCGTCGGCGTAACACCGAACTCCGGTCATTTAATTTAATCTCGTGCCGCTCGCGCGCTCTGCGTGCTCGACTGCTCGCCGATTACATGAACGGTGAGGTAAGAGGCGGGGAAGAATGACTGGAGCACACCCACACACAAGCGTCGATATAGAGATGTGTGCGGCGAGGAGTTATGAATCATCGTGGCTGCGCCGCTGCGCCGCTGCGTGTGGAGATTGAGAGCCGAGAGCCGAGAACCGAGAGCGAGGCAGCGAAGAATAATTCCATATCGAAGCCGCGCGTAGGATGCGCCTTCAATGAGACTCGCACTAACCCCGCTCGAATTATTCTCCAATTACTCTTTGTTCTCTTCGCCCCTTTGCGAGTTCGACTTGACGACTTGGCCTTTGAGAGAGACTGCTGCTGGTGTTGAATGCGCTGCTACTGGTGTCTTAGCTTCCTCCGTCAATACTTAGAGGAGTCTCGTTTAGTAATGAATTAGTTGTTGTACTTGCTTACTCCACTCGGCACTAAAGATTTGTTTGATTTGGTTCTTGTTGATTAGATGCTTGAGGGGAAAATTTGTCATTTTCCAATTGAGTGTAAATATAGAATAGAAAATGGTTTCTCGGGTGAGCATTGCTGGCTGACGAGTAGGTTGATTTCAATCCAATCGTTATGGCGGAAGAAAGCCTGAGGCTGATAGGCGATGGTCGTACGATTGTAGTATATCTATAGTTTGTGGAGAGGCTTTTCACCCTGAGGACTCTGACGACTGGCCTATTCATAGATGTCCCTATTGGAATAAGGTCTCCTTATTGACTAACAGCTGTATTTCAATAAGGATGTGCTTTCTTCCTTGAACGATATCTCTGAAACGGTTGTTTGAGCAAGGCTCAATTTTCCACTCAAAAACATTCCAACAATAAGAACATGAAAATAACGCTAGCTGTAGTTTATTTGCTAGCGATTATAATGACATATTTCACCGTCATTATACAACAACATTAATCATCAAAAGTAATAATAAGTGAAAACTTGTCATACTCCAGTTTTCTATTTTCGGATTCTTCCCCACAAAATGTCTTATTGTTCACTGAGTTATAGCAAAATGAAGATTCATAGCTCGAGTGTCTAGTCGATTGCGAGTTATCGAGCCGTCGATTATGAACTATTTTCTTCCCAGAGTCGGCGACGTATTAATCATAAGTTATTAGCGAGCGTCGGCGCTGCAGTGGGGACTTCCTCGGCGGCTTCGCCCTCAAGCGTACTCCGGCATATCTTATCGGCGCGGCGCGGCGCGGCGCGGCGGCAGTGCTTGCATACTAGGTCCGATTGCCAAACGCGAGATAACAGAGCATTCTTCTTCGAGGGACTCGATAATCTCGATCGACCGTCGACGCTCTCTTGGTAGTGCGGCCTATTGTTTACGGTTGCTCTGCCGCTTTTTGCCCTGGGAGTTCCCTTGAGGAACCGAGAGACCTTCACTCCGAAGGTACTTACTTTTTCCTAATGTAACGGTGAACGTTTGTTTTATATCCTAGACTTTTGATTCCCCGAGAATTGGAAGAGTCTCGTAAATGGTTTTCTTTGAGGCATTGATTTTGTTTGGGAGGTCGAGTTTCGAGGGGGAATGAGTTGAGTCAGTTGGGATACTGAGATCCCGAGGGTGCAGCCGGGTAATTAACGCCGCTTGAAAGAGGCGCTTTTACTGCTACTTGGAAAAGCTCTCTAGCCGTAATCAACTACCTTGAATGCGATTAGTTTTTAAAAGGATTGTTATTTAAGAGTATTTGAAAAATTCCTTGGCTTAACCCGAGGCTGCTTTCTACTCGAAGCTTTGCTTTCCTCAATCCGAAAGCGGCGCTCGTAAACGCTTTTCCTCGATATCTCGAGCGAGAGTCCGAGAGTCCCGCGTCGAGAATAAGTGCGTTGTGTCCGCGTGGACGCCGAGATGGCAAAGGGTGCAGCCGGGCAATTAAGGGCCTTTGAAAGGGGCGCTTTTACTGCTGCTTGGGAAAGGCTTACAGCCGCAATAAAGTAACTCGAATGGTACTATGGAAATTATGGCCTCTTCACTCTACACTTGAATGGAATTGATCCCCTTGGGGCCGCGCGCGCACTTGCACCGTTCCACCGTAGGTTTCCCCTGGCCGCCAGTAAACTCGAGTCTCCGCGCCGCTTGCCTGGCCTCCAGCCAGCCGAAACAGCCGTGCCGATTTCTTCGAACTGTTTGTCAGCCGCCGGCGAATAATTTACAGTCAATTCATAATGCAGCCTGATGCTGCGCGACAGAAATTTATCCTCCGGCGATATCGGAGATGCGTCGAGTCTCGATGGTGAGTCATGCCAGTGGTTTGGTGGGTTGTTGTGCCGGGGAGTCGAGTCCTCTTTCACGACTTTTCTTCTATTTTCATAATCAGATTAAGTGAGTATTGACTCTGGATATGTTATTGCTTTTCGCGAGTATTCTGTCAATTGGCGAGGGACGAGAATCACTGATGAACTCTTAGGGTTGAAAGGGTGAAAGGGTGAAAGTTCGGGCGGTGGATAACAGAAGTGGGGTGACCCTTGACAATAGGGCGTTGCAGGCAAAGGGACACATGCATTTCTCGAATTATACATACGTGCTCTGTCGCCCTCGCCCCCTCGCGATCAATGCCACTAACCTTGAAACTGTCCAATCTTCCTCCCCCCCGGTACCCTCGAGCTTTTGTTCCCGGACAATGGGAACATTATTCGTTTGCGCCAAGTCTCGAGATTGTTTGCGCCCATCAGCGAAATGCACCGGGAACCACCGCACCTTCGCGACCCTCGCATTCGAGGCCCTGCCAATGGCTGCCACCCTAACATACACGCGTGTCCCTCGGGAGATTGCCAAGATAAACTAGTGAGAGGGAAGGGAGAGAATTAATCTCTCAGTTATTCGGAGATTTGTTGGTGTGTTGAAATTAAAAATTTAGTTGGCCTGGATTTTTGGGAAATTAATTCGAGAACTTTTTAAATGTTAAAATGATTTATGTCTTGGGTTGAGAATTGTTAATTATTAAAGTGCGCGAGATATGATGAGTTGGGGTGGCAAGGACGAGTTGTTAATGTAGATTTCTGTAGGAGTTAAATGTTTTAAAAGACACGGAGAACCGTAGCGGGGAATTCGGGGAATTGTAATTTGAAATTATAATTCCGCAGTGTTGGGAAAGTTCTCGGCTGAATACGAGACGGTAGCTTTCCATAAAACTCGTGCGAACCGCCAGGTATTTCCATAGGCGGTGGATCGACGTTTTATAATTGTAAATGTTGATCGGTCGGAATTCGAAATGCATTCTGGCGATCCCGGGCACGTGCCCGAGCGACGAGATAACGCCAGTGTTTGTCGACCTTGCGATAAGATCGCGCGCCTCCGGTCCTTTTAAAATTAACATTTCTCCCTCGTACCTTTGTCCAATCCGCGTGTAGAGCAACATGAAAATAGCAACTGGAGAAATCGCAAGAGAATCCCGAAAAGACAAACTCAACAATTAGCTAATTAGACGCTGGTCGATCGCACTGATAAGAGCGATTGCGTCAAATGATTAGCGCGGATATGACAAGTGGTAGGATTGCGTGGCAATCATCGAGCGATTACCCGCCGGGAAACTCGTTGGATCGGATTCGGCAAGGCGCGCGTTTACCTTCCGCTCGCCCCTCCAAATCACGTCGAGAACTCACCGGCGGTATTTTTACTCTGGTATTTTCGGAATCGACGCTGGAGCCGCGGGTGTCGGTTTCGTAAGTAGTCGTTAATGAAGTCGGTTTCTCTCCCCTCAATTAACGGTACATTCACTCACCTCGCTGGAACTGGAATGCCGCTCGGGGGAGAGTGGTCCATCGGTCCATGCCTCGTGTATCCTTGTATCTGGAAAGCGTGTAGGAGATAACACTGCATTCCGGTGCATCATCCGACTTATCCTCGATCCTAAATCTCTCGAAAAGAATTCCAAGTAGAAGCAATCAATTTCACGGCCAAAAACAGGCCGTCATTCATAATTATTCGCCAGAAACCATTCATAAAATTGATTTCATAATTAACTAAAACACCGAAGCTGGGGATTCACCGGTTCCGAGAGCTAATCAATTCAGTTGGATTGAACATCTAAATTCAATGAATTCAATGGAACTTAATTAAGTTGATCAACTCATACAGCTAATTCACTCTCGGCTTAATAACGACTAAGATACATTGAGTAAAGTCACCCTAAATCCTCCCAATAGATACACAAAGAATCCAAAACCCAAAAATGCCACGAGAAAAGTTATTGGAAAGCGGTGGCAACTTGGACACGAAAGTACACGCGTGCGCCTACCAGGTGACGGGTGACGGTACATAATTTGGAAAGTCGGCTGTATTGACTGACGGCAAACAGTAGTTTGGATTAGATATAGTCATTTAGTGATTTACTCGGATCGTTGGGCAAACGGTAAGACCTCGCAGGACCCAATACTCGGCGGGGCCAAGCACACACACGAAGCCACTCCGGGGCGAACAATTATCTCGGGCTTTATCGGCGCTGATTACTCACGAGGAGCGCAGACATCTCGAGGAGAGCGATCTCCTCGTGCGTTTGTCGAGGGAACCACGTCATCGGCGCACGCATTCTCAAACAGCACGTGTACCCTTCGATCTCTCGATAACGCCGACCCGCTGCCGATTTCTTATCTCGCTCTCCACCATTCCCACCTACGCTTGTGCTCGTGGTTCTCTCGTTCGATGTACAGTTACTCACAAATTTTAGCATATACTTGCTTATGTGGATAGCGGGAAGTGTTTACGTACACTTGCACAAGAAAGTTGTGGAATATTTTGGACAAAGTGGTTTTTTCGGCACTCCCCACAAGGGGAAGAAAGTAAAAATGGGAAAAATGCGTGTTTAAGTGATTTTACTAAAAGTTGAGTAAAATATATAAATATATAATGTTTTTAACAGTTAAATATGTATCTTTTTCTTGGAAGCGTGCATGTTCACTAACTGTACAACCGTGCGTCCGATTTTCTCAGTAACTTCAAATGTCTGACACTCGTACAACTAGTGACAGATTAGATATGCAAATAAAGTTAGCAAACTTCTAGAAAAAAGATGTTATGTGGCGTATTTGTTTTATTCATTGCTATTTGTCACGTCAAGTTCGTAGAGGGTATAAGGGGCGCTGTATCACAATGAGATCTCTCTCCTTGTTTTCACGTCCTTCGTCGGAAACGACTGGAATTCAAATTGACACGCATCCTTGGCCACCTTTATTCCGATCTCATTATTCGCCGCTCGCATTCTGGCGATTGTTGGCGCACTTCCGAGGAATTAGTCGACGTTTCTTTCCTACAACTTTCACTTTCCCTCACTGCCACTGGTACAGTTTCTACGAATAGCTCGCGGCAGTATTTATGTACTCGAGTCTCATTATTTATTACCGAACTCTTGTTTTTCTTTTTAGAAAAGAGAAACGCATTGTTGCTTTTTTCCCAATTGAATAAGAATGCGCGAACCTAATTCAATTTCACTCACTTTACTCATGCAATGCTATAATAAGAGGTTTCGGCATTTCATAACTCCATAATTGAAAAATATACTATAAAAAACTAAAAACTTGAACAAATCCTGCTGATCACAATACCCCGTAAAAAAGACTGAATTAATGAATGGCGGATGTTTTTTCCCCATTATATATCACGTCGATTGGGGTATCCAGCGAATTGTAATTAGAGCCGAGAAGGCGACGACTATAGGCGGCCGTAAAAACCAGTCCCGGCAAGAGGCCGGCCGGTGCCGCGCAGCTCCAGCCAAGAGAGAACTCGCGAGCGTTGCGCACAATTCTCTAAAGGTCGTTACGCGAGGTTGAATCTCCGCCTGTGGCAAGGAAATTAGGGAAAGGCTCGTCTCGCATTCAGCGCTCTGTTGCAATTTGAGCGGCATTGTGTCAGGAATACTAGATCTGGAAATCTGCGGCTGGCGATGTCGTAGTTGCTCTGAAAACCGAGGACGTTGCACATTTTCTGATTGTCCTTTAAAACGAGACAACCATGCTTTCCAAATGTCGCGATGAAATAAATAAAAATTTGATGTTTATAGACACGACAATACAAAATACTGATCGATCTATTGACCATAAACCATACAATCTCGTCTGAATATCACACACACATTTAAATATTAATGCAACATCCATCGATCTAGCAATCGAGATGAAGGAAGTGAAACACACTTGACGATTTACATCACCCTGTTGATACTTCCGATCCGTATCGATAAGCATCTGACGGTGCACGCCCTTTAGGTCGAGACTCCTCCGCACTCTAGTTGAGCGGGATCGAAGCGGGTATTGTGCGCGGGAGCGGGAATAGGAGATCCGTGGGCGGTAATGTCAGAGTGGCGGTGGTGAAAAGCGAGGTCGCAGGCATTAGAGATTTTCCGTGCGGCCGGCGCGCAGTAGAGGTGCCCACGTAGGTGGCGCACACGTACGCTACGTGGGGAGAAGAGGTCGACCTCGTCGCTCGTCGCTGGATCATCGTCGGCTGGCGAGCGGCGAGCCCGAGCGCCGAGCCCGAGCGGTACCGTAACACACAGCCGCACCAACGGAGCGCGAGGGAGAGCAGAGATTGGCCTTGAACGGGGCCACGTAGCTGCAGTTAGACACCACCGAGAGACGACACAACTGTCGCAGCTCACACGCACGACACACTCCTGCCCGCGCGCCCTAAACCTAGAAATAGTCCGCTCAATGGAACTCGCCGTTTATACCAGCTGGTTTTACTTGCTCTTTAAAAAGGAGCATTTTAGAGGGCGTGGCTTGCCCAATGTATTGAGTAATTAGTTTCAGGGGGGGAAGTTGGTTGTAATCTTGAAGTTTAGTGAGATAATAAAAATGCGAAAATAAGATGTTGGTGAATTGAAAACTAGAGTTCTAATTCCTGGCACATGTATTCTGTTAATTTAAGCCCAAATGATTCGAAACCTCGAAATATGTTTAAAGACTGTTTAAAGAACTGTTTTGTTCACTTATAATTGATATTGCGGCAGTGTGAAAAGAGTTTTTACAATATTTCCTCGAGTTATCGAGCTAGACAGATTGTGCCGCAGAGTTTGGTGTGTTCGGAGTTGGAGTTGGAGCGCGTCCAATAGAGTGCGGGGGCACAGAGGCTATTGACACACTGGTGCGCTGGCGAGCGAGTCGCGTCGTCGTGAAAGTTGGACGCGAAAATCGATCGGCAACGAGTTAAGCCCCTTTCACATTACCGGTTCCCTCGAGAGAAAGATGAGTGCGCTGACTTAAGGGAACACACAGTCGAGCACCGTCCACATGCAAAATTCCCCAACTCTCTCACCCATTTTCTCTCCAACCTCTAAATCCATTTCAATGAAATGTCAATTGTCACCAGTACTCCACTAATAACGCTAAATTAATATTTTTAAAAAAGCCTTTTAGAAAGAGTTAGGCGACGCTGGAAAAATCGTTCAAGGAACAATAAGAAATCCCTTCATCCACTATGTTCATCAACTTGTTTAAATTCACCGCTAAATAACATTAATTCCACTAAGAATTTTATATTTTAAAAATTCGGTTAAAAATAGTCGAAAATTACACTAAAGATTTGATGGATTGCAAAGTCTCTTGAGTCAGAGTTGAATGTTGAAAGCGATTAAAGCAGCAGCATAGGACGCACAGCCACTATGTGAATGGTGCTTTAAACCGGCGCGGCGGCACTGCGGTGAATCATCCCTTGGAGAATCTTGATTACATGTATACGCGCGCGCACGTGGTTGGCGAGGCGTGTGTGGGTGCACGCGTACGTATAGAAGTGCGTGAGTAGAGAGTCCATTCATTGAGTACCGGGAAAGTCGAACGACTCCGCTGCGACGACACTGGGAAGAAAGGCGCGGGCGCGCGCGCCTCCTGGCGTTTCCAAGTCGAGCGTTCTTAATGACTTTAATTATTTCGCGGGCCGGCTGCGTGCAGTGATCATCGAAAGTAGTATGCTCGTTATACGTCAGTTCGTCCTCGCATGAAAGTAAAGAGAAACGTCGGTTGAATTAGATACTTTTTCCTTTGTTTCACTTGGGCAGGAATTTTTCAAAGGTTATTAGAGATAGAATAAATTAAATATTCATTTGAAGCAAAAAATGAATATTTAAGTTTATTATTGTGTTGATTGGATTTGTAGTGATAGCATCAGATAACACAAAAGTCGAGTGATGTTATAAAGTCTTCTTACACGTCACCGTGTTTGAAAAGGTTTCTTTACGAGGTCCAGCCGACTTTTGTGCCTTCTGACGCAGTTAATAGAGCTGGCGAGTTCTGTCTAGACTTCAAAAGGTCTCATAGCAGAACCAAAGATACTAAACCCAATTCATTCTTATAACTATAACTTATTTACACACTGCTAGCACACGGCCCAGCACACTGCTACGCCGCGAGTGTTTCGCCAGAGACCCCTCCAACTGTTCCGACCCCAAAAGACGTAATTCCTCCGGGAGAAAATGCGTCTCTCGAACAGCCGACATAAGAAGGAAAGAGAGTTCGGGTGACAGTTTTTTTCCTCGGATGCAGACATCTGTCCGTGGTAACTGGTAAGAGCGTGTGCGCGCTGTCAGCAAAAAGCTCTATCGACTGGTCTCGAAGCGATGAGACTTTTTTAAGGTCACGAGCGTTTAAGAAGCCGGTTAGTTAGTGGCTGGCACGCGAGGCAGCGTCGAGGGTAATTGCTCGTCCGATAGCCGGATTCCCCTCGTTTCAGCACATGACTCTCGAAATTCGAGCCGCCGAGCCGCCGCGCCGCAGCGCCGATAAAAAGACGGACGTCCTTTCCTCGAGCAAATATTTGCGCGCTTCTCCGCGCGAATTAACCTTTTGCAGCCGCGATTTGCAGCTCGCTCCTGCGAAACCTTTAACGTTTCACGGCGATAAACAACGCCGTTATGCAATCGAGGACCAGCGCATTCCGCGCTCGGCTCTACGATCAATCTTCCTTTCCGCCTGCCGTTCGTCGATTAAATCCTCCATTTACACTGGTATGTGTGATTTCATTCGACGGGATTCGACTTGCAATCGAAAAGGACGCACGTCGCCTCTGGAATCCGCGATCGTTTATTTACGCGTTCCAGTGTAAATGGGCCGTGACGCGGTGACAGTGACGTATCGAGACAATGCACACTTGTACCGTAAACACCGGCAAAAACCTATTCTTAGAAACAATTTACCGTTGTTTGTCGTCTGTACTGGCAAGACGCGGACACCGACGTCCCTGCGTGTATCCATCATTCAATCGGAACAGGACCAATACGTGAAGTTCAAAATCATCCCAAAGATTTATAAATAAACCAAGAAATTACAAAGAGAGGAGTGTTCTGAACTGTGTTCTCTCAAATAAATTCTCATGCATAATCACTAAATTCATGAAAGAATAATAGGTTCGATAAATTCCGAGTGAGCTTTGCATAGCGCAGATGTTTCCCGATGACAGACAGTCTGATTGGTCATCTTTTATTCCGCTAGCCCATTCCGGAAAGAGCACGCACGGTACAGTTGTCAATAAATTTCAACACGTGGAAAAAAACTCGACAAAGACCGCTTCATATTAAAATTACTAAACATCCTATAATTATTAGATTTTCAACGGCCTATATCCATCATTAGCGATTCAACTGAATCATCTAACAGATAGAACCTGCACAGATAGAACCAATTTCCTTTTTGGCAGCAATTCAAACCGAGTAATCGCAACCTTCCAACTGTCAATCACCCTAAAGTCCATCTAGCATCAGCCGATAGAAATAGAGCTCTAAGCGCGGCGCGACATCCCGCGTGTGTCGTGATGGTCGGAGTTCCACTTGAGACTTGAGACTTGAGTCGCAGCACGACCTTCGTGCTGCGCGCACCGAATCGCACGTCCCGGCCGAATTAATTGCCGGCGAGCGAGTCTCCTCTAATTATCCTCGACATGCCCGCCAGGACGCGTCACGAACCTCCGACTCCACCCACCGCCAATGGGAGGAGGACACGCGTGTGTGTGCGTGTGGCGGATGATTAAGGCTAGCGCGCCCCAGGAGTGGTCGGATTAAAAGCTCTCCGTGCAAATTGGAGCGTGCACCATTTTCCAAACTCTCTCTCTCTTTCTCTTTCGGTTGTTGGTCCTGTGCGCTCTGCTCCTTTTCCCCGGAGTAACGGCTGTTTGTAACACTTCCGACCGGCACGTGGCCGCAATGTAGCAATCAGCCGACTGGGTAGAAATGTGTTGGAGACGCGAGTGGTCGAGTGCTTATTACGCTTTTACCTAGTTGTTAGTATCCTGTGGAATGATGCTTGTCGTTTTAAAGCCACTGGAATGCAGTGGCGATGGTGGAAATATAGTGTGTGGAGATTCTATGGCTTTAATTGATTTGTAGAAATCGGCAATTCGTTAGTTCCACTTTCTCTCCTTTCTTTCCAATCTTCTAAGCTTTGATTACGGATGTTTTACCGTCTGCTGAGTTCAAGAAAGTGTGTTAGCTGGACAAGATACTTGTTCAGGGTATTGATAATTCGATTTCTTTTATTCTACTAGTTTCTACTCATTTGGTACCGCATGTACTCTGAAGCATAGATATAATCATAACTCGGTTACTTTCCAAAGAACTAAAAAAACGAAATTTTTAACTTGTCCCCCAATTGTTAAAGATTCGAGTTTTCCCACGTGTACTAAATTATACTAGTTATACCGAACATCGGAGTGATATCTCAAAAACTCACGGAAGCAATAACACCCGTACACCTTGACTCTGTTGAGACGTCAGCGATTACGTTTAATTGCCCGCTGTGCCTAATTGAAGAGATGTTTTATTGGTCGCCGGCAACAGTAGTCCGGGCGGCTGCCCTTGAAAATCCACTCACGCAATCGGAACACTCGTGTAAAAGCCGGCCGGCACGCGTGCCGGCTTTCATCAAATTTCGCCCTCCGCGCTCTCCAACAGGAAACACGGGACTCGCGTGCTCCCAGGACGAATTTTACTCGCTCCACTGTTTTTCCTGCTCGGCCGCCGGACGCCCGGACGCTGCTCCATTGTTGTCGCATATGTGTGCGGGCGCGAGGGCGGTCGTTAATGAATTGTGTTTCCGAGCATTTGTTTTGCAGCGCGCTTTCAGGAAGTCGCGGCTGGTCGCACTGGCAACCTGTTGCCATTTCTTTGTCAGGCGACGCGGTGACCGTGAATCGCCGGTTGGGTTGTTGATAATTTGGGTTCGTCATTTGCATTCTATATTTGGGGATCGTCAGTCGGGAAAATTGTCCGCTTGGTTTATTGATTGTAAGTTTGCAAATATTTTGCTGTGAGCAAAATAATTTTAATTAATTATTTGAATCTGAATTTAATCGATTAATTATATATAAAAATATAATTGATTAGATGAATTATTTTAATTATTTGAATGGTTCACGTCGCTCCGACGCTGAAAATGATCAAAACCACGACGAAGTGAGTAGGAAGTCTGATTTTGGTTATTTGTTTCGTTTGGTGTGTGTGATGACAAGGTGAATCTCGCGGTATCAAGAAGCGAGGAATCCGGAGAGTTTTGCAACTCGATGACTCTCTGTTATGATAAACGGCGAACCAGCTCGCATTACAAAACCGACAATTTCGATGTTTTACCTCGCGAAGCACGATCGAAATCCTGCTTACCCGTGGAAGGCGATCCTCCTTCCTCGTTCCGATCTCTATTGTCGGGAGCGAGCACGTTCGACCAGCTCGCTCAGTAAACACGGGAATCCTCGTCGCCGAGAGCAGTGTTCGACGACCCGGCGCGGCGCACTCGAAAATAGCCGGGTGACGCGCCAACTTTCGGCGAGAGCACGTGCTTCCTATGCAAATGATTGGGGCCCGATCGATGATCGGTGCCAAGGCGAACGGACACTTCGCGACGCGTCGAGAAGCGAGCGCCGCTGACCTGCTGAACTTAGTTTGGCTTTCAGGGCCATGGGAAGTCACCCGATATTTCGTTTATTCTCGTCGAAAGGACGTTGGTTCGGCGCCGTTATGGCCTTTGACCGGCCAATTCAGGGCGAAATGTTAGTTTCTAGGCAGAAACTAAAGAACCAGGACCATTAGGGCCGATTCGGAGAGATGTCGAAAATTGAAAATTTTTGCGATGGTACCCCTTCTCATTTTTTCGATTTTTCGACATTTTTTCAAATCGCCTCTAATGGCCCTGGCTGTTTAGTTTAAGCCTAGAAATGAACATTCCGCCCAGAATTGGCCGGTCAAAAGCCATAAGGGCGCCGTATCAACAATATTTCGCTTATTCTCGTCGAAAAGTCGTTGGTTCGGCGCCGTTATGACCTCGGAGCCGCGAATTCTGGGCTGAATGTTAGTTTCTAGGCAGAAACTAAAGAACAAGGACCATTGGGGCCGATTCGGAGAGGTGTCGAAAATTGGAAATTTTTGCGATGGTACCCCTTCTCATTTTTTCTATTTTTCGACATGTTTTCAAATTGCCCCTATTGGTTACGTGGTTGATTAAAACCAGAAAGAAAACATACCATCTATCTCTCATAAGGACTAATATTATTTCCATCTCTAAGTTAAAGAGCGCGACTATCTTCTCACATTCCGATCCTCAAATCAATCAATCGATTCCTCCGATACCTCTCCCCATTAGCACATTGCCAACCGTCAGCCCAATCGCACGTCATACAAGTGCGTGCCAACGCAATCCCACACGACAAACTCCACAGCTGGCCCCGCCGACGTATTTCCACGTCATTCTATATTCCTAACGAATTGACGTCACCAGAGCTTCCCCCCAATGCCCACTCAATTTTTCCCAACTCCTCGCATATCTTTCAATTCTCTCACCAAACCGCGCTATCACCCTCCCCCATTTTTCCTTTCACCCTCTCTCCTCCAGGCCAAGATTGGCCAATAGTCGAGAGGCGACTGGTGTCGTTTGCCGGTAATACATTGGTAAGGTTAGCGACCGTGGCAGCGCGGCCAATCTCTCGAGCCGCTCGGCAGATAGCCGGCAGATAGCCGGCAGATAGCAGCGTGCACGAGATAGGTGCGCGAGCACCCGACTGACATTGACCAATTGGCGCGCGGCGAATCCTGGTGGCGTGAGTACTCGTTAGCCACGTGTAAGCGCTGGAAATTACTTCCGGCAACCGGAGAGCCGCCGCTACATCCTGCAGACCTGCCGAGAGCTTCGCGATCATTTCATTCCGCGGCCAATCGACGGGCCTTTGCCTGCCTCCAACATTAATAAAGCGATGCGGATCTCTCAGAGGTTTAATGACATTCCAGAGGGATTTTGATGGCTTGGGAAAGTTTTGTCTGGCGGGTAGATTGCTGGGGAGAGTTGTGTGCCGGGTATAGACGATAGGCAGATGGTGTGTTCTCTTGACTAGAGACTTTTGATTGACGGATGCTTTTCTGATATGTAGGCTGAGGAAGCGTTCTAGACCTTCGGAGGTGGTACAGACTGTGTAAAGACTATTTACACATGTTCGATGGATATTCCTTCCGGATATGAACTTCAGTAACTACGTAGATTCCGTCGACTTTGCAAAACACGTTCTGTAATTGCATTATATCCCCTTTATTAAGTTTATCTTATCCATATTAAAGCTTCACGGAACCGTCAATAAATTCACATTCAATTTACAACAATCGTATTTCTATCTGTCGCAACATTCGAGTCTCATTCGATCCAATCAGTTACAAAGTACTTACACACGACTACTTTACTCCGCAGCAGCGAACGCTTTAGAAACAATGAAAAGCTACTTGCCATCCGAAGAGCCGAGCCACGAGCGGCTCACGTTTATGTGTAAATCATTTATACACTAGCTCTCGGCCTCTAGATAAACTTCTTCCCATCCAAGAGGAGCGCGCCGGAGTCACGAGGGTGAACGCATCGCACAATCTCCAGGCGCGTGCGAGGCTCAGGTGGCCGGCAATAAACGTGTCTCTCTTTTACGAGAAGTTGCACGAGCGATTTCGTAATGCCGCGAATAATAGATACCGCGCGCCAACTATCTGCGAAATGTACTAATGCGTGATTTGCTTGGCGAGGAGGCCGACCTTGGGATTCCCAGTTCCCAGGAACCTGGAGAAAAAGCACATTCTTCCGATTGTGCAAATCGTTGGGACGCTCGTGCTTGTCTGTTATTGATGGTTTCTTTATTGAGAAGTGAGGTTGGTTGGCGCTGCTGGTTGGACAATGGCTGGTAATATGTTTATGGGCTCGTGAAAGGAATTGTTGGTAAATCGAATTATAGAGGGGCCGCTGCCGGTACAGGTGGTCGGGTGATCTTGTTGTGTGGGAAATGGTGGATTGTTGAGTGGATGATAGTAAAAGGTTTCGAGAGTTATTATTCACAATTCTCCTAAGATAAAAAACCTACAAATAAAAATCCACAATTATTCTAACAGGATTCTGTCGTCGTCACAAATTCAACACTCACAGTTAAAAATTAAACACCAGCGCCGAACTATACTGGCATTCGAACACTGACAATAATCACAAGCAAAACAAACTCCACACGAACCAGTGTCAGCCATAACATCATCCCCGGTCGGACTCTGCTCGTGTGTTGGCCGCTTTACCGCCATTGTGCACTAAGAAACTCACCGGCCGCGTCATCGCTTGCGAATAGTCTACCACTCTACCGGATAGCCAGGAATAATAAGCGGCCCGATAGCGATAACGAGGTTAGCGTGGAATCGGAAATGACTAGAGCGCGCGCGAGATTGTTTCGGCAGCCAAGTGGGGAGAGTGGAGGGAAGGAGGCGTCAATGGGTGGCGCGTTGCTCGGCCTGTTTGGTCTCTCGCTCGTACGGCCAAGGTTTTAGGCGCTTGCAACATCGTCGAGGTTGCGTCATAGGTGTTATGTCTGCTCGCCGAGGGAGTCCCTCGCTCTCGATTCGTGGGACGCGTGCTCCTGATTAAATCTCCATCGCTACCAATCTAATCTCGATGGGCGACCCTCGTATTTTTGGAAGATCGTTGTTGAGATCCACCTGGCGCAGTCGCTCGCCGTTTGGGAAATCGGGTCGGTTGGCTTGATGGAACGAGACTTTCGTCATTTGGCACAGAGTCTTGTGGGATACTGTGGTGTGCGGGGTGATTCAGTTGGGTGAATCGCTAATTATGGATATGGGCTGTTGAATTGCAATTGTTTTACGGTGTTTAGTAATATTGATATAAAGGAGTCTTTGTTAAATCTTTTCTAGGCACTGACGTTTATTTCTAATAGAAAATTATATGACTGATGGAAATAATTGGAACTCGAGTATGAAGGCGATGATTAAAAGCCAACTGACTCACCCTGTACATTGAGATTGTATAGGGTGGAGTTTGTCCTGCAGAAGTGAGGATATGATTACAGGATGACTCTATTTTTGTATTATCTTCAACTAGTTTGATCAGTTGACAAACAAACGTGGACTTTACACCCAAATGGTAACACTAGATTCTAAAAAAATCCCCGAACCGCAAACCACTAACATCAAGTATCGCCAAACACTTCTCCGCCACTTTGAGCTTCCAGCTCTCGCAAGTCACATCCTGCAACAAAACTCCCACCTCGCATTTCAGCAACTCTTACAATACCATTCCGCGGAATGACCGCGTTCAGAAATACCCGCGGCCAATGACACAGTACATACAATCTGCGCGCGCTTTATTATATCGCGCGGTTGACGGAGTAGAATAACCCGGCTATCGTCGGACTTATCAATGAAAGGCCCGCGAGAGGCGAGAGCAGGCTCTCTCTCGTGCGCCGCCAGTTTCCCAAGAAAATTTATGGCCAACTCGTCACCGGCTTACGCAACGGGGAACATTGGCCGATGATTCGCGCTGGGATTACGGACTCTCGATAATCAGAAAGAACTCGGCACACTTCGCACCAGCCGGGAAAAGTCCAGGATATACATAGTGCGTGGAGAGTGAGGTGGCGCATACTGGAAAAGGAGCGCGCGTCTGGAAGACTGAGTGAGTGCTGTGTTTGAAGGTCAGGGATATCGAGGGAGAGGGAAAGCACGCTCGAACAGAGAAAATAACCGCAATTTACCGGTGATCTGATTAAAAGAAGCCACTTCTGCCCCGTATTCCCTGGTTAGAATTCCTGAGCGTTGCACTGTATCGAGAGAGAAGCGCAGAGTTGCAGATCACGCGAATAGGAATCGACTTTATCTTATAATTCTCGGCTTCGCTATATTTGACTTTGCGAATCTACAGGGTGGTTCGTCTTCAACCATCAATGTCCTACTTCCATTTTTCATTCAACACTGAACACATATATACAATTTAGAAAATAGTTTGCAAATATTTTCGATGATCAAGATTACTAGATTATATCCAACTATTCGATATTGGGTAGTTTATGTCGGACAATTGCCGATTCGATAACAGTGGAATCAGCGTCTATGTACGTACCAGCTCTGAAAGGGCCTCGGTAAACCTTGCGGCCTATATTATAGGAGAAACCCGACTCCGTATTTGCCAAGCTACTCCCGAGTGAGTATATTGTTGCCGGTTCGAGAGAGAGAGGCATTGCGAAATCTCGAGGCGAGCTGGCGCTGTAGCCGACCAGTTAGGACGATTAGGAGTTCATTAGGCTCTGTACCAGTTGTTTCTTTCTATTGCTCGCATTGCCCCGAGCAGTGAGCACGTACTCTCCACCGGTACATGGTGTAAAGGACCATTCACATTACAGCCACAGAGTGAGTCACCCCTGAGAGCAAACCTATAGGACAATTATAAAATTATCTAGCAACTTTAATTACATGCTGAACCTTAAAAACATTTCCACAAAATCACAAAATACTTACACATCTGATAAAAAAGGTATGCGACACTGCTAACTTCGAGGTAAATGAATTAGCATGTATGCTTACGAGAAGGAAAACAGAACATTGGATTAAATGGATTTATAGCTTATGTCAGCTGTCCTATGCGACTCCGCCAGGGTGACATTTCTCGTGCACGCTGACAATGCATTAATTCCAGGAACAATTGGTGGTTGCAATGTCACTGCGGACATTTGCCACAACTTCTCGCTGATATCATTCTTACTTTAAAAGATATCGTTACTCCGGAAATACCTTGAAAGACTAATTTAAATTTCGTAAGCCATCTTTATTCAGCTTATACATATTTTTGATCACGCAATAACATTGCCTATGCACCTCTCTAAACCTCGAAGAATGGTACAATGGAAATTCTGGAAATGTATACATTAAGAAGTATGTAGTTTTACTCGGTTCACTAATAAAATAATAATCACATAATACACAAATCAGTTTTGTCCTAAGATCTCCCGTTTTCAAACAGTGCAAATTCAATTAATTTACAAACATATTAATACATCAACTACAAAAATATAATTTGAAGCTGATGCTCAATAACATTCTCAAGCAACTTACAAAGGTTATCGCGTGTGGCACGTGCGTACTGTGAATCGGCCTTAACTCTGCACTGCTCGCAACGGCACGGTAGATTGCGAGCGGCGCATTGCATCGTGCGGCGGAAGATGCGAGTGCTTATTATTAGAAGCGGCGGGCTAGAAGCGCGCTCCATGTGTACTTTATCCGATAAACGAGTTGGCCAGGCGAGTCGGTCGTCGCCTACACGTGGCGGGGCAGCGTCATGGAAAAATGCGCGCGATTTCTCGCTGACGATTGGACGGTGCAGTCTGACGGCGGCTTAATTGCCGTGAAATACGGGGCGAGCGCTGCTGCGCCCGCAGTCCTGTCGAGGGCGCATCCATAAATCCGGCGGGCGCTCGGAAAGGGAAATTGGGACACGCGCGCTCGCCCTTGTCGATAACTGAAATGATGCGCGGCCGACTTACCATCTTGGGATATCGGCGGATCCTCGTTGAAGTAAATCGTCGAGACGGGCGCGCGGTACCGTGTGATGCAATATGCAAGCGCTGCCCCTTCAAGGCACCGTTAATGAATAAAGATTTATGGCAAAGGAGGACAATGGGCCGGTGGCGCCTGGTGGTTCGCAGGCCCGGCTGCGTAACTGACCACGCGACAATGGAAGCTGCGACTAGAATATACATACTCTTTCTCTCTCTCTCTCCTAAGAAAGCCTTAACTCGATTTACACGGCTAAACCCCACCCACGGTTCTCGCAGCCGGCGCTCTCGCCTATTTCCAGGTGACAATGGGCAAGCGACATTTCTCCAGCTTATTTCTGGAGTCACCTTCCGCCGAGTCGAGAGCCAATAAAAATAAAGTCCGCCGCTCGCATACTTGCACCGAAAATACTGGGGTAGAGCCGGCATGAGCGGTGAACTAAATTCGTTTGCGGGGTAAACTAACGAGGTATACGTCTCACGGCCGTAGGGCCGAGGGAAAAAAGTCGGTCAGGGGACTTAACAAGGCTTAACAGAGTTGATACGTGGATTCGAACATGCCAGCCCGGCAGCGACGGCTCCTCGTGATCTTCCACTGGAGTGATTTATCTTCCTCCTTCCAGCGCGCGCGCCACACAAATAGTCGAGGACCGAAATAACCCGCGATTTATTTTTACCCCGGCGCACATCCGTCCAATTCGTCTTCCTCCTCGGGGCCCGGTGCGTGCGCTAGGACAAATACGGCCGAGGAATTGACATCCGCAGGAAGCCCTCTCGACCGAAATACCCCCGGGGGAATGGCACCTCTTCATCTCGGCTCCGGTTCCTTCCGACTTTGCCCTCTCTCTCTATCTCTCTCTACCTCTCTTCCGGAAAGGACGCGGATGTCGCCGCCACCGCGAGAAAGTCGCCCGGCATACCTGGCCGCTGGGGGATTGCGGAGGAGTGGTAGTAATTGCCTGTCAAAAAGTGAGTCCAAGTAGTGCACGCGCGCATTAGAAAGTCGCCGGAGTTTTCTCGGGCGATGACTGGTCACTTACTTTTGCGGACGATGCGTTTCATTCGGAGGCTTTCTTTCCCGGCGAAGAAGCTTCCGACAGTTTTTAATTTTATTTATTAGATTTTAATCATTAATTTTATAATTAATATATATATAATTATGTAATAAATATATCATATTTATATTTTATATAAAATAGAATATAAAAAATATAATAATTAATATAATTGATAATAAAATCAAATAAACTTAATAAAAATTAAGTTTATTTATAATTGGAGTCGATTTAACTAATTAGTGTATTTCCTCTCCTGTTGCAGAACTCCTTCGGCAGACCGGACGACATCGTCGCAGCGGAGACCCTGGCGAACCACGTGCGCTGCAACAATTCGTTCGTCCACGCGGTGTTCCAGGCGCAGTTTCGCTCTAGTCTCACCTGCCCCAGGTGTCACCGGCAGTCGAACACGTTCGATCCATTCCTATGCGTGTCGGTCCCAGTTCCTCAGAATCACCGGCAGATGAGCCTCTTCGTCAACGTCCTCTACACGTCCCAGCAGCCGCGGCAGGTCAGGATCGGTGTCAGCGTCAACCAGGCGGCCAATGTCCGGGAGCTTCGGGAGATCCTCGGCAGTGACACCGGCATCGAGGAAAACCACATGTTACTCACTGAAATCCACGATGAAGGTTTTCACAGGTGTGTATTGTTATGCATTGTTCGTGTTCAAGTGAAGATTCTTAGAGCGAAGATGCTCCAATTGTAAGGCGAGATAGATTGAACGGGTGAAAGCTATATCCTCGCTTCTGTTTCCAGGACTTTCTCCGACTGCCAGCCGTTGTCCGTCATCACCGAGAACGATCCTCTCTACTGCATAGAATTACCCCAATTAAAGGAGCCCACGGAGCAAGCTTACATCCTGCTGGTGTGGATTAACGTCCAGGTGAAGGGTGATCTGCGTCAGCGTTTCGGGAGCCCGTACACCATGCAAGTATCGCGGGAAACCTCCTACGAAGATCTGCAGAAACTCCTGCTAAAGGAGATGCACAGTGTGCTGGCTGACGACGTTCTGACGTCGAGTCAGAGCCCGGGCCTCTTTAACATTCGCGTGGCCGATCCGGCAGCCACGCCTATTCAAGACGAACACCCCTGCATCGACCCCTGCGTTGAACATCCTCTCTACACCGAGCAAATAGAGCAGGCCTTAGCACTGTGCGCTGATGACTCGGGACCGCAGCATGTCAAGCTGATTCTCGAGTGGGACGAGGCGACCAAGTCCAATATCATTCAGGACGACAGTGATCAGATCGAGGAACACGCCAGTGTCAAGCAGCTCAAGACTAATTCGGAGCTCGGCGGCGCGGTCACTCTCGAGGAGTGCTTCGACCTCTACACCCGTGCGGAGATCCTCGGGGCCGAAGACGCCTGGCACTGCCCTTACTGCAACAAGAAGCAAGAGGTCGTGAAGAAGCTCGGGCTCTGGTCGCTGCCAGACATACTGGTGATTCACCTCAAGAGATTCAGGCAACAGTCCAAGCAGAGGTCCACCTCCAAGCTGACGATGCTCGTCGACTTCCCCTTGTACGGTTTCGATATGACGCCGCACCTCGCGCACAATGGCGTACAGACACACAATAACGTTAGCACCCTGGGCGGCCTCGGCTGGTCGCCCTGGAAGAAGCCGAGATCTCGTCATCAGAATATCCAGAAGTATGATGAGAATGTGTACGATCTCTACGCCATTTGCAACCATCACGGCCAAGACCTACAAGGGGGTCATTACACCGCGTTCTGCCGCAACCCTTACGATACGCAGTGGTACTGCTTCGACGATACCAGAGTCGAGGCGGTGAACGATACGAATCTTATTACGAATGCGGCGTATATGTTGTTCTACCAGCGAAGAGGCCTCACGAACAATTCCGGTGGCAATTCCTCGGCTGCTTCGACGAGCTCCGCTGGCTCGGGACTCGACCATTGGGTCTCGAAAATGCCACCGTTTTACTTCAACAATAAGAGCGCCAGTAACGTTTCGAACAATAAGCAGAGCAAATCGCAGGAAGTTCTGTGCCAAGAGAAGATAGTCGAGGAGAAGAATCTGACGAATTTCAATCGGGGCTGCCGAAACTATGCGACCCTGCAACCAAAGAAGAGGAATGTGGCGACAGAAACGGACGTCGGGCAGGTGGACCATTACTCGGACGACGAAGCTCCTTGTAGAAGGGAATGGGTAAGCCTGTTTCTGCTGTCCCTCATTGACTGACTATCGAAACTCGAGCCTGACGTGTTTCATATGGGAATTTTCTGTCTCGCTTGCAGGCTTCGCCGAAACCAGTTCGGAAGACGTCGTCCATCACCCTGACGCCGCACGTACCGCCAGCTATAATTCACAACTCGACTAGCGATCCAGACACGACTATAATTCACGAATCGACGTTGTAACACACAATTTAAGCCAGACTACGATGATCTGGCTGGAGCATCGCTCAATGTATAGTGCCTGGACCACGGTGTGCCGAGCAAAATTTGCGTTAACTGGAGCGTCGGCAGCATAGACAATTGCCTAGCCTTTAAGTCAGTTGATTTGCGACCTGATCAGCCAGGGTAGTCTACGTAGAGGTGAACTTGAAACATTCAGCCCGCGTTTAGAAAAGACTGTCTTCGTTTTCGCGCGAATAATGTCTCGGGAGCATGGCTCCCGATCCGCGGACTGTACAGCTCGACAAAGTATGTATATGTTCTGGAGATCGGCGGAGCCTCGAGACATTAGTGATTTTTGTATTTATGAAAAAGAGTTTGTATACAGATCGCGTGGAATGAATTGTAAATTTTAGCAGTTAGAGAACTTTTTAAAAGGAGACCGATTACTGTAGACCTACTTCGAGAACTACAAGTCCCTCGTACGAATCATCTACTGTTTATACTTAGATTCTCAACGCAATAGGTCATTGACTTTACATGTGTCCAGAGGGAGTAACAATGAATTCTCACAGGTGCGAGCCAGCTCGCTGATAATGGATTCGGGGATCGAATTACAGTGAAACTCTCTGACAATAACCGAGCGTCCCGCGTCCAGCGGGATCCGCGTATTACAGTAACTCAATGTGCCAGGATCGATCCTCTCTGGGCGCAACGTGTAGCCGTTAGCCATTGCTTTGAATCTATTGCTTAGCTGTAATATTTATATTATATTTGTATCACCCACTAGTGGCCTTATCTCTCAATAACTAATATCGATATGACATTTGCAATCGTATAACCATACTTATTACTTCGAGCCTTTTATTTCTAGGCGCGCCGAGAACGCACCCTCGCGAAAGCCACTGCGCCCCTTTCGTTCCGGGGAATGGGCTTGCGTCGGCAATTTCTATCGAAGACCGGCTTCTTCTGTCGCTCGGCAACAGTCAATTGCACTTTTCTCCTCTAGCCACAAATCGAGCAGGTATTCCCGACGCGCGGGGCACAGTGGCTTTCTCGCAATCGCGGCATTGCAGACACCTTTCAGCGATCCTTGTTTTCGATTATTCTTGAATACTCTAATCTCTCATTTTTAGTCGATCATTCCAGATAGTCGTTCGGTACGACGAAACGGAGAGAGAGGAACTGTTACGGTGAAACACAATTTCACACGTTCATTAACACATACTACACACACATGCATACTTGCACGATACACACCTCTACACACAGGCAGGTATAATGAGTAGCGAGTGAAAGATATTTAAATTATTTTGAAATAACATTTATTACTAGTCACACGTATTGTGAACAGGAGTAGCGAGCGGTATGTTGAGAGAAAGCGAGAGAGAGAGAGAAAGAGAGAGAAAACAAGGAAATTTTGTGCATTTGTTGAATGAACGAACAATATGGATAATTGTCGCGCTACTCCTTTATTATTATGATTTTAGCAGTTGTGTATTCCCGTTAATCGACTGAAGGATACTATTACTTATTCATTTTATTGCTACTATTTTGTTGGAATAAATAGAGAGTGTATATATATATATATATATACACACCTATATATATACATATACATATGTATAGATAGAAAGAAAATCATTCCACTCTATGCACACAGAACTATGACTCTCAAGGCATTTCGATCTGTAATTCTCGTACTTCTAGTTCACGTCTCTAGGGAGGAAAAAGAGCATCGATTAGATATCTTTGGTATTAAAAGACCGAACAGTAATTTCTCAGTAATTTCATACACTTTTTAGTACATTCGCAACAACATCTCGGATCGTGAGATTAGCCAAAACGCGAATGGAAAGCATCGACCAAATCTCAACTAGTCTAGTTTTACAGATGTCACCTATGGGAAGCGCCGAAAATTGAATACAAAGAAAAAGAGAAACATGCATTGGAAATAAAAGTCATGAGATTATTAATATTCTACGTTCCTTTCGACACTACTTCTCCGCCAATCCGAGATCCAAGAGCGCGCAGGGGCCCACCATTAAGGGTGGGTGGAAGCCAACTAGGTTATTGTGCACTCGTTTCAAGCCCCACTGGACTCTCGGCACCGAAAATCCTTTCAATCCAGCGAGACGCGGCTCCGACTGGCGCCGCTCCAACGGGGAATCGATGAGGTCTCGTGGCAGTGAGGGAAAATCGATTTAATTCGAACCAGCAATTACAATCGCAGCATATACAACAAAGGAACACATGAGATCGCGCAGTTGCGAAAACCCGGCAGACATCCAGCTGGACTCAAAATCAAATGCTCGCCTGTACACAATTACAGTATCACAACTCCCAGTAATCGTTATATGAAACTATAAAAATCCTTACCGTCACGCGATAAAGTTAGAACGACATTTAAACGACGAAGTATAGATGTTTGGCCGGGAAGGAAAAAGTCGAATTTCCTTTATTTCCATTGACCAGGCGCGCCGCGCCGCGCGTACTACCCTTCCTACGCAACAAACATGGCCGCCGGCCGAGCGGCGCGTCCGATTGGCTGCGGCGGTGCCCCACTACCGGCGCGTCCTGCCCCTCCGCTGCCGCGCGCTCTCAGTCGAGTTCGAGTCGCCGTCGGGTGAGGAGCGTGCGAGTCCGTGGTAACGCGAGTGTGTGTGCTTCGATATTCCAGCAGTAACATCAGGGTAAGCGAGCACCGATTTACCTACCATTGGCTCCCTTTCCATTCTTTGCCCCGCACATGCATATCGCGGCCTCGCGTACATTTAAGAGTCGGCTTGACACTGGGAATTGGTCAGCGGCTTCGCTCGAGTCGATTCGGCCTGGCGATGCCAGGCGGCTCGAATGCGAAGTCAAAGAGGAGGAGGCGGCGATGGGAAAAGCGTCCGCTCGTTGGCTCTCTCCCTTGGCGTGCGTTCGGTGTGCGGCAGAACGTAGAGTCGCACAACAAGAGGCAGCGCCTCTCCCTCGAGAGCGAGAGAGAGCACGCGAGGGAGCGAGCGATGCTGCGGCCGAGAAAGAAGGAGGGACGGAGGGAGCGAGAGAGAGACAGGGTGCAAAAGGTGGTGGCGCTCAGAGTCGCCGTCGTGTGTACTCTCGGGATCGATACACAGTACACACTTGCCCCGACATTCGTGTACGTGAGAACGTAGCGATATGCCGGCTCCGCGTACTTGTGTGCGCCTCTCCAGAGCCTCTCTTCCTTTCTCTCGGCCGCGCTCGCCCGAGATATGTCCTCTCTCCTTCCTAGCACAGCGCCAGCAAGAAATCTCTCGTGTATTTCGCTCCTCATTTTCCGCCGCCTCGCTCCGACACCAAGATTTCCTTTGTCGAACGGACCATCTCCGATTTGCATGAAACGCGCTCTGGCTCCGAACGCATACTCCATCGTCTATCGGGAGTCGGAGCTTCGACCGGGAGTAGTCGGGCTAATATTTTGGTAGTAGCACGCACACGGGACTACAAGAGGGTATTTGTAGTTTTTTCGGAGACTTGTGGCATGAATCAGTAGCGCGAGGGAGAGAGGGAGGTAGCTGGGACTTGGGACGATCGGCATTCACGTACGCGTGTTTGTTTAGTGCGATCAATGTACCTAGCAGCGAGCGGGCCGGTGTTCCTCGGCCTTTGTTTGGGTTGTTGGAGTCATCCTAGCGAGTATGTGCCGCTGGCGTACTAGCCGGTCAATGGAGCCGGTCGACGAACAGTCAACTCTCGTTATTCCCAATAGGAGGGAAAACGTGCCGGCGGCTTTAATATCGCTCGGCACTCACGCCCGATTGACTCTCGGGATTAAAGGGCTCCGCTAGTCCGCCAGATAGGCCGGAAGTACCTAGGGAAATAGTAACAATCTCTCTCCTAAAGGGCGCTGGCGCAATAGGGGCACGTGTTGCGGCCAACTATTTATGTAGCCAGATGTACTAGACCGTGGAGATGTTGGACTCGAGTGGCCCAGTAACTCTCGATGGTCCATTTTAACTTGAGGCCCCGTCTAGCCGGCTACTCGGAGTAATTAAGGCTTTCCCGGCTACTCGAATTGGCTATAAGTTCCAGGTCTTATCTCAGCCCGTGCGCTCTGCTTCTTCGATCGGCTCTCGGCTCTCGACAGGAGAATTTCTCTATCAACCATCACTCGAAGAAGCGGATAAGACTTGTTGGGAGCTGCAACATTTGCACGGCCGACTCAAACATTGGGCGAAAGCGTGCGCTAATGAGTGCCAGGGCAGAAGTTGGGTGCGCTTTTGCACGTGGAAGTTTGAACTGGTGTTTGAGCGAGAGCGAGAGAGAGGGGGGGGGGGGGGGATGCGGGTTTCAAGGGCCTCGGGTGCAGCCGGCAGCTCTTTGTACGAGCGAGAGTTTACGTCTGCTCTCCCTCTTTTGGTCGCACACGTGTATTGGTCGCTCGGGCTGTACACGTGCGTGGCGGGGCGCTCGGTGTATGGGTGTTCCTAGACTAGGTGGAGAGTGCGTGCTCGCACACCCCAGGGGTGGACTTTGGATGGGGCCTCTGAAAATTCAAAGAAATCCGGAATGGCGTGTCGCGCGCCTGGCGTATGCGGGTGTTCACCTCGTAAAACGCAACCCTCCGCTCCACTCTCCAACTCCCTCCATCCCTCTCTCGCTCACTCGTCTCGCCTCTCGTTTTCCTTCTCTCGAAACTGCTCCAGCAGAAGGGCGACACTTTAAACCAGCCACGAATGCCGCTTACGAGGGGAGCGCCCGAGCAATTCGAATCCCTCTCTCCCTCTCTCCCTCTCTCTCTGTTATTCTGGAAAGTCTCTCGGCGCAAAAGTGCAGTAGTTTCCCCGATGCGCGCGCGGTTATGGTTGTTATAGTTGTGGCGGCAGTCGGGCCCTCTCTGTGGCTTATTGTTCGAGTTGGAGCGAGGCTGAGCCGCGAGCCGGGCAAAAGTTGCTAATACTGTTTTATGGATCTCGAGGCTGCGTTGGACAGTCGACGCTAGAATTCAATGCAAATGTACTGCTTGAGCCTTGGATAATTGTTGGCTGAAGATGCAATTTTTAAGAATAATGCAAATTTTTTAGAATGCAAGAATAATGCAAGTTTTACTTGCAGCCTGCAGTATCAACTTGTGAATATCGACATTCCAGAACCATAGTGAGATTATTGTTCAACATTATTATTATTTATTATTCACTCAATAATTGCTCGCATTTACATGTGACTTCTCACCAACTAAACAATGTCGATATAAACGTTTGATTAACACAGAGTGGAAGCTCCTTTAACCAACCGAAACAGTCTAACTAATTATAATCCATAACTAAGAATTACATCTTGCCATGGGGAACACGAAGGGCGGGGAGCTAACTTACACAAAGGGCGTGCGGGTGCTCGACATTTAGCGGAACCTCGCTACATAAGACGGAACAATTTGCTCGTCGAGCTCATACCTGGATATCTCTGTCGGCATAGTTATGCAAAGTATGGCCGAATTATTAGAAGCGCGCTCGCACCTTCATTTACATGTATTGTTGAGCGCAAAATGGCTCTCTGGCCTCCGGCTGGGATTGCAGGGCAGGAGGAGCCAGTTAGCGAATTAAAATCTCGTTGCGCGTTTATTGGAGAATTTCACTGAGCTACCCGCGGCCTCCATTACGCCGATATAATAGCCCGCCGACTCCTCGATTCACCCTCCACTTACCCCCTCGCTTTAATCCTCTAACTCGAGTATTAAGTTGCCTCTGTGAAAGTATCAAGTGCTCCAAGACTGGCTCGGACTTGGCGGAACTCTGCTGCTGGTTCGGTGGACAGAGTTTGTTGCGATAGAGGTTTAATGGGGTTTGGGAGTTGTGCGTTTCTTGGTCGGAAGGACGATGCTGCTGATTGTTTTCTAGGATCTGGATGGGAGTTGGGCAAGATCTGTTGGTGTTGGACGGAAGGGAGTTTGTCGTGTTTTTGATTGTAGGGATGTGTGGTTTGGATAATAGTGCGCAAGCAAGTGCGAGGGACTCGAGCTTGACTATTTAAAAACGCAAGGTGTTTGTTTTAATCTAAGAAATAATCTCTGAAATTATTGAACAGATTTAGAGAATGAATTCACTTTATATTTTGGACTTGAGAGCGCATGTTCCTCGAGAAGAAATAACCATCCAAAGACTAAAAGAGTTGTCAGAAATCTCTTTAAAAGTTTCCGAAAGCGTAATCTCACATCCAGACAAATACCCTTCTTCGGGTATTAGCAATAGATCAACAATGAGTTACAACAAGTTTCGCCGAGGAAATTGGATGGTCCGAATCTTGGGAAATGTTGGGCGAGCGATGAACTCGCATCGCCGGCAATCCAATTTGATTCATGACCAAGGAGGAAAGTAGTAGTGAGAGAGTAGATAGTGCGGGCGAGCGTTGACGCACGGATCTGTGCGGGCCGGTGGAGTTTCCGCGAGTCGTCGTCGGTGGGATAGGGGCGTCGGGACGCCCGACGAAAATATCGTTTTTGGCAGAGTTTCAGGGATAACTTCACCGTCGCCCGCCACTTGTGTCCTGTGTACACGCTCGCCCCTTTAAAGCATTTCCGGCCCCCGATGCATAGTTTTCTCGGAGACCACTTGCAATTAGATCCCTCGAGCGCTTCAATTCCCTTGATGCACCGCGGCCACTCGCATTCTCCCCGCAATGAGAAAACGCACTTAATCGCGATTCCTAGCGGAACTCATGTCTCTGACTCAGAGCCTTTACGAGAGATTTACGATTGGGACTGACCCGACTGACTATGGCGGCCGAGGGTTTTTGATGGACGCACACGTGGCGTCCAGGCGCCCGTCATTTCGAGCGGATGGTCCGCAGCCGTCGATAGGGTCAGGTAATGCGTTCGACGGGCTAAGTCGACCCGAGACGCCAAGCAGTCTGCCATTGTATTTCCATTGGGCTCCGAGTGAGGAATTCACGCAGCATTCAACAAGAACCGATCGCTCGACCCAGAACCGTCAGTTCGTTCTAGCAAGCCATCTCCCCGACAAGGCGGAAAACTTGCATTCTGACAACTGGGATCGTGCACGTGCGTTTTAGATTTCGCTAGCCGGCTAGCCGATGGGGTTACAGCTGGCCACGGTGGGTCCCCGCGGTAAAAAAGGCCCCGTGCGGTCTGGCTCTGCTCCACTTACAGAAATAGCTGTGTGCGTCGGTCTATCGGCGGCGGCCGATCTCGCCGTCCGAGCGTCAAAGTGATACGTAAATACGTAAGGTGGTCGCGGGCGCATCTGGAAGTCGGCCGATTGCAACTCGATTGCAACTGGATTGCAACTGGATAGTGGGCAGACGGCACAGACACGATCCCTCGATTGTGGGAACCGGCGGACCGCAACCCGGCTACCACTACTAACAGTCGCGGAGACACGGGCCTTTTTACTCGCTCTACGGAGGAGACTCTACCGATTTAACCTATTTATCGGATCGACGCCCGAAGGACAAGGTACCACCGGCGCATGTCCTCACCGCAGCATTCTTACTCATTTAACTCTTGGCTTACGAAATTTATTTTATCTAGACACCTTTCCAATTTCAAACAGTCCATTTTAGAGCTAAACTATTTTTCTTTCAATATTTCTCAATTTTTCAACTATCCAGTGCATTTGATATTATTTTATTTTATATTATTATAGTTTATATTGGAGCCATTGAACTCAGTGATCTACTACTCCAACATGGTTCTACCACAGAATTCTATTTCTGGGTATTGTTATTCAATATTAAAAAGATGGTTCAACCACACGATAAACCGTCAGAGCGCAAATGCAAAAGGTTAAAGGGCGGCATTCGATCGCTGTACTCCAACTAGCGACATGACATCGACAGCAACTTGGAAACCACTTGGTTGCCAGTAGTTGGAGGTGTTGAGGAACACATATTCCCTGTCCAATCTTCGGAAGCCGTCCGAAGTCTCGGGTTAGTCGAACAAGTTGGCCTACTCTTCGGAATGATCCCTCACGGCTGGCGTCAGTTGTTTGGCAGTCACGCGACATGAAGGAGCTCCACTGTATCCTTGACGCACGTGCCGGCTTCCAACTCTTCCAAGTGGAGAGAAGAGCGAGGGAGCGAGCGAGCGAGCTGCCCGACTCCCAAGTGCCGCCGAGAGAGAGAGAGAGATCGAGTTCCGTTGTTTCTATCGGGAACGTTGCACTCCGGGGTGAAAGATCGTTGCACCCTACACGCTGCATAAGTCTGCACGAATGCAAGACGTCAGTTTTCTGGCAGCGACTGCCGCCGAGGAGCTTTCGTTCGGTCTTGTGCATCTTGTGCACGGGGAGCTGGGAACTCGAGTCTTTAGTGGCGGTGCTGCTAGTGATTCTCTGGGGATGACGGAGTCTCTTAGATTTTACATGCTTCTGCAGATCTGGTGCAATGCTTTGTTTGAAAAATCTGTTGCGAGTATGTGTAATGTGAAATTCGATGGTTGTGGATGATATGGATGAGAGATATAGGTTTTAATTATGTCATGATAAGAATGAAAATGTAATGGGAATATAGGAAATGGAAGCTTCATCAGTTTCTGACCTCCTGCATGTCCCTTGACTTTCCCTTCAAGGAAACTCATTTTACTCCTTTCCCACGTTCCCATCTACATTCTAATACTTCTTAGATTTCTCTAACACAATCTTTCTCGCTAATATTCCATTTGACTACACTAAACTTGAAGGATAACAAAAAGCATTCCATCTGACTACACGATGCTCCAAGACCCAGAAAAGGTTGCATCGCAAAGTACCAGCCCTCGGCCTCATTCCCCTCTTTCCCCTCTCTCCCTCAGCAGGGGCAGCAGTGTTGGCTGTAATTTCGGAAAAGCCTCCTGTTTCTAATCCTCGCGGGAGTAGAAGCAGGGTAGCTAAAAGCCGCGGCCCAATTTCGGAAAGTCGCTCAATTTCCGAGTGCACGACCCACATCCAGCCGGCAGCGACTTTGCTCGTCGACCTGAAAACGGCGAGCTTTAAGCGACGGTGCGGATGAAATTGCTCGGGCATAACGTCAATCGAGCCCGGCTGGCTAGGCTGGCTCGGCCGATAGCAGGTGGCAGAACGCTTTGCATCTTGGATGCGCTCGCCGCGTGTCAGACTTTCCTTACGCTGACGCGCCTGTTAAATCGATAAGACACATGGAATCTTTCTCAACGTCACGTCGATCGCGCGGCGTATGTAGAAAGCGCTCGTTACGAAACACGAGCTTTATCTAGGAGACGCAACAGTCTATGTGTGTGTGTGTGTGTGGTATGGACAGAGTGATAAGGGAAGCTTGAAATAAGATGTACATGATGTTTAGGCTTGTTGAGATGTCGTGTGGAGTTGCTCGATGCTGGGCGAATTGAGTGGCGGAGTGAAATTGGAAATGCGGCCATCGGGTGGTAAAAGTTTGAAAATGAAAAGCTTGAGAATACATAGTAGTTAGGAGGTGGTTGATTGCAAGTTTGAAAGGGTCAAGGGTAAAGATGAGGAATTTGAGGATGAAAGTTTTTAATGGTGGAAATTGAAGGATGGGAAACTCGGGGATTGGAAGTTTGAAGAGGCTAAATTAAAAGATGGCAAACTCGAAGATGGAAATCTTAAAGATTGTAAATTACAAGCTGAAGAATTTAAGGGATTGAGCTACCAAACATATCACGGACTCATTCAAAAACTTTCCTTTCCGTTTATTTATCCATGCAAACATCCCAACCATTAAACCTGCCACCTTGGAATTTCCCAACCATCCACTTAGCCAATGGTCCAGGCTTTGAGAATCAAGTATAGAAAGCTCGACTTCCGGAACTGGCCGGGTGCGCGCGTGGAGTCTTAGCGGCACTGAAAAGCAGGGCGTAAACATTTCGGCGCCGCCCGCCCTTTCAGCCTCCTGCCTTCCGCTAATTATCTTTGAATTAGCATCTCCCGTCACTCTCGTCAGTTTGATTGCGTGTGTCCGCCTCGGGCGACTTGACACGCCAAAGAATCTCATAAACGAGCTTTTCCTCGGATAATTTCTTTATCAATTTCCACGCCAGCAGGCATCAACTCCCAATACTCTAAAGTCGAACGCATTCAATGTAAATGGTCTGAACGCGATTTCATTCCACGAGGCAACTGCGCGTCGAGAAGAATTTTCTTGGCTAACCCCGGAAAGCAGCGGGGCCAAAGGCCAGGTAGAGTTGGTCGCTCCGATAATTTCTCTGACAAATCATTCCCGGCGCTCCGGCAAATATACCGAGCGGACGCTGCACAGTGGATGCGCATTTATGAATAGGGAGAAGGAGAATTGTGCGGCACAGAGAGAGAAAGAGAGAGAGGTAAAGTTGAAAGAGAATAGGGAATAAGTCACATCGGTAGAAGCATCGCGAGCTTAACAAATGTCGCTTCTAGAATGTCGCGTAATGGGAGAAAATGCCAATTTCCATTTCAAAGCTGCCCTTCTACTAGCATAGCGAACAGCTCTCGTCGCCGGCTACTCTGGTATTCCCCGTTGTTGCCCGGGCGGGCTTCCTTCCGCTTTTTAACCAGCCGGCGCCGCATAATTTTTTCGTCATTCCTGGAAAATCGAGCGCCCCCAGAGCCCTTTTACCACCGTGGAATTCTAATGAGATGAGCCTACCCCGCACTCTTTTTCCTCTCAACTGGCCGGCGCACTTTTCCTAGATCGGAAAGTGCGGGCTTTGATTGCGCGGACACATCTGTCCGTGAGTCACGTGGCCTTGTGAGTCATTAGAGATAATTCCCTCGGCTCTATCGCTCGGATATTATACGCATGTTTTCGCCAATTTTAATCAGCGCACTTTGAACGCCGGGAAAATGTCTTACTTTTACTGGGGCGAGGATTAACTGTTTTTCCTGTCGTTGTTTGCTGTTGGCGGGATTGCGGCTAAAAATAGAATAAGATAGATTTAATTGCAGCGCAGCTTGAGACATTTTTAGATTCGTGATCGGTAATTGATTTAGAGAAGTCTGGTGAAGTTTATAATGGTATTTCTTCTAACGAGAACAAACAGATAGATTCTTCGTCTTAAAGAAATAAGTATATTCCACTATGTATGTCTAATTACAAGTCTATATCAATTTCTTATCTCAACTGATTTAAATCGATACTAATCCAATCGATAACACAAGATTATCAAATATAAAAATGATTTTCAAAAAAACCTTCCAAATTCTCGTGAAACTTGAGCCGATCTCACTTGGCAGAGTGCTACTTGACGGATTGATTCATAGCAGAAGGCGCCCATCGCGCCAAGCCACCATGAAAACGATATCGGCTCGCGCAACTAGTTTCCCTGAAACTCGTTTCGCATTGCGCGCGCGGGCCGGAAAGAAAAAGGTCGGTCGGATCAGCGCGAAATATCACCGCTCTCCCGTTATCCCTTTTAATCGGCGCTAACGGGCATCCGGTGGTGCCAGCCTCTCCGAACGATGCGCAAGAAACTTGGCCAACTTGATCGCTAACTCTATGCGCCAACTTGCCCGGGAGTTTTGCGCGCTCCTGCTCTTCGCGTAATCCTCAGCCTGCCAAGTATTTACCCTTGGTCGGTGGGGGGTGGGGGGCGGAGAAAAAGGGGGTAAAAGAGAGCCGGTGCGCTGGCCAGCGGGAAGTCTTACGAGGGGGAGAAAAAATTCTCCCGTCGCTTCCAAGTCCGGCTTCTTGTTGTTGCGCTGAGTTGCGCTCAAGCATTTTCTAGGGACTCGGCAGCGGTGTCGGCTTACCGGGGAGCTCGTCTTATTATTTGCTAATTAAATCCCTCACACTTGGCTGGCGATGGCCGAGATCGCTTCCATCTCTTGTTCCTAGTTGAAGATGTTGCTACCAATTGTACATGGGTTTCGCTCGGCTCCGCCTCACTACCTGGCGAAGAAGTGCAGCTTCTTCCTTAATTGGGAGCTTAATCGAAACTCCCGCGCTCCGCGGAAAGTCGCCCCGAGTGCTTCGGCGAACAATTGGATTCCTGGGAGGACAGCCGCCCGATAATTGCAGGGAATTTTCAGTCTTCTTCTATGGATAACAGATCGCTTCATCCTGGATCCCCTCTTCCTCGAGTTGGTCACGGATCTCGGGCTTTTAACTCCCTGATTACTTTTACAATCTTCCGGGATGAGGTCTATGAAATTGATTACATTCGAGCGGGCTTTTAAGATACTACTTTGAACTCTGTAAACTGGAACTCCAGTTTACGATATGTCGGACTCCATAATGATTTATATAATATACACGAGATAGGCAAAAGTTAGGAAACATTCGTGTCTAATTAAAATTACCAAATATAATTTGATAATAATTTTATGAATATAATCAAATTATAATTATTGTACATAGAGCAGAATGTAATCAACAGTGGGGATTATAAACATAATATTCCGCATAACATCTATGATATATGTAGAGCAGAATCATATATACAGAGCAGCTTGTACCAAACACTGGTGATTCAGACGCAAGTGAATCAGCCAGTATGTAGTAGTCGGCGCTCGGAATTTGGTGTGGGAAGTATTCAGTCTATCGCTCCTTTCATCGTCCATCCCTCCGGCTGGCGGCTGGGTAAAGGGTCCGTCGAAATTTCGTACGCATCTGGCAGCCACGTTGGTTCGCCTCGGCACACCTATAGGTCCGAGACCGAGACACATGGCCTTTCGGGGGCCGATGGCCTCGAGGGTCCTTGTAAATCGGCGTATTTACCGGCAACTCCCCGCTCATTTCTAGGAAAAGTCGAGGAAGCACGTGCTCGAATGGAAAGCGGCGAATTTTGCCCCGGTGGTTACCCCGAACGATTCTCCTCGAGGTCTCGACTGCGCCGCCTTGGCAACAAGATATCCCGCTTATTCCTCGCTTTAACCATATTTAAGGTCATTTCACCTGGCTCGAGTACACGGGGCCCACAGCGGCGCAATGCAACGCGGAACATAGCGAGAGGTGAACGCACGGAGAAAAACTGCTCCAGTTCTTCACGCTTCATCTCTCGTGCCCGCTCTCGCCACACAGTAGTCTATACGTCGAGCCTCTCTTTCTCTTTCTCTTTCTCTTTCTCTGCTGGCAAATGGAAAAACGCGCCGGCTTTCTGCAATACACCCTCCCGTGGGCTGGTGCGCTTGTAAAGAGTATTAGGAATCCTTTATGCTTTATACTTGGGGAAAACGCTGCCGCGAAAGGATGAGGCACAAAGTGTTGCTCGCGACGCATAAAACGATTGGGGCTTTTTTCCACTTGAGGCCTTGCTAACACAGAGTACATTGTGTGCCAGTGGGTTAACTGGTGCGTTGAACAGTTTTTAAGTTTACTGCCAGTGCAGTGGTTGAGTGTCATTTGCAACGGTTTTCAGTTTTGGGCGGAAAAGATTGAGATTTGGGAAAGCGTGAGCCTATAGCCAGTAGTTACCTATTTATTATTTTTATATACTTATTATTATTATATTTAATTATTTATTCAAAAATAATTGAGACTCTCAATTTGCATAGATTAAAAACAAGATCTTAACTTAATAATACGAAATAGTAATTAAAATCTTAATAGTAATATAGCGAGTAAAAACCTGAAATCCTGCTAAAAGCTGGAAGCCTTTACTACTTGCAAAAAAGGCTGCCAATAAAAGCTTCCTACAAAGATCGTTGAATGGTTCCGCACCCAATGATTACCGAGTCCGCTCGCAGCTTCCAGCGGTTTGTGAAAAACTGCGTGTTGGAGCGCAGGGCGATAAGAAAGTTTGACGGGGCATTAACTCCCACGAGACCTTATCGCTTTCGAGGGGATTAGCGTCAAATTCCTGCTAGACCTTTTGATAAGGTATCTTACGTGCATAATCGCTCGTGGGAGCGTCTCCGCAACGCTTCACCCAGTTCCGTTCGCTCGCGCGGCTGCGATACCTTCTGGTTGAATGAGACACAGTTGGGGACTGGGTTCCGCAGTTTTTGTGGGTTCGCTGTAGATTTGCTTGAGTGACAAGAGTAATCGCAGACGCAAATACTCTCGTTTTTTTAAAAAATGAAAGTTCTTTTGTGAAATATTGTTTGAGAAATGGTGAGCGATGGTTGGTTTTATTCACTTTGTATTTAACCCTCTGTGACTGAAGGTATTGAAGTGGTGGATATTTGTATTTATCAAGTCTTATTTCACTTGTTTCCAGCAAATGAGATGTAACATCATATTGTCACATTATACTCCTTTGTAATTAAGGATTTCAATTATTATGATTTCTTTAATAACACACTGAAATTATTTTATGTAATATTATCTTTTTGCTTGAAAATCTCGCAGGTCGTTATTCCCAATAAAAAATGCAAAAGTAAGTAAATGAACCGTTAATTTCCATCTCGAAGTGAATACCAGCAACACGAAGGTTACATAGAGTTTCGGGAGGAGAATTGGGTTACCGACGGTTAATAGATTTGCCCATAAAACTGTAATAAAGTCGATGACGTTCAGTGGACCGAGGAGAAATAGCGGTGGCCCGTATCGGGCGGGTATGGATGGCCCCGATCGAAGGAAGAAATTCGATTAGAATGTCGGCTATTTCCTCTCTGCCAGTGGCCGCCGAGGCCCGCGGAAACGGCGGCAAGACCGATTGCCATTTTCGCGGGCTCCATTAATGCCTTATAATTTCACAGTGGAGAAATTCCGCGAGGGGGGGCCCGATCAATCGGCCAGATTTCATGCTGGAATTACTGCGCCCATCTCTCCCTCTCTCTCTCTCCCCGAATTTTACCTACCTTCGCGCGCCTCTCCTGGCGTAGAGGTAATAGTCGAGCGGCAGTGATTTAGCGGGCGACGGCCGATCAATTAAAAGTTTGGCAACTCGTTTCCCCGATTGCTCCTCTGCACTCGCTGCACTCTCTATTCACATATACACCAGTGAACGTGGCCTGAGAGTGCACTGTTCTATTAATGCCCACTCGTCCACTATACGACGCCACACGCCAGAAATGCGAAATATAAATATCGTAGTTCTCTGTTTATGAGTCGAAAAATGGTATTCTGGTGAAATGGAAAGGAAGCAGTTTTTGTCTGTTAATTGTTGGTTGGTTGCTGTGAAGCTTTGGTTGATATATATAGAAAATCGTAAGCTGTTTATTTCTAATTCATGTTTGTCGAGCATTTAAATACGAATTATTCATTTATAGATTAATGTTTCTTTCAACTGGAAGCTAATATGTGGATGGCTGTATTGTATATCGGAGGAATAGACATTTACCTGTGGATTGTTATTTAAAAATATATGGCTTTTAATAGAAAAATAACTTCTCTGCAATATTCCGGGATATTTACGTTTTGATTGAATAATCGCCATTTTGCATGGACTCAAAAACAGTATCTGTAGTTGGTTGCTGGCCCGGAGGTAGGAAGCATCTGCTATCGAATGAGTAATCGCAGGTCGTATGATAATTGACAATTGTTTCGCACCCTCGCCGTTTACTTGGCTGTATAAACAGCCGCCTATCCACTCGGAATCTCCTCGAGGGCCATCGCGCCTTCGCTGGCGAGATCCTATCTCGATTGGCTGCGAATGCCAATAAATTCCGGCGTCGAGGAGAGTCACCCGCAGCATCTCCAAGTCGACCTTCTTTTCGAGCAATCTCCTCGGATTCTGCGAGATCTCGAGTGAATCGAGACTAAATCTCTCCTTTATTTCACTTGACGCTCGCTCTCGCTATTATCAATCATTTCAAACAAGATTTCTCTTCCATTCCCAGCAATACTTTCATTGCTAATTTTCCCATTTTCCGTTTCTCCTCAAATAATAGAGAGTTTAATTTCACTGCCGCGTGAGAAAGATGAATAAATGTTGAGGAAGAGTGACGGGGCCGCGATGAATGAGACAGGGATGAAGAGAGGACCGTGCGACAAGGGGTGCGAGAGGCTGCCGGAGAAGGGTGGTTTAGAGAGAGAGAGAGAGAGAGAGAGAGAGAGAGAGAGAGCAAGAGGGGGAGGGAGAGAGAAGGCTGCACGAAGCAACGACTTCCGCCGATCGATTTCTCCACTGGCAGTGACTCCCTGGGGTTCTTTCTCCTTTATGCCACGCCTTTTGCCGCTCGATATTCCGCTTTTGTCGTGTGTCGAACCTCGAACCCGTCCGCGCCGCGCGCGCTCCGCCGTAATCACTGATCCGCGCTGGATCGATTGCAATCGCCTAATCGATCGGAAGAGCCGAGCGACGGCCTCCTCTTGTCTATCCGCTCAAGTTTGGCCTCCAGTCGAACCAACCCCTCGTCCTTCCACGGCCACCGTAGCCGAACCTATGCTGTGCGCCTTTTCGACGTTAATCAATTATTACTATTATTACTATTAATTAGGGGAGGGATCGAAGGTATAGTTGCCGGGATACAAATCTCACAGAAAGTGCAATATTAATTAAAAATTAATCCTTCCCGTACAATATAAATCCAGCGCCGTCATAATCGTGGCAAAGCGACTATTTTGGTTATGTGAACAAATTATATTATTGCCTGGCCAATTCGTATCATTAACGAAACGATCAATCATTTTGAATATTCTGTTTCATATTCATGGTATTCCCATCTATGCATAACATTATCTTTTTTATCTGGTACGTAAATTCCACAGTGGCGATAGAATGAAGTGTCTGATTTTCATTTATCAGGTTCACTTCCAATACAAAAGGTATTGTTTTCAGTCTGAGTTTATATTAATATGAACTCTTCGATAAAATCTTTAATCTTCACGCAATCCATACGAAAACCAATTGTTCTATACAAGAATAATCGGCACATGCAACGGTACTTCACACTATCTAAATGCTCATTAATTTTCCGAGATTGATGCAAACTGGAGCAGGGGAAGTGGCAGTTACCCGAGAGTCGCTCTAATAACATAATTGGCCGGTTCATGCCACTTGATCAAACAGAGCCGTACAGGGTGTTGCTTTTCAACCGGCACCGTCGTATCCTCCTTCTTATCAGCTATACGTGTATCATATTAAGTCCATTACACAGAAGCTAGAATATTAAATAGAAGAAATAGAATGCAGAGAAGAGTTGGATATCATTTGTGTATAAATATAATTATAATTATTGTATACCCGACGGTGGTGATTGCATTATGATTCACCCTGTAGAGGAAGCTGCTCGCTTTTACCCTCCCGTCTTTTGTCGCGCGCCTAACCGAATTCGCCAGCGATCCCGGGGACGCGTATTTGTTCATTAACAAACTGGCCAATTACAACAATTGACCCGCTTCGCACTCCCATCTTGGTGGTTTGCGATACCAAACAATTCGATGGCAAAACACTTGTGTCGCTCGGTACCAGCGCACTTCGACCAACGAACGGAATGAGTTTATAAAATTGTGTGTTTGAGAGTAATAATTGTCAATGTGTAACGCCGTTAAAAAATCGCAAAGGCATTAACAAATATTCTCGAAAGTAACTTTATAGTTTTAGTTTAATTTCGTATAGCAATAAACGCAACTCGACATATATTAAAAATGTAACCGATGGAATTAATCGAAACAGGGTCAAATCTTCTTCATATTTACGAAAATATACCAGAGTTTCCAGAAACAAAGAGAAACGTGACAGCACAGGCTGACTCGTATCTCGCTTTCGAAAGCCACAGTCATCGTTAATCCAAATCTGCCAGAAAATTAGGCCAACAAAAATGTAACTGTTTTAATTCGACCTAATTCATGGCGAAGTCTCTAATTAACGTTAGCAGGAGGCGTGCGCTTGGCATTGTTACCGGGAGGGATATTAATTATGCCTGCACGCCTGGCGCGACCTAGTTTCTTCCTGGGACTTTGTGGCGCGCGACTCAATAATTAGAGGAACGCAGGTTCGCTGGGGAGAACTCATTCTCCCTTCGATCTGACCGTCACAGTGGTGAGTCAATCGGTTGAGAGTGTAAAGCGCGGTTCCCTCGGTGGGGGGTTGGTATTTAATTCTCCCTTTGTTTTGAATCTTTAAGAGTTATTGGTATTATGTTCATTATGTAAAAGGTAATTATTGTCTTTGTTGTAATTAGATGATTTTATGTGCAGAACAGGGAAAAGAGAGAAAATAGTATACGTATGTCTCGTCCCTCACTCCATCCCCTTCCACCCTACACATCTTACGATGCTACTATTTAAGCTTCCCGAACATCCGCCGTAAAGAGAAATGTGTGTTCCGATGGATTCCGTCAACAGCTCATATCCAAACTCATTCGGCTCACACTCCTTCCCAAATACCCCAAACACCCAGAACCATCTTCTCGAAAACAGAGCAAAGACAGGCGCATGCACTTATCTATTTTCATTCCCACCCGAGAGCATCCCCCTTTCTAAGAAAATGATGCAAAAGAGCTCCGCCGGGATTGAAAGGATTAAGGAGCAGCCTCATCCCCGCTACAGTGATCGAACACGGCGAAATGGGTCAACGCGCGCACGCGATCCCATTTCGGATTTCCTCGCGGGCAAAAGCGGCCGCCCGTTGTATCGCAACGAGGGCGCTATCTTATCGCGCGGGGATTTTTGCGCGGCAGGTTTACACGCGCGGGCACGCTAATGACAGCGGTGTAATGCTTACCGTGCACTCGGCACTCCCTTTTAAAGAGGAGCCGCTCCTGCCCTGCTCCCTGTACTATCTGCCGAGGGAGCAAGTCTCTCTACAGGGTCATGCAGTTGGCTTGTAATCTGGTATGTTGGTATTAGTGGTCGTCATTCCGTGGTTTTATGGATTAATTAAAATATTTCAAAGCAAAAATTCTAATCAGTCGCTTACATTTTTCTTTACATCTTTACTATTGAACCATAAAATTTAATAAATATAGGGTGTTGAGTAATTTTATAAAAAAGCAACTTTTCCACGTATTGAAATTTATTTAGAATATCGAATTGTACCAATAATGGAAAGAATTGGAACTGTACAGGGTGAGTCAATTGACTTTTAATTAACCCCTTCACACTTGAGTTGCAATTCTTTCCATTACTGGACAATTCGATATTCTAAATAAATTTCAATACCTGAAAAAGTTGCTTTATATTAAAATAACTCAATACCCTATATTTGTTAAATTTTCAACGGCTTACATCCATCATTAGCGATTGAAAGCCAACTGAATCACCCTGTACGCCTCGCTCGCCAGTGAATAATCCTGCGCGTATACATATGACGCACCGGAATTAGATTACCGCTCTCGGTGGAGTGCGACCTGCATTTTAAGCTCCGCAGACATGCGCTCCCGGCGCATCACTGGAGCATCGCAGTCCTCTCTTAGTGCCACCGGTTGTCACCGAGAAATGTAATATCTGCTGGCCGAGCGAATCGAGTTCGTGCTCGGTTGCTCGCGTGGGAATTCCGCGGCTTCGTATTATAGCGCGTGGCTCATTTACTGGATCGTTGCTTTTATAAATTCGCATGCTTTCGGGAAAGCGGATTGAACGCGAAGTGATTGGACCGAGTGAGTCGCGGCAGTTCAGGGTAAATAAGAGATTCGTATAACCAGTTTTAGGAATAAATTCTCTTAACGAAGAAGAGTTGTTTTTGAAGTAGTTGTATTGACTGAGAGGAACTCCGTTTGCTTATCAGTAACTCGAGTCCGCGGGCTCGAATGACTGATCTCCATTAAGTCGATTTCACGGCCGGCGCTCGTTGACAATATCCCCTGAGAACATCTGGAGCAATTTCTCGTGCGAGACGCGCGATGATTCGCGCCGGTGATCGGTCAAGCTATAACCCGATAGGGCGATTGGACGGTGATTGGCTCTTCGAATCACCGCGGCCAATTGGAAGATTAACCCGCGCTCTTATCCTCCGGCGAAGATTCCCCACCAATTACCCGGACCTAACTCACTCCAAATTCCTGCCAATTTATCACTCGAATTTAGATCAAGGTTGCGAGGGTGCGTGGGACAGATGTCTCTCTTTTCATCTTAGCCTCACACCCATCTCTTCACCTACCTCCTCGAACAAGAGATCTGAGTTCGTGAATCGAGTTAGCCAGGATATTAATCGGCGATTCTCCGCAATTGAGGATAATCGCGAGTAGCTCGATACGCGCTCTTGCACGCGCGTACGCCAAATTGCGAAATCTACCGGCGCAATTTAATCACAGTTCACCGTTAAAGTGATTACGCTCGAGAGCGAGGAGTAGTGGAGTGCGAGTGCGCGCGGTATTAACTACCGGGGCGGAGTCCGGTTACCGGGACTTCTTTTTCCTTGCTAGATCGGTAGATGAGAGAGTCCGCTGCAAGGACGAAAGGAGATTAGTATGCAGCGGTACGACACGATTTTTGCCAGTTGACGATCTTGTACCGAAGGATTGCATTAATTACGTTGCGTAATCATTGGCATCGAAAGTGCGCAAGAATTTTTTAACCGAGTCTCTGGTCTTAGAAGCCGCACCTTCATTTCGCGAGAACGATAGATATGTATATGATATAAAACATGATATGTTTTTTGGTAATATAGACCGGGGACAAGGTCATGTTGAAAAGTAGGGGACGTACGAGAAGGGTGACAGATCGAAGAGTTGGTTGAGTTTGTAGAATATTGAAGATTAAAATTGAGATTGTGCTTTCTGCGACAATATATATAATGGAATAAACCAAGTTATCACCTGGAATTGCATTACATAGCTGTCAACGAGCCGCCCGATAAACAAGTTCCGCGCATTTGAAAAATAACGCTCAGAGGGTAGCAAAGCACACATACATACATTACATCTCGCAGGGCGAGAAATGCGAGCACAAAGCCGCGAGGCAGCCGGTGATTCTGTTACTCTTAATATGCGCGCGGGCAAAGAGTACGACTCGCTCTTTGAAGCTCGGGTCACGCTTCCGTGCCATTACAGCCGGCACTCGGCTCTCGGCTCTCGGCTCTCGGCTCTCGGCTCTCGATCCGCTTTCAAATGCCGCTCGAGCAGGAAATCATCGCGTCATGCCCCGCTAAAAATTGATGACGCATCCGCGCGAGATAAGTCGGAATTCGTAATCTTGCAGAGGGAATTCGCAACTGAATTTCATGCTTCGTTAAGGCGACTGTCGCTTCCACTTTGGCGTCGTGTTGGGTTTTGTCTGGTTTCGGCTTGCGGTCTATGCGATTATGTGCATTAGAATAGGCTGTTTAGCCAATTTTCTGTCACACTGAGTTTTTAATAGATTTATAATCGATTGTTTTTTAAGATTGGACTTAACCCTTTGCGCTATAATTGATGTCACGTTAAATATCGAAAATATATTTGACCCCATAAAGAGGATAAATAAAGAAAGGCTTGTGGTTGATTTGTAAGAGTTTGTGATGAGTGTGGTTGTTGGTTGTTGTTTCAGGAAACGTAGCATGTCTTGACGAGTAGGAGTGGCTCTTGAAGAAGGGGGTTTTCGGCAGACAAGGCTTCTCCAAAATGGCTGGGGGTCAGCAGCTTCCCGAGCAGTACACGGTGCCGCAGCTAGCGAGGATCTTCCACTACCTGCCGCACCTGAACGTCTCCCTCCACTCGGTCAACAACACCTTCAATCCGCATTCCGAAATCTATCTAGAGGTCAGTGTCTGTGTCACTATCTAGCTCACACTTCCTTTCTTCTTTAATTCAAACAAATTGCAAAAAGTCGTTTTATTGCAAAAAATCCTGTGCCGTTTGTGTAAGTACTTTCTTAGATAGCACACATACTCTGATACATAGCTGTTTTCTTGGTATCAGTGTGAATGTCAGTCAATAAAAGATTAAGTGCTCGATATTTTTATTTTTAACATCACCACTCACGGAAGTTTCACCAGAAAAGGCGTGTCTGGAGCAAATAATGAGTGTTGCGAGTGGAAGCGGAAGTACTACAGGTTGAAATACCTCTGGAAACTGACGTATAAGATAAATATCTTGCTTTCTTCTCCCCTCTCTTATAACTCATAATCAAACTTATCAATTTTCATGCGATTATCTTTAACTTAGTTCTCAACGAATTTATTAAACTATTTAATTTTATATAACATTATTTATACAGAAATACTATTCTTCTAAACAAACCCTACAAACCAGCTAATTGTTATTCTCCACATAATCAAGCATCTACTAAAAAATACTTTTTCCTTTATCAAAGCTCCTTTCCACCACGCACATTCCACAGCCCATGGTCCTCCCGTCTTTCCCCCGACACACTCATTGCCTCGCGAAACACTGTAATTTCGACTTGCCGAGTGCTCGCACTGCACAATGGCCAACTGGAGCGCGCGGGCCTCAGGTGGGAAAATGTTGCGCGACTCGAGCAAGAAGACGCCGCTAACCTTCGGATTCCTATCGGCGCAAGTGACGCACGTGTCGGCGCCGATTGCATTGCGGCCACGCGACAATAGTTTTCCACGCGGAAACACTCGAATCGCGGCATCATCGACAAATCGGTGCTTGACGAGGCTAGCTTCGTCCATTGTGTGCGAAGGTGCTCTCGTTCACCTCTCGAAGATCCTGAGCTTGCAAGTGTTTAGTAAAAAAATCTTTTTTTCTACTCATAAATATCAATGTATTTGTTTATGTCGATAATGTTTGTTGATTGGTAGTTAAGTACGCACGTGTCAAGTTTTAAAGTTAGAGATGCAAGTTATTTGATTAAGTAACGTATGGTATATCTTTGATTGAAAACTTGGCTTTCTTGTGTGTTTTTATTTCAAGGAAATGAGGATTCGATAGAGTCTCGTGGGATATCTCGCTTGTGGGTATCTTGTTAGCCAAGTGTGTCCCTTTGCGCTTTAGATCCTGCAGCTCGTCCCCACAGATGCAGAGCTCGTTATCTCTAAACCAATAGGCTCTGTGTATACACAGAGTGGAAATCTCCATGTGTCCAACATTTCAGAAGCGGAAGCTGAGCTAAAATAAGGATTCGTCAATCTCCACATCCGCTTTCCTGGCAACCTAAAACACTTCTCATTACCCAATATGGAACCCCACAAAATGATTACCAAATCTTAATTACCGTTGCATGTCAGTGTTTTTATGTCAAGTTTGCACGATCACTCCGGCGATAGTGATAAGTGGGAAAGCACTCGGGTTGCGGGTTGCGGGTTGCGAGTAAGGAAGGATGGGGGCCGGGGGGTTGGTGCGAGGGCTAAAAGGAGAAGTGGTCGAAAAAGGAGAGAAGAGATGAGAAGAGATGAGGAGGGCAGGGAGAGACATAGACGCGAGGAGCGCGCAGCTGGTATGCGGAGGCCCTGCGCGAGAATCCGAGCCGTGTGTAACTGGGAAGCACAATGGCCGGGAAAGCTCAAACAATGCACAAAGGCTTCCGTATAATGTGCCTGGGGCAACGTGTATAGGCTTTAACGGGCTCCCGAGCGACTCAGCCGAACGGCATCCTCCGCAACCCTCTTCCACCAGTTCCACCGGCATACTTGGTCTTAGCAACCCCCGCACTAAAAACTACCTCCACCTGCCGCCTCTCCTCCTCCTCCTCCTCCTCCTCCTCCTCCTCCTTCATTCATATTTGACCGCTCGCGAAGAAGCCTCCTCGCCGACTTATTTATTGGCTCACTCTCCTTCACTCTCCTTTTCAATCTTCCTCGGGACTCGAGACTCGAGACTCGAGAGGAAGCTTGGCGAGGCTGATAGGCCCGCTCATTGGGAGTAGGATCGCCGCTCGTTTTATTAACCCTCGTCCCTCGCTTCTGTCAGTTTGACACAGTTAACAGAGATGAATCTGTCGTCTCTGCTTTGCTTTACCAAGAAGAAGCCCGGCCGCGAGCGTAACGAGTCTATAAAAGAACTCGGCAGAAATTCTATGGAAACTCCGAGACACACTGAACCCCAACAATCTTACAATTCTTTCTCTTTAACCTTAGAATTAATCTTCTATTATATCATTATTATTATATATATCTCTATTATTGTATAATATAATCTTGTGAGAATGAATCTTGTTTCCATCTCTCTTACTTTGTCAAAGCCCGTCAAACTGAAAGACGTCGAGATTATTTACGCCGAGTCTGACAATTTCCAGGCAGCACTCTGCAATCGCGTTGGTAGTCGGGGAAACGTAGTAGGTATCGTACTGGAGTCTCCTTGGCAGACATTAGGCGAGAGGGGACGTGGGGATGGCGTGCGTCAGCCCCTGCGTCTGAAACGCTTGTATTCTCGTTGTCTGGAGTCGCCACCCTTGCCAGTCCGTCCGACTGGCTTCAAGCGACGCGACGGCAAGGTGGTAGTCACACACAGAAGCGGACAAGTCGCGCAACAGCAAACTCGCGTCTGTCCTAGCTGGTTCAATGCTCATTTATAATTTTCAGCCGAGCAATTGCAGCGCCGTCTCGCAACCACCCCCCGCGACTAGCAACTTCCACCTCGCTAGAACTCGACTTAGAGTTCCGCGAGGTTCATTGGCTCCGGAGCACCCGAGTCGAATATAGTGCTCGTTAATCGGCAAGACACGCGCTTCCGCCGTCCCGAAACGGGACTTCCTCGTCTCTGATCGACTCGACGCCGTCCAATTGTCCCGCGCGCGCTTCCTTACAATTCTAATTACTCCCGCACTCGCGTGCGATTCCCGTCGAATTCACTCGCCGCGGCCTCACCTCCGAGGCCTCTCACCTCCTAAGGAGGGCAGATCCACTCGTTCCCCATTGTCTGGCGCGGGCTAACTTACCGCGGGTCGTTCCAGATTCCTGGCGCTGAGCACGCTGCCGCTAAGCAGATAAGAAAATCTATTGCCGGGCTCGATGAACGCTCGCCTGTGTGTCGAGCTGCTCCAACTTTCATATGGCGGGGGCTCGAGGGTGGGGGGTGGAGGGTGGAGGGTGGTGAGAGAGCAGAGAACGCGCGCGCGCTCAAGGAAGCAGAGCCCGAGGAAACGGCTGTCTGAGCACCCTCCAGCCGACACGAGCCCGGGTAATTGGGAGCCGCCTGAGTTATTGTTTGCTCCGCTCGCGAGCTTCAAAATATTTCGTACTCTCCCCACTACCTGCACCTCGCATCTGTAATGCACACCGAGCGAGTAATTAAATCTGCCAGCGGCAGCGGTTCATCACGCGATAAAGAGAGTTGGCGCGGGGTAAAAAGCGAGAATGCGATTTGGTGATATTAAATATTAAAAGAGGGTGGGGGAGTGTACTAATTTGTTCGCTGAAAAGCGAGGGCCTTGGACGAAAGTAGAATCTCTTTCCTTTCTGTGCGGGTATGCGCAAGGGGCCAAGTCGAAAAATGGAATTGCCCGGGGGATGAAGGTCCCAGCCGGAGCTTACCTGGGTAAACTGCGCACGATAGATTTAGGTCACTCACCAACCGAGGGAGTTTACTTTTGAATAAAGTTTTTTCCGAGCGCCGGCTCTGCTGGTCGCGAGCCCTTAGCCCAACGAGGGCGCAACTTCCACCCTGCCACGGGGAACAAGGGATTGTTGGAATCGTCGTTCTGCTCGACGCGGTTGATTCACTCTCGTCGATTACTTTGTAGAGTTGCTTTGATGAATTTCTTTCGAGTTTGGCTTGGTGGGTTATCATGTGGGTCGTGATGGTTTCAGCCGAAATCAACGGCTAATGTGTTCGGCTTTTCTATAGGGAGAGTCAATTGTCTTTTAATCATCCCTTCCAGACTCGAGTTCCAATGATTTCCATTATTGGTAGCATTTGATATTATAAATAAATGTCAGTGCGTGGAAAAGTACTATTAAAAATATTGAATACTGTTAATTATTAAATTTTCAAATTTCAATATATCCATCATTAGACTCAAAACCAAGTAAATCACCCTGTACACGCATAACTCGTGGTCTTCCACGATATTATGCGAAGGGGTTAACAATCTAATCACCTCGACAACGCTTCCACTTTTCATGGGCACTTCTCTTTCTTTCGCCAACGAAAGAATGCGCGCCGGATAAAATACTATCCCGGTTGACTAACACCTGGCCTCCTGGGAATATCACTTTCAATCTCGCCGCCACGGTAACAGTATAGTGCGGCTCGAGCGGCGCGGAGTGAGCGGCTGGCTGAGATCGCATTATCAATATGAAATGTAGAGTACCACTGAGGAGGAGGAGGAGGAGGAGGAGGAGGAGATTCGGCGAAGCCGGGATATCGAGGGGGACGCAAACTTAAAGCCACACTTGGCAGCCTGCCATAATATCATCCTCCCTCCTCCAAACCCCTTCGCCCGCCGCTATTGTCCCCGCTGGGAAACAGAACAAGACACAGGGAGAAAGGCGTCTTTCGCAAAATCTCCGAAACTCCTCGGCGTTCGAGAAGGAAATCTGTAAGCTTGGGAAAATATGTGCGGAGGCGGAGGGTTGCGGAAGAGGAGGAGGCTCGCCTAAAGGAAAGAGTGTTAAATCGAATCCCGGGGGTGAGAAGGGTCCACTCGGCCCAATTACAGGACGTCGCTTCTCCCGATGGATCTAACCGCGCGGGACACGGGAACGCTCTCTCGGTCTTCTTTATCCAGTTGCCAACTATTATCCAATTAAATGGCGACTTTAAACGACTTGTTTCGCCGGGCCGTCGCTTAACGGCCACTCCACCCCCCCCCCCCCCCCTTCCCCCGCGCCCGAGCTCTCGAAACTTGGCGGAGAGAAGCGCAGTTTGAGGATCCAAGTTGGTGGGAGAATGTTGGCCGCAAACGTCGAAGGAAATAGCTTAGCTGGGTCCGCGGGAAAGAGAGCTCGGTCGATTTTCCACTGTTCGAGTGGGCGACACGCGAGGGTAATTGACCCCGAGTGCGGGAAAGAGGGCTTTAGTGGCGTAGAGGGAGAAAAAAAAACACGTTTTCGCTCTCGGAACTTGTAACCAACTGCACTGAATTGTGTCGAAGATGGTCTTTGGTGCAGCCATGGCGCCGACCTTGGTTGCAGTTTAATCCGACCGGGATGCTATAGGGTTACCCAGCGTGTGACGAGGCAATGGGGATTAGAGAGTGATTTGGTTAGAGACTCGTGAGAGGGAGGTGCGAGAGAGAGAGAGATCAAGTAATAAGGATACGTTTAACTTTGATTAACAGAGTCTCGGGATCCTCGGGAGCATCCCCGCAGCCTGGCTCATCCTAACGCTGCTGGTGCTGCTGGTCTACCTGGTGACGAGATGCTGCGACCGGAAGCCACGGCCCAGGAGGTCGATAACCCTGCTCAAGTGCTCGCTGGCCATCCTGGCGCTGCTCTGCAGCGGCGCCGTCGCCGTCGGCCTCTACGGCAACGACGACGTCCACAACGGCCTCGTGCAGCTGGTCGCCGCCGCCAAGAACGTCGACGGCATCCTCACCGGCGTCAGGAACCAGGTGCGATTTTCAACCTCCTCCTCGTCCTACTCCGTCGAGCACCTCCAGCGGCAAGAAAAATTCAAGCGCATGAGAGAGAGCCCAGGGAAATTCAGGGACGAAACGCTTGGCAAAGCCGGCACCGTTTGATTGGGTTCGATTTAGTCAAATCAAATTCTGCCGAGTGGAATGAAGCGGGCGACCTAGATGCGCGTAATTTCCACTTGGGATTGATTGGAGTAAGTTCACCTTGTCGCGGTGGCCACTCAGGGAAACGAGCTTTCGGCCGCCGTGTCTTGCCAACTCGGATCTTAAAGTTTCTCGTCCATGTAGTTTCGCGAAAAAGTGCCAGAGTGGCGATTTCTTTGGAATGTATATGTTCTAATCGGAACTCGTTTATTTGTTAAAGTGCATGTAATTTGAAGTAGCTGTCCTGAACTTGTATTCCAAGGCTCATAGAATACAATTGAATTGATACTGCGCACTTTAATAACTGTATCTGGATTTTTGAAAGAAATATGGCAAACAATAGAAAACTGGGCAAACACTTGAACGTACACAAACCACTTCACCGCTTTCGGTGTCAATGTCCAATGCATCGAGCGACTCCGATCAATCCCGCCGTAAACCGATCCGGCGTAATTAAAAAGAAACAAAGTCCCCTCGAGACTGAAAGCCGGCCGCAAGGGGTCTGAAACGGAAAAGAGGCGGCGGCTAGTCGTGAGTCGTGAGTCGTGAGTCGTCGAGCCGAATCTTCCGCGTGGCTTTCCACGTCGAAGAGGATCTTTGTTCGGGCGGCTGGTCTAACGCGGAAAAAGTAACTCCCCATCGCGACCCCCCGGGGAAATCCGAGAGTGCGCTGGAAATTGTTGTACGTAGAGCCGGGCGAGTGTAGAGCGAAGCGAGGCCGAGCGCAGGGCAGAGGCGAGCGTTTTTCCCGGTAACCCCGGCGCTATTGTTGCTCTCGACGTGCTTCCGTTTTTACGGGGCGTTTTCGTGCGGCCGGATATAGCCGAGCGAGCGGGCGTCTGTTCACGGAATTTAAGGCCGCTGTGTTTGAGATACATACATACGCAGCCATTGAACGGGACCGGCCCAACGAATTCCGGCCCTCCTTTATCCCAATTACCATCGGGACCCGCATACCTAATGCTTAATAGAATTATAACCGCTTGTATTAGGACCAGCATACTAATAGACGCCAGACTTATTTCAAATCGTCCGGACAATTGCCTATTGAAATCAATTTCTTTCTAAGATCGAATACCTCGGCCGAACTCTTCTCTCCGCTAGACTGTCTCAATTCTTATTTATCATATTAACATTTCAAAGGTGCGTACTATTTGTCGGCTCGCGTTCTGTATTTGCGTGGCTGGTTCGCCGGAAGGCGCCAGACAAATGGCAGCGATAGTCCCGACGGAACCTGAAACCCGCTCCCGTTAGATATCGGGCCGGAAACTCGCTCGAGTTAAAGTTCGCCGCTGGAAACTTCAATCGCTCGCTCACCAGCGCCGGGCGTGCACGTCGGCTCAAACTAATTACAAAGATATCGGTTCTTTGCGCATAGCACTGTAAGGAGCCAGCAATGTTCGATAGTGAGCGAAGAAACCTTCGCTAGAGCCGCGACGGGCGGATCAGGCTTTCTCGTCGCTTAATGATTAATCAAAGAGCTTCAAGGTACTTCGAGTAGCTGTGGTGCACGGCGGGTAGGATGAAACGAAGGAGTGTAAATTTGTAATTGTACTTCGTAATAGGGCTCGATGGGGACCTCTTTATAGTCGAAATGGAATTTAATATGATACTACTGAATATAAGCAAATCGGTTTAAGAATGTAATTTAATTGCAGACCGATACGATAGAAACGACGTTGAAGAAGAAAGTGCAGCATCAGCTGACCGACCTGGGGGACAAATTCGACGCCCCAGTCAGCAATAAGACTATGCTGGGCCTGCTGCTGGTCGCTCTAAATAGCATGAAGCAGAATACGAGCATCGCGGTGAACCGCAGCTTCGAAATCAGGAAGCCTCTGAGTGGTATCAGCCTGGCCGGCGCGATCAGCACTGCCGAGAAGATCGAACAACTGAGGTGGCCCATCACCATGGCTGTCCTCAGTGCCCTTCTCGTCCTCTGTGTCGTCCTCGTGGTGGGGGTTGCGCGCCACTCCAGATGTGTCCTCATCACGTATGTTGATTTTTTAATCGCCAACATCTTCCGCAAGCGTCTTGTATTGCAGTGAATCTGTATGAGAGTAAACTCTGTATTTCTGTCAGGTTCTCGGTATTCGGGCTATTCGCAGTGATAGTCTCATGGTTGATGGCCTCCCTGTATCTGGCGACCTCAGTGGCCCTGGGTGACCTCTGCATGTCGCCAGACGGATACCTGACACGTGCCGTGCCGCCCACCCTGGCCTCCGAGGTGCTCTCGTACTACACCCATTGCGAGAACACCCGCAGCAATCCGTTCACACAGCGGCTCCGAGACGCCCAGCGCGCGGTCAGCAATATGCGCCAGAACCTTAATACGGTCACACGGTTGGCCGTCGACATTTTCTCCGATCAGCAGTTGCAGCCGAAATTAAGCAGCCTCACCACCGACGTCAACACTGTCGACCGACTTGTAGCTGGCCTAGCGACTCTACTCGATTGCAAACCCCTGCACAAGCAGTACGTTCACGCTGCGAAAAGCTTGTGTCACCTAGGACTGTACGGCCTAACGTTCATGTTACTGGCGAGCCTGGCTGCCGGGCTGTTCTTCACGGTGCTGGTATGGGTGGACTCCCACACCTGGATTTACATACGAAAGCGGTGAGTGGATTGGTGACCGGGGTTGGCGAGCCGTGAGTTAAAGGTATGTACTTTGGAGACTGGTGTATGATGGATAAATTTGTTCTAGAAGAGATTACCACCAAGTCGACGAGCAGGATCCCTATCTACCACCTTCGGCGGCATCGCAGGCGATAGCAGCGCGGACCCTTCGAGGCCAAGGGTCGTACCCGCCTACAGCCCCTACTCTTAATCCGAATGCTCACGGCACTCATAATAACATTAAGCAGCCTCTCTTGCTAACGCCGCCCCCGCCGTCCTACGCTACTGCGACTGCTCGAGCACGTCAGCTGCACGAGAGCATGCTAAAGTTTGTGCATGAGATTTTCTTAAGTTTCCTTTATTAGCTATCTCCTTAATCTCTAACGTGCCGCCGCGATAAAGCGCCGGGATAATGTGCCCCGGGTTACTTTATTCTGACGTACGCGGAATGGAGTTGGCTCACGTCTGCTCGGAGTGTGCTATATAAGGGCATACCATCAACGAGGCCGCTTGATTGCCGAAATCGGCCACGAAAGATCTTTTGCCGCCAAAGTAGTTTCTGGCTCGTTAGAGATTAGGTATCGGAAGGGTTTTTAAGTCGAGGAGATTTTTCCAACTGATTTTGCAACGCCGCTGTAAAGGGATACGTTGTTCTGCAGCGATTGTTTAATGTTTGATTACTAACTGAGTGGAGTTTACTTACGTGGTGCAGTACCTTTACTGACGAGGACTTATCCCTGGCAGGAGCATTGCGAACACTGGCGAATAGAAAGATCACAGTTTCCAGTTTAGTTAATAGAAGATAGATTTTTTATTCAGCCTTGCGAGATACATATATATGTTGGTTTTTTCACGTACGCGAGCTCGTTGGAGTGACGTTGTTAGAACATTAGAGAGTTCTCGATGTCATAGACAGTGTTTAGGCTCTTTTGGATGTCGCTTTCGTTGTGCGGGATTTTGTCAAGTTCAATCATTCTGTATATTCATATAGACGTTCGTCTAGTTCTTCGTAAACTATGTTCTTGGTGTTCTTGAAACTTGAAACCATTTACAATGCATAATACTCTAATTACGAACAGAGACACGTATCTGTATACATCATTGTTAGTAAAGTTCGCTTTTGCCGTTTCTTTAGTGGCGTCAGTGTAATAGGCTGTTTCTGGCGATTAATCATTCAGAGTCTTCTTCTAATCATTGATAGCGTTAATTAGGATATCTACCAGGGAAAGGTGCGAGAGAAAGATAATGCTGCAACTTTGTTCCTTTCGCTTTGGCGTTTACAGAGGTGGGGGCATTAACGGAAGCGGAGGAGGCGGCGATCACAAATCGTCTCAGCATAATCAGCAGCCGACGAGTGGACGAGCTGAGCACCGTTCTGGACTCGGAGATCAACCTGGCCAGTACGCGACTCTGAGCAAGCAGTGCAAAACGCTGGAGTCGAGTGACTTTTACTGAGGGCACGCCCCCGCAGGGCCCGGTAAATATCGATTTCCAATGAGACTTCCGCGTGACACTCTATCCATGATAATGTTTCAGAAATAGATCTTTCCGGATTCCAGGTAGAGAACCACCGTGGACGCCGAGTGTTGCGTCCTTCACCGGAACCCTGTCTCACAATTCGCATGGGCCCGCGCATCTGGCCACTTTCCAAGACTCACGGAAGACGCAGACTTTAGATCCGAAGAACTTGGCGAACATGAAGCGAGGACCAACGCCAGCTTGGAACCAGAATCGTCCGCTGCCGCCGAATCCCAGCAGTCAACCGACCTGGGAATTCGAATCGCGTTCGCAGACTAACATGAACCAGTTCCGATCGCTGGTGAGAAACAAGGCGCCTAACATTCGCATCCAGGACCAGATGCAGGACCAGGTCAGGACGCTCGACAGGAATTTCTCGCGCAGTCAGTTCAACGGCACCACGCAAAACAGTGGCGTGCCCAACATGTATGGAACATACAACCGGGCACAGTCCAAGCAGGAGAAGCCGCCAGTGGCAACGCTAAGTCAGGTTCAGGGCAGCGACCCGAACCTCTATGCCGTCACGGAACTATAAATTTCGCGAAACATTGTCGCCTGTATAAGTCGTACAGGCCTCGTTTCAGAAAGCTGCACTCTCCACGCCAATTTATACTCAAGCCTCATTAACCCTTTGAGCAGGAAGTCATTGGTTTTTGTTTGAATAACTATGACTTTTCCCCGGGTTATTAGTTTCCACTCTATTCCAGAGTGCGACGAAGAAGGGTACCAACGATGAATCCACAAAGGGGTTCTGTGATATTTATTTCGACTTTTCTTACACGTATATTGTGTCTACGACACGGAAGAATTTACACCTTACTATTAAGACGAATTTCGTCCAGACATTCTTTTATCACTGACACCGCAAGCTACAGCAAGTTTTAGGTTTTTATTCGCAGCAGCATGAGCGCGAGTTCGGGAACGAGAGGAGTGATGGATCGTTTACTCGCTGGCGCGTTTTATCAAAGGGTTAGAGACCGTATAAGTTAGCTTCGCGATTCAACCGAGAGTACACGAAGGTTCGGGTAATTAATGATCTGCTTTTAGGCGTCAGCGATGATTGTGAGAAAGCTAGGGGGGGCAAAGAAAGTTTTGAAGTTTAGGAGCTCGTAGATATACGCGCAGAGTTTTCAGAGAGTCGATTGATTCTATATCTATTTCCACGTCGTTTCAACGAAAGGATCCCTATTGTTACACTTTTTTCCCAAAGACACCTCTTCTCTTCTTATCTATTGTTTCACATACACGCCTACCACCGTGTATGCCGTACATTCCTCGTGAAAGAAGTATTCATTGAAGCATTTAAGAGCAACGATCTTGGGGAGACTTCTATGCGATCGAAGTTTTGTACTTGTATATCATGTACAGTGATTATTGTGCATTCTTCTATGTTAGCCTATTCTTTAGGAGATCGTTGCCTCGCGACGAAGGAGCTTATGGGTATCGAGTGCCGAGGGGGGTAGGGAAAGATCGTCATTGTCGTATTTATTGCTTGTTAGTCGATTACTTGGCGGGACACGCGCGTGAAACAGCACAAAATCACGTACGCAGTAAACTTACAATTAGTCTATTTAGATCGGCTATTCGAACTATCACCAAGCCTCTTTGACCCTCTATAGGCCACCTTGAGTCGAGTGTATAAACATTTTGGAAACTTATTCAAGCATTGATGTTGTATTCCACTTCAGGAGTATGGTAGAAGGATGCGCCACGGCAATCCGTAAGACTAGAGTTAAAAAGGATGTGTTTTGATATATCTTTTTTTCAGAAACTCGTATCCAGGTCAAAAGTGTGCACGTGGACGACCAACAAAAGAGTATTTCGCGTCCCCTGATTTACATCGTGAGAACACCTTTTATATGAACGCACAACACTTTCGTGAGCTCAAACATATTTCTGACGACTTTTATACCACTGCTCAATGAACGCATTTGCGATGAAGTCCTTTCGGCCTTAGATAGACGATTCCTCTACTCGTACGTTCTTTCCATAGGCCTTAACATATACTAGAAGCAAGGAGTAAAGTAATAACAATAGTCGATTAGATTGCTCGCTCGAGGACGCCCATGGCCATAGGGGGTTGAAACGTAAAATACTTAACAGTAATAATTATAAAGTCGCGCGAAGCTCGCCCAAAGTGAGAAAGTCATACAGCTTCGTCGAGAATTATCCGAATGACATTTTGATATACTTTTTACATTTGAATCGGATGTTCCCTGACGCAATCTTTATAGTTTCGGAGAAGAAAAACGTGCGCACACAGCGGAGCGCATATATCGTATGTGAAATTACGATAGCCAGCGCGAATGTTGCATACTTATAATTATGAACGTTAACGATTCAAGTGCGTAGGGACGCGGTAATTGAGCTAAACGAATTCACGAATACTGCCAGTACTCAGGCGAATACACATGTTTTAAGTACAAACACGCCGTGGCAAGTACGGCTGTCGCGTCTTTTTCAGTTTTTATACGAGAACGAGAGGGAGAAACAAAATTCGAGGTCCGATCGACGTGTATCAGTAAAGAGTGGGAGAGCATTTCACGCGAAATGCTACCCGAGCTCCGAGGGAGCGCGCGATTGAATTTTTTGCGGAGCGCAAAGTCTTCCTTGAGGCACAACCACGCTTGAGGCAGCTCTAACACACGATCTTCTCTCGCCCACGATCGATGAAGGGATCTCCAACGAAAGCGCGCGCGGACGACTTTATATTCCGCATATAATTCAGCCAAGCCTGTACATAGAAACTACCGCCTAAGATTGTCGAGTAAATGTGCGAAGTGTGATAACATGAGTTTAAATGTTACAAGTCTCTCGGAAATATCGAGCGTTCCCGTCTACCTCCACGAAGGAACCACCGTGTCCGCCGCCGATAGACATAATATTCGCGAGGGAGAGTGAGAGAGAGTTAGAGAGAAAGAGAAAAGCTGAGCCCTTTAAGTCTCGGGTGCTCGCTGAGAGGCGCGCGGCGGACCTCTAGGTTCTAGGTAGACGAGGCAGCGAGCCTAGGTAAAGTTTCATCCACTGTACATAGTTGTAATATTTATTAAAGAGCGAATCGTAGAGTCTAGGATAGCGACACTTAGCCTAGCCGGACGATTAGTCAGTAAGGATCGGAGGAGAGAATATGAGGAAAAGGAAAGGGGGAATCCACAGTCGCATCTCGGCGAGGTGAGCGAACACTCATTTCTTTGGACTTGTCGCGCAAAAGGTGAAACATCCTAGTCAGTGTAAACCAAGTTTTGCGACACGCTCGCGCGTCGTCACTGTGCTGGGGGAGAGGAGGCCGGACAGGAAAAGCTCGAGGGGGAATCTCTTGCCAAATTTTGCGAGGACGAGGCTCAATTTTCCCGACACACGTGTAAGGGCCGGGGGGAGGGGGGGCAAGCTAATCTTTTCTCAGATAATTGTACTGCTACTACTTACCACTACTTATTACGAGTAACGCTACGATTAGAGTGGAGCGTACGCCCGCACCGTTTACTAGCTCTTAAGTCCAGCTCGATAGTCTCGGGCGTATGTGGGTGAAGAGTACCGCAGTCTCAGTGTTCTCCTCGTACAAGTGTCTCAAGATGAAAACTGTGATCATTTGGTCTTTGAACTTCCGTTCCCGTATGCTTTGGCTTGCGCCGAATCCGCGCGATGAAATTGCCACCTCATGATTTCCCTCGTTTCGCACAGTAGCCACCGATCACGGGCTAACGCACCTGGAGAGAGAGAGAAAGAGAGAGTTTGATGTTCGTTCGGATCATATTGATGCGAGCCGGAGCCCTGTGCGCCGAGTGTTCGGAAGCCGCTCTTTCTAATGAGTACAATTGCATTTGAGTTGCGTTTGATTTTACTAGGGATGTAAGCGCGAGTGTGTTGAGAGCGAGTGGAACTTGCGAATTCGATGAAATGAGTGAAGGTGTATAGATGGCAAAATGCAAGAGCTGAGCGCATGTGTGTGTGTGAGAGAGAGGGGGGATTCATTACTTTCCAATTGCGGAGACGATATAACTATAGCAGAGTAAGAGATTCTTTCGCATTTTTGCGTCAATCTGGCCTACGAAACCATTTCAACCGAGAGAACTGGCGAACAAGGGCTGAGTAATAGATCTGGGAATAAGCGAGAGCAAGCACGAGGGTAGTTATGTACGTAAAGGAGTCTCGGCCTGTGGAGTCTTGAGTTAAGCATACCTAACCGAGCGCTTTTTGGGTATATTTAACTCACACATTTTAACTGTACGTAAGACCTAAGCTTCGGTCCTGGCAAAGATTAATACTGGAGCAGTATATGCGGCAATATCTATAGTGTTCTCGCTACGTATGATTAGCGGCCTATCGGAAAATCGGCACTACTTCATTTCTCGAGGTGCTAATTACGATTGTTAGGCCTTCGATTCACGATTCTCACTTGGAGTCCTATTTTCACTGTTCTTTCCTCTCTCGATGGCGCGAAAGAGATTTATTTACAAAGTATGTAGAGGCTATTGGGAACCTGCGTAAGTTAAGGTTTCTATGGTGTTTTTTGTATGGGCGATGTGCGGTAACCGTTTAAGATGTGCTGTAAAGAGAATTTTTTGAGATGCATAAAGAGCAAGAGAGCAAACTCGTTAATCGATACCGTTTTTGTGCATTACGATTACGTCTAATTGCCATATTCCAGACTTAATTCCTCCTATTGTAATGGTACACGAATATTATGAGAAGAGAAATAAAAACTATAAGACCTAACGATATAAGCCTCACGCACTGATTGTATCTTGTTCAGTTATCGTTTATTCGGTAGCAATACTTAATTACAACAAGTTTTGGTACATAAATATACATACAGCTTAATTTCTCCTTAGTTTAGGTACCTGTTCAACAATGTATGGAGATATATTTATATATATATACGTATATATATCTATGTATATATATATATAATTAATGCGAACGCTTTATTATTTCCATTCTTGCTATATACGCTACGATATAGCAACAACTTAGAATTCGGTTCGTCCAAAAAGTGAATCTAAGTCTCTTTGGTGGGTCATCCTATAAACAATCACCGGCTTCACATTGAAACGCAGTTCTCACTTCGCCACGTAAGGCTTTTATATACCGGACACGCTATTCATAGAAAAGCTTACCTACTTTACAAAACGGTATAACGTGTGTATAGTGTATCGTTTTTAATACTCAAAGCAATCACAATGTCGTGGTGGCTTGTCGCATGCCTCCGCTCTATGCATATTCCCTTGTGCGAAACGGAAGCATAGAATTGTGTTAGCGCTAACGTGATAGCGAAAAGAAAGCGAGGATAAAAAGTAAGATTAGGACATTCCGAAAGAGGTTTAGCCAAGATTTATCTATTGTACAGTAATAAAAATATATATGTGAATGTATACGAATATTAGCGATTATGTATACGCGTTATGAAGCAAGCCACCTGCTAATTGAGGTGGCGCGAAGAAAATAGCTAATTCGTTGGGTAAATGCATCTTTCACTGACTATTGTGCTATTAGAGGTATCTTAGTGAACGAGAATTCATCGCATTGGTGTATGAACCCGTCAGTATCACTACGTGTATCAGTCTAATAAGTACGTGTGCCGTATATCGACGTAACGTATCAACTCGCCCGAATGCGGATCTGACGGGAGGTGATAGAGATAGACTGCGAGTGGCGCGGTGCGAGAAGTAGAAGGTGATGAGTCTCGCTTTTGCGTTAAAAAAATTACAGAAGGACCATGACTTTTATTCGTGTCGAATTCAACAAGCTCTCTTGATTATAAGTTTAGACTAACATTACACTCCCCTCTTCAAATCAGAGGAGTAACTCTCGAGTTACTGGACTATCACGCAAGGCTACGAACATAACGAGTGTGTCTGCTTCCCATGCCCTTTGCAAAATGGCAGTTCCCACAAGTTAATAATTAATATGCCGTACTAGTCGAACACAGTTATGTTTAAACGCCATATAAATGACCATCCCTAGCTTCGCCATGTTCGTACCTCGAAGGTCGTTCTTCTACCGCATTCACTCAAATTCTATGTTATGCGTCAGACTTGGCCGTACAACCATTACTACGACTTCGTCTCGCTCGGTTCTTCCTTTACCTGGTGCGGGGAAGTGGCATTGGGTAGTACAGAGACACTCTTGGTACTTTGTAAGCTCGAATGACTCGACGAACGACTGTGACTTTGACTACCAGCACCGACCGGTGTTTGAACAAGTGGCTGTGGAGGTGTTCTCGCGCCCGAACCGTTAATCATCGTACTATTGGGCTGCAGTTGCATGTGGTATTTGTAGATATTTTCCGTGCTTTCGACGACACCTGTAACGAATAAGATATCGAGTCAAGTAGCTATATTGCTCCGCCACTTCATCCGGAACCTACGGGAAATATAAGTACCTGCTTGTAAATTAAGACTCCGTCCCCTAACACCCGTTTCTTTAGGCGGAGGACTCCACCAATTTACAAAGGTCCCAACGACAGGTACGTGTCTCAGAATGCCTTCCTGCCAAATTTTCTCCGCATTCTCCCTTTCTAAATCAGTTTGAGCAGTCTCGATACCTCGTTTAACGACTTCCGATATCGTGTCCAATAACTTTGAGCTAGCTTCCACCTCTTGACCCACTTGTAGTACCAAGGATAATAGCTCTGCGACATCTAAAATAGGTTTAGGTAAGTACTTGGCGCTCTTGAGTGGCATGGTACTCAAGTCACACTATCAGAGACAGTACCTGTATCTTGTGCTACCATGCCAAAGCGTACACAAGCCAAGCCATCTGCGCCTTCTCCCAGAGAAAAGGCAGCATCCGTATTCCTAAGGGCTTCCACGAGCTGGGTGTTTAGTTTATTCAGCTCCTCTTTCGCTTGATCGGTCATAACATGGATCCAAGTGGGGGGAACATATCGCACTCCTCCAAGGCCAGCCCAACCCGGCATTTCTACCAGATGTAAACACTCGTTCTCTGTTACCAGACGAATAAAGGTATCTTTGTGCTCGACGGTCGCCAATAGTATTTCCTATTAGGAACGATTGATTAGTATCTCCGACTTGGCTTAAATAACTTTAACTATTCGACGACACGTACTATTTGTTGCTCCAGGCAAGCTACTACATTATCTATATCCTCAGTGGCAGGCGGTGCTTCCGGATTTTCTAACGGGCATATACGAATTGCCACACCATGCTGCTCAATCTCACAGAGCTCGATTTGCACGTTTTCAATGTCTCTCTGGAGAATTTGGCCCAGCCAGGAGTTGAGCTTGTCGTAATAGGAAGGTACGCGTTCCGTTGCTTGTGGATCTCGATCCGCCGGTACGAATTGGAAAACTAGAGCACTCGCGACCGACTCGAATAGTTGCGGACAATTGACGGGGTTGGATAATAGATCGTTTATACTGAAAGACCCTGTCTCGCCGCCAGGAATTTGACTCTGCAAGAGGAATCTCATAATTAGATCAATAGAAGTACGTAATATGCTGTTACTGGGTATGCTCGAGAAATACCAGCACTCGAAGGCAGGAGAACTTCTTCATTTTATTGCATAAATCTTCTATAGCCAAGAAGCACCTCTTCAATCTGTTGTGTATACCGTCTCTTCCTAGAGCTTGTAACGTGGCCCAGAGGGATAGTGTGGGCAATCGTCTAGATAAAGAATCCGCCATTAAACCGGACACCAGTGATAACGTAGTGTCTCTCGGCGTTGGCCGACCACCCTTTGTGTCAGTTAATCTGTATAATGTCTGCATGTGTGCATTAAGGAAAATACTGCTCAGTTTTATGTATTCAACAATCCCAAAAAGGATAGAAAGGATACGACAACTGGCAACGAAGGTATACCCAGCCACACTCCAAGTGGTAAAGTAATACTATCGGCGATCTTCGAAGACTGAAAATTCAAAAGACTGTAACATTGATCCTTCGTTTAATCGTACTTGGGGCTCTAGTGATTTTATAACATATAATAGATACGTGGACAATTACCAGATCTTTTGCGGAGGTGTTTAACGCTAGCGCTGCTAGCGAATGACCTCTTAGGTGAAGCCAGACATTATACTTGTCGCATATTGCCCGAAGCCGGCTGATATTATCGCAATGGCCAGTTAGCACCGAGCCAGCCTCGGCGAGAACAAGAAGTGGCGTCACGTTGTTGGACTGCGTATCTTCGGCCAAACGCCTTTCCAGTGCTGATACATCCATGCTATACCGCGAGCCGAACATGGTATTGTGCGGTATAGGTCGCACGCAGTGGAGCGGCAAGAATAGCTGAAAAAGCGAGTTTCACACGAGTGTTGGCCTGATTATGAATAGGAAGCAAAAAGCTGATATCCTACCTGCCTGCATAGGTGTTGAACGACCCCTAATGGTGCAGCTACCGAGCTATATATTAAAGGCGGAGAAGAGGCAAGGGCTGAAAAGCCATCCTCCATATATCTAGGATACTTTCTGTGCAACGCAAGCCTGGCAACTCTGACCAGACCATCCAAGTGGTCCTCATGGAAGGAGGATGCAGAATCCACAAACCGGAAGATATGACTCAACCACCTTGTGGTATCTGCAGCAAGCCTCCCGGCTAATCGTTGAGCATGCGACCTGGGTAGAGCGACTGCATACGCAGAGATAGTGTGTGTGATTAGGGCCAACTTTGCTGTCTCAGTAAGTGTCGGTAGACTCGCAATTTGGCTTGCAGAGGATTCGGCCGTCCCATCTTCTCCTGGTTGTGGAGCATCCTCGTGGATCACCAAATCCTATACATATAAAAATCTGCAATAACAACCACTCTCATATGCCTCAAGAAACCATCCACTCATCTCTCCTCTATCATCATCTCATCATTCCAGTCAGCAATCGAACATTCTCGCACGACTCCGACTTTTTCCCCGAGTGATTCCAAAAAAGCGCCACGAGAATATCGAGCAAGTGCAGCGGAACAGTGATCGGAGCGGCCACGTGATAAGTAATTATCGTGATCAGCCCGAGTGCGAGGACCAACCAGAGCGTCGTAGATTCGAGAGCGCCCAATAGCCAGAGAGCAATGGCTTCTGCTAGTGTTGTATTTACCTGAATTAAAGTTAATATATCCTCGGTGGTCTTGGCCTGCGAGAGGAATCCCGAGGGATTGTTCCACGTGGTGCCACCTCCGTCGGCGGCCCTCTCGACGGCCTCCTCCAGCCGAGAGATCACCTGCGACGCTTGGAATTCTAAAGCGGCCACTTGGTTCGACGCAGACCCACCTCCGGCACTGACCTGTCAAAATCATCGCCGTTAGACCTTTCGCGCGATTAATAGCTCGAGCGATCGGCAAACGCCCGGGGATAATTGAACGCTGGCGATCGGACGTCGCGCACCCTCGCCCTCACGCTTGACACGCACCTCGAGAATGTTTTGCGCTATACTTTCCATCGTCGCTTTATCGCTCGTGTCAGCCTCCTCGGCCATCGTGGCAGTAGTCGTGGCGCAGTGCTGTCCCACTGCAACCTCCCGCGGCTCCCGCTGCCGACACTCTCTCGCCCCCCACCACCGATCGCCGTTCTACGCTCTGGCACGCCGGTCTGTCTGTTTCTACTCAATTAGTGCGAGCTCAGGAGTAGTCGAGTCGAGGGAAATTTCCTCGGACGACAAGGTCGATCTTTTGATTTGTAGCTAGCTGGCGAATGGAACTTCGTTTCGCTGTTAAAGATCGTTGGGCTTTGAGAATATTTTAACGCGGTAAATCGGGGGCACCCGTTGCACTTAGCTACGGTTCTTACTTTATCGATATGGTCGCCGCAGCGCCAGCCATTCAATTGCTGGATTAGCTGGCATGTGTTACTTTGCATGTCAATCCGCTTATGCGGTGTAATACGCAGTCCCACTTCACGTCGTGTTCGTTTTTGCCGGTCGATTCGGAGGGGAAATATGTTTTACGAAAAATCGTGAGGGCTTTGATTGAGGAAATCTCTTGGGGAGGGGATGAATTGTAAACAGGCGTTTTATCCTTAATTATAAATCCCTTTATTAAACTACGTACATAAGGGTGTATCGTTTAGCTGTAGATACATAGTGCGACAGTATCATACACATGGAAAAGTTCGGTAGAGACGCAATGACTCTAAGTAGCATAAACAGCAACAGGAGTGATTGCAGTATGAATCAATGAATTTGGGTTTGTGTTGTTTCCTATAATACAAGTTCATAATGTTTATTTCTGAATTTACTCAATTTTCACTTCACATCCAAGAGCCTCGAGAGTCTTTTTCACTTCCTCTGCTTCCTCCTTGGAGACATCTTCCTTGATAGTTCCGGGTAGATTTTCAACAAACTTCTTTGCCTGAAATGTATGTCAAGTATGTAAGTACAGACTCAAATTCTTTCCCCTTGTTAGATCAATTTTCAAACTATACCTGTACAAGGTTGCAGTTTGGCAGAATGTTCTTCATCGCCTTGATTACATCAATTTTCTTGCCAGCCTCAAACTGAACCAGTTTAGCCGTGAATACTGACTGCACTGCCTGTGGGGCGGCCTGTTCTTCCTCCTCCTAGAATAATACAATAGGACACAGTTCAATAATCTTGCTGAACAGAAAACAATAAGAAACCTCAAAACAGTTCCTGTTAATCCTAACAAAGTGAAATCTTGATGTTTTCTTGTAGACTGACCTCGACCTTAGCTGCAGGAGCAGCAGCGAATGCCATGGTAGGTGTGTCAGGCAGATTAAGCCTCTTTTTCAGCAAGTCACTAAGTGCTGCTACCTCCAACAAGTTTAACCCGACTATGTCATCGGCTATCTTAGTAATATGTGGAGGCAGAGGTTTCTCTGCTCCAGCATTCTGAACGGCAGCAGCCTCCGCAGCCGTGAGTCGAAGAGCGCTGTAACACACATAAGAATTACTGTCAACCCCTTCGATAATTACAAGATTCCCCATTGATTGGAGCTTGGAATGGAGGCTAACGCATGAGAACGAAACACTCGAAAAGTATTTGGATACATTGATTGACAGCGCACTGGCACCCTTTCGGAATACCTGAGCCGCGTGTTCGAGAAGAGAAATCGATCTGTGCTTAGGCAAAAACAATGTATTTCCATAAATCTTTATTGCTCCTCGTCGAACTAGGTTATGCAAGCATGCTCAACTCTTAGAGAGTATTAGTCCCTGAGGGAAGATCTCTCCTCACCATTTGTGAAATCGGCGATACTGGTGAAGGCTACGCTGCGAGATACGGCACAGTGTGTTCATCATTTTCGAGATATTTAATTAGTTCCTGTGCAAGAAGCGGTGCCTGCACGCTCGTGTATCACCTGATATGAAAGCGATAATAAAACTCTGCGGTATATATCGGGGTTGAGCTGCGACTCTCTGGATCTCACGCCGAGAAATTCCGCAGGAAGTGCCGATGGCGCTGTTAACACCGGCGCGGCGAATAAGTTTTGCCGGGAGATTTGAAATATTGAAGTTGGGAAGGTTTGGAAGGAATGTTACTATCTAACAATAAGAGGAGAATATGATAAACGACTGGCGCTTAAAAAATGAAAAGATTTATTAGTTACGTTTAAATTAATACACGTAAGGTCATAGTACACAGATCATTATGCATAACAATTATCAAATGGAAATAATATACAACGAAATATACAAATTCTCTGGCATAAAGTACAGTGTTTTATACAATTCTGCATTAACTAATTCGCCAATACACGACCCCTGACCTGCGATAAACCGGATCAGCAAGTATTTGGAACAGGCTCACCCAATTGGTGAGTTATCAAATGAACAGACGTCCAGGCGCATGAATGCTCTTATCATAATTCCTATAGTATAGTGTACAAAGTAATTGGATGGGCCTGTTCCAAGTAATTATCCCGACAACCAGCGATCGCACTGTAATAGCAAAGGTGATCGATCTCACTGAGTTCTGCGTAAACTATATTACACGGGCCGACGAAATAGTCTGCTAAGTGGAGGCGATCGAAGCGATTTCATGAAATCGATTCTTTCCACCGATTAGTCACGCTGGACGACGGTTCTCTTAATTGGCTCGCACGCGACCGTTCGGTTTCGTTGAAGCCAAGTAAACCTGATCGCACTCGCGCGCATCTTGAAGGGAAACTAGTCGGGCCAAACATCATAGGGTGCGGAGGTGAATCGGTGAGAGAAACTCAAGTCGCGGATACAAAGTCGATCCAAGGGACGGGCCAACAATAATGCGCGGAAAGAATACTCTGCGAACTAGCCGCTGAAGGTGTGTGCCGCCCCTCGAAGACTGTTGCGCTCCGGAAGTCTCGGCACTTTGCTAGCGACGCGCTACACGCACGCCTTCCGCTTACGATGTGGCGTGACATTAAAAAACTTATGCGCTATTATTATCCGCTCTATAATTACATCCGCGTTTCGTTATTAGCGTATCGTAGTAAGGCGTTTTCGATGTCCGACAGTTCCTTGTTGTTAGCAAGTAGAACCTAATCTCCGGATTCCCGTGTTACCCTCCGTGTTACGTGTGGCGACGGATTAGCTGTTACGACTAGCTTGAAGAAGATCCCAAAGGCACCTGCACCTTTATCTGCCCACCCTCTCGTTAATTCCCTCGAGAAATGTTGACGGGTCGCGCGGACACTCAGTGGGAGTACCCGTAAGAATGAACTACATGAAAAACGCTTACACGCGAGTATTGTTGCCGACACGAGTGTGTAGATCGTTTATTGTAAGGAATCTCAAACGCGCACATTCAAAAATGTATATTAATTGTAAACTATTGTATCTCACTAGAAACATGATAAATGGTACGTTTATATTCTCTCTCGGTCTCTCGCTCTCTCACGGCTTGGTCGAAGGTGTGTGTGATGTCTATGTGGTGTAGGAAGAAAGTAAGAAAGTGTCCAACTCTTATGAAATATCCCAGATACGAAAGACCCGTTTACCCCTATTCCGTACGTGCACCGTCGATAACACTGATAATGCGTGTACGTAGATAGTGCCGAGGATGCAGGCTCTTAATCGGATCTCATCAAGAAACTATTTAACGTTCGTGTATTAATTACTATATTGCAACATATGCGATGCACAAAGCTGGACGCTTCATACATAATATGTATAGTATATGCGCGCGTGGTTCACACTCGCGTGTACGTATAGGCTCCAATAAGTGGTCGCGTATATCGGCACGCGCGCGAGCGCGCGCACGGGAAATGAAATGAACACGGAAACAATGCCGCTCTACCCTACTGTCATAATTGGCTAATCGTGCCATACTTATAAACTGTACGACAATGTACAGTTGAGGATGATGTCGAAGGAAAGGCATTACCTAGTCTTATCTATACACATTTGTTCAAATAAATACAGGACTATCACATTAAATACACGCTCCATACTCGATTACTCACACCTCCTCTCAATTACAATCGCACAGAATCCACGTCCCGCGGTACCCTTTCCATTCACGTACAACACGAACTGATACAACGGATTTGTACAAAATAAATATTTCACATATCTCCTCCAGCCTGTTCCAATTGGTTATAGCCTCGGTAATGTGTGTTTAAAGCTGCCAGAAAATAAGAAAGATCTTACTCTCCCGTGTTCCTTGCTTTTCCGAGTCCACTTTCAGAGGAGGAAAGTCAATTCGCGCCTATCCAGTCGAAAGCGTCCTTGCGCACACTGGAACCAGCATCGACTCTACTTGTCCAGCTCTTCCCATCCCGTCTTCGGAAAAACACTTTGAGGCAGCTCTGTGCTCGTTTAACCATTCATACGCGACGGACTGACTCTTCAAGTCAATTGCACTACCTGGATATCAGATATCAGACTTTATCGGGGGGTGGAATAACATCAATTTGTCCAGGGAAGTTGGGTAGGAAGTTGGAAGGGACAAAAGGTGTTATCGAAGACTTAAAGCAAAATCTGTCCATGCCGCGGAACCAACTTCCAGCGCTTTCACTGTCAATCCACCACGACCATTCCAGTCCATGATACTGAATCCATTTTTCCATTATCCAATCCATCGTCTATAACAAATGAATTCACTCGGACACCTAAAGAGCACTAGTCCTATCCCCACGAGTATAATGCCAAGCTGTGTCTCGCCGACAATGTTTTCTCTCTCAATTTCTTAACCGAACCATTCCTAGGTCAGCGCTCCAGCGCGACCTCCAAGACCTCGGCGCTTCTCTGCGACCTCTCGGCGATCCCTTTCTCGTTACTCGTGGCATGCTTTTGCCATATGGACGCCAGTCCAGCGTGATTTGATTGTACTCAACGATCCTCGATCATCCCCAGGACCGCGAATAAACAGTCTTCTAACTCGCCAAGCTTCTCTCGAAGCCTCGTCCACGGCAGCACTTAACTCTTCGAGTGGACGTTCGTCTTTTGCGCTTTCTTCTTGCGTGCCGCCAGCATGTCGTAAAACGGATTATGCGATATACTCTGCCTGTAATCAGATAAAAGTCGTATACATTTCTGGAACGAGCCACTCACGAAAACCAATTCCAATTTCGCCGAATCTTACGCAACTCACCTCACGCACTTTATCCACTCGTCCTTCTCGACGTCGGTGGCTGCGGACATTCTGTACACAGTGTGTTTCCCTGTAATGAAATCGATAGCAATAATGAGGCGAACTGCGTGTTTCCGAGATCGGAGCAGTGGGGAATTGGGTGGCGAGCGTACCTTCAACGACTTTGCCCTCGCTGTCAGTTTTGCAGGCTTTGATGAACTCCGAGCCGGCGGCGTAGAGCTCGAAGCAGTAGGGTTTATGGCGGTCCTGTACCTCTCTGACCTGAATGTTCTCGAGCGGAATGATGCCTCGCGGCTCCTTGTCGGTGGTGTACTCGAAGTAGTAAAGGCAGTTGTCGTTGAGGATGAACCACCGCCTCTTCCAACTCTTGTATCGTCCGCCTGAAACAATGAGGGGAGCCGGTTAAAGTTGAGAATCGGCGGCATGCCACCGATGCGTTATTTACCTGCTGTCTCCGTCAGGGCAGCAGAGGGACAAAGCGAGATATATGTAAGAACGTGTCTGGACTAAAGAGCGATTACCGTCGACGATCAAGGGACTCTCTTCCGAGCTCTTCCCGCTCGTTCCTCTCGACCCAGTCTTACGATTCGGCGGAGCCACGATCTTCCCGTGTCCCGATTAGCCAATACTCCCGGAACTTGGCCCAAGAAAACCACTCTCTCCGCCCACACGAATCACAGGACGCACCATGCCTCATCATTATCTCGCACATGCTCCGAGACTCTATGACTCTATGTGTAATAACAATAGCGCGCCGGTCGCCTCGCATTGAACCCGGCGCGGCGGCGGCGCGGCGGCTTGTGCACAGTCACTCAATATCTACGGGTGCAGACGCACACTTTGCCATCCGAGCTACTTGATGCTTTCAACAAGCCAATTCTTACTCTCCAGCTCCCAGTCGAAGCAAACTATACGCCAAATTCACTCTATGTATTCGCCTCTCACATTTACATCAATTCTGGGACAATCTACTCGAGGAAAGACAGAGAGAAAAAGAGAGAGAGAGAGAGTGAGAGACAGAAGGAAAATCTGGACTTCTACTTCCGGTCTACTGAAATTTCGAGCAACAATTCCCGCCAATTACGACTCAAAAGAAAACCTGCCGCCAGCATGCGTTTAATTTCCCCATCAATTTCACCGGCACTCCTTACTCTCTCGCGAGTATCGACATATTCGTACTAGGAGCTGGTGAGCGCCGGGGGATTTTCACGGGCGTGTTCGGGTTCTCTGGATGCCGCGATTTGTGCCTGCGACTATACCGAGGAAGAGAGTGAGTGAGATAGAAAAGAGAGAGAGAGTGAGTGAGTAGCGCGAGGATGCACGCCCGGGACATTCTCCGATGAAGCGGCATTCTTTCACGGGGGCGCACAAAGAACTTTCCTCATTTCAGATCATAGCGGGTCAAGAGGAGCCGAGAAAAGTCGGGAGTAGAGGAGTGCACAGTCGGGATATCTCTACTATAGCTACCGAGAGAGAGAGAGAGAGAGAGAGAGAGAGAGAGAGGCGGGGGTTGCAAGAGGAGCGGGGTTTACCTTGCTTCCACAGCCAGCCCTCTTTGTCCGGATTGAAGAAGGTATGCATCAAGTCGTTGCCGTCGTCCTCCGGAATCTTGAACGGCTCTGTCTTTATGCTCTCGTAGAGGCTCTGCGAATCAATGAGAAAAATCCGTATATTTACCAGCTGCGGCCGCAATTACCCAAGGAATTCATTGAGAGAGAGAGAGAGCTCGCGCCTCCAATTAGCGATCAACTTGCCCTACAAGCGAACCCTACCGACAGACCCTCCGCTTGCGTCACCCTCTCGCCTGTCACCCGCGAGTGCCGCATTCGTATATCTCCTGACCTCCTCGCCCTAAAAAGCCGCCCCGCGCTAACAATCTTCCTCGCGCGCGCGAAGCAATCGGACGCTCGGAAATATAGCTCGTCCGCCTATTTATAATAACTGGCTAAGGAGCTTTCCGAGCACCGTCGGTTAAAACGCGCTATAGCCCCGGCCGGCGAGGATGCAATCAACGATACAATGAACGAGCGAGCAACAACGGGCACGCGTGTCGGTGTATGCACTCGGGCGCTGAAAGGTCGGGCGAGAGTGTGCGGATGAGCCGGTCGAGGCGAATCGGAGCGGCCGGTGTGCGATCCGCTCTGCGATCCGCTCTGCGATCCGGTGTTACATGGAGTAATTGGCGCCAACGAGTCATTCTGGAGATCGTTATGACAGAGTCACCCAATCGCGAGCAATCGAGCCAGTCTCTCCGGCTCTCGAGCACTTGACGCTAGGACGCCGCTTCTATTCTCCACTATTCTATGCCGCAAATGACTTTTTCCGCCCGGACGCCCGAGGCTACTCTCCTCGAGTAAGAATAAAGCGCCGCTGCTATATCTCGTTATTTGGTAAGCCGGGCGGCGCGGCGCGTGTGCACAGAGCCATGGATATGAATCGCGCGCGCGCGCGCGCGCTCTATTGCGTAAGCGTTGCTTTGGCAAAGAGCGAGTTGCAATTTTTACCGGGCACCCTCCACACCCAGGAGCAGTGCGTTCGTCAGGTCGCGATGACGATCGGCATTGGCTTCGAGCGAGGTTTCTTTTAATAGTACATAACTGCTATAGCCGCTCTGTTTATCATATCCGAGCGCTAGACTACTTGCCGTCGCTCAACTCTGACAATACATTAATTGGGCGGCGGGGAATCGCGTTAACGGCGCCGCCGTCAATTAAAGCCTTACTTTTTAACCGAGAACATCCGGCGTGTACATCAGCGCTGCTTAACGATCGCCGTTGCACCTGCAGCCGCTCGCTCGCTTTAATTACGGGAAATCTGTTGCGCGCGCTTAATGATATGCGTGGTGAGTAATGTCAGCTCGGTACTTTCCGGCCTATTCAAGGAACTCGCCCTCTACGCGGCTCGGCCAGCGAGTGTCGATCGCGCTCTAATGAAAACCGATGCCGCTGCCTTTCAGACCTCTGGCAAAGAGACCTGCGAGACCTCTCGCACCCGAGAAAATCAGGCTTCGCTCTGTAATCGGACGAGATCGCTGAGTTATTGACGGGGATTAAGTGCCGCTTACCGCTTACCGCACTCCTATCCAATATACGCGTATCTATTGTACCTAATATGCAAAACTATCGCTCTCCATCAATTATTAATCTCGCATCGAGCTATAAATACTATTATCAACCAATCGCTTTTCTTGCGTCTATATTCATTATAGTATAATTGATTATAAATCTTGGCGCCCTTGTCACCCCTTATATGCGAACAATCCATCATGTCTGGCCTCAAGTTATGAACACGATGGGGTTATATATAATACTATAGTATTATAGTATAAATGGACTACATATTATAGTTGGACTATAAAGCCACGATGGGAACTATATATGTATAATTCTATAGTATTAAAGCGTAAATAGACTATTTTTCCTGAAATAGTTGAACTATTTGAGGGTAAATGTGAGGGTAAGAAGCCAAGGAGGAAGAGTGAGAGTGAGGGAGATTTACCACAAGGAGTTCCCGCGGTAGATCGCCGCCGTTGTTGATGCCCCGGTTCATCGAGATGAATTGCTCGACGCTCGGCTTGTCCTTGACGCTGGGGTTGTGGAGGGAGGTGTTGAGCATGATGATGGCGAAGCTGAGGACGTAGCAGGTGTCGGTGTTGGTGAAGATGTTGGGATTGAGCTGGCAGTATCTCTGGGCGAAGCACTCCATCATGCGGTCGATCTTCTGCGCCTCGCCGGGCAGCCGGAAGGACCAGAGGAACTGGCGGAGCGCCTGCACGAGGATGAGGTCGGTGAAGTCGTGGAGCTCGACGAAGGCGCGCAGGACACTCTCGTTGAAGTCGTGCCGCTCGCCGAGGTAGTCGCCGATCGCCGTCTTGTTGAGGCCCTCGCCCTTGTAGAGGAACTGGGCGACGTCCTCGGGCGTCGCCGCCAGCAGGTTGTGCTCGATCAGGTACTCGATGCCCTTCTTCGGGTCCATGTTGAACTTCTTGCGGCCGATCGACGTTTGCTTCGCCTTGTTCGACGGCTTGGTCTCGTCGGCGGCGAGACCGCCGCCCTCCATCGCCTCCATCTCCGCCACAACCTCGCCAAGCTCATCCTTCAGTTGCTGCAACAACAAGAGGTCACCGCACTTGTTAGCCAATCTTCTCGCTTCCAGATTCTACTATCGACTAATACCCGGCTTTCGCTAACAATTCTAACTTGTATCAATTAGACTAGTTTATTCCGCTGATTAGTCGTACGAGTAGTTACACTACTTGGGAGAATTTAAAAGCCGCGGAATGATCTATTAAATATCCGATGATTATGTGATTCTAGCCGTGGCAAAGTGGCCCGATGATAACAACCTCGGACAAGATGCAACTCGATAAACCCCGGGGCCGAACAATCTAAACCAATTGGCATCCCGCGGTGAATTCAACTCGGAGAGGCCAACGAAAATGCGCCGAACTAACCGAATTATCCCCGCTGCAGGAGAGAGTCCTCTCTCTCTCCTCTTGCCCCTCTCAAGGAGAGAGAGTGTCTCGAAGCCGAGGAACATTATCTCATCTTCCCTCTCCCGGAAGCCTGGACATTGATTAGTCGAATGCTCGCGAAAAGACAATGCGGCTTTCCGCCACTTATCGGGGGGCGAAAATGAAAGGCAAATGGAATCGGCATCGATCCCCCGATTCAATGAGCCTCTTGTTATCCCGCGACGCAACGCAGGGACGCCGGCTAATGACTGAGCCATTATCCAAAGGCCAAACAGCCGCCGGGCAAAATAGGACGCGCGGTATCAACACAGAGCGCGGTAATATCGGGGCTAAAAACCAATGGACGAGACACGCCCGTTCAATTTACCGCCGGCACAGGCCATTCGAGTTGTGTGGCGGATCGCGCGTTTTGATATCCGATACGCCGCTCGCACTTCTTCTCGCGGAAGGTGCTTACCTTATGCGAGAACAGGACCATTCAAAAGTTTATGGGAAAATTGATTTATAATATCGAATTATACCAATAATGGAAATAATTAGAACTCGAGTGTGAAGGGACAAGTGAATCATTCTGTACAAAAAGGCGATTATTTAAAATTTGCAACAAACTTCTAAATTCCCACCACAACTACTTCAAATCCAATGCCTTTTTCAACCCACTGTCTCTCTCCCTCCATCTTTTACCACCATATAGATTATAGGAACACGATAATTAAGCAGCGAGCGGCGAAACCTTCCGCATTCAGGACTCTTAATCAGACGATGCTTGAATCGGCATCGGCCCACCGTACTCATATCGGTCGGATCGAACATTAGTTAGAGCCGACTGCGATGCACACGCGATATCAATGCTACGATTCACCTCGCCTCCCGGCGTACGTAAAAATAGCCGGCTCGCTGGAAGGGGAGCTTCTATTTTTCGGCCTGATTCCTTATCAGGCCCGTAAGTGGCACGATGTATTGTCTAACGAGAGACTTCGCCCGACGGCCCCGACGGAGCTCTCGGTCGGCAAACAAAAGGACAGATGTAACTTGGCGCGGCGCAGCTGGCCGACTGTCTTCGACAGGAATTCGGGATATCTGCTCTCGTTGAAATAACACGTTCTATTTTCTACGTCTTCATACGCGAGACGTGGAACATATTCTTTTTTCACCGTGAGCGAGTTTTCGACATTTTTCAGGACGAATAGGTAGCGCACTGCGCTCTTTGAGTCCGAGTTTTGGATTCACGTCGCCGGCGCCGTGTGTCGGGGAATTTCCAGCCGAGGCTGCGCCGCCGGAAAGCTAGTCATCCATTTGCGAGGAAAAGTCCCGAGGGTAGTAATGAGAGTGATATTTCGTATTTCGGAAGGAAATGCTCTTTGATGTTTCAACTTTTTTGTCCTGGTGGTTAGTGGTCTCATTTCCTAATTTACCACTCTATTTATCAATAGTGCACTAATATTACGATGTTTTACTGAATCTGTCTGAACTCATCAACAAATAAAATTCTCTCGCGTGTTACCCTCAATATTTTTCCACTCGAGTCCTCGCACAACTGGTTACTACTTACTTCGTGCAGTCAATTGACATTTCTCATCAGATCAAACACCGCATATATCCAAATACATTAAAAACATTATAGATATAAAAAAACCGTGAAAATTCCCTAGTGAAACTAGCGCAGGACAAGTACAGGTCCCGCGTGTTATTCCTCCCGGCTGGCGTGTCTATTTGACTTGGCTGGCCGGGTGCGCGTCCGCTATCTCCAGGCTCGACTGTCATCCGAAAAAAGCGGGCGCGCTGTATTGTCGGGCCGTCGTCGCTCGTCAGGAAGTGCGGGTTTATTTTTAACCGGATACATTCGCGTCGCGCGTTCCCGAAACGTGTACACGCGAGCGAGCGCCGTTGTCGTCGGCTCGGCCGCTCGGCCGCTCGGCCGCAGGATGCGTTTGCGTTTGTGTCCGCCTTTCCTCCTGGAGAACACACTTGCCGAATGCTTTCCCCGATTGCGACAGCGAGCAATCCGGAGCCGCTCGTGTTTCACGGGTTTCGAAATGGAAAGGTCTCGGTGTTGGTAATCCCGGAGAGGCCTCCCAGTAATTCGACTCTGTTTCGTGTTTGGCTTATTGTTGGAGTTGGGTTGCAGTTGGTGTTTGAGATCGAATTAGGGAATAATACGGAAAATCGTTTCAATTTCAATACGCGTTCGGTTATAAAATTGGGAAAGTTAATAAACGAAGTACCACGAATGAAAATTAATAAAACAGAATTTGGTAAGTGGAGTTAACAACCCTGCGGCCATTTGTATAATACCAGTTCCGCAGCAATCAAAATAATAAAAAACTTCGATAATTTCTCGATTTTTCCTCCGCGTGTTTCCTCCAACTCAGCACCTGTGGAGTACAAGGGCTCAGTCCGTTAGTTTCCCGACTCGAGCGCCCTTCTTCCCAACCTTTAATTACCAATCCCAAGGCAGCTAGCACATATGGCACAGGTGTGCAGGTAGCGCTCCCCAAGCCCTAAAGAACAAGGGATCTCCCCACGCGAAAGGAAGCGGCAGGCCGCGAATGGCACCGGCGGCGATGCACCGTCTTTTTCCGCACTTAACGCTACTTGTTCCTTGAACTCTGCTCCTCGGCGTATACGCCAAGAGTTCCCAGTCATTGCGTCATTGTCCACTGCGATCGCAATTACCCCGAGGACTACGCGCTTCCGACCAATTACCAATACTTTCCTCCCGCGCCTAGAAAGAAAACAACTGCCGCCCGCTCGCCTCGAGTTTACGCAACTGGTTTCAGGCTATGCGATCAAGGTGGAACAGAGAGGAGAGAGGAGAGAGGAAAGTCTGGCTCAATGACACGGGGGATAATTGGATCGGCGCGTGTGTAACGGTAACCTTTGCCGGAGTCTGGATTAAAGAAGATCCGAGTAATCCCCGAGGATTTTCCCGCTAATATTTCGCTAATAGCTTTCCCCCGATAATTGGATGAGGTCGCGTGCGACTTTAACGCTCTTTCGCGCCTTCGGATCATCCCAATCAACCATACGTACAGGGTCATTCACTTTCCTTTTAGTCAGGTACATATCGGTGCCCGTCACTCCATAAAATGGTTCAATAGTACAAAATTGAAACAAAAATTTAAGCATGTGATTAAAATGTTTGGTTTCAAACATTTTTCATTCATCCATAAAACTACGGACTCACGCTCGGTAATACCAACAAACTCATTAAAAGGCAAGTGCATCCCCCTGTACATTATGGACTTCCGGGCATTCCCGATGGACTTCCGGCTAATTGAGGACTGGCATTCTTCCCCGGCGGTGTCTGCCGGCAGGGAAAGACGAGATCGCGGCCGCGAGGGGATGACAGTGGGAGGAAAATCGATGGACGGCTGGATGCAAAAGCGCGCGGCCCGCCCATTGTCCCACACATACATACTATATCTATACATGTATCTATCCATATGCGAGCGGCGTGTCGCGATGGGAAATGACACGAGCACGCGAGCATAAAATATTTATCAACCTGACAATGACAGGAGCGAAGAGCGAAGGGTTTATGTCGAGCCAGAAAAAACAAGCCTCCCCCTCCAGCCGACCATTCCACATTGTTAACTCATACTAATTACCGGCGAGTTTATTCGAAACACAGGCCCATGTAGAGTACAATCAAGTGTCCGCGATATAGAATTCCATTTATTTACCCGTCAATAAACCGTCGAGTGAATGGCAAGTAATGAATTAGCAAGGAGGCCGATCGATATACTGAATAAACCGAGGCGTAATTAGTGGCAATATTTGCCGAATTAACCGTCAATCGCGCGAGACAAGAGACGGATTTCGGTGATTAAAGGATGCAAGTTGGATTGATCGCGCGTTATTAGTTATTACATGCGGAGGCTCGAGAGCGACAGAAGGTCTCATCGGATATACATATAGATCGTTCCGGGTGGAGGATTACTGGCCAATTTGCCGGAAGAGCCGGCACGAGACTCCTCGGATTTTCGTATTAAGAGCATTGTATAGCATCTAGGCGAGCGGCTCAGGGACAAAAGGGCCGAGGAGTGCGTGAGCCCGTGCTCAGACCTCCTCTGCCCCAGGAACACCCGCCACCCACGTTGCCCTATCGGTTGCCTGGGTGAAGCTACCCCACTCGTTCGACGGTACACCAGCCTACAGAAATGCCGAGTGGCTTCCTCTTCTATTCTTCATTTACGATAAACGCTGATATGTATATTGGCTTGGTAGAGTTAATGCCTGTCGGATGAATTCTTTAATATATATTTCCAAGAAAATAATGGTAATATACTTTTGGTATAATGAATCAACCAATGGTAATACATCTATTTTCGAGAAAGGAATGCTAATAATGGTAAATGGGAGAAAACAGATTTAGTTGTTAAATATTCGTCGGTTGGTATTGAAATAGTTAAACGAATTTTTCAACCCACATCTCGACATTGTTAACTCAATCAGACAAAGGTCCAATCCTGCGTCATGACTGTGTGACATTTCATTAACAACTTTGTGATTTGAAATCATGATTTAAATGCGAGAAGAATCGAAAGGGGGGGGGGGGCTGTTCAGAGAATAGAGGTAAATGATTAATGATTTGAATGATAAGGGTGGTCGGCGGTTGGCGACGGGAGTGTAGGGTGTCGCCGAGGGTGCTTTTGTGTGGGCTAATGTACATCTAGGAAAGGTGTGGTCGGGCAACACGGTGTCCCTCCGCTCGCGCGATCGCCCGGCTCGATAATGTCCCGGCGGCGGAAGTAAAAAAGCTCAACCCCTCTCGAGGGAGGGAAGCGCCGCGGCCGCGGCCGCGCCGGGCGCACCAAATGAAATTTCTGGCGCCCTCTGCCTTCCGCTAACGAGGACTCTTATCCGGCTTTCCATCCAACGCTAATGTACCCACTGCTCTCCAGCCGGAAATCCGATGCCTCGCATCCCCCGCTCGCTGCGTACCCTCCGCGAGACTTCCCTCAGGTCGACTCAAACCTCGCCTTCAATTTTCCTAATACACAAACAGGGCCGAGATCGAGCAAGGCAGGGCCGAGCTCGCCGGCGAATGAATCTCGATGCAATCAAGGTCGCATTAGATATCGAACGAGTGGGCCGCGTGCTCGAGTTCATTACGGCCAATTACTCGCCGGCGAATTCTATTTGCACCAGCCGCGCCGAGTCAACAGACCGGCGAGAGACAGCTGGCGACCTGATTTCGAGCGCCTGCACTGATTAGCCGAGTACGAGCTGGCTCACTGGCTGTTTAATCGCTCGGAGAGTCGCGTGTGTATGTACAATCGTTCCATCGACAAGTTCCATTCCAAGGAATGATATTGTGTTTTTCCAGTCAAGTGAATAAATTGCGTCGGTGACAAAAAAATACTAAATGTTGTATAGAAAGGATTTTGAGGTGCGGGCATTGCTGGGTGGAGGTAGGTCGTAAGGGCTGGCTGGGAAAACCCTTGCGGAGGGTAGATGGGCGTATTGCAGTAAAGTCAGTTAGGGCTTCGAGGGTCCTTTCACCCTGACTTTCTAATATCGGCTTATGTACAGTTAGGGTCACCTAATACAGCATTGTCACCTAACACGTGCATTCCAGGTGTGACCATAACATTTTCCTCGGCTTTGTGCTGCGAGATTAGACATCGACCATTTTGAAGGACTTTACGACTTTATGCCTTCAGTCTTCTCTTACTACATAGTGGAATTCGTGGAGGCAAGTAAACATAGGTGTAGCTTTAAAGCTATTTTTGATTAAAATCACTCGAAGGACTTTATGACTTCATAACTTTACGTCTTCTCTTACTAGTGGAATTCGTGGACGCAAGTAAACATAGTTGCAGCTCTAAAACGATCTTTGATTAAAATGTCTGCAGCTACATTGACTATTTTCCATATCCATCAGCCACTCTCACACGTTGACTGACGTTCACTCAAAACCGAGCTCCCAAGTTCCCCCGTCGCCCTCTCTCATCTCCGCCGATCCAACAATCCCGTATCACACTCACCGTCCATTTCCCAGCGCGCAATTGCGTCTCCCATGGGTTACTTTGGCGCGAAGCGGTAAAGGGTAAAGAAAGAATGGCGGGAGGTTGTTGGCGGCTTTTGGAATTGTGTCGATGCGCGTTTTCTCACGGACGCGTGGAGGCAGCTCGGCTCGGCTATGCGTGCACTTAGCCAGCGGCGGCGGCGACCGGATGTGCCGCACGCAGCCACGCAGGAGTGAGAAGTGAGAAGATACGGGAGAGCGGAGGGCAGAGAAGAAAGCCGTGTGGCTGTCGGCGCGTAAGCAGACAATGCTGGGTGTCCGAGTTATTGTCCTTGGCTCGGGATCGCGCGCCCGTTAACGAGGCCCATCGACGAGACACGAGAGGTCGCTTCCGGTCTCGTCTCCTTCTAGGAGAAATACGCTCTTTCAAGCTCCCGGGGAAGCCAAAGGCGAATATGTCTGCTGGGTCCTCAAAGACTATTGTCGATTTCTCCTCAATGAAGCTTTGCCTTGCCAGAAACCGGGCTTGTCCTCCCTGAGACTGCTGGTTATATCTGCATGCGGTATTTCGGCTCTCCAAGAGTCTCGTCGGCCTCGCCCTTTGAAGAGGTGAGTTGAGGGTTTAGGGAGCTTTTTCAAATCGGCTAGACGTAAAGTCCGCGATTTTCTCGGAATCCTATGCCGAGTATCGGATTATTTCACAGTCCAAGGAAAAATCGTGTAAGTTTAAATAAATCTCGATAACAGTATTTCTGTGTTCTTGTCAATTTACGCCAATTTACGCTATTTCGTAGTTTAATATCTGGCTGCGTCACTCTAGGGAATAGAAAGTAGATCAACCATTACGAAGTCCGTTGGGAGCAAGTCGAACTGGAGCAAGCCGCCCCGAGACTCCTGGCACGATCTTCCACGACAAATCATATCTGCCGCCCCTCAATTGGACCAAATGAATCGCAAGATGGCAAATTGCGCCGAAGGAAGCGAGAAGGTGCATCCGTTCCCGAGTGCCGTCACCCAGGCCAACTCGACTCCGAGTTCACTGACTCCGACGGCGGCCGATACAAAACCACCCACAATGCCGCAGGGAAAAACTCTATTCCAGGGGCAGCCGAGTGCGCTCGCCATTCATTCTCTCCAAGACTCCCATTCGCGTCCCGGGGAAAATGCGACTACGCCGAGCACGCGTAACTGAACGAAACTCGCGTGTTTCGGGTGCGTTCGCCGCCACAAGTGGTTGCGTCGCCCAATTGAAACGAGTGGCAACTTCCGGCCGCCTCTCCTTCCGCCAGCCAATTCCTGCTTCTTTACACGCACTCTGCCGGAAGTGGACGGGCTGCTTGTGCGTATATGCGGTTTTTGCCGCACTTTCCATTGCACTTTTCGTTCCACTCTCGCGTGCCGCTGGAACGCGTTTCGAAAAGTGGTGAGTGAATTGATCTGGGTGAAGGAGGTACAATGACCTTTTCAAGGTCCTGGTTTCAGTGCTCAGGAATATAGGACGTTTCGAAAGGAATTTTCTATGATGCGCAGGCTTTGTAAGCCTCTCTCACGTAATCACAACCCCGGTTCTTACGTTCTTACGTGTATTTACCCCCGAGCGTCTACGACTTTCTAAAACAGTGTTTGTACTCGACTGTGTACTACTTTCAGCGACTTGGACCCCTGAAAGCCAACACGCCCGCAAACATCGCATTCACCTGCACAGAAAAGGTATACGAAGGGTGGTGGGTTGCGTGGCAGAAAATTGATTCAGGCTTCTTACGCAACCGTCGATAAACACCAAGAATGATTTTCTATAAAAAAAATCCAACAATTTTCAGCTAGCCACTTTCACGCCACTTTGCAAAGGCGACGCCGTGCGGCGAATCGAACGACAGTCGCTGGAAAATGAGAGGGAGGAGGCGAGGAGGGGTGGCTCACCCCTGAGACGATGTCCAGAGTGTTCTAAATGCGTTCTATCGCGGCGGCCGGGGCGGCCGGGGAATTCTTCCCATCCGTATGAGGAAGCAGTGACCTCCTTCTCGGAAGAAATTAGTCTGGCCAAGCGGGAAACGGGAGCAGTTACGTTTTTACCTGGCAAAGCTGCGCTGCTTTGAGGAGAACGCGGCCCCGATCGCTTCTTATCGGAAAAGGCGCACACGCGTCCACTGGAATACCCCCCCTCCCCATGATAATAAGCCACTCGACAGTTCGAGAGCCGGCCTGTGTGATTTCGATCATTGGCAAATAATTGCCCGGGAAAAATCCTGAGTCGATCGAGTGGAGCTCGATGTTTGCCGTTCGCGTGCGCTGCGCTTGGCTCTTGAAAGAACACCCGCCGGAATTGCCCTAAGGGAAACGGGGTTTTTAGGGAAGGGCCTGCTGGTAATCTGATTTTCGTGGGATATGCGGGTATTGGGCTGTTAATGCGTTGTTCAATAAGGTTAACAATTGTTGATATTTGTGAATCGAGAAATTATAGACCGACTTTCTGTAATAGAGAGTAATTTTAAGTTTAGGCCTCACAACAATAAAACATTAGGAAATTAAAATTTGACATAATTGGGTACGAAACACGTCGCTTAATGTCATTCAATTTTTGAATAATTCTTACATATTCACTTAGGCAAATGTAATGTCTACTCCGATGCAACATTTTGCAGAAAACTAGCCATATATCCGAAGGTCTCATTTCAGCCACACCTCTACCCGTCAACTCCAGCAATAGACGAGAGCTCACGGAGGTTTCGTCAAAAGAATAAGTCGCGCGATATTCAGCATCCCTCGCGTCATTTCACTTGACCGCGATCAGCAGCGCGAGCGATAGAGAATTTGCCCGCTGAGCGCCGCGGAATATACATACATTCGATCTCTCTAATGGCCTCTGTGGATGACATGCAGTCATCGACTGGAAAAGTGCCAGTGACCCGAGCCGAGGCCACTTTGTCCTCCGGGCACTGCAGCACTCGTGTTTTTGCATGCGCCACTCGGACTTCTCGTCAGCGTTTTTCTCGTTCGACCGCCGCGCCACGCCGTTTGCTTTTGCTGTTCCGCCGCGCCACTTGGGAGAAAACCTTTTCATTTCGAGGGGAGAGCGCCGTTAGTCGATGACGTTAGTCGATCCGGGGAAGCTCTACTAATCAAAGAAGCCCTACCAATCCCATCGATACTGTCCAATTCCACTCGTGTACTGTGACATTCGCTCACATTCGTTCGCCTTGCAGCTGGAGAACTAAGGCCAACTAGATTTTATGCAAAATAGGGAGGTTGATTGTTGGAGATTTTTTGGCGTAAAGTTGTATGAGAATCATCCAGCGAGTGTGCATTCTATTCATTCCATGCACATATTGTAACATAGTTTTCCCGTCTAGAAAATGAGGTAATATTGCGCATTGTAAACTTTATCTCGCAAACGGTTTGAAATTATGGATACAGGTATCGATTTTGAGAAAATTCATTTAGAAGGTTGAAGACCAGGTCGATTTTTACCAACTGATAAGCTAAAAATACAATAAATCTTTACTAAGCGATGATCAATGTATATAATATAACATCAATGTTATATACAATATAAGATTCTCCAAGATTACAGTCCAACCACGTTGAATTTCAGTGACACAATATTACAAAACATTAATCTTCCTTCTCTCGAAAAGTTTTCTCGGGGATTCTCTACCATACGACCATCTACCAAGAACTAACCAGTATTGACTTTACAACATCCTCAATCATTACAAAGCGATGAATCAGCCGCGCTAAGAAGAAGAATACGCATCAGCAATTATCATCATTTCCTCTACAAGCGCTTACGTAGCAGGACAAAACACGACAGAACCTGTAGAAAAAGCGCGGGCTTGCTATCAAAAAGTTAAAAGGCAGCGATGACTCTGCATAAACGTCGGCGCCGCGCTTTCCATCCCGCGAATCGTCCTATCCGCCTCGGCCGTGTGGATAAGGATTTACGAGTTCCAGCCGGATTGGCGCTTGATAGGATTTTAATACTCGAGCGCGTCACCTTCTGTATGCGATGACGTGTTTCCGAGGTGCTAAGAGGAAAAGTGGTTGGCGAATTCTCTCGTGGGAATCTCGCGGAATAAGTCTGGCGGCGGGCGCGTTTTAATTGCTTAATCAAGCGGCCAATGGGAGTAACTTTTTTAATTAATCCCGATTCAGAGGCGTTCGCTTCTTCTGGGGAGTCCGCAGGAAATGCGTTTAGTGTTGTATATATTTCGCGTTTACGGTTCATGAAGCTGAAGACGCGTTAATTATGAATCCGCGTTCTATCCGCGTGAGCAATCTAGAGCAGATTCGAACTTCATCTCTCCGACGGAAAACTACTCGCAGAGTGCAAGTTGGGTTGATCGTAAGCGGAAGCGATCGAAGTAGGCTGCGCTCGAGAGACAAATTGCAATCTTGGAGCGGAAGCGAAGCGCAGTCTTATCGTTTCCGGTCTTATCGGCGAGTGCAGATCGTCCGGGTTCGCAGATCAAACTGACTCATCATTCTCCTCCCGTCACCTTTTCCACCAGATCTCGTTAGCCCGCCCTCAAAACTAGGCAACGGGAGCAGCTTCACCTCCCAGCCAAACACCTCCGCTAATTATCATCTCCTCCCACTATCATTCTAGGACCACGCGAAACAAACCGCGAAAGCAAGCCGAGCACTAGGCTTGATAGAGAGAATTTTTAATTAAAGCCAGGATCGCGCAATAGCCGAGGGTCATAAGTGGCGCGTAAAACTCTCGCTCTTTTAATGGCCGCCGCGCGGTGGAAGGTAGAATTGTGTTAGTGGTGAAAAGGGGCCAACTCTCGCGCGCACTCGAGCCAACTCCGACTTGTAGTTAGCGGCTGTTGAACCCTCCAATTCAGCGATGGAGTATCCGCCAATCCGGCAATTTGTGCGAGGAGTCCGAGGGTGGAATCGCGCCGGGAATCAGGCAAATTCACCTCATGGCTATCCGGCGAATGTATATCCGCCGACACGCTCTTTCCCGGCTTTCCAATCAGCATGAGCACGCTGCTTCCGCATGCTCTCCGACATATCCCCAATCCGAGGAATAGGAATCATTGATGGATGCGAGTCACAATAGGTCACGGCGGAACCAGGTCGTACACACAGTGTGCATCTGCTATTTCATGAATTGATTAAACGCCCCTCATTGCGAGCCCTCAATCAGAAAGGTTCTTTCGAAAGTCTAATATTTGTCCGGAAAAACCAATACTCAACATTTATAGGATAATAATTGCAATTATATAATAATAATATTATAATTATCACATGTATTCCACCAACGCTTATAACCAAGTGCAAACCAGCAATTATATCTATTGCAACCTAGTGCACAAGTCAACCACTCACAGAGACTTCCTTTCCAAACAAAGTAACCAAAAGAAATCTAAAATATTAGTTAAAAAAGCGAAGGAAAGCGTTAATAATTCAGACTCCCCGGAAAAAGCCACACAACCCCCGGCACTTGAGAAAAACTACTACATCTCTCTCCTGGCGGATGCTGCACAAGACGGTGCATTAAATCCAGCGGCGGAATAATATTCAATCGGCTGCACTTAGAATGATGAGTAGCCCGAGGGGGGGTCGAGGGAGGGTCGAGGGGGGGCTGGCGAAGTGGTGGTCGCCAGGAGAAAAAGAGTATCGTCTCGGAATACGAGGTGGAGAGTCTCTCGAGGCGGAATATCGTCGAAAGAAATAGGCCCACTTCCTTTCGCCCGGCGGCCGTCGAGCGGGAACCGCGAACAATACTGAGATCGCCGGCTTCCCTGGGAATCGCCGGCTGCCAGGAAAGTCGAGACGCGAAAGAAGAGGCGCGCGCTGCAGGGAAATCCGCGCGTGTGTCCAGGGGGGGCGCGCGGACAATGCCGGCGCGCTATTTTCCCCGGCAGGACACTGGAAACCGCAGGCTTCAATCCTTGCGGGGATTGGAGCGCGCGCGTGGTGTCGGGTTTTAACCAGACGCGATATCTCGAAAGTTCAACGGGGAACTGTGTCCGCTGAGCCGCTCGGTAATCTGAGATCCTCGGAGACCAGTAAACAGTCACTCTCTCTCGAGAGGGATAGGAGTGATGGTTCGAGTGTGTTGAGGTTTGTGAGGATTAGAAGCGAGAAATTAGAATGAGATTTCTCCGGGTGGAGGTGGGGGTGGGAAAGCGATCTGGTTTAATTGTAATGGGCAGTTGGCCTTGGCGTTTGCGAGGAGCTAGTCGGTGGAATTGTTTCCTGGGAAAATAGACAGGCGCTTCCGCATGCCCCGCTGCTTAATCAGGAATATCCTTGCTCTCTGCTCGTTCTTGAAAACCTCTTCCGCCTGCACGCGCCCGGGAACGCGTTTTCTCAGCTGGCCGTCATGCGATTCCACTTACGCCCAACGCCAATTACGCGTAATTGCTCCTTTAATCGAGCCACAAGAAAAAAGCCTCTAATAACAAACATTCAGTCAATACTAAAACTCCTCTCTAAGGAGCTCTACGGAGGATCGGACACTCGAGCCAGACACTCGAAATTTTAATTATCTATTAGAAATAGTCGAGAGCAAAGTGTGCCGAGCTAATTAGAGCGGCGCAAAACCAACACGGCGGAGAAATTCCTCGGGACACGCGCGTACCTCGCCGCACTCCAATTCAATGCCAGAGAATAACTAATTATTCCGAGCGAGCGCCCAATGAATGGGACGTGTGGATTCAGGCGAGAGCTCCGACGGGAGCCGACGGGAGCCGACGGGCACCAGTGGATCCAGGGTTCAAGTCGGGCGCATTAATTAGGGTGGTTCGGAAGAGTTTGCTCGATGGTCCTCCCGAATATCCAAAGCGAGCTCTGTAGTCCGGTCGAGTCTGATGCTCGGTGCACATGTGCTCGGTTACCTGACCCACATGCATTTTCCTTCCACGGAACGGGAACCTTGTGGCGCGTATGTAAATTGTCGGAGCCACTGCATTTATGAGTGTGTCTATGCTTATGATTCTGTTGCGAAGGACAGAAATATCCGAGCGTTGAGGATGTGATAGTAAAATCAAGTGCGGTTATTAAGATTTTTCTCGAATTTTCTCGAATTTATCATAATGAATAAATATCAGTTATGTTCCTGTATGTAAATGTAGTCAAAGCTAAACAAATTGCATTTTCTTTTACATTCATAAAATGCGTGAATGCTTGGATCCAAGATCATACTTAAACTTCTTTCTTTTCGTTTTTACGATATTCGCAACCCATTTTTCAATTTCGAGTATTTTATTCTATATTTCTCCTAAATTCTTCCAAAGTAATAAGTCCCAAGCGATTTCGCTAAAAATAGAATAAAACACTCAAACTCAATTCCCAGGATTTAGAACACGAAAGATTACACTTAATACAAAGAAGAATTATTCCGATCTCCGATTGAGGCGAAGCTAGTAGACTCCAGAGCACTAAAATATTTCCGAGTCGGATTGACCTCCAGCGTTGGCCCGAGAGGCCGAGAACGACTATCCGCCTCCTCGCCTCATCATCGCCTTGGAAGCGCTCGACGCATTCGCCGTCTAATTGCTCCCGGAATGACCTGCCTTTTTTTCCCAACCTCCCGATTGTTGATTGCGCGATTGCCGCTCGCTGAATGCGGATTATTCGTGGCTCCGTTAGCCGGTTGGCTAGTTAGCTGCGTCCGTGTATTCCGAGGTCCGTGCGCGCGCGTACGTCTTTGCAAGGTCGCTCGGGGAGTTCTAGCTAGCCTCCTATTGGCAACCGGCACCGGCAGCCTCTCGCAAAAATATCTCTCGGCTCCGCGGCGCCCTGTCGATTAACTACCGTTAATCCAGCCGCGCGCGCTCTCCGAGAAAGTTCCCGGCACTCGGTGCAGGAAACTCACACGATATCGCGTGACTCGAGGGAAAACAGCATTTTAATCTTCTCTACTTAGAAATACTCAGATATAATAAATCTCATGGAAATTCCGTTGCAATTGTACCGATATCGGTACTGGTAAACATTTCCAATTTTGCACTTGTTCTTGTATAATATGTTATAATATTATATTAATGTTACACTGTTTAAATACATAATTATATTATGTATATTATAATAACATATAGTATTATAATATATATTTATAATGTAAAGACCGCGTCGCACAGGTGCGAATGACAGGTCGAATAACAAATTACCCCCAATCGCGAAAGTTGTAATCAAACAGAAAAAATCAAGCGCAACGAGCGTCGCATGAAAAGAAAACAAATCTGATCCAACGAAACATTTGCCATAGTGACACTCCTGTGGTGATGGGGCGGAGAGCGAAGTAGCGGATGAATGTCGAAAACGGGAGCGTGGCACAGAATTCGAGCCCGATTATACAATCCCGTCGCTCCAAGCGGCACTCTTGCCTCCAATGATTCGATCGACCGGCTTACCCCCGGAGAGTGGATCCATCCAGCGTGAAGGAGTGTCGAAGAGCACACGAGATATTGTTCGTGATCGATGCCTCCCACTTTCCAGTGCGGGGAAGCGTGAAGCCGGCGGTGGCGGTGGCGTGGTTTGTCGCTGACTCGTTGCGCTGCTGTGCTCCCTCGGCTCGGCTCAAAGTCAAAGAGCGCCAATGCGGCTTCTAACTGTCTATACCTCGAAAAGCTGAGGCGCGCGGCAATACCGATGGGATTGCTGTCGGTGTTCGATAAGGCAGGTGGTAACTTTTACTTGGACAATAGTATTTCCCTGGGTGAGAATTTAATGATAAATCGAGTAGTTAATTATGTATAAATTAATGCGTACATTTGATAGAATGTACAGGATCATTAACAATGTTTAATAATTAGCAAGTGATTGGAGTAATAGTAATTTTTGAAAATTAGTAATTATTAACAATAACTTTTATTGTCGGATTGTTAGTGAAGGAAATAGTTTTGTCCCCAACTATACCCGTGTGCTGAAGCGCATAATTAGCATGTATTACGTGCTCCATGCATAATTAGCAGGCCACGTATAAATACGCGAGGCGGCTGGTAGCGTTAACCCCTGGCAGCACCTGATGTATTTTTACCAGCGCACTCTCCCCCAGACAGAGCGCGGGTCAAAGCGTCCTTTTCCCCTGCGATTAGTAGTCGGGCAGCACTCGGCTCCGATTGGCTCGGAGAGTTGATCGGAGCCCTGCCGAGATGAACTAACTCGAGACATTCCCGAGTGTTGACTGACCCCGAGTACTTTTTTAATCGCGAGGAATGTCAAGTGAATGCTAAGTATCGAAGCGGCTCGAGCGAGTGAGCATATCGAAGCGGCTGCGATATCAGTGGGTCTTGGGGGCGTTAGAAGTAGCGAATTAGCGGGGAGTTAACTAACGACGTTTCTGCCCTCGGAAGGCCAAGACGCACGCGCGCCGGAGACTCGCGCGAGAAAGCCTTGCCGGAATGCAGTGCTTCGACATTTCTGCGCCCGACGCTGCGCCTGATTCCTCCGCCCCACGGGGAATACCTGTCTATGTAATCAGTCGACTGGTAGAACGGCTGCTCGAGTCATCGAGAGTCACTGTCACCGAACGCTTTCGAGACGAGTAAACTAATGCGAGAGTGGAAAAAGAGTTTCCTCTCGGCGCTTCCGGCGTTTATGATGAATGAGTCAGTGATTGACTCGCTGGAAAAACCCAGCATCATTTCCGTCCGCATTTTATAAGAGGGTTTGCTTTATCAAAACTGCTGATCGATATAGAGTAATTTATTCCGGATTGACCAGTATCTCTTGTACAACCGGTTTCCTCGAGCCGAGCAACGAATATCGAGGGAGCGGCGTTCTAATTACGCGATAAGAGTCCTGGAAATCGCAGGGACACTGATCGATATGGGTTTCATTGCGCTCCCATTCCGCCCGCCTCCCTCTCTCCCTCTCTCTCTCTCTCTTTCTCTCTGCTCCGACTGTTTCCCTGTTTGCGCCAGCAATAGCTCGCGCTTCTATTTCGGTGGCGGCATGCACCGCTTGCAATCGCGTTCTATTTCAGCGGCGCCTTTACGGATAAAGGGGCGAGAGACGTCAACACACCGTGAGGGAGAGAGTGCAACTTTCCGATTGCTTCCTCTTTCGTTTGCTCACCTCCTTACGGGCCGTCACTCGCGCGCGCTCCGACACTCGCTCGTCCTTTTCCCGTTTGAGCTCAGTGCGAACTCCGATGTGCTTCTGACGAGTGTGTAGACTGTGTAGAGTGTAGACCTTGCTCGTGAAATGCAATTCGGAAAATTGGAGCCGCGGTCCGGCAGATGGAATTGAATTCGCCAATGTTTGAATGGTTGCGCGAGGCGATTAATTGTGTAGCGTCGAGCTGATGATGTGAAAGAACTGTTTACTCACCAAATGGAAATAGTTTGATGAGTTTACAATCAATTTTCTAACTCGACGGGTTCAATTAGAATTGCCCTAGCCCGCTGACTGCGCCACCCTCGCCAAGGCCCAAGGGCACACTTGATGCCGCGCGCTCAGGCCGAACAAGTGTCGCCGATAACTGTAACGCCGCATTCCAGAAAGGCGAGCGAGCAGCCAAGCGCAGGCAGACACTCCATACCGAAATGAACGCGGCCCGCTCTGCATCGGCATCCCGTACCTGAGCCGCTCGCGGTGGAGGGAGAGAGAGGGAGAGAGATGTGGTCTCCGGAATCCCACGTTCTCCATGAAAGGCACGCAATGGGATGGCGCGGCGACCGCATCTGCCGGCCAGGTTCCCACGTGGCTCGGTCTTCTTGGCGACCGCAGGCGGGCGCGGCGAAAATGCGGCGAAAATGCGGCCAAAGGTGTCCAAGGTCCCGCACGGGGTCAAGGAAAGTCCGGAAAAGTGAGAGAAAAAGTGGATAGTCGAGATAAGAAAGTCTGTGTTTGGGTTTGCGCGTGTGGTGGTGGTAGACGCGGGGAAAATGGCAGCGGGCTCTTACGCGTTCCAGTTCCTTTCTTCGTTGGGTATTCAGCGAACGGACCCAGTAAAACGACCTCTCAAGGCCGCCGCTCTATCCGCCGCTGGTTCTCTCTCTATGGACGCTTATATGCATATCCGAGCAGTCACGAAATCAGCCGCGCGCTCGGCCTTCCAATGCCACCGAGGCACATTCTGCTCTCGCTCTCTCTCAGTCTTCCAGTAAAGTCGAGCTGCCAATTCGAGCCTCGTAATCGCCAGCCAATCAACCGGCTCACACCTTTTTCATACCTGCTGGCCTGCTGCTTTATGCGCCTTTCTAGCTCATTAGAAAAATGTGTCAAAGTAACTTTTGCTTATTTTTCTTGCACGATTTGAGAGTTCGCAGAGGTGAAAATACAAAGTTATTAAATATGGCAGGGAATTTTGTTGCATTATCTGGCTATCTCTGTTCTTCCAGCCGCATTCTTCCAAGCAACACTTTATCTCTGCAATTCTTGTACTCTCAGCCGCTTAGAAATGTCTTCATCAGAATCCACTCGGAGCGTCCGAAGGTCGCAATTCCACACAACTATTGCACGCATCCGAAGAATCCGCGATACGAAATCCTTCCAAACGCATTACCACCCGCGCTGCAACATTCAATTCCAATTGCAGCTCCAGCTCCGCGGGCCTTTTTCGCGCGTCTTTGTTCTCGACTATTGTGCCGCATTTGGCGCTTGACTCAGAGAATCGAGCGTAGTGAGCAAGAGGTATCCAGGTCGCCAGGTCCGAGACAAATGGGTTAATAGCGGAGAGCGAGAGTGGAATAATTGTGGCGGGGTCCTCGGAGTATCCGGAGTGGGAAGGTATGCGTGGATACCTGGGCAGGGGACATCTGGCGCGCAGAAGGGCCAGGGAACAGCCGACCTTCCGGCAAACGAGCTTCCCATTGTGCTCGGGCCTCTCCCTTGCGAGTTCCCGACGACCTTCCAGGTAACTCCGACACACTCGAGTATTCGAGTCCCCACCGAATTGCCTGGCACTCGCGGATCGGTCGATTGGCTCATTGACTCGCAACAATAAAAATCATCATGGCCGTAAGGAGCGTGAGGGGGAATCGCGTCGCGACGGAGAGAAACGGCTGAATAAATTATGCCATCGGAATTCGCCGATGCTATTTCAGTGGATGATTCATCGCGGCAGGTAGCGCACTTCCACTTGTTGCCACGGCTAGGCACGCGTTTATGCAATTCCGGGAGTCCCCTGCGAGTTCTCGGGAGAGACGAGTTTCGGGCCCGTTAATTGGCCGCGGTCCAACTGGCCCACTACGAGCGAGTTCCCTTTAATCAAGAGGTTGCGTGGGAAACGATGGACGAGTTACCAACTGGTCTCAGAAAGCAGAAGAAGAAGAAGAAGAAGCAGAGCGGAAGAGGCTGACATAAATAATGGAACCCTGTTCTGGAATCGGCATTTCTTCCGGCAGTAAATACCCAGGGACAATGACACCAGCAGACTCGTGGGGCTTCCGAGCACATAGCACAGTGCGAAAACCTTTATGCGCCTCGACACCGTTCTACCTGACTTCTTTAGAGACCTCACGGGGACACTGACACCAGGTAGCGCGTGCTTCACCCTCCGCCTACCCTCGCCGATCCTACCGACTCTCGGCACCTCATTACTCTAGCTATCTTGTAACAAAAATACCTAGGAAACCCAGAAAACTTGTAATTTAGGGAAACTTCTCTTCGCGAAGACGAGGCTCGCTAAACTCGATTAATGTCTGGTAATTGAAGGTGGAAATAATTGAATAGGAAGAGAGCTCGGTTGATTGATGTGTAAAGGGGAGGAACGAGAGGTAGACGCAGCTGAGTAGTCTGGTAGCAGGGTAACTAGGACAGAGTAGCTTCCTCAGGTTACCGATTAGTCATTAATTCAACAATACAACCGACTCTTTATCAGACCAACGGATGGATTGCAAGGTGTAGAGTTACAGTGGCACCCAGCTGGTAGCAGGATTCACGAGAAACACAATGCCGAGCACGAGCTGTCTCGTATACACAGAGTCGACAGTGTATTATTCGATACCCGCATGGCCTAATGGACCAACGCGACAACTGCCAGCAGTCCATTCAAACAATCATAAACCAACTAAATTTCCAAACAAAATTTCTCCGAGAGTCGATCGACACGAAAACTACATTATCCCATCGCATACTCGATATTATCAACATCGCGAGTGATTTAGATTGATAAAAATGATTAAAAGCGACAAGGTTGATTCGGCAGAAAGAGAGTGAGTGGCGACGGCCAACGATCTCCGGCGGAAAGTCCAGCTGGTCGAAAGCGAGTTCCCGCTGGCCCAGTTATGAGCATCTATTTTCCCCGAGTGGGTCATTCACACGACCAGCCGATATATCCCATAACGGCCGCTGCGGCCGGGGCTTCTCCCAGCAGCGAGGAATAATTCTCGCGAAAAGAAGGCGGCGGCGAAGGCGAGAGCCGAGAGGTGAGAGCCGAGAGAAAGAGGAGGACGTCGATGCTCGGAGGAAATAGATTTAATAGATCGATCGCTCCTCTCTGCTCGGGTAAACAGCCGCTCGGCGCATTTATAGAGGTAGAGGGAGAGGGAGAGGGAGAGAGAGAGTACCGGGCGGCCAGTGACACACGCGTCTGTTCCGCCAGAGTAAACACATTTACGTAGCGAGCTTGCCGGAGCGCACACGGGATAAATATAATTTTCGCCGGCGCATGTGCTGCGCGTGACACACATATGATCGAGTGTCCTCTGCCTCTGCCACCCCCGGGAGAGAGGCCACTCGCTTCCCTAGTCGCCGCTCGCCAGCCATTGCCAGGACTCCGATGCTCTCATGCTGTTTTCCTAGCTGGAGCACCGCTGTATCTTGTTACGTGCTCTCTCTCTCTCTCTCCCTGTCGCCTAAGTAGCTACATACCTCGTTCAAATACAATAACCGAATTAAAGCCGATCGATCTCCATGGGGGATTCTACATTGATCTTACTGCGGAAGGGAGTTTGAAGGGCCCGTCTGTGCTGTACCCCTTTTAATCCGATATTCTATAGAATTGTTGGATGAAAAGAAGTACAATTGAGAAATTTAATGAAAATATAATATTTGGATTAAATTCAGCAGAAATATAGCAATGTGGCAATGATTAGTATAATAATATAAATATGTTAGTATTATAATAATTAGTATATCCAGACCCCTTTCAATCGATCGATATCCCATAGAATCGTTGCACGAAAATAAGAAAACTGTACCAACATCTAATAATAAAATTGACCACTAAGTCGGTTAATTAAATTCAACAGAAATTTCGAAATACGGAAATAATTAGTCCATCTGTTACATTTTAGTGAATCGCACAGGAATGTTCCACATGCCCACGCTTTACATATTCACAGGAAGATCGTAGCTGTATTCGAATTCGAGTGCTGCTGACGCAGTCAAGTGTCCATAATCCCGAGCGAGGGCCTGCGAGCCCCCACACCCCGAGGGTCGGGAGGAATAAAATTCCTTTAATTGCCGGAGTGTCGGAATAATTGAGCAGCAGGGCGTCCGGTTTACGCATAAGCGGCAAACACGAGGGGCGTTTGTCATGCTCAGGAAAGCATGCTCCGAAGTGTGCGAGCATAGCCGCGCACGACCCACATGTCCCCGTGAGCATGTTATTCGAGCAACATGCCGCTATACACAGAGAAAGGGAGAGAGAGAGCGGTGGCCTCTCAAAGAGCGGCGGACAAAAATCGCGAGGAAAAAGGGGTGTCGGGGTAGGTGGGTTCGAATAATGCCGCTCACCAGGCTACCTGGAGCGCACTGGGAATTAGTGCCGCGGAGAAAAGTCACGGGACAAGTTGGTTAGACTCGCGACCCCGTTAATTTTTAAAACAAACTTGCCCCATTGTCCTACCAAACGCGAGTGCGATTCATCATTTTTCCTACTGCGGCTTTTAGTTGGCCGGGTTTACTACGCCCGGCGAGTCGCGTGGTTAACAATAACAGAAAGAGGAAACTCTTCTCCCCAGCGAAGTAGGCGTGCTCGCGATTTCATAAGCGTCCAACAGAGTTAGCCTCAATTGACACGAAACGACAGCGGCTGTCGAGCTTTTCGAATTGCAATTGGCGGGGAATCGCGCGCGGTCACTCCCTTCGCTTTCAATCGGCCGACTAATTGGCCGGTTAATGGGACGAGCGGACTAAATCCGCGCTCGAGCCTTCTGGACCCCGTAAGCGAGTTTCGATATTTTTAGAACACCCTCTGTGAAACTCTCTCTCTCTCGGCGCGCGAGGGGGTTGGCGAGCGCCCAACGATTTTCCTCCTCTTTTCCAGCGGCGACCGAGGAGAAGCCGGCTAACCCAGATACACAGCCGCAAACGGCAGAAAGGATGCGAGTAATTAAAGCGGCCTCGGTGCCACGGGAATCGCATCAGCGCTCGAGAGAAGTTTCTCTGAGGGACGATGCCTCGCGCCTACCCTTTGCCCTCGCGCTCCAACATTGTTGCATCACTGTCAACAAACACCTCCTGAATACATCAATTCGAAATACGTACTCTCCTTCATGCGGTTTCAAACCGAAAATCTATTTTTGAGTCTTTTGGTATTTATGTCGAGAGTTCGATATCAACATTTTTTAGTACACCGATAAACACATGTATTTTTACATGCATCTCCACAACCATTTCCCCCACTAAATTTTCATTCCAACATATCCGCATTCCCTAAAACGAAGTAAAACCGACTAGAAAACACACAGGTCAATTTAGGTCGCGCCCGAATGACTTTACACTGCACACAATGACAAACAAATGCGAAAGCCTCGGCTCGCGTGCGTGCGTTAATTGACGCGATATGGCAGCGAGGACGAAGGTGACGCGAATGACCCTAGGCCGCCCGGCCAATTTATGTAACACCGGTTGGTAAGGAGAGCGACGGTGATGCTGTGCCGGGGCATCCGCTGTCATTGCGTCGACCGTCCGACGGAATCGTTGACGTCAAGAAGCCGATTAACGTCGCGACGGCCAGCGGAGACCGGCGAACAACACGCGCCAGACACGCGCTCTCCTCCAACTACCTACGTAACTATGCAATTCCCATGGGTATTGTCCTCGAGATGTCGACTCTACTGGCAGAGGCTGCAATTCTGTAGTTTGTAGCCAGTGAAAGTGGAGTGGGACCAATAAAGTGAAAAAGTTCGCTTCTTCCTTTGGGCAAGTATTACAGATAAATATAAAATATAAAATATAAAATATAAAATATATTGAAGGATTTATAACTAGTCCAAATTTGATGTTTGATTTGATCTAATTAGCAGTTTGTCAGTTTATTGTTTTTATAAAAGCAGAGGTCTCCGTATACTCTGCTGCTATTCCCTCAATTTCCTCTACATAGAACTCATCGACTCACACGGGGCAGCGTGTTGGCCTTCGCGCGATAGTTGATCGATCAAGATGAGATGTTCTCGTTCAAGTGCAGCGCCGGTTCTGCTCTACACTTAAACGCAGGAAATGCATGCAGCCTGACATTGCGCTATCCACGCGACCCAACTTTGCCATTTCGGGCGCCGCAGCGTATGGAAAGTGTGATACATCGAGTTCCAAGTGCGCCGGACTGGACGGAATCGAAATCGATGTCACGCGACTGCGACAGTAATACGCCGATGGTTTACCGGATAAGAATGCCAATAATCGCCGGGCAATAACTCACTAATAGCTCTGTTACCGACTTACGATTAGTTCCAAGGCGAGGCTTTCGATCGAGCCGAGTCAACCGAATGCCACTGCTAAACTGGCAGGATTCGACGCCGGGAACGATTGCGACATGATTGAGACGATAGCAGATCAAAGTTGGGATACGAGAAACAGAGAGAGAGAGAGAGCTAGGATTGGTAGGTTGTGTGCAGCGTTGCCTGGGCAGGAAAGCCATTGACACAGTTTTTGCGGGCGAGGCGATTTATGGTCGCTCGATGTACTTTAACGTCAGGCATCGAGGATGAACACCCGGGTAAAGAGAGAGGGAGAGAGGGAGAGAGGAAAGGGGTGAGTTAGAGCTAGCATCGATCCGTTCGTGCAATACTTCCTGCGAGAAATTGCCAACTTCCACTGGAATAACCGCCATACATATTCCTCGCACTTGGCGCCTACAGAGGACGCGATCGCAACTTCTATCTCGGCCCAGTATCCTTACCCACCCACCCACTCCAGTCTACCACTCTATGTATACCTGTGTGTCTGTGTGTGTGTTTTATATTTCTATATCTACAGCTTCCCATTACCCCGACTTTGAGATGACTCTTAGATTTATAATTTAAACTCTCCTAATTAGATTCCATATAATTTCCTTTAATTTGTATAATTTTTGTTTCTGTTTGCATCCTCATTAGTTTAACGAATATATATAATGTAACAAATCTTATGATAAGTGGTGAGATAAGAGTGGGAATGTAAATGTAAATAATCAGCGACAAGAAGCTAGCGTAATTAAGTAAAGACATAAAGTACAATTGAAAGAGACACTAATATTAAGAAAAGAAGCAAAACTAGCATCGGTTTTTGCACGGGAGTATTTAAGGTGGCCTCGATCAAGTCCATAACGTGGTCGATTAACGAGATACCGGCAATCGCCGCGGCGGCGGCTTCTCGGGCCATCTAATTCCCCCGGTTAGAATAAACATATCCGCTCTCTCGGCGTATCGCGATAGCTTTAATTAGCGCGTCTTTAACCGGAGCGGCGATTACTCCGGGCTTTACGATCGCTTCCCGGTAATTAACGCCCGATGAGCGTCTCCAGCGGGCGAAAGCCGGCGCTCGGCCGATCCGGCGAGCGCCGTCGTCAGCGCGACAGACGACTGGAAAATTTCTTCCATCTCCTAACCGATTTGGAGCGGCAATCGTGAGAACCCGAGCCTACCGCGCGCGCAATTAACGCGGCCTCTCCTTTCCGTCTTACGAAAGCGAGCCAGAGCGGAATGTTTAAATATCGTTTATCCTAGATGGAATACTTTCCGAGCGCCCGCATGGCAAACACAGATGACAATCTTTAATAGATTTCATCGGTGACTCGGTCATGACGACTTCCGCGTCTTCGACGGCGAGCGCCTACGTAATCCTCGCATACTTCGCTTTTCAATGCTTGTGTGCTTTTAATGTTTGCGGGACTTGGATGGGACTTTAGGAGAATAATCGTATTCTCGTGGTAAAAGTCGTTTGGGACTTTATTATATCATGATTGCACGATTCTTTATTATATAAAGAATATAATCGTTCAATTATCGTTCAAAATCGATTAAAAAATAGTGAGACTTTATTACGAGAATACCCGAGAACATTAATGCATGTCTCTAAATCGACTCCCGAGCTAATATCAGCCGAGAAACAGAGAGCGAGGGAGAAGACGGATGTCCCGAACGCAGAACCAAACCCGATCTCATTACAGATAAAGAGCATCGTGCAATGAAGTGTCGCCCTATCGATATTCCTAGCCACCCATCGCATATTCCCGATGCCACAGCGCACAGCACAACCAGCGGCCAATTAATCCGAGATTCGCGCGGCCGGGGAAGCCCGCACGGGCGGATATCGCACATCTCCACTTCTCCGGGGCGAATAATGCGCGGAGGCACGGCTACTTCCTCGTGGATAAATCACTCGTCAAATGTGGCCGTCGAGGATCGTTGATTCACCGTGTCGCGGCTCGTCAGCGCCGCGCACTTTGTCCCACTCTGTTATTTCCCCGGGTCTTTCCATCCGACGCCGACGTGTCGGACGCCCGCAGACCGAACGCACTCTTCAATGGCAGACGCTCGACCTTTACACCCGGCCGCCGCGACGTGTTCGCTCAAGGTTTGCCGGACTAGTTGCATTCCGAAGCGGACAATCACTGCGACTTGAACGCTGGTGGTAACTTGAATAGTTAATTGTAAGGAAATTATCGGCTGCGCCGGATGTGGGGAGAGTGTGGGATTGGAAGTGAGGGTCACCGAGAGTTTCGGTTCATCTGTGAAAATAGAATTGTGTGAGAGGCTGGAGTGAGTTTTGATCGCGCGATACTTGAATAATAGAGAAATGTCTAAAGACGGTGTTAAACTTAAAAGGCGAATCGAACCCGGCAGAAAAATAATCGAGGAAATTCATATCTCCGGATTGACTGGACCGATCCACACGATTCTTCCATCATTGGATTGAGAAAAATCAATTATGAAATACAAAATTGATAAATAAATCCTCCGAGGTGTACTTGCTTGACAAACCAAGGTGAAAGTTTCGTATGGGTCGAAATCCGCTACACTTCGGTATTGAATAACAGAGAAACACGTGAGACTCGCCGAAAGGATCAAAGTGGCAACTCCGCGACCAGATCGACTCAGCGAGCAAGAGACTTGGCCGTCGCGCCAAGCGTTCAACGTTTCCCCCAGCGAGGCCTGGTGATTTAAAGGGAGGCTTAATCTCATCGAGGATTTATTCCGGCACCGCTGCCTAGTGGCTTTGGCTCCCATTCAATTATCGGTTGTCGAGATATCCCTTGGCCTCCCTTCGACCACCCAGCCCACCCCCCCTCGGTTTCCCACTTCCGGCGCAATGCTAGAGCCGACTTCCGCGAGCGAGTAACTCGTGCGCGCTCGCGGCCTCAACCACTTGCCCCTATTTTTCGAGTCACCTCGTTATCCAACGGAGCCCGTTTCCGCTTTGATTATCTTGGTGACGGCAAGCGCCTCGACGCCGCTCTCAAACTCCTGTCGGCTTCGTCTCGGTTAGTCGCAATGTTTGCTCGCGATATATGTATACGATGTGATGCGATGCGATGCGGAGAGACGTGAGTCAGCTGTGTTAAGTCCTGCATAACTCTGTCGTCCGCATAATTCCTTACGTGGAGAAGATTGCGAGTCGCATTTCTACTCGGTGGATTTGAAGGTGAGGTAAAAATGGTAAATGGTGTGCGATTTGATTTAGTGGGAGAATCTGTGAGAAAATCGCTGACGCAAGGAGGCGTATTGGGCAAAGTGAGGTCGAATGCGAAAAGGGCTGACTAACCGTGGAAAAGGTGCTGAGGTCCCAGGCGCTCTTGGCCTGCTTCTGGTAGCCCTTCTTATTCCTTTTGCCGGGTCTGCGCAGGCTAGAGAACCAACCGGCGGCTATCGCCACGGCGCTCACGTCCCGACGAGCGTCGGCCTGGACTACGCCGGTGCCGCGCACCTCGTCCAGAGCGTCGACCGACCTCCCCGTGAAAATCATCGCGGCGCGCTCCCTTCCAACTGGGCTCGGGCCGCCCCAAGGATATCCGCGCACTCTTCAATCTCACTCTCGACGATCAGCCGCGCCACTTGCCGCGGCACAACTGCTCCGCGCCAGGTAGACCGGCAGTGGGAAGTGGGAAGCCGGGAGGCGACTATAGTCGCTCGCCGAGGAGCGTCGGGTGCAAGGGCGAGGAGCGACTATAGTCTACTCCCGCGGCATGAATAACTCGGTTGAGTTGAGTCTAATCGACAGCGGCGAGCGGACTAGCTGGCGAGGTCCTCAGCGGCGGTGAGGTCGTCCTGTGCCCTCGGAGTCGGAGCGCTGCTGGCCCAACTGACACTCTTCGAGACTCGCGTGTAAACAGAGACTCCACTGGCGCGGCTACTGGCCAACTGCCGCTGCTTTCGTCTCTCATTGGTCCCGGAGCATCCGGCGAGCGAGGGCCAATCGTCCAGCGATTAACTCCTCGCGTCTCGTCCTCACTCGCGCGCCAATCCTTCCACAGAGATTCGCCAACTCCGGCGAGTGCTCGAGTGCTGGGCCCCTTTTCAAATGTCAGTGGGAATGAGCCGAGCGCTCGAGTATTCGAGAGCAAGTTGCAACGGTCGAGAGACCGGCGTGTCGGGATGGAGAAACAGCGATAACCGCCTTCCACGAAATACAGAGATACACGTAACCAGCCGATCTCCCTTATCACACTAGTGCACTCGTTCCTCTCCTCGATCGAGATTGGCGGAATCGGCCGATGCTAGTGCGATACCGGAAAGCACACACAACTCCGGCAGGAGCGAGCCAGGCGAGTTTGCAGTCCGCACTGCTCGGCGGTCTACGCGCGACTGCCGAGCGGCCCCAACTCCACCGCGGTGGAAACAAGTTTAGGCGCCTCACCGTGGCGATCCTGCGAACCTCGCCCACTCACTTTTGCCAATACTCGCCAACTTACTTCGGCTTCTTCGTGCCCATTATTTCTGTTATTGGTACAATTTGATATTAGAAATAAATGTCTCTGCGTGAAAAAGACTCGATAAACTCTACTTTGTGTTAAAATTACTCATCACTGTATAATTATTACATTTTCAACGGCCTATATCTATCGCTAGTGATTCACTTGCCTGTTAATCGTCTAATGATGAATATAGGCCGTTGAAAATGTCATAATTATACGGTGTTGAGTAATTTTAATATAAAGGACTCTTTACCCAATCTTTTCCAGGCATTGAAATATTATTTCTATCAAATTGTACCAATAATATAAATAATTGCAACCGGAGTTGTGAACCGGATAATTAAAAGTCAAGTGACTCAGCCTACACACGCACTGCGCGATAGACGATACCGAGAATCTCTCGATGCCCTCGAATACGTAAGTCGCAGCGCGTGGGAGGAGCTTTAAAGCGCCGCACTCTAAAAGCACGTGGAGCAGCGAAACTGGAAGGCCAGCCAGCAATTACTGCCACTTTTGGCCAAAGCGAATTCATTGAGAGGGAAGGGGTGAAAGTGATTGTAGTTTGGGGGCATCGCATGGCCCCGGCTCGGGCACCGGCTCGGCCTCGAAGAGGCCACGGGCATTCCGTGGGGCTCGCGTGGCCGTTGTCGAGTCGATTGAGAGGCAACGCACAGGCCGGTGAGTCGAGCGAGACTAGAGAGGGGCGGGGGCGCATAGTTGCGCGGACCGTGGAAAGAATGCTTCCGAGAACCGAGGAGAACGAAGGGCATTGAAATTTCGCCGGCTGCTTATCAATTGGTCGGGCGGCGCTCCGAGTGCTGCGAGCGCTCCGACTCCTAGGAAGCGGGGCGGAGCCACGAGGAAGAGACACTCTCGTACAAGAGACGTGCGCCCCGTCAACGTGAGCTGCCTGCAGCAGACCCCGTCAAATTATTCCCTCCGCGCCCGCTTTCCCTATTTCCCCTCGAGCGCCGCCGCCGCCGCCGCCGCCGCTCGCTCTCTTCTCTCTGTATCGAATCTAAAGTGCTTTCCCTACTTTCGCCCTCGCGGAGGTTCGCTCGCGCCAATCCTCCTCTCGATAATGCCACGGCTAAACGTCCTCGTCAACGGGGAAACTTGTCTGTTCGTCTCGCTCGCTTGACCGCGCTTCGACTTTTCATACACTTTCCACCGAGTTAAGAATCTCCGAGTGAATGTGCCGTGGGATGAATTCATTAATCGACGTATGGTATCTTTGATTGAAAAATTGGCTTTCTTCTGTGATGTCTATTTTACTTTTGGACAAGGTACTTGAAGAAAATACCTTTTATGGAAGTCATTAAACTAATTGACACTTTTTTTACATTTTAATGTTTTTGAGCACATTTCAACGTGATGAGGCAGCGCCATCGGCATTTATTTTAACTATAAAACCAAAACCACCAGACTACCACTCAACGCGGTTCAATTATCTCAAATGAAAAATACGCAGCAGACATTCGAGTCCCAGCACAACATACACTCATTCGAATCCCGGAACAGCCGGCAGCTCGTAATTCATTCTACCTCCAATTGGCTCGCCGCGGCAATTTCTTGCAAAGGTAGCAACACGTGGTCGTAAGTTGTGGCAAATGCCGATTAAGTGGCAGGTGCGGCGCACCACCACGTGCGGCGCAGCTTGATTACACCGGCCAAGGAAAATAAGACAGTGTCGGCAAAAGGACACTGGAGAGTATCTTCCCATCGGACGATGAGAACTGCGGGCTAATACAAAGTGGTTCAATTTGACTTTAATAGCCGAACGCTCCGGGCAGCGAGGCTAGTCGATAAATATCGGGACAAGGAGCATCGGATTTCATAAGAGGCGGCTCGTGCTGCCCGATCGAATTAAATTCCTTCCGAGTGATTGACGAGGAAGCCGGGGAGCGGCCGGCGCCACGCGCGTCCTTCTTCTAGGAGCGTTCGTCTTCCAAATTGCATTTAACTAGCGGTCGAGGTGAAATCCCTGCTGGCCCGGAGCCGGACAGCATATTTCCAGCCAAATTGCATTTGTGTCCTCACCGAGGAGATTTCTGCTGCTCGTTGTTGGTGAATTGCTGGTTTGTCTGGCCTGACTTGGACGTAGTCGGTGAGTCAGTTGGATTTTAATCATACCCTTCGCACTCTGCTTTTAATTCTTTCTATTATTGGTAGAATTTTATATTAGTGATAAGTTTCTATGTCTGGAATAGGCTCGGTAGAAATGTTTTTAAAAAGAGCCGGCGGCTTTATTGAGAAAGATGGAATTTTGAGAAAAAGTCTCGAGTTGTTTCTTCCATGAGGCCACTGGTCAACATTCTCGGATCAGAGGATCAAAATTGCCATCTAAGAGTGCACCTGCGACACCTGCCGGTTGATTCAGCTGCGGATAAAGGAGGATCGGTGTTCCAAAAATGACCAATCGGTCATTCGACTCATGAACCGACTTCCTGCCGCCGGGAACCGCCGTGAACCGCCGGCTCGCCAGCGGCATCGAAGAAAAAGTCCCGGCGAGACGAGCGCGATTATCGTCTACGAATGCTCGATCGCGATGATTAATAAGCCGAGAGAATCGAGAGTCCTCGCTTTCTAGGATAAGAGCGAGGGAAAGCGCTCGAAAGCCAGAGAAAACTTGGCCGACTCGGGAAACGACGCTCCCTCGATCTAGCAATGAGCGAGGATTCTCAGTTTTAGCAGGAATTCCAGTTGTAATTAACGAAATTGGCAGGATGCTCGTAATTAATAGAATTGAAAGGATTCTCGTGCGCCGGCCGACACAGTTTCGCAAAGTTGCGCTCGAGTGCTCGACGCAGCCTCGAGGCGCGAATCAGTTTCCACGAAGGGAATATTATAATGAACCGTGTCCCACAAACCTAATCCTCTTGGAGCCGGGATTGAACAAGGAATCTCTTTATTAAGGAAAGCCATTCACCGGGATCCGAGGAATCCGAGGAAAAGTATTCACTGGGCCGCGGCCGGGATGAATAGGCGAACGCGCTCCCCAAGATAAATGAGGATATCAGCCCCAAGACATTCGGACGCACTGTCCCGGCGAACCCGATGCAATCTTACCAAATGGAGCGCTGATAAATGATCGATAGCCGAAGCCGGTTATCACCGCCCGCGCCGGCCCGAGACTTGTTATCGGCTCAAAGATGCAGGTAGCACCCAAACAAAACCTATCAAGTGAGAGAGTTTATCGTGAGCGCCGCTATTTTCGTGCCCCGCGTTTCACCTGAATAACAGATATTCATCTCTCTCTCTTCCTCGCACTTGAATCGCCACTCGAGTCAATATTTACCGGGCGAGCATTGATTCCTATTGAAATGCATCTTTGACCCCTGGCTCCGGGAAGACGCGCGAACCACGTCAGAGTAGTCGTAGCTCAAGTGTTGCGCGAATTTCGCTCTATCGCCAGCGGCGCCTGATAAGCCACGGGATTTTTCCGGTGCCGATTCTTTCGCACGGACTTGAGAATTGACGTCTTTCGAGTGTGATGACTTTCAATCGATACTCATTTCTTGTTGTATTTGTTGGAGGGAAATGCAGGACAATTGTTGTGTATTGTTAGCTTATATGTATATGAATATAGGCGGGGCTGGGGTTTATCCTGTGCATAAGTAATGGGACATATTTATTATGAATAAAGAAAGAGATTATTCTATAGAATTGACCGGTTGTTGTTCCGGGGTTCGGATTGGTAAGATGTAAGATAGAGATGTGAATGGAAAGAGTTAAGAATATCTTGGATGAAGAATCACCTTGAGCGGACGATGTTTACTGCAGAGGGGCCAGATAACGAAGCACCTCCAGCAGGACTTGCTCCACGACGCTCGCTTGAATCTCGTGGAAAAGTGTCGACTTGACGTCATCGAGTGCTATCGGCCGGGCCGTCGAGCGCTAGGTAAATCGATTACGTCCACTTAGAGTAGAGAGCGCGGCGACCTCCGGGGAAATCACAGACTCCGCGATCTTCTATCACCCTCGCACTCTTCCACCATCTCCTCATCTCCTCATCTCCTCATCTCAACCCGGCGAATCTCACTCTCGGCGCGACTCCGCCGCTAAACTCCTCATTTCGAGTGAGGCGTCGGCTTCGACGGGAGATCGAGCACCGGTCGCCGCCGAGCGAAAGAGCGAAAGAGCGAAAGCCAACTGATCGGAGGCTCGCGTTATCGCGAAAAAAAAGCGGCGGCGCTTGCTAAATGGGCGGCGATTAGCACTGGCCAAACCGATAGCTCGCAGGAGACTGGCTTACTTGCCCGGCATAAATAGGCGTAGCGTGTGTGTGCGCGCGTAGATGGCCGCGTGTGTGTCGATGCTCCCTCACGGGAGATGATCGTGCACAGCCGAGTGCGCAACTAGGTATTTGTTGACAGTTGCCAAGCTCGCTGCGATTTCGGCCTACAGGCAACGCACTCGATGCGTGCCTGTGTATCGGCCGAGCTCGATGACCGAGTTACCCTCATTCCTTCAATAAGCATCGATCCCATTCGCTTTTTCCTTCTTACAAAGCGCCTTCGCAATGTTTATTTACATACATCCATTCGCCTGTCGTAGCGTCATTTATTCGCGGCGATGATCCCACTGAATAATTGCTCATTCACATTGGGACACGCGCGAATCGCTATTTCGGTCACTACTAAATCGCGTCCGAGTTTAATCGTTTAATTCATTTCTCCGAAGGTAATTAGTATTTTAGTACCTACTCACGCATTTCATTAGTCATTAGTCATAAAAACAGTTCCTCTCCAATATCAATTGATTCCACTAACACTAACTAACTTAGTGGATTTAATTGATTGTAATTGCAACTTTATAATTCCGCTGAAGCAGTAAAGAAGAGGAGGACGCTAAGAGCCGTCTAGTCAAACAGAATCCGATTTCCACTCCAACGAATCGAGGACAGATGCGCCGCGGACTCGGCGAGAGGGCAGCGCGTTACGTAATGGCCGATCTCCAGGCGATGATTCGCAATGTTTGCCCGGGGCATTATTACAATTCGAGCATGTTTGCCCGCTCGCCGGGTCGCCGGGAACGGGCTCTGCCTATTGTACAAAACAGATGAGTAAGCAAGAGTGGCCGTATCACCGGGACCGTACGGAAACGCTCTTATCGGACGCGAGAGAGTGGCATCCTGGAATTTCTGTCGGCGTCGATAGGCGAGTGCTGGACACTCGAGATACGTCCCCGAATCTGCCCTCCCAACTGGCACAACTGGCATAAAAATTCGACACTAACGTCGGGGATTAGTCAGACGCTTTCAAGAAAAACAGGGGAGGAGATATCTCGGTGGGTTCTCCGAGCGGCGCAGCTGCGAGCTCGCGCCGACTTTACGAGGCTTCTTTGACGCCGGGGATGAAAGGATTTCTCGGGGCGGAACTTGTTCCGGCGGCGAGTTTCCTCGAAATGGAGCGAGGCTGGAATCACACATGTTACGGGGTCACTAGTGCCAAGTTAAACGTTACTTAACCGACGCGTAAGTCGTTTAGCGGCCGATAATACTGGTCGGCTCGAGTAATAAACACCGGGAGCCCGCGGAGCGATCGCCGATAAACAAAAAGCGTGCATCTGCTGGCGGTACTTTTTTCGGAATCATTTATCAGCGTTACTTGCGCTCGAGTGTACTTACTCTCCTGTCTGCCATGATTCACCGAGATAAATCTGCCGGGAGCAACAGCCGTCTACCGCGCGCGCTCTCCGCTCTGCCCCCGCGAGCCAGTTTAATTTATCGCCGCTTATTAGTCCCGCGGTAATTAAAGCGAATTCCGCGGCGACACGACGGAATTACGTGTCAACGGGGCCGCTGGGATTTTTCCCCGCTCATTTCGAATAAAGCGTCGGGCGTCGGGCGATCGCAGTTATTCGGGGTGTTTAGGAATTAGGGATAAACGGGCATCGTCCTGGGTTAGGTAGATTCGCGCAGGATCGATGTATCGGGCGAGGCGAGCAGTCCGCGCAACCCTTGGTGACCCAGTTTTCCAGCGCCGCCAAGGAAAGTGCAACCGCACGATCTATTGTGCGGTCGCGGCTCGGCGCGAGCTCCCGAGACGAAAGTCCGCCTGTAAATGTAAATCAGGCTGCAGCCTCGAGACGAATAAAAAGCCGTCTCTCCCCTCCATCGTCAACACCTAGTACCTATTCCCAGACCTCCCACCTAATTTCGTTTACCAAAATAAATCCGTCTTCGACTGCGCCAGGCTTAAGCCCCAAAGTCCTATTGCACCGTGCGCGCAGTCCCGGTGATAGATGGTCGGATTATAGTCGGCGTCCGAGCGACGTATTGATCAGCCACCTTTCAACCGGGCAGATTCAACTGCGACGAGCACTTGGCTGGTTAGGTCGCCGCTTGTTCTTTGTAATTGGCGGCGAGTAAAGATGCGAGTGGAGGCTGAGAGGTTCGGGTGAGGATAAAGTGTCGGTGGCGCCGTCCGGTGCTCGCCGAGGGAACCTCGGCCCATCGGTAATGCAGTGAACTGCGCTGGGGAGAAGAGGATAATTCTACTCGATAATAAAGGGAGTTGCGACACTTTCTTATGACCGGCACTGTTCTCCGATAGATTATCGCCGTTCTTAGGGGGCTAGTGGAAGAAGGGATACCTACCGAGTACTCGAGGTTTCTTTCGATTGCCGCCGCTCAACGGTATATCTAGGTGCGGAGGTTGCCGGAAGCAGAGCGGCCGAAGGGATATCGGAGACGAAGGCGAGCAGAAAGCGATCTATCAAAGGCACGTTCGTTCCTGATAGTTGATCCGGGCGAGATAAATCAGCGCGGCAGCACGCTCGCAGCTATGAAAAACCAGAAACGGGGTTTCGAAGATTTAGGGCAACCCGCTTCCGCACGAGGTGAATGGGAGAAAAGGGGTGGAGGAGCCATTGTTCCCCCAGTGTGCCGGACGCATTTTCCGAGGGTGATTATATTTCTGCTCGGAGTGACATCAACAAACGCCACTCTCCCAAAACAATGCTTCACTCCCCCCCTTTCCACTCAACTATCTCTCGCTCTTACCCTCGCTCCTTCAACTACCCCCGTTTCTCCTTCCCTTTGGGGCCTTTGCGCAACTACTAAACTACTACGCAGTAAAAGTGTAAAACCTCGCCGAAGCCGAGGAAAAAGGTTCAAGGAACCCGCGCGCGCGGCTCCGTCCGAAAATAGGTCCATTACAGGAAGCTCGCCGGCTCTAAAAGTGCGACGAGTCCAAAGTCTAAAGTGCAGAGGAATTTTAGGGCGCGCGCGCCCGCGCGCTTTGTGGCTGCTGACTTTAGGGGTAATAAATCGGAGTTCTCGCGGGCCGATGTCGCACGAGCCGATCATAGATCAATCGGAACCCTTGGCTTTTCCTTTCTATTTAGGGACCGCGAGCACGTCCTGCGAGCACGTATCCCCGCAACGTCGCATTCACATAGGGACATCACGAGTTTACCGGGGATTTTCCTTCCCCGACGACCATCGCCGAGCTTTATGTGTATACGGAGTGGCCTGCCCGTTCTCTTTCGCCGTTTCGCCGTTTCGCCGTTTCGCCGGTTAGAGCCAAGCATGGATTCTATGTACTTCCCAATTCTTCGCGGCTGCTCGTCGGATACTCTTTCACCCTTGGCTCCAGCCGAAGACAAACTTACCGGCGAAATACAGTTTGTCGTGTTTACCAACACGTCTCACGTACGGAAGATTACGATTTTTGTCCAACGCTGATTATTAGAAAGTCGCGCGACTCTCTGCAATACTAATATTTATTTAGATACGACATTTCTCGTCCGATTGAAAAATGAGATTCTATAGTGAAAAAGTGAACTGGTAGTAAAAGGATTGAGCACACTGCTGGAAAATCAATGGCGCAGTACAGACGGAAAGTAACAGCAGTGAACCGAGAGTGGAACGAGAGAGTCCCGTCGGCGAAGAGTGGGCGAAGGGAAAAAGCATCTAATGCCAGATCTATAGAGGGATCGAAGTGAAGATCGGGTTCCTCTTTCCCTAGATGGACCCGGCAAGTAAAAAGCACCTGCTATCCACCCTGCACGATCGCTTACCCCTGAAAGGTCATGGAACTATAAGCCGACCAGTCCAGGTGAGCTCGCACTCGCACCCACCAGCCGCTTCGCCGTGAGAAGCACGAATTTCCCCGACGCACCGCAAACAAGCCGTTTCAGTCTTCCACGCTCTTTCCTCCCGACATTTTCTCCCTCGGCCGTCTAATGCGATCCCGGGCGAAGGGCGGTGCCGGGGGAAACGCTCAGGGGACGTCGACACGCGTGACTTTTCGTCGACAGAAATTCCCAGGGCGCCAAGTGCGACAGCTGCGAGCGATGGGAGCAAGTTCGCGCAGACACCAAGGAAGCGGGGGCTGCTGCTAAGGATTTCCCCGCATAACAGTCATTGTCGACTCGATTATGGATGGTTAAGTCTGCTTTCGACGCTTCGCAGATGCTCGGCATCCTGCGGCGTACCTTGCAGTCTTGTACAATGCACGGACCGGGGCAAAATGGACCTTTCAACTAAAAGTGCCGTAACAATTACTCCCATGCCATTTCTCCATCGTGTTCCTTTTTTATTCTTTCCAAGTTAGTAAGTTACTATCAGTGGTGCAAGGTGAATCGCTGGAAAGGTCTTCTTGGGCCAATTTGGAACTCTCCAAAATACTATGACATGTTGGAGTGGTCCGTCTTGCCCCGGTCGCCCTTAAATCAATGTACAATGTGAAAAGTATGTTGCATAGATGATCGAGTGTAGAGTGTAAACGCGTGGGACATATACCCTGTATCGATGATCGAGAATCGATTAAGTAACCAAATCGAAAAGTTAACAGGCTTATCGGCTCTGCGAGCATTTCGAATGGACGGATGCCCACGTGAAGCCCCGAGTGGGCTCTGCTCGAAGTGGAAGGTGCTCGCCGAAGAAACGAGCCCCTCTCCACACCACTAATTTCGTTATCGTTGCTACACTCTCATACACGTCCCTTATCTCTCCAAGCTTATTATCGCGATGACTGGCGAGCCTCGGAAAGAAATCTTTCCTCGCGGGCTCTGCGCTACTACACGATACCCGTGACTCACATCGACGGGCGAAATTGATGAATGAGATCATTCGTTACGCGGGAGATAAGGCACTGACTTGATCAAACTAGAGCTCTTCTCTGCTAATAGCCTCAATAGCAACCAAGCAACCACGAATCTCACCATTCAACACTCCATACACTTGGAATGAAAACCTTTCCTGGTAGAATCTCGAGTCGCGCGCAAGTTTCGCGAGCCTCTTAAAAATTCCCAGGGAGAAAATTGCGTGCTTTCTCGGTGCTCGCCGATGCGATTAGAGTCTCGGAAGCGCACTCGATAAAATCGATATCACTCCCTGAATGAGAGCCGGTGGGTTTCTATACATAGCTGCAAGTGTAAATATAAAACTCAGGTATTTGCAGGCTTCGACGACGCTAAAGGACTGCAGGAGCGTCGATTTAATGCGAGGCCGCGCCCCAATAGCCAATATTCCCCTTTGCGCATTTAGATGCAGCGGATCCCAACTTTTGCTCGGAGCGCCGCCCGGAATATGGAATATTCGAGGTTCATCGATAATCGGCCGACTATTCCAGGATCGACATCGACGGTGAATCGAGGGCCAGAGTTTCACTCACTTGGATCTCGAGCAGCAGCTCGGTCTTCTTCCTCCGAATGTCGATGAGAATCTTCTGCTGCTCGGGCGTCAGTTCTGCGAAAGGAGAATAGGATGAATCAGTGGCGGAATTGGAGCGTGTTTTCGACTCGCGCTCGACTTAATCATCGACGAGCGCGTCGCGTTGGCCAAGTATCGAGGGCGGACAGTTGTGCTCTATGCTCTCGGCGAAATTGCGGCTCAAGCCTGCTGGAAAGTGTTGCAATGCTTGGCCTATCTATTTATTGGCGGCGCGTGTCGAGTGCCGCGAGTGCTACGCTCGCCGATAGCGCACGTAACTGCAATTTTCCGTGGCGCTTCGATTGCCACCGCTGGTTTTAACTCCGGTCGTTTTATGAGTACATTGACTGTTCTGGCCGGGTTTGTTAGAATAGCGTTTCTCTCCATTGCCAACAATCATTCAATTTAATTGATTGACGATTCGCTGATATAATCGTTTATGCAAAAGATTTCATGAGGTTGGAAATATCCTGCATGTTTTTACAGAACGTACCGTGATCGCACATATCCAATACAACTCCCAAGCCCTCAACGAGTGAACCAGTGAAAGTTTCACCAAAATCGTTTTACACAAGTCAACCTTAAACACTTAAATATCAGCAAATTTAACTTAATTTAACTATAAAGCAACACTTAAATATAAACGAACAATTCAATCTCAATAATAAAAGATCGTATTAGCCCGCGGGAGAATATTCGCACAATACATCGCTCAACTATCATTTAGCACAACCGGAGATACAAGTCGACGCAAGCGAAGCGTGCAGGACTGTAAAAGCGAGGAATCGCGCTGATCGGGCGAGATTGATAAATGATGCCGAGATTGATCGAGCGACGGACAACCGGTCGGGCTGGTAATCAGCATTTCGAGAGAAGAGTGCATCCTCCGGGCGGCGACGGTAGTGACGGTAGTGACGGTTCGGGGAAGGGAGTCACTCATTAGGAGCAATTTAGCGAAAGGCCTAAAAATAGGCCTCTCAAATTAAGGCTGGGGTCGCGCGCCGCCGCCGCCGCTGACGCACTCGATCGCCACGCGCAATGCCATTAGATGTCGAAGGGGAACAGTCAATAGACAACCGCTTTTATTGCGAACACCTTGAACCCCTTTCGAGATAATGCGCCGGTTAGTCTCCCTTGGTGGGTCCGATCAAACAACAATCTCTGACTGACTCTGCTGATTAGCGCGATACTCGGGCGTTGAGGGAGACTGTCGATTGGCAGGTTTCTGACGTGAATTTGATATGTAAATGAAAAGTGGAAGGGTATAAATGAATTTTTATGATTATGTCGGTGAGAAGTGATTCACCTGAGTTTGAATCAGGCTGACTCAGCTCTGTCTGCGACCAGTTTTAATTGGTCACGTTTGTATATTATGTTTTGTGCAGAATGAAAAATATAATTTTTAATATATGTATGGGACGTGGGGAAGTGTACAAGTGTAATTATACAGCGTTCGGCATTTCTAATATCAAATGGTACCAATAATAGAAATAATTCCACATCGAATGCGAAGGGAAGATTAAAAGGCGAGTGACTCACCCTGTACATTAAAATGATTAACAAGCTATCTACAGTAACGTACAATTCAAAAGCAACCAAATGAACCATACACAAAATCAATCGGCACAAACTTATGACGACCGATCCAATGAACTGACAAGTTACGCAATTCCGATAATTGCATAAGTCGCGGCGGCCTGGAGCGTACACGTGGCCGGTGAGCAATGCGTTAATATTCCATCGCGCTGCGTGACTAACTAGGAATCCGGCCGAGCGACGGCATCCATACAGAAAGAACTACATACACACACGCCGGGCGGCAACTCAGTTACGGTATTCGAGCGCGCAATCAAACTATGAAACAACGCGATGAAGAGCCCAGCGTTGCCCATATTTCACTCATGTAAATACAGTAAAAGAGAGGGCAGTGGAAAACAAGGTGCGCACGCAATTAGCAGGCATTGAGTGGCCGGGCGGCCGGCGCGGTAGGAATGACTGGCGGCCTGGGATAGGCGTCAGGTGTTGGGGCGCGCGAGGGTTAAGATCGTGAGAATATCATAAGCGAGAGGGGGGGAGAGTTGGAAAAGCGTAGGGAAGGAATGAGGAACTTATGCCGCGTCGTGTTCTCGCACGCAGTCGTACGGCCGTACGGGGCATCGAGTAAGGAAGCGGCATGAGCCATTCATAGAGGCTGGTAGCACCTGCGGTTCGCGTCGTGACGGTGTATACCGTATGATCCCCCTCATCGCTCACCCTTTCCCACTCCGTCTGCCCTCTCGCTCCCACTCACGACCCTCGCCGAGGTTATGTAATTCGAACGGGTACGCTAACCTTTTCCCTCTCACGATGAACGGAAAGGCCGAGCGCGGGTTAGGCTAGGTTACGTGCCCGAGCGGAACAATTAGAAACTGTTGCTCCGTGAATGCCACGATCAATCGCGCCGGCTCGACACCCGTCGAACCGCCGCTCGTGTCTCGTGTCCACCCTCTGCTCCGATTCTTATCGAGAATAATCGATCGCCAGCGATCGATCGAGCTTTCTTGGAATCAATCGTAAATCAACACGCGGCTAATCCGAGGAACTTCGGCAATTCCGCACTTACGAAATGCAGTATCTGATAAAGGTGTTGATAAGCGAGGGCTGCGATTGTTTGTTCCAATTTCACTGGCGATCGAGAGGCGAGACAGAGTTGGAGAGAGAAGGGAATCTTGAAATTGAGATCTAGGTCGGCGTAGTGACACTGTTACGCAAAGCACATTTTCGTCAAAGTGCGCCGTGTCCTTGCAGTGGTTTCCCAAAGTAACTGATACTCCATTGCACGCATAGAGCGTGGTAACGCGATAGTCGCATTTCCGCGTCGACAGCACAACAGAGCGCATTCTACGCGCGAGCGTCCAAACAAACAAACAAACGTGAGCCATCGATGCCCTCGCCACTGCAACCACCAGACACACGAGCTCCCGTGCACAATCACTGTGCAAGTTCAAAGATACAAGTTCAGTAAGCTCGATTACCGAGTGCAGAGAGCATTAGCGAAGCCCCGACGGAAAGCCGTGACGGTGAATGGGGCTATTGCGGTGTCTTGGAAATGCCAAGCGTCACGGTATACATAGGCATCCTGATTAACCGACTAGAGGAGTGCACGCTCGATTGGCTTGTAAAAGGTTCCAGTGGTTCCAGTGGGATGCTGGACCTTTACTGACAGATCCGACCAGCACTCCTACCAGGCCGCGGCTCCTCCAACCTCCTCGGGCCATAGGCCAACCGAGCCACGAGTTATCGCAGATGCAACCGAGCATTTTCGATCGGCAGAGAGAGAGATTTCGTTTTGTTTACGGCGTGCGAGAGCAGGGAAGCGCGAGGGCGCGTGCGCTCTCGCCAAGAGCAACCAGATCTCTGGCAGGCTGCCCTTCGCTCGCAAGCCGCTTTAATCATCGATAGAGAGCATTTCTTACCGGTTGTCCCGAACTGGTCGACCTGGTGACCACCGGAATTCACTCCCGCACCCCCCAGACCGTCCAGATCCTGCCACATCGCCGCGAAATCGGAGTTTCCGGACACACGCGCGCACAGGATCACCCACCTTCACTCGAGCGGCGCCATTTTCACTGTGTGTACTGAACGAACTCTTCCCCCTCTCTCGAGCGCAGGACCACGCCGATTGCTTCGCCCTCTGGACCAATCTCGACGAGCTGCAGCAAGCTTAAGGGAGACGCCGCAGTGGCGCTGGAGTCGAATTCCGCGGGTCAATGCGGCCGGGAAAATATTGTCGTCGCGCGTCGCGCGAGCGGCTTGGGGAGATTGGAGCAGATTGACGCGACGATTGGACGTGGGTGGCATCTAACAGGCACGCGGGGAACCAATAATCGAAATTGGTAACATTTGAATTCGAGGACTGCGCATGGTATAGAATACATAGATGCATTCAATAAATACACCTAGTGTGCTGTTCAATGATTCAATAATCATCTATATCAATAATCACTATACTCTGTGAAGACGTTTGCAGTTGCAGTTTTGCTTGATACTAACGAAGCTTTGTTAGCGTAATCGAATCCGAATGGAAAGCATCTACCGAAGCAGTACGTGACTAGGAGATAATATGCTCGTCGCCGGCCGAGTATCTGCTGGCATTGCGTGGTTTTTGATACACGATGCGATAAGTTGAGTAACGTGGAAGGTCTGTTCCATTTGTTAAGGAGGGGCCGGAGCTATTTCAGACTACTCTGAAATTAAGCTCCATTTAGAATTCACCCGCATTGGCGGAGGTCTGTTGTGCAATTGGGCGTAGTCGAAGTCGAATATAAAGCAGTAGATATCGAACAGTGGCGAAGGTATTGATTCCACATCATGTCAATTATTTCTCCGAGCCAATTACCTGCCATGCATTCTTCATGCCCCATATTCTATGTATGTTTGTGCAATGAGCGCCCAAATAGACTGCTGCGGTAAATGTTGTAAATACCGAGGGAGAGAGAGAGGGAAGCAGGCATGCACGTGCTGACGAGGAGGAGCTTGCACGCGATCTGCGACGCGAAACGCTGGATTTCCCGCTGCCGACCGTGACAATAGCAAGTTTCCGTGCTCGATGCAATTACACCATTCATCGATTCAACACACCGCGCTACTGGATTGCATGTCTTGGAGGTAAACGAGAATTACTCGAGCCCTCCAGGAATAATTGCGTCCTGCGCGGCAGCGTAATGCGGGGGAGGCGCATCGCACTTACATTTATGATACGTCGCTGCTCCGCCGGGAATGAATGCCAACTGGGAGACCTAAACGCATGCGATACGCCGATTATCTTAGTGCAACTATGCATAATGCACGATGAGCGCTTCACGGGTTTCGCTTTACTTGGATTTCTCGCTGCGAAGTAGGGAAAGAGATTGAGATTGAGATCGATTTATTTTATGTTGTTGGTTTTGTGTTATTGATTTATCTTAAACTTGACGTACTATTCCGTCCGTGGAGTTGTATAAAATCTGATACCTTTTGTAATCATAGAGAATTAGTGCTTCGTCGCGTTCACCGTCCGAAGCGGAAACTGTGACGATTAGAATCGGTCACCGTCTAATTTCTTCCGGGCTGCACGGAAAATCGAGCGAGCCAGAAAAACTAGGTTTCCGTGGCGACATAAAAATGTGCATAGTATATACAACGAGCGAAGCCGGTATTGTCCGATGGTTTTATCACTGCGCCGTGGGTTTACATAAAGTGTTTTACGACCCCCTTATTAGTAAATGGTTGCGCGATTGCTATCGATGCGTGTCGTGCTAAGACTTCCTTTCCGCGTCCTATCGCGAATCCACACCCATGTGTGTGCGACGCGTTTGTGCAAGGATTTTTTCACCGCGTTATCCCCGTTATCAATAGTTCTTCAGTAAAGCGCAGATGGGAATAAGAATTTTTCTGTACGAACAACCCATTATCTATCACGTATCTACAAGTCTATCAGGAGCATTCGATGGATTCTTGGAAATGCATTATCGCGTGTCCGCTTGTTGTTACAGGACGATGCAGGCCATGGAAAGAACCCGTTCTGTGAAAGAGAACGACGAGGCGTCCGCCACCCTATGGCCTGGTGGTGGACACCCCAACTCGGCGGCTACTGGTTGGACGCTCCTAGTGCATGGGGCTTGCAGGGGTTGGCATCCACCTGCACTCCTTCCGCAGAATCCATAGACCCCTCGACTTTTCGGCAGCCATGCACACTCTAATAGACCAGACATCCATACACAGATGTCCGCGACACATATACCGCGCGACTAAGACTCGACTGACTCGACGGGGAAACGCATGCGCTCCTAAACAGGCTCGAGCGTCCCTGGAGTACGCGTAGTAAACAGCGAGGCTTAGTCGACAAAACGATACTGGCTCTGATGCTGGCTCCGAGCACGAGTCGCTCTCGGAATCAACTCTAAGACCGTTTGAGAAATCGTCTTCCAATAAGCTGGTGACTTGTAATTGGCCCTCGCGTGGGCAGAGCGAGGCGCGGGCGGCGGTGCCGGCAGTGTAGAGAACGAAGCGCGATCGTTACTACCCCTTGGAAGAGGACTCCGAGTGAAAAACGGTCCAATCGATCGGGCGAGAATTCTCCGCGGGATTGAGCCCTCGACGTCTCGAAGGTGGATGATCCGGCGGCGTGGACCGTTTGATCGGATGAGCCAAGCGGAAGGATGAGGATGCGGGGAAAGTGCGATAAGCATTGGCAGCCGAGAATCTCGGGGGTCTGCGCGGCCGCCCGTGCCAGGAGGAGTTGCGGGCGGTAGTGTTGGCGACGAGATAGAAACGCTTGCAATCGCTACGCGGAGTTGGACGAGTCGGCGATAATGCCTCCGCAGACGCATCCTGCGGATAGTTGATTGCATCGCTGAGTCGCGACGGGAACACTCGGGGAACCTCCGCTTTAACGGCTCCTCTCTGCCGCCCGTCAAACGCACTCGTCTTCCCAGCTGGCTTCTTCCGAGTTTCCACCCTTAGAGAGAGAGAGAGAGAGCATCTGGCACCTGGCAGCGGATCCAAGTATGTTGTTACCGAGTAACGTACAAGGGTGAAAATCGTGAATGTGAATTGCGTTGTATGATGTTTGGTTTGGAAATGTCCAAGTTGTGTATATGTTGTGCCGGGTAACCGCTTTGCTTTAGATTTTCTTTAAAGTTTGAGAGAATAATATTTATAATATAATGCGAGTTTTAGTGGACTTGAGCGTTTCCGCGGTATTGAAGTTTGGAATGGGCAGTTTCTTCGTCGGGCACCTTTGTAATTAATTATAACCGCGTATACGTAGGTCTTGTGTGTGTTAAGGATCGTTACAAAGCAACGGTCACGCTAGGCCAATCGTTGATTTTCGATAATATTGTCCGAGCACAACTACCTTCACCGGGTGACAAGAGCGTGCGGTTCTCGTCATTCTTGACGCAATTTCACAAATTGTACATAGCAACCCCCGAACAAGTGTACACACACACAGGACGCTCGCCATTCTCGTCGCAAGTTTATCAACCGCACATAGCAACCCCCGAGCCCGAGCAAGTGGTGTCCGGCGTCGAGCCGTCAAGTAGAATGAGACGCTGCGCCAGCGGGCGGCGTCCGATCTCCGCCGCGGCTCGCGGACCCTGAAATAGGTAGCCTTGCCGGACGAATGTCAATGCACCGTTGAATCATAGTTGCGACGGCATCGAATTTTAGATGAGCGCGGCCAGAACAGGGGCAATGGGGCGTCGCCGCCACTATCCATTTAATTGCTTGGCCGCGATAGCGTATCAGGAGTCAAATGCACGCGGAATGACGGCAGATATCGCATTTCTTTTGCCGCAGAAGGACGAAGGGGGAGAGACCACGATGGGCGCCGCTGACGCGGTAAGATGAACCGCTGTGAGCTGACGCTGATCGTCGCGGAACTCGAAACACCAGCGGTAATCGGGTGACCTAACACCGGGATCAGATAGAAGCCTACGAAAATGAAGAAGAGATTGCTACTCGGCTTTATCTGCGCCATCCTTCTCTTTATACTGATGATCTCGACGGACAGTGATTTCGTGCAGCGGGTGGCTCCTTTCCTCGACTCGCCCGATTCCGGCATCGCATGCTACGGCGAACCCAGCCACATTGACACTCTGCCCCACTTGGAGTCGGATTCAGGTATACCAGGGAATCCGCTTGCGTGTCAAAAGCACATCACATAAGCCTGGGACGTCACACATCAAGTCTCCCTCTGACACTGAAATAAGAATCTAGTTCATAAATATCTCCGATTACATCTTTACTTTCGAAAGCGTCCGAGCTTTTCATAACTCAATTTCCCAAGAGGCGCATAGAGCGGCGCCCACCTGTTTCGCCTATGACCCACATGTCCAGGCCGAGAATAGAAATCAGTGCTCTAGAGCCTCGAACAATTTGCACGTGCCGGCATGTAGGATGTCAGTTTCATAATGAATGATATCACCGCGTCACCAACAAGGAAAATTAGCTCACCGCTGATCGATGATGAATCAACGATCGAGAGACGCGCGAGAAGATGATCGAGATAGCGCCTTCCATCAATAGCTAGGGCGTTTGCTTTTATGCGTATGCACTGCCAACTGATAACAAGAGACATTGATATCCAGGCTTAAATCTTTATTGCTTTACCGAGAAAGTCTATAATATTTCCTGCGGCTATAAATTTCAAAGGCGGCACTGCCGCGCCCTACGACGCCAATTGGTCCTTTTAACTTGAACCCAGTCATGTGGTCCGAGCCTTGAAACGCACGGCAAACTATATTGGCGCGAGCTTCCATTGTCAAGAGTGTTTCATTATTATCTTGTTAGTACTACGAGAAAGTAGGACAGAAGTGAGATTATCACGACGAACGAAACAATAGTTGATTTGTATTCCGGGAATGACTCGCCTTTCGAGTTTCGAGTGATTGACGAGTCCGCGGCATAGCAAGTGGCGAACCGGTAAGGCGGAAATTGAATCCTTCGAGCGCTAATTCGAGTCGATGGTAATCATCGTATCGAAGGATACGCGAGTAATAGATAATCGGCTGAGTGTAAGAATAATATCATGCAAAGGTTGCGGATAATTGTACGAGTCAAGTTCGCAGGATGATATTTCGAGTTTTGCAAGAGAAACATGCGGATGACCGGAGTGAATTTCTTTCAGAAGCCAATGGTCCGATTCGAGGTAAAAACATCTTCTTCCACGAGACCTCATGCTTCGGCGAGGAAGGTTTGCTCCTGAACGCGCGGCAAGCGTGCGCCGTGGAGTCGGCGGCGCGCATGAACCCCAACATCAATGTCTACCTGTTGTTCCTCTCGAACGCGAAGATCTCCAACAGATCGCGCGAGATGTTCAACCAGCTCTCGACTTACCCGAACGTCAAAATCCGCCACATCAATCCGAACCAGTACGTGGAGAACACGCCCCTGGACGAATGGTACGCCAGCGGCACCCTCAAGAAGAGCAAGTGGCCTAGGAATCACATGTCCGACATCCTGAGATACCTCACGCTCTGGAAATACGGCGGAATCTACTTGGACCTCGATGTCGTCGTGACGACGTGAGTCCACTGGGTCAATCGCACCCGTTGCCACTCGAAAACGATCAGAATTGGGGGCAGAGAAATCCACCGGCTGAAATTCGAGCCTCTTGTTGTCTCTGCTGTGATAGCCAATTGTGTTGATATTGTTTCACGCGCGCGGCTGATTGTTTACGTAGGGCTACAGTACGTCGGATGTCGGAGGTCGGTATTGGTTTCTCAGACGAATACCTGTATACGCCGTCCGATGACACTGTGCGTAAGTGCCCGACACCCGACATCCGACACACTGTCGAAAGACCCTGTGCTCCACGATCAAGTTGGAGTGTTGGCTTCCAGGGCTGGGCCGGTTTGTTTAGTTGAGATAAACAAAGGGGTAGTATAACTATGTGGCGCTCATACAGTTGGGGCTAAGCGCGGTTATAGTCATCTTATCGCGGGTTACTTAAAATACGTCCTCCACAGATCCCTCGAGGGTCTCTCGAATTTCGCTGGAGCCGAAGATTGGGACGATGTGGCCGCCGGTGTTATGGGCTTCAGCGTTACGACCTTCGGCAGATACGTCGCCGACTCCTGCGTTCGGGACTTAAAAAAGAACTTCCGTGGTGACGTTTGGGGCAACAACGGGCCAGGGGTTATCACAAGGGTATTACGAAAGATCTGCTCCACCAAATACGTACGTATCTCGGAAGCGGCGCACTCGGAAAATTCGTTAAAGTTATGGTGGTTGTGAGATTTTGAAATTAAATGGATTATTTTATAATTCTCATTAAGTTAATGTACATCTTGCATTAATTTGAAGAGTGAGGGTGATTTAAATGATTAAATTAATCGTTGCAGAAATTCATGTTGTTATCAAATCGTCAAAAGGGTGCGCGATTCTAATCTCACAGTCCAGCACTGCTATTTATTTATTTCCAATGCACATGAAAATAAATGGAAGCCTTTTCGCCAGACGCGCGACATGACAGCAGGACGTTGCCGGGGCTTCCGTGTCTATCCGCCGTCGGCCTTCTACCCGATTTACTACAAGCATTGGAAGAAGTACTTCGAGACTAAGGACAGGAACGCGACGATGGCGGTTCTGGCGAAAGCTCGCGCTATACACGTTTGGAACAAGCTGAGCAAAGGGGAAAAGGTACACGTGGACAGTAGCGTACCCTACGCGTTGATCGCGCGCCAATTCTGCCCGAAAGTCTTCAGGAACTGTGGACCAGTTTTCTGAGCGCACTTGTAGATCTCGGCCTTATGGTAAACTTCTAGCAATTCTCAAAGAACGAAACAGTCCCATGAAAACACATCCGCTTCAATATTTTGTAATTCGAAATTATGTCATACCAGCGAACAGGATCATTGCAGGACATCCGTGTGTTTGGCCTAACTTGTCGATTATGTACCATCTGTGCTGTATCTCAGAAGATCTGACTTTGCACAAGATGCCCCGATGGGCGCTAAGCCGAGGATTCCAGGGTCCGAGTCACATGTATTGTTACAAGCTTAAAATGTCGAACAAGCAATAATATGCAATCGTACAAGCGTTTTCCATGAAAGGGGTGAGGGTATGCGGGGCTCCTTCTACGCTTCCTGCTCTATGTCATGCATACCTTTCGCATTTTCTAACGTAAGGTAGATAGACGGGTGAACACAAAGTCTGTGGTGTGCAGTGCATTGTATTGTTTATTGCGAGGTTCAACGAACCGTTCGACACTGCGATTTTCTCTGTGAAATTAGATAAGCCCGAGCACAAATTGTTCGCTTCCGTCAAGAGTTGTGTGTGTATGTGTGTGCAACCGTGTGTACACGCCTCGAATAATTGGAACCTTCAGTGATAAAGGTCTGACACTGGAACTATTGGTTATTTACATCTTGTTCTTCTTTCTACCTGCGGCCGCACGAGTGCGAGCACCTTTTCGATGTTTACTGGAACAGCTTCTGCGAAGAGAGATGTCACTTCGTAAAATCGTTACTTGTGATCTCAACCAAGCATACCCACCGAGCGCCGGTCTGTTTTACGGTCTCCCATCGACCACGCAGTTGGCCGTTATCGACTACATTTGGACTATCGCGAATGCAAAAAAGGAATTGTGACTGACAAATAAGTATACACTTTGTAACGTAGAGTGAACCCCGTTCATTAACCTACATACGGCGCGCTGGGAAAGAAAACTTTACAAGAGAATCAGGCAAATTCATACGCTTACGAAAAATGTTCAAAATTCGCGTGCAACGTTCGATCGCAACCGCTCGAACTTTATATACCACCGACTAGAGAAATGTCGCCGGTCACGAAGGCGCGTACTAAGCTACTATAAAGTGTGTTACCGAGAGTCTTACACATGTACCGTTTTTGGACACGCTATGTTTTTACATAAAGAATCAAGAAACTTTAAAACTTGCTGAATGAATTCTCCTCCAGCCCGATCCTTCCTATAACAACAGTATTATCGATTTACTGTAAAGTGCTTCCTGAAGCAGATGGAAAGAGGAAGTCGTACAGGTGGCGGAATCATGAACTAGCCTCGTCTTCACTATAGAAACAAATTTTGGGTCAGGGGCTCGGAGGCCCGAAACATGGCAGGATCCCAGGTGCGATGCCCAAAGCGTCCAGATCCCAATGATCGTGTGTCCGAAAACAGGCTCCGCTGGTATGTATCAGTGATCTACTTCGTACAAGGGGAACTGAAAACTGCGCATGCTCGACAAGCGTTCCCCACTCCAGGATGCCTGCGCCGAGGCATAAAATTCATTTTTGAATTTCTTTAACAATTAAACTCACTAACTTTCTAACGATAACTCTTGCACATACAAAGCGTGTAGATTGAAGATTTATAAATATCTCGTACAGATGATTACTTTCAAAAGAATCTAATAAAAGTTAGCGTTTCCTCTGTCGCTGCTACCGAAGCGACAGAAGATTCGAAGTTTCTCTATGGAAACCTGTTGAGTTCCTAACAGTCAACGGGATTCTTGACTGAAAATAACTGAAAATGATTGCAGTCTCAATATTGAATGTAACCTGTTAGTCCTCCTATGTAGGCGAATTAATTCTCCAGCGAGATGCACAATTAAATTTCTCAAATTCCCAGTTACTATCCATCTCTTAATTTCTCAATCTTTCCATCCAAATTCTCGGTCGACGCGTTGCGAACTGCTCGCGCGAAAGTTGCAACTAAACACAACAAGTTGACGGTGACTCATTAGGTTATATCGCGAATTATTGACATTGCACTTTCTCCCTTGATTCACCTACAATTTTCCAAAAATCTTTCAAGAAAATACAGAGTAATAACCATCGTATAATTGAAAATTGTTGGACTGGTGCGGCAAACCGAACAACAACCGGGAGACACAGGTGTCGCTTTGTGTACCGCGCGCAGGAGCGTTCGCGCGAAAGTAATAAGCGTCATTCCGCAAGTTTCCTAGACGTTTCATCGGCGTCTACGAGCCTGACAAACATTTTTTCCCCTGCGTCCTCCGGTGTTTATGAAGTTCGAGGATTCGAAGCAACCGGCCGTGAGCTGCTCTATGTCTCGGGGTGAAGCCTGCGAGCGAGCGACCCAGTGAACCTGTGAGAAAGACAGCGGCGCCGAGGACTCTCCAGTGAGCAATTGCGAGCTAAGCGAAATGTCGGAGAAGCCGAGCGGCGACGTCGACGAGGAGAATTCGGTGACGATGCTCGATGTCCTCCAAGAGGAAAACCGGCTCGAGGAGGATGCTTGCGCGGTGCTTGGAGCCTCCGACGACAAGTACTGCACCTACACCAAGGTGGGCCAGAGCCTCTAACCTGATTCTCCTTTTTCTCTAATAAACCACTAGGAAGCACGTATTTATCCAAAGGGGACCAACTTCTGGAGTTGTGGCCTTTCATCCACAATGTATAATGTACACAGTGATTATTGATCAATGATACTGTTGGTAGATTGCAGGTGCAAGTACTTGCTGACATTTTGCGATGCTTGTTTCATTTTGTGTGTAATATTGTGGTTTGTTTGTGAGAGAGTATTTGCGATGATTGCAGGGATACATCAGGCAAGCTTTGTACGCCTGTAAGACTTGCTGCCCCAAGAAGAGGGCAGCTGTCTGCCTAGCATGCAGCTTCCATTGCCACGAGGGCCATGAACTCGTTGAATTGTACACTAAGAGGCATTTCAGGTGCGACTGTGGCAACAGTAACTTTGATGGAAAGAAGTGTAATTTGGATGGGGTAAGAGGATTTTGATATGAATCTGTAAGCTGGATTTGGTGTTTGGAGCCGATTGTAGCATACTAATTTTTCTTGCAGATAAAGAGTCCTGTGAACAGCGAGAATCAGTACAACCAGAATTTTGATGGTGTTTATTGTATCTGCTCAAGACCGTACCCAGACCCTGAAGCTTCTTCGGATGATGAAATGTTACAATGTGTTGTTTGCGAGGACTGGTACCACTCAAAGGTAGTCGACTCTTGTCTTATGATGCTTCTATCACGGAGTATGTTAAATGAACATTTGTTCACAGCATTTGGAATGTGAGAAAGCAGTTCCAGCGGACAATGCATATAATGAAATGATCTGCGCGGGTTGTATGCGGACGCACGACTTTTTGTGGCGATACGCCCGCAAACACGCTGGTGAGGATCGATGTTATAAGTCGCGATTCCATTGTTGCGTATAACATTTTCATTCGTTTCAGCCCCTGGAACGACGAATCTACCTCGTGACACTGAAGATGAACCTCCGATCGACGTCGAGGGAAAGCCCGAGGGCTGCGCGATGCTCCCAAAACTTTCAACAGTACCAACAAAAGGAAGTTGCTTCTGGTCAGAGGGTTGGAGATCAGTTCTGTGTACCTGTACCACTTGTAAAGCTGTAAGGCCACTCAAACTTTCTGTCTAAGAATGTCGCTATTTGATTCTTATTTGAATGTTTCTTTAACAGCTCTATCAGGAGAAAGGTATTAGTTTTCTTCTCGACCCAACCGATAGCGTCCACGTGTATGAAGAGGCCGGGAAAATAAATAGACAAGAATCACAGTACGAGAAAGGAATGAAGGCTCTTGCCTCTTTGGGTCGGGTGCAACAGTTGGATGCTATTGAAGGTATGCTATCCAGAGATTGTGGGAATGGTTTGATAAATACTAAACATATTTTCCCCCTCAGAGTATAATAATATGAAGGAACGGCTGAAGGAGTATCTTCAGAAATTTGCGGAGAATAAGAAAGTTGTGCGGGAGGAAGATATCAAGGAGTTCTTCTCAGAGATGGAATCGAAGAAGCGTCCGAAGGTAGTTGTGCCCACGTATTGCCGCTAAGAAGAATCTCCTTTCACATGTCGGTCTCATCTTATAGACTGTAAACTTTTTAAGATCGCCCTGGGTGGTCGACAATTTCTAAGCGCGCCGGCGCCTACTTTTAGCTTTTCTCCGATGATATTATACGAATTTCGTCGAGTGCGTGACACTCTCAATAAATGTAAGATATTTGTGATAGCAAAACGGGGAGGTTTCTTTTATTCGACTTTCAATATACATGCTACCACTGGTTGCACGTTGCGCACTAAATTATGCATACGTGCACTCTCTAGAATTAAGTTACACAGAGATCACTGGAGGCGCGCGAATCAGCAGATTTAAGTACACTTGCGTAAGTCTGACATCAATCTGACTTGAAATATTTAACTAACTGAATTCTGTCTAGCAAAGAGAATGGAACAAAAATGTCAGTTTTTTTACTGACTCTGAGGGCAAACCCTTGGACATGAATTATCACAAGCTTTTTTTTCGCCGTTCTGTGCGGCCTCGCCGTTCTCCTTCTCGCATTCCGATTTCTGACAACCGTTCGATCCGCCGTTCTCCATCTCGCACTTGGATTTCTGACCATTCTGCGTCCCGCCATTCTCCATCTCGCACTCCAATTTTTGGTACTTCTTTGTCTCGCCGTTCTCTATTTTCTCGCATAGCTTCGGCTCCTCGGAGAGTCGCGTGTCTATACAGGTCTCGCAAGTTTTCTGCTGGCCATTCATTGCAGGCGCCACTTTATCACATAATTGCAATGGCATTACTAAGATCGGCTCGTTACAATCGGGCTTGTCCGTGTAAATGGACCACGTTTTTTCGATGCAGTCGAATATACCTGAGATGTAAATAACGCACAGTTTAATGAGGGATATCTTAAAAAGGGTTGACATTATTTGAGTATCTTACTCACCAGTAGCAATAGTCTTGACGTAGTCATCGGGCTTGATCTCCTGGTAGACCCTAAACTGATCATCGCTCTGATCGCTCAGGATATCAATGACATCCTGCCTCGACTTTGCCGCGGGATGCTTGCAAATCGCTGCCATTCTCTTCACGCTACTATCGATGATAAGACCTTCGACTTCTGGCACTTGCAGTCTAATATACCTGAAAGCACGCGATCGATTGTCATTTCTCAGTGTCGCAATTCTCCCGTGACAAGGGCAGGGTGTGTTAGTCACGATTTATCTGTAACGTGCTCGATCTCGACAAGATCCTTGTGATCCTTTCTACATGTTATGCCCTGTAATCTCACGGTTCCCAGTTACGTATTGTAGTGTGTTGCATCTCGCGTGACAAACGGCACTAGACTATAACAGTCCCCACTGCCAATGACATTCCCTTGACTAACGCGCTTACATAACAGCACACTCAACAAAAACTGCACTGTGCGAAGGAGAAAGGGTGGCAGTGCCACTCACTTGTTACAATGGTAGCAGAAGTCTCCAGAGTTGAGGGTCAGGATGTCCATTTGTGATTCCGCGCAGTCCTCGGTGCAGGGGCCGATCTCAATATTGCGAAACACCCGATCGCCCTCCTCCCCGAGGAAGGTCAGGTTGACGGAAAAACCTTCGGCCGCTCCGTAACCCTCGTTTCTCAAGGTCCTTTCCGCCTCCTCGTAATCCTCCGCGGCGAGGAGTGCGCGCGTTAGAAAGTACCTGGCTGCGCGACAATTCACCAGTTATCCGCTCAATCATTAACAATCTACAAAGCATGTGCAATCATGATTACAGCACTTGGTGGCCGGACTCACGTGTCTTCGCTGATCTAAGACTCGCCGCGCTCAGGGTGTTAATACTGTAAACGAGGCCGTGCTGATTGTAGCCCATGGTGTAGCCCGGTAAGAAGCCGGCGTAGCTCAGAGATGTAAACCTCTCCTCTCTGCAACCTGGTTCCACCACGTGCGCCGATACCAGGTACCAATAATTCAGAGTCTCGCTGAGCGCGTCTTCATTATGGCCTAGGATCTCCTGCGGCACCAAACGGGCAATAACTCATATTTCCCAAGACGAGAAATGAAATAAATTTAATTTCAATTATAACCGAACCATAATGCATAGTGGGATTGGATGTAGTTAGATATACGGAGATAACAATTTGCAGTGCGTAGAATGAGTGAGTTGGAAGGATTGCAATTACCTGGCCAGGCTGATTGCAAATAATCGAGGAACAGCCGACCGGCTGCTCGTTCCCGGTGGTCCCGGTTGCGACGTTCGGCACGATGTCGTCCAAGTGCATCAGGAATAACTGTTAAAGGCATCGAACCACTCGCAATTACTCCATTACTCTTTCGAGAGCCGAATCTCATTATTACTTGTTGCCCTGCCTTTTAAGTTGCGAATCTTTCTAGTACAACTTCTCTAGATCCCTTGACACTAATTAAGCAATAATTGTGTGTCGCTCTCGCAATTTGTAATGCCTAATTGTCGCTCGCTCGATGAAGTCTTAATGGGACAAAGCCTCTTATGACGACGTGTGTCTGCAATAGTAGGATTCTCTGGGAAGTAGCGCACCTTGTGGAATGGAACTCCGGCTCCATCGGCGGTCCCTCGAATCTCTCGGACGTATCCTGGGTATTGCTGTTCCGCGGCTGCCAGGGTCTCGTCGTAGATCTTCCTGCCGTCGACCGTCTCGTACTGCGCGAGGTAGGTCTCGTTCAGGGGCCCATACTTATCGACGAATTCGCTGATTAACTTTGCAAACGTGCGCCCCTGCGGATAGGCAATTTCGAGACATTTTTAGTTACACACAGATATATCTTTTGTTGGCATTCGCAACACCTCACACCAGACTCGCATAACAATGCCTCTGCAACGCGACTGATTTTCTTATATAACACTTCACCGTTCTCTCCATAATTTTTTTCCATTTTCCGCTTGGAGAACACGTGGGCCCCTCGATCGGTGGCGAGCGCGATCCATCGAATTCTAAATCGTTCACGGATAATAAGGGAGCCGAGCAAAAGAAAAATCGTTACGTGCTAGAATGCTCGTCGCATTCCGAACAATTAAATAATTACATCTAGGAAAAATATCGTCTTTCGTGATCATTAAGGTACTGAATCTGCGGCGCAGACGTGTTACAGTTTGAATGATGTTGGCGGCTGCGGATCTTGACGAAAAGACGATGATTTTTTGGAAAGCATTATATAAGAGTTATTGTTTCACATAAAGTAAAGTAAACCTATCCACTGATCACTCGATTAAAATGCGAAATTAGCTTCATCACACGCGTGACCAGTGATCGAACTGGCAATTACAAGATGTTTTTCCGGTAACCGCAACTGGTACCAATTGCCAACTTCGGCTTCTCGTTCTCGTACGGATTCCATAAGGCAATTTGCTCGAGTGCGAACCGTTGCACCGCGCGAAGGCTAGCGTTCAAGGTCCCAGGGCTTGTCGCGAATTTTTCGACATCTCTATAATCGTAATACCTTGACTAGGCATAATTTTTATTCATAACATAACTATCCAGCGGGACGCAAAACTTTTCCCGGGGAAACGTAGCAACGAGATGTAGTGCTCGTAGGGCGACTCGATAAGCTTCACTGTAATTTAGATGAGCTGTTATCTTTATAACCGCCGAGCGTGAGGTACTGAGCATACAAGCGCTAACAGCCTAACTTGCTTATACGCAACGTGAAAAAATAGCGCAGGCTCGAGACAAATATTACTGTTACGGTAGCTGGCGTGTAGTATACTGAACGTTTGACGTCGACGTTCTTAACTAAGGCTTGTGAACTCTCGACCCTTACTCGTGAAAGAACAGGCATACAAAGCATTGTAAGTAGCGCGGTAATATCGACAATGCTGCAACTTCAATCTCTTAAGGAAATAACATGTTTTTCAGAGTTGCATCTTTTTAAGAAAACGACAAACAATTGTTAAACGTCTCGTCGATAAACCTATAGGTTTTTATCGGCGCCGTAAGAAGCGTGCTCGTTCTAAAATTAAAAGAAGTATGCCATTTGCACCTGCCGACTGAAAGGTAAAATTTCAATCGAAATGATCTCCTTTTATGAACTGTTAGGTAATCACCTTCTTTATACGTCGTAAAAATTACAGGCAATCTCTCGGAAAGCAATTGAGTACAAAATGAATTAGACTCTCTGAGTCTTCAGGATTTGGAGCTTCCCACTTCTTATCTTCAAGCAGCAATAAAAGTACTATGCAAAAGGTGGACTCATAGTTCGACCGGGTTGCTAAGGGTTAATAAGGTGAACGGTGCGCGAAGGTGTTCGTTTTGCCACCGGTAGCCTTGGCGACGACCATAGAGAAGTCACCCCGAAAACCACCCCCGTCCACAACCAGGACAGAGCCCGCACTCGACACGCAACGACGCAACCACACTACCCATCGCAAATATTGCCACAATGAAAATCAATTTGGCCAATTATACAATTACGCGGATCGGCAAGATAGCGCATCTGGCTGGTACGCGTTATCTCTTGACGAGGTGTCAACAACGGTGAAAGAAGTGCAGTGCACCGCGATAAGAAAGATTGGTCTGCTGAGGAGATCGAGGTCGCCGATAGTCAGACGACCGAGCGTCACGAGTGAAATCACGCCCGTGAGTCTGGTCGAAACTTTACATAATAGATGCAATTGTGCGAGGAAAAAAATGAGCGGCGCACGCGAGCGTCGGTGGAAAAGCGTGTAAACTGTAAGGGGACTGATGAAGCTTACGATGTCGAACCCGATCTCGTAGTAGGTTCCCCTGACGTAGACGATCGGCACGGCGTTCCTTCTTCCGATCTCTTTGCTCCTCCCGTTCTCCATCGAGCTCTCGGTACTCGTCATCCTTCGACTTGGCGGATCTTAATCGTCGGCGCAGCCACAGCCAAAAACAAGAGGGCATCCCGAAATTCTCGGTGAAAATGAAAAATATATAGGTCTCTAGCCGCTGTTATCTTCGACTCCCACTCGGCATCGCTCTCGGTGCGGCAATAAATAAAGCCAGGTGAACTTGGAATACGACTCGCCTATCTCGCGCGGCTCGTGTCCCCGCGTTTTCATATGCATGAAGTCGAGTAATTACCACTCGAGGGCCATTATCATTATCAAACGCGTGATGAGCTTAGTCATTTAAGGCTTTAATTAGTTAGGCCCAACATTTCTAATGTGTCTAATGTCATGTCTCTGAGGACCAAATACCCGCTCGCGGGTATAATTCTAGCGAGCGCGGAAACTTGAATGGTCAGGTGACAAAAGATACTTGAGTCACTTGGTCGCGGGAACAAGAAATTCTCGCAAGAAACTTAGTGAGTGCGACAATTGTAAGAGGCTTGGCTGATTATTGTAGAGGTGTGTCTGACTTGGATTAGAACTTGGAAGAAGAAGAAAAAGAAGAAACTGTCTTCCGCGGGGCAAGGGTGCGTTTTTTGTAAAAAGATGGATAAATTCTAACGCGCACTATAAATGGAAGAAGAGCAGTAATGAGCTATGTACCTGGGAGGGTTGGTGATGTAGGAGTGGGTTCGCTCTCTAAGCGGAAAGAGATCCGAGCGTGTTGACGAGGATGTTCGCCGCGCGCGACTGTCGGTCCGCGACTGGTTTGTTCGCCGGCACGAAGACTCTAAGTGTAATGTAACTCCCTTATCGACTTAGATCGATTAGCCGAGGCCCAGGTGTAGTACGCTGCGCCCGGCACTGGCCGACTCCTAGACTCTTCTACGGGGAAATCGGCATTCCCGGGCCGCGCCGCCCGCTCCGCCATGGATCGGTCAGGACGGCTTTTCATACATTTTTATGTCCCATTGCGACACGCGTAGGAAAACGCGAGCATTTCGTCGCTGGGAACTGGCGCAGAACACGAGACTTTTCGAAGACCGGTCCGATAGGTTTCAACGAGGGAAAGTTGGCCGGAAATGGCTTTTCGTAGATCTGCTAATTCATTCCGCGGCGGGCCACTGCTAAATGAGCCGAAACACCGGAGATCCGACATTACAGTCTTTAGCGCGCGGCCTTGCTTCACAGCCGATTTTTCTTGGCCCATAGGAATTAGAGAGAATGTCACAGGCACGCGAGCCATGGAAGCGGTGGTGCGCACCAGGTCCCGGTCGCACCCTTCGCCGTGCGAGGAGGCGAAATTATGTCGACCACATTTCAAGTCTCATTCCGCATTCCTACAGATCGACCAATCCGCTCTGACAATTCTCCATTGACTGCGATTCAATGGACAAGAGGTGGGAGTGAGAATTGTGATTTCCTACTGGTACGCGGTGTCCGATGTCTGATGGCCGGCTTGATACGTTGAAGTTGAAAGTGATTGATACAGATTGAAAGGGACGAGTGTCGATTTATGGGGAACAGTCTTGCTTCGGCTCAGCTGAAATATCGCTACCTAATCTAGCTAATGATCCATCTCGTTATTTCTTTAAATCTATTTCGCTCGACTATAACAGGTGTAATAGCACTATGCAAAAGGAATCCTCAATCGGAATCTTGTAGAGTCCGCGCGTACCAAGCACATTATTGCACCGAAGAACTCTAACGATCTCCTTGAAAAGAATCTTCATCCTTTTTCAGACCTAGCCACTTAGTCTCTCCTAGAGTCTCTCCCGGATTCCCAGGCGATTGACCGAGACTCGCGGAGAAGCTTTGCCATAAATCGCGTTTATCGTTTTGAAAGGTATAACGAACCTATTGTCAGAGTCACGGTGGAACTTCTCTCCAGTGGCATTGGCCTGTTTTAGAATACCTTTTCAGTGTCGTCGCTAATTGACGGTCATATGCAACGAGGCCGAAATAGAGTAGGACGCAAATGGATCGGTGTGTACGCGAGATCGAATATTACGGATGGAAAAGGTGATTAAAACATTATTACGTGAGAATGTGAACCCACGCGGGAAAGCTGTGCCGTGCATGTTCAAGCCACTACTTTGGCTTCTGGATTTCGAACTCCGATGGGATAAGTGGATTGGACGGTAATGTTTGTGCGGCTTCAAGCAAAGGGAACCTACAACCAGCAATCTTAGTATTTGGTGGTGGTGATTTATTTATTTATTATCAATACATATACATTGTCGGAATCACGTTTGACTGACCGACCTTATAACGCAGGGAAATAATTACAACCCTTATCCCTAAAAAGATCTCTCATAAAATAGTGTCGCATTCCACCAAATGCCTCACAAAAATATATTTCTAATTGACCAAAAACGTAATTGATATCATTGAAAATGGAAAGCCAAGTCTTTATTCAAATACTAATCCAAAAAAGATCTTGCCTCACAAAAAAACGTGTGTCGTATTACGCAAATGACCGCAAAAATTAGAATTATCGAAGAAACCGCAATACTTGACCCGCCCGGTTCTCGACAAATCGAGTTCCAACTCAACACATAAATGGATTTGAGAAGAACCGGGCGTGGCCAAGTATTGCGATTTCGTTGATAATTCTAATTTTTGCAGGGCATTTGCGTCGTTAATAATAATTCAGACATTCAAATTTACAATCATGTACACTAGCGTTATCCTCATATTGCGTCAAACATTGGAGAGGCAAAATTGGAATGGGTACATAATTCATGATTCGCTTGATCTAAACTGTCAAGTGCGTAACCGATGAAGCGCACAACCTATATTCGTAAGCAAATACTGATTATTAACCCTCAAACTACACACTTGACCATTCTAATTCTTTAAACCGAAGAGACTGGTTTGTGTGTTATGCACTTGACACTTTTGATATTTTCTATTTATTGTATTTTACATATAATCACAGGATCACAGGAACAGGGACGGGGACAGGGACAATATCCTCTTTTATTAATCGAATAAAGCTGTGGACCCTAATAAAATAACATCGGACTGCGTCACATAACTAAGCATATCAGAACTACAGCTTAGGACCCCCGCAGGCGAGTGCCAGGCGATCATCAGACGAAAAAGCCGTCCTTTTTCGTTTCTCAGCGTGCGGATGCGATGCACGTCGCGGCACGACGCCCGTTTTCTTCGCATGCCGATAACCGAAAAGACAGCCGTCCGACACAGTCCGACACTCGTCTGCAGGGACCCTTCCATGCTGAAGCTTTGCAATGCTCTGCAATGCAGTGAGATGTGCTGCGGTGCTCTGTCTGCAGCCAAGCGGCAGCAGCAGAAGCAGCGCCGCCGCGCCGGTGGCAGGAATGCCAGACCCACGCAAGATATATATATGTTGGATCGGGATGGTGATGATGGAAATTGGCTGGCCTTTGCCGCGAGAAAAATAACAGGGAAAATTCATATCTCCCGAATGACTGGACCGATTCACTTGATTCTTGGCTCATTAGATCCAGAAAAATAAATGATGGAATACAAAATTCGTGAATAAATTCTCCGAGCTGTACCTGCTTCACAAATCAAGGTGAAAGTTTCGTATCGATCGAAATCCGCTACACTTCGGGATAATAGAGTCTCGGCTGTCGCGCGCCGTGGGTAGGGGACTATTACTTGGCGGGGAGACTCTACCGAGTCTCCTGATATTGTTACGACCTTGGCGCCCTTGTCACCCCTTATATGTATGCCAAAATCCCGACATCCCTGGCCTCAAGTTATCAACAGTGTCACTGACAACACATCAATACGTGACAATATCATGAAGGAATAAAACAAAAAAGAACTTCTTGAGCGATCGGGTGCGGGATAATGGACTTGGAGAACTGCTGTAACTCAACTACTGCTACAACTTTTTGATTGGGATGGAAAATCAGATACCAAGACAGCTCTTAAAGAAACGGTATTTCGTATTGTATACGAATGAAATCTGCTCTTTGAGCTAATCCCAAAGAAGGGATCCGGATCTCACTCTTCTAGAAAGCTACGGTGCAAGGATTCTAAACGGTTGCGTTGCGCTTCTTCTGCTGCTATTCGTTCGGTTAGTAAAAGCAGATATTGGTCTATCGGTTCCGACGAATGTCTGTCAGTTCCGTCTTCCGAATCCGAACTGTCCGTTTTACGCTCGTTCTTCGACGGCCAATTATCCAGAGATACGTCGCCGCTGTACTGCCAGCTGCGTACCTCTCCGTCCCACTGAGAAGTAAGTAGAGGCCGATTCGCAATAGTGAAATATTCGCGATCAACAAGAATTTCTACGTTAGTTATGTATCGGTTTTAAGACTTACAGCGGACGAAATGATTTCTTGATGCGTGGGATGCCAGCTAACATCGCGCACACACGTTATATGTCTCCTTAAAGTCTTTACCTTCTTTCCCGTGAGGACATCGTATACTGCAACAAAATTACGGAAAGCGTCAGTGCATGATGTAACTTGTTCACACGATCGATGATCCCTTCATTGTCCTCAAACTGCACACTCACTTATCACACCTCCAGAATTGCAGCCGGTGTAAATGTACTTCTGGCCAGTAGTTGCGGCCGGTGAGAAATGGCATCGAATTAGAGTTTGAAGAACACTGTGGCCGCGATATGTCATGATACTGCTATCACCGAAAATATTCGGCATTCCCGGCTTTGTCACTGGTAAACGGTTGTGAGGATTAGGATTAACGGATAGAGTCGGAGGTTTAACTTTGTCGAGTCCGTGAACTCAAGATCAATGACTTACATTCCATTGGTGCGCGTTGCCACCTATAATCCCATGCATCATTCAAGACTGCCATGAGTGTGGCATCCTCGGCATAATGAGGGGAAAAGGCTCGCACATCCCATAGCTTGATGGTTTGATCTTTGCTGTTGGTGATCAAATAACGACTATCGCCTCGCGAATCGATGTATGTTATTCCGCCCCTGTGACCAGCGAACGTACCAACAGGACGCAGTGAAGATTCATTCAACATTCTTTTATCCCATACCTTTACGAACATACAAAATTTGAAGGATAACGATTGAAGAGACCAATTGCAACGAAATTCAAGCAAAGCCGTGAAATTTGAGATCAGCATTCCATCGTACTTTACACAAACCATCGTCCCCTCCAGTGTACAGTATTTGTGAGGTATTGTCGGCGAAGGCGATTGCATTTAAATCCCTTCCATGAAGTTCGAGCTGTGGAAAGGGAACCTCTTACTCAAAACTGCTATGAGTCAAGCAACACTGTTCTCCCATTTAAAACTAACCCTGGCAGTACGCCGGTGGTATTCACGGTCGTAGATGTAGAGATGACAGTCGTTCGCACCGCCGAGGATTTCTCGGCCATCGTGTGAAAATATTACTGAGAATGTGCAAAACCTTCGATGATATGGGTTGAGTGATATTGGTTCTAATAATACAGAGCTCCCATACACTGGACAAACGTACACTGGAACCAATGCAAATCTACTAATAAATACTGCGAGCTTTGTGTTACTGAAGCTGGAAAATATGCACTCACAGCATTCGGACCAAGTAGAATACACAACATATTTCCCATCGGGACTGAATGCTGCATCCACGATACTCCATCCCACATCCTTGCCTGGTATTACCTTGTGCTCCACAAACCTATCATTATGTCTTTGGTACAGACGCAAGAATTTATCTGCAAAGTTAATACTTTCATCAGATGTATGCTCCGAATTGGTAATGCTCGCCAGCAGTAGCTTACCCTGGCAGGCAGTTAATAAGAATTTCCCATCTTGCGAGAATAAACTACAGTACACTTTGTTGTTATAAGATGCTACCAGGCGGTTCTTATTAGGCAAAAAGTTGGCTGCGATCTTGCGCTTTTGTGCTATGCTGAAGCCAGGCCCTATGGATCTGTTCACTATCATAGGTGTCACACAGACATTTGATTTGTCCCGCTCGCTGCTGATTCCACACGCCCTCTTGGTAGCCTCACCAATCTCTGTTCCCTGGAAAGGAGACTTGTCGCTAATAACTAGTGCTTGTCCAAGCGCATCGCTTTCCAAGAGGAACCCACATCCAACGTCTGAGCATTCTCCTTGTCAAGATCAATCTTGATACTATATTCAATATACGAGTCGGTGTCCTCGATCGGCCTTCTGCGCAGGTAAGGGTTGAACAAATTAACAATCCATTTCTCATCGGCCTTCGCTTCCAAGAGAATCGACATTCCCTTGCGCAACGCATGGTCACCCACTGACCTCAACTTTCTCAATGATCCCTTTCATTCTACAATCAAGCCTCGCCATTGCTCCATTGTACAAGCACTACCTATCGCGGACATTTCTTTCAACGTATGCCTTCGCACCAGCAACAATAGGAATTCCCCATTGCAATCATAAATCACAGGGACAATGATGCAAGTGTCCCAAGGCAATCGCGTTGTAGATCTAAACCAATCTAAATATCCGCTCGCCACTCTAGTTACGAAACTACTAGGATCCAGCTGCTAACTGGCATAGCGACTTAGCGACACTGCCATCGAGATAATGAGAGTGAAACGCAAAATACACCGATCGTTGTTATGACGTTTACAGCCCGCCAGAGTACATCAAAACATTGCATTCCCAATAGGATCTACCACCCAGACAGCTGTTGCATTGACGGCAATCGAGGAAGCAAACTGCACGCTCTAACTTGCAATAACTCGCATATTGATGCGTGGATCAGCGAAAAAGGGGGATGAGGCGAATGTAGTGGGATAGGTTAGGAGCGGTCATTGAGAAGAACTGATAAGTCAGTGCCCCTATGGTCGACACTCGACGGTAACACCTGATGCTCTGACCAGCTCTGACCAACCTAAATCTCATGATTCCGCTCGAAGGGGAGAAACTTGGCCGCCAACCCCCAATATTGTTCAATAGCCCGAACATTACTTCTATACACTTACTTGCGGCCTACCAGCCGCAACGCAACGTCTCGCGTGCCTATCGGACCGAAACGTCTTGCACCAACTCACACGCATACGTCTATCTATGATTCCATGCGTGTGCCGCTTTATGTATGTGTAAGGGGACAACAGATGGGTGTACGCAGAATGCTCTGGCCTCTGACAGATGCGCATCGGTAAACCAGACGGAAGAAACTTGGCTCGGCCTCGAGAAAGGTAGAACGAAGACAGGGTCAAGTCGGTCAAGATCGCACTCCCGCGAACGATGACCGATTCAAACCGATTCCACTTAGGAATTCCACTCGAGATGAGGCCTGCGGAGAGCAAGCGCGAGAGCAACAATGCTGCCCGGATAACTATTTTCTCTGCTTCATCGATTTCTCCAGTTCTACTGCTGTATCTATTAGTTCTGTTGAGACTGTAACTTTTTGCATTTGCAGGGATGCAGCGGCAACTTTCTTCCTACGGGAAACAATGCGGTAACGCGGAGTTATTAGGAATATGTATGGATATAATATCATATCGAGAATGATCCGGGAAGGCGAAGTTCTTGTCTCGAACCCTAAGGGCATACATGCCGGAGGAATAAGGGTGAGTTGTTATTAGAAAATTGGAAGAAAGAGATGTTGGCCGGATGCTGCTTAGTCGAGCAGCGTCCGGCTTTGGCCTACTGATCTAATTGGATCAAATTAACCCCTTCGCTCCTGACCCGGGACAAACTCCACTCAAGGACGGCGAGGACCGCACGCGCACCAATGACACGCAGCCAGCCGGCGGCGAGGGTAGCGGCCAGCCCGCCCTGCTCCCTTCCACGTAGTTGCTGTGCGCACTTTTCGATGATTGACAGCTTTCAGGAGCATCCGTAGATACGCTCTACGACTCTACGATTTAGTCGATGATACAATGCTTTGCTCATTCGGCTTAAATCATATCTCGATCATCTCGAGGGCAATAGTATTGTAATTAGTATGGAAAATCATGGCAAGTACGAGTCCGGGGAAATGCGCAATCCAGGTGAGTTACGTAAGAATGAAGTTACTGGAATTCATTAAGATTCAAGCACCTTCTTATTCAATTATTGGAATAGCCGGCGACAATCTGTTCGGAGTAATCGAGTGATTGGAACAAATGAAGTCCGAGTCCGAGGAGAGTCGGCCGGTGATCGAGTGGCCAAAGAAGCACACTCGTCAACGTAAACTGATCATCTTATTTGCACCCTCTTCTTCGCCGCCGGGCGACGGAGGGTACTCGGGGGGTGGGCGGGGAGTCTAAGTTCGTCGGGGTTTCTATCTACCCAGGAAGCTATCAGGACTTCCTGGAAGAGCTCGACAACTCTCTATCGATCAGCACGCGCAACTGTCCAACGTGCCAGCGCCGATCCCCGAGAGTAGAGCGATATTCCGCTGGCGAGCGGCAGTATTTTTAATTGACCAAGAATAAGCAGCCAGAAGAGAGAAGAGAGAAGAAAGCGACGGCGCGCGCTTTAAATATAAAATCTGCCGAGCGCGTGTAATTTGTGCTAGGGTCGCCCGGCGGCCGGCGGCCGGCGGGGCCCTCGACTCCCTTCCAGCCAGTGGGAGCTATTGATAAAAGAATCGGAGGCAAGTCGCTCGGAAGGAAGATTCAATCGAGCCGTAATGCGAGCGGAGCTCTCCTCGAGTATCGCCAGGCTCGACTCTTCGGGGATAGGTTCCACCAGTTGATCTAGCGGGATCAACAGGGTTGCCGATTTTATGTACGAGGCCCGAGCTCCCCAGTCGCCCGGGTCACATCGAAATAGAGATTCCCTGCGAGCAGCTCTCCCTTACACTACTTTCCGACGATTATAAATAAGGAGAAGAGCGGCGATAAGCGCCCCTTCCAAGCTTCTCCTTCGTCGATTATGCTAACGTAAGCTTTAAGTAGAAAGAGGCTCTCTTGGTCGGACGGCGCTCGATCCTTTAACGCTCCAGCGGTTTTCTTGTGAAAATAGTATTTCGAATGATAGAGTCGCACTTGGAATCGGATTTTCAACGATAACTCGGTTCAAATGCCCGATATTTTCTATGTAACTCGTAATCGGGCGAAATACGGATATATATCTGTATATATAATATATAGGTCAGCCACTATCATACTACTGTTGATTGTAGGACTGAACAGTAGCATAAACAAGAACCGCAGGATGTTATGTTGATAGTTGCGCAAAGTGACTAATGACTGAACTAAGCGCGACAATGAAAGATAGTCGATTTCTAAAGACTATTTTCTAATATGAAAATTGTAAAAAGGTTAAGGAACCGGGAAAGAATTCTTTGGACGGTGTAGTGTAGAAAGAGTGGTCGGAGCGTATTGACGCAGCGAAGGCTGAATTCGTGGCGAAAAGAAAGTAAGAATAAGAAGGCTCGAGGGAGGCTCGCAACCCCTAACGCCAAGACGTATCCCCAGTGGCCGGGTGCTCGCGAGCCCCACATCCCATATCCCACTCGATCGGACCTCGTGGGATCCCGGTGGCGGCTGCGGCAACTGGCAGGACGGCAACTCGCCTGCCCCTACCAGGCGAGCCGGCCGAGTGTGTATACGTACGTCGCTGCTCCCTACTGCTCCCTACTGCTCCCTACTACTTCGTCAGCGGCCCCGACGCCCCGACCAACCCCTAAGCTCCGACTCCCGCGGCCGCCGCCACCGCAGCTACCTGCAGCCCAGACCTAGAATTTCCAGGCAGAGGCCTACACCCTGGCCGCAGCCGGAACCGGAGCTGGAGGCGCATGCGTCCGCCGTCGCTTCCTCGCGCCGCGAGGGCTATCACCGGCGTCGACGTCGCGAGCACCGGCGGCCTCCGTCCCCGTAGCCGGCACCACCGACTCTATCCGCTCCGTCCTCTCTCGCCGTCCGCTCCGACGTAGCCTGCCGCCGCGCGGCCTCCCGGAACTCCACGCAGCCCCCATAACATAACTGGCGCTCGACAGGGCGACACGTGCTCTCCGCTCTCCGCTCTCCGGCGTCTCCTCTAGTTTTCGTCTCCCGGTTAGAATCGAGTGGCTCTTTCGCGGTGCCCTCCGCCAGGTAGATCGTCCTGCCAAGCCAACGGGAGCAGAAGCATCCGCCGCCGGTGAGAAATCAGGGGTGCCCGAGAGAAAGAGAGATAGAGATAGAGAGAGAGGGTGGGAGAGTGGCGAAACAGAGAAGGAGAAAGCCGCAGCGGAAACCAGGACAAAGGGGAAGTGTGTGCGGCGCGACAGGTAAACGGGGTCGAGGTCGAGGCCGAGGACGAAGAGAGGGCGAGCAACAGGAGGAGAGCGCGCGGACGGCCTGGGCCACCCCCGCCGCAACCCCCTGCCAAAGCCAATTGGCCTCTTCTCCAGGGGAATCGTAACGAGCAGCAGAACGGGGCCTCTGGTGTCGCGCGCGCGGCCTCGAGGCCAACGGAGATAGCGGCGGACAGCGGCGGACAGCGGCGGACAGTGGGCCGAAGAGGATTCGTCGCGGTGGGGTTGCGGAGGGGTCGCGGAGGAAGACAGGGAAAGGTGGGCCAAGGGTGGCCAAGGGTGGCCAAGGCTGCCGAAGGGTGAGAGAGCGAACGAGGGAGCGAAACGCGCTCGGCTGCTCATCGTCGAAGGTGGAGGGCAGGTGGGCGAAAGCGCGCGCCCGCGCACCCGCACCCGCACCGCCGATCTCGTACTCTACCCTTCCTTCGGAATCTCCGTGCTTATAGTGCTTTCACGCAGTGTGCGCGAACCTCGCTCTCGTCGGCAACAGGTGAGCTACTTTCCACTCTGATTCGCACACACCTCTTCTTCTCGATTCCCGTCCCGATCGACGACCTCTCCGCCCTTTCTCCGCTCGCCTCTCTTCCTCTCTTCCTCTCTTCCTCTCTTCCCTCTGCACGCTTCGTCCGCTCTTCTTTCTTCCGCGTCATCGGCGACGAGCCGTCTATTCTCCCTTTTTCTACTCCCTTCGAGCTTACGTCCCTCGGCCCTCGCTCTCGCAGTTTTCGCAGTTTTCGCAGTTTTCGCAGTTTTCGCACTATGTGGCAATCGCGGCCCGGCGGGCAAAGTTGCCGAGTTCCCGAGTCCGAAATCCCAGCCGGTCTCGGCTCCAAGTAGAGGCAGACGGTGCCGCGGTGGATTCGTCGGGGAGTTCGGTAGTCGGCGAGCGTAGAGATTTCTCTGGGGATATCAAAGTTTAAGGGGAGAGCTCTCTCTCTCTCTCTCTCTCTCTCTCTCTCTCTCTCTCTCGGCGGAAAAACTCGGTGTAGAGAGCGGCGAGCGAAGCTCGGTGATCCCCTCGGGGACACCAGCCTCTCTCGCTCTCTCTCCCTCTCTGTCGACGGACTTTAAAAATAATCACTAGCTAGCACTCCAGGTAAAGAGCATAGCGACGCTGGAAAACAGGGCGAAAGTTTCCTGCTCTCCGACACTCGCTCTGGCCATTTAATGCTCTGGGTTCATTTAATTAAACTGGCAATCGATTGCGCAACGTGCCGTGAATTGGGCTGGCGGAGGTGTAAGGTCGAGCTGCGTGGCTCCCCGCACCTGCTAGAAGGCATGACGTGAGTCGTGACAGCGCGGCCCAGTATCTTCCTCGGCTTAAGTGTCCCATTGCGCCCGCGGACCTCTTTCCATTAGGCGCACTTCCGTCCCTCCGCCACCATTTACCGCTCCTTCCTCCTTCCTCCTTCCACCTTCCTCCTCCGCTAAACAGATAGCCCTAGCCCCGTTCGCCGTTCTCTCTTGGCTTTACGATCCCGCCGATGCCGCCTAATCCATTTCTTAGCCGTAACGCTTGCAATTCCGCCCCTCGTAAACGCTGCTCGCCGTGCACCGGTGCATCGCCGCATCGCTGCGCGCGATCTCGCCTCGTTTACAGGCTATTGTTTCACGCGCGATCAATTAGTCGCCAATCAGTCGCGCCGGCACGTACCGACCATTTCTAATGCGGCGGCCGCGCGATAATTAATTACCGCCGCCGGACACCTGTCTATTGTTATGTGTGGTCGTAGAGGAATGCGTCTGTGTACATAGAATTAATATAGGAGGTGCGTTAGCGGAGTGTGTATTATGGGACGCGTGCAAATCATATTAGTCGCATCTGCCTGCGAGTGTGCTCGGGCGACCATACTTTGCCCAATCCTGCGCTCGCTGATATCGCTATCCACCCACACTATTTAAAACGCGAGCCTTTCATTCCTGATTCTCATGAATTTCCTCATTTCCCCTAGACTATTGTGTACCTTTGAACCATCGTCGTTGTTATCCTACATTTATACATGCAGGACATTAATCCCAGCGTTAGTACAAAGCTCGACTTTAGTCCTAACATTGGTACAATGTTCCAAGAATCTAAACATTCTAAACTAGCGCGTAGCTCCATATTAGCCTTAACACTACCCCTAAAACTAGCACAATACTAAACTTGAAACAATTCTCGACGTTACTCCGGAACTGCGTACAAAGCTTAAATTTCTCACAGTAGAATGTTTGACGCTAATCCTAAAACTAGTCGTTCGCTTTTCATCCCCGCTAATTGGAACAATGATCCTCCGAGATCCTGCGAGCATCAGAGTCCAAGTGCGTCCGGGATGCTCGATGCGCGATAATACCTCGGCTGTCTCCAAGGGCCGATAGCAGCTGGTAATTAATTTGATTTACAGAGGAGAGCGCGCGCGCTTCCCGGGGGAAAGCCGAGACTCGGCGCCTTGTTGCTAACGGTCCACCTGCTCATTATGCAGCGCGGCTAGCTCATTTCGAGGGAGGAGTGTCCGTCGCGGCAATGAATGTCGAGGGCTCGCTGAAATCGAGACCGAGCCAAACGAGTCGAGACGTCGAGAGAGCGGCCAATGCAAATTAAAGCCTCGGCAGCAGCGCGTTTAACTCCGATGACATCGCCCGGCGAACGCGGACACTTGTAGTACATTGAGGGCGGATGCTCGATGCTCGATGCTGCACGGGGGCAGACCGATAATTACAGGTTGCTGATTGGTACGGGTCGCTTTCCAATCATTCGGTCAATTTGCCGGGCGTTTGTACTCACAACTGGCCGGGATGCTAAATTAAAGGGCGACGGACGTAACACGTACCTTCTAGTAATACTGGGATATTTAAGTTAAACAATCGGTTACAACTCTCGTAGTTTGCCACGATTTGACTTAGACGCAACCAGACGTAACCACGCAACAATTAGAAAATCACAATTTTGAGAAAGAAAGTCATTATTGATGTAAAAATCATAGAGGTATCCAAGCGTTTTGAAAAACCAACGCAATTGGAAAGGCGACTCCAGTAAAAGGATAGCGCACGCAGAGCAGCATTCCCTTCATTCATCGCGTTGAACCCACTACGTTGGCTTTATAAAGGACAATCGAGTGGGTGTCGATAAAAATCGGAGCAGTCCGCCACTAGTCCGCCACTAGTCCACCGCGGAGGACGAGCCTACAATTTTCCGTGAATCACCGACTCGGGCGAGGCCGAATGAGAGAGGGTGAAAAAAAAGTCGAAGTTTTCGGGGGGGGGTAAAGGGGAATGCCGGGGCTTGTAATTCCCATTACCGGGGCTTCCCCGGGCGGCGCAGGAAGTGCGGGGAAGTGCGGGGAAGTGCGGGGAATTCGGGCGGAATGACTCGTTTCACGGTACATTGTCGGAAAGTTGGTGTGTGTACGGTGCGGGGGGACAAAAGGGTTCAGTTGGATGTTGAATGTCGGAGGGTGCGAGGGGGCTCGGCGGCTAGGTGGCTCGTAAAGAGTAGCGGGGGTGGCAAAGGCGAAAGGGGTGTCGAGATCGTAAAGGGAAGACGCTCGTCAGGAAGCGTATTTCCGCGACGGAAAGCAGCCCACCCCCGCCTACCTCCCATGGACCGTCGCTCGATTCCCTTCGACGAGCTTCCTTCTCCTCCCCCACTCTCTATTTCTATCTCTCCGCGAGAGAGGGAGAGAGAACGAGGCATTATTAGCGCGCACGCCGCCGACAAGAGAGCAATCGAACAGACGCATCCGGCACGGCACGTGCATGTGTGCCCGCCGTCCGTTTACCGAGCATTTACGGCCGACGCGAATGCGACGAGTGCTGACAACTGGCACAATTAGCGCGCCCGCTCAACTTTAGTCCCGCCGAGCTCTATCCGTAGAGCAAGTACTGTCTTCATCGACCGACGTCTTCTTTTCACTTGACCCTACTTTCATTCTATCTTATGCAATATTATTCTCACTTTGTTATTTTTTATATGCATTTATGTTGTACCGTGCCAAAGATAACAATGTACAAAGTGAAGCGCCGGTTTGCTATTTCATTGGCTAAAGCTCGGCGAGCCCAATCGACTGCCTCTGGCGAAGTTTATAAAAATTCTTCAAAGCAAATCTCATGCTCTTATAAATTATCATTAGACCATTTTCTACACGACTTCTTTCGCTATTTTTTATTACCATTTTTGTATTAGAAAGACTTATTTTCAAAAAATATTATTCCTTAATAACTATATTTCACTCTATATTGAATTTTACTTTGCGCCAGTGGCTCATCCGAGAGGAACAGCCTCTCTACCGCGCCTAGTACAAAGTAATTTCGCAAAGCGAGACGAGCACCTTGTCTCCTTAGGACGAGCGGGGGCTGATCCGCGCGGTGAGCGGCAAACTTTGGAGTATCTGGCGGAGCAACAAGAGATAATAGGATTAATCGCTGAGCCAGTAATAACTCGTAATACCCGAGCAGCGCCGAAGCACTTTCGGCGAAAACCCCGTGAAAAAGGTGCCGGGCGAAAAGCAGCGGCGGGGGTGGCGGCTTTTGATTAAAGAGAAACTTGGAAATTCGCAAGCCTGCAGGAATGACGCAGATTCGTCCCACGATTTTTGATAATAACCCTCGCGATATTGCCAACTTGATCGATGCTACCCGTAGCGAGTTAATTCGCCCGGGGGGTTAAATGGGGAGGATCCTCGCCGCTTTCTCTCCCTTCTGCGGGAGATTTCGAGGCCCCGGGAGAGAGAGAAAGAGAGCAGGAGGCATCGCTTTCGCTTTCGCGATCGGATCGTGCCTTACGGCGAGATTGAACGATAGTATTCGTCACGCTTCCTCGCCGGTAGCCGGCTAAAAAGAACCTTCTGATCGCTAGGGTGGCATACTAACCGAGGGGCCGAGAGAGAGATAGTCGGAAAGTGAAGGCGGAGGAGCGTGAATAATAAGATTTTACGGCGAGCGACGCGAGAGAGCAGAATACAAGGCCCCTATGACGAAGCGCGACGGCTTTATAATAAGGGCGCCAAGTGATATATGATTTCGTCCTATCGAACAGCCCCCTTTGCTACCTTCATCTTTAACCGACGGCGCGGCGGCCTGGCCAGGATCGTTGCGGGGGCGCGCGATGCATAATAAGTGTACACCTGCGCTCGCCTCCGTAACTGGAGTCGGCGTCCCGGCGTCCCAGCATTAGCGTAACTCTACTTTAATCCTAGCCATATCTAAATTACTAATCTTCTTCTAATTACGGAGTCCCCGCGCCCCATCGCATTACGCGCCACTCGGAGGGCGTCGCTCTTTTCCGCCCGCTGTTACTTCACACCCGCCCCCCTCCCCACAATCTCGGCAACTTTTTCCGAATCTAAAGTTGGAGCGCGCGCGCTCGATAAAGGGGGCGGGCACGTTTTAACTGAAATATCGCGAAACTCGAATTGAAATTGACGGGGCGCGCCAGTGCGCGAAAGAGTTATCGGCCTGAGGGGAAGTGGTGCGTGCTCCGAGTGTGAATGGACGGTAATGCGGGCCCGGGGAATGCTGCCTGTTGCAGGTACGAGGAAGCAGCAGCGCGGGAGTAGAGGCGAGGGCGGCGGAGTGGTGCTCCCATGAAAATAGCGAGGCCACTGGGAGGATGCTTCCGAGATCGAGGGGTTCCACTGCGGCGTCGAGCGCCCTGCTCGCCAATCCCATCCAGGATGACTACGAGATCGGCGTGCAATCGGCCACCGCCGGCCCCGAGAACATCTGGAGAGTCTACGAGGGATACAGCAAGAAAGATCGCAAGGTGAGTGGGTGCTCGAGCCTCGAGCGCGACGGGGGACCACGGTAATCGAGTCTCACATCTTCATCCGGGGATAATGCTGTTTCCCGCCAGTCGGATCGTGTGGCCTCCTCTCTGAGATTGTCAATATTTTAGGAAGTCTCGATATTCATCTTCGACAAGCGGTCGGTCGAGATTCTCCACAAACCCAGACGGAAGGAGACCATTACGGAGACCATGCGAAACGGGACCAGGGAATTGGGCAGGTTCTCGCATCCGAAAATACTCCATGTGCGTAATTTCTTCATCAAAGACCTACAAAAAGAACACTAACGTCAAGTACTACTCTTCTTTTACTTTTACTTTTTATAAGTTTAATGTTATTAATAACACTTGTTATCATTAGTGAATATTTGTTAATATACCTACCAAGGCGCACTCGGGAGTTAGAATGACAAGAATTCATTGTCAGTAATAATTGAAATGATGATCGAAACTGCCAGTGGTACAACTCGATGTATGAATCTAGCGCTCAGTAGTATGTCCATTCCGCCGGTCAGACGCGCACGTAGGATACTTCCACTTCAATGCTTCTATTTCTAAAACGAAAAGACGCGATCGAACTTATGTCTACCTATTGTGCGCTACCTTTGCACTAGCAAGGACCGAATGGTTCGCGATCTAGTTTATCGGACTAGTTCACTAGACTAACGTGCGAGTGGCTACCTAACAGGTGTACAGAGTCGAGGAGTGTGAGGACTCGTTAACTTTCGTTTCCGAGCCGGTGCTGGGAAGTCTGGCAAACGTCTTGGCATACAAGGAGCAGTCTGTCAATATATCCGCGCAGAATACCTCGACGCCGAACTACCGGAAAGCGTTCGTTAAGGAGTACGACTTCATGCCTATCGAGATCAAGTACGGCCTGCTCCAGGTAAACTTCATCCTACAAAGGATCAAGGATAGAAAACCGGACAAAATTCTCTTATGCCTTTTCTCCTTGATGCTAGATAATCGAAGCCCTTTCCTATCTGCACCAACAATGCAAGATCATTCACAGAAACATATGCCCGACCAGCATAGTAATTACCAAGAAGGGCACATGGAAGCTCTTCGGCTTCGAATTTATAGGTGCGCAATTTTTTTCTTTGTAGTTTGAAAAATTCGGTAAAACCCTACACTGTACGAAACTGATAAATCTTGCCTGGCACTGTAATTTTCGGTCTCCAGAAAGAACCAGCGAGTACAACTACCTGAAAGCGACAATACCGGTGCAACCGTGGAAGTCCAGCGTGTCGAAGCTGAACCAGCCGAGCCTCGACTACACGCGTAAGTGCCAGCCATCTATTTTCTTTCCGCAGAGAGTCTGCGATCGATCGTTAGACCTGTCTTTCACGCGACAGCGCCGGAAGTGCAGCGCAAGAAGGTAGCCGGATACTACAGCGACATTTACAGCCTCGGCATGACAATATGCGCGATCTTCAATCAAGGCCGACCATTGATACAAGCGATGCACAGTACCACCGCCTATCACAAGCAAGAGGAGAACGTACGTACACGGGACATACGCTCGGCAACTAGAGAAAATACAGAGTGTCAATAATGTGAATTCTGCAGTTGAAGGAGCATATGCTCGCGGTGGCTTCAAACATTCCAGCGGCCCTTCAGGAGGTTGTCAAAAGACTTTTCGATGAGCCCGGTAGGAGGCCGTCGACGGATATCATACTACGAATCGATTACTTCAGGTAAGTTGTCCGATTTCTGGCAAGAGGGACAGTTGACAAGTTCAATTCTGGTGATGAATCGGTTTTAGAGATGCTGCGGTCCACGATCTTCAGTTCTTGGACACAATCAAAATGACGAATGTGAAGGACAAGGAGATCTTTTACACCAAGACTCTCATAAATGATATGCGATTCATACCGAAGGTAAGATTAAGGAACGCCGACCCCTCGGAATTTGACAGGGTAACTAACGAAGACTCTTGAATACAGAAACTTTGGCTGCAACATGTCTGGCCGAGCCTCTTGGACGAGCTCGACTCGAAGGAAGGCATCAGCGCTATCCTGCAACCAGTATTCTACATAATACAACACTGCGACCCAGAGGAGTACGAGCGCGTGATATTCCCCGCCTTCCGCCACTTCTTCGCCAACCCGAAATCAATTATGGGCACAGTTACCCTCTTGGAGAACCTGCACATCATCCTCGAGAAGACACCGACACAGTACATCGAGAGCGACGTTCTCTGCATGCTGTACAAAGCCTTCAAGAACACGACGATACAAGTGCAGAAGGCGGCTTTCATCGCCGTGGCAAACGTCACGTCCTACATACACGACGACGCGATCAAGAACATCGTCCTGCCGAATTTGCTGCAGGCCTTCAGCAAAGAGCACTCGGCCGAGCCGGTGATTCTCATCAATGTCATCCCACACATCCTCCACCGGCTCAAGAAGGAGAACATCATCGATGACATCCTGCCGCTCCTCTGCAACCGCGAGCTCGTACATCTTCAGGACCCGGACATCCTAGTGCGCGTCATCAGTAAGTCCCAAAGGAATCTGAACGGAAGAGAATATATTCATACATAGATCGTAATCTCGAGTTATAAATTGACGCGTCGCATTGTACTATGCATATAAATTGCCGATCGTTTCGCTAGATATTTACAGGATGATGCTGAAGGAGAGGGAGATGGGAATCCCCATTAACTGGATGGCGAACCGCGCAATGCCCTCGTTGTTGCCGCAGACAGTCAACCCCAATTTGAACCACGAACAGTTCAACATGCTCTTCGAACTGCTGCAGAATATGCTGGATCTCATAAAATGGTACTGCTCCATTTCAACCGGCGGCGGGTGCGCACTGTCGGAATCATTGACTTTGATTTTTCAACTCCCCAGGAGTCAGCGGAACAGATTCAGCCGCGACAATCTGTCCCTCTCGAGTCCAGAGCGTTATAGGCCATCACATCTCCAATCGAGTGCATCGAACATTCCGAATGTACGTGTCGAGCAGCGCAAGACCTTCTCGGCGGAGAACATGGCACGAAAGAATAGCAATTGTAAGTGAGAAACCTCATTGAAAATGTAAGAAAGCTCTAATAAAACCACTTGCTTCTGTACAGGCTCGATATCGATGACGGCGTCGGCAGAAAACATGGCTCGAAAGAACTCAATGGCTTGTAAGTGAATTGTTTCATCATAAATCTAGTCCGTTCCTACAAACCTTCTCCCGTTCCAGCGGCGCTCGGCAGTTGGTTCACATCCTCGACCGGAAGCGACAAAAACTTGCTGAAAGTGGCGGCGAACGCCTACAGCACGCGGCGACTCTCGGACAACACACTGATGATGCCGAAGATCCGTCTGGGACCGTCGACCGCGAGTTCACCGGGTGGCACACCGGGTGGTGGCCCACCGATCCGTCGCCACTCGAGCATTGGTCCCCAGGAGCGCCGCGGATCAAACATTAATCTCTCTCCGCCCACGGTATTGAAGCGCACCCACTACCACCGAGCGATCAGACTTCACTTTTACGCCCACGACTTTTCAACACGTGGAAATATTTAAACGAGATTTATCTATTCTTCTTACGCTTGAAATTTACTATTCTTGCACGTATCTGATAAAAGAGTTTCGGTTAACTAAGTTAGGGGTAATTCGAAGACTAAAGTTTTTCATTACTGATGGGTTTCCATGTAACAAGAACTCTCTTTACGCTGTGTTGGTTTTGCAGGGTCTGCCAATGGCGAGTACCAGCGCCCCGTACCTCTTCGGCGGCAACAGTTTGCGTGGCTCGCGACGAACCTCGACGTCGTCGACGACCTCCCAGCCGGGCTCCGGTATCCTCCACCAGGTTACCAACAGTATGGTAAGACTACCCCCCATCTGCCTCAACCTCAGTGGACCACCACCACAACCACCACCAACACTCTCTCCATTACTCCAGCTACCGGGACAGCCTTCCCACTGATCCTCCGTAACAGCGTAAGGATATTCACTGGCTTAATCCATCATCCCTTCGTTCTGCCGACGCTGCGTAGCCACGCACACACCACTATCACCGCGGATACACGCGCGCAATTCCACCGGCCATCGCCTCTTCTTCCTTTGCAATCTGCCTATTCTATCTCTCTCCTCTTGCACTGCTACTTCTTCTCTTTCCTCGCTGCCACTTGAACTAGGCATCTAGTTCTGGACTGCTTCCAGTTGCATCTGGTGCTTGCGGTTTCAAGCCTCGCTGGGGAGCCACAGGTATACTCGTCCGACGACACGCAAATCTCTCAACCGACTGACAGATTTCCCCGGGAGTTCTTTAGGACTCTACCGAATGAGAGTTTCCTCTAACAGTTCTTTTCAATGGAGAAATTCGCTTTGAATTCGGTACGGTCCTAATGGCGAGCGGTAGAGCGGTAGAGCGGTTTTGATTGCGTAGAGTAGGGGATTGAACTGAGTAGTTTGCGAGTTTTCGAAGCCTGTTGTATTAGAGCGACTGCTGCGCACGTGTAATACTCTGCGAGACGCAGAGGAGTATGCAACCTTGCCACTTTGCCTTTTCTAGCAGACGACAAGCCCCGTCCAGTCCTTCCACTCCCGAACCTCTCAGCAGCCAATTTCCCCCCCGAGAGCTACGCTTCTGCTTGGGTATGGCCAGAGTTGAAGCCGTAGGCGTGCGGAAGAGGGTAGCTTCGCCGAGCCCGAGAGACTTGTAAACAGCTCGCCAGTAAACAGCGAATCATCCCTGTGTTTCAGTATCAATTCCTCAATAAGCAGTTGAACGCTTGAGCGCGTTCACTCCGTGGAAGCATCGAGCACTACCCGGGCCCACCATTTTCAAGTGACGCGACCGCCTGGAGGCGAATCCCGGCGGCCTCTTGTAGGATCGGTAGCGAACAGCGCCGCCACCCTGGAACCACACCACCAGCGCAACGTCTCCTAGCAGAAAGTAAACCCACTTCCTACTGCCTCTACTGCGAGGGCCTTGAAGAGTCGCTGAGCGAGGGCAACGATCCAGCAGTCTATCTCCTTCGATCTCTCGCAATCTACGCTTAAGGGTGCGCTTGACGCTCGATCCTCAGTGCAGCGCTTTTCTTGTTCCTTAGGAAGTCGCCCCGGTCCAAGTCTGAAAGTAACACTCTCACTAAGCACTGTCAATGGAAAGTAAACCTCCGCACTTGGGTAACTTGGAAGGGTTGAAATGTATGTACTAGTCGAGCGGGTATTATAGACGATGAGTTGTGAAAGAGTTGACGGGCAGTCGGGTTGGCCGGAATTGGGTGAGTTGGGGGGGTTCGGATATTATAAACGACGGGCTGTGACGTACGCGGAAAGCATCCCACTGTCTCCCACTTGGCAAGCCAGGCCGTGATTCGCTGACGAGATACAACTAATACAGATAGATGCAATATATGTCTCTCTTTCTAAAGTCTAATTAGCACCGAACTACTTGACCAAGAAGCTAATATGTGTACTTTAAGCCTGGCAATCACGGCGCGACGGGGTAGTGGAGGCTGAGGCTCTCGTCGCGAGTGGAAGATTGATTGGAGAGAGGAAAAACGTTCCTTTCATCGCGGTACTCGCCTAGTGACATAGGTTCGGGAGGGGGGCGCGGGCGCAATCAATCGGAGAGAAAGAAAGAGAAAAGAAAACTATTTTTCTTGGACTGTGTGTACTGCGCGAACTTGGGCGCGCGGTGCCTAAGATTGTCAATTTCCGTATAGATCTATACGTATACTACTTAGGCTTAAGGGTTTTCTAACGGGATCGCTCACGTCTTCGTCAAGCCAAACACGCAGCTACTCCCCGGGCCACGAGACTATTTTCACGAGGGTGTGCAATTGAGAGGAGCCGCGATTTTCGGAACACTCTCCGCCCGAGTGTCGCGTGTCCGCGATAAGCCGGGAGCGGGCAAGGACTCGAGGGCGGCCGGCGTCTCTCCGCTCTTTCTATTTAGCTTTTTCGATTCTCGACGGCAGTGTCAGATGACGCGAGAGAAACGATTGCCGATTGATCGGACTCCTCGGCGCTGGCATTAGCCTTTTACGGTGGCGGTAATCTCCGAAATCTCAAACGTGTAGGAAGGTAGAGATAGTGTCTCGATGTGATCTTGTTGCTCTATACCGTGGCTATACAACGTTAAGTGTCCTTAAAGTTAAGCATGCGCGACGACGCCTCGCGAAAGGGGAAGAATCACTCGGGAAGCGAAGCTTGGTCGTCTTTCGCCCGGAAAGGCGGAAAGCACAGTCGGCGAGTGCTACCCTCCGCTTTCGCGCGCCGAGATCTTGGACAATCATGGACAATCATTTTACGGTAGAGATTGTAGGGCCCGGGGTTCGGGCCTGCTAGTCAAGACAATCGTGGCGCGAGACAATCGTGAAGATCGGCGGCGAAAGCGGAGGCTGCCGCCGGCTGGAATCGAGCTGGCCGGAAGCAGAGGGTCCGGATGCGAAGGGACGAGCTTTCGAGGGGGCGAATCCTAAATCCAAATACCTCTTGTTATATCGAGTCTCGCTCGTAAGAGTCTTATTTTCCCGAATTAACGAACTCTCCAAGTGTTAAGAATTACAATTACCTGTCTCGTTATAAGCTTGGAATGTGTCTGACTCAAGGGGCCCACGACGAGAGCGAAACTTGAGGTATGGTTCCACGGGACACCTTAACCGACGTTGACGATTCAATCATAATAACGGGAGGTTCGTGCGACATCTCTCTACATATACATAACCGTCGGCTCTCGTCTCTCCAAGTGGCTCTATCGGGTTCTTTTCCAGTGTCCTCTCTCATGTGTACCTGTTAATCGGTAGCGTTACTGCCACGCGAGCTGGCGAGCGGCATTAATCCTGCAAGAAATACGAAAAAAGAAAGAAAAGGGCGCAGAGGGTGGGAATAGGTCGGTAATCTCATTACACAAATCCTCGCCTAAGAATAAATAAAAGCCCACGAAAGGGACAGGCCGGCGCTCCTCGGCAATCCGCCGTCTTCGATGTTTCCCCCAGAAAACCTCTTCTAAACGTAAAGTGAAATATCGAGCGGGAGCTCTGGCTAGTAGAATGAAAAGAAGACGAGACGATAATTGTCCGAGCAATGCGAATGAGTGGCGCCGAGCCGTGTAGTTCCCGAGCGGGCTTCGTTTCCTCGTCGTTATATTATCATCGTTATTTCGCAAATATTCTATGCTCCCGCGGTACTCCTCGTCCCATTGGATGTGCTCCACTCGACGGGGCTCTCCTCGGGATTATGTGTTCAGCATGAGAATAACAAGCGAACATTTCTCTCCGTGGCCGTTGTTACTCGTAAGATAGTAAAGAGATACGATCTATGCACTAAACAACAAATCACACTCTTCGTTCCGACCTAATGGATCCCCAGCCCCATCGAGCGCATCGATATAGATGTATATTTCGTGTATTCCTTTTTAAGACCGTAATAAAAGATCCACCGTACCACGTATATTAGCCCATCTCTCAACCAATCCCAGAAGGATCAGCGATCCTTTGCTCTGCCGTCAAAATCTAGACTATCGAGTACTATGCTACAAACTTTACCAATGAAGCAACGCGCTCGAGACCATAAGGGTTGAATTCCCGCCACTCCAAACTCGCCGGGTCGGTATGGTGGCGCATGATTCTATTTCTAAGAGGAGTTTAGATCAACTCTGCCAGGCGCTAGGGGACGCCATATTTTCATCAATACGCAATGGAATCCTGCAGGTTGTGTCTTAAAAAGCGAGCGGGCATGTTGCCGATATTCGCCGAAAGCGAGGAGTCTGCGAGAGTCCGACGAAGTATTCTTGATTGTTGTCCGATTCAGGTAATCATTAGAGCATTCAATTGACAGCAGCACCTTCGTCACAACTATAAGCAAAACAGTCAACAAGTTTCCTATGCAAGTTTCCATTTATTACAGATGATCGAGCACGAAAGTCTACCCAGTCATGTGTGTACCGAGTGTAGATTTAAGCTAAGCGCAGCGTGCGCCTTTCGCAATCAATGCCGACTGTCCGATCACAGACTACGGCTTTCGAATCCGAAAGTTTTTGCAGCTTCGATTTCTGAAACAGTCGAAGGAAATCGTGAATCAACCGACGAAGAAGAGGTTCACTCGAAAGAGTCGGGCGAAGTTCCCCGGGAAACAGAGAGTTCACCGTCTAACCCTGAATTGGTGGAAGCCCAAGCGGAAGTGGAAGTAGACGAAGACACGCGCGACTCGGACACCGGGAACCTCACCAGCCAATCAACCACCGTATCGAAATTATCGAATAGCAGCGAGAAGGAAAAGTACCTCTGCGACATTTGCAGCAAGACCCTCGCCTCGAAGTCTGGCCTGCGCTCCCACCTGAAAGCGCACGGCGGCGTGAAGCCGCACGCCTGCAGCTTCTGCGACATGCGTTTCGCCATTCCGAGCTACAAGCTGCGCCACGAGAGGACCCACACGACGGACAAGCGATTCGTCTGCCACGTGTGCAGCGCCGCGTTCGCCTCGGCGAACGGCCTCAAGTACCACCTATCGGCGCACACCGGCGAGGCCAATTACCGCTGCGACACGTGCGGCAAGTCCTTCCGCCGGTACAAATACCTTCGGGAGCACGTGTTCACGCACACCGGCGAGCGACCGTTCGCGTGCCGCGTCTGCTCCTCGGCCTACGCCAGCTCGGGAAGCCTCTTCGTGCACGAGAAAAAGTGCAGGGCGCGACAGGCGCGTGGCGATGCCACCCTCGCCGGCGTCCAGGCGGCCACCGTCGAGAGAAGCATCGCTCGGAGGTGACCTTCTTCGAGGCCCGAACCTCCCGCAGCAACGTAAACACAACGGGACAAAAAGCCATCTTTGTACAGGAGGATGAAGCCGTATTTACTCGAGGGACATTATTACGGGTGGCAGGGCAGGTGCAATGTCTCCGAAACCCGAGAGGAAAATGAGCAATTTAACGGGGACTTAATTCGAGGAGTGGAGGCGGTCGAGGGCAGGTGTATGCGCCACTGAAAGGATTCTCTCCTGGATTGAGTTTCAATAACACGCTCTTTTAATTATCATACATGGCTGAAAGTACAGTCTCACTTTATACAATTGGCCCGGTGGCACCGTCGAGCGAGTGTGCGCTTTCGAGCGCGACGGCACCGGCGCAGCAAGGACTTGGGGTTTATTTACAGAATAAGAATTACGCGTACGATCGAGTCTTTGGCATCGAGGAGCGAGCGAGGATCCTGAACGCGTGGATACCTGCGCTTACGGCTGGACTAATTAAATTATGTCTTATGGTATTAAATAATTAGATTAAGAGTCGGTCGGTGGTGGATATGCTTTGTTCTATCGGGTGCATTCTTCCTTCCTCTGCAGGGACATCTCCGACGAGGCGATCGCCATCCAACTGCTGCTGTCCGAGCGGAACCACGTCAGGCCCAGGGAATACTTGCCGTTGAGATTGGCGTGTTGACAATGACTGAACCACCAGCCGCCGTGATAATTGGCCGCGCAGTCCGTTGTGCTGATGTCCATGTCGCGATCCTTCGCGCTGAAGGACATTCCGTTCTGGTAGGACATAGCGTCGGTCGCATTGCCGGAGTAGCCGGATACTCGTAGCCGATAGCCAGTATCCTCGGAGTCGACGTTGAAGTTCTCGTACTCGGCGTGCCAGCTGGTGCCGTGTATGTCGAGGAGGTCGATCCTCAATCTGGAGCAATTGTCCCGACTGAGTCTGTGAAGAGCCTCGTTGCCGATCCAGAACTCGTTGACGGGCGAGCCGAAGCCCAGGGCGTATTCGTTCCAGGTGCGATCGAAATCGAGCATACCGTCGATACGACGCCCGACTACTATCCAGCCGTTATGACAGGAGACCAACGACGGGGCACCCTGGCCGGCAGCTAACAGTGTCAAGCCGTCCCGGTCCTCGCAATTCCCAGGTAATCCATCGACGATCAGACGATATTGGTCCTCGACTTCCTCCAACTCCTTCGTCACATTCTCCGCTTTGGCGAGTGCTGTGGACATGTCTAGACGGACGAGGGTGCCGTTGAGCGAAGCGATTGCTCCCTCCTGGACGTCGCTCTTCTCCTGGAGCTTCGAGGCGCTCACGCTCAGCGCCTGAACCGCCCTCTTCAGGTTTGCTAGTTCCTCTCTCGTTAGCGAGAGCTCTGCCGCTTTTTGAGCCGCGTTGATTCCCAATCGTGTGAGTTCCTTCTTGGTTTCAGTCTTGTTGGACTCGAGCGCCTCTTCCAGGCCGCGGATGGACTTGGAGATTCGAGATACGCTCTGCTCGCGCTCCCTCACGGCGGCCTTCGCCTCCTCGTCCTGCCGGGAAATCTGAATCACCAGCTCGGACTGGATCCGCTCGAGAGTGCGCACCCTCTTGCCGAGGAACTCCTGGCCCTCGTGAGCCACCCTCTTCTCCAGGGACGCCCGCTTCCTCGAGACGATTGAGATCTTGCGCTCGATGCTCTTCAAACGTTCTTCGATCCTGTTGCGATAACTCTCCGAGATCCGAGAATAGCTGTGTCGCCTCGGCATCCTGCGACGAATTTCCTCGACGGCGACCATCGCCTCGTGCGCCTCGATCTCCGCCTCGATCTCCTCTCGCTCCTTTCTCAGGGCATCCCTTCGAGAGTCCTTGTGGCCGCTTTCTGCCGCCGTTGTGTCGCACTTCAGGGACTTGACTTCCATCTGAATTGCACTGAGCTGCAAGAAGAAATGAAAGCGTCCCTTATTTACGGCTCTACATTCCTCACGAGTACAAAAGACAGAAAGAGATTCACAGCGGCATATCGGATAGATATCGGGAGGTCGTTTTCGGGAAATTTCGGGATACCTTCTACCGGGGCTGCCTTTTTTGCGGGCCATGCCCACGCAATGTCGCATCGGCATGCGGAGGCGCGCAGGTATACATATGTATAGGAATGCGAGGATGCAGAGGGACAGACAGAAGAGGGAGGGAGAAAAAGGTAAAAAGAACTGGCGACTAGAGGGAAAGAGAGAGAGAGAGAGAGAGATAGAGAGAGAGAAGTGGCGCGTTAAATCGAGGCTCCTTCGAGAGTGCGGTGAATGGCATTGCAGCTCGCCAGGTGCGACTCGCAGCTGCCGCTCGCCGGCTGCCGCTCTGCCGGCTGCATCTACCCGATTGCCAGGGATCCCTCCCACTCCCCCGACCCAACCCCTCGTCGCGGTGCGCACTGAAAAATTTCTATTCCAAATTCCCCGATGCTTTTCCGAGAAAACTCTCCTCCACACACTAAAAGTATTCTGCCCGCCTAATTACAGGGCCACGCGGGAAAATCTACTGGAATGTTCGAGACCGAGATAAGCCGATGCTTATGACGAACGACCTGAGATCGTATCGGACCCTCGTGCATCTCGATGCTAATTAAGAGAAGAGTTGGGTAGAAAGTTGAGTACACCGTGAAACACAAGGATTCCTTTCGAGTGAGTGGTTGAAAAGCAGTAAGAAGCAGCGAGGAGGAAGTCGACCCTACCAGCCAATGCAGAGGGAGAGAATAGGGAGTGTGCGGGCATAGGTAGCACCCGCAGTGGTCATGGAGCGAAAGTCGAAAGGGGAAGAACAGGAAAAGGGAGAGAACGTGGGAGGTCGAGCGTGTAAAATAAGTAAAGAGGGGTCCGAAGGAACAAGAGGAAATGGACATGGGCTCCGCGAAACCTGCTTGCTTGTGCTCGGCTGCGGGCGCCGGCACGAGCACTCCTCTAACCGGCGCACTCCAAATGGACTCATTCTACTTGAAATCCAATCCACTCAGCCGGACCCGTGTAATCCGCCGGAAACGATGCCTGCGTAAATGACTGTTGGCGAAACTTGCGAATAAACCAGTATCAAAGGCCGACTCCAAGTGTTAGTTCCTCCACGGTGCTTCCTCATTAACGAATCTAATTATAAAACGAGTACCCTTCGACCCTTTATAGCAATACCGAATTAAAGTCTGTCGTTTAACGCTCGCCCTTAATGCATCTCAGGTTCAACGTCTCAGGGCCAAGGGTTTCGTCATAATGCCAGAGCAGCCAAGTTGCCGGGCCTGCCGGGGGACTCATTAGTGAATCTACGAATCGGCGCGCTTCGGCTTCCACTCTCATTAGGAGAATTCGGGGAGTGGAGACGCCGCGCCGTCGCTAATGACGGCGAGCGGGCAGAAGGGATGATAGAGGAGGAGGCAGCTGCCCAGCGATCACAGGCAGAAGGACAAAAGGAAAAAAGTGGAGGCAGGTAGCCTGCCGGCTGTCGGCCGAGGGCAGGTGTGTGCGCGCCGCCGCCGGTCGCATGCCCTCGGCCCTTCGGCCACGCGTACCATCCCTTCCACTCCCATTCGAGCAAAGGACCCAGCATCCCAATATGCTGCCGAGTGGCACTGTGCGTGCGCGCCTCTCTCTTGTGTGCGCTCTCGCCACTCCCAACACACGCGAGATCGTGTTTCGCGAAATCAAAGTGGCCGGGACTCGTGCCGCGCGCGCGCGCGCGCGTGGCTAATCCGAGACACGGAAATACCGGTCGCGTGCCTGCCGCACCACCTGCCGCCATGGGGAAAATACGCGGGGGTGGGGTGGAATTGTATTTTCCAGAGATCTCCAACGCCCTCAGCCTCCAGAATTCACCCCCGACACGTACAGCTGGCGGCGAGCTGAAGTAGCATTTGGGGAGATCTGCGCGTGGCAGCCACGTGGTTGGGCAATGCTAGCAAGATAAAGGACCTGTCCCCCTTTAGAGATACGCTTTGAGTGATTTCTTGGAAACTCGGAAAGTTCTCTGAGTGGAAGTCGTCTCGAGCGATTCTCGCCAAGTTTTGTCAAGCTTCGATAGAAGGGAAGACTATCACTTATGAAAATAAGCGGAGCCGCGTGCTTCTACGTGGAACGGCAGGATTGTTTGGACATGGAATATAGTTATAAACCGTGGGTTGGGATTGGAAGGTTTTAGAGGGTAGTTCGAGTCGGAGTGATCTCACGCGCGACCAACTGCCGGAAGTGCACATGAACATATGCCGATGGAAATCTACCCCTCGGTAACTAGATAGCTAATGAGCGAGACCCTCTTGAATCATAGATCCCTGAGACAGACCGCTGGAGTAGTTTGCCCTCTCGGTTAACGCCACGAATATCACCCAACGTGATTTCCACGCCAATTCTTTCCGAATCGCTGGACTCTGCTCAGGGCGGCGTTAAAAAGTCCAATGAGCATTTCTCGCTCGATGCACCCGAGGACCATACGTTCTCCTGCGGCAGATACGCGGGGCGCCAGGTGCTCCGCCGCGAAAGAGGATGATAGGCGAGATAGAGAGTGAGCCAAGGGGAAAGAGAAGCTCAAGAATAAGAAGTGGAAGAAGTGGAAGAAGGGTAGAGAAGCAGAGACGCCTTACCTGACTGGTGATATCAGCGCAGGTGCGAGACAACAAGCTCGAGCGTTCCTTGACCGCGGCGATGTCGACGCGCACGGTGCCAAGTGCAGCCTCCAATTTGGCGATCCTGCCCCCGAGACTGCGAAGGCCCCTTCCAACTTCGGCGATGTCCCCGCGAAGCAGCGAGATCTCGCTCCTCATGCGAGAGCGCTCGGCCAACTCCTGGCTCGCATTCCTCGCCCGCAGAACTTCGGCCACTTCGCTCTGAAGTTCGGTAACCGCGCTGCCCAGCCAGCGCACGCGGAGCCTTTCGTTCTTCGCCTCGTTGCCGCTGCCACCGCGCAGCGAGTCCACTTCCTTCCTGTAAAAGGTAATCATTTCCTACGTGGTTAAAAGTATCGGGCGCGCGGAGCCTCAGCTGCCGGTGAAAGGGAAATGTGTCGCCGGTTCGCCGGTTGTAACCGGACGGCGCGGAGGAGAGCAGGAGGGTGAATTCAAATCGGTTAAGTAGGACGTACCGTAACTGCTTAACTTCGTTCTTCAAAACAAACACCTCGGTGTTCTTCTCGATCGACTGCTTCAGGCTGTCCTCGAGGGCATTGTAATCCTCCTGGCGATGCTCGAGCAGAGCGCTCACTTGCTCCCGCAGTAGTTTCACCGTGTCGGCGAGGTCCTCGCTCGCGCAGGAGCCTCGTGTCGCCAACCCGGCGAGCACCAGGATCAGCAACACTCTCGCGAGTGCCATCATTCAATGGCACTAACGACCGATAATCACTAATCAGTACTCTCGTGCTCGATGATCTTCGATAGCAGGACGAGTTGCCGCACTAAGTTCGACGTACGCGTATTTCTCAACTTGCGGTCAATAATGAACTAGACTGTTTAAAAATATTCAAAACAGAGTTGTCTGTTGAAGGTTCCGTGTGAGCGTGGACGTTGGAGGTCTGTAGAGCGACGGGAAAGAAGTTGGTGGTACGCTAGTCGACGGGAGACTGGCGGGGCCGAAAGGATGTACGAGTTTTATATCGTCCTTTCCGCCAAAGGTCGGGGGCAGAACGGGCCGGAGCAGGTGTTCGGCAAGAGCGAGGCCCGCAAGGTACGCATTGTCCCGTACACCACCACCACCGCCACCACCACCACCACCATCATCAACGAGGACGGCAAGGCCCTTCCATCCCCACCTGCTCTCTTCGTACCTTTTCGCTCTCGTGGAGCGTGGCTGCCCTATCTTCTCGTCAGCAGGCCCTTCTGCCGGGCCAGCCGGCCTTTCAGCTCCAATTTTATTCGACCGCACTTCGGCACACGCTCTCCCCATCCACCCAAAACATTTGCGTTTCCCTTCCCTGATTTATGCTACGCCCCCATGCAGCCCCTGCGCGCTCCTACCGATACCAATTTCGCCCACCTTTCGACCGTATCTCTGCGCCACGAATTAAGCCATCTGCTTGGCAGCCCGGTGAGATAGTTATCGGCAGGATTTGATTTGTTTATGCCTAATTGGGGAAAGAGCGCTTAACGCGACATGCCGATTGCCGCGGCGAGTCGACAGAAATGCGTTGCCGTGTCTCACGGAATGCGCCGCAGGTGCAAGGTGCCGCCGAGGAATTCGAGGCGAAATCGGTGCAGTGACGGCCGAGTGGCCTTCGGTATGCGTAAAGCCGAATAAATTCGTTAAAAAGGGTTCCAAGTGACAGGCTGCTTCGCGCGCGACATGGATCTGGCAGTGATCGGTTTACCGGCCGAAACTTATACCCTCATAGATCACGGTTGACACGTTTCGAGCATCGATAATACCCGAAATATGCGGCGACGTTGAAGAAAGTTATAATAGAGAGAATGTGGGAATGGGAGAAAATAAAAATCGGAGTAGCATGTTGAGTATGGTCAATAATTTATTGAAAACAACGTCCGTCCCAACGGGACCTAAGTTCTACGCCTACGAAAGAGATAACGCGTTATTAGATTCATCGAGTACATAATTAGTCGCAACGCGTATTTCGCGCTCGAGTCCAGAGTCCTAATGCTCCACGAGGCTCGAAGTGACGAGATGTTTTATAGTACGGAACGCCACGAACTGTCCGAAGATGTGCTCGTAAGGCAAAGTCAACGTCGATGCGTGAACCGACCGTAAAAGTCGTATACGATTGATCTCCGTAAATACAGTGCAGCCCTAAAATGTAATCTCAACATCTTTCTCCGACGTCTCGCAGCCTCCCGGTTTCAGCTTCGCAATCGTAACAACGTACCCAGTGTAATGAATCGCACGAGTACACGATCAACAAAGACACAGGCCCGCACCGCGGGCTTCACGTTACATCAGGAGAATTCGAACTCAATCTTGTAAACTCAACTAAAAAAATAAAGGGAGGGACGAAAGAAAGAGAGCACTGTCGTGGTGGCGTGCGCAGCTAGTGCAAAGCGAACGCATGAGGTTGGTCCCGACACCGCTCCAAAACGTATTTCATTGTACGTTCGCACAATTGTATTGATCTATAAATACCTTCCTTGCTGCGAGCTTGCTAGAGATAGGGAAGACAAGAATTGCACATTGGCTCAATCAGAAGATAAACGAAATTATCGGAAAGAAGTCAAAAGATATTAGAAGACGCGAGAGAAGCGTGCGTTCGAGTGACGATGGAAACGATGACTTCGAAGGTACGAGGAGAGTAAGTCACAACGAAGCTCTCGCGCGCAGCTCGGATGCAGCCGCAGAAAGAGCAGCAATCTCGTAATACGCGGCCGGCGCATTGGCACGAGAAGGTCAACTTGGCTAAAAGTCCTAGATACGCGCCCGACTTCCTTCGGGCTTGATCTTATGTACAGAAATAATAAAAATATTCTCTAGGATTGATTGGTCGCCTAACATTCCCTACCGCGTTACGCAACGCGTTAAGTCAAATGGCACGCCCCGTAGTCGAGCGTAATCTCGTTGGCACACGATTCGTCGTTTGGATATAGCAGAGGTACAAGGTAATTCCTTAAGATTGAGCTGATCCGTAGGTACCAGTCGGAGGTCGATAAGACTTAGGAAGTGTCAATATTTGCAAGCTATTGAACGCATACTTCCGTATCCCAATGTTCTTCCACGTGTTTTCCCGGCGACAGCCCTCGCTGAAACAGACCGAGAAAGTGTTTACCATACACAAACACCCTGTTACATAGACACAGTCGACTCGCTTGGGCAAAGAAAACAAGTAAACAAGGGGAGCCAAGCGCTAAGAGGTAAAACACCGTAGGGAATTTTCACTTAGTGCTCACCTCCGCATGCAATCCAGAGCTCTCGCGAATTCATGCTCGGCTAAATGATACTCCGTCGAGAGTATATTCACTTGCTCGAGCGTCACCGACATACTGGTGCGGTCCTTGGCACTTTTGCAACTGGTGAATCTTAGACCGCGCATTCTGCGGCATATCTGCGAGGACAATTGCAATATCTCCACATTCTTACTGACTTTCGACTGTACGCTCGCTTTCAGATTGGCCGTGAGGTCGGCCAAACTTTGAGTGTGCGCTGATCTAGTACCGACTGGAAAAGCAATAAATAATCGTATTCAAAAACGTTTAGAAAAATAGTGTTCACAGTGAATGCGTAGGCGAACTTACGACGAGTGGATGCTGGCTCAGTTGGTAGATTCAATTTCTTGAATCGTAGATAGTATTCATTGAGCCGATCAAAGTTATCCATGTTACTCTTCTCTTGAGGCTTCGTGGTACCAAGGCTCTCAGCTAAAGAAGCCATTTCGTTGATGCCGATATTGAAGAAAACAGGGGTAACATTGAAGGAAAGCGTTTGCCTGGAAGACGGAACGAGCGGTAATAGCGAGTAAATCGCATCCGGTATCGGAAGAAGCACGGTCAGTGCGCTTCGCGAGCCAACAACTCGTGGTAAAGGCATCTGAAGTTGTTGGTTCGACTTTCCCTCGGCTCTAGGATGAATGCCACATCTGGACAATGTGAATGTAACAGTGTGCATGTCTTCAACAGCGACTGCCATATCTCCCCACATGTCTATCTCCTCGCCATGATAACTGAGGAGACCTTCGAACGATATAAGAGGTCCCAGTGTTGTTAGTATTAATAGAAATATTGGATCAGGCCGCTGACACCAGAGCTTTGCCATTAAGCCCGAGACCAAACTTGTGAGCTGTAAACAACAAAGAACAGGCGGACATATATTATATGAAAAGTGTGTGCATTCATTTTCTGGAAATGTACTTACTGCTTGGCTAAAGCAGACATCCCTCCTGTACCTAACATTACAGGCACGTTGCGCCGTCTTAGCGTCCTCCTGCACTCTGAATACTGAGTGCGTCAATCTAGCGGTCTTAAGAAGACCATCCATAGCTTGGCGCAATTTCTTCATGCTCGGCCGTAGCTCGCTGGTCCAGTCGACAATCGACGCGAAATCTAGGCCTTCAGTGAATTTATTCCGCTGTGTTGAATTACTTTTAATCACTCTGGTCATTGAATCAACCGCTTGGCACACTTGATCGGAAGACGCATTACAATAAGTATCAGTCGGCCCTGACAAAGCATTCGCTCTTTCTTAAATGAAACACTACTAATGCACGACGAGAATCCGGACGCAATGAGATCTACCGCGGCATGAAGAGAAACTGCGGAATGAAACAGACGTTATCTTACCTTCTTTAGCTTTCAAGAAAGCAGGGGTGTTTTTCTCTGATCCAGGGCTCAATGGCTGTCGTTGTATACTATGGTTCTCTATGCCTTCCAACAGTTTGCTGGACTCCTCGCTTTTAACGCCGTTCTTAGGCTGTATGGTGACCACATCAGGGTCCTTGACTCGACTAATCGGAATGCAACCCTTCAAACTTTGCGATCGACCCAGACCATTTTTACTTCGCAGACGAACCGCCGGACTACTACATCTACCACAGAGAAATTTCACTTTTGACACTAAGCACATTACGCTGGCTTCAATATTCAATTGGGTTAGGTCCCAAGGTTCCGGCTCATCCGTAGGCTTATAATAATTAGCCGATGGCGAATTACACATTTTCTGTGTGTCTAAGAAACGGCGGCAGGGATCGACATCGCCCTTTGGGTCGTCTCGTTCTTCGATGTCAACGTCTGTATCGATACCAATTCCATCTGCCTGAGTAACAGTATCTACATCACCGTTAGTATTTCCCTTAATACTATCATTTTCCTTGTGCTCTAGTTCGCCGGGTTCAGTTTGAATCTCGTCATTTTCCCGGTGGTCATCCTCAACCTCAGGGAAAATCACGAAGTTTTCATCGGGCGGTGGTGTATTGACGGCTTGCGTTCGTGGCTCCACCCGATTGGGACTTGCTTTCAATGGGAAACTCGTGTAATGATTTCTGGCATTCTCCTTCGACCATAGATCCGTTACGCATACAGGAGTGTCTGGAGTAACAAAGTCATCAAAGTCGGGGCTTTTAAGATCGAAATTAAGCTGCTGGGTGATTCGTTTGAACGGTGAAAGGGTTTGATTCAGCTTGAAATCCAATGTGAGTGTATCCTCTTTAATCTCATCGTGCACCTTGGCTACTTTATATTCCTCGAGGAATGTCAACGCCTCTTCCACAAGACCTGGATCCCAGAGACTCAGGAGTATCCTGGTCTTAGTGATCATGTCCTCGCATATAGGTAACATTCCACTCGTTTGCTTCTGCTTCGCAAGTTTCATTAACGCGCGCATTGCGTCTACGACGTCACGGCGCAATTGCTTAATTGCTTGGATTGCATCATGCGCCATTGTTATCTTCGACGTTCCTTGATACAATTGATTTCCTCGCGTCGGTGATTCTTTCAATGCCTGTACCAACCTACAACAAGTTTATAGTCGATAAATTGGCTATCCACCGACCATTCAAGTCCAGTCTACGATCAAATGTTACCTTATAAGACCTCCGTTTTTACTTTTATGGGAGTGTGCAGTGAATGCGCCCACTGTGATGAAATCATAAAACCCGCACTTATTCAAAGTGTCATTATGAACCCACATTCGTTGTAAGTGCAAATTTATGGGAGCGAACTCAAGGGTCCTGTCATTTTTACGCGAGGACCGCTTGAAATAACTGCCTATAATAAGACGAATTTTAGAGTCGCCAATCACGAAAGGCGTTACGGGTCTTGTGTCGTAATCCTGGTACCTTTGAATGCAGCCAAGTTTTCCTTAGCTTGCGAATATAGATGAAGAAGGTGAAGGTGACGATCTAACAATTCGATTTGCTTCGTGTGCCAAGGTTCCCTAAGCTCACCCATACCAGCTACCTCTTGGAGTAACTCCTTCTCCTCTTGAATCCATATCGCACTATACATACATATATATCAACCTGGCACTTTCATAATCCCAATTTACTATGCACACTACCCATTCATAAACAACTTACAGTAAGTTCTGTGGAAATTGGAAGCACAACTTGCTTTCGGCCATTATCTCGTGTACGCATATATCACCCCCTAAACCCGAGTGAAACCTGAATAAAAGATGATATCGATTATGTGTAAATCCTATCGCCGAACTCCAAAGTTCCCTCGTGCCAATATCTCACCTATAAGTTTGAATGTGGGGATTGGCGAAAAGTAACTTTAGCTGTCCCTGATGCGGTAACTTAATCTTCGTGCCCAATCTCGGCGGCAGCGATTGCGAGCGTCTATGAGACATGACCTGAAGAAAACGATGGAAGGAGAATTAAAGGGCTTGAGTGACAAGGGGATAGATGGAAGACAGTCGCGATGAAAGAGGGACTTGCGTACTTGCTGCTGGGAAGCATTTGGCGGAACACTCCTTGACGGAGTACTCTCGGTGCTGTTCCCTTTATCCTCCGCCTCGAGATTCCACACGTTGATCGTCAAGAAACCAACGGTAATCGTTTTCGCCGACTTCAAAGGTATCCTCAGTCTAAAATTGATGTATCGTGAAGACAAAGTTTGGCGTAAGGAACGTCTCCCTAAGGAAGGTATCAGGCGTCAAACTCACCTCGGCGTATCATGGATCGTGTTGAAACTGACGATCGCACTTCCCATAGGCGTTGCGGTTTGACTTACACGTTCTCGCACGTCATAAGCGGTTATTCTGATTCTCGTATCCGTTGTCAAGCCATCGCTCGCTCGAAAGCTGATCGTCGTCAAAAATCCTGGATTACTGCTCCTCTAAAAATCGAACGTACTCTCAATCTCCAATACTCTCACACTCGAATACTAGTACACAACTCCTTTCTACCTCGACTACTTCCGTCCTGGCGTACTTTATCCAGACTTTTGATGCCTTGGATTGAACGTCGACTTCAAGCACAGGGTTCGGCGGCCTGCCATGACCGTCGCAAAGGAGGTTGTCGCAGGCCAGCGATATCTCGCACATCGGTATTTCGGCGGGGTCTGAAACCATTTAGGAATCCTGAGTGCGACCGCGGCCTCCGCTGGACCATCCCTACCTCCTCCCCCCACACACACGCAGAGGGAACACTTGACACCAATGCCGAATGGTGGTGTACCTGCCGAAATACCGCGCTGCAAGCGTAACATCTGTATGTCGGTGTCGAGCTTGTGTCCATTGAAGGCCTCGATGCGCTGCCGCAGGGCCAGGAGTTGGCTACGCATGCAATCGTAGCTGGCCAGCTGCAGTGCTTGCAGCCAGCTATCTCGCTCCTCCGCCGAATTCGCGCCAAGTGCTTGCAGCAGGCCCCCGTCAAACACTGTAACATTCATTCAATATAATCTCCTCTCTTTCTCATCTCTCTCCGTCTGTCGTTCCCCTTTAGTGCGAGGGCTCGCGATTACTGAACACGAGCGTGGAAGATAGTGAGCCGTAAAATTGGAAACTTGCCTATGCTGAATCCGTAAGGGATATGATTGCTCGGCTGCTCCACTCGAACGGAACACTGCTCGAGGATGATGACGCCGAGGGGCTCGGACCACTGCTCCCGTGATTTGAAATAAAAGAGGAGATTCCCACGGAGCCTGCACCATCGCTCCAGACTTACTGTCAGGCAGAGGAGATACCTTAATACACCGACTGCGACCGTCGCTTCCAGAAGCCCGAGCTCTGTTACTACTGGTTGGTCTACTAGCTGGTAGACTTGCGGGGAAAATAGTCTCCTCTCGCGGAAGGTCTATAAGTAGTGCATAGGTTTCCCTACGCATGAGACTTTCTGATAAAGTACTAGTAATCGTACACGATGCGAGTAAAGTACATGCAGCCAACTTTTTCCTGGCAACAATACAATTTCTCCAGAGTGCTCGAATGCGAGTAGAATTGCACTCGCCGCGAGCACTGTACTCGCAAGGTGCAGGGAGGTTTATTAAAATTGAAAGTGGCTCTCATCAATGATGCCCACCGAGACTTCTTCCGCGAGATGAAGGAGGGGAGGGAGGCGACGGCGAAGCAAACTGGCAGCCAAACAGAACCGGGTGGAGGGAACTAAATCACTAACTAAGACTGAAAGGGATTCTCGCCGAGTACCGCGAGCGCTGGAACTTGGAGCTTGTTACTTACGCGTCTAGTGTAAAAGCGGCGGCGGCCAAGAGACGAGTCTGGTGGCTAGTGGTCGCCGACGAGCTACGAGTTCCCTCGCAAACGGCAGAGAGACGCGCGCGACATGCGAGTGCGGCAAACTTTGCGAACATGCGGTCCCAACGTGTGCCTACGGTGCAGGATGCAAGGGCGATGTGTGACGCATGCAAACTACCACAGAGACACCGTGCACGACCAACGAAACGGAATCCTGGTCGGGTGCCTCCTCGGTCTCGAAAATTCGAAACTCTGACCAAGATACGCTGAGTGATCCTTCACCACCCTTTTAACCAATCCCTTACCCTTACCATGTGCGCCCCGTTTCGCGTGACACGCATAACGTCAAGCCGAAGAACTGCGTGTAGATTTCTATGTACAAAAGATAACAATATTTGACAATCTTTTCCCGAAATTCTGAATTTTTCATTTTGAGCTCAACATTTAACCATTTTTTCCCGACATATCGACATTTTTCATTTAAAGCCCAACATTTTCAAAAACTTCACCTAAATAAAAAATTGCCAAACTTTGCCGCCTTTGCGATTCTCGTACGAGATACCTTTTAAGTGACGACGCCACTCACCTCTGCACGTCGAACCGAATCGAAGCCGATTCACGAGAGAACGTACAGCGGCAGCCTCGCATTTGCATAGATTTCCATTGGACGCGTGTCGCGCGTCGCCGTTTACTAATCCCGGCGGCGAGATACCGAGGATGCGTTCGCTCCGTCCGCTGAAATACGTAATGCGAGGACCTGGTTCGTTTCGGCTCGACGCCGTGGCGCCGGGTGTGCGTGGAGCTTCTTGGAAGCGGAGGTGATAGCTTTTCCAGCGGTCGTTTCATTCCAATCTCTGCCGCGCGAGCGCCTCCCCGACTTCACTAATGGCTTTCTAACGGCGAGGTCACACTCATCGGACTCGACTACCGAAACTACAAGGACTCCGCATTCCTCCACCGATATTACCCTTGTTAGTCTACTGTTAAACAAATTTCTAGGATTTATAGCGATTTTAATATCCCGACCACAATCTGTTAGTCCTTGAGGCCGAATCCGCGATAAGATAGCGCGATCGATCCCGTAACAGCAACGTGAATAAATCATACTCGAACTTTAATTGCACGCTGACGTTTCTCTTTTATCGCGGCGATACTATCATTAAATAAAAGCCTCTACTCTTTATTAAAACCGATAGCGCGCACGTGGCCGTCCGAATGAATCAGTGGTGGTCGAAAGTATTTTCGGTGGACCCCCGGGGCTATTGAATAAGACCCACGCGTTTCTATCGGGGGGCCCAAGCAGAAGAACCGATTGGAGCAATCAACGTGACTTGAGCATCGCGTCGGTAAAGTTGTAGTTCGGTCCGGTCGAATTAGTCGAAGGATTAGAGAGGGCGCGGGGCGAAGGTGTGAGTACGGTGCCAGTAAGCGGTGTTAATCGCAGCAGACTGCACACTGTTAGATTGCCGGGGAAAGGAGAAAGAGCCCCTTTGTGGCGGAGATGCACACGATTGGTGGGTCTATGTACTATGTACCTTTGCTCGTGCTGGCCGATACGCAACTGAAGTCCCGCAACGTCTTATGCGCTTTCCCCTTTGGATTTTTGCTTTCGCACTTTTTACCTGTACCTGGAAATTGTACGGAGCATAGGTGTAACGCATAACCGGTTACACCTATCGCCAACCCACCACCCAATTCCAATTGCGATTCCGACTCGATGTGCTAGTGCGTAGTCTGATCCCGTCATCCCCAATTGTTAACGCATTGTTGACCGGTCGCGAGTACTACTCGCGTGTCAGCGACTATTCCAGTTTATTCAGATTTTGATAATTATGTTCTATGGAAATTAAAAGATATTTGGTCGACAATTCGTTAACTGTAACATCGATGATTGACACAAACGAGCAGCTATAGCTGTCCCACGCTCCGATTTCCCAACAACTGTACCGCATGATACGTCTAGGATAATGCGAAGGAAATCGAGAGCAATTCCGATTGCAGGCTCCCGCTCCAAGCGACGAGAAATTAGCGAATCTCGGGCGCGGAAGCGGCTCTCCTTAAAGAGGAGCCTCGAATTTCCTGAGACCGGAGAAAGGCAGCCGGATAAAACCTGCCTCGGCAGGGCAAGATTTCCAGCGAGAGCGCCCAACGAAAAGAACCGGCTCTCCACTCAATGGCAATAGCAGTGAAATTAGAACGAGCGGTACGCGTCCCCATCGCACGGGACTATAATAGTAAATGAGATTGCCACTAACAACTCGGCCCGGCTGCAAGGGTCTACCGGCGACTACGCAACAGAGAGCACAAAGTAAACGAAACCATAAACGCTAAAGAGGGGGTGAAATGAACATAGTCACGTCATTCCAACTGTTTACATCCATGTGACGCACTCACTCTGGCAGAGTGAACGAGGGGTATTAACATGGGATCGTGGGATTCCTGGTTAATGCGACGCATGCTGGCATATCAACAAGGTTCGGGCGTTCGGAGTCGCAGGATGCAAGATTTCCGGGCAATGACCACGTCCACCGCCACCAAAGGAAAGAGTCTCCCGCTTCTAACGCGTCAGAGCCCAAGAAAAATCACGAGCTTACATACAGACGAGTGAAACCCCGGCTATTTGCACTGCGATAATAGTGCGCGCGATGCGCCTCTGGATCAACTCACTGCAAACTCTCTATATCCGACTGGTAAATGCGAACTTAGCAAACCAAGATACGATTCCCCGGGAAAATAAGAGTCAAGATAACAGAGCGAAGCATCTTCCCTCGCGGCGTGCAAGTGCAACCACCGCGAGAACTGATGTCCTTGCATTGCGCACGAGAGAGGACACTAATTGTTTCGGGGCGATTGAGTCTCCGAGATAAGAGGGAGTATGTAGGCAGAGAGAAACTGGAAATGGAAAAGACATGCGTCGGCGGCGGAATGACACGTATACACGTATATGGGAGAAAGATGATCGGCGATCGGCGATGGAAGGACGTAGATACGTAGACGTGTAGCCCGGGGGTCGGGGGATCAAAGATTAAAGGATCGCTCGCATCTGCCAGGCAGGGATAGTGCGGGTGTTGCGGACTGTGTCCGTCTGACTCACTCTCAGTCCTGCGGAAGAAGCCCTCCTGGCGTTCGCGCACGTAGAGTATACCCTCTTTCTCGAATTTCTGGGAAGGTTGGGTGGCCAGGGTCAGCAACTCCTGCTTATTGTATCTCATGTTGTAGGGAGCCGAGGTGCGGCGAGCAGCCTCGCACCTATGCGTCTGCCAAGTGGCAGCAGGCGTGGACGACGGCGACGTGAAGAGCAGCGCTCGGTTATCGACGTTTTTCTTTTTCCTCTCTCGGGGCGCCGCACCTTCTACGCGGATCGAGATCCTCAACTGCTCGACTCTCCTCTATAACCTATCGCTCCCGGCGCACGGAGCCACGGAGAGACGACTCATGCCAGCGGACGAATCGCCGACGGGGAACGTCGTAGTAAACTTGGAGCGGAGGTTACGTGCGACGAGTCCATCGCGGCTGCGGGTGCTGGCGCGCCAGTGCCACTGGCGGCGCCGAGGAGTCGACCGATCGAGAGTCGCCCGAGAGAACGGAGAGCGGCGCGCGAGCTTCACTTGCGCCGCGAGCGGCCCTGATGCCTTCGTAGCCCGCGTAGCCCGCGTAGCCGACGTTCACGCGTCGACCTGGCCGCCTGCTCCCCCGAGACACGCTGGATCCGCTGCTTGCCGCGCTCGAGTCCAGCGAACGCATGTCTAGCCCTCGCCCACACGGCCGCCGTTACAGTATAGCCCACGCATAGACCACCACCGAGTCCACGACCAGTGATCGAGTCCCCGTGCCCCCGTCTGCCCCCGTCCTCTCTGCCTCCAATGAGTACTACGCGAGCCCTCACTCCGTCGCCGCCGACGACGACCTAGTTATAAACCACCCAATCGCAAATGACATCGACCGCTTATGCCAGTTTACGCGATCTTGCTCCTTTTCGCTATGGAGTTCGTGGATTTGAGCATAGGTGACGCTACTTTGTTCTGGCAGGAATGAGACGCGCGTGCCGCATGGTGTTCGTTTCTGGATGGAACTCATAGAAGAATAGGGTAGTATTTCTTTGACTGCTGGAAAACCGTGTGAAGTTTGTGGAGAAGGTGAATTTGGGTGGTTTATATTTTAGTAGATTTAAATATGTTAAATGGCGGTGGCCCATCTTTGTGTTAGTAATGCCATGCTCCGTTCGATATTTAATTATTTATATACATATATGTACTACATACAGGCGAAGAATAGTAGACAAACTGCATAGAAACGGTGCATGGTTAGCAGGAAGATCGGAAAGTGATATTCGCAAGTAAGACGTGACGGAATTTTAGCTGCGCCATGCCGGCCAAAGCTATGGAGGAGTTTCTCCGTGCATCCAAGAGACCATTGGTGAGCGAGTCAGTGCATTTTTCATGATTTACATACGGAAGTTGAAGCATCGTCTGCAACGTTCCTTCGGAACTGCTCCATGTCGAATAAACTCGACCTTCTTACTGCGAGATACGTGTCTATATGGCCGGTATTCATAGTCAGTTCTTATACCTGAGACCGTCTTGAGGTGGACTTAAGTCGACATAAACGCATGCTTAAGGAGGTCTTAAGCACGGCCTTAGATATAAGAACTGACATTGAATACCGGCCTATCGCAATATATGCCCGGCCAATTCACGTGTGCCCTCTACATTCTTCGACGCGACTAAAGAAGCGCGCTCTCGAACGACGTGGCCGAGTTTGAATGCGATTGGCGAACACTAGCGACCCCGCGGAACACGTCAATTCGAATGAAGCGTTAGTTCTGTGAGATATGCACGGATTACTGTTAAGAGACTGCATTGGATTTCTTTCTTTCCCACAGTCGGGCCAATACGGGATACGCGCCGTGAGAGTCGTATTGGGAAATCCGACTTGCGACCTGGACTCGGCAGTCTGTGCCCTCGTCCAAGGCTTTTGCGAGTACTTGGATACGAAACAAGGCGGTGAACTCGATATCAGAGTAATCCCGATTCTGAATGTGCCGGAATGTGAATTCCGCATTAAAACCGAGGTTGTGTATCACCTCAAGCGTTATGGAATACCTCTCGATTTACTGACTTTCCGGTAAATTTGCGATAAAGTTTCGAGAGCGTAAATTATACCAGAAAGAAGTTGGTCGAGGAAGTTTGATTTTGGCCGTAGGGATCAGATCGATTTGAAGAAGGTGGAAGGCATCGGTTTCACACGCCTGCAAGTTGTCCTCGTCGATCATCACGCTCTCGCGGCCGAAGACGCTTTTCTAAGAGAGAAAGTGGTTAAAGTTATCGATCATCGGCCGCAGGATCCAGCGTGGCCATGGCCCGGTAGGATGGTCACTCTGGAAACGGTCGGAAGCTGTGCCAGCCTTGTCGCTCGAAATCTTTACGTGTCGCATCCGCACGTCTTGTCGCAAATCAACAATTTCCTACTAGGCACGTTTCAATAATGCCACCGCCCGCACACAAAATATTTATTTTAGCACACAATTGCTCGTAGGGCCAATTTTACTCGACACCTGTAACCTGTCGGTAGAGGCAGGTCGCACGACACCTCTGGACTACGAGATGGTAGACTTTTTGGAGAAAGTCGGTCCTACCACTCTAGACAGAACAGAAGTTTTCGAGGGACTGATCGCGGCGAAGACCAATATCAGCGGGCTGAGCGGCGACGACCTGATGATAAGGGACTTGAAAGTCACCGCTGGTGTACCAATCGTCGGACTCCCGCTTTCAGTCGCGGTAAATAGGTAATGAGTGCTAGGATTAAGCTACTGGAAAAGCGCAAATAAATAAGGAAACAAGTGAAGAGCGCACCGCTGCCGGCGCATTAAATATGACTAATGGCTTATGCACACGCCATTTGCAAATGAGCAACAGCCCGGGTTCCCGTTCGTCCCACTCGCTTTCTCTCCTCGCGCGTCCTCTCTTCATCACGTTCCTCGCCAGCTTACACATGTGTGAGAGGCATCCCCAGCGACGGCGTTAATCCGACGATCGATTCGAGCAGCCGTTCCGCGTAATCGTAAATTCTGCATTGCAAATAATCATCTCGCCGTGGAAATTCAAGCTTGTCGTTTTTTTCTATCTAGAATTTCCTCTCCCGCGAGGACTCACTGAGCGCCCTCGAGAGATTCGCTGGATCAAGGAACACCAGAATCATCATTATCATGGGGATCGAGCTGGTGGCGGGGCATGTAAGCCGAGACATCGCTGTATTCGGCTTGTATGGCGATACATTCAACTATGAAGTAAGCCCTACTCATTAAACCAAAAAATAAGCATGACGCGATGGATTTCTCACTGGAAGGGTACATTCACTAGATAAACAAGGCTCTGACGTCCTCGACGAACCCAGCCCTGGAGCTGCAATTCCCAAGGCACATTATCCAGGGCCCTTTCGAGCTACATCTCTACAAGCAGGATAACATCAAGGCTACTCGGAAGCATATACTCCCTATCATCCGGGAAGTGGCTACTGCTCAGGCGTGCCATTAATCGCCAATTACATAGTTCGAAAGCGCATAAATGTAATCCCCACGAACTTGTATTCCACATGAGATGAAATAAAGCTCTGCTTTCACAAATACAAGGATCCCGACCGATCTTGGCCGCAATTGCGTGCCCTCTTAGGCGTAACATGCAATTTGCAAAGCTCACTAAGGAGGTTTTACGTGATATCGAGGCGATCCGTTCTTCGTGACAGGTTCGGTCCTTTCATGCCGTGCATGCCGCATCGCCCCACCATGGCGAGATGCTGCGGGGATGCGCGCCCAGCACATCTCGCGTCCAAAAGCTGGGGGTGGCGGCGGCGATCTTGCGCAGTGAATCGTGCTCGTCGAATCGCCGACAGCGTACATTAGCGATAAGAAATGTCCGACTCGGAAACTCACCTACGAGCACCGAGGCCCTAAGGGCACTGTTTCAGAGGGCGAATTAGAAAAGTCTGATTATCGAAATGAGCCCGTAAAGAGTGGGATTCTTGCGAGCCGGCTCGTAGGCGCGCGTCTGAAAACGGAGAACCCTCGGATGTCTTTGAAAGAGGATCTGAAAGGGGGTGCGAAAGCCATTGAGGGCTGGCGTGCTTCAAGTATCATTGTGAGAGAACATGTTCAGCGGACCACGAACGCCACTTCTCCGGGCTGATGTACCAAAGGGCAGAACCGTCGGGAGAGCAGAGAGCCACCCCCGCAGCCGCAACAGCCACCGACACCCACCACCCGCCACCGAGGCACCCTCTCCCTTCCACCATCCAGCATCCACCCTCTCTCTCTCACGGCTTCCCACCTCGGTGCTCTTCAAGCGAGTCTGCTCCACGGGGCACGGCGTAGATGCTGACCGAACTCATCTGGCGGCGGTGCCGCTCGCAGTACGAACCCTCGAAAGGGATGTACACCGCGTGGTGACCGCGACGACAGGAGTACATTGACAGAGTATTAGCCAAGTACAAGCCACTACTCCCGGACGATTAGTTGCTAGAAGAATTAGAAGAATTGTGCCAGCGGTATCGGGGCGGGCGGGAGCTTTGTGAGCGAGGTGAATCGGTGCCAGGGAGAGAGTTTGTGCCAGAGACATATGATGGAGCACCACCTCGGCATACCTGGATCCGCCGACACACACCTCTGCTAGACTCCCCTGTCCTTGGAGGGTAAGTCAGTCAAGAGTTCCTAACTAGCTCGACGGCTAACTAGAATGTTGGAAAATTGCGTGGACTTTTGATCCCGGGATGAAAGGACGGGGCCGATGGAGGCAAACGCGGCTGGTTGCTGGTAGGATCGCCGTCCGCGGCCAGGTACGGATGGGTGTGGATCGACGATTCCTCGAGTCCTCGAGTGGGCAAAGTCGGGGCTAATTGAACGCGCACTAATGCAAATATCGATGGCTACGGGTGCACTCGATGCACGTGGACAATTCAATTTGCTCCCTGTCACCCCTCGACGGCGCGTGTCGATCGTCCTGTCGCTCGCACGGGGATGTCAAACGTATATCGGATGTCGATAGTTACGAGGGTGCCAATATTCTGTCTCTGATCCTGTTAGCCCGCCGCTCCGAATGATCGGAAGGCAGCCTCCTTGAATTTCCGCACTTTGCCGAGATAGCATCCTCCGGTGGGGTCGTCGGTCGTCTTCCTTTCCCGACAACTTCTCCTGAAATTGATAACAACCAACCCCGCCGGCCCCGTATCTCCATGGGAAATTCGATAAGAAAAGTAGATGGGTTCCGGGGCTTGCGAATTGACGCTATTATTATGCCCCTGTCGGAAAATCTACATATGCCCCGAGCGCCGAATAACTCACCGCGCCGAGATATCGGGCTCTCATTAATTATGCATGCACGTCATTCCCCATCAAATGCATCGAGTCTAGTGGTGCGTGAGAGCGTGTGCGTCGCAACGACTACGTATTTACGGGCCACGGCGGAGAGCGTGCGGCATTCTTCCATGCGACCCTTTCACGTGACCTCCCCGCAACCCTTGCCCCCTAAGTCAATTCATTAAACCACAAGTATCCTCGAAATACAGGGACGGCGCCTATGGCGCTTGTCGTCACCTTGCGCCTTGCGCTTCCTCGCTCGCGCGCCAGTCAACCAGCCGAGCACAAAGGATGTGTAGGTGGAGTAGAGTGGAGCGGCTGCCACGCGACCAGCCGCCCCAGGCCCCCAACGATATGGAAAGTTATGCAAAAAAGTAACCGATATCGCATCGATTAATATTCATCGCGCGCGGCAGACAGAACGAGAGAGGAAGAGAGAGGGTGGGAGAGAGAGAGAGAGAGAGAGAGAGCTGCCGGGGAGACGACGCTTCCTCGCAAGGAGGTACTCTCGAGGTACTCCCTCTCCTTCACGACGAACCACCTGCTCTCGTTCCCAAAGAGGAGAGCGGAGCGTGCAAGCCTCGCGCGCGCTTGCCTTTGTTTTCCTCGGGAGGGTGAAATTGAGTTTTTCGTCGCTTCTCTCGGCATAGCTTGCCCCGTGCATCTCGCTGCTCTTAGTTTCCCGACGAGCTCGCCTGGCCTACCCATCTCTCCCTCTCTCGGTCTCTGTCGAGCCATCTTCATTGCGCCGTTTTCGCGCAGCAGCGCGTTCGCGCGAGAATACTCCCTCCTAAACAGGGAGCGTAACGATATTCCCGTGGGTATGCACCTGCCGTACCAGCCATCGATCCTTTTCTCCCAGTCTCTCGGAGTCCTACCAACCACCACCGTCACCCCCCGACCAACCCGCCGCTTTCCCTTTCTCGTTCTCTTTCTCCCTTACACACTTTCTCGACCCTCCACTTCTCCCTCCCTCTCTCTCTTTCACATGTACTCGCGTCCGCGCTCTCTGCTTCTCGGCACATGTCTTGTAGTATGTGTACCTGTAGCTATTCGGTTCCTGAGGGCTAGCCGGGAGTTCCTTCGCTCGAGCGAATCTCTTCTGGGACACCCCCTCGATCTTTTTCCACGGCGGTCATCCCTTTACATCATCGAGAGCCAGACCCCCTCTCTCTCTCTATCCCTTTGCCAGGATTTCTCTCAGTCCCCTGTCTCAGGGGAAGATTGATTTCGGACCACTCGTACCTCTATATGTATCCGGGTATCCGAGCTCTCTCTCTCTCTCTCTCTCTCTCTCTCTCTCTCTCGCTCGGCTCCTCTTTCCCTCTGGCGCCGCATTCATCCCCTCGGGCCGCTGTTTCTTCGGGTGCTCGCGTGCCTCGGTAAATTAGAGGGCGATCTCATTTTTGCGCTGGCCCGGCACGGAATGAGAGCAGGTTGAGGGTACAATGCCAAGCATTCCACTTATCCCACTCCGGTGAGGACGGGGCTCGAGTGGCTGCACCCTTATTCTTCCTTCGCTCAGCCGAGTAATTGTCGAGCCGACGTCCTCCTGGCTCCGCCAAACCGCCCCCGTGCCACATACGATTAGTTACGTAATGGTGAAATGGAGCCGGGGCGGCTGCCAAGGAGATGGCGCGGCCTTTGTGAATTCGGTCGAGGAGCTCTGCCGCCCAAGGGTGAATTTCATCATCGGGCGGATGGAAGCTCAAGAAGCTGGAAATTAACTCGGTTAGAGAGCGGATTGCCCGTAAATAATTTCATCGGCCGTTCTCGGCTCGCGCTCTCACCGATAACTTTGTTCCGGCCGTTCCGGGCCCGCTCTCATTGTCCTTCCTCGTCGGCGCGTGTCTTTTCCAGTGAGGAGGTTTTCTCGCTCTCGCTCTTTCTCCCCCTCTTCCGTTCGCTTGCGGTTAGTCCTCGGGTGGTTCGGAGGTAGCGGGGGGATGGGAATCGGGGACGACGCTTGTCCCGGTCTGTCCCGGTCTTCGTGTCGGCTTTTGCGCGGTCATGCCGGCCGGGCGCGTTTGCTCCGTGGCGTCGCCGCTCTATTACGGGCTTTGATGTTCGATGCTCGCCTCTCCGAACCAAGTACTCCGGGCCGGGCCGGGCCGGCTCGGGGGATGAGGGCCGGGCGGCCGGCGACCCGGCAGCACGCTTCCTACCCTCGAGCGTGCGGAGAGTCGGAGACTGGGGTCAGACGGTGCGCGGCTGCCGATTGCCCACGCAGCCCGGGGGGCACTCGCTCGCAAACGGAAAATGAAACGTGTAAACACGTAATTTGCGTACACCGCTCCCTCAGCCGCTCACTATGTATGTACAATGAATCTGCACTGTGCCCGCCCGGCGAGGGGAGCAACTCCAAATGGACTGGTATTGGGCCTCCGACGCCAAACAAACGTCGGCACTGCCGCATACACTCCGCTCCGCTCGGAGCTCGCTGAAAGTCGTCTTGGAGAAATGTCGCCTCTCACCCATTCGTTTCACCCTTCAATCGAGATTAGCGAGATTGAATGTGAAAACACAACCCTCGGCAGTCGACGGCTCTCGCGCGTCGCTCGGTGACTTAGCACCCGACGCTATAAAAGGGCCAGCGGTGTCACCCTCCCCCGAGGAATTTCCCTTTCTACGCGGCCGAGCTCTCTCATCGCCATAAAACATGCCGGCTCTTCCTGAATTTCAATCCCCGGGGCTTCGGGGGGGTCGGCGCTCGCACCGGGGGCGCAAGTTTCGACGGGCGGTAATAGAATGTTTCGAAGAATGTCGAGGCTTATTCACTCGCCGCCCGCGCCAAATCGCATTATCGAACGATGTCACGCGCCCCGCCGGCTCGTGCGTGAACGGCCAGCATCTCCTGGCCCAGCCATCCTGAAAAGAGAGAGAGAGAGAGAGGGAGAGAGAGAAGCGAGTATCTGTGTGCCTGCTCATCCATCCCGACAGAAGCCGACAGGAATAAGAGAAGGAGAGAGGAGGAGAGAGGAGTGGCGGCCAAGAGAATGCACAGCCAGGCGGAAAGTTTAGCGCGTTATCGCGCGGCTAAGCGAATAAACGCCGCAGTCCGCCAGACCGAAAGTGGCCGGCTGGAAAGCCGGAAAATCGTCTGTGCCACGATCTCGGTGGCTCACGCAGCCAACTCTTTTTTCCCCGGCACTTCCCTTCCGACTGGCCTGCTCGGCAAAATCCGCCGGTACGCGCCCTCAGTAGTTGGCAGCCAATTGAGTTAGTTGGCTCGTTAGCTCCTCTCTCTCTCCCTCTCCCTCTCACCATACCCTCTTCCAAAAGTTCTCTTCATCCCGGGAGCGTGGCAGAGAATGATATTCACGTCCGCATGTAATCGCATCTCCAGCACTGGCTCAAACAGTGGTCGGCCAGCCACCACGTCGACGGCGGCGGTGGTCGGGGGGGGGGGGGGGGGGGGGCGAGGGGGGTGGTCAGTCGTAAGATCGATCAGACCGTGGCTCGCTGCTCGCGCTGACAGAATACGCGCATAGCCCTGAGCACGCTTAACGCTTCGGATTGGCAGAGACAATGAGCGCGGCATTACACGTCCCGCTTCCTGCCACTTGAATATACTGTATCGGTTACGCTAGCCGCCCTTATCTCGCAAGACGCCCGCCGCTCGCCGACAATCAACGCCGCCCCATTCTGTTGTAGTCTGTCCCCTCTGTTGCCCGGTAATCGTGTCAGCCTCGATTCCCAGCTCTCCCGTTTCCATCAGCGCACGCACCCTAACTCCTGTATCGGCCCCCTTAATTCCTCTGCTATCGGGAAGCTGAAAAAGGACAGAGAGAGAGATACGTGGTTCCAAGCATATGTGTTGATTACCGAATTCCAATGGACGTAGAGCGACGGCGGGTCCCGAAATTGGATTGGCTCGTCGAGTGTGTTGGTGCGAGAGATAGTTAGGCCAGCCTAACCTCCTCGCTCGAGAAGGAAGCAATGTGGTGGTTGACCGAGTGGCTCGTCGCTCGCAGCGACTTGGCCCGAGAGTCAGCAAGGTCGCTGGAAAATCGGCTATTGTTGGGGGAAGGTCCACGGTCAAAGCGCGCGCGGCGCACACACTCGGTACGCGCGATCCTGCGCTGCGTATTGATCGGCCTTTACTTGTTGCGCGCGTGGAGCAGACGCCTCGCCAACGGTTCCCCCCCTTTTTCCACTCGCCCGAGAGCCAGAGGTTGGTCCATGAGAGGCGGCTGGGCGGCCGAGGGGGCTGGCAGGGGGATGGCGAGCGGGTGGATGGGTTTTGGCCAGCTTGGCATGCTTGCCCGCGCGGAAGCTCGATTTCCGTGAACGGATGTAATTAAGGGCCAACTCGCTGGACGCTTTGGCGGCGGTGCTTGTCGTTGACGGCACTGCCCCCGGCAATCCTTCGGACTTCCACTTACTCCTCCTCCCACCACTTTCTCTCTCGTCTCTGTGTATCTATCTCTTCTCACAATCAGTCGGACCGAATCTCTTTGGCTCGGATCGATCTTCGATCGGAAGCCTCGCGAGACCGGAGCCGGAGAGATGAAGCGACGACGGTGGCCCTGTGGCCGTCGGTCGGTTTTAATGGAAGGCAAACCGACGGCGCGGCGCCGCTGCTGGCGCCCCGATCGACGGTAGAGTGTGTTTGCGCTTTATTACAACTCGGCGATATACTGAGCAAGCGGCCAATCGAATTATCCCTGGAGATCGTATCTGGGAAGCAGGCGCTGCTGGCGACGCGTACTGGTGCCCGGTTGCGGTAGATACAGATAGCCCGAGAGTACACATAGATGAAATAGCCCGGGAACGGCGGCGGATGAGAGATAGGGGCTGACGGCAAACACCTGGGCTCACTATTTCACAGGGAAGCGATGACCACGGAGACAGCAACGTTCGATGTATCATGAGCTGCCAGCAGGCGAGGACAGACGACACAGTCGGATATCAGGATGCATATCGCGCTAGCGGTGACTTTCTACGCGCTACTCTTCGCACCGGCGAGCAGCCTGCAGTTGTCCGAGCCGCGCAGAAATGTTTTCGGTAAGGTCGATTGCTTACCGACAGTCGGGAACGATTGGTCCCCCCTGTAGATCTCATCATCCTCTCATTAAACCCACAGGCCGATGTATACTTCCCCTTGGCATGGAGGAGGGCAAGATCCCCGATGACGCGATCACCGCCTCCTCGAGCTACGAGATGAAGTCAGTCGGACCGCAGAACGCCAGGTACAGCATCCCCGAGACGGTAGAGCTGGGAAACTAAGATCGGCTAATCTAATCGGCTGCCTTTTCAGAATAAGGCAGGAGAAGAACGGCGGAGCCTGGTGCCCAAAGGCACAGATTAGCAGCGCAATACGAGAGTACCTGGAGGTCGACCTCACGAGGAACCACCTAATCGCATGGACCGAGACCCAAGGTCGCTTCGGCAACGGCCAGGGCCAGGAGTACGCGGAGGCTTTTTTCCTCGAGTACTTTCGCGACACCAAGTGGCATCAGTACAAGACCTTGAAGGGAGAGCGAGTTCGTATCCCGCGGAATTCAATCTCACACCTCCGGAGGTGTGGAGGGCCGATTAATTGTAACGCTCGATCTACCCCAGGTGCTGCGTGGTAACAGCAATACGTATCTGGTGGAGAAGCAGAAGTTGGAGCTGCCGTTCGTCGCGAGCAGAGTTAGATTCGTCCCGTACAGCCAGCATCCCCGGACGGTTTGCATGCGAGTCGAGATCTACGGCTGTGTCTGGGAGCGTAAGTAGTCCGGCGGCCAGGGCCATAAAAATTCCCGGGGATAATGTATGGAGGGTGGGGGAGGAGTGGCGAGGGACAGTCTATATTGGGATATAAAACGTCTGCAGAGCACGTGGCGAGCTATAGTGGACCCAAGGGATCGCCGATCGGCCCGGAAGGAAGTAACGTCGAGGATTCCTCGTACGACGGCGTCGAACTCGGCGCTCACATGATGAACGGCCTCGGCCAACTCACAGACGGCATTCTCGGCGAGGACTCCGAGATTCTTGGCTCGTCGTCCGCTCAAACAAACTGGGTCGGCTGGACCGATCGCGAGACTGTCGAGCTGATCTTCGAGTTCGAAGACCTCCGGGAATTCAACAATTGCTCCATTCACGTGGCCGACTTGCCCGAGCGGAAGATCGAGGTTGCACGCTAGCTACCAGCTCGCTTCGAAATTCGGGCTATCACCCCCGAAGCATCCCCATGGTCCCCGGCCTAAATTCTCCCCTCAATTATTCCAGGTATTCTCGAGCGTGCGAGTCTGGATGTCGTTGGATGGGAAGAAGTACCACCCGGACCCGGAGAGGCTCGATATTCCGATGGAGAACAGGCCGGGAACGGGAGTGAGGTCGATCGCACTGCAGTCGAGAATCGGCAAGTTTGTGAAGCTGGAATTCACGGTGACCGAGCGATGGCTAGTCATCAGCGAGATTACTTTCAAAACTGGTACCACCTTTGGTCTATGTGCATTATTGGTACTTGTGACTGTTGATGTAAGAGTCGGTGGCTTTAGCTTCAGGAAGCCGGAATCTATCGGGAGGCGAGTCATCCGAGGGTTCTCTCGGGACAACTCATAATGAGAGCGAATTCAGTGACGACCTAGCCGAAGACATCCTGGCGCCGGAAATAAACGAGACTATCTACGATGAACCGACTAAGGACGACTCGACGCCAGACGCATTTCCCGTCGGTTCGTCCCAGACTTACATCGGTCTCGTGAGCGGACTGTTGACCATAGTGGTGTTGCTTCTAACTTGCACGACCTTCCTAATGAAACAACGAGGACGAAACAAAGTCGCCCTCTTGCAAAAACACACCGCGCTACTCTGCAGTTCGAGCGCACCAGGAATTATTAATCCGAAGGATGTTAAGCTACCGAATCCCGTAGTGGTTAACGGCCTCTCGCAATCGCGTCTCTCCCTAAAGAGCAAAACCACTCTATCGGACCCTGAGAATAATTCGAGGTCGCCGGAGATTCTCTCCAATTGTGCTACCATGAATGGCGAACGAACCTACGAAAGATCGACGGTCTATCACTCGACGTACACGCTATTCTCCGAGGAGAATCGCAATAGGGATGGAAACGTGTCCAATCGCGAGGCAGACTACTCAGGTTGGTATGCTGAGAGTGCTCGACCAACGAAAAAGTTGGAACGAAGATCAATACTTTTTTTTTTGCAGATCCCAAAGGTCACACCAATTTTACGAGTGACAAGTCGGAGTCGACCATTCCCACGCCGTACCAATCGAGAAGGTCGAGCCACTTTCAATCAGGCAAGTCCCAGCAGAAAGTGCACGAAGGATATTACGCCGCTACTGATATCCTAACGGTAAGTATAACTGTCGGACTCATCCATAAAAAAGTGTCAAGGGCAACCTTTCGGAACTAGCAAAAAATTGCAGATAAAGAAGCGTGAGCAGTCAACGGCCCTGAATCTCTTCACTCCGTTGCGCATACGTGAGAAGGACGTTTGCCCCCCTCGCAATCTCGAGCCCTACGACATCCAGCGTGTCTCCAGGCACAGATTGAGGATCCTCGACAAACTTGGCGAGGGTGGCTTCGGCCTGGTAAGAACGGCCATTCGCATCCGACTCTAGGGGCGGAATTATTTTGCGCAATTCATTCAACCTCCCCCTCCGGCAGGTGCACTTGTGCGAGGCGAAGGGTCTTCAGAATCCGGAGCTGGGCACCGTGCAGAATCGGCAGATCGTGATAGTGAGGTCTCTCTGGCGCGGCGTCGTCGACTCCTTGAGGTGAGATCTCTGCTAACAAGCTGATTGCGCGTCCCTGACCCGCTCCGTCCACTAATGAGGTAATTGCACGCTGACGTAACGCCGCAGGAAAGACTTCACCAAGGATATGTATGCGTTATCTACCATCCGAGACCCGAATATCACGCGAATGATCGCATTGGTCGAGGAGGAGCCCCTCGGCGCAGTCTTCGAGTACGGACACCTTGGCGACCTACCAAGCTTTCTCGAGGGCCACGAGAATACCGGCGGAAAAGATATCCCGATAAGGTACGGCCACTGCGATAGTCCTAGCCATTGCATAATTTCCTGGCACGCTACTCGACCTCTAACTTCAATCATGTTCCAGTTACGCCTATCGCCTCAACTTCTCTGCGCAAATTGCCTCGGGTATGAAGTACCTCGAGTCGTCCCATATCGCCCACTGCGACGTGGCAGCCAGGTATGCCCGAAGCGACGGAGACCGGAGTATCAAGAGACATTTTTCACATCATCTTTTGTGTTTCAGAAACTGCATCGTCTTTCAAAACCTCACGGTGAAGTTATCGGACCATGCCATGTATTGTAGTAAATACGACCGGCAATATTACGTGGATGGTTACTATGCGAAAGTGCCACTTCGATGGATGTCCTGGGAAGCAGCCTTGCTGGTGAGCTATTACAGTTCGAGATTCGACTTTCTTCCTTAATAGAGATTGCCCGATTATTTGCTGATTGCCCTAAACAGGCTACCCGAAACTGTCGCGGCGACGTTTGGTCTTACGCCGTTACCGTCTGGGAGATCCTGACCAGTTGCAAGGAGCTCCCTTACTCGGACTTGACGTCGGAGCAAGTACTGGAGAACCTGAGCCGTTGGTACCACACCGACAGCAGCAACCAGCAGCCTCGCATTCTCCCGAAGCCATCCTGCTGTCCGGACGATCTGTATCGCTTGCTGACAAAATGTTGGAGCAAGGAGCCCGAGGACAGGCCCACTTTCGAGGAGATCTATCTGTACCTCGAGAGGCTGGGCTTCGATTGAACTTGTCGGGACAATCGCTCGGGCGGCACGGACCAAATCAGTTACAATCAGCCAGGAAGCATCCCGGTTGGGCCTATCCTTGCCTCTTCTACTCTCGCCTGGATCACCTCGGGTCAACTGCGACCCTCTCTCCTCGAGAACCTCTAGTCACACTCTCCCTCTCGCTCAAGCCGGGATGCTCTGGCCACTAATTCGTAATGCTCAACTAGGTTTATCTGATTCGATCCTATATAAGTGTATTGCGGTAAGAATTTAACGCGTGTCAGAGGCGCAGATTTTTTATAAAGAGTAACGTCACTATCTTTCAACTTTGGAAGTTATCTTAGCTTCGCTCGGGTCTCCTCGACCTGCCTGCCCTCGCGCACGGCAAAGGGGGATGTTGATCGCGATTAGTCGGTGTTGCTTGCGATCCTTCAGGTGTCGCCGGGATTTTTGAAACCTGATCATGATATACATATCTTTCTGAGAATTATTGCGGTCGACATTCGCGCTCGAGCGGCCCGAATCACTTACCGGTGTCTGATAATGCTATCGATACATACTGCATTATTATACATGCTGCAACTAACGTGTAAAAGTTCTCCAAGTGAGGAGGCGACGAGCGTCGGGGCGCCTAGAAGCTCGCGCAGTGGTCACTTGTGCTGTTCTCTCAATCTTTTCGCCATGTCCGCGTAAACACCGCCGAGTTTCTTGCTGGGCAATTTATCCACTGACTTAGTCGTTAGCTCACCCACCCCACGGATAAACGCGCGTTCGCCCTTTCTCCGCAGTGGAAAGGGCGACTCTCTAAGCTTCGCCAGCTGTGTCTGTGTGTCATCCCTTGGACCTCGAACGGAGATTCGCCGAGGCGCGCTTGCATCCGGGCGAACACGATTCACTTTGGTTTAGCTGGTAGATGGACGTACGTACGTTAACTACAAATCAAGCGGGACAATCAACTTCGCGAAACTATTCTTTTACACGAGCCGAGCGATCTCCGGGCTGTCGGTGCGGCACTCGATTTTGCTCGGTTTCTGTTCTTGTTTACTCGGTAGGTTTTCGCTCCTCGAGTTTTTCGCGGCGCACTGCCGACCGGACCCTCGCGGTCAAGATCGCCGCTGTCATTGAGGTACACTCACTTCTGATATTTACGCTTCCAATTCGCGTTCTGAGCGAATGCAGTCCTTTCGAAATACTATGCGTAGCTACGCACGACAATGAAAGCGTAAATGTCATAAGTAAACGCACGCATGAACTCTGTATGTGGAGATCGACGATCGTGGCCCTGAGTGGCTCCGAGTCGAGTAGGGCGCACGTCTATTCGTATCGAATCATTTTTAGACTTACGGTTATGATAATCGAAATTTGTAATACGAGTCGTATGTATTCCATCGAAAATTATATTCTTCATATTTCCAACGTTACAGTCAATAAAAATTGTTACACCGTCTACGAGAGCGATCATTGTGTGTGTACAGTAGATCCTTTGCTCGCTGGGAAAAAGACAGATAATGCATTGGAAAGACCCTTCCCGTTTATTTACAGATATAGTCAATTATCTAATGAATGCCGGTTTCGCTTGGTCTCGGATGATCCTCGATTTTAATCAGGGGTACGATGCCCATCTCTTTGTGAAAGTCTTCGAGTGGCTGTTCCCAGCGCTCCTCGAAGTAAATGCCCAAAAGAAACTTGGAGTTGGTTCCTGTATGAATAGCCCACGGTAGGTAGTGCTCGAGATAGAGTTTCCTCTGCCTGAAACGACAGAGACGCAGCTGCAGCTTGTGTTCCAGAAGTTGAAGATTGGATGGTCTGTACCCCTCGACTGTTACCTGGCACGCAGCCGATAAGCGCCGAAGACCGCGCCGCTAAAGCACATTGGCAATCGCAATTGTATCCCCTCGATCCATTTAACGGCCACTTCTCCGAGCATGGTCGTCGGCATTAAGAGTACGGCGTGAAAAATATCGTGGGTTTCCCTGTAGCGTTGCATCACGTAGGCCAATTCCGTGTCCTCGACGAATCTCACCGGAGCACGAGCATCGGGTGTGACGTTCTAGAAAACACGAATACAATGCGAAAGGGCTCTACGAGGCTCGCTGATAATCCCGCTTCACTCGTCCTGCGTCAATTCTCGCAACACGCAATCACGTGGCGCAATCTTACATTTGCCTGTAAGAAGTCCGAGTAGGTTCGGCCGACAGTTTTCTCCGGCAAGGCTTTCAATCTGGTGAGGTCGACGGTCGAGGTGTTAATGCGTGGCTTTTCATCAAGAATCCGCTGACCCTCCGCCGCGGCAATCATTTTCTGCCGACAGAGCTGGAGGGCATTGGCACCGGTGGTTTCGCCGAGGCAAGCGATCATGTCCCCGCGAAAAGGATCGGTGAGAGAGATCGCCGCGGCACCGGCGCTCAGCACGATGCGTTGCAGCGGCGACAGGGACACGCGCCGGGTGGCATACTCGTCGGCGAAAGTCTCGCTGCTGGAGAATCGTCTTGTTCCCAGGGCTAGGAGAGTGTGAACGCCGCCTGAAAAACCGAGCCGGGACAATAACGACCCGGTTCATCGTCCTCGATAAATAAAATTTATTCCCAGAGAAGAAAGTGGTATGTACATGTGCGAGGGCTGTGTACCCGGCTCGAGAGGTCGGCGATGGCACAGCCTGTCGTTTCTAGGCTCTAATCTATCTTGCGATTGCTTTGGTATCAATTACAGCCGACTCGCTCGCTCCAACCGGGACACCCCGGAAGCGGAAAGGCACGGCATTATCGCCAGGGCAAGCGATCAGTCGACCTTCGTTACGTTCGCGGCTCTCCCCTTCTCTTCGATCGTTGGTCTCCTCAGGAACCATCATACCGACTGCACTCTGCCGGTCCCATCTTGGCTCAACTGGGAATACTTGATCTCCGTGCTCTCTTTACCGCGGAACGTCACCCACGTGTACACCAAGCTCCCTATCACGCTCAGATTCAGGCCGACGAAGTTGAGCCAGGTGAAGATGTAATCGCCACCGATTACCATCCCGAGATACGTAACGCAGATGTTCTTGAGGCAGCCGATAATGGTAGTGGTGAGCGCCGAGTTATACAATGTGCAGAGTATCATACTGTACGACAGGATGAAGCCCATTATACAAGAGAGGCCAAATTGCGTTACGAAGAATACATTGTTCCAGTCCGGAAAGTCGAGCGTCGACTGCACGTCGCCCGTCCAGCAGGCGATAACAATAGCCGGCACAATCATGAATAATGAGTTATAATACATGAGCCCGTATTTGCCGAGCTCCTTCGACTCCAATTTCTTCTTCATGTAGACGCCGTTCGCCGCGGTGAAGAAGTCGTTTAACAATATGAACAAATACCCCTCGAGGTTGAAGGCTAAGTCGTTGAGCGCGGCGACCACTGCTCCAAGGATCATCGTGTACACACTCAGCTGTATCGAAGTCCGAGCGATGATGTCGAGGATGTAGTACTCGGCGATCATTGTCATAAGGATACTAAACCGCCGCAGGGCTGTGAACATCGGGAGGCTGAGCTGCTTGGTCCCGCCAAGCCCGAAGATCATATTCCCAATGTATATAAGCGGCAGCGGCCAGATTTTCCTGAAGGTCGAGACTTCGAGGTTAGGAATCTCGACGTAGCGGAGCTTCCGCGCGCAGAAGAGGACGACGATGGTGGCGATCATCTGGCCGATGCCGAGCACTTGGAACGACGGAAAGCCGAAGGAGGTGAGGACCGTCTTGTTGACGACGGTGATCATAAAGGACGAGAGCCCGTAGAAGAGAGCGGAGCCGAGCCGCGCGAACATCGCATTCTGCTGTGCGATTCCACTCATCGTCGAGCACTGATGAGAATCAACGAGAATATTCCCCTCCAAAGGACGAAGGCTCGAGTGATCCTTGCCACCGGGCGAGCCGTCCACTTCCTCACTCCCGAGACACCACCGAGCTCTGATACTTCCTCGCCACGCACACCACGCCCCGCCGCCGTCTCTCCCTCTTAGCTCTCTGTTATACGCTCGAGACAAAGCTACCCTCCGCCGGATACGCCGCTATCATTATACGAAATAGGAGTGTTACACGTGGAAAAACGTACGACACGATAACCTTATCATCTTGGACATGCCACCCACACTAGCACCGACAACCGAGCGACACGATCGACGACTGCCGCTGATGCCGCTTCGTCTATGGCTGTATGGCTGCTCTATGCTCTGCCACACACGCTCTCCAGCGTACACGGATAACACACTCGTGCATGTAATACATACATGCACTGAAAGCACGAGTTATTTTCGCTGATCGATTCTGCCCCCGAGACTTGAGGATATTCTGACTCGCAAAGTTTTGAAATTTCCTATTTTACCGATGATAGACTTAATAATATTCGTTATAAAATCGCTACATCTCAGTAGCGACTCTCAGAGACACAGCTTTCCAACTCTTTGATTCTAGATCTCATTTTATTACACCGCATATAATTTCATTTAGTTTAATTGGATTGTGTATGTTTTGATTAATTCAATCGTTCCAAGGATGGTTTGATTTGCCGCCATCACTGTGTCCATCAATGTGAAGTTTGCCAGACAATGCGACGCACATAACCAGCATTTGTATACAATTTCCTGTATTTTAAACAGCAAAAATGTATGATCTATGTAATTATTGCAAAGAACGTGTTAAAACTTGGTTGGTCTGACTTGACGTTCCTAAATCCCAGCGGGTAGTGTAACAGATTACACAAGAGCAAGTTGCGCCAAGTTGAGCGGCTTTCCGACGACGGCGATAATCGACCAATGTCGATCTATAGTTTCATGCTTCCAAGTTGCGAAGTAAGTTAATATACTTAATATAGGAAACGCCACGTCTATGCCGAGGAAGCGTGCCGGATGGTTCGCTGTCTTGCGGTTAGCCGGTTTTGAAAGAAGTGCAGAAAACAATAGATCAAGGCCAAAATGAATCTACCCAGGAGAACTGCACACAGGAATTCGCACAGTATCGCGTGGGGTTTAATACTTTTGCTGAGCACGTGTTACCAATTGGTGGTTGCCGATGATCTGCTGGAGGCCGACTTAAGTATCAAAAGTGCCGAAAGGCACATTGACTTGCAGTCCCAGCTGACGAAGGCATCGACGAGACTTGTGCTGCAAAATGGAAGCCAGGATCGGCAGGTTCGGCATTTCCTCTATGCGATTGGCCCGCAGCCGAGTGAGACGCTCAGTTATATCGGAGCGTACAAGGAGCCCGGCAGGGTGGAACTGAAAGTAGTGAAAGTCGGCTCCAGGTCTGAAGGAGTTCTCTACAAAGTCGAACTTAAAGATCCCCTACTGCCAGGCCGAACTGTTTCAATCGAGGTGGAAACAGTATTTACGCATGAGCTTCTGCCTCATCCAAAGGAAATCACGCAAAAGGACAAGCAACTGGTCAAATATACTGGAAATGTATACTTGTACTCGCCATACAAGGTCGTCAAGCAGTCTACCACTGTGTCGCTACCGTCCCGTAACATTGAAAGTTATACCAAGTTCAAACCTGTCTCGCAAAGCGATTCAACAATTACCTATGGTCCTTATGAAAACCAGCTGCCGTACGCTGTTGAAGAATTGTCTGTACACTTTGAGAACAACAACAAGTTCTTAACAGTCACGAGGCTCGAAAGAACTATCGAGATATCTCATTGGGGCAATGTCGCAGTGGAGGAACACATTGATTTGCTCCATACTGGAGCTTTGTTGAAAGGATCCTTCTCACGCTATGAGTATGCTCGAGAATCCAAGTCTGGACAAGCCAGTGTTCAGAGCTTTGAGACAGTTTTGCCTGCTGCTGCCTCTGATATTTATTACAGGGATGAGATCGGTAATATATCAACATCCCATACTCGCATAAAGAAGGACTCTGTTGAGTTGAACTTGAAGCCAAGATTCCCACTTTTTGGTGGATGGAAGACACGTTACACAATTGGGTACAATGTACCTAGTTATGAATATTTATTCCATCAGGATGATGATTATATGCTGGAAATGAGACTGCTGGATCATGTATATGATGATATGGTTGTGGATGAGCTGGTAGTGAAGATTATTTTACCAGAAGGATCAAGGGACCTTAAGTTGACTCTTCCATATCCTGCCACAAGGCTGCCTGATTCTCTTCACTACACTTACTTGGATACCACTGGACGACCAGTTATCTCTATCCAGAAGAATAATGTTGTAGAGAATCATATACAGAACTTCAGACTCAGATACAGATTCCCTCGTTTGCTCATGTTGCAGGAGCCACTGCTTGTTGCTGTAGCTTTGTATTTGCTGTTTCTGTTGGTTATCACATATGTGCGCATCGATTTTTCAATTGATAAGGATGAACTCTCAGAAAGTAAATTGAGGATTGCTGGGCAATGTGAAAAGATCCTCGCTGCGCAAGATCGCAGGATCATCTCTTACAACAACTTGGATGACCAATTAACACTCCTCAAGACGAGCAAAGACACAACTGCATTCCTGTCAACAGTATCAATGAAGGGTATCAATCAGGAGTACAAGAATGCAACCAATGCAATCACAGAGATGGCACAGCATTTGAAGGGAGAATGGGGAGATGTGTATGGCCGAATTCAAGAACTGCAGAAGTATGATCGAACATTGAAGGAGCTCTACAATCAGCAACAATCGTTGTATGTTGATAAACTAGTCCCAGGTAAAATCGGACGTCAACAATTCGTAGAAGCGGAAGCAGCAATAGCGAAGAAGAAGGAAGAATGTGTAGAAAAAATTAATTCCATTCTAAAGTCACTTCAGTAAGATTGTACTTATGTATACTATGTACTGTTTTCTAAAGAAACTCAGCTGTTATGGTGCATTTATAATAGTATCTACTATCGATCAACATTATTCCATATACATCAGCTTTGTACATTTGCTTAGGAGGCAAGTTTTATAATACGATGCACAAAAGTGTTGCATTTCGTCGAAATCAAATCTGATGTATTTCAGTCTCTCTGCATCTTCCAAAAATCACGAGCACGTGGCTACATCGCAATAATTTGTATCTTAGTCCATTTATTCTTTATCATTCATCACTTTTTCATATTGTTTTGTCATACGGTGCAGTTTGCTGCATGTAACCCCATGGATACAAATAAATACGGATTGAAATACGAAATAACAAAGATCGGCTTGAAATTAATTCAGCCTTTTGGCAATATAAGTCAACCCTGTACCAATTTTATTTGATTATATGAAATATACTATTACAACAAATACAAGTAATATTGAGTGTGCGTTTCCTAGTAAAAGGTCAATCAATATTTCTCTTAATATTTGCTCAATATTTCCTAGTAAGATGACAAATAATAGATTTCGACTGGTTTACACGAGGGACAAAAAAGATGCCGCGTTTATTGTCAAAACACGGTGGTGACGCCACTGCTGCCGATCACAAGTGATCTCGATAATGAACTTTTGGATGGCGGCCGTTCTCTCGATCTCGAAGTCTAGTACGACTCGGTTCTTCTGCTACGCAACGCGGGTGGTGTGTATGTTCACCTAGGAAAATTCGCCACCTGAGTTTTTCGAACGATGCCAGCTCGCACGTAGTCGCGTTACGTAATGTCCGACAAGGTCTAAATGGATATTCGGCAAAGATGTAAGTTTGACATTCATTCATGACGAGCGACTGACCGGGCGCCTGGTCGCGTCTTGGTTAGAAGTGCTGCGAGCAGATGCCAGTTCAACAATCATGCACACCTTTATTCCAGGACAAACAAAGCATACCAGTGAAGTGCTTTGATTGAATAACTATCATGGTCTATATCTTTTACACGTCGAGAATCTGTCGGAACGTATCATGCCTGTCAGCCTCGAAATTGTCAATTTTTAAAGTATGCGCCCATTCCCCACATGCAAAAGGTAACAACCCACGTTGTCCGATCTGTCAAGGATACCTCGCTTTTCAGTACTCCACTCCAGCTGGGCTGAAAAAAGAGAAACCGTACACTCAGCAGGAGACACCATGCAGGACTGTGTCCAAGACCCGCGTTGCACAGTCTACACTTGTAGGCTCTGTCAAACCCATCATACCAGCAATAAATACGAAAATCACCACCCAAGGTGTAGACGTTGTCGAAGATAGCATTGAGAAAGTCAATAAGAAAAAAGAGCCGGAATGGAGGACTATAGAAGTAAATACAAGCAATCTAAAGAACTACTGCCTTATGTTATCGAAAATTAGATTGACATGTAAGGACCTTTTAGCAGAATGTATTCCAGAGTTTACTAGATTCTAATTTCATTCTTATTTTTCAGCATTGGTTGTTATAACGACAATGGGTGGATACGCATTAGCACCAGGGCCCTTCGATCCTTATACTTTCTTGGCATGTTCAGTCGGCACTGGACTTGTCTCAGCTACAGCCAATTCTATAAATCAGTTTTTTGAAGTTCCCTTTGATGCACAGATGTCCAGAACGAAAAATAGAGTACTGGTTAAGGGACATTTAACACCAGCACATGCCATACTTTTCGCTGCTGCTTCCGGAGTAACAGGATTGTCTATTTTGTACAGTGAAGTGAATGGTGTGACAGCGGCATTGGGTGCTGCTAATCTTGTATTATACACTCTAATTTACACCCCTATGAAAAGAATCAGTATTTTGAATACGTGGGTTGGCTCCATAGGTGAGAGAACTATATCCGATTTGCCAAAATGGTGAGACTGGATTGCCAGCTTAATCGCAATATTTCTATGCAGTTGGCGCGATCCCACCACTCATGGGTTGGGCAGGCTGTGTTGGAGGTATCATGTCACCCGGTGCTTGGATCATGTCTGGGATTTTATATGCATGGCAATTTCCACATTTCAATGCACTCTCCTGGAACTTGCGTCCTGATTATTCGCGCGCGGGTTATAGAATGATGGCTGTCACCGATCCTGACCTTTGTCGGAAAACATCGCTGCGGTACACAGCAATGCTAACAGGACTTTGCTATTTGGCCCCCGCCCTAGACGTGACAAACTGGTGGTTCGCGGTAACATCAACGCCACTCAATTTTTATTTCCTGTATTTGGGTAAGTCGATGCCGAATCCGCAGAGGCGAAGCGAGACAATTACATAGTTTGATTCATTTACGTATTTACTTTCAGCATGGAGATTCCACCAAGAATCGGATAGTGCGAATTCTCGTAAGCTGTTTCGATTCTCGCTGATACACCTACCAGTTCTGATGGTGTTGATGTTGGTAACAAAAAAGTACTGGTTCCTCACAAAGAAACCGGAGGATGCCGTATTAGATGAACCATCTCGACAAAAGGATATTTTTTCTAGTCTCCCGGGATTAATCAAACCGATGCAGTCATCTGTTTAACTATGATTGTTGATTAGCCAATGTGAACACTAGATGTAATAGCAAAAAATAACTATACCGGTGCACACCCGGCAGTTAATTTTGTAAAGTATTCCTTGTAAATAATACAGATTCCCATCAAATCTGCAATAACACAGCCGAATTTCACTTGCCTACGAATGTAAGTGAATGGATCCCCTTTCCAACAATTGCAATAATATATACATATTTATTATTTAGGCTACTGCTGTACAATCTCGTGTCCTGTCGTGGGATTCTTCATTCTCTGTTTGTTTCGCGGCGAACTCTTTTGCCATCTGCCTTTTCGTCTTAGTTAGATTTGCGTGGCCAATACAATCTAAATTCTCGGTGTAACATTTCTTCCTACAGCATTGTCTGCACAGCGTGTAAACGCACTTTAGGCCCTGAAAAACCAAGTATCGGAAATTGTAGCATTACAATGCAGCCAGTTTTCTTAGCATTGAACTTGTAAAGTACCAACCACTGGATTCGGACAACCCTGGCATAAATTCTCTCCCCTTTTCACCACTATGGACGGCCTATTAGGACGGCGTGCTATTCGTCTAAGTTTCTTCAATCGCTTATGTGATATCTGATTACCTTCTTCATCACAGTATACCCTTTTTGTGCTATCCTGCAAATAACGATCTATTAGGTCAAATGACATTGACCAACACGCCATTCTTACCCCTGAGGTACTAACAGCGTCGGTTTTTTTGGTTTCTAACTTCTGTACATGTTCTTCCGGGCTGTCCCGCACATATGGCTGACATAACCACGGTGGCAGTTTCATGTTGCAATCTGAAATGAAATTTATCCTTTGGAATGAACTCCGAGCAAGTACTGTATTTCGATTCGAAATGTATCTTCTAACCAGTTCTTTCCTCTTCCCATGGCACGCGACCCTCGTGATAGGGTAGGTATCTATCCCTCATGGCGTACACTATACTTCTAAAACATTCCATCGTCGAATTTGTGGCCAAGTTCTGCCGCTCTTCTTGATTCTCTGCTAAACAAAGTCTACTCTCTAGTTAAAAGTATGCTGTGCTTATAATGCTCCACGATACAAAGTACACGCTCTTGACTCAAGGATTGTCAAAGATACCTACGTGTGTTGGAACAATTTGAACAGGTGTCCTCGAATGTAAGAGGATGGTGCTGGGTATTTCTCGACTAAATCCAAGTATTCTAGAGCTGGCTCCCAACTAGGGGGGTAGCAGGATTCGAAAATATAGGGGTTGTATAAATTTCCTTCGGCAGACATTACACCTTCAACTCCGGTTTCTTCCAAGCAGCGTTCTAGGTCTTGCAAGCATTGTATGTTCCCGTTCGCAAACACAGGAACTGCAACGGCTTCTCTAAAACAAATCTGTTGCTGTTGGCACCGTCCACGCATCAACAACTAAAGTATCAAAGCTGATGGGTTACCTAACTGCTTTGATATGCGACCAGGATGCCACCCCGGTTAAAGGACCCTTCTGCTCTCTGGTACGACCATGCACAGTTAACAGTCTGGCTCCCGCCTTTTCCAGCATGCGCGCATACTCCACCGTCTTCTCAATTTCGGGAAACACCCTGAGTTTGCAAGTCACAGGAACCCGCAGTCCTTTGCTAAGCGTACTCACTACGGAAAATCGAGTCTGATGAGTCCTCTGTAATGCTAGAATGCTTTTTGTGATGTGAGGATAGTGCACTCACCAATTTTCTCGAGCAAGTCCCAGTCATCTTGTAAGAAAGCCCCATAGCGGCCGCGTTTCGCTATCGCTTGTGGACAACCCATATTGATGTCGATTGCATCGCAGAAAGGTTCCGCTAAGAAAGCCGCTTCTAGAAGAGTATCAGGATCGTTTCCGCAAAACTAAAAGAAATTCCTCTTGAGCTCTTCCCGGTAGATCCGTGATTCTTCGACCAGTTAATCATACGTGAGTCGAACTCAATTGACAGTTGATCAATGATCATTCTCTAATGTTCTTTAGGTGAATAAAAGTTCTTTCTCGTTTACCTGGACTATTAATGGTCGATCCTCGGGAATGCTGGCAAGGGCTTCCTTACGATATTTCGGGTCCCTGCAGAATACTGAGGAATGCAACATCGGCGTATAGCAAAGATCAGCACCGTGACGACGGCTTAGAAGTCGCCAAGCTAGCTCGCTGGCATCGACCATAGGTGCTACCACGAATCTTGCCCGATCCAAAATCCCTTCCCATATGTTGGAGTTTTTCTCATTCAGATCTTCGACTTCGCTTGAAGTTTCCATCGGGACCGACGTCATCTACGAAGATATCCACGTAGTTCTTCAGTGAATTAGTCAGACGAGCCACTATCGGACACAAACGGGTCGTGCATCCCATCGAACATTAAACAATACAATCTCTATTCTCCGTAAAAGTTCTATTCCAACAACTACCTGTCTCAAACGACTGCTACGCTCTATCTCGATTCTTTAATGCAAAGTACAAAGGATTGGAAGGACGGTGGATTCTAAGCGTATCCCTGCCGCTCTAACGTTATCGCTAGTTACATGGTAAGTATCTCTCTACGATCACGTTACGCTACTCCGCTAGGCGATTCTATACTTAATATACAAATCTCTAGAAAAGTGTCCAAAACAGTCCAAAACTTCTCCGAATAATATACCAACATCTCGGCGACGCGCCAAATACTTATCGGCTAAGTTCATTAAGAGTGTGCACTTTAGCATGCGGCACTTTATCGCAGGACGGCTAGTCCTAGGGTCCACGAGCAGTACGATCTAGTCAGACATGAGAAATTCCCAACACAAGCCATTTACTCGTGCGGCGCGGGAAACGAGAATCTCCGGCCAGCGTGGGGTGGCGAGCGCGGCGACGCCGGTTTCGAGAGCTCGGCCTCCAAGATAGGCGACAATTGAACGGTTTGCGTTAGATGCGAGTTCATCTTGAATCTCGGCCTCTTCCGAAGGCAACTCCGTCTCGCCCGAGCATACGCCACGTTCCTCTTGATCGCAGCTATCGACGTTTGCGTCGGTATTGTCCTGGTGGTCGCACTCGGCGAGCCAATGGGGCTCACAGTCGTACCTGGTAAAGGAGGTAGTATGGGTATGGAAATAGCAAGGGGTATGCTCGAGTCTTGAACGTGATCCGAGAGAGACAGCTTGCTCACTTGCTTAGGCAAAAAGGGTAAAGGAGGAAGTTTGACCGGGGCTCGTTGTTCAGAAATGGACAGGACTTCCTCCTTCCTAGGCGTGATTGGTAGATTTCCCTCGAGCTCCACTTTGATTTCTCCCTCATTTTCCTTGCCATCGGGCGAGGTAGCGATCGAGGCCAATTTCCCTTTGCGAATGCGGCTCATATCTGTGTTCGACACCCTTCGGCGAACATTCTTCCTGAGACGAGTCCGAAGGAAAGTTCTTATCCTCCGGATGGTGCTGCACGATCTCTTTGAGGTATTGTTGGCTTGGGAAGACTCCGCATGATTCTTCTCGCGCCTGCTGCTCGATCCTCTGGTGGACGGACCGCCGAAGAAGCAGCAGGACACCGGCGACGGAGTCGGCGTGGCGAACTTGACGTCCGGAGACTGACGGAATCCCGGAATCACTTGACTGCGATCGGTGACTATCGTCTGGGACGACAACTCGATCGAAGTCTCATTGGATCGCGCCTCGTAAGAGAAGCACAATCGGAAATTCCTCCTTTCCGAGCGGACAGACGTCTCCTGAGCAATGGTATCCACCACCCGGTCTTCCTGCTGGTTCGAGCATGTCTGCGAGCACGACCCACCAGCAGTCTCCCCAGTAGTTAGGCTCTCGCAGGTGCGATAGACTTGGGCCGGAATATTGAGTACTGTACTCGTACCTGTTACGGGCGGATTGATTGTATCGTCGCTACTGCTACTCGTACTGGTATTAGCGTTAGCATTGGCATTAGCAGCTGCAGCGGCGGCGACTGCAGCAGCGACGCTATTCCTCTCTCGCTTATTCCTCACGTACTCATAAGTGGAGAGTCCCAGACAACCTATGTATCCGTGGAAGAAGCACAAGTGGATCAGTAGTACCGCGGCAATAGCCGATAGAATACCCACGGCGGAGATGACGATAAGGGAGCCGGTGCCCGGTATCGGGAGTACCGGCATCGTCGCGTTCTCCATCACGGCGAGGAAGTGTCTCTCGCCGCCCCGGCCAGGCGAGATAAGAAGGGAGGCGAGCTCCGTGGCGGAGAGGCCCGCGACGAAGATCGCAGCGAGGACGGCGGACACGAGGCAGGCGAGGAAGGCGGCGTAGTTCCTGCCGCCGATGCAATTGTTCAGCCACTTGCAGTGGTGGTCGAAGCGCGCGACGCACTTGTTGCAAATGGAGCAGTGCTTGGTCCTCTTGCTGCTGGCGGTGATGTTGCACAAGTGGCAGCGGCCGTTCTCGATCACGTGGAGGTGCTTGCTGCGATCGAACTCCGGCACGACCTTGTTCGTCGGCTGGGACCTTACCTTGGGGTCGGCCGGGTCGAGCAGCAGGACGATCAGGTGGGAGAGCACGTGGACGGCGAAGATCGCGGCGATGATGCTCGAGAGGAGTGGTCGCAGGCCTGGCTCGAGGAGCGGAGTGAGGACGGCGAAGGTGTTGACGGCGATCACGAGGATGAGCAGCCAGCCGACCACTTGTTGAGGGTGCAGGGGCAGCTGCAGCCCGTGGACCCGCCGGAAGGTCCTGCGCTCCGGCGCCCCGAAGGTATCCTGGAGCGAGCAGCAACGCGATATTACGTCGCCGCTGGCCTCGTTTCGCATCGCGCCGGCTCTGCTCGATAATCCACCGTCGGCCGGCTTCCTCCGCCTCGTCCAGGCCCTCGTCCCCGTCGCCGAGCTCTTCCAGAGGCCGCCGAGGCACACCCGTACTCCCGAGCACTTCGAACGCCGCTCCGAGCGAGCCGCCCGATCACCGCTTCGTCCTCCTCACCGCTATTGGCTCGCCCACTCCTCATTATCCCTTTACTCCTCCTGGATCCTCCTCGGGCGCACCTGATGATCCTCCTGATGATCCTCATCATCCACGAGGCTCCTGGGCACACCACTCCGCGGGCATCCTTGCCCCCTCGACTCGATTCTCCACCGCTCACTTGATCACGCAGTTATGCAGCTAGTTCGAAAGAATCAGGATTTCGTATTAAGGGTGGCTCGCTCCATCGAGGAAGTTTCCTCGTTCTGCCCACTTGCTCTTACTTACAGCGTCGTTGAATTGCGAAGAGCCAGAGAAAGCCCATTGAATCGATATTCTCGTGGCAACGTAGTTCCGTAAACGCGCCACGGCCACCTCGCGCAGAGCTCTCCTTTCACGGGCCGCCGAATATGAACTATTTTAGGGATACTTAACAATTTACCAGTTGACACTCCATTCCCAACGATCCGATAAACTTCCATCGATTTCTCATTGATGGAGACTTGAATGGCGGATATAATAATGATTGTATATTGGATATTGAACGGTTTTCCGATGATCGTGAAAAGGCGCAAGTAAGTGCGCAATCAATATAAACGAGGGTAGAGCGAAGAGGGTAGATAGATGGGTTATCGAGATTTCCAGAGACCACTCGTGCCCCGCGCCAATCTCTCGAGGAGTACTCCAACACTCGAGTGCCACTCAGTGGTCACAGCTCATTTTCAACCCTTACTCCTATTACCATACGAGATCATAATCGATTGATCCTTGCCCTTTAACACGTATTATTTATTCGCCAACGTCGAGACCTAGATTCTCCCCGATTCTACATCTCGACCTAGAAACCTCAGTGCACTAGCACTAACGAGGGCAGTTTCAATTATTAATTAGTACCAAGTATGGCTCATTCGGCGAGTAAGCCGCGATCTAATTATAAGCACAACTTGGCCCGGATGAATGGTAGTAATTGACTCCATTCATGAAGCCTCTGTTGGTATACAATGCTAGGCCATATGGCCGAACATCTGATGCGCTTTGACAGTGGCAACGGAATTCGCTGCCTAACCTTCCCATGCGAGTAAAGTCGTGCACGAGCCAACATCCAATCCGAGCTTATGTTATGTATTACGATAGCGGGTTTCTTCTTTCTGGGAAATCTAACGGGATGTAAAAAGAAGGGTTGACTAACCTTACACGTGACTTCGATTGGAATCTGCCTGAGTTCCGCAGTGCCCAGTGCGAATAACCTCTATTCCCAAGCAACACTTACTGCCGAATGTCCTCAGGGCTCTTTTGCACTGAGAGATATGCAACAATATGCACTTGAGCTTGCAACAATTACCGAAAACCACTCGAATCACGCAGAACGTAAACTTCACCCCACCCCCCCTCTTGTTTTGAAAGACTATCTAACTATCGAGACCTAGTGTCGAGATGGCGAACTAGCCGCTTCGATCCGATCGAAGTAGTTCGATCTTCAATAATCAAAGAGGATCGTTCGAGATTCCCTGCACTCGAATATCGAGGAAAATCGAGAGTTTTTCACCTCGTCGATTGCGCATCTGTCACAGAGTTGTGTGCACGTATAAATTTCTGTATGCATATATGTCCCGCGGTTACAGTGGAGTGGATTGGAGTGGATCAGAGTGGATCACAGTGAATCTCTGGATTCTGAGCGTGACGGCCGTGAGCATGGCCAAGTGGCTTTTGCGATGCCCATTGTGCCTAGAATGGGATTGATTTACACGAGGATTGCACTATGTAATTCGTAAAGATGACCGGCCTCTTTGCCTTTTGTATGGTATGCTTCATACTTTACTGCAACTTTACGTGGTATGTTCGACCTGCCAGCGGCCAATATTATTTATACTTGGTTTTTTACATGATCTGACTCTGTACGGTTTTTTGTAGGGTTCTTCCTAGATTACTAGCATGGCTCGTGAAAAGGCGATACAAGATTTACCTGCGGGTCGGCCACATATCGTTACCGTATTTCATCCTGCGAGACGTAAACGTCTCCAAGAATGGATTCACTCTTGTGAGACTTACTCTTAGTTACTCTGACTTACTGTCGCTGACCTTGGTTTCTAAACTGAGTGTCATTGTTTCAGCAAGTGGAGGAAATCAGTATTAGGAGTAGCTTGTTTAGCAGCGATGTCGCCAAGCTTCTGGCTGTTATTATGAAAGATGTTAGGATTAATAAGGATGTTCCGACAGAGCCTAGGTACATAGTGAAGAAGCCGGGAGAGCTTCTGGATTTCAGGGAGAAGAAAGTTCCCCCTGTTATTATTAAATTCGTGCAGGTACCCTTTCTTAACAGTAGTATAGTAGTAGTACTAAACCTGACAATAATATCATTCTTGACTTGTTCAGTTTATGGCAGTGCATGTGGAAAACTTGAGTCTCCTTGCCCTTGGAAATGGCTGGCTCGCAAATGGCAGTGCTGAAAGCCTTTCCTTGGATGGTAGCGTGGTCCATGGAGCTCGTACACTTCTGGCATCTGCTGCAGTAGCAGGTGGATCAATGAAATTATTGAGGCATGCGTCGGATGCTTGTCTCTCACAGATATCTTTCGCTGGCACAGCAGAGGCTACATTGGAAGCACAAGGGGAACTATCAGTTGAGGTAAGGGTATGACATCAAAGCTGTAGAATACCAAAATTTCAATGGATATTGTTGTTTAGAAATTGCACGTCAACATTACACAAACAGAGGGCTCTGGAGGGGCAGGTCTCATCCATTTCCTAAAGGACAGAAAATCTTCATCACCCTCCACTCCGTGCACTGATACACATTCTGAACCGTCCAACAATTTACTGGCTAGATTAGCACCGATTGTACCAAAGGTGGCTATCCTGCCTTCCCTTACTATTGAACAAGCTGTATACATACTTGCGATTTATTCAAATTTAAATGTGATTGTAGGATTTTACATTAAAAATAGGTAATTCCTCAATTATTGCTGGAAGAGAGGATGGAGCTATGCTTGGATTGGAAGGTATCATGAAGAGCCTCCACATTGGTGCTAAATTTCAACCCCAGGGTCCTCAACTCAACTTGACTGTAAATCTGGATGGCTTATCTATTCGCAGTAAATTACCTGTATTAAGCTTGCGGTCTTTGTTAATAGATTCAAAAGTGAGTAAAGTGAACCATAATGAGCTGAAACTGTTTCAATCTAATCTACAAAGGTAAAATGAACTTTGTGTTCAATTTTGTAGGTAGAGGCAGATATTTTGCGTATTGTTGTACAGCTAAATAGTCTTTCGGTGATTTACGATCATAGAGATTGGGAAGCTATACTTTCATGTACAGAACATGAGATTCCTAAGCCTGTTGGTAGTATATCACTATGGAAAAAGTTACCATGGCAGGAAGTTAAAGTGAATACTGAATTGTATGATTCCTCACTGAATGTGAAACTGCCAGACGTTCAGGAAGCTTCATGTGGTGTGGCGCACATGAAGTTTGCATTAAATGCTCTTACAGGTATTGAATGGCATGTCTACCTCCTATTTATGAAGAAGAACCTTATTACAAATCTGTTGAAATTTTCAGAAACAAGTGAAGGATGGAATACAGAATTTGTTGTTGAATCTCTGTATTGCGCTCTCAATGGCAGTAATAATATGACGCTGGAGACGTCGCACCGGTGGGGAACTCCATTATCCGTCGGAGTATTACTCGCAACAACAAGAACTAATGCCGTAGGCATAGCAGTCGATGCTCTCGTCACGGAATGGAGTTTAGAACTAGCGAGGTTCCTCGAACAAGCATTCAAGTCTTTCCAAAAGTATAAAAAAGCCGAGCCGATAAGAGAAAGTAAAAGTTCAGAGGATATACTGCAAATGAATCTAAAGATCACGAACTGTAATCTATTCTTCATTGCTGAAAACGGTTGTATGTATATGGCTACATACTTGTTTGCTTTTGTAAAGTAAGAATTACTGATTACTACAAACAATTTTCAGTGTCGATAATGACACGCCTGGATGCTGCTAGTTTGGAATACAATGCCAAGCGCCTAGTAGCGGTCGCCGAAGGAGTCAGTGCAATAACCCTTAGCAAAAATGAACCAATTGTGTGCCAGCATGCCCAAGCATTAGCTCATCCATTTTTGGCTATTCGAAAATGCAAGAGTGCAGTTACGTCGGAATCTATTACCATCAGTCTGGATGGGACCAGTTTGGCATGGAGTCCCAACCTACACTTAAGACTACTTCAACTGTGGATTGAGTCCGAAGATTTTCGCTGCATCATCAGAGGAGACACGTCATCCTCTAATATCAGTAATAAAAGCGAGGAGCGGAAGAAACGCGGCATGGATATACTCGCCACGGGCGGGATTACGTTCTCAATAGACATCTCGCCAAAGCATTTCTTGGAATTGTCATCTGATCAATTGCGCTGGTCGCAAGGAGAATTGAGACTGAATTATGTTCGTGCTACTCTAGACATGGCAGATATAATTATGATAGAGGGCTTCGAATTAGTTAGAGTACCTGATAGCAAAGAAGTGCGTGTAGAGAGACAAAGCAACGAAGGCTTTGTGTTGGACTGGAACGAAACGTGGGCGCTTAATATCGAATCGATAAAAGCCAGTTTTCCATACGAACATCAGTTTACCGACGCAATACAGAATGAGCTTTTTAGTATTAGAAAGTGGTTGAAGGAAATTCACTCTTCCGGCAAGAAGAAACAGAAACCTCTTCCATATGACTTAATTATAAAGGTATGCATGATTATTGTTATAATAATGTCCGTTCATACAGTTTATTGATACCCACCGACTTTTCTCTAGATTAAAGAATGGGTGTTCGAAGTTAGCGATGATCCATTTGAAGTACGCTTGCGTGATAATTATGAGTTACTTGAAGATGAATATAAGGAAAGCTTGAAGCGGCAGGCAATGCTCGACGCCAAAGTGCAAGAACTCTGCCGAGCTCACCTTCTTCTGCCGCAAGGAAAAGTCGAGGAACTCTATGCCAGCCTGAACAAGAAAAATGCCGAGATCTATGTTCAGAGGTGGAAGCAAATGCAACGGGCTGGACCTGCAAGAACTCGATTGTTTGCCTGGTCTATGCTGGATGTTGAAATATTAGCCTTGGCTGATCCTTCAATTGATGGGGCTGAAAATGCATTGAGGTCTATTAGAGAAATGGACCCAGAAGCACCTTGGCCTGAAGATGGAATGGAGTTCAGCACTCTTTGGGTACGGGGAATTACATTAAAGTGCGCTGAATGGAAATTGCAGTTGCGAGACTTTCCACAGCCACTACTGTTAGTTGAAAGCCTAAGTATGTGGGGTAGATTAGCTGGAGCGGAAGCATTGGCGCCTCCAAGGGCTAGGAGAACAGTAAGAATCGAGGTCGGCGCCCCTTGGGACGATATAGTGGTAGAGCGAGGAATGACTTCCTTAAAGTATTATCATGATCTCAACTGGGATATAGACAAGTTCAGGTATGCGTTTGGCCCATGTTGGGAGCCAGTGATAGCACAGTGCAATCTTAGTTTCGAGAAAATTCTCCATCCCTCGCGGGATCCTAGTCCTCCTTTACCATTCTGGGACAAGATGCGATTGGCCCTCCATGGTAGGCTTACACTTTGTGTAAAACAACTCACGATATTACTACATGCTTCTTTGGATCCATACAATACGACAGAAGAGATGGAACTGACTTGGTCTAGCTTGGAGCTTGATTGGACACAAGGAAAAATTATTATCAAGGGAGATCTTGATGTATATGTTCGCACAGCAAGTAAATACGACGATTGCAGATTACTTCATTTACCGAATGTTCGGTTGAGTATGAAACTGACATGGGTATGCTTGGGAGATCCTAGGGATCATCATGTCGCCATACCATGTGCACCAGATAGATTACCAGAATATTCAAGCAATCAAGAACATGATTCATTTAGAGCATTTCGATCCCAGAATCTAAATGTCAGTTTGTCATTGGAGACAAAGCCAACTGGTTCACCCACTTTGGCGAGTGCACCGACTGCTGTTCTTTATGGAAGTACTCTCCGTTGGTTCGAAAATCTGAAATTCATTTTATCCGGAGCAACGAGGCCAACTAGAAAAGGTCCTCTGTTTAAGAATATCAGACCTAGAAAAAAGCAACTAAGTCGTCATTACAGAAAAGTTAGACTAACTCTGGCCTTCCACCGATTTCATGTGAGCTACTGGATGTCTTTTGCTATGCAACGTGGTTTCGAGTTAACCGGCGGCAGAGTTGCTTGTAGTTGCGAACATAACTTAGCTCTCCATCCGATTGGTGACGGCTTGATACATCGTCCGAGAGCCGAATGGTCCGTCGTTTACATGAATTGCGAATTGAGCGACGCCGAGATCTGGCTGAAAAGTGCTCTACAAGAGGAAGAAGAAAGTGCATCTTTACGACAACCAGTTGAGAAGTGTTACTGTCTCAGCGTAGCAAGAGTTAGTTATGGCAGAGAAGCGATGGTTGCCGGAGTTAGTGGCGATACCCCCACTCATCGTTTGGCAGTACATGACTTGAGAGGAGCATGGACCAAAACCAATAGAGATGTGGCTTTCGCCCTTTTTGACTCGTTCATTAAAACTCAGCAATTGAAGAAGAATCTTTCGACGGCCGCTCTGAAAGGCTTCCACAGAGAAACTTCATCCACACCGCATAAAAATCGAACAAGATCTGTTGACGCACAAAATACTCCGACACAAATCAGTTCCACATCATCTGCTAAGCCACAGCAAGGCCAGGCTGCGGGCATGCTGCAAAGGCTAATAGCAGAGGCATCTAATAAGCCAGTGGCATTCAGCGACGATTTATCCGTTCAAACACGTGGACAACAACTGCGTGGATTAGCTGCCTGCCACCAAGATGATGTTTTGCACAAGAATTGGCTAATAGATTTAGTGAACAGCCAAGTTCTATTGAAGGGTATTGAAACCAGGGGCTATGTGATACTATCGGCTGCAAAGGCAGAAATACTGCAACGAGTCCATCATCCAGTGTGGAAAGAAAGGACACTGTCTTCCAAGACAACATGGGTCGGTTCACTGGAATGCATGCAGTATTATGCGACAGTCAGCGCAAATATCGAAGAGAACATTGATGACAATATAATGTGGCTGACTTTAGACAATATACAGGAAAAAGATTCTACTGTCATAGCTGGTCTTCCCGACGTTCCGGCCTTAGTAGGTTCGGGACAAAGTGTCGGTGGTGTAGTTAGCCAGACAGTTGGTGGAGGAGGTGGTCTACAGCATCAGTTGCAACGTATTGTTTCAAGATGTAAATGCGAGTTTTTCTATGTTGGCTATGGCCAGGCCCTGGATGTGGGTTCAGTAGATGAAGTTCCTCTACCGCCGCGGGAGGAAGTTAGTCCGTGGGAAAGGAAGGATCTTTCTGCTGCTGACGCATTCACGTTGATGCATCACGACTTAGATGTCTGCACAAATTCGCTCCAGTATGCAATGATATTGGATATTGTAAATAATTTGCTATTATACGTTGAACCCAGAAGGAAAGAAGCATCAGAACGGCTCCAGAGGATGAGGTTCCAATTACAATTGCATTCAGTTGACGATCAGAAACGGCCGATTCAACAGCTTCAGAACACAGTACGATGTTTAGTAGCGAAACTAAGAAGACTAGAGCGGGAAACGTATCTGGTGCAGAAAGCGCTTGCCGAAGAATCAAGCCCCGAACTTCTAGCGGAAATGGAACGCCTGGAAGCTATGGTTTTCGAATGTAAGGAGCAACTGGGAGCGAAAGCGGAGGAACTGGACGTAATGCTAAGCTGCTATAAAGAAACCACGGCACCAACAGCGGCATCGACCACTTTAAAGGACAAACCAGCAGCAGTGGCAAGAGTAGCCGAAATTTGCTTTAAACATGCGCAATGGAGACTAACGGATGCTGATGGACAACTCGGCATTGCTGACTTGATCTTAACTAACTTTCTCTATACGAAAACTAGTAAAACGGACGATTCAGTAGAGCATCTTCTAGAATTGGGATACGTTAGAATGACGAATTTATTACCAAATCAAATCTATACCGAGGTATTAGTGCCCACGGAATTGCAAAGTAATATGCCCGTCGAAAGACAACGAGCCCTCAGAGTGTTCTGTCGGGAGAAGGCACCAGTTGCTGGGATTTCTGTAAAAGAACACTTTGAGATTAACGTTGTGCCACTGACAATAGGTATATCAGATATATGACTATTATTTTGGGTCAAATTGATATGAGTCTACAACAACCTACCTTTATACTTTTCAGGCTTAACAAAGAAGTTTTTTAACACAATGCTGAAGTTCTGTTTCCCTGAGAGGGATCCAGAAGGTATAGAAGAGCCACCAGCCCCACAGCGAGATTCCTCCTTTTACGTACCTATCGAAAGAAGAGATGACGTCGAAAAAATGAAAGAGAGAGCAGACAAAAATAAATTATTCATATACATAAAAATTCCCGAAGTGCCAGTTCGGGTCTCATACAAGGTAATTTCATTATTAAAGCCCAGCAATTTTCATAATCGTCATCAATTGTAACTTTTCCCATAGGGCAACAAAGAGAAAAATTTGGAGGATGTGCGCGATTTTGCATTGGTCATTCCCACTTTGGAATACCACAATGTGACCTGGACATGGTTGGATTTATTACTAGCCATGAAGAGTGATTCCAGGCGCGTAATATTAAGTCAGGCGATTAAGCAGAAATTGCAGATAAAGCCTCGCGGTCCGCAAGAGGAATCTGCACCGCAGGAGGAGGATAAAGCGCGGTTATTATTAGGTGCACGACACTTGCCCGGCGATGCAAGAAAGAAGGGTGTATTCAAATTCAAATAATGTACAATTTCTGTATTTTAATAAATAACTTATTGACAATGTTACTGGCATTCGATGATATAATTCACGTAAGAGGATTATTTGAGATTTATTCGCTGCTTTGGCAATTCTTAGTCATATCATTATCATTAGAACAAATATAATCCATTTATTTGTGCGCTTTCAGCAATCACTTGTGTTCATAGCGCTTCTTCCCTTATTTATCACTGGACACATCTAGCAATACCTACTCTTATATTTTGATCACAACTCATAGTCGAGGTTCATTCGATATCATCAATCGACACAATGTTTCAAGCGAACATTTCTCGACATTAAATCGCGCCCTCTATTATAAAAATAAACTAAACACTATTCCATTGACTAAAATGCATATGAGGTATTAAATTACAAATCCTACGCTAATATTTACAGTCTATACATCATGGAAATTAAAGAGTTATTAGTGGAGCTTCCGCATTCTTTTTCGCGTGTCTCCACTCATTTAGGTCCGCAAGCACCCTTCTGCCATACGCAGTGTGGAGCTCTCTGAAGGTCACTTTGGTTCTTGGTATATTCTCTGTCCGTCCAGGAGCAGATCTAACACTCTGAGAACGGTGATGAGTTTCCGGCCTATTGAATGGATTGTGTCTTTGTCTCGGGGGAGCTTTCGGTGACTGGGTGGGTGGAGTGGTTTCAGTCTCTTCCTCAGCAGCGTCCAACTGTCTTTGCAGCTCCGCCACCATAAGTTTCATGTAATCATAACTCGCACATGCCAAAGCCTTCATCCACTGCTCCATAGACTCCTGAAAACAAATATCTTGCGATAGAACTATAATCAAACTTTGACTTTGACTATTCCTTGAATCATTTCTCCTTACTTGAGACTCTGCAGCGAGCGCGTAGCTCCTATTGTTCGGGCCATGAAAGACAATTTGGAAGCCGAATTGTTCCTCGTCCTCTGCGAGCTCTATCGTGCAACCCTCAAGAACAACCATACCCATGGGCTCCTTATCACCGCGGCGATCGAAGTAAAAGAGAATATTGCCTTTAAGGACGAACCATCTCCTCTGATAGCCGCGGTTTATTTCGCCGCGTTTATTCAGCCAGCCCTCGCGGTCCACCGGCGTGGAAGACGTCGCGAAGGCTACCATATTCTTCTCGTTTATTTTCATCGCAGGGACCTTTCTGCCGCCAACGATCCTTCCAATTGACAGTTCACAAGGCCAGCTGAGCGGCTCGTCTCTCACAGAATCTCCACTTTCACATAAAAAGAGAGCCTGCCGCGTTATCAGCACCTTCTCAACGAATCCCTAGGAATGTTCGTGGCCTAGCGTGCACTTAAATTCTATCAAGTTATGATTATGCACCTAAAAGGAGTAGTTCGGTTTATATAGCGTAGCATCGCGGAGTCAGCTTGACTGACGTTGATGACGTAATATAACCTCTCCGTCTCCGATCGGAGCCGATGTGATCTGAGACTCACAAAAGTTATCTATCTATCTCTTGCGTTTTCATAGGGAGCAATGTAGATGGGGTAGATTGCCGTATGCTTTGGTTCAGTTTGGTTTGGTTGGTTACTATCTCATAAATACCGAGTACACACGGATCAATCGTGTGTTTGCAAACTTTCAATATGTCATTGCAACAATATACACTGACGTTTATTAGATGATGTTACGCTCGGTGAACCGGTGTTTTACTGTTAATGGAAAATGTTTTATTCTGATATTACCAGAGCTAGCCTTGTTTTGAGAGGTTAAGCTCATCCCGCGAAACTGGTGTTTATTTGCGGAGGATCAGGTTAGTGTGTTATCTCAATAAAAAGACCTGCCAATCGGGAGAATTGATAATTTTATTGTAACTGGCTTCTTTGATATCCTATCGATATACTGCCTAAATTATGTAACTCGGATTTAATCGTATTATCTCTGTACTTCTACTGTATTACCGAATGTAGAATGTAGCTTTTCTGCACTGCTCCAATATTTTGCAGTATATTTCGCTCAATTTTCTGTTATCTCCGAGGAGTCCCGTTTGTTTCTGTTTGTGGTGTGTGTGTGCGTGTGTGTGTTTGTATATATATATATTTTATATATATAGATGAAAAAACACATATATATGAATTTGTGCACTTCTTTAATTTAGTAATCCGCCTTGTAGTACCCTGATTTTAATTTATTGTTCTTTTCTTTTAAGTATGCATGGTTTCGTTTAGTTTGTCATTGGTAAAATGTCCAATTCCGACACTGGTGTGGGATGTATTAGCGAGGTTACACTTGCTATTAGTAAAGCAAGAGGTTCTCAGGCAGGACCAGTAAGAGTGCTTGACAGCCCGGAATCCGATGGATCCGGACACTCCAACTCGTTCACTGTACAACACTTTAATTATCCAGATAATGGAAGTACAAACTCTGATATTTTACAACCGCCACTTACCACAAATGATTTGCGAATACCAATCGTTGGATATGAAGTTATGGAGGAGAGGGCCCGATTTACAGTAAGCTATTTTGTACTGCAATCAGTACTCATGATATTGAATATACTAACTGTAAACACTAACTCTGTGGGTTTGCCCTTTTCCTTATAGGTTTACAAATTGAGGGTAGAACTAAAGAATGGCATGTGGTGGTTTGTATTTAGAAGGTACACTGACTTTGTCAGGCTGCTGTCGCAGTTGAGGAGGCAGAAGGTTCCCATCTCACACTTGAGCTTACCAAGAAAAAAGTGGCTCGGTGACAATTTTGCCCCCAGCTTCTTGGAAGAAAGGATACATCGCCTCCAATCGTTTGTTAATGGGGTATTGAGTAGCCCAGTACTAATAGGAACAGGATGCGTCAGAGAATTCTTCTGCTTGGATGAGCCTCCTGCTTTATCAGACACTGCAGAAGAATCTCGAGTAAGTATAAATAAGTTAATCATGTTGAGTAACATTCTAAATCATGCTTTGCCACAGGCAATTTTTGAAGCACTGGAAGATACCATATACCAGTTGAGGCAGCAATTAAGAGAAAGGGATGCTGCTCTGGCATCTGAAACCAGCTTGTGCAAGGAACTTCAAAAGAAGTTACATCAGTTATTGAGGTAATTCCATTGAAAATTGACAGTGGCATCTTTTATTTGTTGAACAAGTATTAAGCAGGATGTTTGTATTACAGCGAGAGGCAGAACTGCCCGAACTGTGGTGCGTCTCAGCAGTAAGGAATATTTCTTTCGCAAATTCTCAAGTTGGACGATAAAATTCGCGTTGTTGCAATAATTGTTAAGGCATCAAATGCAAAAATATTATGTAGGTGTAAGTTGTCAAAGATATTTTGTCTATGAAATAGTTTTTATCGGCACAATTTTTGCAAGTACCGGCGAGATCGGAGATTCCCGAAGCTTCGATATATTTTACCATTATGATATATATGATCTTGTTGAAACATTACAAAGGTGCCTTAGGAGTAATATGTTAATAACTTCCTCACATGTGCTTTTACCGGTGCACTAAAATGCGACATTAAATAATAATTTATTTTGAGACGGTAAATTATCCTAAATACATTCCAAAGTATTTCGGCACTCTTTGATATTCTGTTGAAGTAGACGGATATATATTTTGTAATACTTTTACTCTAGGCTAATGTAGGCTTTTTATCACCATTCTCTTCGTAAGACTATAGCTGGACTTTTGTTATTTATTGCTGATTTCGTATTGGAATAACAATATTGCGGGAGCAACCAGCCAATGCGAATTGAATATTGTTATTGCAATACCCTGCCTGTTCCAATGAACATAGAGGAATGAAACCAATATTGGCTGTACCTATTGCTTTGCCTTGGGAAAGCTGTTAGGTATTGCGGCACTGCACAAGATATTTCGAAATGGGGTAAACGTCCGTTGACTATACTACTGAACAATGTATAAAGACTGAACTTCCGCCCTGTGGCAAGCAATAAACTTATAATAAAACCTGAGCTCGTTTTATTGTTCCTCCACTCCGTTAAGTATTTCTGTGTTGCACGTATAAAATATGCGAGACATCGGAGCGATTTAAATAAACACTATTTCCCTATTTACATAAAAATGGCAAGTGTCATCAGTCTTCTTTATCAGGAGCGACAACTAGGCAAAGTGCTTGGATCAGGTACGACAGTTTCTCTGCAAGAAGAAAAAAATGTATTATTTCACTTATCAGTGAACTAGTTGCGCTGTGCAATCTAATTCGCCTTAAAACGAAACCATACCTGATAAAACGCTCTTTGTCTTATTGAAAATGTAGACATGGTAGACGCCGACACCGATGATAATGAAGAGCAGGGCGAAGAGGTATTTGGGCGAGGGCTCGTGAATTATTGGCACCACAGCTAGGAAGATCGATATGATCAACACCAACCAGGGTATAACAATCGGCACGGCGTAAGGTCGAGGCGCCGTCGGTTTAGTACGCCGCATAATGATCAAGGACACCATCGCCAGTCCATAGAACACCCAAGTGAGGAAACTCGCGAACTCAATTAGAGCAATTATATTACCCACGAGTAAACAGATTACCGACAGCATTCCCTGAAACGCAACCGCGGCAGCGGGGGTCAGTTTCTCCACGTGCACGAAGCTGAAGAAACGGGGAACATGTCCCTCCCTTCCCGCAACATAGCAAAGTCTAGAGACTCCAAACTGTATGCTGAGGGCACATCCGAATGTGGAGAGGGCGACCCCGAGTGGTATCGCGAATCCCATCCAATCGGGCAAGACCCTTGCTGCCCAAGTGACGGCCACCGCCGGTGCGCCGACCATTTCTGGCATAGTCAAAGCGGACATGTACATCAGATTCATCGAGACGTACAAGACGGTGATGAGGGGCACCGCGATACAGATACTCCTAAGAATATTCTTCTCCGGTTTCTGTATCTCCTCGGTGACCACTGCCGCCGAGGACCAGCCATCGTACGCCCAGAGTCCACTGTAAAACGCCAGAGCCACATCCCCCATAGAAGTGGTGCTGCCTCGGAACGGTTCCTTGAGCAGTTCCACATGACCGGTGCCCAGCCACCACATCCCGCCGCCAATCACCACGGCGCAGGCGACGATCTTGCATATCGTGAAAATGTTCTGCACCCTCACATAGAGCTTCACGCTGGTGAGGTTGATGTAGGTGATGAGGCCGAGGGCTAGTAAGGCTATAATCTTCTTTAGTCGATGCATAGATTCCTCGGGCAGGTCACCTAGATGCGAGGAGAACGGCTGGACGCTGTACTCGGCGAAGGTCAGGATGACCACGGCCACCTCTGCCGGCCTTAATAGCATTACGTAGACCCAGGAGCAGATGAAAGCCGGCAGTTGACCGGCGTATCGGTGAAGCGGCGTGAACGCCTCGATGAAATAGGCGTATTCGGCGCCGGATCGCGGCACCACCGTGCTCAGCTCGGCGAAGGCCAGGGCGCCCAGTAATGAGAGGAGGCCGCAAGTCGTCCAAATGATCAAACAGAAGCCGACCGATCCCGAGCGTTCAAGGGCGCTCGTCGGAGAGACGAAAATCCCGGAACCTGGACATTTAGAGTAATAAAAGAGAGCGTGTTAGTTTGCGAGATACAAGTATGTGCTGGATGGGTTGGTGCAGGCTCTTTGTCGCTGCTTAGATAACACTTGGGCAAGTGGGCTCATGATTAGCCTTGATTAACCCGGTGCATGGCGTAATCCTATCAAAAGGGATTGCCTGTGGTTCCCGAAATATGACTGCACTATCAACATTCTTTTGACAGTTTACTTGATACGCCATGTTTATCGGGAGTGAAGACGTTGACTTGCGAGATAGCGTCGTCGAGCACACACTCGATACCACTTGAATTAAACAAACTAGTTTTATTAGATCAGGGAATTAGATCGGCTTGAACCGGCAGTTACAATATGTTGCTGATAGTGCGCCACTATTAACAATGAGACGTAATCTCCGATTGGTGACCGCTTTGACTACTCAATTGGAATACTTCCTGATTCCAATCGGAGAGAAGCCGATCGCTTCGCTACTCTCAATATTTGCTCAACTGTTCGACTGTACACCAATTACATGGATAAATTTGAAGAAGCTACTTTAGAATTCTGTGAGAAAAGTCATTCATCCCAGGAAGAACTCCATAAAGATAAGAATAAAAAGATGAATTGATACGAGATTTAGTACAGGGAGCTCTAGCAGGAGGAGAGTATGCGGATATATTCGTGAGAGACTTTCACGACTGATTGAATTACCATTGAATTGAAGACTGAATGCCGCTAGTGCGAAGCCGAAAGTTATTCAGACTTAGGCAATTATGCAATTAAAGTTAAGTGCTCTTAATCTAGCCGCTTGTGCACGCAAAGTGTAAGTACCGATCGCGCGCCCCTCCTTCGAAGAATCCAATTCATATTTCTATTAATCGCCTTCGTAATGCGCCGGCCAGTAGAATAAACTAAACGTCATACCGTATTTTGTTATCTAAAACCAACATTGCGCCCGCAGCAGCCCGTAGCACATGTATGCACTCGGTTTCGTCACTTAAGCTGGCTATCGTATCGACTGTCAAACAGAATATAAGAAAAGCAAATGCTTTTTGAATTGATCCCGATGCTTGCACATCGGAGTAATCTAAAATAACTGACTGGCGCAATGCAGCTTGTTGCTAGCGTTGCGCAAAAGATGTAGATTATAGTGCGTTTAGATTTCCGCCGAGGTAGCAAGATTTTGTGGCATAGTTGACATCATCATATCCTTCAGATATCAACACGCGTGTCCCAGGAAGCGCGTGCTAAACTGCTCGGCTTTAAAAGAATGGAATTTGCTGTCACTCCTTGCGCAATTGCACCGTCAGCTGCAGAGTGTCTGCCTCTGGCCGAGTGTAGGTAGTTGTCAGCCGTCCCTCCAAATTTAATAAGACACTCAATCCGACTCATGTAACAATGCACGGAAATAACTAGCCGATGACTTATATTGTTTTCCAGTCTCTTGTGCGCCACCGCCGGGCGCACGTGTTTTCCTCTTGGTCGACGCTGATTCATCCCCCGCCGGATGGAAATATAGTGTTAAAAAAGAAAAAGGGGCCGGACAATGCATTTATCCGAACATTCACCCTGTGACTCGATCACTCGAGTGAGGAAGCGCCGAGTGCCAGAAATAGGCCTAAGACAATGCACTGTGCGAACGTGCGGTCAGGCGAACGCACGTGGCCCACTGACAATACTATTACGGAGCATGCGTGTATAGATTTATAAGTAAGGAATCTCGTACCGATCATAACAGCTAGAATAATGCTGATTGCGCTGAAGAGGCCGAGCTCACGCTTGAGGGCGACCCTCTCGCTTCCCTTTTCCGTCTCTGCCATCGTTTGCGGTTCCTTCTCACAGGCGAGGGGTGCAGTCTGAATCAAGGGGGTGTCCGATTGGCACTCACTGTAACGCGGCTCTCTCATTCAAAGGTACATCGCGCACGTTCCCGAGGCGGCGATCGTCTCCGTCGACGAGACGTCCCAGGAGCTTGGTCAGGCTGCGCTCTGCCCTCCAGCCGAGCGACGTTATCGAAGGAGGTCTGGAACGCGACTAAAGCGTTAGCGGGTCAGCAGTCGCTCATTTTTTCTCTTACGCTGCCCCGCGAACACATAATCGCTTCTTCGCCAGGCTGATAAGGAGATTATAGTCCATCGGTAGCCGGCGATTATCACTGTCGATCGCCAGACGCAAATTTCACCGTCGCACGCGACTCCTGCGACGAGGGAGCCGAAGAAACTCCTAGTCCAACTCGGAGGAGACTGCGGTCTCACTTCCAGATGGATTGCGAGCTTACTTACTATGTAACAGCGAGGAGAGTACATAGGCGCGCGCTTACCGTTGATACATGCTAAATGAGTTGTTTGTTCGAAATTTTGGCACGTTGGATGCGTTGGCATTCTGGAGGGACTAGACGCTAGACTATATACTCGTAAATATAACTAGTATAATCAGTCGACACTCGGGCCATCAAGTATTATGACCAAGTACTCATTTTTCCGGGAGATGCCAGCGATAAGATAGTCGTTTCGGAGTTGAATGAGTGCTCTCATGAGTCTTGCGCTTCTCAATAGTAGGCCTGAAGGTGCGCAGTATTTTGCAGGGTTTGCACCGTTTCTGAGTTTCCACCGGTGCCAATAGTGGGGTTTGCCAATAGGTTTAACCGTCCACTTCGCATGATGGATTTATGGTATCTCTGGACCCGCTGCAAAACAATGAGTCACTTAGTTTTATCGTGGACACGTCCTGTCGGGCAAAAGCGAAGAAGGTACGAGTTTCCACGTGGAATGCACATTGGGAAGCCTCGTGTGGTCATATGCGTATCAAAGGTGATACCAACTTGCTTCATTATCAGTGTTCCATATAGGAAGATATGAATATAAGTGTAATCCTGTGCTTCGGAATGTCGAAGGTCCAATCTTTTGATTGAAGTATTACGATAGATATTAGCATTCCTTCGAGTCCTCTGATTTTATTTGTAATATATGCCAATTCTCACATACTCGAGAATTAAAATTAGTTTTAGCTATCTCTGTCTGCCGACAACGAAACTAATAATCTCCTGTAGACGTAATCAGACGCGTGTTGTTTAGTCAATGCTGGTTCAAAGAGCACACTTTGAATTCATTATCCAATCGCACTTCTGTCGCCTGTAATAGCAGTGGTAGGGTCTATGTCGGCTACAAGTGTTTTTGATTCTGATATCTGTTTTATCTATCTACGGCACGAACAGGCGGGAGCGCGCATGTTTTGTCAACATGACCCTCCAGCATAAACCTCCAATTAAACGCGAAGAATACAGTCTATCTCATTTCTTGAATATCCAACACTCCCCGCAAAGTACTTCCTTCTATTTTATGATTCCCCCAGCTGCCAATTATCCAATTACAGAGACTTCGCGGATTTCGAAATGGTCTTGGGAAAATGTGGCCCTCTATAGGTCGCACCAGGAGTCCACGAACATGTGTTCATTCACGTTGTTTTGACAGTCGTGGGGTTAAGAGCATCCGCACCATCCGCACAGCTATAACTCTGTAAAATATTAAAAACTCAAGGCAGTCATGGAGGAAGAAGAGAAAAAGCCAGCAGATGAAGAACCCAGCGAGTTCTACTTCGAGTCCGATCACTTGGCTCTCAAAGGAAATAAGGATTACACTACTCTCCTCAAGACCATAGTGATCCTCGAGGCACAGCGTTCCCAGGCGATAGAGGACCTCGACAAACTCCTGTTGATTCGCTCGAAGGCAATGAAGGATCCGATATCCTTCGTGGCGCAATTACAAAATGGGGACCTTCTGGAACTACCAGGACCGCAGAAAATCGCTGAGGTGCCGTACATAGACTGGTCGCAGTACAACAGTGCCGTGCCCGACATGCGAATACGTCCGACCACCCGGCACGGCAATATTCTGCCTCTTGTGCAGCCTAAGACTGAGCAGGAGAATGGCAAGATCTTGGTGAGAGGCAGGGCTTTTGATGAGAGCAAGCCTGAGACTTTTAATCAGTTGTGGACGGTGGAGGAGCAGAGGAGGCTCGAGGAACTTTTAATAGAGTATCCTCCGGAAGAAATTGAGATGAGACGCTGGACCAAAATAGCTAATGCATTAGGTGCCTGAAAAGAATGATTTTTGAAGATTAGCTATTGTCTGGCTTTGGTGCTAATGAGAGAAACGTCATTGATTGTTGTAGGTAATAGAACACCCAAACAGGTATCGAGTAGAGTTCAGAAGTACTTTATAAAGTTGCTGAGAGCTGGCCTTCCAATACCTGGCAGGGGCCCCAAGTTGAAGCTTGATGTAAAGAAAGGACTTAGTCACAAGCATCATAGGAATAATTATACATTATTTAGGAGATCCACTTTCTTTCCTCATCAAGCTATGTCCTTTGCTAGTACAGATGAAAGCAAGGAGCAGTCATTTAATGAGGAATCGGTATGCATCTGTTTTGGAATTCAAGGAAGGGTTCTTCACCTAAAAGTATTATAAATTCTAATTGCAATTTTCAATATTTTGTATGCAGGAAGATGATAATGCAATTGGTATGATTGATGATAATTCGGATATCAGGCACATTGAACTGCTGAGGCAGGTGAAAACAGAAAAGGAACAGAGGAATTCACCAATGTCCAAACATATTGGATATAAGGTATAACTTTTGTACTTTTCTTCTTGCAGAAACTTCAGGCCTAATTTGTATATCTTTCTCTAGTGTGCAATATGTGGAGAAGAACCTTTGCCAGGGACCAGGTGGCATTGTGTCGAATGTCAGGATAAAGTTGATCTGTGCAGTGATTGTGCAGTAGCAGAACTGGAGGCTGAAAAGCCGACGCACGATCCTCTTCATAGACTGATTCCAATTAAACCTCCCCAATGTAGCAAGGGTTACGACTTGGACTACTTTCCACAAAGCTTTAGCAATTCTTCCTATAATTATCTGGATCCGAATTTTCTACCAGAGTAGCATGCTTTTCTAGTTAAGGGAGTAATGGTCGGGGTATAGGTGTATGAAAAATAATTTATTTCAAGAACACGGAGACACTGGCTTCGCCCCTTGGTGCGGGAACTTGGCACTAATTTTCTCCCGATACTCATTGAACGTGCCGTTTTTTATGCTTTCGCGAATCCCATGGAAGAATTTGAGATAAGTGTGTGTGTTATGCCTGAAAGCATAATACAAGATATATTTGTGTGACTATCAGTGACATTTTAGCACTATAACTACCAACAATTAGAACATTCCTATTTCAATCCATTTGGTAGTTCCAGTGTTGAAGCAAATTTGTATTACTTACATCATGAGCAATACAGAACCAAGCATTTCTTTCGTCAGGTATAAGTGATTCATGTATGCTCGAGTGTGATTCTTGCAAGCAAGGCATTCGCAATGCTTGCATACCGGCGAGAAGTCGTCTTTGTATCTAAAATAAAAGGAACTTAAATTGTTTCTACCGTCATTAGTATTCGCTCGCTTGTTACTTTACCGTTCGTCATGTATTTCTAAAGTAGGTGATGTATGGCTGCAACATTCATCAGTGCATAGGAAAGTTAGGGCTTTATAATCTTCTGTGGCCAGATAGGCATACGTGCTGTCGAAAAGATCCACACCCATATCTATGAGATCAAGCAGTGTCACTGGGTTCCAGGAACCTAAGGACATTTTTAGCTTCTCTGGTGGAAGTAAGTTCTAAAATAGAAACTCTTAGCAGAACAGGAACTAGAGAACATAGTTATGAATAATACCCTGACCTACTGTACTTACAAGAGTATGGTGCATTATCTCTTTCAACTGTTCTGTCTTAATATTTTGTACATCCGGAGCATTACTCTGTAAGCCATCGATAACATACCCTAACAAAGGTTTGTCCTTTAAAAATTCAATAGATTCTTTTCTATACTCTAAGTTGTAGCCACCCTCAACAGAGCCCAATATGCCTGTCGATTTCAAAGTATTAGACGCTACGTGTCTCTTCACACATTCCTCCAGAAATTTGTTACTACGGTTTACTGCTTTCTTTGTTCTACTAACAGTGCTCTCTACATTAGTATCCCCATCACACAGGGTCATATAAACATCCGGTTTGAATGTTTCTACGAGATCCATGTATCTACTGGGCGTCACTTTGCATCTGCCGTTTCTTGTCCATATTCCAACGGACTCACTGTCCAATACACCTTGTTTAAACAACGTACCAGTGTCTTGTATTGATAGAAAGTGAATGTATTCCTGGAATGTAGAATTTTAGCTAGCTATACCACAGGATCTTCAATCGATTCGTTGCTCTGCGCAATAACGTACCGGCATACTGACAAAGTCGCCGTAAGATATATCCAGTTCTTTGAGACTTTCTAACATTGGTATCGTAGTGGGCAGTGAGAGGGACATCATTTGCGTGTCTTTTGTGACCCTTTTGAAAGCGTCTTTCGTCAAATGCGGCACGCATCCTGTCTGGAGTGCAAATAGTCTCTGCGTTAGACAAATTCAACAATCAAATCACCTCAAGGAATCCAAATATTTCCCATTACCCTCGTGTATACAAGAACTGCAGGAGTCTCGAACGAAGCTTCCGGCATTCGAACAAAGTCTGTGAGAGTACCGATTCGCGCGGCACAGCGCGTTACAGACTCGGTTGCGAATTTCATGATTGTATTTTAGATTGACTGAGTCAATTATATTTAAAAGAACGACTGGGAGAGGATTAGAGGTTGACAGCATGCATCTGTATAACCTTTCAAATCCACCGTGTGTAGAAGTGGATAACAACAGAGAGCGCGCTAGTTGTGTCTTCTGGAAGCTAATTTCATTTTAGTACCACGTGTTAGGCGGCCGAGGGCACCACTTGTTACGAGGAAAGTTAGTAGTATAAGTCCTAGATAATGCGAGAACATAAAATTTAAAATAACCATAAGAATGGGAGTAAGGTGAGAAATATAGATAACATAAAGTGGCTCTTTATTTACTGTACAAAACCTTATAGTCGTTAAGTGCAAATGCCTTTAAACCAAAGCTGCCTCAATGTCGAGCAGTGTAATTGACTCAGTTGCACAATGCAGTATACATCAGTACACAATCCTCCTGTGTGTATATATACAATAATAAAATAATTCACATTTTTACAAGCAGCGATACACTATGTACATTCTCTCGCGTAGAGTTACATTTACAAGAAGACCGCCAGTATACAATCGTTTGATATCGTCGTCGGCGCAGAAATAAATTACGACGCTCTCGCGCTTCTCAGCAATTTCCACTTAATACTATGACTCGTTAACGAGCGAGTGTATTCGCTTATTCGGGGCCGTTTGCGTGATATATTAAGAGAGATCCTATCTCAAGCAGAACTGATGAGGAAAGTCTCGGGAAAAGAGGCACTGTTCGCTGCTTGACTCTATTTCTAAAAGACTATGCATCAAATGTCATTTCTCTATCTCCCTCTCTCTTGATATAGACGCTAACGATCTCGAGTACATTGATTTTCACTGGTAGCCCAGGGCCAAATAGATCCGAATCTCTCCCGGTTCGCAGTACCAAGCGCTCAATTACAAAAAATATTATCCCTGTTATCCATTTAGACATCCGTTTCTCTTAGACTATAAAGGCTCACTTTGTTATAATACATCTGCGAAGCAGAGCGCGCACTCGTATCTTCTATTGTTAGAGGCAAGAGTCGATCGACATCACATAGAGAAAAAATATAGCTTTACTATTACGCTCGTCGGGCAGGAACGCTTGTCCACATTCGCACGGAAAGTCTACGTATACAGATTTCATCAACGGCTCGCGGTATCGCCTCCAAGTATCGTAATTAATCGATCTAATTCATCGGCGATGCGTGTACGAGTCTGCCGACACAGCGTCCGCTGATAGACCCGGCATTTCTCAGATACCTAGCATGTTCCCAGCGAGGATTTCGTAATGATGCATTTGATTTGAATCGAGCGGACTTTCCTACATAACGCCGCTTTCCGCTCGCTTACTGCGGTTATTGCGCCACATACTCGTACACACACACACACACACACACACACACACACACACACACACACACACACACACACACACACCGTACGCATCCGGCCGCTATTGACACTCTCGACGCATTATGTAGATCTGGCCGGAGCGGGCGTCCGCTATGCACAATGAGACTAAATTACGCCTACGAAAGCCCCCTTGATTTACGCACAGGCGTGCCGCCGAGTTATAAGTTAATCGGGGAAAACTCGCTGGTACATAACTACTTAGTGGTAGAGTCAGTCGGTGCTGCAGAGGCGGCGGCACGAGTATTCGTTTCTATTGGAAGGGAATTGGTCGGCGGCCGATTTAATTGGCTTATGATTATCGAGTGATGAATTCCCGAAGAATGCTCGCTTCGGCTGAATTGTCAATCAGGGCTTGTCAGTGCCCGTTACATAAGAGCCGACTATACATTTTTCTACGGGCCTTAATTAGTATCGATTTTATGATTTACTCGGCTTCTTTGGGATTCGTTACCAGTACACGTAAAGCTTATCGCGGTCGGCATCTGCGCCACGAGTGGGCACAGTGGTACACTGATTAGCGATAACCTGATTGCAGAACTATGAAAGAGGGGGCGGAGGGGCCGAAGGGTGGTGGAAGGGGAGATGCGCCTACTTTGGTGGAGAGGACGCACTACGTGTAAGGTTCACCTGCCGCTACCGGCGGGCGCAAGTGGCTGCCCATCATTACCATAAAATGCAAATTGCTACTTTTATCGCTCTCTGCAGCGGGTAGCGCGAGCGAGAGGGAGGGAAAAGAAAGAACCCACGGGACTCGCAGTCACGCGTCCGCCGGTCGGACAACATCTTTGGAATTCTCTCTCTCCGCTGGCTTCCTCTCCAATTAAAAGGCCGTGTTTGGCAAGTGTTATAAAATAGTATGAAATATGACGCTCGTTTATCCGCGGCTCGATCGCGCCTATAACTCGTCCCGACCTCTTTCGGCGAATGTCAACACTATCCGACGTCCGTCGATTTCACCCTTCCGTCCTAGTTACTGGCTTCCTCGTGGGGATGTGGGGAATGCGGCCAGCGGAATTCCGGGGGAAACGCGGTATGCGTTGCGGGTTATGGTGCATTTGGGTGGCGGGTGCGAGAGCCGAGAGACAGGAGCGTGGCTTTGCGCGAGTTTATGCTTATTTGCAGCGGCGGCGCCTAGGTGTGCGGCGCAAGTGGACAAGTTGGCTCGCCGGGTGATGGTGTGAAGGGAGGAGACGGCCGAGTATGCCGATCGCGCAAAGAAGAGAGGAGAAAGAGTCAAGAGTGTAGGAAGGAGGAGGCGAGGCGCGCGGGTCGCCAACGCATATCCCGATATCGCGCGCCTCGATCTCTCTCTCCCTCTCGGGGCTCTGCTTGCCCGTATATTTACATGTATAATTTATATATCCCATAGCAGGAACGAAGGCTGAGTGTGCGTCGAGGCAGGGCGGGCCCAGGCCTCCACTCGCCCGACGCATCTCTCTTCCCGTGCTCGTTCTAGCAGCGACCGGCCCCATTATAAAGCCACCGGGAGAGCCGATCTCTGACGCTCTCTGGCCGATCGAGAAATTCGCGGCAATCCAGCCGGCCAGATTCCCACGATCGCCTCGTGCGGCGCGCGCGCCACCTTGTTGCTACCGCGCTGCTCATCCCAATGCCTACATCTACCACCACGGAAAATCTCTCCTGAATCTCCGCAATAAATGTCTGTCTCTCGAAAAATATCTTATTCAATTTACATTGCTTTTATACTTGATCCCCACTTTAATCTGCGAAAAGCGGTTTCAGTTGCATCGAACGCTCGCTGTTTCTTCTGGTCCCGATTACCATGAGTACCTGGCGAACATCAAATTCCAGCTCCTGCTATATGACCCGGCGCCCAGGAAACAATGAGCCCTCGAGAAGGTGTTAATGGTCAGGTGCGCTCGTATAATGCATAAGGGGGGTCCTCGTTCGCCTGGTTACTGCCAGTTATATGCAAACGGCCTCTTCCACAGGACATTCATCGGGCGAGCGTGCATTCTACCGCGATGGTTGCGCGTCTAGGATGCCCTCCCCCATCCAGCAGGCATGCCAGGAGGATATAAATTTCCGCGCGCACCTGTGAATCGCTGGCGAGTCTCTCCGGGTGATGCATACGCACATGGCTGGGCGGTCGAGTGGTGCTCGCTGTCTTCCGCGAGCCCGCGCAAATGCGGAAGGCGCCCCCTCGCAGGCCAACCTGGCCCTTAATTAAGCCCCCGGTGTACCAACGAATTCCATAATACGTTCCCGTTCGCGCAACACGGCCACGATAAGAGCCTGCTCGTCCGCAGAGAGCGGCGAGCACTCGTGGGATTTTTTCGACGAAATAATGCGCCTGAGCCACCAGCCACTCGAGGCCACTTCCCTCCTTCTCTCTTTACCCCTCTCTCTCTCTCTCTCTCTCTCCCTATCGCCATTGTAGCCGCGAGGGCGCAATTAATTATTGCGTGGCCGCGAGGGAGTGTGCATTGTTGCATCTGTTGGCTTGAGCGCGCGCGTGCTGCACCCTGTGGCCTACGTGTATAGTTAGCAGCTACTCAGATAGGTATCCGAATGATCCGGCAGTAAGCCAGCATGAAGCACAGCACTCGACTGCTCCTTCATGTCCTACCTTCAGTCGGACTGTATTATTGCATTCGTTCCTCGACAGTTTCGATGCTTGTTTTCTCCCAAGAGAGTTATTCGCAAGTGGATAGGACTTTATATTGTCAGCTTGTGGCGACTCTTGCGAGGATAAGGCGGGCAAGGTGCACCGAAGGACACATTGTGTGTGGATGTGGAGGGTGCGAGAGAGTTACAGGTGAAAGACGTAAAGGCGAAGGGACTGGGGAGAGAATGGCCAGGCGGAGCTGGTGTTCTGTCCAAGGAACAATCGAAGCTACCCGAGAAGGTAATTAAGAGGACACGACGGCGACGATTAAGCAAGTCCGTCCGAATCCAGCGAAACGAATTAATTCGCCGGGCGATCCCGAGCCGGAGATAAACGACTGAGCCCGATATGCCGAAAAGACAAGCTGTTTAGCGATTCAGTGACAATTAACTTGTCGAGCCTGACACCTATCATTGCGCAAGTGGATCAAGATTGCGCGATCCGGGAGCTACCGAGTGTGTCATTAAACTCCGCCGCATAAGTCGAAACGATTAAATCGCTCGGGCGGCTCTCGAGGCTCCAATTGTTTCTCGGTAAGGTTTACGCTTCCAGGTAGATTTATCAATACCGACATATAATGGGCACAATTTAGCGGTAGGATACAATTATGTATGCAGATGACCGAGGAAATCGCACGAGATTCGTGGAAGCCGAGACGCGTATTAGGACGCATCTGGAAATCGGGGAAATGGTGGAGGATTTATGAGGAGGGAAAAAGAGGAGGAAAAAGACGGCGAGCGGAGAGTTGCGGTTAGCCGGCGGCCTGAATACGAGAAAGCCGAGCGGATGTGCGCGTCGCCGCAAGCGTCGAACCTGGAAGCCGCCGTACGTCAAAGTGCGACGCACCTGTTCCCGAAAACGACTTCATTCCGAGGTCGGTTCCTGAGGACTCTCATCGCTTTCAGGTCGCGCGCGATCACGATGACCCTTGGAGGCTCGAGCCTCCCGTGTCTACGTACATAGTACGTGCGAGCGGAGGTCTGCCCCGAAGATTACGGCCGATTAGATGAGAGATTAAAGGCTGAAGGGAGAGAGAGAGAGAGATAGGAAGGGAAAGAGAGTAATGCAGGCGGTCTGATTGTTTGGGGCCGCGCATACTCCCGGCGAGCGTTGCGTCAGAATAATAAGAACAAAGCTCATTACGCGTTACGAGGGTAATACGTTATGCTCGCGCATTACCGAGCACCGCCACCCCCTGCGCCGCCACCCGCTCGCCGGTTCCACTGTTCCCGGGCCGTGAGAGTAGAACAATACGAATCTCCTATTCCAAGCGGCTGCTCCGCGCCCTGTAAATACCAACTCTAATCTCAGTAGAGATCTCCTCTCGTTCGTCAGGGCGGAACTTGGACCGCCCTGGCACGGGGAGATCTCGCTGACTCTTGTTTTAATCCCGCGCAGCGTGAATGGAATATTAACATCCAAGTGATATGATATTTAGGGGCCGGGCGCGCGCGCGCCTGCACTCTCTTTCTCGTCCTATACGAAGAGAGATCGTCCGATAGAAGCGGCGGTTGTTTCTCCTCGCACTGGAAACCACAGCGGCAGCGACTCTCGCCAGCGATACCATTAGCTTTTTGCTTTACGTGTACTGGCACGGCCGATCGTCACGGCCGATTGGCAGCGTGATCATTGAAAAGTATATTCATGCGCCGTGTTACCGCGCGATCGACCGACGAATGGGGGGAAATTGTACGATCTTGCTATATTTGATATCAAACGAAATCCTAGCGAAGTGAGTTACGGTGAAGTCGGGAGGCTGGGTTTCACCTGCATCATATGGCACTGGTAGCGCGCTCTTGACGGACGTCTGTCTTACAAAGAAATACCTTTGGTTATTTATCGTATAACCAGTTCGCAGTTTCATTAGAATGGTTGCATGCGACGATCGCGGTGGAGTGTTTTCCAGCATTTGCTTATGAAAACCAGAGGAGCAGGTAGTGTGGCGAACGGATTCGCAATGCCGGCTCGCGCCGATTCGCTCACCCTCGACAGTCCGGCTCTCTTAAAGTCGTAGAAAACACAGTTAGGAACAAAAGAACAAGCAAACAGCGCTCGCTACATCGGCCAGGATCGCCGGTAGTCTCCGGCACGTTCGCACGCTTTTTTAAAGTAATACCTGAAGTAACAGTGAGTTCGGAGTGGGGTATCCAGGAACTCCTGAATCCCGACGGTCACCTGTAGCCCCGGCTTTTGTCCAGTCTTCTTTATCAGCGGCTTGCACCGCGTGGCTCACCAACTCGCGCACTCGCCGCACTTGAAGCAACTGCCCGTGGAAGACTGCGGGAATGGGTTTTCTAAATGTAGTCCGAAGGCACTGTGGTCTCGTTGATGGCCGCGAGCCTGTACTGCGGGGTCTCGAGGTTCTGCGGATTCAAATGGAGATTCGTCGTCCCCGGCGCGGTGGTGGTACCAGCGGCGGCGGCGGCGGCGGCGTTTGCTCCCGCGACTTGCTGATTAGCCGAATTGGAACTTAAGTCACTGTAATAGGCACTGCTCGGGGCGCTGCTGAGCGTCGGTCCATCGGGCTCGGCGTCGCTTCCGGTGTACGCGGTGTTCTGGTAGGAAGGGTGCTCGCCGTTCCTGCTGGCCATCCGCAGTTCCGGCTGGTGATGATGGAGATGGCTGTGATGGTGGTGGTGGTGATGATGTTGCATCTGGCCAGGTGGTACCGGTGTCGATGGCCCATTCTCGTACATCTCGTAATCCGGTTCTTGTAACCTGCAAGGGTCGAATTACGGGGCCCTCAATACACGCCAGCCAGTCTCAATTATAGGCGGGCTGATTATTTCGTCCTCCCTGCCTCCCTCGTGCATTAGTATGCGCGCTGATAGTCCAATATATTTCGTGCGCGCCAGATAGAAGAAGAAACACTAAGAGGGGTCAGTTGCACTGTTAATTAGCGGCGGGGAGGCCCGAGGGAGTACAGCAGGTGAGTAATGAGATATCGAGGGTGGCAACGAGAGGCAGAGAGTTACGGTTATTAATTTACCTTTTACTGTGCCGAGTGCGTAGAGCATCACCCTGCAACGAATCCTCCCTGCCGCTGCCGCCGTAATGACGATGAAGCCTGGCAGCGTCGAGCTCGTGGTACTCGTCCTCCTGGCCGCCGCCGGAAGTCGTACCGTAGGTCGAGCTTCCTCTCATTTGCAGCTGGAGATCACTCGCGTAGCTCGCGGCCTGCGAGTCCAGCTCGGCGTAGAGAGCCTCGTCCGTCTGCATGTGGGTGTAGTGATTCTCCACGGGGAGATTCATCGCGCGGCGATGCTGCGGCAGGGAGAGCGGCGTCGTCACGACCCCCGGAGCGCCGCCGCCTCGACGCGAGCCCAGCCACGACCAGACGTTGTGACCTGAAATTCAAAATCCACCGAGCGTCAGAAATCGTCCCATTCACCGGAGGAAACCAGCTGCGCGCTTCGTCAAGGAGGTTTCCTCAGAACTCTGTCGGTTGAATTGCAGTATAATCGAGCGCGACGCTCTGCTTACCAGGAGTGGGTGCGACGTCGTGGTAAGGCGGTAATTTATCTAACTCGAGCGGCGGCCGGTCAGGAATCACGGCGACCCCTCCGCCAGGACCACCCCCCGCACCTGGACCACCAGCTTCCTGAGCATTGGAATCCTCCACGCCGACTCCGCAGCAACTCGCTGGAACAGAGAGAAAACGCCGCGCGTTTAGGCCGAGGTTCATTCGCCCGGGAAATCCGTTGGCTCTATATAATATCTATGTCGGGGACGAAAGTCGCGATCGAATTTCATTCGGCGCTCTCGAGGTCGCTGGACGGATCGGATCCCAAGACGAAGCTGGTGAAGTGCCAGGTGAGGTTCCACGGAATCCCGATACGTTTAGGGGCCCACGTGTGCGTGTTGGAAATATCATACATATATGCATGTCGCGGGGCCAGGACGCGGGGCCAGGACGCGGGGCCAGGACGCGGGGACCCAAATCAAGGCATTATGACATGAGCTCCTTGCGTATGACGAGAAAGAAGCGCGGCTGTTTTGCTGGCGGGGCCTCTCATTGTGCGGCCGTCATCATGCCGTGAGGGCTGCTTTCAGAGAGAATACCTTTTCTCGGTGGGGGCCGCCGCTAGGTCTCAGGGGTGGAAGGCAGAAGTGAGGGGAGTGGTAGCGGCGGGTGGACGGGGAGTGCCCGAAAGCCGGGCCACACGGAGAAAGAGGCACGAGGGGAAGAAAGGAGAGCGAGGAAAAAAAGGAATTCGGAATTCATAGATCAGAGGTGCCGCCGAGGCTCTAAGTAGCCTTGGGAATGCCGGCGAGAAAAAACGAGATTATGGGAAAGCCGCGCTCGCTTCTTCCCTCCTTCGGTCACCCTCTCTCTCTTACGCCCATGAATCCAGCTAACCCTACGCACGTATGCAGAAGGGCCGGCGTCCCTCTGTGTCCCGGCGGCGAGAGTTTGTCCCCTCGCCGCCACATAGTTCTACGGACACGCGTCGTCGCAACGCTCCTGTCACTCGCTTCCACCAACATACCGACTGGTTCTCCGCCTCGCCCTCTCCCTATTTCTCCGTCCCGCGCGTCGGACACTCCGACTAACCAGCGTAATCCCTCTCGCCGCGACTCGATCACCACTCTTTCTCGGACGCAACATGCGAGTATAATCGGCGCCGACCCCTTCAACGCTTCGCCGGGGAAATGAGGAGAGGTGTGTGCGTTGACACGGTGCCCTGCCATTTCCGAGCGCGATTAAAACATTCCTCGCATTTGGTCCGCGGGATTAGTGGCCAGTGACTGAACAGTCAGCGTTAGATGCAGTCGACTTGAATTATGGGAATCGCTCGCGAGCAGTGCCCGGTGCACTTGCGCAATGTCCGCGCAGTTTCAAGTGCAATTGATTGCAAGGGCCGGCGTGATGTAATCGCGTTATTTATCGGCGGTATCAATAGCATAGCCGCGTGGCCCAAGTATTAAGGAGGTTGTAATGTGGCATACCGCGGCGAATGCTAATCTCGCTATTGCCAGCGCGTGTAAGTTACACGTCGATTTATCCGCATACCATTTCCCGCAGCGGTTCCGAGGGCCGCCGACTGCGATACTCGGATAGACTCGAGCGCAAGGGACACGCGGTGCGATCTCTTTTTTCCGCCGGTGCGCCGCGCACACTTTAACCACACCGATTACGCCATAGTTCCCACCTAGCGGACAAGCTGAGGTAATCGGACCCGTTTCTTTTCCAGGCTGTCGCTTCGCGTCGCACTCGGACGCCCGGGCCGCCGCGCCACGGGATTAGGACGCTTTGAATATTAATTAGCGGCCCAGTGCACTTGGCCGCAAAAGAGCGCCGTGTGAAAAACCTGACAGGCGGACCTAAGTGTTCACGATCGAGTGCTCCCGACACTCCTGAGATCCTCCGGGGATCATCGTGCCTCAAAGATGTTTCACCTGGAGCGAGCTTACTCGGACGCTGCGGACGAACCGAGTGTAAATAATCGAGTGAGCATGCTCGGACGAATTCGCTTATTGCAACAATCAGTAGTAACAGATTTCTGATTGACATTCGCGGATAATCGCGGCTGATCCGAAATCTAGTCCCGCGAGATGTACCATAAGCTGATTAACGGATTCGATCGGCCTATTCTACTCTCGGGCCTCCAATCCCCGCCGGTTCTACTAACACAGACTCGCCGGCTCTCTCATTTTTTGCGCGGGTCCCCTTTCAGTTATCGATTAACGAGCCTCCCATCGATTGGAACTGGCTACCTGGCCGCTCGCAGCATTCAGCCAACTTTCATTAATTTGCTTCCCGCCGAGCGTAAAGATCGGACGCAGCTGTTTAATGAACTTACTACGTGCGACTGCCAATGAAGCCCAATTACCAGGCCACTAGCAGTCCTGTATAATTCCGCTCCAAGACAAGTTTGCAGATCAGCCTGCGGAATAAATGAACCTCAGCCCCGCGATCCTCCTAACACCGACCGCTTCTCTCCCGCTCGCGGATATCAACCTTTCTCAACCTTCCTCAATTCAATCCAACCAACAGCTAAAACAACCAGCGTCCCCCCACTTACGGGAGATTTATAGCTTTATTTCTTAATGACGTGGGATCGGGTGTTTGAGGTGCAGGTTTCCTCCGAGGTGTGAGAGACGCTTAAGCCCGGAGAACGGTCGATCGGGGCAAGGATCGCCGGGGTCTAGGGTGGTTCGGTAAAACGAGTGTCGGATAATTAATTCGGGTGACCCCTGGATCCCCGGCCCCGGTAGTAACCTGCCTCTGCCTTCTCCCCGTGGGCATCCTCTATCGGCGCTGCATGTGTGCCCGTCTCACTAGAGAGGGAGAGAAGTGTGTGAGAAGAGAGGCTCGTGTCCGTTGCTCTCGAGAGTCTCTCGACTGTCTCCCGGGCGGCGGCGGGGGAGAGAGTTCGGTGGCTGGTCGATGCTATCGTGCGGCGGGTGATTTTAAATCAGAAAGTTAATTAGACGCGTTTCACTGTCCTTTATGTCGCCCGTCCGTCGCGTCGCTCGTTCTACGTGGGCTACCCTTTGGTAGAGCGTGCTCCCTCGTCCTCGTAGGTAGTGAGGTAGTCGTGCCGCGTATCCTCTCCCCGGACTCGCGCGCGCGCGCGGGAAGAGCCGCACTGAATAAACCGCCGTGAGCGGCTTTCATTATGCGAACTAATTAAACTCCAATCGACGCTGACACTCGACGCCAGCCAGGCTCTTGCTCCTCGTTTGCACTAATCGGGCTATACGACGCGCGCATGTGTGATCCCTCGCGCTCTCTCCCTCTCTCCTCTCTCCTCTCGCTCTCTTGGATCCCTTTCGTTAGAGGTCTGCGCTCGGCTCGATCTCTGCACTCCGCTGAAACGTCGTGCGGCCGACATCCGGATACGTGGCCGGCAGGAAGAAGCAAGGGCCTTCGGCGTCGGCGGAGAGCACACGAGGACAGAGCGTGTCACACGTTCGGCGACCGTCAGCCGCGATCTGATCGATTCGAGGAACGTGCTTCCAGGAAGGGCCAACTCACGCGCCTATACCGCAACCGCTCTATGACCTTTGCTCCCTGCCCTGCCCAGCCTTTAACTTCCTTTTGCTCTGACCTTGCTTAGAAAATAGAGCACGAGAGGACATCGCTAGCGAAGGGGTTGCTTCCTAGGCCGGCGATCTCCCATATGCCGGATGGCTTGGGTTTCAAATATTATTCATAAGGGCCCGGAGGAAATGATTAGTAGTTGGGTATGATATTTAAGACGATGAAAGGACCGAGTGAATGGGTAGAGCGTTCCCCGATCTCCCCCCGAGGGAGCTCGGATAATTGGGAATCGGATTGACCTGTCAGTGCGATTATACCGGCAGCCGCCAACTAAACATAATTAGAGGGCTGTCTGTCAGTCTCGATGGCAAGGAATCGAATGGAGCGTTCTGTCAGTGTATTATCCCTCGTGTTACCGGCTGCTACTCGAAAATGCGATTATTTATCGATGCTCACCTCTGCCAGTCATGCTCTTCATCCTGCAACAAACAAAGGGAGGGTTTGTTAGAGAAATGAAGTTCGCTTTAACGAGACGCCGGTAGGCTGGCTAGTCTAACTGTTCTCCTAGGCTCAAGCGGCCAGGAGATGACTCGGGGGGACGGAAGAGGCTGATTGCCACTGAAATTCCCGGGATCTCGTTATGCGGCCACCGCAAACGGCGCAAACGGCGCAAACCGGCGAGGCCGCGGCCGCGGCCGCGCGCTCATGACTCTTTCTTAATGCCGCATTCTTGCTATTCTTCCTGGTGACCGGCCGGGGCCCCGCGCACTCTCCCGCACAGTCTCCCTTTCAGTCTCTGTCACTTGGCACGTCGAGAGCGCGGAGCCCATCTAGTTAGGGACCGTTCGATCCTCGCGGCTGCCGGCCCGATCGGCCGGCTCGATTTCTCCATTTCGATGGACTCTCTGCGGGTAGGTGGCAATTTAAGGGAATCGATCGGCCAACTGCTCGATCGCTCAACCACCAGCTCGTGTCTCGCGAATCTGCCTGATCGTCGATCCGTATCGAACCGCATCGTCCTCTCCCCTCCGCCTCTCCCTCACTCTCTACCTCCGTGCTTTCCGAAGCATGGAAAATCACCGGCGGCCGTTTACATTCTCCGATTTCAATTTACAGCTCTCGCTCGTAAGTGCTCGTTCTCCGGCGGGGATTGAATCCAACTCATCGCGCGCTAGTTCGAAGAAATAATCCTTCTCGCCGGGGTGGAAAAGAGAGGAGTACGAACCTGCGGCAGTGTAGAAGGGTGACCATCACCACGGCCCCGATGCCCGCCGACACCAAGGAGACTATCACCAGAGTCAGCACCCAGCCCAGTTCTCCGGGAGCTTCTGCAACAAACCAAAGACACCAGTTTAAATAGCCGCTCTCTCTCTCAGTTCGATAAACCGACATTCCCTCGGCGGGACTTGGCGAGCCAGTAAATCAGCCCCCAATAAAATCCCCAGCCGCAACTGCTCACTATATCATGGCGACGTCCCCCCCTCGAGCGCGCAGATCTCACAATATTTTCTTTAATTATCGCGCTCTGGCCCGCTTAATTTATTCGTTGCTCCAGGGAGAAAGAAAGGCCTCGAGATCGAGATCGCGAGGGGGGTGGGGGGGAGTTGTCCCGGGTATATCTGGGGACTGCGATCGCCCCGGTTTTTTCGGGCCGCTCGCACCCGCTGAGACAAATTCCCCCGGAGTGCCCCCCACCCCCCTCCTTCCCCTGAGATAAATCAGTTTATAGAGCACCGCGAGATCGCCGGTAATTGGGCCGAGGTTGTATTCAGTGAGTCCAGTTCTCGCGCCCAGCGGGACATCCGCAGCTTTATTACGCGTCCTTTGGCGTCATTCCACCTCTGCAAGACCTACCGAAACCTTGTACTCTCCATCGGCTCCCGTCAGACTTTCTTCCTCTCTTTCTCTCGCTCTCGCTCTCCCGTGGATTGCCGAGAGTCCGAGAGCAACACGCCCGTCAGAATTAACGAGGCGCGAAATCATCGCTCGCCGGGAAGTAATCGGGGAAATCTAAATACACTTGTTGCCGAGGGCGATGTGAAGGCTCAATAGAGGGCGGAGTGTTGGAATGAGTTTTGCCATTAAAGTGACTCGTAGTAGAGCTTGACTGACGGAGTCTCGACATTAAAATTAAGCGAATGGCTTATGAAATATTGAGCGGTCCCGAGTGCACTTGGGCTATTAGTTGGCGTGGAGTAGCTTGTTAGGGCCAGTGACTCATTAACCAGCAATCAGGAATGCAAACATCTCGTCAACCCTGTTCTAGTGTTAACAGCGCTAGCCAACAGCAGCCGGCGCCAATAGCATACTCCTCGTCCACCTCACAGGCTCTGCTCGAGGTCGCCGTAACTTTGGCGTTTCATGGAGGGCAGCTTTTCCTTGCCGAGCGCAGATATCAGGTTCGCTCGCTTTCGGTGGACTCATTAAGCCGGACTTAGAGCGGCCGATTACGCGGCGGGATATCTTAATCCGTTAATGAAGCGATCCCAGATCATTCCTAATTTAACGACTCGGACGTTCGGCCGGTCCGGCGGGCCGGTTAAATCTGCGCCCGGCTTTATTACCGCCGTTGCGGATAAGGGCAGAGCAAGGGTCTCGAGGGCTCGGCGGGTACACGAGGAAGGCAGTAAATCGGCGATGTATGCTTCCGGCGTGGTGGGTCGCTTGTTCCTGTATCCTCGTCCCGACGGCTCTTAAGGCGAGCTAATCCTACATCAGCTTATTATCTCGCGCAATCGCCTCTTACGTAAAGAAGCTCTCGTACCGGGCAATCCCGCGAAAGGGCGCACACGTTCTACACGTTCCACACGCACGCACGCACACGGGAGCGCCGGGCAATCGAAGGTAGGCAGAGGCCAAGTTAACACGCCGACACGTAAGTTTGAATTAACGGCAACAAGTGGCTTGGAAGGTGGGGGGCGCGGAAGCGGTCCCGAGCGAGAAGCCAGAGGCTTCCAGGGCAGAAGGCGCAGAATAAAGATGGAGCCGGAGAGAAGAGAGTGCGAGCTGGGCCCGTCTGTCAGCGTCACGTAGCCTGACGTGAACATAACAGCGTGCACGCCGCGCGGCTGATAACGCCCTTACAAGAGAGAGTTATCAATCATCTCCCGGCGAGATTGGCCACCTAGGATAATTCGTGTAGCTCCGAGCGCGCGCGCGCTCGGTTTAAGAGTCACGTTACAAGTGTGCTTCGATAAAATTCTCGCTTCGGGAACACATCGCGCATATCGCCGGCCTCGCTCTCCCGGCCCGCGGCCGCCTTGTCAGCCGGCCGACCCGAGCATACAAAGGACACGAGTTTTCTGCCCTGTGTACCTGTCGGCTGTCTGTCCCTCCGAGCAGACACGGCCCGCGGACCCTCGCGCCAAATGAATTACGATGTTACCCTTGAGATATTTAATCTTTCGGGTGCGCCGCACTTTAACACGCTCTCGCGGCCGATCGTTGCTTCTGCTCCCGCTGCTTCTGCTGGTGGCTTGACGTCTGATTTTCGGGGCTGCGTCGCTCTGGCTGGCGCACTCGGCTTCCCGGGATTAATCTACTGGCAATGAGTCTGGAATGGTAAGGCGCGGATCACTCACGAGTGGCGAACCGCAAAACCGCTTGAACGCTTGTCCCATCGTGCGATCGTGGTTTAACATGTGTATAGGGTGAGTCTGTCGGCTTTTAATCATTTCCTTCGCACTTGAGGTCCAATTATTTCCATTATTGGTACAATTTGATATTATAAATAATTTCAGTACGTGGAAGGAATTCGGTAAAGATTCGTTTATATTAAAATTACTGAACAAAGTATAATTATTACATTTTCAACGGTCTATATCTATGATTGCGATTGAAAATCAAGTGAATCACCCTGTACGTTTCTGTTGTAGCTTGGACGATCGGACATTGATACAATAAAAGAATGACGGTCAGATCTGATGTTTGATTCTCAATGGGTCTTGGGTGAATTGGCCAGCGGATGCTCAACTCATTGTTAGAGTTTATTTATTCATTCATTTATTATACCTTGACGGGCAAGAGCCCTCGAGTAAAAAAATCTAAATAGTTGGAAAGCACTGATTTCCATGGCACGCGTTACAGAGTAACAAGCTATTACGGAATGCCGAGTTCCCACGCGGCGGCCAGCTAGTGCAGAGCTCCACTCCTCCGCAGATGAGTCAATAAAGGAAATACTCGAGAGTCCCATTCCACCGAGGCATTTACCGCGACAATGTGCACCGGGAGAACGAGATACACGTAGTTTCCCTGGGCGAGTTTCTCCGTTTAGTCGACTCAGTATTCCGAGTGTGCAGTGCGCCGGTCGACCGGTCCTGCGCCGCGACCGTTACAATGCGGACGACTTCTCGTCGAGATTTGGTCGATAGGCCTCCTGCGTCCCTCGGCGCCGTGGCCGGCCGGGAGTTTAGATTCCGACGATAATCCGACGCCTACGTTTCTTGGGGCGACGCGATCCCGCCGATAATGGTCCGCATGTGTCTAGAGGGTTTCTTTCTTTCTTGGAGAGGTGTGCGTGTGTGAGTGGGTTCGAGACTTCGAGGTCGAGTCGCGATCGACTTGGACAGGTGGTCCAGGTCGCCTCGTATTTCAGGATTCAGGACTCCAATTACCGGGGCACAAATAAATGCGACTCTCTCTCCTCATTTTTCTTCCTCTCGTTCTCTCTTCTCGACCAGCCACGTACTCACTCACTCACTCTCTCTCTCTCTATAAGCAAGTGTTGGGGCTCCAAGCGCTCGGCGCTCGGCGCTCGGGACCTAGTTTTTGATTTGTAAGTGTCCATGGGGGGTCGAGTGCGCAGGAGAAACGCCACCGGTACACGCCTTCCCGTGCGCCCGATTCTACACGTGTTCACTGCCACTGGCGACGCGGCACGCAAGGACCGATACTCCCGCAGGATTTATGCCGATTATAACGAGACGGCTTCCTCGCCGCCGCCGTCGCCGAAAACAGGTGCGCGGAGTCGGCCGTAAAGTCCCGAGCGGCTTCTGGGATCGATGGAATTTTAATGGGAGGCGAGAATGCAAAACTCGCCAATATGACTCTCCGGCCTCCGCTTCGGGACTGGGAGTGCGCGACCGCGCGACCGCGCGACCGCGCGGCTGAATATTCAAGCCGAGTGCATTAGCGAATGCGATCCTCCGCTATAATTGTACGCTGCCGGAGTATACAGCGGAGAGCAAGCTCCCTATCGCGCGAGAGCGCGGCGGACGCGAAATCTCGGATAAGTTATTCGCACTTTCAGCAAGCATTATGCAAATCAGCCGCTCGTCCGCGGATGCATGAAAATCGCGGAATAAGGAGCGGACGTCGCGAGGCCGACGGCAACTGGCTAAGGCGGCTTGATGCCCGCGGACTGGCGTGTCCACTGCTCTTAATTGCGAACAAGTCTGCAAAGACTTATTGGCAGCGCGTACCTGCGCGAACCTCCGCAGAAACCTGCGAGCGGGTATAAGCCGGGACTTGTTCCGCCCCGGCGCTCCGAGTCAAGGAGCTCGCACTATTAAGTCAATTATGTAAACTTATCGCGGCTTTCTCGACCACGCGCGATACGCCCCGGTAATTAAAGATGCCTGTTAGCCGCGAGTGCTCTCGGGCTATTTAAGTGTCGGCAATCAGCCGTGTTTATATTTAAATCCTACGACAATCAAACCGAGTCTCGCGGGGCAGGTGTGTGCGGCTGTGTGCGGCTGTGCGCGGCTGTGTGCATGCGTGTAGTCTGACTACTGATTTCTCTTCTCGAAGAGGAGAGCGTGTGAACGACGCGACGCCGAGAGGAGAGCGAATGCCGCTGAAGCGTCGGGCTGTTTTCTGGTCCGGCAGCGGATCCGGCATCAACTCGTCCTCCCCTTTGTTGCGAAATTATGCCGCCACTCAATATGCGTAATTACGCTGACTCGTCATTATCCTTCCTCGAGGGGGCCGCCCCTGCCCTGCACCACTCGCCCGGAGACCAAACGCTCGCTGGCCCCGCTACGGTAATTAGAGATTTAGCGTAATTGCGCGAGGGCCTTTTCTCTCCCGGGTGCTCGCGCGTTGCTCCATTTGGCGGAGTTCGCGCCGAATGAATGTACGGAGTGATTCACTTGGCTTTCAATCCCTCATGATGGATGTAGGTTGTTGGCAATTTAATAATTACAATTCAGTTTATGAATTTAAATATAAAAGAGTCTTAACCGAGTTTTTTCAACGCACTCACATTTGTTGTATCAATAACGGAAATCATTGAAACTCGAGTGTAAAGGGGATGATGAAAAACCCTGTACACTGGAAGTCGATTAATTGAAGGCTTCTGCTTCCTAATTGCAGCCTCACTCTTTCGTCTAGCCGCGACTCCTTCGGGGATAACGACCCCCGGGCCCCTGGGAATCCAGCATCCTTCCAGGGCGCCGATTTACCGGGACATTTAATTACACGGCGCGTTTGTCAGGTTGTCGGTGCGTCATTCATCGCTGTCGCGCATTGTCGCTGATTGCCGGGCGACGCGGGCGCCGATTCTGGTAGCATTCACCCGGTGACAAAATCATTAAGCGACGCCGGCCCAGTCGGACAAAAACGTCGAGTGGATCTGCGCTAAGTGAGTGCGCGCATCTCCGAGTTACGGCTAGGCGAGCTAATTACCGAGTGGGTGCTTGCGCAACCGGCGAGCGCTTTCGAGGTACACATTGTTCATTAATCATCATTACGGAAGGATTCGGGCGAGCTGACAGTTGGCAAAGGGGCCGTCAGCCGGAGACTCGCGCGCACAAGGTTCCCACTCGCGAAGGAAGGACACGCATTACGCTCATCCTCGAGTAGTCGAGTGGGCGATCGAAAATCGAGGCTCTGGCGTCCGGGAATCCCCCCTCCCCACTGGCCAAATGATCTCTTATATTCAACGTTACGCGGAATATGATGAGGGATCGCGTGCTCTTACGCGACCCCCCCAAAAGAGTCATCTTTGCTCATTGGAAAAGGCATCAGGTCTCAGGTCCCGCGCGACTAACGAGCCTGCGGGGATACGAGTTAATCGGCGGGTAATTCACGATTTTCGGCAGTGCCGGTGGCTGGTACCCTCTTCATCGATTAATCAGGCCCCGAGGGTCCCGAAGGGCCCAGGAGGGAGAAAAAGTATAGACGACACGCAGCGACGCCAGAAGGACTAGTCCGAAGCGAGTGGGACTAGGTCGGAGTGGGGAGAGGAAACGGGGACGGACCGGATTGGACTTACCTCGAATCAGCAAATTATACTGCTCGATACTGGCCGGTGTTGCTTCCCGGTATCCGCCCGGTGTACCGCCAATAAATATGTCATTAGGAACAATAATTTATCGGCGGAGACGGGTGCCGGCGGTCGCTCCAGGGGCCTCTACCCCCGTTGCGAGATCTCCTCCAGATCTCCTCCACACACCTCCGCATACCGAGGCCTCCTCTCCTCCCGGGGAGCCGCACGCACACGCATCGAGAGAGCGAGTCCGCTCGATTCGGTGATAATTGAGCCATCGCGGCAATTTTAATCGAACTCGCTTTTCGGCTCCTCGGGCGTAACTCGCAATCTTCCCCGCTTCCTCCTCTCGGATCTCTCGAGATTTCCTTTATAGCCCGCGGTTACGCGTCTTCTTATTTCTAGGCCAACTTCCTCCCGAGAGAGTTCCAGCGTGTGTCTTGTCCTTTTGCTCCTGGACTTCCTCTCTTTATGCGCGAGCCGAGCACTTTGTTACTGTCTGCCGCGGCCGGCGGCTGCGCCGCTCAAGCGCGCCAGTCTAACGAGACCGGAATGCCTTTTCTCCGATCCGGGCACAGGTGGACCCGCGGGAGGAGCTAGTCCCGCAATTTGCTTGAGGTTTCACGAGATATCCAACGATCCGACTTCAATCGAACCTGATTGCGCGGCTTGCGAAATGAGTGAAAGCGCGAGGGGAGTCGCTTTCGGGAATTCGGGTGATGGTCAAGGGGTCCCTTGGGAGTGGGGCCCGTGGGCCCAGAAGGCGACGCTCAATTTGGCGAGGCCAGTCGGTAGAAATTAGTCGGCGAGGACGATCGTAAATAAAAGCGGCGCTTGGTCCGAGTGCGGTTTCGTGGTCTGGAGTCTGACGACTCAATCTACTCCCTCGGATTCATTAGATATTCATGTCTCTAGTCGACCTCTCGCGCCGCCGGCGTCCGGAATCATCGCATAACCGCAAATCAACCAAATCACAGCGATACTTATGCGCGCCGTTCGAGGAAAACATGAGGAGGAGCCTCCTCCCGGCACACGTCCTCTCCAGTCCTCTCCAATCAGAGATCTTTCGCGGCAGCCGCCTGACTCACTGCATACCTGATCCCGGATTAAACCGAGCGCAACTGTCCCCTTTTGATGACTTCATCCGGCGAATAAAAGCAAATCCAAGAATACGTCTAGTGGGGCTTTTTAGTGGCCGATAAACTGCGGTGGCCTGACGCTCGAGTCAGTGGCAACGGGGCGTAAAGAGCGACAGCGAACCGCTTTAGTCCGCCAGTCATTACAAGGATGTTTACAGGTCAACAGGTTCCCCGGGTTTCGGGCCGAGTGCAACTGGCGGCGGCTGCTCGTCTGTCAAAAGATATTTAAAACGGCTCTTCAGACCGCTGCTTCTAACCACTCCGGTACACAGATCCTATTCCAAAGCGACTGACGAGTGTCCACTGAGATTTATGACCAAGGTGTACGGAGTCCTCTATTATCACCCGGCGCTTCTTCCGGGCCTTTTCTCCTCTCTCTACCGTTCCCACATTTCGACCGAGGGAGAAATGAGAGCAAAAACGGCTTTATTAGCTGGAAGATATTAATTCTTTAATCGAGGCCAATCTGTTAAGTCGGCGAACCTTTCTGGGGAGCGAGAGATTAATTAAGTCGCTGGGAGCCGGTGATTAGTGCAGAGTTCATATTGATAGTGCAATTAATAAGTGCCGGACCTTGACCCTTTCATCTCGCTCTTCACTCGTGTCGGAGGAAAGTACAGGGTGAGTCAGTTGGCTTTTAATCATCCCCTTTACACTCAGGTTCCAAGTATTTCCATTATTGGTACAATTTGATGCTAGAGATAAATGCCAGTGGCTGGAAAAGACTGGATAAAAACTTATTTATATTCAAATTACTCAACACCCTATAATCATTACATGTTATAGCGACCAGAATTTCGATTTTTTCGTCCCAACTTTCCAACGTATATGATTTGGTAGCAACTCATTGAACTTCTATTACCTTTGAGACGAAATAATAAAAGTTGGATCATTTCTTATCAACTTATCCAATTTTCGGCCTATACCCCTCATTAGCGATTCAAAGCCAACTGAATCACCCTGTAGAGTGGGCCGCGTATTTACCTCGAGATATAGAGACGCCGTGGATGGGAAAGATAGTATTTGTCGGCGTGGCCGATAGCATAGCGGGCTCCTCGGAGAAATTAGGGCCCAGTGGGACTTGTGGGAGCTCGGTAAGGCGCGCGCGCTCCTCCTTTCCCGGGGCACACGTCGTAACTCACTCTCGCGGGACTTTCACCGCTAATCGGCCCTCTGGCACACACCATTCGAGGGCCATAGGTGTAATGGCGTGTAAATCATTTTCGTCGGTTCGATCGGCGCCGCTGGTGCGATTAGGCGATCCAGTGCCCGCTGCCACTTTAGGAGCGCGCGCACCCTCTAATTTAGTTAACGACCGGAACAAGTTAATCGAGACGGCGCGCTCACTCCGCGACACGAACCTCTGTCTCTCGGGGATTACGCGAACCCGCTTGTTTCTCCGCTTAATTACCGCCGAGCTGATTACTCCGCCGGTTGGGACAATTTGGAAGAGAGTCTGAGAGAGTCTGATTGCGGAAATGAAAGGAGAGCGGAGGACCTGAGATATCAATCGTAGAAATAAGTAATTAGCGATCACCTGGGCCCCACTAATTCCGATCTTTCTTATTGCGTGGCTTTCCTCGGTGACGTATACCAGGCCGATCGAGTTAGATTGCTTTTACGGCGGTTTCAATTGCCATCTCGAAACCGGCATCGAGATAAAGCCGACTGGTCAACCTAGATCGTGATTGAAAAATATGTGGAAGGCGTACGCGCACGGAGGCCACACGCGCTCGGGGAGAGGGAGAGGGAGAGTTGAAGAATAGTCGAGAACAGATCCATCACCAGGCGAGCGAGCGATCGATCGGGACCGACGAGTTATCCGTCATCCGATCTGGGCCCAGAGCGGCCGCGACGTTAAGATGCTTCCATGCGCGTTTCTCCGAGTGTCCATCTGGCCGGTAAGGTGTGGCCCGGGGCACGCCGACTAACTGACAGTTCAACCCACCGGCTATATACCACTGCTCTCCTTTCGCGCTCCGATTAAAAGATCTCGGCCACTCGTAAATAATTGTTTACACGCACTCTATCCGCCTGCTCCTCCTCCCTTTTTCGCTCTCCGCGGCCCTGGTGAATAAATTCAGAAATTATGCCGGCGCGTATGATGCGCACCGGCCGTGGAAACGGACGCCCGGTTATCCACGGGCCCGGTTATCCGCGGGATCTTGGAGAGGCTTAACACGCTCGGTGGATCTCGACTGTCACATTTCCTCCGAGGGTTATCGAATCGAGCGCCGGCCGATCGCATCTCTCGATTTAAGATGCGAGTCCTGCCCCCTTCGGTACCGCCCTTCGTCCTGGTAGATTCCGCTCGATTTCGAGTCATGCTCGTATCGATACGTATGAACTACGCGTGCGCCTCGCCGGGGCAAGCGTGAGGCCCCGCTCGGGGGACTGACAGAGGTTTTCTGTGCGGGTCGTGAGAAATAGCATGTAGCCACATAGGGTACTCGCTCCAAGTGGGTACCGAGGGTTAAGCTCTCTCGAGGAGAGTTAACCGAATCATTCCCACTCGCACTCTCCACGTCAACCCTGAACCCGAGAGACCCGAGAGACCCGAGAGCTCTCCGCAAGGCACTTGGTACGCGTCAACGTCAGCGGCGACGTACTCGCGCACGTCGCCCGCTGTAAAAGTGTAAGAATAGAATCTCTCCAGCCGTCCAGGGGCTCGCTCCGTCCTCTCGTGGGGTATCGCGATCAAAGGAGAGCCAGACAGCCACTTCCTCGCCGGGGAAAAAATCCGAGTCGAACACTGCGCACTGCGGAGGCGCGCGTTATCGGTAATGGCGCATGAAAAGCGAGTCTCGGTCAAAACAAAGGAGGTATTGTCGCTGCAGCCTGGCCCTCGAGGAGTTGAAGGAGCAGTTGGATTTTGACGACTCTATTCCTTCGCTTCATCCGCGTTCCTTGTGGTGGAAGGTCGAGCGTCGAGCCACGGGCCTCTTGCATAAGGGAAAGCTCAAGGTGAAGAAGAGTCTCACTGGAATCGGACGCTCGAGAGTTACGAGTATTTACGAAATCTCTGTCTCCTGTCGCACTTAGCCGGGGTGTGAATTTGACCGACGATTAGAACCGGCTGCTTTATCAATGTCTTCCTGCGTTATCATAGTTTATGTTCGTAACTTGTAGCGTACGGGATGTTTATATATCTTTATTTTCATAGTTTATATATTTGCTATTTGTCCAGTTATATTGACTCTTTATGAGCCAAAGGCTATATTGTATAATATAATATACAGCAAAAATAACCAGCTGCTTTTCAATAATAACGGTCAATTGGAGAGAGAGATTTAGAAGAGATTTATGAAGTAAATTTAAATTAGGACAATTTCTCAATTAAGCGCTATCGACCTATAATAATAAGGGAACACTGAAAGAGGACAAGGGAGACATCCATACAGGGATCTGAACACTGCCAGTGTTTCTCAGCAGTGATGCCAACGCGATCAAGAGAGCCCTAGAAACTGCAAGGCAGAGATTTCCAGTAGAAACATCTAAACGAAGGACTTGTCCTGGGTGGTCCAGAGTGGTCGGCGGATGTCTCTTCGATTAGGCAGAAAAAGCCCGGCAAGCGGGTAGTTGGGCGAAGTCCGGGCCCACCCGAGTCATCCGGCGATTTGTCGGTAAAAAGGCCCCGTCCTCCTGACACCGATCGGCCGGGCAATCTCGGCGCATATACCGCTGTTAACAACTCTTTCTCCCGCCGGCGAGGCGCGTCCGTCGTGTGAAACAAGATAAGCGAAAAAAGCCCGGATAAATAACGGCTACTTGAGATATGCGCGTCCGGAGGATCCTCTGGCGGGAGGTTGTACCCGGGGGATTCCTAAAGGAGAGGAGGTGCCCGGAGGTGCCCGGAGGCAGCAGCCGCGCGACGACTCAAGGTGGAATGGAACGCGGATGTGTCCGGAAAGCGAGAGGGGCCCGTGTTGCCGAGATAAGCCGGCTAAGTTCGGCATAGTTCGGTAAGTGGCGTTGATAAGCCTGCGAGCCTCCACCCTTCTGAAACCCATCCCCCCACTCCCCGGACCTAATCTTAATTACACCTGAAATGGCGCGTCCGATCGACGGAGACACATCAATAGCCCAGTTTCCCCGACACCGGGCGAGAGGCCCCGCTAAGTGCGACTGGCCCCGAGAGATTTAAATGAGCTCTGACTCTATAGCTATCTATGTATATATGTATCAGGTGGCGGGAAGATAGAGTTGCCACTTCGTAGCCTCTTTATTCACTGCGTCACCCGACCGACTTAGAACCCAGTATTTTCTCGAGTTGCGGCATCTTTGAGTGCAACGTGCAATCGAGGTTCACAGGGTCGCTGTTATTACGCGCGGACGAGAGGAAACCTGTGTCGCAGTGAGAACTCGCTCGCGAAACTAGGCTAATCGCCGGTTAGGCTGATAGTATTTCAATGCAAAGCTAATAGCAGAGATATGGAAAGTGCCTCGCTCGACCAGTACTAATTGCTGTAGTTGGACTATCGCGGCTCGTAGCCGGCGACACCTTTCCCATTTCTGATTTATAATCATCGCCGTCTCCTCTAAACATCGAGCGAAAACTCGATAATTAAGTCGTTAGCGATGGTCGTCCGAAGAATACCGAAAGGACTTTCCCGATCCGGCAGTGGCAACATTCTCTCGCTGGTGCTCGCGGCAATAAACGTATTATCAGGGGATTTAATGTCGCCGATATTTCATAGCGGGCATTCAAGGTAGTATAACAGTCCCAAGTTATGCGGGGATTAACGCCGGCGACATTCAAGCCGGCCACGCTTCTTTCCACGGGTGCGATAAGCGCTGTCAGTGGTTCGGCGTTACACGATCGTCGACTAAAGTGAGTCCCATTAGAAGGCCCGTCCCTTTCAATTTACTTCTCGAGGATCCCTTCATCTCTCGAGGTGATACGCCACTGCTTTAATGAACCCGCCACCTAATACGTCTGTGTTTCATCGACATCACAAATCACACCACTTTCTCTCAACCTCCCCCCCTCTCTCTCTCTCTCTCTCTCCAAGAGACAACGACATTGACTACCGTTGGGTTGTCGTCGATCTCAGCACAGTGTATTTAATTACAAGCCCGCAATAAAATCTTAATCCATCGGGACCATTGCTCATCCCGTTAACACCCGATCGATCCGTCTTCCCCTCGAGGATTACCGGCAACTCGAGGCAAAGCGGTGCAATGGTCGAAGCCGCAACGCAGGAGGAGGAGGAGGAAGAGGAGGCTGGAGCGTCTTCGGTCCAGTGGAGCAGAATTCCGGGGGGAAGGTGGATCGCATGGTAGCGAGGTATGTATATACGCGAGTCTGCCAATAAATCTGCGTGCTCGAGATCGCCTCTAAGATTGCGAGGTACGCGCTCCGCCGGTCCGGCCGGAGGAGGAGGAGGAGGAGGAGAGCGCGGCCGGTGGACGAGGGCGAACTTTTCGGTCGCCGTGCTCGCTCTCCTTCGACAGGGCTGAGAGGCTGAGAGGGGAGGGGGTTTGCGAGGTGCGAAGGGCCCAGTCTCCGAGGTGCGACATCCTAACACAAACTCTCTGCCCCTCTCCCTTGAGGGGAAAGAAACCAAGGCCCGAAAGGGTTAAGGAGGCCGAATAAGAGGAGCGGCGGCGCAGGGAGGCCTCGTTACCTTGGCTGGGCCAGGCGTACACCGCGGCGATAAGATCGGCCCAATAGGGATATATGTGCATGCTGGTATAAGCTACCTGCGGGCAGCTACCGCCGCTACCAGCGAGATAAGGATTCGTAGCCGCGAGCTTACACTGCCGATTAAAAGGACGAGCGCCCCAAGGACGCCGATTTTTTCCCTCCTGGGCCCCCTTCCCGCCCTTCAGGCCCCCCGGCTATCAGCAGGATGTCGCCGATTGATAAGCACAGGCAATCGCGCGCCCATGAAGACGTCTACTTCTAGATGAGACACGCACGTACGCGCTAACTATCCCGGGGCCCGACGGTCCCATTTCATCGCGCATATTTCATGCACAGTGTCATGCTGTTATTACTGTATTCCGATTGCCTTAAACGGCCGCGCGCGGCTGATTAACGCGCCTGCCCCCGCCGCGAGAGCGCGCACTTGTCCCGGCGCCCGGCGCGGGGACCGATTTATGGGGCCCGATTTTTCTGCCGGCCGGCAATAGCGCCGAGCGCGCACTGCCGCCCGACTAATAGCTCGTAATGAGCGCGCGTCCTAGCGATTTACGAGCCGAGGGACATCTTCATTGAGTCGAGGAAGTGTGTACTTGGTTGCGATAGTAAAAGCGCACGCGTGCAACTAGAATGTTGATCTGGCTCGTGAGAGGATGCGATCGACAGGAATTACACGTGCGGATGAGTCGAATTAAGTTCTCGCAGCCTCTCGGGGTTCGATCGTAGCCTCGAGCCCGCCCTCTTGTACCGCAATGTGTATAAGTGCACGCTTCTCCGCTTCCCGTCGTCGAGAGAGAGAGAACTGGGATGAGAACGAGGCTGCGTTTACTCGCACTCGGAGGTGCGATCTCGTAATTATTACGTCCCGGAGGATGCGAGCTGACGCGATGATTACTGCATTGCGAGCCATGATTTTACTCCTCTCTCCGGCTCCCCTTTTTTACTTATTTATTGATGGACTTGCTGTGCTGGAGATCTTACTCATCGTACCCCGCGCTTTATCGCCTCGACAGCGCTCGCCACTGAAACCTCTCTTCCCCCTAATCAGATGCAGGTCGAATTTCAAATCAGCCGACAGGAAAAAATCCGTCAGCGTTTCCTCTCACCGGGGAAGAGGAAACGTCAAGGCTTCTGTCGACGTCCAGTGGTATCGTCGGATCTTTCATCGGGGTCAAAGCGGCGGAAAACGAGAGAGTGGGCCGCGTCGTTGCTCGCCGCCATTGTCAGCGATAATTGCGCGACACGAGGTGTATCTGTTGGCCGAGTACAAAAGGGGGTTGGTTAGGAATACTAGAGAGCGAGGGAGGGGGAGGCGGCGGGCCCGGAGGAAGCAAGGGGCCCCGTTGCACGGTAGGATGCACCCGGGCGCCATTTTGGTGGCCGTGCAACACAGGCGTAATAACTGCTGGAATTCATGGTAATGGCGATAATGCTGGGCCGGGCGATGGGCCCTGAGGCCCTGCGAGTGAGCCGAGGAGGCCACGCCGGGCGAACTGGCGCTCTCGCCGCGGTGGGGGCAGGAAGCGAAATTCTCCGGGCCCCGTAGGTGGGGCGCAACAGCACGCTCAAACGAACGCGGGGCCCTTTGCGTACCACGCGTGCGTACGTGTGAATGCAATTCTCCTCAACGGATGGAGAGGGCTGAAGGGGCCCTGCCATTGGAGGATCTCGACGACCGGATGTCGAGCTCGGCCTCCGCCGTCGACGAGATCGCGAATTACGCCTTTTAATTCCTCACACGGGCCCCGCCAGCCGTTGCGATCTGGAGGGGGCAGCCGAGGATCATTTGTAATCATTGATAAAACCGAGCGCGCGCATAGGATACACACGCCGGGGTAATTGATACGAGAAACATAAACGGCGCCGAGACAAAGGGATTATTAGTAAGTTGACCGGTCAGCGCCGCTGTTCGAAGCTATAGGCGAATGGTGTAGGCGTCCGAGTATCAAGACTTTGGGCTAATGAGGCCCCGAGTACAACAAAGCGAATCAGATATCGTACTTGGTCCCGGGACGGGCGATCGCGATTGGCTGAGAGAGCGTCGACCGGATGCGGAGGCCCAGACGTCGAGGGCTCGCCCTTGAATTATATCTGTCTTAATTTGTCCGTCACGAGAATTAACGCGACTGGAATGAGGGAGGGAGGGGCCAACGGGTAGAGACATTTGCGGGGCCTCCCATGGCGCGCCGAAACAGCGACCTCCGACCTTAAGGCCCATAGGGCCCCGCAAAGGTGCAAACCTTCCACTCGACTGTCTTAGCACTCTTAGCTAACTCGCCTCGCACACTCCCCCGTATCGCGATGATTGCGTGAGAACGTGCACTCGAGGACTTTGAATATCTCGATTACTACTCTCTCGGCGCGCGGGAGATGGCAAAGGCGTGCAACATTCGGCAAAGGGTCCGCCGTGCGATTTTATCGGATGCACTCCCGACAACTGGATAATCGCCATGGCGTCCCACTCGACATTTACGCTCGGCGCGGCCGAGCGCATCGCAACTCTCTATTACCTGTCATTAAAGGCTAATGGGCTGGTCCGTGATGCTCGGCTCATTTGGTCTTCATGCGCTCGGCTTACTTTGTAATCGCGAGTATCTGCAGCTGCGGATACTCGCTGAGCGCTCGGCAATTCGCCATAATGAAAACGTTCATCGCCCGGCACTTTCCCCCCGCGCGCCGGAGCCTGTCATGCGCGGCACGCGAGACTGAAATCTCGCGAGGATATAAAGCGTCTCGAGGCCGAGGGCCCGCAGGAAATGGCTTTCTTGCCAAATAATGGGAGATTCGATAGGAGGCGAAGGGCTCGGCTCGAATCAACCCACTCTCGAGGGCCAACTCAATTTGGAGACGTCGAGTCCGTGTGGGACGGAGGCCCCTCGAGTGCGCTCGAGTGTCCACTGGACGAGGAAAGCTGTTTAACGAACAAACACCCGGCAAACACGCTCGAGTGTGTGCCGAGGGCATAACCCGCTCTCTAATGTTGCTGCTACCCGAGTGAGAGAGACTTCCATTATCCCTTCGGCTCTGACAGCTCGAAAGGGTAACGCCCGCGGCCGACTACAAACTGTCACGTTCTCACAACACGCTAATGCAAAAGAAACACTGTGCGCCAGCTGACTTTCCAATAGAATGCGCGCTTTTGTTTACTAGCGGTTTCAAGCAGAAACCGCTTTGCCTTTGTACTATCGGTATACAAGTTTCCCAATGTGTCCCTACTGCAATCGAATAAATACAAGTCCAAATACACACTATCCTCTTAATTATAATATATATCCATATATCTATCTTCCTCTTAAACGGACTTTAAGATTCTTTAAAATTAGATCTTTTTTTTAAATAAGATCGAAATTTAAAGTAACATCGATAAATTGCAGTAAAAAATTCATTGGAGACGCTTACGAGCTGAATGATAAACTTGAAATAAATTTGTCCATAAAACTAGATGGCAAGTTTGAACATTGAATGTTGATTATTTCCGCGAGTCTCCACAAAAGGAGTGGCGATTGCTCGAAAAAGTAAGGTCTCCTCGTTAGAGTGACTACGTCGGTTACATACCAAGAGTACCATCAAGGGAGAAGGAATGCCTGTCGTTTCTCCAGGCCCAGGAGCACAAGTCGCAGGTGGTGAGGCCATCGGTGGCGATGCCCTCCTCGGGGAGATACGGCGGCCTCGGCGGCGGCGGCACGAAGCTCCCTATCACAGCCCAAAGGGAATCGGCGTCGTTCCCTACCCCCGTGTAATAGAGCAATTCCTCCTCGGCGACCCCGGCGAACCAGTCCGCGTCGCTCATGCTCGGCTGGACGGTGTTTGTGCTGGCCGCGGCTGCGTTCGACACTGTCATCTGCAATCGAGAACACACAGGTTGTCAGGAGGGTTCTATATTGTTAATGAGGGAAAAGCTGATTGTTAATCCGGCTGGCCTTTGCCGTGAGAAAAATAATGATAAAGGAAATTTACTTGATTCTTGGCTCATTGGATTCGGTAAAATAAATTATGAAATACAAAATTCGTAAATAAATCCTCGGAGTTGTAACTTTTACATAAATGAATGCGAAAGTTTCGTATCGATCGAAATCCGATACACTTGGGGGTAATATAGTCAATACATGAGGAGGGGACTACTACTTGGCGCGAGACTCCACCGAGTCCCCGGATAAAAATAGCGAGAAAAAGATCAAAGATGAAAATCCCTTCCTTCTACCTAAGAATGGACTCTAGGCTCACGAGCGCAAACAGGTCTGGGAGTGGAGAAACGGAAGGCCGCGCTTCCGACTTGGACGCGGGAGATCGACGGCGCGGCGCGGACAAGCCAGTGTCTCGAGAAATGGAGAGACAAACAGCGCGGCGAGCTCTAAAAACCCATCCCCGGTTTTAGGTTCCCGGGAAACGCGGTCGGCTCTTTGTGAGCGCGAGCCGCTGCCTCTAACTCCCAGGGCAAACAAGGAAAACAGTACGGGCGGTCGCAAACAAACCTTGCACCCTTTCCCCGCGCCATCTCCCCCACTCCAACCATGTCTCATCCGACTTGGTTCTCCGTCGTTTCACCTCAATTCCGCGGCGACGTCCTAGCCGCGGGCGAGCGCGACCCTTGATAAACAGTGACATGGCATTCGTGCATTCATCAGCGAGTGAATCGCTCGCATCTCGAGATGATGAAGTGCGCCCTTGAGGGCGTTCCTCGTAATTGGGATAGTGTACAAAAGAACAATGACTCTGCGTCTTGAGAAGTACGCTTTTAATTTCACTGCACGCCTCGCTGCCTCAACCCTTCTCTCCACCGCTCTCTTTCTCTCCGGAGAGCCCTTTCGTAATTACTGCGGCTCAATAAAAATATAACGACCGCGCGCGAGGATCCATTACCGAATCGGGAGAATGACTGCTATGGAAATACCGCTTCCCACCCGTCAAGTGATTACTCGAGGCCGATTGGGGGGATGAAGGGCTGCGGCCTTTTAATAATTACGAGTGCATGGGATTCGAGAAATACAGGGCTTCCAATTTAATATCGAATAACTGAGTCTCGATTTTTTATTCATATTTTATTCAATGGATGATTACCTCGGGGAATATAGGGGGGCCCGGTGATACTCGCAATGAATCTCTCGTGTGTGCACGCGTGATTTCCATGGCGACGAGAGCGAGGCTGCTACACCGATGGGCTATCGCTTTCCCATTGATCCAGCTGTGCGCCTTATAAAATAACCCATTCTCCCTGATGAAATTCATATCCGCGTGTCGCCGCGTCCCTCCAAACATCCATTGTGCCTGGCAACACAACGGCGACAAAGAGCCAGGGAGCGTGAGCATGGCGAAAGGTAAGGTGACGCGAGCTTTTCTTTAATTTGCCTCTATTACACTGTATTCTATCCAAACAATCCTATCAACCACCTCCCCCTCTCTCTCTCCCTCGCATTCTACATCCCTGACTCTCACATGCAAGAGAGCAGGTTTGATGAAAGAAGAGGCATCGCCAAGGAGAGAGAAAGAGGATCCAAGTGTTTATCGTTGGCGGTGGCTTTTCCACCGAGAAGGAAGGAGGCAGTGGTGAAGATGATCGAAGGTACTCTCGGAGGTTGGCGCGAGGGGGTGCGCCTTTGTACTGGACGCAGGGAGTCCCGGCCGGGATTACGGGTAGGAGGCCCGTGAAAGCGAGAGAGAGGATCCCGAGGTGGGGTCCTTCGGGGCCGCACAATGGCACGCATTGATCGGCTTAATTACCGTGATATCGGCGTAATTAAAGCCCCGTTGTGTCGGCGGCCCTTCCAATTCTCCCATCCCCGGGGCCCCGGAGGAATCTCACGTGACTGGACTCCTGGAGTTTCCTCCCCCGGTACGGCCGGTACCCTCACTTTCCCGCTTCGGTTTCTGGGCTCAGGAGTGCGCTCGACTCGTGCTCTTGTGGTTGCAGGCTTTGTTAATAAGCTATTATCCTGCACGAGCCGATGTTCCCTTCATGGATTAACGCTTTCAATGTATGTAGTTCCCCTGTAAAATGCATACACCCTCCCTTCCTTCCTCTTGTATCGGCGTGACGGCGTGGCGGTTCTTTGAGAGATTCTATATGGAATTTTTGAGCTTGTTTCCAGGGTGACTCGTGTCGTGGGAAATTCTCGGTTTTTCTTGTGATGCTAAGTAAGCGGGTGATGAAGGTAGTCCTGACGCAACTTCTCACGCATGGCCCTTTGATCTGAACTATGCATTGTTTCCAAATGTTCTGACGATTGCGCTCTTTTTTGTATAAACGCGATCATCGAAAATCAAGGTTAAAATTCCCGGGTGTATTACCGCGTCGATCCTGACCAATTTTTCCTGCGACGCTCGGAGGAAGGAGAGTCCGAAGGCTGAAGCTGCTGGTGGCGTCTCTCGAATTCGAGAAGTGTCCGTCAAGTGTCTTTGGATCATCAAACCGGTAAGTGGCAAGACGAAATGGCGCTGTAAATGAAGTTCTCCTTTGGCCAGAGCCCGGTTGCGCGGACTTAAACCGTGAGTAGGGACAGCGAGCGGGAAGTCTGGCGGAGAAATGATTTGCGATTCCCAGACTATCAGTATAACGAGGGATCATCGTGCGCTCTACAAGCCGCCAGCCATTACTTTCCGATCAGATCGGCCGCTCGTTGGCTTCGCCTCGGACTGCGAGCTATCGTCATAATTACGAGGCGTTGGCATTTACGATCGGAGGGGTAGAAAGCTTCCATACCCGTTAGCCCCGACATCCTCAGCTCGCCAATTCCATCAGCGGCGGGACAGCGTTGACGCAGCGGCCGCGAAATCGTTAAAGCCGATTCGTTAGACGCCCTCTAAGAAGAGAAGAGAGAAGCCCCCGCTCGATTCCGAGGGCCCCGGCAATTACAGGGCGCACGGCCTCCTCCGAGGGAAATAAAGCCCTCGCTCTCAGCGATGATTACCGAACAATCGACGGGGCGCTCATTAGGCGAGAGCGAGTTGTCGGAAGGGCGAGCGGGGGCGGAGGATACCTTTTCAGGTGGTCAGTGTCGACCAATGAAATATTATGACGAGAGAGAGAGAGTCCTTCCAGAAATCCCTCGTCGATATCAACAACAACCCTTGTCTCAGCTCGGGTGAGAAGTCCCTGACAAAAAGAGCCCTCGTAAAATCACCGAGCGAGAGATGATCCTCTCCGGGGTCCCCGGGAGGTTGGGACCGTTCGCTGGAAAGGGCCCTCGAGAGGCCGGCATTCCCAGCGCGTCCACTCGAATCCATCTTGGAGAATTACACGTAGGAATTCTCGCCCCGTTTCCGCGGCTCTTGGAGAGTCCTCCTCCGACTTGATTTCAGGCCGAGGATTTTCGGGGCCCGAGAGAGGGTCCCGGGGCCATTTGCAATTCTGACACACTTCGCGGCGGTTACAAGGTACAGAGGGGGGCGATCGTCTCCCTGGGGCCGAGGAATCCATCGGAGGTTCGGAGGGGCCCACTCGAGCGGCAGAGGAAGGTGCCGGGGCCAGCCGTCGGTAGCAATGGAATACCAAACGATTCCCGGAAATCAAGCGGAGTAGCTCAGCGCTTCCTCTCTTCAATTTCGTCGTGCTCGTCGTGTACGTGTCGCCCTGTGCCTACCGCGGGGCCTGAGCGCGGCGCTTTCTGCGCGGCGGAGAGCGCGGGCCCACCGGCCGGAGGGAGGGCCCCGCCAGGTTTGAGGGGTCGTTAAGGATGGGTTCGAGGGGCCAGGGCCGTATATAACGGATAATTGACAGCCGCTCCGTGGCCGGCGTTCGCTTTGCATGGACATTGGATCCGCGCGCCCGGCCACGGGACGAATCGACCACTGGACGAATGAGCCCAACCGACGGACCCAGCGTACGGGGCCCAGGCCGGCGGCGGCGGCGCGGCGGCGGTGGACGGATGTGCGGACAGGCGGGCGAAACGAGACGAGAGAGCATCGATCGAGCGAGCATCGGCCCTCACGAAATTCGACGGGCGCATCGGGCAACTCATGCGAGAAGAGCCGCTCCAAGGGTGGAAGGCGCGCGGTGAAAAGGCAAATGCTCGATCCTCCAGCCTCGTAAATTCGTCGGGGCCCCATCGGCCTCGCTCGACTTCAAACCGAACGTGATACCTCCAGCCCCCTTCCCCTCCTTCTCTCTCTCTTTGTAGACACTATGTTGCAACGGTAGCTCTCGCCGTTTTGCTCTGCTTTAATTGCCCTCGACCCGAAAAAGCTACATACACAGACGGGCGAGGTTCTCCTCGCCGTTGTTGCGACGCCTCCGGCGAGTGTAATCGGATTTCGCGATATGCCCGCGCGCTTAATTGACTGGTACCACCTCGATGACGAAATGATCTATGAATACCGCTCAATCTAGAGACGCTTGTAATCCATGCGCAGCCATCAATCTTAATTAGCATCGTACACCGACGCGCGCCAAAGCCACCTATGCAAAAGCGGCTCCACTCTCTCTCTCTCTTTCTCTCTCGCTCTCCCGCGCGCTGTTGTTCGTTAGTTAGTTTTCGCCGGGGTTTCTTCCTCCGCGAAGCGGTAAAGAGAATGCAGGACTGGGGGCTTCGGTAATTGAGAACGGGATCTAAGCGATGCGGGGAAAAAGCGAGAGACTGGACGTTATGTACACCGCGGCATTACTTAAGGACCTGTTCTCCGGGGCCCGTCTCTCTCACTAAGTCCCCGCATACATGCATGCAGATACATCGGCGGAGACGCGCGTGCTCGCTGTAATAGGGGAGTACAGTTAGGGGAATGGCAAGTGGAGCATCGGCGAGAGCGGAAAGTACGAAATCCTCGTGAAATTACGTCGGGAATTGCGTCGGCCACGTGGGACCGCACGCGTACCTTCTTCCATAGTAATGCAACTGAACGCCCTCGCATCAGCCCATGAAGTTCGCCTTATATGTAGCTATACGTCTCAAAGCTCCGGGGACCCAGTCTTTAGCCTGGTTTCGGTTTATGGCTATGGTAATCATCGCGAGTGGCCTTTCTTCCGTGCCGCCTCCTTAATGAGCCTCGCCGCGATTATTGTTAGCGGCCACCACGCAATCGCGAGTACCGAAATGCAGATGCAGCCGAGATTTATCGAGCAGAGCGAACCGAGGTCGCTTCGCAATGAAATGGCCCCGCGCTCGGGACAGGTGAATTCCGGCGGGGTGCTCGTCCCAATGAGAACAGGTACAGATGAGCGAGGCCCAAGCGACGACGCGTCGTCCACGGGGAATATGCGTTTAGTGGTCGCAGGGTTGTATCCTCGAATCGTGGCTAGATGGATATCGGTCGGAGAGCGATGGGGACCGATGGGGACGATTCCGCGAAGGAAGGTCGAGCTAAAGTGACTTGTCAAAGGATTCCCGGACACTTTGGTCCCGGGTAATCGATCGTTCGGGATTCCCAGAGACTCTCGATGTATCCTAGTACCCTGGTACCTGGCCCCTCGGCTTGGGCCCGAGTCGAGTATTTCTCACTTCTTCGTTCTCGAGTGGTGTCGTCGCTTTTTCCCAATCAACCGGGCGGACTTGTCAAGCCGCGGTTGGCTTACATCGGCTTGTGCTCGAGATAAAATCCGGTGGCGGCTTAGCCCCCGTTAATGGCACACGATCGAGCAGCCCCGCGTGTCACAATATTGTCCTCGCTCGCTTTCAGGCCCCGGGGCCTTTTGCTAAAATCGACCGGGCACCACCCAATCTGCCCGCCTCTCACTTTTTGTCGCCGAGATCAAAACAGACGATGTCTCGCCTGACTTTTTCAAGTAAGTAGAGAGGGAGGTGAAGTAAGGAAATTTTCTAGTTGGGGTCCAATGCATCTGCTACAAGTTACTGATATACAAAAAGCAGCGAGCCGATCAATTTCCCTCCTCTCGCGGATAAACGAGCGGGCGAGAATGAGCCAACGTGATCGTGATGGAGTGTATCCCGTCGGTTCTAGTCCGAGCGGCTCGCCATCAAACTTGATGGACGCACTATAAGGAGGTTCGTTCACGGCGAAGTAGCTCGCGTGCACCGAGCGGCAGAAGTAGGAAGACTCCGACCTAGTACACGCGAAGTCGACGAAGAATAATAGCAAGGAGGAAGGAACGAGCCGCAGAGCAAGAGAGAGTACATACAAGCATAGGGAATCGCAGGACTACTTTGTCCGTCTGTACACCGTTGAATCATCCGGTCGGTTTCCTTTCACGAGCCGATGGCAGCCTTTGCCGCATCAAGGCCTGTGGTCTCCTCGGCGCAAGCATAATGACTCAATCCGCGATCCACCTTGCCCCCACCCTCTCTCTCTCTCTCCCTCTCTCCTTCCCTCATCTTTCTCCTCGTCTCGCGCAAAGATTATACACCCATCGGCGTGGACCGCGTTCGCCCGCCACCCTGGCCCGCCAACTTCTGCGGTTTCTTCTTCATGCTCGATTCTCCTTCCTCCCGACCACCGCGTCGACTTTTGCATCTTCCTTCTCCTCTCCCTTCCTCACTTACCACCTTCCAGAGAGAAGGTAGAGGCGACTCGGACTGCGGCGGCGCTAACTCGCTCGCGTGACGCGCCGCTGTTTGTAATGCCGGGCGACCCCTGCAGCTGTGATTATAGCCCGCGAGGGTCCATGGATGTCGAAGGGAGCGCGCGTAAGATCGGTGGCTCATTCCTGCCTCAACGCATGCATCATCGATACGCGACAGCCCCATCAGCGCCGGCTACGTGTACCCGGGTCCTTCTGCACTCGAGTCCTTAAATATCCTCGTGGCGGCGATCCTGAATTTTATTGAGTCGTCGATCACGAGGTTGGTCGTTGGGAGAGAGGCTGGCTGGTGTGCTGGGAAGTGAAGGTTGTGTTTGGTAGCTCGGGGATTTGGAATGCGTGTTTGCTTTATGTGTGTATTAATCTGAGTTATTGAGGGCTTTTGACCTGGCTTCTGTAGATCTCGGGATAATGGAGAGATGTGTGTGTCGAGGTGATTCTGTTGGGTTTGAATTGTTAATGATGGATATTGCTGATTGGAAATGTAATACTTATAGGGTTTTATACATTTTAATATAAAGAAGCCTTTACCGAGTGTTTTCCACGCACCGACATTTATTTATAATACAAAATTGTACGAACAATGGAAATAATTGAAACTCGAGTGTAAAGGGGAAGATTAAAAGCCAACCGACTGACCCTGTACATACGCGGGAATAAAGGACCATAACCGGATATCGATGGTGTGTTAGTGGAAAATGCAATGATTCCGCGAGAAGATGCGTCGACCGCTACCCAGTCGCTGGAGTAAACTCCGAGTAACGCGAGGTAACTCATTAATTGTAGGCGAAAGGACATTCAAGCCGCAAGATGGATTAGTCATCGCGACTCGAGCGATCACACGCATCCATGCACTCGCATTGAGCCGCGCAGCTAAACGATGACGCATGTGTTCATTATTATCTCATACAATCGTGGAATCGTATTTACTCCGACTCCTCTCGCTTTCCTTCCACGTGGGCCGGCAGTACGAGAGACGAGAGTTTAATGGGCTTTTAGAAATGGGAAGAATCGAAGCATTTAGCCAGTACAATGATCGCTTAATTGAGCCCGAGAATATCAAAGTGTCATCGAAGTCGGTCAGGAGGCTCGGGTGCTCCGCTCTCCACGGAAATCCTGAGTGGACGTCGACAGGGAAGGAGATCTCGATGATTCGGCAGTTCTCATTCTCACTGAGAGGGAATGTGGTCTCTAATCTTCACTGGGGAATTCTTCAGGTTCTCTTCTAGTTCGGCTCATTAACCGAGAGATTTCTAGCCGCGTCTTGTTCGCGTCAACCAGCAACTATTCGCCAACACGTGCTCGGGGTTCGAGGGTAAGTGGTTCCCACGATTGTGGAAAGAGACGAAACTAAAGAGAGCAATATAAAAGGGCGGCGGAGGCTCTAACTCGGCGAAATTGGCCGGCGTCTCGGCAGTCGGCAGATGACTCAATTTCCGAGAGCAAGTGGTCCCTCGAGGCGAGAGACTCGGTGCTCCCGCGAGCGATAATAACAGGAGGTCGATATTATGATTTCAATGGCGAGGCCTCGATGGAAATGGAGATCGAACGCGCACTGGCTATCGCCAGTGGCGATCGCCACGGTGATTGATTCCTCGGTATTCATGCGGATCGGCGCCGCGATATCATCGTCATCGTGTCGGCGGACTCGCGTGACACCAGATCGAAACGGCCCAGGAAACTCACTTCCGAGCGATTGACGTCATCGGCGACTCAAACCCGCCGATGTACTGTACCGAGGAGACTGCGATCGCGTGTACTCGCGCGTGTCTAGTCGAGCGAGACCTCATTTTTCCGGGGCGCGCAGGTTTCTCTTAAGTACCGACGGCCCCTTCGCCGAGAGAGAAATTGATCGGTGAAATATGATTTCGACGCTAGTACACTCCTTCTCTCAAGCATTCGCGGTCTTAATCAAGATTTCACCGCGGCGGAATTATCACCGCCGGCTGATAACTTCCAGGCGACTGGCGAGCTCAGCGTTTCCCGTCCACGGGCTACTGGCTGTGTTTCGTTAACGAACAACCGCGCTCGCTCGCGCCGTCGGCCGCTCCGTCATTTGCATAGTGGAAAGCCGGGATAATGGAGCAATAATAATGTCGGGCTAATAACGAGCCGATAACTTTATCGGCGCGCGGTGCTAGCGCTATCTCGAGTGGCGAAAGTTGCAGCTACTTTAAAAGTCCGGCGGGGAATCGCGGCGGCCGATCTCCGCGCCAGTTGGTATAAAAGGCGAGGGCGATTCGGTTGGATGTCGGTTGGATGTTGGTTGGACGTCGGGAGTGTGGGGCCGAGCGCGTTACGGTCGGCAATGAGCTTTTATAAACTCGGTGTGCAGTCGTATCTCGGCGGGATTAGCACTAAAGTCGCTCCGGGGGAGGGGGTGGGGGAGGGGGAGGTGGAGGCAATAATCCGGTTGGCCGATTTACTCGGGGAACCGATGATCCGAGGAGGATGCGGCCTTAATAATGTCCTCGGCGCGCAATCGTAACTTTGTGCTCGCTCGGATAAAGGGAGTTTCTTGAGGCCTGGGGAGAAGGAGAGAGAGGGAGAGGAGAACGAGAGCGAAGATCGTGGCGAACGAGGGAAAGAGGAACCTGTTATTTCGGCGAGGCTCCAACGCCGAGGCGAGATTACACGCTGTCACACACCGTTCCCCGTTGAACCCTTTCGGCTTCTCTCCCGAAGCGAGCTCGTCTCCACCCCTGGCAAAGATATCTCCTCTCTCTTTCCCTCTCTCGCTGATCCCTCTCCCCTCGCGTGGGCCCAACACTCGGGCGCCGTTTAAGGGCCAAACCAAACCCGCGGATGGCCGAGCGCTGCATCTCGACGTCTTATTCGCGCGATTATCATCGCTCGTCGATTTGCGTTTCTTGCCGGCCTTTCCACCGATCGCATATACCTACGCACACGCTATACCCTCTCGGAGATCGGCGGACGGTGCCGCTGCCACTTAATGCGCCCGTCTTTCGCCCGTAAGTGACCGTTGAAAGTAGCCGCTGCTAACGGCGGCTTCTCCGACTTAATCATAATTCCCGGCCGATCAGAGTCCTGCGATGGCGGCGATGGCGGCGATGGCGGCGGCGCTCGTGACACGGCCCTCGCTTTAATTAGAATTAACGATCGCGGCATCGACGCGCCGCCCGCTGATGGAGGGACGCGTGTCCACCGAAACCAGTCGGCCGATTCGGACTTCCTTAAGAGCCCCGATCGACCGGCCGATGCCAGTCGATCGCTTTCTTCTCTCGCGCGGCGATACCGAGCTCTCTTGAGATCGATCGACAAAGCGGACGTTAAGTATGCTGAAACCGCAGATCGCCGGCCACAATGAACATCAGGCGTGACAGTTGGCTCGGTCAATTATCAGCCCGGCGGCTTATCGCTCGGTTCTATCTGCCTGGTGAATGTGATCGAGCTGGGTGAATGTGGTCTTTGGTAGCGGCCAATCATCCTGCGATATGCGAGCAAAGGGTTTGTAGAGATTGATGTCCAGTTTTACAAAGTGATTAGTAATGAATGCTTGGGTGTCTCGTGACGATTTGTAGTTTAGTGGGCGGTGTCTAGCGGTGTCCCTTTAACGAGGCTAATGAAGACAGTTTTTATACGCGCTATGACAGTTTTTTAATCTTTAGTGCGCTGTTCACTAGCAGCCGCGGCCGTTCGTCGAGCGTTATGTCTATTTTATGGCAACTAAACGAGGCTGACTTTTATCCCGGTGGTTCGGGAGCGTCGCTATAAAACGGAGGGTCCGAGCTGAGCTGAGCTCGAGCTGTGCTGAGCTCTGTCCCCACCGGATCGGCGACGGCTACTACTTTCCGGAATGTCGACGGTCCGACCGCTCCTTCGATAGATACATTCACAGATAACACGCTATTTCATATTTGACTAGATGCCTAGACACGTCCAGCCAAACAAAATTTATCCGCTTTCGAGTTTCGAGTTCTCTCCCCCCCGACGGCGCAGCAATATTTCTTCTTTTCCTTCTGTACGAGCGAGCGATCAAGATTAGTCTTACAAGCTCCCAACCTCCAAGAAAAACGCCAACCTCCGCTTAATAACCGCGTCCTCTCGCTCTCTCAAAACCCACTCTCCGAGGAAAGAACGGAAAAGAAGCCACGCGCGACTTATCTCCAAATCAAATCGACGCTTCTTCCGAACCAATGAAATCGAATCCCCGCATTCCTTGTCCTCGGTGATTTACGCGCGGTAGTTAAACGGACTAATACGTCTCAATAATACTCGTAAAGCCTGTCGTTTGGTCAAACTCGAAAGAAAATAAGAAAGGAAAAGAAAACATGTTAAATCGGACTACTCGGCAGTGGAAAAGAACCAAGGCCGCAGTCCGCACTAGCGGGGGCATAAAATCAGCGTGAAGGACCCGTTGGACTGTTCTCGGGTTAACGAAGTCCCGGCGAAAACACGGTACACCGTCCGGGCAATCAGATTCCCCGTGGAAGGAAGCCAGAGTCCGGAGAGAGAGTACATATGGAAGTGGAGTCTCGCTGGGCGAGCGCATTGGGTATACTGTTGGGTATACTGTTGGATATACGGTTGGGTATACGGGAGTTTGGGCTGGCAGGGGGTGCCAGAATGGTTTTGGGGTACGAGAGGCGAACGAGCGAACGAGCGAGCGAGGGAGCAGGTAAGAGGAGGAGGAGGCGAAAGAGGGAAGAAGTAGGAAGGAGAGAAGAAATGCCACATAAATAGATGAGCTGTCGGAGCGCCGGGATTACGTATGACGGGACACGCGGGGACGCCGGAGGCGAGATGATATCTGGTCCGAGCGGAGTCCTGGTGATAAATCTGTGCGGCTCCGTGTCAGGTGGACCGAGGGAGCGGAGCCTGGGAGCGCAGAGCGCGGCTTCCTACGGCGATCTTAGTGCGGCCTCTCCCTTTTGTCTCGTTGGCAAGAGGGACGCCCGGGATCCATCAAACCCTCGCGAATTTCGCCACCGTCTCTCACCTCCTTCTCTCCTCTCGCGCTCCTTACATACTCGTGTCCTTCCACTCCCCTCCGCATCCTCCCCCCGGCCATCCCGGATAGGGATCGAGCGATCGCGATCCAACTATCGATAAACGTTGCTCGCTTGGGTGGCTCGTCCCAGTGCGCCCCTGCACGCCCGATCGCCTTCCAATAAATTACGAGCTATGCCCGCGCTCCCTCCCCTCCACGCGCACCACCTCTTCGTGGGGAGGCTGTAATCTCATCGCCGATACACCGCACACCTTCCAATACCTCGATTAATATCGATTAATTGCCCACCCACCACTCCCTTCGGTAATAGTTTCTTCGTTTCCCTCCCGAGGTCCTTGACAGTCCAAACCGACTAATTAATCTCAGACGCGAGTGTATTGGGAGGAGTGGCAGGGAGGAGAGATTTACACGAGGCTCGTCCGCGAATTTCGCCGAGGAGAGAGAGTGTTGTCCGTTGGCTCGGGGCCCCGGGGTCATTTGTCTCGAGATGGGACGTCCGGAGAAACGCGTCCTGACGCTGATGACTACCCCGCCGGTTATCGATAAATTGGGAGCTCTTGCCTCCTGCCAATCCGATCCAGACGATTTTATCAATACACCTCGGCCGAGGCCCGTCCGCGCCGCGTTCTTCGCCATTTAATCGCCGCTATAAAAAGCGGCGAGCTTTTTACGAGGAACAATGTTTCTAATTCCTTCGAGGGAGGCGAGCGCCCGCTAATTTCCCCGTAGCCGAAACCCGATACGTGTCCAGTGGTTTCTTTTTCAGGGTGGGGACATTCGCGGGCTCTGTTAATGTCGGATTTCCTGGCGTTTCCCATAAGATCGCGCGTTTCATCTATGGCGGCGCACGGTCTCTTGTCGGGGATTGGCTAATTCGCAACCCGGTAACTTTGTCGCTGAGAGGTTTAGGGGCAATTCGGTGGCATCGGTGGCTTGAGCTCCTCCTCCTCGTCGTTTGACGGCTGATGCGAGAGGATCGGACTTTTGTCAGGCCGAGCGCGAAGGACAATATGTCTACGCGGCAACGGCAGCAACGGGCCTATAACATTGCGAGGCTGATAATCCCTCGAATGAGCGGCGACGCTCGCTCGTCCCCCTCGGCGGGGCGAGGGGCCGACGTTTAAGCCGTAAACACGTCGCCGTTCTGCCTCCCAATCGCCCAACGACGACGTAATCTCTCTTTCCAACTCACGCACACGCGATCCTCACCATCTCACATATATCCCCCAGCATCCACCGAGAGAGAACAAGCCACCGACGGCACCGACGTCCTCGGGGTGGGAGATCGCATTAGTCGCGCTCGCCCTACCAATTCCAAATCACACTTCCCGAGAACTCGCCACGGAAACTGAATTGCACTCGGGGTATTAATGCTCGGATTAAGCCAAACCATTTGGAATTCGAGTACTAAGTCAATCTTGGAATCCCTCGGAACCAGCCACCCTCGCAGCTAGAAATGAGGTGTTGACTGTGCGTGTCTCTCATTGGATACCTTGTGTACAACGTGTTTCGTTTCGAAGGCAAAAGCGAACAGTCACCTGGATATTTAATTAAAGCGTGTACTCGCACGCCTGAACCAACAGCTGTCTATCCACCCCCTAGTCAATACTACGTGCCGCCTACTGCACTAGGGGCTCCACTCAAAGAGATAGTCATTACTACAAGCACCTACGGACAAATGCACAGCAGATGTTAGCTGGCTATTACCTCCATTACTCCGGCCAAGCGGAACCTCTGACTAATCTAAGATATTGCTGGCAGGGATGCTTAAATTTCAATTGAGAGCAAACCAGGACTCCTATTTCTTGTGAATTATGGGGAAAGCCGGCGACTCGGCTCATCTACAGGGTGAGTCAGTTGTCTTTTAATCATCCACTTCACATTCGAGTTCTAATTATTTCCATTATTGGTACATTTCGATAAAGACTTTTATATTCGAATAACTGAACACTGTATAATTATTAGATTTTGAACGACCTATATCCATCCATGCGATTATAAGGCAAATGAATCGCTAATGATGGATATACGCCGCTGAAAACGTAATAATTATACAGTGTTGAGTTATTCGAATATAAAAGAGTCTTTATCAAGTTTTGTTCACGTACTGAAATTGATTTATAATATCGAAATATACCAATAATAAAAATATATGGAACTCGAATGCGAAGGGGTTGATCAAAAAGCGAGTGAATCGCCCTGTACATAGTCGACACAGCACATCTATGAGTTAGTAGGTGGGGAGAAGGAGTGGACGCGTGTGCGGGCGCTATCAGGGCAAAGCAAACACAGGTATCGGCCTGGCAAGAGGCGCAGGGAGCGAGCGAGCGGGGCCGACGTCTCGCAGGAAGAAAGGAAGAAGGTCGCTGGTACTTGTATCCTGGCAGGGTATAAAGGTTAATGAGCGCGCAGGCGCAACCTATTATTTCAGTCGGTTGGGTTCCTGTTCCCCCACCGCTGCTTTCTGACTAGTCATTCCTTTCCCTCGCCCTTCGGCTCGGCGATCCTCGCCAAGGGAGAAAGGACCAGAGGAGCGAAACGATGCGAACTGCCACGAGGTGGAGGCGGAGTAGGAGGACCAAAAGGAAGAAGGAAGAAAGAGGGGCCGCGGAGTGATGCCCGATGAAACCAGGGCCCCGAGAGAAAGACTAGACGTATATTTGTCCTAGGGCGTTTTGCCCTCTCAGAACATTACAATTAGTGTAAAACAGAATAAGTTTATAATAGAGAACTTAAAACTAGAAGTATGCATAGGTGAGGTGTGAGTACAAAAAAAGCAAAGCAGCTAGGCACCCCGATAGACGCACAGAACTATCACAAAGGTTTAAGTACAGAGAACGCATAATAAAATTACAAGATTACGAGGCAGGCCAACAACCAAAAAGACGCAAATCTCACGCATATCGCCCAGCCAAGTGTGCACATAACGCGTTCTTAAAGGACACCTCAGACTCGCACTCCCGAATGACAGCTGGAAGGTCATTCCAGAATTGCGAGCCCCGCACGGAGAAAGAGGCCGCAAAGAAAGAGGTGCGGTGGTTGGGCACACGGAGCAGGGTACCCCTTTGACGAGACGGGTATCCAGCAGAGCCTTCGAACCTAGGCGTGAGCAGATCCCGCAGGGGACCCGGAGAGTCGGAGATGACAGCACGGTAGAGGCAAACACCGAGGAAGAGTAGCCTTCTCTCGCGAACCTTCAACCAGCCGAGGCGGCGGAAGAAGGGTGTAATTTGTACATCGCGCGGTGCATCGAAGATGAAACGCACGCAGGCGTTTAGCGCACGCTGGACTCTGATCTCGTCAGTAGCGGTAATCCCTAAGAAGGCGAGGCAACAATAGTCCAGGTGTGGCAGAATGAGGGAGGATACAAGCTTAAGTCTTAAGCTTCGCGGTAAAGCAGTACGTTGGCGCCGGAGACTCGCAAGCACACCATAGATCCTTTTACAGATGTGTCCAGCGTGGTCGCCCCAGTCGAGAGCAGGCGAGATGTGCAGGCCCAGCGAGACAACCTTAGAGGCGTACGGGATGGGCGTACCGCCCATCTGGACCAGGGGAACACCAGAAACAAACTGCAGGCCCAGGGCACGAGCAGAGCCGAGCATCATGCACTGCGTTTTCGAGACGTTAAGAGAGAGGGAGTTCATTGAGGACCAGCCAGAGACGCTGGCGAGGTCGGAATTGAGCCGCGTTATCGCCTCCTCTAACTCATAGTAAGGCGCAGAGATGTACATCTGCACGTCGTCCGCGTATTTGACTACCTTGGAGAACTTAATGACAGAGTTTAGGTCATGGATATACAGAGAGAAAAGGAACGGTCCAAGGACGGAACCTTGCGGCACGCCCGAGTGCACCGGGGACCAACGGGAGAGAGACCGTCCGATTCTGACTGCCTGTGCCCTGTTAGAGAGGTAGGACCAGATCCACTGTAAGACCGGAAGAGAGAAGTTGAGAGAAAAGAGTTTGGTAAGAAGGAGAGAGTGGTCAACAGTATCAAAGGCCTTGGAGAAGTCCAGACACACCAGGATTGTGACCATCCGCTGATCAGCAGCGCGACGGACGTCGTCCAGGAGTGTCAAGAGAGCGGTTTGGGTAGAATGGTTTTTCACAAAACCATGTTGCGAGGGGTCCAACTTTCCAGAGCTACTGAGAAAGCCCTGGATGTCATTGAGGACAACCCTCTCAAGGACTTTGGACAGTTCAGGAAGAAGGGAGATAGGGCGAAAATCGGCAGGAGCAGACGCGTTCGGTTTTTTGGGTATCGGTGTGATTATGGCTTTACGCCAGGCGTCGGGGAAAACAGAGAAGGTGAGCGAAGAATTGAAGATCTGCATTACAGCAGGAAAAATAGCAGGGAGAGAGAGTAAGAGAAATCTCGCACTCAGATCGTCCGAGGGCGAGATAGACGAGTTCGCAAGGCGCACGGCGCGAGCAAGACTCTCCTCCGTAACAGGAGAGAAGTAGAACCGCGAGTCGTCGGAGGTATGGTTAGACAAGGACAGGCATGCGGGGACGGCCGGTGGGGAAGAAGCATGAGCAGAAAGGAAGAATGAGTTAAGGCTGTCCGGTGACAGGTGAGAAGGAGGAGAGGAATGAGAAGACGGAACGACACCGAATGACTTCAGCTCGCGCCAGAGAACATTCGGGTGTCGGTGAATAGAGAAACGGTCGAACAGAAAGGTAGTTCTGGCTCGCGCCAGAAGAGCCTGGACACGGTTACGAGAGGCCTTGTAAAGGGCCCAAGTAGTCGAGTTACCAGACCTGAGGAAGGAGCGCCTGAGCGAGTCCCGAGAACGCATCTCGGTTCTAATCTCAGGGGTGATCCAGGGAGCAGGAGGCCGTCGGATACGCAGAGGCCGAAGCGGGGCGTGCTCATCGAGAACTCCGAGCATTCCCGAATTGAAGTTGTCTACCAACCGATCCACGCTGCTCTCACAAGTGTTCGAAGCAAGTCGAACGCAGCTCAGCTGCGATATGTCATCAAGTAGCGCGTCACGATTGACGGAACCATATCTACGACGAAGATCATTGGTTGGAGTAACCCGAGAAGTTAGGACGTACTCTAGCGAAATAAAGTCGTGGTTGGAGCAGTGAGGCTCTTTACTTTGGGAGAAAGAGGCTACCCTGCTAGAGTCGTCCACAAGCCCAAGGTCAAGTCGAGTGGAGGAGAAAGAAGTATGAAAAGTAGGTGAATATGGGATAGAGTAGAGACTGAGACGAGAGAAAAGACCTCCAAGGTAGTTCGCGTCAGGGGACTGGGAGCCCATGTCCGCGTTCCAATCGCCAAGAACAACCTTGTTCGGGAAGTCCGAGACGATGTCAGCAAACACGGGCTCAAAGTCCGAGAAAGGAACATGCGGGGGGCGGTAAACGACCCCCACTAGGAGCGAGCCGATAGAGGGAATAACCACCTCCAGGAATAAATATTCGGGTCCGCGAGATTGAGTGCGAGGCGAGGACGCGATAACAGAGGCCGTGAGAGTATCGCGAATAAAGATGCAGACGCCTCCACCCATTCTGCCATCCCTGTCACACCGAAATATTGAGTAGCCAGGCAGAGCGCAAGAAGAGTCAGGGGTGGAGGGGGTAAGCCAAGACTCGGATACCGCGATGACATCAAGAGTTGAACGCAGAAAATACGTCTCGAAGGTGTCGAAGTGAGAAAGCAGAGACTGCGCATTGACATGCCCAAGACGCAGGGAGCAGTGAGCGAAAAGAGGGGCGGGGGGCGGCGAGCGGGAGCCTAGCCTTCATGCCAGCTTGGTTAGTATATCGCGCGGCGAGTCGATCCTAACCGGGGAGTCGGTGGCAGTCTTCTTAATGAAGATGCTGCCATCCCGGTGCCATATTCGCGAATAACCTCGCTCGCGAGCGAGGGTGCGGCATCGTTTCAATAAGGACGCGATTTCCCGAGGAAGAAATTCATTTATGTGCACAAGCCGGGACGAGAAAGCAGCGTCAATAGTGGACGCAGGTAGATCGCGCTTAACACGCTTAGCCGCAATTATAGAGTCGCGCAGCGCAGTAGATGAAAGCTTCGCGTGGATCGTGCGTGGCCGATCCGTGGAGGGGGTCCCGCGCAGGCGCGAGACCGAGAGAACGTCCGTGGCGTTGACAGAGATCCCCAGCGCATGCGCCACCCGAGGGACGAGGAGCTGTAGATCCTCGCCAGAGGTCTCGGGGAGACCCGAGATAGTGAGCTCGGCCGATCTCTGCACGAGCTCCATGCGAGCAAACCTTGACTTCAGGGCATCCAGCTGCGACGCTAGGGTAGACTGATCTTCCACGGCTTTTCGCACTTCCACTCCCGAGGAACTAACAGAGGCGGTGAGGCTGGAAAGCTGAGAGGAGCTAGAGCTCGCTAAAGCCTCAAGAGTGCTGGTCCGACTTTCTAGGTTAGACAGCTTGTCTGCGTGTTGAGCAGCGGTGGTGGTCAGCATCTCCAAGCACTGGTTGATCTTGTCTACCTGGGAGCGCTGGTCCGACATGAAGCTCGAAAGTGTGGCAGTCAAACCCTCGACAGCAGCAGTGAGGGCACCGATCTTTTGATCCGTTGGTGATCCTGTAGGTGACGGCGGCGAGGGCAGCGGCGTTTGTACTGGCGAAGGGACGGCAGGCATAGAGCCAGTCCGTGATGCCACATTGGCGATGACAGTCGGCCTGGAGGTGGACGGGAGACCCTTGCAAGATTCCGCATGAGACTTAAGGCACCCCGGGTGCATAGTGGAGTGACAGCTCGAGCAGCGCTCCGACCCCTTGCGTATGTCCTTGTGGCACTTAGAGCAAGTGACGTCACGCTCCACGGCAGGCATAATGAGGTGAAGGTGGCAGGCCTGGCGAGGGTGGTATCCGTGGGAAAGAGGTCCGGTGTGAGGGCGCAGAGCAGCCGAAGAAATTTAAAATCGACAGAGTAACCGTAATTAACCACAAGGGTTAGGAAATCTGTCAATTGTGGCAACAGAAATATTGGCGAAATTCTCGTCGGCAAATAAAGAGCCAAGTATGATTAATAGGCCAAAATAAAGGCAGGCCGATCGAGAATTTGGCACGCACCTGAAACAGGCCCCACAGGGCAGAATAGCGGCAGAAAGAGGTCCAAAAGGAAGAGCACAAAAGTAGCGTGGAGTCTACTCACGAGAGAGAGAGAGAGAGTTGGAAATGGTTCCCAGGAGAAGGGAGAAGTGGCAGACCTTGAGCTGCCACGGAGCCCTGGACGTCTTCATCCTGCCTGGAGCTGCGCTCCGAGAGAGAAGGATACCTCGGCGGGCGCTCTCTCCTCGGACGCCGTTTCACGAAATCCTTTAAATTCGTACGTACCGCGAACTCCCCGTCGTCAAAGGACGCCGACTTTGATCAGCGGGATAGCTCGGCCGGCTGGTGCCCCTGCCGGCGGCGGCGCGTCCACCAGGAATCGAATTCCTCCCGTGTACCTTACGCTCCTCCTTCTACTCTAATCGCGCGAGCGTCGCCACTCCACCGCTCCACCACTCGACACATCCACCACTCCACCGCTCTACGATAGAGAGGAATAGACCAGCTGCCTTTCCCCTCAACTACGCACTTCCAACACATTCTTTCCCAAAGATTTCGCGCGAGTGCCCGCAACCCCTCGCCTTGGAGATTCCACCCCGTCCCGTTGCCAGTGGGGCCCGCGGGGCCAGTGGGGCCAGTGGGGTATCGCACGGGCGCGCGCGTCCCACTGGCAAGAAAGCTGATTATAAGGGAGATGAAGTCGTTATACTGTTAATGCCCGCGCGTCCCACTTAATCCCATATTTGTCGAGGGCCAACCGCACCGCGAGAGATCGAATCACAGCCCAATTACCGCTCTCTCCCTCTCGCGTCTTATTAGTTTCCTCGTATTTATCGAACGCGGGATATCGCGATCCTTCGGCCGATCGCTCGTTACCATAAGGGACGGGATAATTGGAGCCACCGGATCACGCGGTGGATATTGCTCCGGAGACAAATCGCTGTCGCGCCCACCAGCACCCCAATCGGCTCTCTCCCCTCTGCTTCCTGGGCCACGTTGAGGACAAAGTTTGCAAACGCGTTGGTAAAGCAACGTCCCCTCTGGGTTCTGTCATCGCGTGGTCGAGAGGCGTGCGAGTGTCACTCCGGGGGAGACGTATGTATTCGTGGCGAGGGACAACACGCGTGTCTAGGACAACAGACATTGTGTATGTACGCGCACTCTCGCTCTGCCATTGTTGTACTGTCTGGCGATCGAGAGCATCCTGGGAGCCTACGCTGACAACACAATGCTTTCGGACGCCGTCGGTCAACGGCGATCCAGACACTCCATCTCGTACTCCACACCTATATCGATTCTCAAGCTTCCAAAATTCAGCTTTCAAACCCGAAAGTGGTAAAAGCGAACTTTTCATATTAACTTGTCCAAACATTCTTTTATCTTCGTTGCAATTTTATTTGAATTTGATTATAAGAGAAGCAAGTGGAAAAGAAGTTGTTGATAGAATAGACTTTTGATTCTCTCTCTCCCTTTTCGGTAGCGGATCAAGTCGGTCGCTTTTGTGCGGACGATATATGTCAGGCCTGTCGAGTATAAGGGTGAGATTTAATGCAGCTTTCTCTCCCTGGCCTCGCCTTTCTCCTTTTCGTTGGTTCGCACGTCTGTCGGCTTGCTCTAGTACACCCCATCCCCCTCTCTCTCTCTCGCTTTTAGGGCAACCGTTAAATTGGCTCTCCGGGCAACGCATCTGTCGCTAATACCCGAGGCGGTCCCGCTCCGGGCACCACCGAACACATCGCCCCACCGACAAATCTTGATTCCATGAGAAATTCCCCGTGACACTTTAGAGGAATACTGGGGTCGGGCGGCTTAGGCTCGCCAGAAATTATGCTAAACGCTTTGATATTTCATATTTCACTTAAACCCACCCGGAGCGGCGATTAGCCCGCGAGTAACGGACGCGTCGGATACTCTCTACTCTCGAGATTGCTCGATTACTGTTGCGCGGAGCGCGCGGATTTTTGATTCCCTCGCAATGGCCAGTCGTCTTTTCACTCCTGGCGGCGTATCTTCTCAATATCCGCGGTTATTACTCAAATTACCCTCTCGAGTGGCTGCGAGGCGCCGCGCGATCCACGGGACGCGTAAACGCTTTTCAATGAACTCTCTATTAATGCGCCGCGCCGCGGAGGCGAGCGTAGCATTACGCCGATCGCGATCAATTGCCTATTAAATCATATATATTAATAGCATATTAAATTGAATATCTTATCGCTTGGAGATATCGTGTAGCCGAGAGCGCGGGGGAAAAAGTGCGGCGACGAATGCGGAGAAAGCGGTCTCCCAATGAGAGCGAGACAAGGTGCATTTAATTACCTGGTACTCGCGGGCACGCTCCGTGTTTGGATCCGGTGATCCGTGACATTGCCGTTTCTGCCCGCTCGACGCGCGCACTCCCGCGGAAGGAGCCGCCGCTGGCAGCGCTCGCGTGCTCCGCCATAAAGCACAGTTCACGTGGGGTGAGACTTGTCCACATGCACGCGGCATGCGAGTGCTGCGACTTCGGCATCGAGATCGAGAAACAAACACTCTGTTCACCCGGACCCGGTTCTATTTAATTGGGTGTCACAATATCTCCGCCAAATATCTCAATTCCCCGGGAGCCCGATGTTTCGCGCACTTTCCGAACTAAGAGTCGCGCAACCAGCTCTTCTCTGCTCGACTGATTGAAAGTTTCTTTCCGAAAATCCGAGTAATCGCACTGGGTTCCCTCGCTCTTTTCATTATCTCCATCTGACTCGTGACCTCTATTGGCTCCTGCATTTATTAAGTCTGTACCCGAGGCAGTGAATCTCTTCCACGGGAATCATCGAGTGATTCGCGATCATTGCACGTTACACTCGCCAAGTACAGTATTGATTCCCGGTTCTCCAGGGTTATGATCTTCCTCGAATTGAAAATCGTTGCGATACTTGACTACATCTCCCCCGAATCACCGATGATCGAGCCGATCTCCTCAGCTTCATTATCTCCCGCTACTAATTACAATCTCCTCCCTTAATCGTCATTGACGTGCGCGTTGCGTAATGAGCGTTGGGCGCAGACACCCGGGAGATATTTCACCGTTTTAATGGACCCCCTGCGTCCCGCTATCGCCGCGAGATAATCGGACACGGGGAAACTATCGAGTGTGTATATCCCGTGATTAGAGGGGTCCACTTCCTCGTGGGGCTTTTTCCCCCGGGCTTTACCGTTCGCCGCTCGAACCGCGCCGATAATCCACCGCTCGCGCGCGCGCGCCCGCAAAAAGGGAATTTCTCTCCGCGAGGTTTTCAAGCGATCGCCGAGGCCAAGAGCTCCCTCGTCATTTACCGCGGAGATAAGTGCTGTCGAGCGGTAATCGTCGAGTATTAGTAGCACCGTAATTCTCACGCTCCTAGATCTTCCGCGAGAGTCGAGGGGAAAAACTCTTTTTCCGATGGGCGATGGGCGATGGGCGATTGGTCGAGGGAGGAGATGGTTGATGTTTGAATGTTGGGGTTTGGAGGGGGGCGGAGGTAAAGGGTGCCGCGTTCCAGTTCTCCCTTTGGTTCTGGAGGGCCTAGTGCGCTGGCGGCTCTTTCCACGTAGCCGGTGACGGAGGGTCCGAGGTCGTCTGCGATGCCTCGCGACCCAAGATCGAATGTGCGATCGAGTGTGTAAGTGCGAGAGCAGGCCACCAGCAGAGCTCGGACCACCTCGACCGTCGACCGGTGCGCAGCCCTCTGCCGCCTTCCTCTCCTTTCTTACCCGGCCTCCTCCTTTTCTTCCTCTTTTCTCTCTCCTCTCTTTCCCTCATCCTCCTCATCCTCCTCATGCTCCTCATGCTCCTCCTCGGCGGGTTCGCGGCCCTTCTTCCCTCCCTCCTCTTTCGGGCGAGCCGGCGCGCAACTCTCTCGGCGAGGCCACCGTCAAAAAGAGAAGCTGAGAACCCCGACCGCCGCCACCGCTGCGGAAAGAATGCGTGGGTCGGACATAATGATTCAGACTTTGTCGGCCCGCACGCCGTCCAATGATACCCGCAGAAACTAGACTAAATCCTCATCCACTCACCGAGAGAGAGTACCCAACCCAACCAGTTACGCGCAGATGATACATAGAGCCGGACTCTCCGTCAATGTCAATAGAGAGGCTAATAGATCGATCGGTAGACTCCATTCAACTCTACAGGGTCATTCACTTTGCTTTTAATTAGTTACATATCGGCCGTCAGTCTATAATTTGATGGCTACATAGTAAAAAATGTAAACAAAAATTTAAGTCTCTGATTAGAATGTTTGGTTTGAAAGATTTTTCATTGATCTATAAAACTATGGAATCATGGCCGGTAATACCGATAAGTACCTGACTAAAAGGAAAGTGAACCAGCCTGTACTCGAGGTCCATTGTTCCAGCTGACGTTTACCGGTGGCCGAGAGTATCAGAGGCGCGTGGGCGTTGATCGGCAGCGGAGCTCCCGATCCGAGGTCCGTCGAGCGGTAGAATCTCGGAGCAGTCGACAGGAGCTAGCTATAAATTCCCGAGTGGCCTATCGTCATTCCCGGCGACGGTCTCTCGCCGCGAGAGTGTGTAACTCTGTATAATCAAGGGAGATGATGGTGGCTCTCCGTAAGCGACGGGCGACGGTGGTTGGAGGAAAGTGAGATAAGCGCTTACGAAAGCCCAGTCGAGTTAATATCGCGAGGGCTTTCCGTCTATTCCTCCGGCGGTGGAAGGGAGGTTAATCGAACCACCGGACCACCATGGCCAATTGAAGGGCAAAAGGAGCAGCCGGGAATGAAAGTCGCAGTGAGGAACACGAGTTTACGAGCGGCCGCGCGCGTCCCGGGGACCCGGTTTCGTCAGACACACACGCGCATGGTACGCGCACGAACAGAACCTCGAGGCGGGTAGGGTGTACCCTACTTGGCAGGGTGAGCACTCGCATTAGCCTAATCGTTCGAGGCCAGGCTGCCAAATAAATTGGCTGATTTGCATGTGAATTAGGAATCCCCTCCCGGTCCCCGGGCTAGATCGATCGATAGGATATCGATAACGGAATTTCTCGGAGCCTGGCAAATTCCTGTTTCGGGCGACGTTCGCCGGCGTAGCCGAACCCGCCGCGCTAGTGGGAGTATGATCGAGCAGTCACCAATTTATGGGAACCGTTAGGATCACTCCCTAAATTAGGCGGCACTTATCCCGCCGTGGGATCTCCATACATTACACGCATCCGCGTCGCCCCGCCAATAAGAATATCTTTATTAAGCGGAGCGAACACGCAGCCGGCACATATCGCCACCAGTCCTCCAGTCGCGAGTCGGAGAGAGAAGCTGTCGAGTGAGTTTCCGTTTTGGGGAAACGCGCCTCCTTCGGCAATGAGGAGGTCATTCCGAGGGGAGCGAGGCGCAAAAAGGGGGGAGTCGGTGGAATGTCGGGGCCCGTTCGTCTCGGTGAGTAGAGATTGCTAACGTAACCCTGCCGACTAATGATATTGCGTATTTAAAGGACTTAATTAGAGGGGAAGGGGGGATAGTGGGGGGTTGGTGAGAGGTTCTCGGGGTTGTAGATTATCGCGAGTGGCCCCGGCGCACCACCGTGCGATCGAGGCGAAGGGCAATTAACATAATATTGCCCATAACGCTGCGTCCCTAATGGGATATTTATTGCGAGCTGCCCTCCGGATCGAGCACTGGCCCGCATCGAGATCGCACGAATCCATCTCCCCCCCCCCCCCCTCTCTCTCTCTCTCTCTCTCTCTCTCTTTGGACCACCGAGAGCTCGCCGGGATCATTGGCGATTTTTCGCCGGCATCTCACACCTTGCGAATCGCCGCCACCCAGACTCGACCAATCCCGCACTTCCACTCGGGCCCTTTACAGCCCAACATATGCACGCTCTTTAAACTTGGCCGTTACTAGCAAGACTTCATCGATTCCAATCGATTTCTATGCGAATAGTCGATCCAAGGGAAGGTTCATCTTTCAGGGGGCGAATCAACTCGTGGATGTGGTGCGCGCGCGCCGATAATTCCGAGTGTTTATGGGAGCCGCAGTGTTTGCGGGAGAAGATGCCCTCGGAGGGCCGGCACTTTACTGCCGTTTTATGGGGCCCCATTACCCGCCTCGGATTCCCGAAACTAGAAACGCGTCGAGAGCCAGGGAGAGAGAGAGAGAGAGAGAGTCCTCGTTAGAGAAGATACAGCTGGGAGGGATGCTGCACTGGCTTGCCACCACTCTCTCTCGAGTGTGCCAGGTCGGCCAGGTCTTTATTTCGGGGAAAGAGGCGCCCGCTGGGTGGCGGAGAAACTCGAGAAAGAGAGGAGGCATTGATAACGCTAATTAGCCTCGAGGACGACGCGCTGCTATTCTCGCCCTGATCTGCTTCTTTTTAGCTGGATTTAAGTGGACCTCGAGGACCACATCCTCTCTTCTCCGGACCCACCGGGATCCTTTTACTCCGCGCAATCTCATCCTCACCGCAACACGAGGCCCCGCTGCACTTTATCAGACCAGGATTATCTCTACAAATTTCCCTCCTTCAGCCGCTTTCTCCGCCGTTTAACTGGAACTCAGAGAGGTTTCCGAGTACGCGGCCATAATGCACCGACGAATTTACTCCCTGCCTCACGCATACCTCGCAAACGTGTGAGTGCGGGAGGGGGGGATTCGGGGGGGGATTGGGGGGGCGTGGGAGTCGCGCGCGCTCCGATGCAATTCAGGGAATTAAACACTAGTGTTTATAAGGCGGCAGCTGTTGACGATATTTTAACCGACTTTCGTCGTGTTGCCACATGCTTGCCGAGCTACTGGAACCAGTTAAAAAAGGGGTTGCCGCGAGCGCGAGCGTAAACAGAGAAACTCTTGTAGCCGAGCGCGCGGTGGGTTTGTATTTTTAAATCCTGCCACAGCCAGCCAAATCAAAAGGAGCAAGTGCATTCGTCCTTGGATAAACAATCGATCACTCAGTCGAGACAGTGGCGAGCTCCGACTCTCAACAGTTCAACACACACACACACCTAAACCAGCCTGGAAGCTATTACCGGCACTCAACGCCCGATCCCAGCCGAGAATGAAAAATGAGCATGCTCAGGGAGAGAGGATGCTTGCTAGTGAGATGAGGAAAATTTAATGAAACGCGCGTCCCAGGATGGAAATAAGCCGTAACGCTGGCGGGTTCTTAACGGCGTTCGATAAATCGTGGCGAGGGCACCTTTCCCGCTTCGATTATCGGTTACCGAGGGCCCAAGGTGGGAAGGTGGGAAGGTGGGAAGGTGGGCTGTTTGCTCCAGTGAAAGAGGGAGCGAGGGGGTGGAGTGAGAGAAAGGGAGATCCCGAAGCCGCAGGGCCCCCAAACGAAGAAACGAATTACCTACGAATCGACTTAAGACCCGCAGAGCTGAGGGATCGGAGAGAGCGGTTCCTTTTATCCTCGTCCACCTCGCGAGGGAAAACGAGTATGGTCCTCTCGCCTCTCGCCTCTCGCCTCCAGCCAATATCCCTCTCCCTTTCACGCCCATTACCAGACACCCTCCCCTCCTCCTCTCTTCTGGGGGCTCCAACATCTACATTAGAAGTCGCGGCTCGGAGCATTGCTCTCCTAATTTGCCTACCGAGCGGCACGATTTCGCTCGGGGTGGCGTGCGAGGGGGGGGGATCCGCCAGGTATGCCGGACACGCTGCACCGAGTGTAATTTATTTGGGCGGAAGGAAGCTTAGTTTGTAGCGAGAGGATTTTGCGGGGCTGGTCCGCGGTCCCAATTCCCCGAGCCGCAGGCCCGGACCCCCCGCTCTCGTTAAGAGCCGAACGTCTTCATTGGCGACTCAATGGAAGGAGAGTGCGACCTCCAGGATCGAGAGCTCGTGAAATCTCTCTCGGGCTTTCGCGCTGGTCTCCGGTATTATTTGCATGCGTAATCTTCCCCACCTCGAGTACCTCCGTCCGGTCTGTGTCTTTTTCAGCCGCGGGCCATTGCCGTCACTGGCTTTTATCCCTCGAGTTTCGCGTGTCTGTCGTGAGAATACATTCCTCTGGCTTCAGCCCTCTCTCTCTCCCTCTCTCTCTTCCTGCGAGAATGGAAGGGAGGAAGACTCGTGGCATGTAAACGACTCTCGATCCTCGCGCTCTTCGATATTCCGATGGTATCGCACGGGCTTTTCCTGGATATTGCGCAAGTCCCGTTTACCGCGCACGATTTTTCCTCAGAGCTCTCCAGTGGACTATGTGGTTTAGGGCTATTAACAGCGTCGAAGCCCACCTGACACTAGTCCCAGCGGGTCCGCGCGATTCCTACGGGAATCTCTGTCGCTCTGTTATGGGAGCGAACACGCACCGGCTCTCTGTACTTTGCCGGGAATTATATAGTCATTAGTCCCTGAGAGGATGGGACGGTTGCACCTTGCCGCGTTTGTCTCATTCCTTATGACTACCCGGCTCTACCTCCACACTGTGATTTCAGGCTGACGCTTCGGGCTACTATGCCCAGATAAACGTCCAGGGAAATTGGTAATTACTCGGATATCGTGAAACGCGTGGTCGCCTGCCCTCACCTGCTGATTCCCCGCTAGGGCGTTTCCATTCGTGTCCTACTTTACTCACTCTTCCGTGTTAATGCTTCAACATTCGCCCAGTGGTTACACACTTTCACATAAACATTTTTAATAGAACTCGACGGGGTGCCATTAGAACTGTCGAAAAATGCACGTTTGTCCATTTTTGTAGAAGGTTATTAAGCTGTCAAGAGTTAAGAACTGGAACGTTAATAAGCCGTATAGAGAGGGCACGCGTAACAAATCAAGATTAAATAAGCATTAATTCCCATGCGATTAATGACTCGCACTAATACACGTAATCTAAAAATAATCAACAAGCCTCCTCGTTACAAAGCGTTGGATACTCGCATTGCGCACTACACGATCCGCACCTCGACAATCCGTCTTGATGAAACCGACTGATATATGAAGACATCAATACCAGTCAGCTACTCCGCGATGATCCACATTCGAGCTAATAAACCACGAGGAACCCAGCACAAACTACCCAGTTGATCCTGCGCTCTACCAATAACAAATCGATCTCGCGCAATCATGCCTTTCAAACTCTCTCGATCCCATCAATCGTTTTGAGGGCAGAGAAGAAAGAGAATCTCACGGGATCCTCCTCGCGAGGATGCTACATAGAGCGCCACTCCTGTCGGCGTGGACGGGAGTCGAGTGCGCATCGACGGCTATCATTAAGCAAGCTCATTAATACGCTTTATTATAGTGGGCCGGCGCGCGGCGACTGTTTACGGCCGCCTATAAAGGAGAGTTAGAGCGCCATGTGGCCGCGTGCTGCTCCCGCTATCACGAGCGTGTAATCGCTCGTTCCTCCTCTCTTTTATCCCTCAACTTGACATTGGCTGAACTCTCTCCTTGCCCGCGGCCGAGGCACTCGACTGCCGCGAGTCCTAGGCGTGACACTCGTGAGGTTTCCGCGCGGAGTCACCTTCTGCCGGCAATTGCGCTAACAAGTTCCGCGGTGGCGAACGCGGAAAGGATCCAACTGTAATGAGGGGAAAATTAGCGAGAGTCCGCGCGGTGGAAGGGGCCACAGGGCACTCGTACTTTCGTGTTAGCGATTAGCAGGCACACTCGCTCGCTGGCTCGCTGGCTCGCGCTCTAAGTACAGCGCGCACGGCCGATGCGAGCGACTTCCTTATGGTCGCCGGGGCTTAGGGTGCAATTGCTCGCCGGTGCACTTAACAGCAGCGACGCCGGTACACGGGGAGGCACATCTGCCTCTCGCCGGATCCGAGCACGCTCGCCGGAGTTGAGACGAGAGTCTTGCTCTCGCATTACGGCCGCCACGGCCGCCACGGCCGCGCCGCATAATATCGAGCACTTTGCCGTCCTCCCTTTTTCCGCTTCACGCTAGAAAGCGTGTGAGCTACTCTCCTCCGGGCGATGCAGCGAGCGCGCGCGGCAAATGCCGCACGGAGAGCTCGAGAGGGAGAGCGAGCGGTGCTTATGCGTCGTGTGTGCGATATTTATACGTTGCCGCGGCCGTAAAGAGATTCCGGCCCGGCCGGCCGCGTAGGGGATTGCGATTGCGATCCTATCGGGCGTCTTCCGTCGATACCTACGTCGAAGAACCTTCGTCAGATTGATTTATCTCTAGAGAGTGAGAGAGATTGCAATCGGGAAGCGAGAAATGAAATTGCTCGCGATCTACGCCTCGGGCGTACTTGTATCTTTTCCGGCGGTGGATTAGCTCGTGCATGGCTTTTCACAACTGTCCGCGCGTGGGATACGCTCTTTCTGCCGACCGAGTCTCTAAAGTCTCTAATTGAACCGGATTCAATATCTCCGCGGCCGGTGCACCTACGCTGACGGCTAGTTTGATTTCTAGCTCGCGCATAGTCGTCGTCATAAAGATCGACGTGGCACACGTTCGACCTACGCGAGAGTCGAACTACAGCCTGACGATCGTGTCGACGAGTTCATTGGATGCGATCGCGATGTAGCCAATGTGCGAGTGGTGTAGAAGAGATGCGTCGACGTGGCAGTGCGCGAGGCACGAACTCGCTAATATCCGAGTTTACATCTTCATATGATGGCCGATAGAGCCAATAATTCCGTATTACATCGATACTAATCAGATGCCCGGGGCCAATTAACATCTGACCTTGCTCGGCTCGAGGCCATGCAAGGTGCAGACTCCGCTCAAAGCGCGCACCGGAGTCTACCTTACTCAATCGTTCTACTAGCAAGTACCAGAGTACCCTGTGCAATTTGCCGACAAGTGCCGACCAACCAGACGCCTTTCCGACAAGTTTGCAACAAGCGCGCGATCCTCAGGGAAACTATTCAGGATCCTCTAGCCTAGTACCCTCGGAAACAATAACCTCGCCACTCGGAAGAGTAGAGGCTACTCACCACTATCAATTTTCCACATTTTAACCGAGTGCCTATTGTATACCTAACAAAAACAAGAATTACAAGTACCTGCCGATATCCGAGAAATACTAAACAAGGAAACAGTAGCGAATGTAATAGAATTCAGTAACACCGTCAATTTACGATAAAGAATATAATATATTCTAATATATAATAATATATTGTATGTATTATAATACAATGTAATATCACAACCCATTCAAGTTTGAGTTGAGCCATTAAAAATGTGGTCACTAAGAACCCACTTGTTAATGCGACCTAAAATATACTTGAAAAAGAAAAAAAAAGCAGAGTCAAAGGCGATAGCTCAGTTTGTTGCGGAGACAGCGACACAATGGGACTCGAGCACTCGCTTCGCGCCTCCCTGGGAAATCATCGAGGCGTATCGAATCCAGCAGGCTTTTCGCCGTAGAAATGATTATCCCGGCGGGGCCCAGTGCACGGTTTACAGCGCATCGCCGCCCGCCAACAATGGATTTCCATTTCACGGATTTCTGCATTTGGCGATGGCATTCGGCCGGCGATAGGATCGTCCTCTCCCCAGTCCCCGGGCAAGTGAGGATAGTAGTCGCACGCTACTTAGAGCGGCGCAGCTATGCAAGCATGATGAATATCAATGAGCGGGGCCTCTCGGCTTTACAGCCGGGCTCGAGGAGACTGGGAGGTGCCGGCGTTTACGATCGACATGTGATCTAATCTCCTCGGTCTTTTATTGCTAGTTAATTATTACGATCACCGTCCTGCCGTTCGCGCACCGAGAGAAAGGTGCCAGCTGACAAGCCGTCCCATCGCCCGAGTCAATTCCTCGGTTTTTCCTACCCCGGAAGAGCGTCGCGTCGCGCCGTCCCGCTCTCTCCCAACGCAAGAGGGAACAAGGGGGGTTCTCATCGGCGGCTCGCGCCGTAAATGAAACCGCGCCTATAACGCACAGCCTACCTACTAATACCACAGCGGGGTTCACCGCGGCGGCTTGCGGTAATAAAGTCGGCGCGCCCTATCAATAGCGAAGAAGCGGCCGCGCCAATTACAGCGAGGGCTGTGCCTCGGCCGATTTCGTGCCCTCTGCATTCCCGGCGAATTAACAATTGTAATTAATCCAGAGAATTATGACTTCGGCCGCGGCTAGAGAGGGGGGGGGGATCTGATTCAAAGGGGGTGGAGAGTCCTCCCCTTTCCTCTTACCATCAGCCGAGACACCCGCGTCCGGCTGGCGAGGTAGCCGCAGCCAATTTGCGTACTTCTATAAATGCAGGTACCGGTACCGTGTAGTGGCGCTCGAGTACCCAGTAAATGTTCCTAGGCGTCCACTACCCGCTGTATATTCCGTACTATACATAATGCATGAGCGGGTACGTGCCGTGGCTCTTCCTCGAGCCGCCACCGCGCGCTGGACCACTCTTCTATATGTATATGTATATGTATATGTGTATAGGTATATCCCTTCGCCCAGCCCAGAGTCGCCGCCGACGCTGCCGCCGCTGCCGCCGCTGCCGCCGCCGCCGTGTGAACACTGGATTCGCTAATTAAGGACCAGACGGAATTATCCTGCGATTAAAGCCCGCGGGGCAGCGCGCTGCGTGCTTGTACACATACATATATCGCTCTGACCTCCTATCTGCCGTTTATCTGCACGAATACCCACTGAACTCCTTCCACCCCGGGACCGAACAGCCTTGACAGTCTCGCGTAGACGCGGAGCCAAAGCGTGCTAGCAATGAAATCGCGAAATATCTGCCCCGAGTATGGAATTCGAGATATAATTAGGGATAAGCGTCGGAGGTAAGTTGACGCGCGTGGAACTCGGGGGATTTACGACCTCCGGGACCACCCCGTCGTGAATCACTCGGCCGGCTAGAGTTTTCGAGTGCTCCAGCAGTGATTAAATCATCCTACTCCTCTGCGGCTCTGCGCTTTCTAATAGAGAGCGATAACCGGCCCAGTGTACACGTCGCGGTGCGTCGTAAATTGGTGGATCGCGAGCACGCGGAGTCTCCAACGGCGATCTAACGAGGAAGGAAGCTGTCGATAAAGCTGTCGGGGGAACAATGTTCTGGGCCTCGCGGGATGACGATCCCGCGCTCGTTTATGCGAATAGTCGCGGCTCATATCGCGGCCCATATACATAATACATGAGGTCCGAGATGCCGGGCCTTCCGGTCACGGCTAATTAAGAAGCCGCTGAAATTACCTAACGAGCAGAGCGCCCCTTGTAATGACGACCATCGGCTGGACACGGCCGCGGCCGCGGTGATACTCCTCTGGCGGCGAGACCGCCAGACCGCCAGCCCGCCAGCGCCCCGGCATACCAGGTGTCACGAAGTCTCGGCCGTGCCAATGATTAAGTACTGATAATGACGCGACTAAGTACTCGCGTAATCTGCACGGCCGATTCACGGGGCTGCCGCGCGCACGAACCTCCCCGCCCGTCAGGCCCAAGATAAATTCCCCGGCAATGTTAATGACGCGCGGCTTACCTTCCCGCCTTGCAAATCTCACGTGTACGGACATTCTTACCGCCGATGATCCGCTGGTTATAGACCATTGGCGCGCGCTAAGGGAGGAAGGACGCATAAATATGTATGGCTCCGTGGGTGAGGCTTTCCTGCCATCGATCGATTCTAATCTTTAATTTCAATTCTACTGCTATTCTATCTAATAGAATTAATATAATATAATTCTACTGGAATTCTATATAATATAATTAATATAATATAATTCTACTAAAATTCCATATAACATAATTAACATAATATAATTCAACTGGAATTTTCCTTTCAATGACAAGAATGACAAGTACCTAACTAGACTCTAGAAAACTCAACACTCTACTATTCGAGTTACCAAGTATCCAAGGCATCTAGCTATCACCCTGAGTGCTCCAGGAGCGATTTGTCGCATCAACGCGCGGAGGAAGGCCGGGTACTTCGATATGTAAATGACCGCGGTCGCTTTCGCGTAGGCTCGTCCTGTGCTCGGACTCCGGCCCGGAGTCTCGTCCTCCTACGAGAGAGTCGGACAATGTCCTTTCTGGTGAGTGCGGCGGCAGCGGCGGCGGCGTTGGAGAGAGTGGCGAGGCTCGCGCGGGTCGCCGGGCCACGCTATCGCGTAAATCCGAGGCTTTCCAGGGAAGCGTCGCCGCTCCATGCATATGCATGTGCACCCACTGCGTGTACGCGAGCCACAGTAGACGTCGGATAGGAAATAACTGCCAATTAGCGCGGCTCCCATCGAGAAACTCTACTTCATTGCAACGGAGCCGCGCACGCCTCTGACTCAGCGAGCCTCGCCAATCAATTTCGGAGAGGAAACTCCCGCGCAGCTGGACAACAGAGCTGGAAAAGCCCCGAGAGAGAGAGAGAGAGAGAGAGAGGGGGAGTTGGTGGCGCATGGGAATAAGTGCACGCGTTCCTGGCAATGCGTGTTTCCTTCAAGTCGCGCGCCACCGCTCGTGCAGCTGCCGTTCGTGAAACGCGTGATTAAGGGTCATTTCCTCGGGGAGCGCGTTAATGAATCATCCCCCTCTCCCCGCTCGTCCCTTGCCCCCTTCATGGAGCCAGTGTCATCGTCGGTGAGATTAATATCGTGGCGGAGTCATTCCGCGCGCTTACTATGTATGTGATTATAAAGAAACTCGTCCTTTTTCGAATCCGCTCCGGTCAATGGCGAATTAGGCGCCGCTCCCGACGGATTACGTCCTCGAGCGAGGTAAGCGGCCTGATTTATGGACGGGACGCGTCTCTGTGGAGGTCTCTGTGGAGGTCTCTGTGTGTGGAGGTATGGGCTCCAGGGGAATCTAGTCCCATCCCGTCGGTTTTCGCGATTCAGTGAAAGTCGGACCTACACACGTGGCATCTTTGGCGTGTGCGTGTGGCCGGGGATCATGCAGAAATCCGGTTCTTACGGTAATCGAAATAAAGGATGCGACTCGCCGAGTAGACCGGCAATACGACAGCCAACGGTACAGTTGCATCGCTTTACTGCTTTCCGAGGATAAATTATTTATCGAGCCAATCCTCCTCCGTGCACCGAGATCGAGAGAGTTAGAGGCGGAGAGGCGGAGAGGCGGAGATAGGGAGATTGGAAATTCTCGGCGAATCTCCGGCTAAGGTAAATCTAATACCAGCCGCGGTGAATCGAATAAAGGAATATCTCTGTGAAACTTGAATATTTCTACATTTTCTATACTCGACGCTCAAAATGCCTATCTTCCCCCGCGGGTTTCGGGCCGGTTCTGTTATTCCAGGAGCAGCTACATATATCGCGTGCGCGCTTTCAGGAATAAAGTGGACGCGTGACGCGTGAGCGGAATATCGACGCAAAGGACCAACAGAGGTAAGCAGAGCATAGAAGAGTCCGGCGCGTGGCTTTGATAGGTCTAGAGCGGGACGCCAGCAGCATGGCTAACTAGAGGGAACCCACACTTGTTCCCCCGATCTCGCAGCCTCTGCTGAAGCTTTCCCCGCTCCCCCGCTCTCCCGTGGGAGGGTCCTTATCGGCGATCCGCTACGCGTGTTACCCGCGCCGAGACGCGATCGCTATCGCAGACAAACTCCCCAGCCCAGCCATCAGCCCACAGTGCCCACCCTCTCCACACGTCACGCCGATCATGCGGCGATCGCTCGCTGAGTAAATTATTCCAACCACCACGAGCACCACGAGCACCGCGATACCTAAGTGCAGAGGGTCCGCGGGCTGCAATCGCTCCAACGAGTTATAGGCGTGACGCCCTGAGCGGATCACTCGATCGGCGAAAATTGCAGCCCACCGAACCCACCAAACCCACCGATCACCATATTCCCTCTCGCCTTTTCTCTCCCGGCGAGGAAACTCGTGAGAGACCTGTGCGCCGATTGCCGGGCTAGCGCGCCCGGTTAATGTCTCTATTCCCCGGACGTCGGCGACAGGAGCGACGCGCCACGGGAGCGCGGGCCCTCCAATACTATCTATAAATTTCAGCGCGCGGCCACCTGCTCATTACAGGCTCGCGTGTCACGCGCGTCCTCGCATGCCGCGGTGCCGTTAGCGTCACGGAGATAATGGGAGGGAGAACCGACGCGACTCCAAACCACCCGGGTGCTTACTCTGCTCTGTGCGGACGGGGAAAATAGTTGACAGAGATTATCCGGCGAAATCTAGTCGGAGCTCTGGCGCCCGGTGAGTTATAATCGTATAACAGGAAAAATCCGTATCTTCTCAACGATTGAACCGATTCGCTTGATTCTTAACTTATTAGATTGAGAAAAATAATCGGAAAAATAGAAAATTCGTAAATAAATTCTCTGAGCTATAACTCTCGGAAAAATCAAGGTGAAAGTTTGGCAAATAAGGATAAGAGCTCGAGTCTGTTGCGCGCCGTAGAGGACTACTACTTCGCCCAGGACTCTACCCTCTACCGAGTCTCTTGATGAACCTCTCGCGCTATACATATGGGGGAGGGAGTGTCGTTGGAATTCGGATTCTATGGGGTTTCGGGCGTCGCTTGCGCGCAATTTCCATCGGCGTCCGCACGGCGCAATTTCATGGCGTGTTAAGGGCAATCGGTGCCCGGGGCCACGAATTTCACTGTGTATCGCGGGGAGAGTGAAGGGGGCCGAGGGGTCCGAGGTGGCTGAGGGGGCTCCGTTGTCGAAACGCTGGGCGCATGAGGAAGTATCGCGCGGTCCGTTGTCCCGGAGATGGGTGAAGCGGTCATTAACCGACGGCAATTTCCGCGGATCGAATGGGACCCTCGTACCCTACGTCCCCAATCCTGGACACTCGAGTATCCACGATGCACTTGATAATGAGGTTAATGCCTCAATTTTTCCAAATCCACGCCAAATTACCCGGTGAGGTTATCCCGAGCTAACCCAACCCACGCTCGCATACCCTCCGAGCCGATTACTCAACGCCCCGGAGGACAACCTGCGTGGACCACTTTCGCGGAATAACGATAGAGCCAATGTTAAACATGTGTTAATGCTCGCTATAGAGCAGTGAGTCTCGAGGCCGTAAAGCCTCGCGGTAATCGACCGATACGAGAAACGCTCGATAGTCCACTGTACTCCCGGTTGCACTTTCCATCACGCGGCTCCAAACTCGCCCCGCAAATACTGCCGCATAATACCGCAAGTACTTGACGCCTAGCCCTGCCAGCGATTGAAATATAACTGTCGACAGAGTGTGCAATTGATATTGACTCGAATCGACTAGGAGAATAGAGTGGATGAAGAAGGTGGCAGGCAAGGGGGAGGGTGAGTTGTTTCAGGGAGGTAGGGATCGGCGAGATCTCATTTACAGTACAAATTAGTTGTAGGCTGGTCCTCGGTGGTTAATGGTCGGCCGGCACGCAAAGAGGGTTAGCTTTAATGAAGACCGCGGTTTATCCGTGACGAAGCTCACGGTTCGCCCGCGCCCGGTTACTTGTTCTGGTATGCCGTGGCAGGAGAGTGCGATTCTCTCCTCTTCGCTTGCCTCCTCGCCCCTCCTGGCCAAGGAAGGGGAGAGAAGTGTGCTGAGGCGTTGGTACCGCGCGCCGAGAGCCGTTCGGTGAATGCGGGTTAAACGAAGATTTATGCCGCGGCGCGTAAATATAAACAACAATATGCAATCCCCGGCTCATTGTCCCGGGCGAACACAAGGGGCGCGCGGTGCCTCCGAGAGCTGACCAATGCGAACTAATAAGCGCTCCGTACACTAACACGCCAACCGGCTTCCTTCCTTCTTTCTTTCTCCTCCGTCTCCCCCGAGATCGCCGCGTCTCCTTCTTCTCCGGTGTTCTCCGGGGGGCGGCCGGTGCGGAGAGAGTTCGCGCACAGTTGCACGTGCAATTGTCGGCCGCTTCTTCGCTAGTCTCTTTCAGGCCAGAGCGCCCCAACCGCTCACTATCCGCGCGCGCGTTTTCCGAAGACTAATTGACTGGCCCCCAGCAAGAACTCGCTTTACTGATTTCAGACGCTCAAGGAGAGCGAGCCGCCGAGTACGTGCGAAGGGCGCACTTCTCTAATATGTCGGGCTCATGTGCAACTTCGACTGCTACTGAAGACTCCTTCACTTAGAGGGGCTGAGCTGCTGCTCGCTGTCTTTCGAGTCCAAGAAAATTTTGCGAGTCTAAGAGCAAGATAGATATGTGTATAAGCGGCGAAAATAGGAAAGCGACATTTCTCGAGGTCTTCGCTATTTATTGAAGAAAATTAATAACTCCGACTCTATCAAAAGTACGAAAAACTTGGGAAATATTCAAGATTGAGATTGAGCTTTTTGCGACAATATTTATGATTGAACACACCAAAGTGATCACCTATGATTGCATTTCACGAGGAAGATAGAGGATATTTTGCATGCAAGGGGGAGATATGGGGCCTGCTAGATTGGAGATGTTAATTAATAGCGGCGAGAGGCCCAAGTAGAGGCGAAGCTCGGTGGATAAAGAATGGCGAAGGGGCAGCCGGGTTTCTTTGGAAGGGTTAATCGAGCAAGGCGTAACGAGGAGCAGCCGCAAGGAGGAAGATCCCGGCCAGAGGCTCTCTATCTCTCTCTCTCTCTCTCCTCCTCGGGGGAGCGATGGGCCTCCTTTTTTGTCGGCGAGGCCCGCGGAAATTTGTCTGTCGCTGCCTTAATACGCCGGCTGTCACGCGTGTCCGCGGTGATCCATCCCGGCTACTTTCTGGCAGGTAGTACCCTCTACGCAAGAACCCGCCAGTCCGTTTGTCCTTGCGACGTTAATTCACCCTTCCCTCGTGCGAGCACGCCTACCCAATTTATTAAGCGATTTCTACCACGCGTGTCGCTAATGCCGTTCGAGCCAAATCTCGTACGATACCTGTGCTATTGTAAGAATCAATCATTTCTTCCATCTTTCTCCTGTCGTTTCATACACTGCACAAGTTTATGCAAAAGAAATAGTTTTACAAATTTTTCATTGGATTTTCCATTTTTCTCATTAGAGACAATAATTTTCTTTCCAACGCAAAGAAACGATAACTTATTAGATAAATAAAAATCAATATTCCCCCCCAAGATAAAAGGTTGCAAGGGTGAGTCAAGTTTTTCATTGAATTTTCCAAATTTCTAATTGGATAAAATAAATGTTGTTCGAATCCAAAGACACAACAGCTCCTTACACAAGTAAAAATCAATATTCCCTCCAAGGGAAAAGGTTGCAACGGTGAGTGAAACTGTCCGCACCACTCACCGCAAACCACCGGTTCCAGCATCCTCAAACACCTCCGAACTCGCAATACTAGACAAGGATACTCACGCTGATGTCCTCCATGCTGGGATTTCCGGCGTGCGTTAATCCAAGATTAGCGGTGCTTCCCACGGCCGTCGCGCGAATCCTGTATGCACAAGGTACGCGTGTATTACTATCGCGTGGATCGCACTTGAGCCGAGGATGTCCTCTTTTCCCGTGCGTCGTGTGCTCCGCTCGGCAAGCCTTAATCACCGCTTCCTCTGCTCGCGGGAGGGTAACGAGGCCGCTGACATTTTTCCAATCGCCGCCGAAGCGCGCGGTCTCCAGCTTACTACGAAAATCACACTTCCCACTGTATCCGCGCCGCTCGGGCATCCAACTCTGCTCCGGAGGACACTGGATCGCAGTCTTCTATCCCGAGGGGAAGAGAGTTAAAGACACGCGAGTAGAAATCTCTCGATCTCAGGAGAGAATTGCCGCGAGGATGTTGGTGAGCATGCTCCGGTGACGACACCGACAGCCAGGGTGGTCCGCGGACGGCGACATCGCCTCTACTCGCGTTCAAGTCTCCCCGAGCGCGCACAACTGCGAATTACCACCGGACGACACACACTCCGACCCACCGGAATCTCCTATCTCCTGCAAACACTGCCGCCCAATTATCCGAGGATCTTCCTTTAGTGTTTCCTAAACTTTCACTGATCCCACTTTCATTAGTCAATCCGAACAACTAAGTTCCACTTTAATAAAACTCAACAAATCCCCTCAATTTCCACTAAAACCTCCTCACCTCCACCCAACAACACCGAGTTCTCCACTCTCACTAATCCCTCGCAGTTCTCTTCAACTTCTCCCCAAACACGTACTCCAAAACAATTCTCCTCTTCAATCCTATCGAAACCCACTCTAAGCCACCTCCTCGATTTATCCAATTCCACGTGCTCCTCAACCCTTTCTCTTTCCGGCGAGTAGCGCTGGCTCGAATCTTCCGCCGCGAGTCGAGTATAAGTAACTGGAGCAAGTACAAGTATACAACTAGACGAGGGGCAGGTACGTTGGTAGGCCAAGTCGGACGGATAGCGAAGGGAGCGCCGGTAGAGAGCGAAGCGCTCGCCGGCTCGGGCAGGATCTCACTGAGCGGACAGGCAGGTCTGCGAGAGCGCGGGGCCGCGTACGGCGCTCGGCCGCCGGGGAGGGAGAGAAATAGGCAGCAGCTCGGGCCAGTCTGCTGTCGCGCTGCGCGCGGCCGCGGCGTAAGCGCTCGGGGTTGGAGAGTTGGGCCTCTTGAGCCGTTGAGCGAGCCCACGGCCCTCGGCCGCTCACCAGTATCTTCTGCGCTTGGAGACCTCTTTCTTCAGGGAGTTTTTTGGAATTTGGTGTTTTTGTTAAAGGTACTAATGTAGTGAAGGACTACTCAGTCTTGTTACGGGAAAATGTAACAGTAATACGGTATAGGGTCGAATAGAATACCATAAGAGCAAAGAGAAACTATATGAGAAATTAAAGAAGAAGTTAAGATAGACTATCGACATGACCTATGCGAGCGGAGGAAAGTGTATGTATAATTATATGCTGAAACATTAGGGTTTTAATAATTTGCGTAATATCTAGAGGCCAAGTAAAATGGAATTGCGATAACTTCTCTCTTTCGATCGACCTTTTCCAGGGAGTTTTTTCCGACCCTCTGTCTCTCGCGCGCGGCTTTATTAGATTTAGCGAGCGTTATCGAGCCAATCCAACAATATTGATTCCGGGGGGACCCACGAACGAAGCCACCGGACGATGCTTGTTCTCTTATGCGCACTGGGGTCCACTGATCGCCATCTCCCGTGAATTACGCGAGGAACCCTTTGTAAGCTCGTGTCGCTGCTCCCGTTGCCGGTGGCGCGGGGCCCTCGGGCCCAGCGGCGCGCGGTAAATCCCACCAGCGCGATCTCGATCTACTTGTCACCGGGCCGAGATGAGGGACAGCCGAAAGATGCGGGTTTTCCTACGCTCGGATTTTTGATTCGCCCGGCCATAGGGGTTAGAGAGGGAGTTTCTTCGCTCCGTCTCTTTTCGAGAGATGAGCTCGATAGCGGCCGAGTAAGCGATATCTTTTTCATGACATGCCGGCGGAAGTTACGCAATACCTCTGTCTCGAGCTTCTTCCTCCTTAACTCGCGCACCATTTCTCTTGGTGCCGCTCTCGAGCAGCCAAGTATCTCCGGGAATCGCTGGAGGCCCGTGAAAAGTAGGTGTCTCGAGGTAAATTATTGCCTTGTTGAGCTCTATGAGGTCGTTGGCTCCGCTCTCCAGTTTTTCTTTCGGTCCAGCCGGTTTTATGGTAATGATTTTAGCTTATACATCCGCCCCGGCATACGTATTGTCGCATTAACCGAGAGCGAGCTTGAAATGAAACATTTAGCTTTACACTGTTCTTCGTCCCTTGGAAACAACTAACTCCAAAGGAAGTGATTCGACTCGCCTGTCTGCCGGCAATTCCGCCGGATTTACCCGCGTTTCGCGCACGGCTGACGGTAAATAGGCCAATTTTCTGCGTGTCACGCGCGATCTGCACATTCGTCCGGGGTCTGACGGTGGAATGTCGCCGTGCAGCGTTTCCAGTTGAAAACGTCATCGCTCGGAGCCACCATCAATCAGGGCCCAATAGACGCCGGCTATCTTTAATCCCACCGGTCATGAAGGAACCGGATAGCACGATAGCAGTGTTTTATCGGTTGCACTCGCGGGCCCCGTCAATTCCACTGGTACGCGTTACTATATATACATGTCGATATATGTATGTCAGTACATTAAAGGTGGATGTGGGTGTGCGGGTGGGCCGAGCAACAGCTGATCGTCACCGTTGATCGGAACGCGGCCGAGTAGGAAGCCCACTCGACTGCTCTCCATTTGTAGCGATACGATGCTTCCGTGGAACTTGCAGCCTATTAGATTGGAGCGTTGCGATAACGATACTCCATCACTAATATCCTCGGTATCCCCGTCCACTCCTCTTCTATCTTCGGCTTAAGACGATTCATTATCAAGATTTACGCACTGCACATTTATAATATTGAAAAGCAACCATTACTTTCAACTCTAACCAACGCTTCCGTGGAACTTCCGCCGTTCTAGATTCTCGCGCTACGATAACGATATCCTCGCATTCCACTCGCTTAACGCGCCGCTCAAACCACTGCACTTTCGAACAGTCTCGTGTCTCATCCCCAAGCTGCGCAAGTTACACGCTCTCAAAAGCCGAGGACTAATCCGAGATTAAAAGTGGAATGACGATAATTCCCGGCTATGACTAGACGGGCCCGACTATGCAAATCAGATGAATCGAGCGCGCGGTCAATGGACCTATCAAACTGTCAGCATTCAGCTTCCATCAGAGCGCGGCAGAAGGCTCGCGGATAGCCGCGCGCCAGATAAGGTACGCGGAATGAAGTGTTTCGAGCGAATTACCGGGGAATGTGGTACCTCCAGTCGAGGAGGTTCCCGTACGCTTCCCGGTATCCGGGGGGCAGAGCACGAGCCGCATCGCATTTCCGTACTCGGGATAAAGGTAAACTACTCGCGAGTGTATTCTCCGCGGGCGAGCTCTGCGTCGAGTACAGACGCGTGTATAAGGTGATTCGCTTGACTTTTAGTCAGGCGTCAAGGTATTAGCGACTGGTTCTCTAGTTTTATGGATCAATGAGAAATGTTTCAAAGCAAACATTCTAATCACATGCTTCAATTTTTATACAAAAGTATGTAAATATAAAATGATAGAATCACTGCACTGGTAATATCGATATGTACCTGGCGAAAAGAAAAGTGATTCACTTGACTTTGAATCGCTAATGATGGATATAGGCCGTTGAAAATGTAATAATTATAGGGTGTTTAGTCATTTCAATATAAAGGAGTCTTTACCAAGTGTTTTTAGAATATTAAATTCCACGAATAATGGAAATAATTGAAACTCGAATGTCAAGGAACTGATTAAAAGCCAACTGACCCACCCTGTAGAGCCATGCTCGCTCGATCACACGCCTCCCGCCGTCCTGCCGTCCCGCCCGGTTATGGGAGTGATCGGTGTAGGAAGTGTGCGGGAATATGAGAAGAGAGTGTATCCTCTAATCCCCCGTGAAAGCACCGCCTCGCTCTATACTCCCAGCCCTCTTTCACCCTCCGCTCGCGCGCTCGCGCGCTCGGTGCGTAAGGAGCTCAGCCCGGCGAGACTTGATGAACTTGCCTCGTGAATCACCTTGGCTACAAAAATTCGCGTCGATGGGTGAGAAAGATAATCGCAGGGGGGAGGGTAGGGCTACTAACAACAGGTTTCTTACTCCTGGCTGATACGCACCACGTATACTCAGAGGGAGAGAGAGACTCGGTGCACCGGGCCAGGAAGCAGAGACGAGAAAGCGCTGGGAGCCCGAGAGGAGTACGACCAGGCGAACAGGATGAAAGTCCACTCGGCGAGAATGTTGCGAGCATATGCGTGAGTGGTGCCCGCCGATGCGATTCACGCGCGTACACCCGAGAGCGTGCCGTGCGTCGTGCGTCTCCCGAGGAGCACTCAAATTAGCAAGTTTTTCCATCGGAATTCCTCGGGAGTCCCGTGGAATTTTGGATTTTTTATTAAAGATACTGATCCTGTGAAGAATTAATCTGTCTTGATACAGAGAAATAAGGAGAAATGACAATAATAAAGTACAAGAGGTAAACATAAACTATGCGAGCGGAGGAATATAAAAATATAATCGTACGCTAAAACATTGAGGCTTTTAATAATTTCCATAATATCTAAAGGTAAAGAAAACTTAAATTGGGACAACTTTTCTCAATGAAGCGTGTTCGACCTGCACTGAAAAGGGGACAATGGAAGAGGACTTGTGAACACTGACAGTGTTTATCAACAGTGATGCCAATGCGGGCAAGAGAGCCGGGGAACCTCTAGTGGTAACCCCGTGGAATTCTATCAACGAGCGCACATGCCTAGCAGATCGGTCATTAGCTCGCGAGTATCCGAGGCGCCAGTGACTAATAGGAAAGCGAGCAGAGGCCGAGTCCATTTGCACCGGGACACCGTCGACGATGATACTCGGACTCTCGCGGTAGCTGAGCAAGTGCGAGAGTCCATAGAGGAAGGCCGTGCGTGCGGTAGGTAAGAGATTGATTGGCCAGCCGTGTTCTATGGCCGGACTTAATCTCGCGCTCGGCATTTATTTATTGCAGTAGCACCCTGTCGCTCGCTCGACTCCCTGGTGAACGTCCGCTCGTAAACGCGGAATTTATAAAGGAATAGCCAGGATTCGTCCCGCACTCTCACTCCGCGGCCGGACGCGCCGCTTTTACGAGTGACGCACTGAAACGCGAGAGCTTTTATTCGATCGTGCAATTTCCTGCAATGCCTTCGCGGCCGGCTCGCGCTGTAATCTGTCGATAGGTGGGATTTAACCGGGAGCGATTTACAGCGCGTCTCGTTAAGTCACTTTCCGTCGCGATTCCAGCGGGCATTTTTCCTGCCAGCCTCGAGAATTATCACACCTATATCGCCTATATCGCCTATATCGCCGCTCCCCGCCGACTCGATTCTCTATTGATATCGATGGAGCGGCCTCGCGTGAAATTGCTTTTGCGCTTTCCTCCTGTAAATCAGTGGCTGGACGGGGCGGGAGGGGGAAGTCGTTACGCGGTGCACAGATAGCGTGCTATAATGAGCGATTCGGTGGCTTTGTTCTCGGGTGAAATAATGGAAAGGGCTCGGTGAGCGGGGCCGAGTGCCGAGTGGCGAGTGGCGAGTGGCGTGCTCGTCGTTAATTATATGCGGATCCCACACATGGAGTTTCATCGATTCACATTCAATTAGCCGAATGAATACCCAGGCGCACCTTAACCCGTGATATTACGGCGATAAACGCGAGCTGCTCCCTCCCGAGCGCGGAGGAGAGCGGAGAGAGGGGAGGGGGACACCGTAATCAATTATGTGTGCCACGACGATTGAGAAACCTGGCCATTGTTCGTCGCGCTCCTAGATCGCGCAATGGTCTCGTTTCGACGGCCTCCCCCTTTTCACCTGCCAGAACTCTCTTATAGTACTCTCATCCTCCCCTCCCCTCCTCTTCCTTTCTCTTTCCATAATCATCGGAATCGCGGGCGCTATGGAAAACCGCAAAAGGACCTTCGTCCGGCTTCTCGCGGCGCATAGGGCTACGGGAACCCATCCGAGTGCGCATCTTCATTGAACTTCGTAACCCAGGGCTCACGGTGAAGCCTTCATTAAGGAAAAATTCAAACATTAAGGAATCAGTACTTGTCGGGCCACCCTCTTCTCGTGGAAGGTGCACTATCGCACATCGATCGTCTTTCACCCAGGGTGATTTGACGAAAGCTCTAAGTGGCTGGTGAGTAAAAGAGTGTTCTCGACACAGCTGGGGCCAAGGTGGATTCCTAGGGTTTCCTGGGGGAAACGGTGGCCGCTGCTACTATCGGCACTTTTCCCACATAATTCACTCGCAGCGAGGGGCGCAACGAGGAAGTAAGGAGCCGCGTCGCTGGCTAAAGCCACAATGAAACACGTTCTCGGAGGCAGTGGTCTCCCAGCAGTTGTTGGTTAAACCCGTTAATGGACTCCTCAGTCGATGCCAAACCGCAGGACTCCTCTAACCCTGTGTTTCTCTTCTCTCCTACCACGAATCTTCCAAAGCGCCAACTTATCGATTAATCAATCAATCATTCGAATCCTCTCACTGTGCCGATTCTTGAATGACTCTGAATCGAGTGCGATTGTTGAAAGGACGAGGCAAGTGTGCGATGAAGAGTCAGTAGCAGCGAAGAAGAGCGTGGGCGCCCGGAGTATCGTTGCATCAAGAGAACCACCTCATGTAGGACCGATATCCCCGATAATCTGCATCGGCGATAGCCTGCACACGTACGGTTGCACCTGAGACACGCTCGTGTTGGCGCATTATTCGCGCAGGTGAATCGGCACCGATGCTCTCGTGCACCGGGCGTCTCTGTTACCTAACCCGACGCTTCTATGGTAGCTGGCCAAAGGGCCCTCTCGCTCTCTCTCTCCCTCTCCGCCTTCTTCTACTTGTTCGCCGGGCCAAGTATGCACGCGCGCATACGTCCAGCGTGCGTGGGAAGCGGTAATGACACTTCTCGCACGCTTGCGCAACTGCTCGAGACCGAATTGCGGGAGTGCGTGCGAGCCACGATCGACCACGCTCTCAGACCGTTTGCGTATTGGGAATTGAGATGCATCGGTGATCTCGAACAATGTCGCGTGCCAGACTCCGCTGACATAGCTTTGCTCGGTTCTTTTCTCAAGACCGCACTTTATGAAGAAATTAATTATAATCATTAGAATTATAATTATATCCTACTTATATCCTAATTATATCCTAGTTATAATTACATCCTACTTCCTATCCTATCCTATTAATATTATAAATGTGAGAGTTTGCATTTTTTGATGTTTGTTGGTCAATCACGCAAAAATGACTGAACGGATTTGGATGAAATGTGGAACAAACATCATCGGATGTGCGAGGAGAATCAGTGAGAAAGCTCCGGCTCGATTGTCAGCGACGGATGGCCCGGGATTTTACCCTAGCTATAGAAGCGAACAGGTTGAGAGTGATCCGGAAGATCAGCGGGCGAGGATAGAATACCAGTTTAGCCCGAGTTTTCTCAGACGAAGACCTGTATTGGGTTACTGGGTTACTGACTGGCTTTCGGTTCAACACTGCCCTGCTTCCATTCCACTCTCAATCGATGCCTCACCTATTCACTACCACGAAAAGCAAAGCACCACTTTTGCCAGGTGTCGATCCGACTAATTAGCTTCACCGCGAGATTAATCGCTCGGCTTCCCCGGCTGTCGCGTGTTTTATCGGCGGCGTCGCGAAACAGTTAGTTTCACTTTCCGCGAGTGCGGCGACTCGCGGTTTCGCTCCCTGGAATTCCGGGGACACATACCGCGCCGAGAAGAAACGGACATATCGTGCCGCGGGCGCACGGGAAAAGGATCGCGCGATTCCCGCCGATCGTTTGTTCCAGATCTAGGAAACCTACCGCGGCGAGGCGGCGAGGCGGCGAGGCGGCGAGGCGGCGCGACACAGTAGCGTACCTATTGTCTCCTATAAATCGAGTGTTCCCCATGCTCTACAACACTCGACTCCGCGCTCACACACACACACATGCACGCGCCAGGTAACAGCGATCGCGGCAACAGGTACTAGCTCATTCCTAAGCCTAAGTAGCCGCTTGATTAATTCCCGCGCGAACCGGCGGCTCTCGCTAAAGCTTTCCCTCGAAACAAGTCTTACAAAGCCCCGTACAAATGTTTACGTCCCGATAAACGGCCGACTCTCGTTCGACGAGAAAACGAGACAGTGAGAAAGAGGCGAGGGGGGCAGAGCGGGAAAGTATATCACATCGCGCCGACAGTTACCACGTGGGCGTAACAAGTCCGAGCTAATCTTTATCAACTAAGTAAGCGTAAGCCCCCGCAGCAGCAGTTGGAAGCATGCGGCGAGACTGGCGCCTATTAATCACGTATTAATGACCGCGGGTTATAATCAGTGCCTTTTGCCGTCTGATCGGATTCGAGACTATTGGACCTCGAGTTGTTCTCTTCTACCAATCGTCAAGCGAGTGCTCTGTGTTGGAATTCCACGAAAATAATCAATGCTAAATGTTACTGTGTTTGCTATCTGTAGTTCAGATGTATGTATATTTGATTATTAGTCAATAATATTAAAAGTTTCCAAGTCTTGCGATCCTCACTCCGCTGCTCTCAGTATTTCTCCAACTTGTACATTCCATTGAACAGTGTGACTTGGACCGTTCGGATCTAGGTGGAAAAATGACCACCGTCGGATAGTACGGCACTGTTTGACCGCGCTGTGCGCCGGTGGCTGTCTCGGAGCAGTGAGCGCGAAGATAAGGGAGGAGGAGGAGGAGGAAAAAAAGGAAGAGCCGCTCTCGGGAAGCATGAAAGTCACGCGACCGCGGCACCGGGGCTTCTTTTTGCCGATTCCTCGGGGCAACGCGGCACGAGCACGAGCACCACGAGGAGAGAGAGAGGGAGAGAGGGAGAGAGGGAGAGAGGGAGAGAGGGAGAGAGCGACGGTTCGCTCGCCGGGTGAAGAGGGTTGGTAAAGGGCGGGGGGGAGAGGATCGAGCGCGCTCGAAGGTGGAGCGAATACCGCGGAGGTGGAGGAGGCGGAATAAGACCTGAAACACGGGATTTACACGTGTATTTGCTAGTGCAGTACTAACGTGCATGCACGACGCCGAGTGTTTATGGTAATCCCCGAGCAGGGTGGCCTCCCTTCCTTTCTTGCGCCGTTCTCGGTTACGGGGCTACGCCTCGCCTCCCCCCTGACTTTTTCTCCCCTTTTTCTTCTTTCTTCCCCCTTCCCCCCGTGACTTCACTTACTCTCCGAGCCGAGGCGCCTTCGTTGTTTTCTCCTCGCTCGAGAACATCTCCTGCTCCAACCTCATATTCCAGCTTTCCGCACTTTTACAATATCGCCGACGGCCACCTCTCTCACTCTCTCTCTTTCTTTCCTCATTGCTACATCTAATCCCGCGAGATGCGAGATCCTAATTTAAAATAATTGCTCGGGAAGGAGCTCGTTACATCGACGTCGGCGACCCACGCACCCCGGCACTTCCTGCGCCAAGCGAGAAATGCCGGGGGGTGGGGAGAAGAGGATAGCTGGGTGGATACGTGGATAGACGGCGAAGCCCACACGTACCTCGCTCGCAGTAATTACTCTTGTATAGAGGGTGTTTGTTCCACGCCTCGACGCCGCGTGACTTGACGATTGCGCGTCGACAAGAGCGAAGGGGCGTCGTAGGCTACCTGGCCGTCCTGGCCGTCCTGGCCCCGTGGCTTCGATGCGCGCAGCCACGTATGTACGCGGTCGTTCACTTGGCTTTCAATCGGTAATCATGGATATAGGCCGTTGAATATCTAATAATTAGAAGGTGTTTAGTCATTTTAATATAAACGAATCTTTACCTCAATTGTCCCCATATTAATATTTATTTATAATATAAAATTGTACCAATAATGGAAATCATTCGAACTCCAATGTTAAGAGGATGATTAGAAGGCAAGTGACTCACCCTCTACACGGTAATTCATTTACCTTTTAATCTAATTAAGAATGAAATAATTATAGGGTGTGTATTAATTTTACTATAAGGGAGCTTTTACCGAGTCTTTTTCACGCACTGACATTAATGTATAATATGAAATTGTAAGAATAGTGGAAACAATCTGAACTGGAGTGTGAAGGGGATGATTAAAAGGCAAGAGACTGAGCTTGTACATACGCATGGACGGGCGGCGATGCGCTAGAGTTAGAGAGGGGCCAGTTGGTTAGAGCGGGATGCCCGGGCCGGTTAATGTATGGCGAGAGGGGACCGGTTCGCCCGGTGAAAAAGCCCGATATCCCGGCATAATTATTACCACCCGGGAGAGAGAGGATCGCGATGATCGGGAAAGCAGGATTCTATCGGCACCACACATCTCGATAATGAGAGAGAAGCCGCGCTCGAGAGCGTAGCGTCGGCCCAATTCAGTTAATATCATTACCGCTGTGCTAATAGAAGCCGATATCCTCCGGCAGCAACATCTCTCTCTCTCTCTCCTTTGCACTCCTCCTGCTCGATCTCATTGACGGAGCGAGGCCCGCCCGAGAGACCTATCGCCTCTTTCTCCGGGCAAACACGCTCGCCGCTCGTCGAACATGTACGCGCAAACCGGAGGATCGGTGCAATTAATCGCGCACTTGTGCGTCCACGGAATGCTGCCGGGCCGCGCGCGCTGCGATCGACGACATCCGGCGATTTCAGGCTGCGTCCAACCGCACACGATTACCAATACTTAGGGAGATTCCCCCTTGTTTCAACTCGGCCGTACAAGCGCATGCGGCCAGTAGGTTCGCCCGAGGCCGTCCAGCGCTTCTAGCACTTTGGTGGTTTCGACGCAGTTGGACGCAGTTGGACGCAGTTGGACGCAGTTGGACGTTGGACGCAGCGCACCCCGGGGACAACGGCGCGCACTGCGCACTGCGCCACCGCCGCGCCGCGCCGTGTTCATCTTCGCCTTGTATGCGCACCGCGCTCCCTGCGCTCCCTGCGCTCCACTTGTCCCGCCACCTCCGACCGTTAATGACTCTATTACCAGTACACTTGTCCGAGCAAGCAAGCGCGCGCTCTACCAGCGTCCTCGCCGAGGACGTACGTGCCATGTGAACCTAATTATGCCGCGACCTTCGCTCGCTATCATCTCGACAACGTGTCCGCCGCGCTAGATAAACAGCCGCCGAGCAAACTTGTTTTTCACTTGTTTTACTTGTTCGGGCCCGAGGAAGAGGTTAGGGATATCTGCTTTTCCTCGAGTTCCTCTTCTTTGGACAAGTTTCGAGTGCTGCTATTAGGAGTACAGGGTGATTCACTTTCCTTATAGTCGATTGCGATGTCAGTGACTTAGCTTTTAATCATCCCCTTTACACTCGAGTTCCAATGATTTCCATTGTTGGTAGAATTTGAGATTATAGATCAATGTCAGCGCGTCGAAAAGACTAGATAAAGACTAAGTCTTATCGCAAGGTTAACTTGGGTGGAAGGAACAAGGGAACACCCGCGGTGCAGTTTATAGATTAAAATCGGAGCAGCCGGTGGTGAAGTCGACCTAAAAACGCGGGCTAGTATCTCAAGGGCGAGGAATCCGCCCGGTGGACGGCGGATCGTTTCAAAATTTGTTGCACCTGTGAGCGGCCTGACATTTATTGTAACAGAGGGTTACCTCTTGGAGCAGCCAGTAGAACCACGCGAACCCACCTTCCACCGTGCAAATCCCGGCCGGGTGCTTTATAGGTGTAATTACGAGCCCTAAAACTTGAGGGGAAAGCGTCGTGACAGCGAAATTGCACGAGGCCGATGATATGATAAGGGTCCTCGGGCCCATAACTCGGTCGTCAGATAAATCCCGAGGGGCCTGCATCTTTCTTTCGAGCATACGCTATCCATCAAAGGAGGCCTGAGAAAAATGTCCATCGCTCGTCCGAGCGAATCCGCTCGGGAAAATATGCTAATGCGCGTGTCCGCTGGTACGACGTTGACCCGAATTCCGCCCGGGCAGGAATTATTCTTTTGTTCCCGGTAGAGCTAGAGATCCCATCGCTACACGCGCGCGAGGGTCGCCTCGTCCCATTCTGATAAATTCGAGGTGTCTAGTACAGGTGTTTACCTGGGCGAGTTATGTGGCGCAGGTGGAAACTTATCCGAGGGCCCGTAATGACTCTATCTCTCGCCGAGCCTTCCCCAGTCGAGGCGACCTCCTCCTACTCTCCGCTCCTCACCGCACAAAGAAGCGCCGATGCGCTACGGTAATAGTCCGTGACTATAATGCTTGACCACGGTTATCTTCCTCTACGCCGAGATCCGGGGACTCCCATATACGCACCCCGCCATCACTCTTTTACACTCACTAAACTCCGACTCGGAGAATCCTACACGTAGCCAACTACTTTCCCGTTTGCGGACCCTTTCGAATACCAGCTATGTACAGTTGGTTGATTTAGTTGAGCTACCGCTGCTTTCCCGATCGCCCGGCTACATTTATAAGAGAAGTTTCGTAAACGTGGCTACAATGTCGTTGGAGCTAACAGCGGGGGCTGGTAGAAGGGAAATGGGGTATAAATTATCGGGGCCTGAGTCCCTGAAAAACATTGATGCGGATTCCAGGTAGTATAAGTAGGTGGTTTTAACACCCTGTACGATTAAAGTAACAAGTTTAAGATTGCGGTGCAGTTTGCCTCACTTACTTACGTGTTGGATGGTTGTATCTGTTCAAGTAGTTGTTTTATGGGACGCAAAGTACTTGATTTAACATTCAGAACTAGAAACTATGAATATTATTGCCGATCGATGAAACTTGTTTAAAAAACAAATGGCATGATTAACCAATGCTGAGTAATAGTCTCGAAGCTGGCCTGTAATTAGATTAGTATAACTCCGGCGGGAAAAGAAGTTGTAAGAGCCATTTTCGAAATGGCGTGCAACTGATTGCCAGAAGAGAGTCGAGTTACCGCGTGCAGCGGCAATTAGAGCCAGTGACGGTTTAATTGGCCGCGGGGTCCTCGGTCGTTTTGGTGTCGCGTGACGAGGCTCCGCCGGCGAGATGGGGAGAAGACTCCTCGGGAGAGAGGACGAGGAGAGGACAGCTCGCGGCCAAGCCGTAAAAAAGACATCGCCGGCTCTTAAACTCCTTAAGGCCAATGCACACTGAAATGATAGCGGGCCCCCGGAAATATAATGAACTCGTATTATTAAGTGCTTAGTGTCAGGCGCGTTCATTTCAGCGTGGCACCTTCCGCTGGTGGGGAGAGAGGGCAGAGTGGCGGGAGGGTGCGATGTAATTGCTGGGGTTTCTCGAATAAGCCGAGTTTCGCCGGGACGTGTAAAAAGCGGGCTGATCCGGCGACGATAGGGCACACAAAGAGAGTAAGCCGAGGGTACACAGCAAGCCACCTTTTGTAACCTCCTTTGTCGAGTGGCTTCCGCCCACGATCGGGCCATCTTATCGCCTGGAGTATCTCGATTCCCTGGCACCTTCTCCAATCGGCGCGGCGCTCGACGTTTTTAATCGCGTCCCCCCTGATGACCGGCATTAACCGTGAATTATCGAAGATTACACGCTGCGAGCTCTCCAAGGCTCGAGTTCCCTCGTCCCAGGTAATTCTGGAAGCGATCATTTGCGCGATCGCTCTATCGATCCTTTGTCTCGGGGCCTCGGGCCCCTCGGGACCATTCACACTTCTTCTCTTCTACGTCTCGACTCTCGAGTATATCTAGTCGGCAAGTGGTACGAGGATTCTATTGCTCAATTGGGCGAGTACTCAGCTCGAGTGGAATGCCAAAGCTTTCACGGGAAGGACAAACAGTGAAACCACACTCTCGAGTGGTTCGAATGGGTAAAGGCTGCGGGGAAAAAATACGACGACAGCCGGAGGAGAGGAACGATAAGAGAGCGGACGTCAGAGTGAGCTCTGAGGAATCCGCTCGAAGGTACTATTCGGTTTGAAGAAGTGGCCGAGTGAAGAAGGCCACGAGGAGATACCAGTGGAATAATGTCTCTATTCTCGGCCCCGGCACATTCTCGGGCTCGTTCTACCTGATAATTACACGTTACCGAAGCACACTGGGCGCCCTTCAATTAGCCCGTGGAATCACCTGCTTCGACGACGCCGCCCGACGAAAAACTCACCATTGCCCTCGTGAGCGTGAACCGCGGGGTCCGCACACCTCCGGCGAGCGTTCGTCATCGTAATAGCGAATTCATGACGGTCCCTTTCGCGCCAACCTTCCCCACTATTTCCTCCACCTTTTCCCGGAGCCACCACCGCGCCGTCACCCGAGGAATCGTCCCAACTCGCCCGGGGTCAGGTTCCTCTTTGGCGGCGCTGTTGCTCTGCTGGCCGAGTCCTTTCGTCCTTTCGAAGTATTTCTGGTGGCACGCATACCTGCTGCCGGCCAGCTATGTAATCCAATTAGGCTCATGCCCGATACCGCCAATATCATCGGGGAGATCGTTCCCCTTCAATGGAGGCCGCTTTCACCCGCGTATGATTGCGTTGACGCCACGGCACTCTTGGGACTTCCCTCGGCTGGTTAGGGGAGGGGGGCAACGGGATCAACACATTTTTTCATTCTTCCCGAGTGGGTTGTTTCGTGGATGACGGGGCTCTAGTGTCCTCTTACGGGAAATTGCATGGGCTTTGTTGGAAATGGGACATCGCTAAATTCGAGGCTTGGAAATGGTACATGTGGTAAGTGTTCATTTTGTTCTGAAGGAAAACATCAATTATGGATTGCGATTAGATTCCCGTCGATTGAGAACATAGATGTGTAATATTCTTAAAAAAAGTATAATATTCTAAAATTCTTTCAAGTTTCAATGAATTAATATAAAAATATACTATTATATTTAAGATTGTAGACAACATTTACGTCTTACGAACACGAGTGCTGAGTGACCGGGCGCGTTGCTATGTCTCGTTGCCATGCGGGCCGAACTTGGCCACGACGCTCGCCGGCTCCTTATCTCACTTTTTCTACGAATACGGCCGGCGAAGGGGGTAGGGTGCGTTCGAAGACGAGCGAGTCGCCGAAACTCAGTTGGCGAATGGCTGGCAGTAAAGCAACACACTCCGCTACCATTTCTCCGTTCCCACAGAAAGATAGAAATTTCTATCCAGAGCCGATGGTGCCTCGTATACTCAAGTTTCTCCCATGTACTATATCTCCCGATCTACCCGCGACGAGACATCCGCGGCGTTTTATTGCCGATTTGGCAGCTGTCTCGCTCAAAGTATCGACGATACTTTCCATCGGCCAGTGAAACTTTCTCCTCGATAACATTCAATATCTCCCGCGAACTCAGGTGAATCTGTGACTCGCACGCGCTCCTCGACGAGCCATGAAGCCATATAGGGAAGGAGCGAGCTCGAAGCACATCGTGAAATTCGTGCTAGGACAAACCAGGCTCACGAAAGATCGCGCGGAGTTTCTGGTGGGAGAAGTGTTAAGAGCCGGCATCAGACTAGGGAGGATCAGGAAAACGCCCCACGACACCTACATCCTAATAATCACTAAGCCCGGTCCACTGGTTCCGACGATTCGGGAGCCAAAATTCAGCAGCGACCAAGACTTCTAGTTCAGTTGTAGTAAAAGCACGGAGGGGTAAGATATCCAAGTCTCATTTGCAATAAAGAGCAGACGGAACACGATGGAAGTAGCAGAATTACAATCGGACCAGACCATTGACCACGAATCCCCTTCCGAGGAGGCTCAATATCCCATTACATCTTCATAAAATTTCTCCCGCCGAGCTCTTTGTCATTAGCAGACTAATTGACTGAAATTGCTACTCCGATCGCGTTTCTTTCCGGCGGGTGCTATCGTCCCTTGGCCGCGCGCGGTCCATATCGGGAGCTGAGAGGGAGGAGAGAAGAGAGGAAGGGCCACTTTCCTCACCGGCGTCGAGGAGGACTCGTATTCTCATTGAGCTTTTTGCCGGGGAATCGGGGCGAGCACATTTGGTGGGTCGGTTTCCGGTGGCGGTCCGCGGGAGGGTAGCGGTAATTGGTTCGTTTTAACTGCGAGCTTAAAGGCTATGAATTTATGCCTCGCCACGTAAGATATAATTGGCTGTCCAATTAATATCTCGATAAAAAAAGGCCCCGGCCCCGGCCCTCTCGCTCGCTCGAGTTCCTCGGCCGACTAGCGCCTCGCACTTCTTATCTGCGTCGCTCTCCCTTTTGTTGGAGGCTACTGCCTCCGGGGGCTGCCGCGCGCCTCGTCAGCGGGGGTCCCGAACTACCGAGGGCCCTTTTCGGAAGGGGGGCCAGCTCGCCAAAGAAGAAGATGGCGAGGGCGCGTTCACGACCACCGGCAAGATAATTGATTTTCCGGCAGGTCGTCGCCTCGGCACCTCTAGCCTCCAGAGGGGATCGCCGCGCCAAATTAAAGTATCGGCCGCCGGTGTACCGGTGCTGGCTGATTGAACGTGAGAGCGCAATCGCTACCGGCGATAAAGCAACCTAACCTCCCGGCGCAATCATCGCTCCCGGGCTAATCGATAAGCACTGGGATCCCGGAGAAACGGCACCTCGGATTCCCAAGTGACTCCTCGTCCACCACGATGCCTACGATTCTATCGTAGCCGGGAAAAGGGTCCGTGTAAAAATGGCCCTCGGCGAACAGCCGGAGATAGGATCGCCGGTTGTATCTTATCCGCTGCAGGATGCTGAATCGCGAGGGAGGGGTGGGGGGTAGAGGGGGATCAGGCAGTTTCCAACCACTTTGCAACAATGTGGAGAACGCCGGGCGGCGTTCAGTGCGCGCGCGCGCTCCCTCGGCCGGGCGTTTTTTGATTTGTGTTCCTTTGTTGGCTAAACGCTCCTCATGCATCCGTGGTCTCTCAGCGGAACGATGTAACTTGTTCCTCCCTTGGTGTACGTATGTTAAGGACCTTTTAAGACTCGGCTCTCTCGAGAGTTTAGCCTCTCTCGGTGGCTGCTGCTGCTACCGCGCTACTGCGCTTCCGCTCGCCAGGGACATAGGCGAACTGTACAGGCTGCGCTATTGCCTTGTGCGCCGTTCCAACATACCGAGATGAATCCTGCCCCCTTCGCCCGTCGCCCGTCCCCTCCCCCCCGGGGCCCCCCCTCATTCTACTCGGCAAGACTTTTCTCCGGAGGCTCGCGAGAGAAACTCTCAGGGCCGCGTGTCTCTCTCGCGCGCTCCGCTTCTTCTTCTTTTTCGAGGTGCTGCAGGTGTCGTGCATTGTCCGCCGTCGCGGCCTCTAAATCTCGTCCCTGACGTTCTCCGGCGTAGTTGCGCCGCGCGCCGGCCCCGGACTCGAGTACTCCCAAGATACATACGACTGTCGGGAACTTACACGTTACCCGTCGTCCTCCTCCTTCTCGTTTTGCCAGTTGCCGAGAGAACGAGAGGGAAGTCGAGAAGGGAGAGAGGACGAGTGAGTTTGATAAACATCTTTTTGCTTTCGGCTGCCTTTCATAAATTGCATCGCTGCCACCGGATCGGCCGACTCTTCTCTCTCTCTCTGTCTCTCTCTCTCTCTCTCTTTCTCTCTCTCAATCTTTTCCGCACTTTCTCTAACACGCGCCGAGACCTTTCCTAGTTGCTAGTCTATTGAAGTGTATCCACTGATTTCCGTGCGGCCATTCGATTCCCTGCTCCATATTATTATGGAAACTAGAGGCTAGCCTTTGGTATCCTCTGGTATTCTTTGGTACACGTGGTCCGAGTGGCTTGTATCCCCGATGCCAGCCAAGGAAATGGCTCCCTCGGCCTTTCTGCCACGGCATCCCCGCGACTAAAGGGAACTAAAGGGAACTAAAGGGAAAGGTGGCCGCGTGTACGGCTCGCGGCTGCAGGAAGAAAACCGATAGACCGCGCGCGGGCGCAAGGTGTACGTGGCACTGCGTCGGTGTGCATCGGCTGCGTACAAATTTATGCCGGTGCCACGTTAATGTCCACCGAGGCGCATACATTTTCCGTAGCCTCGCTCGCTCTCCCTGTGGGACGCGCGAGTGCGCAGCTGCGCGCACGAGAACGCATTCTGAAAACTGTTCGCACGGCTCGGGTTTCGGTTTCAGCAGGAAAGGAGTCCGCCGCGATTCACCGGCCGGCGCGCTCCTACGGCCAGCGTCGATACGATATGGAAATCCTGGCAATTTATGAAATCGAGCGCAACTATGTAAAGCCGCCCCGTACTATATTAGATCTCGGCGCTCGTTAAGCCAATCGGACGGCCTTGCAAAATAGCCGCTGCCCTCGGATTTCAATTATCGTTGCGAGCCTCCCCAGTGCACCGGCGTACTACCAATCCCAAGGTATTCACTCGGTTCTCCAATCCCAACGGTAGCACGAACCTTCAAATTGATTTTTTCTCATTCTAAATAATTATCTCACTTTCCCTGGATATATATATTTACATAAATCCACACGCAAGCATTACACGAGGGTGAGTGCGAACTCCCGAGTTACTTTCCTACAAAGGAAAAGTAGTTGGCTGAGGCACCGCAGGATCTAAAAAATGCGGCATTGATTTATCACTGGCCGGAGCAGCGAAAGGAGCTGGAAGCGTGCGATCGCGAGATAAGATCGGGCGTCGGGCATATTCCGCGGGGCGAGAAGATCAGAAAGCGGGGGAAGGTTGCCGGGTGTACAGAGGAGGCGCTGGTACCGCCGAATAATTTGCACACCGGTGCACCATATACGTAAGTGGGGCTACCGCGCGCGGTAGATGCATCTCTCGCGGCAGGAGCCGAGCGCGAGGAAGAGAGATGTAGATAAATAAGGTGTGAAGACCGTAAGGAGGCTGCGCGCGTGGTGCGCTTACTAAAAGGCTCGGTGTCCCCGTGTTCGCACTGTTTCAGGGGTTCCGCAAGCGGCGGCCGGTTGCTCCCTCACGGCACATATCCGCCCTAATTGGCTCTGGTACGCGGACCAGCTGGCTCTAGCCCGGCCGCTTAATTCAAATCGATTCCGAGTAGAGGCAGATATCCGATCGCATATTACAGCGGGCCGCGCGCGGCCTTGATCGACGGGAATTGCGGCAGTCACGATTTGTCTCGGCGCGATCGAGACTCTCTCCCTTCCACTCGCCTTTATCCCGAAGGCTATCGACCATCGAACCAGCACGCGCACGCCCAACTCGACGAAAGGGAAACGCAGAAAGATTGCCGATTCTTCCTCTCCCGGGATTCTGCAAGCTCATTTCGCCGCCAGCCTGTATTTGTGTATGGAGATAATCGACACTAAGAAAGCCACGAGTCCCTAATTGCGGGACTTCCGTTTCTTTCCGGCGCGCGCGAGACGGACCGGTTGCAAAATTCTGCTACTATGGAAGAACAGTAGTAAGCGTATGGAAAGAGCAGAGCAGAGGTATAAGTAATCTGGCCTGAAATTGCACTTAGCATTCAAGGATACAGGTGAATCTGGTGGTCCGGCCACTTTAGCCGCCGGTTTCTTTAGCCCCGGATTGCAATTACACTTTATGTCTGGCAATCAGTAGAAAGAGCCGCGCTACCGCCGCGGCCACTGTTGCTCCGTGTAATTTCACCTTTGAGTCCTGCGAGTTCTGCGCACTTACAATATCGCGGGAAGAAGGACGCCGGGAAAGAAGCGAGGCAAGTAATGGCTTAATCAGTGAGTACCTCATCCGCGCCGATAACCTGGAATTCCTCGCGAGCGCATTCCAATACATATATATCTGCTGATAGAGGTGCACAGAGTATATTCGATGCCACTCAGCCCGAGAGCGGTTTGCCCCTCACGATAAAACGAGAGAAAGACGCGTGATCGAACTGAACCGCTATTCCATTCTCGCGCGGCCGACTAATTCCCGGGTGATAAGGAGGGCGCTCCGTGTTAATCGCGGCGATAAGGGAAGCCCGTGCTCCGGAAAAGGGGCGGAATTAATTAGAGCTCGGGCCAACCGATTGGCCGCCACTCGAAATGGAGGGAGAGCCGCGCGCCGTCTTGATCATATCTCCGACTTAACTGTCGCAGCTGGCTCGCGGGGTGGAGAGGGCCAGCAGAGATAGGGACGGAGAGAGGGAACGGGTTTAAATTGCTTAAGGAAAGAGGCTGTATACCGCCTTTCGATACCGATGTCTTAATTACGCTGCGATATACTTGGAATAATTATTGGGTATTGGGACGAGCCACTTTGGAAGCCTACCGGGGCTATCGGGTAAGTGGCGAAACTCATCCCTTTCGGTATAGTGCGACTAGCTTCGACATATGTACTGGGTGAGTCACTTGCCTTTTCATTTATTTCCATTATTGGTAGAATTTGATATTATAAAAAAATGCCAGTGTATGGAAAAGACTCGGTGAAAACTCATTTATATTAAAATTACTCAACACCCTCTAATTATTATATTTCCAACGCCCTATATGTGTCATTAGATTCAAAGCCAAATTAATCATCCTGTAAAACTTACTTCCAGTTCCAACACTGAGCAAGAATTCAATCGGAGGGAGTTCGCGGAACTTTCAACTTTTCGAAGGACCTGTACAATCAACGAGTGTGAAGCGAGCGGCACTCATAGAAGTATCTCTAGAGGTGCGCGTGTCGATGGTCCGCTGGTGTCTCCCGCGGACACGTGAGCGATATCGTGATGCGGTGGCCGCATGTCCACGTCTACACGTGTACTCGCAAGCAGCGAGTTGGTCCGCCGGAGGAGATAGGCGAGAAGGAGGCGCTCGGGCGGGCAGGGGGATCGAGGGAGAGAGAGAGAGAGAGAGCGCGTGGACGGCGGCATTATACGCGGGTCCATTTATCTGCGAGGATAAAACGCTGATAGGATCTGCGTCCGCGCGAGGTCCTGCCAGTATTTGTCATGGAGATGCGACCCTCCGATACCACCTCGCCCGCTACAGGAATTACCCTCGAGCGCGAGCGAGCGGCCCGGCGGACGAGCGCTCGGATTCTTCAGCGTACGCTGCTAATTTACCGGACCCTCGTCGTCGACGACACTTCCACCTTCCTCGACTTTTCTTCGATCCCCTTTGAGCCACCCCGACGCGCCGCTCTCGCGCCCTCTAATGCCGGAGTCTGCGAGTTCTTGAGGATGGTTGAAAGGGACCAGTTGCTGGCCCAAATTTTCTCGGTCCCTTTTAGGCCAACTAGTTGACGCCCGGGAGTGGAAGAGTGGAGTTTGACTGGCGGGGTTAATCCTTTGCTGTTTAATCCTCTGGATTTACGTCGTGGAGGTTCCCCGGTCACCGACTGGTTTAAAATTGCTCATGCGACCTCGACTCGTGCTGGCCCATCTCTCTTCTTTTCCTCATCTTCACCTTTCCGCTCGGAACCCTCTTTTTCTGCGGCTTCTTCGCCGCGAGATTTCGTTAATCACCGGGAAATAAGATAGAGCGGAGGATGAGGACAGGTGTAGAGAGAGGAAGGGGACGAGCGTCTGGATGGTTTTTGCCCACCGTAAAATTGACAGGTGGCACGTCGTCAGATTGAGCCAGTCGAGTCTTTCTTCCTCGGGCATTTTTGCTCAAAGCTTTACGAGACTCGTAGTTCAAGTCGATCGATGTAAGGCGGAATCTCTTTTTTCGAGTATTGGAATAATTTCAGTGCGTCGCCAGAAGTGAGAAGAGCCGCTGGCATCGCGAGGAATGTCGCAGGGACGCACAAAAACCGAGAGGACTTTGCACCTGCAGGAGGAGCAGCATCAACACAGCTTCCCGTAAAACAGAGTGTGGAAGGGTGAAGATAATCCCCGAGGACAGGCCGGGAATCTTAATCGCTGGAACAAACCGAGGCTTCTTAAAATGCTCGGGAGCGGGCACTTGGCGCATTAGGCGCTCGAAACCCCTCTCGTTTAAGAGCTTCTCCCGAGCAAGCGGATCAAGGAACTACCTGTTCGCCGGGAAAGAGGATAACCTATGATTGATAGAGGAATCGCTGGAAAAAGTCCCCCGGCTTCGTGAGAGAATCCCGACGCCTCCATCCCCAAATCGAGCTACCAATGTCCTCGATGTATTCAGGTGTCCCTCGCCTATCTCAAACAAGCGACGGGGCCTTGTGCCTGATAAGCTTCTCACGGGTGTTCCCGGCCATCGATCGGCCACTATTCCCGTCGATTTAAGATCCAACGAGGGAAAGTTCGGATTCCGCAAAATCCGCGCCGATCGCTTTGAATAGATTTCGAAGCCGCGTTGCCGACTGGTAATTCGATCGCGGTGCAGATCCTGTGGAGCGAGTTACGTATAAATTACGGAACAGAAGAGCGAGGCTCGGCCGCCTAGCAATGTAGGCCATGCGAGTCAAGGAGTCCGTTTACTGTTCCCGATGCAGGAGAATTAACAATGAAAAATAAGCGGTAGCGCGCGAGCGAAGGAAGGACTGTGAAAGGGGGAGAGAATGCGAGGGAAAAGTCCAAGTGGCGTGCACGGTGACGGGTAAAAGGCGGCATTTTACTCGCCGGAATGAATTAGAGACAGAGTGCGAATGAGGGGAACACCGGGCGAACGTGTGAATGGCTAGAGAACACACAGCAGACATTCTTCTTTATAATACTCGCTCCCGCTCTCCTACTACTGCATTGCCGGCGTCGACGCGCGCATTTCTCCTGCCTGGCGTCAATTGGAATACAAACTGACCGTTTACACGACTCCTCGCGCAAAGAACCTCGAGAAACACCAGCGGCCTGTTTACCCCTTCAAAACACGTACGGCCAAATCCGACGAATTCCGAAAGCCGCGTATAATTGAGCAGTAATTCCCGGCGCGGTCGACTTTCCGCCAAGGAATTACGACCGTAAACTCTCGACTAAAGCTGACGCTCGAGTATATCGAGGGAGAGTAGTTTGGGCCGTGCAGCCGCAGCCGGGAAGCGAGGCTCCTCGGAAGAATTCCCAAGATGCAGTGTGCGGTCCCGGGCGAGGGCTTTGGAATCGACGGATCTATAACACATAGGGGAGAGAGGAGACTGGGTATACAGGTTCTGCGAGATCGTGGCGCGATGAAGCTAAGAGGCTAGCAGAGCACGGCAGAGCACGGCAGAGCGCAGGATCGGCGCTCTCGGCGCTCTCGGCGATCGACGTGCTAGCAAAAGGCCAAGGGAGAACAAGAGGAGGAAGCCGAGGAGGAAGAGGCAGAGGGCGCGATAAATAAAAGGGGCGAGAGAGGGTGGCGCGCGGAGAAAGGAAGCCAAGGGGCCCACAGTCGAAAGACGACTGTGGCGGCTCCCGCTGAGACAAAGGGCGAGAACCTGCACTCAAAACAAACATCACTCCGCCATTCATTTCGCGCGCGCACCGGATCCGAACATTCATCCCTCGGGTGATATACCAGCCGAAAGCCGAATAATGGGAGGAAACCTGGCGCACTCGGAGGGGCAGAGAGGGCCCGGGGGCCTCAAGACCAGGAGCGAGAAGCCGCTCTCTGCCGGCGTAGGACAATGCGCGGCGAGATCGAGCGCGCTGTTTTAGGCCGCATTCACACGCGACCGTGAAAAGGAAGTCGCTCTCGCGCACCAGGGAGCCCAGTGTGTGCTCTCTGTGTATGTGCAGGGGGAAAGAAAGGAAAGGGGTTGAGAGGTGGAGATGGAGCGGGCGAGCGTGCGACGAGACGCCAACACCTCGCGCCGTCGAGCCGAGGTGTTAAAGCGGGAGCGAGGGTCCTTCCTATAGACTGGCTGAGAGGAGTGAACGTGCGCGCGCGCGCGCGCTCACCCTCTCAGCTTTTGTGCGGCCGTGTTGTCGGCGCGTCAACTGGCCCAGCCGTATCGAGATCGATCCCGAGATTCGCCTGCTCTTTCGCTTTCTTGCTTCTCTCTCGCGCCCGTTTCCTCTCGCCGCTCACGAGCGCGTGGTTTCTCGCCCTCTTTAGATTTCGCTCCTCGCGGCTCCCGGCTCCCGGCACCCACGGCGAGAGTCTGCCTCTCGAGCTCTGATGGATCCGTGCTCCGACCAAGTGGCTCGCTCCTACCTCGACTTATTAACCTTATCTCGGCGGAGCATCGAGTATAAGTTACATCGTTGAAAGTCTAATTTAACATCTGGACCCTTCTAATAAACGGCTGTTAATCGACGCGAGCCGCCGCCGCGGCGGCTCACACGGTGAGTGCACTGACGAACGAACGGTAGTCCCGCGAGTGGCGGGGACCGTGCGTCCCAGCGGTCCTTCTCGGTGATCTATCAAACCGAGGGATGAATGATGCCGGAATGAGAAGGGCTTGATATCGATGCAGCCGGCTTTCGGGAGCTGTACTTCCTCATAACTCGATTCCCCCCGAGCGGCTTGATTTATGAATTAGTGGCACGTTGGTGGAATGTCCCGACGGAGTTTCCTCGGTCAGGTGGTCGAGGAGACGCGAAAGCGAGTAGCTGAGTGAGTAGAGAGAGGACAGTAGCGCGGGACTCGAGACTCGAGCCCGCGGAGGACTGTTAGGAGCAGGTTCAGAAGAGACGTTTGTCCGGCCTAGATATCATCAGGGTTCCTGGTGGGTCCGGGTTCGGGAATCATTAGGGCCCGAAGACGACGCATTCCGCAGTGGCGATCGGCTATACTACAGGCATGTGTGTCTCGGATCATCCGGTGGGCCCTCAGCGTGGCTTGTCCCCCGGCTAAGGAGCACGGGACGGGCCCAGAGCCGGCCCTCCAACCCTTCGGGAGATCGGGCCCGCGGCATTTATTAAGCCGCTTATCAGATTTCGATTTGGACGACGGCCAGCAACGACGGATACCGTAATTATTTTTATTAGTACCGCGTTAAGAGTCCTCCTTCCCATCTCTCGGAGGCACGCTCGCGCGCCATACCGCCGAGGGCCGCATGGCCCATCTCCGCGCTACAAAGGGACCGATGGCTTTTCGGGATGCCATCCAAGCACTCGCTGCCTACTCTTACCGCGCCTTCTCGTGCCTCTCTTATTTCCCTGAGAAACCTCTCTTCTTCTCTCCTCTCTCTCTCTTCCTGTTCGAGCGCTGTCCACTATATTCTCCCCCGCATATTCGCCGCGAGGATCGTGAGGCCCCGCGGGCCCTGTCGTCGCCCGATCGAAATTGCTCGTAACTACTCGAGTTAATGGGCCAGGCTTAAACCAACAGCTACCAAAAGTGAGAATCGTTTGATCCCGATATTAAGATACTACGTGGAATACACAAGTATCCCAAGTGTTTAGTGGCATGTGTGATACACGACTACATGCGAGAGAGTATATGTAGGTGGCGCGTGTGTGTTGCTCTCTCTGCACGCACACAGGATACAAATGGGCCTGATGGATGTACAAATTCGAGGCAGCGAGCCGCGACCGCTGATCAGGTGGAAAGTGCTTTTTGCCACCTCCGCGCTCGCCGCGCATCATCAATCATCAATCACATCGGCATCAATCTTTGTAACAGTATAATTTCATTGACCTGTTAACGTTCCCTCGTTGGCTGCTCTCATCAATATACACACCCGTGTTACTGACTGCGGTAATCAATCCCGTGGGCCTTGCCCCGGGCGAGAGCCGCCTTCGCGCGGCAGCCTGCTTCATAGAGAGCGTCGGCAAGAAGATAAAGAAGAAGAAGATGCCGAGGAACCCGGAGAAAACCAGAGTCTTCTTCCCTCGGCCGGCTCTGCCTCTGTTTCTCGACTTTGTACTCCACTCGAGCGTCCTCCTAGCCAGGCTTCTCAAGAAACCGCTGAGAAATTCTCCGAGAAATCGAGAGGTCTCCTTTGTAATTTCGCGCGGGATTCCTCGTTCTTCACCGCCCACTCGGTGATGAAGACGTTTAGTCCAGCGTTTACTTTCGATCGCCCGGCGAGTCAGCGTCTTTCTCGAGGGGCCCCATGAAGTTTCTTGGAGCAGGCAACCTTTTATATTTACTTTCGTCAAGCCGCCGTCTAATGAGGATGGGCAGCAGCTCTCGAGTAGATCGAATTAGAGAGGACGCGTTGTTCCGAGTAAACGTTTGATCACCTGTCTCCCTCGAACTCGAGCGATCGGATCTCCACGGGCGAGTAATGTCAAAAGAGTTTAACAGCGCGCGATTAAGATCGAGCCGAAGGGCCCCGAGCTTTTTTCCAGTTTTTCCCGCCGGTTTTTTTCAGCGCCGCTCGCGCAACTCCTGGCATCTTAATTAGCCGGCAGTTAATCACTTTGACGGATGAATCCAGTTTCCGGGTGCCCGGCCGCTCGAGAACTCGAGGCGCATCCACGCCCCACGCTCGAGACGCTGCGCGGCTTAATTAGCCACTTAGCCGCTACCTGGTCCTTAATATCGCGAGCTGGTGTCGCGTCCCGATGTTAATCTTCTCGCGGAGAGAGGGAGAGGCTGAGCGCTGGAGTCACCACTCATCGAGCGACGGACTCTTTTTTCCCGCGTTGATCGCGTTAAGTGCTCGAGGTGAAAGGCAGCGCGCAAAGGCCGTCTAATCCGAAGTCAGTGAAAAGCACGTCTCTCGGCGACGTGTGCCCGAGTGATCGGCGGCGGCGCCCGGCTACATACGCGCCGGATTATCGTTGGGGGGGAGAGAGAAGGCCCCGCTGGACGTCTCGGGGCCCGAAGTAGAGGGGCCGTGGAGTGGAGATTTATCGCGGGCGCTGCTCGCACGACTTCCCAATGCGCGAGCCGCGCGACGGAAGATGCCTCGGGAAGAGAGGTGGCAGTCGCTCGGCCCCGAGGGAGAAAAGCGTGGGGCGAAAGAGAGAGAGAGAGAGAGGGGGGGTGGGTACGGTGGAGAGTGACGCGGGGAATTTACACCGTGGATTTGGTCGCTCCTCCGATCCCACGGGACCGAGAGCGAGAGCGGGAGGTTGGCCCTCCCGTCTCTCTATATGTATCCTCTCTTCATCTCCCCGAGGGAAGCGAGGACGCGCGCGACCGGTTCAAACGAGCGTTCCGACCGCGACGGACATGTTCGAGCAAATTGTACAAGACAAGCCTGCATGCTTCGGCAATGAGCCTTTCTCTCGGGCCCCGTGCGTACCTACGTTTCGAGTATATACCTACACGTACGCGTACCTTTCGACTGTCCACCCCCCGGCCGCTGCCCGGGCCCTTCTTTTCGCCGCTCCCGCTCTCCTCCGCCCGCGGCCAATCTCCGACGCACTCGCTGGCCACCCCATTCCCATTCCAGATCTCTTTTCATCTCTCGTACCGCGCTCTCGCTGCAATCCTACCGATGAGTCGAGCGTGTATCGCCCGATGAAACGCTTGTCTCTCATTGACTTTTCACCGAGCAATCCAACACTGCTATAAGCTCCGTCGGACGCTGCGCGTGGAGCCGTGGAGCGAGCGACTCATAAGGCCCCGGCCGATTCCCATCGGCGTAAGTGGCCTTCCGTCCAAGATCCTTCGCGCGACGCGCGCGCTCCCTAGAGGGCGAGGGGGCGGTTTTTGCCACTGGTCGTGATAAACTAGTAGCGGTGTCTCGGTGTGCTTGTTTCAATCAAGGCTAACGCGTTCGCGCGGTTGTCGGCGTGCCCGATCAATTTGGGTACGCGGACGATCGTTTACGAGCGGCGGCCACTTGGCACGTATGCGCGTAATCGGCCATATCGGCGACCGGCTTCTTTCCTCTCACGCACCACACACACAGAGATCTCTCTGTCGGTGTGTTGCCATACGAAACAGCGGCGAAACATCGGCGAATAGTTTGTGCGAGGCTGAGATATCCCGTGTGTGGCTACCCTCTGGCCTGCAAAGATTCCAGACTGGCGCACAGTGTGCATACACAGTGGGTACACATGTGTGAGTATGGGAAGGATCCCCGCGAGCGCGCGAGGATCCTCTGTGTGCGCGGCCGCCATTAACGACTCGTCGCCCGTAATTTATGGGCCATTAATTAGGGGCTGGATAAAAGTGAGCACTATAAAATTATAGAACAGTCGGCAAGCATCTGTGCCGCGTGCGCGGCCGCTCCCCCCGCGGCTACCTCTATCGTCCACGTACTCCTCCTTCTCCCTTGCTTTCTCTACCCTCCGACAACAAGAACGGATGCCCCCCCCCCCCTCCTGCCCCCCACTTCCATCGCCGTCTCGCTCTTTACTTCGCTCTGCTCGCGTGGAGATCGCTTGGTATAATCCGCCGTTTTAATACCGGTTGTGCCTCCGATACCGAGCGGGCTCGCTTGCGCGACTTTACATTAACGCGCCGCTCTACCCCCACGAGATCGAGATAAAACTCTGTACCTACAGCATCCACTGGGCCCTCATACCACCGGCTCCCTTCTAACGGAGAAACCCTCGCTCTTTCACTCTGCCGGTCTCATGTTTTAATAAACTATGCTCGTGTTTCGGTCGTGTCGGCTCGCTCCTTCTCCTCCACCTCGCACGGCCTAATGAACCGGCGTCGAGCGGAAAGAGGGGCGGGCGCGCGTTATTCCGGCGAGTGGGTAATGCCAACTAATTCGCTGATCGATCTTAACCACACGTTGCCACCGGCATTAACGAAATTGCGCTGGCGCGCTCCCGATGAATAGGCGCGCGTTTATCGCCGCTAATAGCGCTTTGGTGCGCGCACCCCAAATTTCCCGGGTTCGAGAGACGCTGGTGGGCCCGAATGAAAGAGAGCTGCCACTTGCCGAGTCAGTGGGACGCGATCGCTTTCACGCGCGCCCGGTGCTCACTTCCAGGCGTGTGCGCGCAGAGTGGGGAGTTTTCCGTCGACGAGGCCCTCAGTGAAACGGGCGAGAATCGCGTCGATCAGTGAAGAGGGTTGGTTGGTTTGGTCTCGCGTCAGGTATCACCTTCGAGTCCTTTCTTTCGAAAGGGGTAGAGCGGAATCTTTTGTTTCCTCAGCGATACTCTCTCGCTCGTTGTTGGTGGGTGAGAAGGAGAGCGAGTCTCGAGAGTCAGGGCTGAGGGACATGGTGGTGGCGGCTGTCCAAGAGGGACAGGCTTCCCCCTCTCTCCCCGCGCGCTCGGTCAGCCGAGTGAGCAGCCTCGAGTGAGGCCCCGCTGATTTATAAAAGGGCCTCACCGAGGGGTGGGACCGATGCAAATTTCAAAGCACGCGAACCTCGCCGTTCCGCCCAGGCGTACCAACGCGCACCGGCGCACACTCATCGCCGGGCATTGTCTTAGCTCTATTTATCTTCGGGCCCCGAGCACACCAGGAATGCAACATTCTTGCGGGCGCACCAGGAGCCCGCGCGCGCGCGTCTGTCCGCACGAATGTGGAAGAGTGTCAGGTGAGTGCCGGGCCCTCGTTAATCATTACTGTCAGTTGGGATTAAGCGAGGGTAGCCGCCGCACCTCGGCCCGCGGGAGCTGCCGAATAATCGCGCTTGAGCAGCCTCTTACTGCGCTTGGAAAAGTTAATCAACGAAACTAATTAAATAAGAGGAGTACACGGCTGCCGCGGGAGATTGGAGCCGTGAGCTGCTCGTTATGGCCCTTGGCATCGGAACCTCGCGGTTTCGACTGTGTATCCACCTCAGAGTCAACACTGGGTCATTGTGTCGAGGCTACGCTGATGACCTGTCTCGAGATTGACTTCGTACCCGCCGCACTGATTAACATTTCACGCGTCGCCATTAATCATCTTCGGCTCGTTCTTTCCCCAGCGGATTTAACATTTTTTTTCTATTAAAGCTACTAATCCAGTGAAGGATTAATCAGTTTTGTTACAGGAAAATATAACAGTAATACGGTATAGGGTCAAATGGAATAGAAGCTACACGAGAAATTAAAGAAGAACTTAAGATAGACTATCGACATAACCCATGCGAGCGGAGGAAAGTATATATATAATTATACGCTGAAACATTATGGGTTTTAATAATCTGCGTAATATCTAGAGGCCAAGTAAAATCGAATTGCGATTTCTCTATTAGACGCGACCCCAGCTGATTTTAACTATTCGATCGCGAGTAAGCGGCGGCAAAACAATCGCCCGGGGAATCAGCCAGTTTCACGGTCCTTTCACCAAGAATACTTTTCCTCTTTTGAACCGCACGTGTTCCTCTTATCAAAATCACAGGGATGTGTGTGTACGCCGGTTGAAGTTGGCTATGCGTGCTCAGTGGTGGGGTGGGTGGAGAGGGGGAAGTCCGATTTCGTGCTGGTTGCGAGGACATCGGCGATCTCGTAGATGTTGGCGCGCGGCGTCGCCGGTGTCGGGTCCGCAAAAGGAGGATCGTAGGAAGAAGAGCGGTGCCCGGTACAACAAGTCGCGCGAGGAGGGAAAAGGGGCCCCGAGGAGGAAGACGAAGAGGGAAGAAGAAAGGGTAGGCGAACGGGAGAAGAGAATCGGTGGCCGGGCTCGAAGGAGGACAGAGAGGAGGAGGATTGTTTCCTGGTGGCTCGAAGCCTCTTCTCGCTTCCTCCCTCTCCCCCTCTCCTCCCTCCTTACATTGTCGTTTTGTTTCACGATCGTGGAGAGCCGGTTTGCATAAGGCGGCGAGGGGGGCGAGCGGGGAGGAAAAGGGACGCGAAAAGAGAGTCGGGCCCCGGATGGCTGGCCTGCCGTTGCTCAAAGGCCCTACCAGGCCCTCCAACAGACCCCTTAGACACCGTTCCACCGTCGCTTCCCCTTCGCTTCGCGCTCACTCGACATACATATATCTAGGCCTTCTCTCCTCTCTCTCTCTTTCTCTCCCTTCCTCTCTCGCGTACCATGCAGACTGACTAAACGTGGGCCTTGTCCGGCCCGTGCGAACGAGGAACGAGCTACACTCTTTTTCATGTCATCTCGAGCTATTCCGCTCCTCGCGCAAGATTTTCCTCGGCCACCGAGTACCCGGTGAGGACCAACGCCAGCCCCGCTACATAATACCTCTACCTTGCGAACTGCGAACTCTACGTACATACGTGTCTCTACAAACGAGCGCCAGAGTGAGAGAGAGAGGGAGAGAGGAAGTGTACGTGTATGTGTGTACGTCCGCGCGGTAAGATCTGTAACCCGAGATACGAATCTGTGAAGATATCTCGACGAGGACTGCCCGAGAGTTGGCAGTCAGTCGGGATAACGAGTACCGTCAACTGCAGTTCCTCGTTGGTCCTCGTGTTCAGCCGTTGAGCGTTCTCTCGCCCTCTTTTCCTCCGCGGACGTTGGCAGTGGGGCCTGGTGGCCGCGGCGGGCAGCTCAGGCCGCGCTTCCAACGAGTAGCGAGGTGTTTCCAGCCAAGAGGAACGTCCCGCCGAGGGAGCAGCGCCGTGACGCCGCGTCTCCGTCGCTGTTCCCGCTGCTTCCTACTCTTCTTGCACTTCGTTAACTCCGCGGAGAGAGAGCCTGTCGCGCCTTCCCCGAGGGTTCTCTATTACTCGCCGATAGCATCGGCCGACCATTCGAATTAACTACCGGTGTTTCCTAGTAATCTCCGCTAAATCCACTCGGGGCCCCTCCGCCCCGCCGCCGCCTGTTGACGATATTAAAGGTGGATCGGGGATCAACAACTGGGGAGATCACTGATTCCACGGGACCGTTTATTCCTACCTCGACCTGCTTTATTGCGGCTGGTCTTCTTTCCCAGACGCGCGCGCGCTGCTCTACCATCCACCTTGATAGTTAACGATCCTATCGCGGATGCTTCGTCGAAACCAACCGCGTCGGCTTCCGCCTTGTGTTCCTCATCCGCTCGGCAACACTTGCACTTGCTCTCTTGACGCCCCAAGTCCCAAATACCCCCCTCACCTATTTGGGACTTTGGGCCTTACGGGAGCAGAGGTAGGGGGAGAGATAAAATTCGGGCGCGCTAAAGTGGCGATATATTTCCAAGGGGGCAACAAGGCGCGAGGGCCCCCGGTAATTGGAAATCCCTGATCAATCGGCAGGGGTAATGCCGATAAGCTCGAGAAGGAGGTGCGCCGGATCGCACGGGCGATAGCTCGGCCCCGATATCCGCAGATTATCACGTAGCGGTATAATCCGCATTAATGCAAAGTAATACCCCGCAAAAGGAGGAGGGAAGTGGTACAAGTGTCCGGCGAGGCCACCTGGGGGCCGTCGGGGGGCCCGCCCGAGACGTGATCTTCGAGGTGTTTCCTCGATGAATAATAAAAGGGTGGCCCGGTAGCCGGGAGGGGTGGCCGGCAGCTTTTAAAACGAGGAGGCACGTAATCGCGAGATAGCGGTGTGCTGCTCGGGCGAAAGGAACACGAGGGGCCCAACGAGCTTCGGCCCCGCGCGGGTCAGACCGAGACGCACTCTCTACTCGCTTCGGAGGTAGGAGAATCAAGCACGCGTCACGAGCGGCTCTTCGAGGGCGAGTGCGCCCGGCGACCACTCTTCCCCCTCCGCCGCGGTGGGCCCCGCGGAGAGGAGGGGAGAAAAGAAGAATGGAAAGAAAGAATGCCGACGGTTCGCAGTAATAAAACACAGAGTCACGCATACGCGCGCGTGCTCCCACGTACACTCCGAGAGCTGGTACTCTCTGGTTGAAATCGTCGCCGGGACACACGTGAGAGACCGCCAAAGAGAGGCTTTCACTTCGCCCTGAGCTTCCCTGAGCGACCGGGCTTCATCAGAGGCAAATGGGAGCATTATTATGTTGATAGTCGCGTCACCAATGCGGAACATCCGTGCCGATTGTTGGGGCCCGAAGCCGTTCTGGACCACGTGTCGTGATAATCGGCGCAGTAATGATACGTGGCTTTGAGGGAGTTCACGAGGTATGTGGCCTCGCGGTGATCTCACCGTGAGGGGTATATACGTGGTACAGATGAGATAGGAGGACACGGGAATCGGGACACGATTTCGAGGATTGCAGCGTGTCGCCGGAGGTAGAGAGGACGCGGAAGGGCCCTATCGTCCCTCGGATCTTCCGCGAGGGTACGGATGATTTTCGTGTAAAGGAGGAGAGGGAAAAGGGCAGCGCGGACGATTTATGCGCCTACTTACCGCTGACAAAACGGGTGTAGAGAGAGCGTTCTTGTACGCGGCGAGTGCGTGCATAAATTTCACCCAAGGAATTCCATTCTTCCCGAGGAAATTAAGTCCGTGGGCCCGCGAGCTACTCCCTGCGGAATGTAGATATTAACCGGGGGCCCACTCTCTCTCTCCACTCTAATCGATCGAGATCCGTCTTCGAAATTTCCCTCCTCGTACTAGAGCCAACTCCCTCGGCGGCACTTGGCCAACAATGTGTTCATTATCGAATAACTCTCGCTGCCAACCGGTCCTTTACAGTCGCGGCCGATTATCGACCCGCAATTACGCGTACCGAGACTGCGGCCGTGTCGCTGTGTGCGGGAGGAATTGCGAGGGACGCGAGTGTCGGCTGGAGGTAACGCTGGCTTCTCGGAAGGCTGTCTTTTCTGCGGGGTTTTGGTCGGGAGACGCGGAGGCGCAGGAGCAAAAAGGAGATCGACATCGGATCACGATTCGATCGGCGCGACGTCGGCGGCGGGAGGAAGTTCTGCGCCCGAGTACATACACATCCTCGACGAGCGGAGAGCACTCGAGTTCTCGCGGGGACCGCGAGAGCGGCCAAGTCGCGTCACGCGACCGAGCAAGAAGCACATCTACCGCGAGCCACCGGAGAGAATCCGAGGAGAGAAGAGAGGAGCCGATACGGGATTCCTCGCAATCAACATTACTCGCCGCGGCGTATCCGCTCTCGCGCTCCACGCCGCTGCCCCTAGAGGAATCCTACCGCCTTTCACCCTGCCGTATGTGCATGTACTCCCGACTCCATACATACGCTCTCTTCCCCGAACCACTCAACCCCCACTTCCACCGAAGCCATCGGATTTCGCCGATAATCACGCATTATTCGCGAATCGCTCGCGCTCCAACCAGAGCGAGCGAGAGACAGAGAGTCCACCAACGTTCACTTTCCGCCCGTTAAAGAACGATCTCCTCGGGGCCTCACTCCTTTCCCGACTAGAAGAACCTCGCGTGACTCGCCCGGCGCAATCTCCCGGCAGCCGGCCCATAAAGACAGGATTAAGTGGTACACTAATCGAGAGACTTCTGTTTCGGCGAACCAGCGGGATTTCCTCGCGCCATTCATGCCGGATTTACACTGGGCCGCTCGCCAATGAGCGTGAAACTAACGTCTGCGTTACGACGGGCCTTGTTTAAACGGCTCAATTAGCGGGCCCGCTTTCGAGGCTCGCCCGCCATAAAAGTGCGAGCAGGCTATCATTAGCCAAGAGTACACTCCATTACATGATAAACATACATAAAGTCGGCTCTCGATATTGGGCCTGATAGGTTCGAGGGGCCTTAAAAAGTCGGCGCGCGCGACTAGAAAGAGGGGGTCATCGTGCCCGGTGTAAGCAATGACATCCTCACGGTTGCAGGACACTGTCGTGTCTTTTTCTTTTGGGCCCTCATAAGGCACGCGGCCGATGCGCTCCGCCGATGACTAAGGGCCTCCGACAGGACTTCGTCTCCGGCTTCTGCCCCGAGAGAGTCGATGTCTCTCTGGCGTCCACGGTGAGCGAGAGGGGGAGCGGGGCCCGTCCATTCGCGTCGTGAAAGAGGCCGCGCCGCCGTTGCCGCTGATCAACTTGTCGCTACTCCAATTATCCCAGGGCTCGTCCTCGAAACGGTCGTAGAGTCGTTGATTGATTTACGCAATCTTCTCGGAGAGCGCGCGGCTGCTGCGCGATCGCCAGCGGCCGATCCTCCGGCGCAGTGGCCCGATGCGAGCGGGCCCTACGGCGTACCGGGCTAATCACGCGAGGCAATTAGCATCTTGGTAGGGCAGCCCTTTTTGCGCTCCTACCAAACGATCTCTGCCTAAGGTGAGTTGTTACCTGCCTTCTTGCCTGACTGAGATTGCCCCGGCTCTTTATCCACCACCCCGACCCTTTCCTCTAGGATGATTCTTCCTGGGATTGTGCTCAGGTTTAGTGAATCTTATCTAGTCTCTCGCAAATCTTACTTTTGAACATTGGTTCCAGTGTCGTTCACACCCCATTGTCGATTCCGAGGATTCCCGTTATTGTAACTGTCCCGTTTTTCGGCGAAAAAAAGGGGCCATTGTCTCGAGAGAGGCTCCGTGACGAGTGGAAGTTAGCGGGCCTATTGTCTAACGGTCCGATAGATTACCACTGTCAGCGATATCTAGAGTAGCTGTTCCTCTCGACTGATCCCGAGCTCGCCATACGAATTAGCCTGACGCCGGCCCGAAGGCGCGGCTTGTGGGTAATCAAGTTGTTACTACACAACCTCTATGTGGGTCGAGTGGTTGGCGATTTTTTCGATCGGCTAATGTCCCAGGATGACAGGGCTCGCGCTCATCAGAATCTTCTTCGGTATTGGCTGCTTGCAATTCCCTCCTCGATCCTCCTCTCGATAAGCCTCGACATTGTATGCAGAGGAAGCACCAATCCATTGCGCACTCTTCTACTCTCGCAGCCACTCGAATTGGCAATGTTCATCGAGCAGAATCGATTAGCCGCATAACTGGACGGTGAGTAAGGCGAATTACTCGCTGGCCGCGGGAAAGGTGGAGGATCGATGATTAATTGGCGAGTTATCCCGCAAAAGGGCCAAGTGCTCGTCCCACGCTGATCTCGATCCATTGTGCGATAAGTATGCGACACCTTGGACGCTGCTCACGCGTCGCCCACGTGGAATATCGAGCGCTCGACGCTCGAGTTGCTCGTCATTATGCCAGGCGAGTGAGATAATCGGGGATGTCGATACTACCGGGGACCACACGTGCCGCGAGTCTAGTGGCTTGCGAATTATTGAAAAACGGCAAATTTTTCTGCAATCAGCGCGGAGGAAACGCGTCAAGTGGACGCAATTTGCGTCGGCGCGAGGACGCATAGCTAATAACCGTTGCACAGAGTTACGCTGGAACAACAAAACCACCGGTTCCCCAGTCACGCCAGTCACCCGGGCGCCTGATGCGTCTGTGAAAGGGGAATGAGGTAGGTGCATCGTTCTACCTACTAGTGTATGCGTGTACAGGGTGATTCACTTGCCTTTAGTAAGGTACATATCGGTATTACCGGCTGTGACACCATAATTGTATGGTTGAATAGTAAACAATTTGTAAACAAATTTAATCTTGGTTTGAAACATTTTTCATTGATCTATAAAACTACGGAATCACGGTGGCGAATACCAAAACACCTGATTAAACGGCAAGTGCATCACCCTGTACACGAAGGGAACGTCGCGACGGTGCAATCACAAAGGGAACGAAAGAACAATCGGCCTGATGCTATCTCAGTGCCAGCTCTCTTTCTGTCTCGTCACTGTCCTCTTCATATCAGCCGGCTTGACAGCCTCCACGCCTTCCACGCCGCGACATAAATTAACACATTTTACCAACCAGTGTCTAATGCCGCCCTTCTCTACCCCGAGGTTCGACCCTCGGAATTTCGCTTCCCCGCAAAAACAGATCAACGGAAGTTGGACTCCTCGACCGTCGTCGCCGGGAGGATTTTTTTTCAGCCGCTTGGCAGAAAGTTTCCGGGTTTTCACTTAGTCATGCTCTCGTCATCAAGCCTGACTATCTTGCCACTTGGACTTACGTTACGTGCGGCCGCCTGTAATACACGGCGAGTGGCCCGTTGCCGGTTATGGTTTCGCCCGACGATAGATTGCCGCTTTAATGAATCCCGGCGATACGGGGGAGATCCCTCGCGGATGTGTACTCTCTTTTTCGATCCTGTATCTTCTCGTCAGTCACGCTTTGATACGCGCACCCTGTCCGGAGACATTCCACTCGTGTGCGATGTGTCGCCTTCGTGTAAGTCAGGTTTCACCCTGAACCGTACCGTATTACTCCTCACTTCCTATCTACAGGGTGAGTCATTTCACTTTTAATCATCCTCTTCACACTAGAATTCAAATTATTTCTATTATTGGTTCAATTTGATATTACAAATAAATTTCAGTACGTGAAAAAAACTCGGTAAAGACTCCTTTATATTAAAATTATTCAACACCGTATAATTATTACATTTTCAACGATCCGTATCCATCATTGGCGAATAAAAGTCAAGTGAATCACCCTGTACATATCTACATATAAATATCTCCACATATCTAGTCGACGAGTGTTCCGGCAAGCCGTTTGAGATAACCAGCGCATTTATAACTAAACCTCCAAGTGTTAATCATTCCAAAACTTCACTACATTAGCAACAGGATTAGAATGCTACTTTTCCTCGACATTGAACTTGTTAGTTGTCCCCGCATCGCAGTGCTAACATGAGTGCATAACGTTCGCAATCTCGCTAGTATCGCGAGAATCAGCCACGGCCCCAATAAACAATGAGTGCATTGCCGGCGCGGTCTATGTACTTCCGAGAAGTGAATGAATCGCTGCGTGCCGGTGACCAGGTAGTTCGGGGGCGCAGGAGGAAGTCGAGGACGAAGGGAGAAGGAAAGAGGAGGAAGGTCGCTCCGAGATCTGAACGAAGGATCCTCCAAGGAGGAACAAGCAGAAGCCAAGCCGTGGAGATAAAGGGCGGCAGGGACTCGCCGGGATTTCGGCTGGCCTTATTATGCGCGGCAGGCAACACGTGTACAGCGAGTACAAGGTGATGGCGCGCCGGGCTCCCTGGACCACGACGAGATGATAGAAGCGATGGAAGATGAGGCGGAGGGGGAGGGGGCTGGGTGCAGTGCCGAAGGAAGAGGCTTGGCAAGGGACCCGCGGGCAAGTCTGTAATCAGTAGCTCCCCGCCGACACCAGGAGGAAGCCCTCTGTAACGAGAGGACTGGTTCGGCGGAGCGGGAGAGGAAGAGAGAGAGAGAGAGTGGGCCCAGCGCCCGGCGCAGGCCCCGGAGCCACAAGCGCACACAGTGTGTGCCGCGCAACGGAGTCGCGCCGCGCGCAGAATCGAAGCAGAGAAGGCCAATTACTCGAACGTCTTCACTCCCGGGGCGCCTGGCGTCCCACTGGGTCCCTGGCATCTGGCACCGATCTACCTTTTTCCCTCGGCTCCCATTTACTTCGCGTGTATCATGCCACAATGATATCCTCGCGCGCCTTTGGCCCCTCGTCCGTGTCGCCTACACTCTCACTCCTTGGTAAGTAGGACCCCGAGCGGCTCCCGGATATCACGTGCTACGTCTTATTCCACTTGTTGCGCTTTGAGCGCTCGTATCGGCCTGAAGGACGAATCAAGCAGACTTTCTGAAACATTTCACGCTGATAGGCGGATGAGGCCCATTGTGGCCCCGCTGGACGCTCGAGGTTGCCGATGCCTGTCAATGTCCCCCGATGAGCACTCCCGTCCGCCTGCACTTGGGAGAGCCCAAGCCTTGACTACAAAGCCACCACGGACACGCTTTGCTGATCCGAAGAATCCAGAGTGGCCGAGCACAAAGGCGCGCTACTAGATGCTACCGCGCGAATAATGCGCCACTGCCATTCAGGAAATGCGATTAGCGTCAACCTGCTGTATGGAATGGACGGCGCGGTTTAAATATAGAATCCACTTGAGTTGGAATGCCTTTTCAACGCTTTCGGAAAGTGTCGCATAGCGCGCATTCTATATTGAGGTATTAGCTTTTCGAAGTATTGGCACGATATATAGTGAGAATTCTGAGGGGAAGATTGGTATTTATCTTGGTATCTCGTTAGGGCTCCTTGCCGGCTAATTAGGTCAGCCTGTGAAATAGTCACGCGGACGCGCCCCCTGTCGGACTAACGAGGGTGATTTACGATCCCGTAAAAACGACGCTCACTTCTCTATGATGGTGGAAATAGGCTGCAACATAGCCGGCGATAAAGGGGCGATAACCGGGGTAGATAACTTGACGCGAGGTTCAGCGGCGAGGTAATCGCGCCGCGAATGGTGCACCGTGGGATTAAGAAACGGGGAGGTAGATAATTAGTCGTTGCCGGGTGCAATCATCGGACCTTTATGTCTCCGTATATGAAATGAAAGATGCCAGTTTAATGAAACCTGTAATCCAGCCGACGCAATTTCCCCCCAGTGCCACGGACACTGCTTGCGAGTAATGACTGTAATGACGCACAAGTACTTTGAAATATGATATCGCGCCGTTGGCGAGGTTGGGGCCCCGATAGGGCCCATCATACAGAACATTCGCTACCGCACCTAGCCGAGTTATCCTGACGGATCAATCACCCTCAAACACAACGAAAGCGACCGCGACACTGAACCGACGACTCCCGGCGAACCTCCAGCTCCATGCTCCGCGGGGCATCTCGGCCGCGAGCCCGCCACCATATCGGTCGGGCGGGAAAAAGCGTCTCAGCTGTCCGGCATGCGAGCCGAAATGTCCACCGGTGACGACGTGCACGGCCGCGACAGTTGGTCGCGACCGCTCGCCCCGATAAAAAGAGAGATTTAATAAAATCAATATTAATTGCCGTGGCAGTGGCGAGCGGCCACTCGCCCGTTGAATATTCAAGCGCGCGTTCCCCGCGCGCTAAAAGCTGTTTATGGGCCCGGTGTTGCGTAGCGCGGCCGGTTTTTGCCCCCGGGACCAATACTCTGCGCTCCCGGTGCCCAGAAGCGAGCGGAGAGAGTCCTCCCTCGAGATGATCGGTGGTCCAGGGGGCCATCGCGTTTAATCGGAGAGATATTGCCTCTGCTGCAAGCCCTTTTAGGAGCCGTTCATAGTACAGGAACCAGGAACGGAAGTAACCCAAGTTTATACCGGAAGAGAGAGTGTAGTGAGAGACGCGAAACGGTGGCAGGAGTTCGATTATTGTTGGAGGTTGAATCGACGGGAATACAGCGAACGATTTGATTGCGAGATCTCTGCAATCCTCCCGTCCCATCGACTCAAGGGTACTCGAGAATGTAATAATGATTTATCTTTGCTTTTCTCCGTTCAACCCGTACAATATTGCCGAAGGGTCACCGAGCGATTGGGCCTGGTATGAACAATCCTTTAGGGGTGGCCAAGTGGAGCTAAGCGGAGGGCCGGGCGATGTTCGATTAATTAATAACGACGATGCCATTTTCATTGGGGGGGTGGGGTGGGGAAAGAGTATTCCCTCGATGGTAGCAGGGGCATATCCCGCGCGGTGGCCGGATCACCCTGGCACACCGGATCCTCCCATCCTTCGTAGAGCGGGCTTTTTTACCCCGACCAGATTCCTACAGGATTAATTAACGAGTCGCCGAGTTCCGCGCGCGGCTCTCAAAGTGGCAATCTCCTTAAAGGCGGAGGGTGCGCGCCTTCGCGGGGAATGCCAGCTTCGAAGTTGGCACATAGCGGGAAAGCAGCCTTGCAACCTCCTCCCATTTGAGATCGATAGAGAAGCGCGCGTGGACGCCTGGCAATGCCACTTGGATCCTTTTGGTATTGCACTCGGCCCCTTCAAGGGCAGTGCTGTCCCTCTGCCCGAGAATAAGACGGGAGTACAGGTGTTCCTCCGTGAGCACTCTAATGTCACGGTGATCGGCGCGCATTCACGCCGGCTTGCCGTGATTCAGCAGCCGGCGCGCGCAGAGAGAGCGAGAGGTGGTTTTTTGCGGGCCGGAAGCCAGTCTTTCCGCCTTTGCGCTCCGGGCCGATTTCACCGTGGCGTTTTTTCACAAAGTGCCGCATTTCACAGGGATTGACTCGATCACTGGCGCGCGAACCTCCCGCCTGCCTGCTCTCTCTCTCTCTGTGTACATACAGCTCTGCCGTCAGCGCGACCTTGGAGCGCGCGGGGGCCAAGTGTTACCTTTCAATTACCCGGCGCGATCCGCCCGGGGAAAACAAAGGTAGGGAGAGCGGAGGGGCGCGCGAGAGCAAAAAGAGTGTCGGCGCAGTGCACCTCCATCCTGTAACATAAATATTCACGAGCGGAATTAGCCGGCGATCGCGCGATAGTGGGGCGCTCGTTGCCGGGCAGACATAAATTCCATTAGAGTGACATATTGCCCAGCCACTCATTAAACCCCGCGACGCTTCTGGCCGCGATAGGATCGCGCGCTTTCGACCGGGGAGCCCTCTATCGCCCGTGAACTTGTGATCGCCCCCTCGTTACCCCATTCCGATCCGGCCCACCTAACTCACAATTATCATCGTCGTCATACGGAGCGGCAGCCTCCAGCACGCCCCGTTATTTATCGCGGGGTGTTGCCGCCGCCGTCGCCGCTGCCGTCGCCGTCCTAAAGGGGGTTGCAGACTGTGCGCGCGTCCGCTCCGAATGCGGACGCCCCGCGGCGCGCGCGCGCACTCCGCGCTGATTAAACACGCTCTTTCACGGTGACGTGTTAATCGCGCGGATTCATCAGAACCTCCTCCTCGGCATAGACCACCGAGGCCTGTCGCTCGCATCGCACTTCGCCATCGCCCTTTCCTCGAAACCAACACCCTCCAGAGATAGCGGGAGAAATCGAGATAGAGAAGAGTTTTGAGCAGTGTGCCGCTTGTGACAGGGATGCTTGTACCAGCTCTCGTAATATGCAGTAAATTACTCGGGCGACGCATTAAAACGTTGCTGCATATTAGTGCAGTTGTCAAAATGCGATGGGTGGGAGCTTCTGTGGTGTTTGCCAGTCGTAAAGGTGACAAACGCCGTGTCGTGTGTTGGGGCCCGGGCTGATCGAGCCGCGAGGGCGTAAGAATTGAAGGTGAGTGCGTGACGGGGGGGCGGGGGGTGTGTGCGAAGGTAATCCCGGCGGATCACACAGATGAAGCGTGCGTGAACTATAAATGTCCGCCGCTTGAAAATACGATGATCGTCAATCTGCATATCTGGCCTTCTCCAGCGAGGGTCCGCTCTCGCGCGGTTCGACGACATCGGGCCCTGCATTTACATGCAGATGCGCCATAAAGCGAGAATGCCTTATGAAGTTGGCTTCCCGGGTAAATGTCCCGACGCACACATCCCCGAGCGGGGAGGCGCGTCGGTGTGCGTGTCTTTCACTTGTCGGTGGTGTTCGGGGAGGTTGTTAAGATGAAGAGATCTTAACGAGGCCGGGTACGATAATTAAATGCGAATTAAAATAATGGAACCCCGACGCGGTAGGATTTAGTGCGCGGCCGGGCCCTCGCGGATAAGGGATTCCCTTCGCACTGGCCCAGGGACTTTCACGCAGGCGAGATCCCTCGGCCTGGTTAGTGTGCTCCCGCCTCGCGCGAAAGAAGCGACCCAGAGCCGTTTATGGTAGAGCGGAATATCGTGAACCTATAAATCAAACGGGACGACAGCCCGAGATACATGCAGCCCACTAAGGCCCGCTTGGAATGTGATTTAGTTAGGGCCCCGGTCATAAGTACACTAATCCAATTTGTGAATCGCCATTGCACTCGCTCCTCTCTATTGACGGACGAGTGATTCGTAATTTGCGCAGAATTAATAGAGGAAAAGGCTAGTTTCGTGGGCCGATTAAGGCCGAGCAGCCGTGGGCCTTACGTGGCACGGTTCTCCGGACAAAGGAAAGGGTTACCGGGACATAGGACAGAGTCGGGACAGCAGATGTCCGGTAGGAAGTGACTCGATGTCGTGGCGGCTCGGGACCCAGTATCGCAAGTCCCTCTTCCGGGGCCAGAAAAAAGGGGGAAGCTCGTTCATCCTAATAATAAGAACGAGCCGCGAGAAGGACGGGACGCAGGAGGGAGGGGGAGGGGGAAGGGGAAGGTGGAGGGCAGATATATGTAGGTACGCGCCACGCTGAGGAGGTTGCGTGCAAAAAAGGCGTGGGTCCCAGCGGGCGTTCCCGACATAGCAGTTTGGATCCCGATCTTATCGGTCCCCGTGTTGCGGCTCTGCATTGTGTTGTTGCCGGGTTGTGCCGTAGCCGCACACCAATGCGGCCCACATACCACCGGGCGCACTCACTCCCGCTCACTCTCTGCTCTCTGGTAGCGTGGGGCCGCGTGTGCGTAGACGGCGTAGACCGAGGACGAGAAGAAAGAGGCAGAGGCGAGTATAAGGGGCAGGAAAGGACGGGGTAGAAGGTAGAAAGGTAGAATACGGTAGGGCCCACGAATAGGGACCCGATCTATCAGCCGGTCCTGATGCGTGTACACGGGCCGCAGTATAGATCATCTTCAATGTCTCGGAGCCTCCCACCTAAGTATTCCCATTAAGATTGTATCGCGGGCCCAAAACTAATAACCAATCACCCGTGCGGAGGGTATACGTGCTCGCGGCTTTATCATTATCCAATATATTCGATATTATAGTCAGCGCGCCTTACATCGCGCCCCGATCGAATCAACTGGATATACTCGATGCCCCTCGGGCCCAACCCACCTCGCGAATCTTCACCCCCCCCCCCTTCCTTGCCCGCTCGCAGAATCCCGATGGGCCAGCCGCGCGCGCTATATCCATTTCTACATTCCACCACTTTGGTGCCGGCGCGCGCCCGCGCGCCCGCCGCTTCCTACACGCCGACTTTAACCTGCCTTCCATTTATTGCCAAGCGCAGGCTTATTCTTCGGTGAATTTATGGCGATGCCGACTCACGCCGGGGAAAAGTGCGCCACGGTTTCACCGCGTTTTGCGCGACGTACAAGTAGAAATCGCTGAATACTAGTAGCTTTGCATAAGAATAATGCGCCCATTCGCCTCTGTCGAAACTCGGAAGCATCACGATTCCAATGCACGATTTTGCAATCGATTGCATTCAGCCTGACAATGCCTCACCAACTACCGCGCCGCGCCGCTTCCATATTTCAGGAGAGAGATTGTTTGCCAATTGCGCTCGGTAATTAACGCGGCGACCTTTGCTTCGGCGCACTACTCGGTTTCTCCAATTAATTGCGTGCGAGCAAACGGCTCTAGCAGCGGCGGGGGGGTCTGGGAAGGTGTAAGTTTCCTTTAGGAGAGATATATCGCCGGGATGCCGGAGAGTCGATCTGGCGAGGCGTTACGAGAGCAGCTGCCGGTACTCTTAATTAATTGATAATTAGTTATTAAATCGACGCTGACTCGGCGCTTCCCGCTCGAGATAGGCTCCGTTTGTTCTTCACTCTCGGTGGCAGGCGGCAGCGAGATCGACTTGATCCCCTCCCCCCTCGAGCCGCAGCTCATTCTCTTTTGAGGCTTCGATTCTCTGGCCCGATGGGAGTTCGGAGCCCGAGGTAGAGATCTACCTGGTCGCACTTCACCATCACTCGCCATACATGGCTCCTCTGTCTCCCGGGGGCCCCGGAGGGAACGGGCTCCTTCGTGCTTCCATTGTACTACATCCCGGAGTTATTTTCATCGTGAATTGTTCCTTATGGATGCCGAACCGACACCTCTACAGACGCGCCCTCCGAAATCGAGCCGGTTCGTAACACCAACGCTCCTCCGAGCGAACATCATTCCACCGCTCGACTGACGAGCTCCCATAAAGCCCCACCTCACCGGTGGTCTCTCATCTCATAAATGGGACTATGAAATGTTCCGAATCTTAGACTAAAAATATGAAAACTAGTTTTTAACTGTAACGTCTATACACCAAGTATCCAACTATGGAAACTAGTTGATGAGTGCGGCATCTCAACAACTGATTGGTTTGATTGAGGAGTTGGTTGGCTTTCTGCGATATTGAAGATTGAGATCAAGATTGAGCTTTCCGCGATAATATTTCTAATTAAATAAAGCAAAGTTATCACCTATAATTGCAATACATAAGATCCAGTGACTGCAATGTCAATCCATCAACAATCCAACTAAGTATTACTAGGCGTACAAGCCGTCCATGAAAAGATACACCATGATAGCCGGCAAGCCGACATAATAGCCACTCCAATCTCAAACAGCTGCGCACTCGCATTCACGTCCTTCCGTTGTGTGAATTGATTTTTGGCCGGTGGCCAGAGAGCGCGCGCGAGTGCCAAGAGAGGGGAGAGAGAGAGTGTGGTACAAGTGGTCGCAGCTTGCAGGAAGGGGCTCTAAGGTATACGCACGTCAATGGGACACCCGCTGGCACGAGTGCGCCGCGTACAAATTGGATTACGCGTATCTTCCTCTCTAGGAGACATCGGGCAATTTGTCCTCGAGCCGCGACTTGGCCCGGCGTCAACTCTCTCTCTCCCTCTCTCTAGGCGCAGGGAAAGAAGCGGATTCCGCGTGGATTACAGGCGATAGGGGCGAGTTGCTCGTCCTCTCCTCGATGAACGATCGCTACACGCCGCTGTAACGCCGCATAACGATACGTTCTCCCCTTGTTGGCAATCAACTATCCGGCCGCTTTCCTATCCGCCGTTTCCGAGGGTTCCACACATTCGCACTCCCCCCTCGCCCCCCTCGCGTCAGAGTCATAACGTGTGTGCACGCAGCATATGTGCAACTATGTGCTGACAATGGTCGCGATATCCGCGTGGGTGTCGCTACAAATGAGACCACCGTGTCATCGCCTATTACCGGCTAAACACCATTCATCAGGACCCCTCGGTCTTCAAGCCAATTGGACTCGCTCTAGTTTCCCGTGTTGGGGCGGATTACCACATTCTCCGCGATTGTTTACTCCCTGTTAAGCTCTCCGGTTGCCTTAAGGAAGCGTGGATCATCCACTAATTCCTATGTGTGACCCTTGACTCCGTACGTATATGGGAGCGCATTCCATCCCCTCGTTTTGTGGAGACGATTAGTTACAGGAGAAGTACGTTGTACGCGTGGATACTGGAGGTCTGTGAGGTTCCTATGTAGAAGATGATTCCCTTGGCTTTCAATCGCTAATAATAATTATAGACTGTTGAAAATGTAATAATTAGAAGGTTTAATATAAACGAGTTTTTATCGAGTGTTTTCCACGCAATAAAATTTATTTGTAATATGAAATGGTATCAATAACAGAAATAATTGGAACTCGAGTGAAAAGTGGATGATTAAAAGCCAACTGACTCACCTCGTACACGGCCATCGGCCGCAGAACCAATTTCACTCATGCATCCAACCGAACTTGATCTCTTCGGCGCTCGAAGCGCGAAACCACCAGGCAGCCACCGGAATTTAGAACAATGGGTGCAAAAGGCGGAACAAGCCGACGGACAGGGGACAAGACAAGTGCGAGGAGCGCAACAACGGCTCGCACCATTTGCGCGCGCGCGCGCGCTCGACTTGGCGAGGCCTCTTTGAATAGAGGCGGCTGTTTGATCGCCGACAAGTATCCCTGCGCGTACCTACGTACTCGCAAGTGTCGGCTCGTGTACTCCGGTGTGTAGCCTCGCCGGTAATCGCTCGTCTCTGTCGCCCGGACCACCGTGAAACACCCTGGTGGCTGTAGTGCGAGTTTGTGAGTTGCGCTCGCCGTGCCAGATTCACCACGAGAAACTCCTCCTGGTGAGGTACTCCATTTCCGGGATTGACGAGCGACAGTCTATACTACTTGGTACTTGAAAAACTTGGTGGGAACTCGAGGGATTGCGCTGGAGTCATTTGTCATAATACCTGTTTCGTGGATGATTGGAGACTTGGAATTGACTGTCGATCGTTTAGTAGTTATTATCAGCTAAGTCTGTTACTGTGGATTATATATAATTATAGGCTGGAAGTATTTAGAGTTAGAAGCTCGATGCGAGTATTATGAAACCGAATCTGCCCGACGTGTAAAGTATATATACAGGACACGTCACGCACTTCTTTAGAACATTGACGCGTGAGAATCTGGGGAGATGTGAAGCAATGATTGTGGGCGTTCGAGAATAGTTCCATACACAAAATTATGGAATCTCACATCAATATATTCAAATGTTGTCAAACTTGTCACTCCGAGAGATTGAGTAAGAGTCCTTTTCGGCTCTCCATCAATGTGACCAGTCCAGGCTTTACAAGACCCTCCTTCTACCTGTGTCCCCCTAAAAGAAACCCAACTTGGAGCTCGAATCCCTCGATTTTTCCAGCAAGAGCTCGCAACTTGTTAGCAAGCAAAGAGAGATGCGATCGTGAGGAATGTCGGAGGGCGCGAGGTCCAGAGGCCTCCCGATGCGTGTACTCTCTGGGAGGCTGCGCGAGTCATGTTATACCCGGTAATCGTACACCAGCGCGGGTATTTCGCGGACTGGCAGAGACGGCAGAGACGGCAGAGTGGCTGCAACCGGCGAAAAGGCACCGTGAAGGTTTCGGTAGCGAGGGTCTCCGGGGCTTCCGTATCCCGTGAACCCAACTCGCCACTTTTGTAATGTAACACTTGGCCGCGGCGCGTCCGTCGGGTCCGTCGGGTCCGTCCGCTCCGTAGTCGGCGGGTACTCGATCGTCGGGCGGGTAGCGCGCTGATACATGCGTCCTAGCCAGTCTTCGGAAGCGATCAACCCCGTGAGAGAGGCCGCGCGATAGGGAGAGAGTGGGCGCTCAAAAATCCGAGTCGGCGTAACCGAATCCGCGATGGAGATCCTTTGATGAGGGAAAAAGTTGCCTCCTGCGCGCTCGTATGCGCATGATATCCCGCGCGGATTACGGTCTATGTATCCTTTTCAACGGACGCGCAATCCACCACCGGGGGACGCGCGAGAGAGAGAGAGAGAGAGAGAGGGTGGAAGGGGTCGAGACACTGAGGGAGAGAGCGAGATTGGTATCAGTGGCACATCCGCCTGCTAGTCCGTCTAGTCGTAACAAGCGTGCACTTGGCTGCTACCACCGGCTACTTTACTCCCTTCACTCCTCGCGCGCGGCGCATGCAGTAAATCGCCCCGGTGGTTCGCAGTTCGCACTGCCGGCTCTCGGCGAGCGTGCTATTTTGATAAGGGTCCCGTTCTCACAGAGAGCGACGGCTCACCCTGCCCCACGAAATTGGAATATACGTCAGGCTCAAGCCGCTCAAATTGGAGCGATTCCCAGTGAAACCTTGCCGCACTAAATTGCACCTAATTTCGCGCCACTTACCCTACGGCCTCCGCCGTCCCATCCAAGTATCCCAGTAGAATCGTCCTGTCGGGGTCAGACGCGCCCGCCAATTGCCGCTCGACTAAAATGACAACAGTGAGATAGAAAGTTGCCAAAGGCCGATCGAGGGCGAAGACAAAGAGGTCTCGAGGAAAAAAGCGCAGCGAGTCCTCCCGGTTGATGCAGTTGTTTCACACAGGCTCACTATCCCCGGGCGAGAGGTGTCTGCATGTGTATGTATAGCTAGGAGGAAGGAGGCAGACGGTGCCGAGGGCGAAAATAATGGGCATCCCGATCGAAGTAAAAGAGACAGCGCCGGCGAGTACGTACTCGGCTCTCGGCTCTCGGCTCTCGGCTCTCGGGGAGCGAGAGAGGTTCGTGTACGGAGAGAAGCTAGAACCTTGTGGTAGAGTGGAAGCAGGCGGTTGGCGTCGATGGGAGCCGCTCAACAAGAAACCACGCGGCGAGCGGCGCGAGAGGACTCTAACGGAGCGGGTCGAGCGACGAGCTTGCTCTACGGGTGCTCCTAACCCAGATGATATCGCGCCTAGATATACAACGCGGGATTTTATAGCGCATTACAGGACGGTATAAGGTTTATAATGGCTTTATGCGTATACACCGGACGTAACTTACGGCGGAAGAGCCGCTTTACGAGCGCGCCCGGCCTTATTTCACGCGGACGCAACTAGTGCCCCTGGCACCCGCCGAGGGAAGGACGCCCAGTCACCACTAGACTCACCATGCTACCCGACACTACTCTCCTCTCCCTCCGAGGGAATCGCTGCCCAACCGGACCCATTAACGAACTCTACGCTTATTATGAACCTCGATGCTACTTAAACGATATCCCACGGATATTTCGGATGCCTCGTTACCATCCATCAAAACTTTGACTCCGCTATCCCCATATCGGAGACACCGCATGAAGTCTAACAATCCTCTTAACCAGGTCTCTCCGAGTCGAAGGGGATTCGCGAGGGCTTTCGAGTGGCAGTCGTGCGAGACAGCGAGACAGCGGTATATAGTTTCGAGAGGTTTCCGCGGGCGTTTCCGCAGAAACAGCGGGATACGGTGTCGGGCGATGCTGCATTCGCAAGTCGTGCGTAACGTGGCCGATCCGGTGGTGTGTAGAGCTCGGGCTAAGCCGAGCTAAGTCGCAAGGAGGCGAAGAAGCAACCGGTGTGGGGTGAGGTTGATCGATGCCGCACTCACGTCTTATGAATGAGCGGGCAACGAGTGGTGTCAGGTTCCCGGGAGGTGTTTCACTCATGGACGCGTATTTACTATCCGCGGTGGGCCGCTTAATTATAAAATAATTGTTATTTATCTTCGGCATTAGCCGGATATCAGATGGCTTTTATCCGGGATCGGAGCGGCGACTGGCGTCGGCGGCTCCAGTCACCGACGTCGAAGAGGTAGCCCTGAAATCGGGGCCCTACGAGTGGCTGAGCTCCGAGCCGAGTATGTAAGGCCCCTCGGAGAGGCTGCGATCTCCGCGCGGCGGCCACGCTCGAGCGCGTCCACGAGAAGACGTGTCGATTTATCTAAGCACTCGATCGAGACGAATTAACAGCTCTCGGGAGCCGGTAACTTTAGCCCGGACCCCCGTCGAACCGCACGGGGCCCGATCGGGACCCGAGCGAGCGGCCTGGAAATCTCGCAGGCTTCACTGGCCCTGACTAGCCTGTCATTCAATAAGCTTCGTGACTTTTCAGGGGAATCTCCGCGCCGCGATCGTGATCGCCGCGGTAGGGGCACGTGTGAGAATCACACTGCTAAAGATCGCGCCCGAGCTAAGAGGATTCAGGTGTCGCTCGAGGGATGTGGATCATCTTGACGTTAAATGATTTCATTCCGATGAGAGGGAATTTATTAGGCGCCGAGATAGAATTATTGCTAATCGAGGTTCCTCTTTAATTCCTTTGAAGTATAAAACTAACATAAAATATATAGAAATAACATAGAAATATATAATATAGAAATAACACTAGACGATTATAGAACGTGGTTTGTTAAGCATTAAAAGAATCATTTGTAAACTCAACGCACACCGATGCAGATTCCACGATAAACCTCTCTCTTTATCAGTAAACTCAAGAGACTCGTGTAAAGGGATAACAGTTTCTATTAGCAGCTTACAGCCGTCGATTTGAAGAGGAGGCGCGGAACAGAAGCCACTGGTCCTCTTTATCAATCTGCGGCCGCCGGGTCGGCGGAGCATAGCAGCGGTGCGCGAGGTTCGACGGCAAACAATCGGCCACGTTTCATCCGCAAGTAGATCGGCCGATACACGTACAACTTCCAGAGAGAGAGAGTACGTAGCAGCGGTGAGGAGGTCCGCTCGCAAATCACGAGGCGGCGATTGTAAGTAAACTGAATTACGATCGGTACGGAGAGAAGTTAGTGGTGCGATGGGGCAGGGCTGCGCTCTCTTTGTCATCGGAGGGTGGTGCGTTCCAGCGCGTGTGCTGGCGTGCCGATATGTCCGCGGGAGATCGAGCCGCGCTCATACGCGAAAGAAGTCCCAGAGCGAAGTGGAACGCGAGCGGAAAGGGCCAGCGCAAGAAGGCCCAGCGAGAGCGGCAGCGCGCGCTAGCCGACTGCCCAATGAGCCTCCGAGCAGCGAGCAGCGAGCTAATTAATCGCCGGGATGTCCAGCGCGAATGACAGGGACGATCGAATCGCTCGGTAATATATTATCGCTCGTTTCTCCGCTTGCCCGGACGATCCCACCGTCTAGAACGGAATCGTCCGTCGTCGCTTACCGAGGCGCGCGCTCCTTCTTTCAGCGGCAACTCTCCCGCTCTCTCTCCCTCTCTCTGAGGGGGAGTAGAGAAAAAGCAAGAGAGTCGGGCCGATACTCTCCCCGAGCCAGACTCATTACCACGTGGGAATTGTGCGGCCGAACAACAGCCGAGCAATGATAATTTATGAGCCATTGCGACCCCGAACTCTATCGATCACGTACTCCCGCGAGAGAGATTTACTCTCGAAAGGAATCCTCGATTAGTGGCCGAGGCCTCGTCCACCGGCGGAGAGTTATGCTCGGGCAAACTTGATAGGAGGATCTTAACAAATCCTCCCGCGCTTCTCTATTTTATGGACGAGCCGCGCGATATACATATGTAAAGAAACACCTTGGCCCCCGTCGGTAACAGGGGATGGGGGGCTTGAGTGGAATGCGGGTGGCGCCGGGCTTTTTAATTTGCCGATCGGTGGCAAGTGTAAGGCCGAATCCGAAAATCGGCGGCTCGCCCGGCGCGACTCTGCCTCGTAAATAAGTCGGCGTTCCCGGGCGGTGAAAAGAGGAACAGGTTTACGAGGCAGGATGCACTACCGTGTCAGGCTCTTCTCTCCTTTCGGTATCCGGCGGCAGGTCTCTTCTTGACCACCCCCCTCAAGGGCCTCAAGTCCCCGGACCACTCGATGCCTTCACCACGTCACCACGTCCTCCCGCCCTCTCCCTCTCTCGATCTCCTATCGATCTCGGTGTCCCAGTGGCAAAAACGCTGCCCGCTCCACAAGGAGACGCATTACGCCCGCGTCGTTATAATTCGTCACTGTCGCGTAATGATCCGTGAATGCGCGGCCGCTCTCTCCTCCTCGCGAGCCACCCGATCCGCCCTCGACAGTTGACTCTCGCTCGGCCGATCGAGCATCGAAGCCGCAGCGGACACGCGGCAGACCCGCCTTTCCACGCGGGGGCCTCTTTGTCTCTCGTGGAGGCCCTTAACCGAACCACAGAACCACGCGTGAAAGGAGCGCCAGCCCTCGCGATCAATAGTTCATTACGAGAAACAAAAATCCCCCCGCCGACAATGGCAGCGATCCGCCGCGGCGCACCGAACAATCAACCTAACTATACTCGCCGGCCTCCGCCTCTGCCTCCTCCATCTTTCCCGCCGCTCGCCGCGCGATGTACCCGAGACTCGAGACTCGAGACTCGAGCAAAGAGGGACCAGTCGCCCCCCGGAGGAACAGGAGATCCAGCGAGATCGACTGGAAGCCAGCGAGCTCGAAGAGCACCTCGAGGAATTGCCTCGGAGAGAGAGAGAGAGAGAGAGAGAGCAGTGAGGCTTGAGCGGACTCGGGACCTCCGAAGGGACGATGGCAAGACATGATGGAGAGAGAGGGAGAGAAGTGTATGATTCCAAGTGAAGATGAAGGGGGAGAGGTGGCGCGAGTGGTTACGCAAGGAACGAGGTCTATTCACCGGTTGCATTAAGGCTATTATGGGGCCCCGTGGCATTGAGCCGCCACTGTGATTGGGTATTATCTATTCCAGCAGGTATTGTACCACTGTCGAAGACTCTCTCTCCTCTCTCCCCCTCGGCCGCGGCCGAGTCGGGAGTGAGAGAAGCCTCTTCGATTCCGACGCGAGCTGCATTGTCACCCTCGGCCGACCTTTCGCTACTGTACACACAATGCTCGAGCACTCGCGGCTTAACTACACCTATACCTGTTATCTCTCGATGCGCAATGCACCAGCTATTCAAGGAATCCGTGGGCTAACCCGTTACCCCCGGGGATCCGTCATTCTCGGTGATTCTCTGCCACGAGAGCGCTAACGAGTCGCTCACTGGCGACTTCAATGCCGCTCTCGCGCTTCAATAGAAACTGGCGTACGAGCTCTGCCTCTGCCTCCGAGAACACGCACCACACGCCCTCCCGGCATTCTTCCCTTTAATTCACGCCATTTACCGAGCGCCTCGCATTCTTCTAGTTGTTAAGTCGCCGTGGATATGGTTCAGTGACTTGTTACTCTTTTTTCAACTCTGGTACCAAAATGGGAGCGATAGGTTTTTGGAGTGGTGGGGGAAGGGATTGGCCATGGGGAATTGAGGGGGTTGTTTGGGGGCGATAAGGAGCGCGATGGAAAGGAAGGTATTTAGTCGGCTAATCGTCGATCTCCGATGGCCCGGCGGCCACTGACCGCTGCACGTCCGCTTTGCTACTCACATTAAACGCTCGAGCGTGTTCCTTTTCGCGGTGGGCCGGGCCCAGCAGATTCCCAGAAGCCATATCCGATATCAGTTAAGGGGGAAGGACACGTTGCCACCTCGCTTAAACGATCCCCCCGTGCGCGACAAATCTACATCTAATGCTATCGTTTTGGTTTACCTCCCGCTCGCACCTTCTTCTCGGTTTACAGCGCGCGCCCTCTCCCCCCGATTCCCCTTTGGCACTGGCTCGAAGGAAGAAGCGACCGAGTGGCGCATTCGTGATTCCACGATAGCGAGCGCACACCCAGTCTAACCGGAATCCACGCGGCTCTACATAAGGGGCTGAAATTAAACCATCGGGCCGCGAGGAGCACAGGGCCCGCACGATTACCCGCGGGCCTCTATTATCTTATCTCGAGAGTTCGGTTTTGCTGCTGGCGTTGGCTGCACGTCGGCGGCCAACATTCCCATTGAGGGGCAACAGTGTTGCTCTGATGGTGGTCGCCGAAGGCACCAGCACCATTTATCTACTGTTCCCCGGACTCATCGACATCGACAAACAGGAAGACACAAGTATGAAAATAGGTAGAGCTTGTCGGCGGGTTCATCAAGATTACATTTCCTTAGTTCCTTCTGTTGTCCCACCTGGCAACGGACAATTAATGGACATTTCTTAGCATCCCCGATGCTTATTTCCCTATAATCGTGTCATTAATGGATTACTGATTTCTTAATCGCCGGCAGCCGCCGCTTCGCCAATTAAAAGCCTCTTTAACTAAGAGGGCTGCCAGCTCGCGCGGCTTTTCGTGCCCGAGGGGAGAAGCGCTTTCCCGCGCGAGTTCCCTCTCGGCCGCGGGCAAAGGCATTCCAGGAATACTAGCGGTGGCTCCTTGCAGGTGTACATTTTATATCGCTCTAGCAGAGAGGTTCCTATATATGAACTCGGAATCAACCGGATTCTAGTGACTGAGACGCACTTCGATCCTTGGGAGTAGTTATTAGCTGGTAGTCGCTCGTACTGGCGATACGCTCATTCGAAAAATCTCCCCAAACCACACTTCATTTACTTCTCCCTTCTGCCTTTCCACTTTCCCATAGGATTAGATTCCGCTATTCAATTATTCAGTTATTATTATTATTATAATTATTATTATTATTACAACTCGGTGGGAGCGTTTGCGGGAAAACTAATTGGAATTTGGAAAATGGAAAATGCCAGATGGCTCGCAGCGTGTTTTATCGACGGTATTGGGAATAAATTAGAAGGCACGGCCTGTGTGAACGGGTGGGCAGAAGAGGGAAAGAGCTCGGGGCCTCGGTGGTGGCTGGTGCTCGGGCTGCACGGGTACGCGCGAGACATTGTCGTTTGTCGACGACAAGGCTCGCTTTGCATCTATCGTACCGAAGCACGTCGCCGCCGGTTGATCGGGGAATTCCACGGATTCCCATGTTGGGCCGCAGGTGCACATTCTCGTCGTATGTGTGCGTCGGTGTCTGGGGCCCAGGCGCGACGATCGCCGCGTGCCTCGGCAACTTCTACGAGGAGAAGAGCGAGCGAGAGAGGAGAGAGCGATGCTCTTCTTCCTGGTGCTCGGGGGTGAAGGGGCGAGGAGAGCGTACATATTTCGAAAGTGTCGTTACTCAGCGTCGTAGACGGCCCTAGGACATGCCGGACCAGGGCCGAGCAAGGAGGCGGCTTCTCGGCAAAGAGGAGCCGTGCGCGCTCGGCCCTTCAATAAAATCAACGAGGCCCGCTTTATGAGTTATTCGCCGGACCCACTGTCGCGAGAAATCCGATGAAAGAAACCGCGCGCGCGCGCGCGATCGAGAGGGACCGAGAGGGCGATAGTGGCGCAGCCTCCGAGAGCGATTATATCCTCTCGAGCTGCTCCGAGACTCTCTCACTAACAAGACGAATCCGAGTTGGATCTCCTTCCCCACAAAAAGTACACTCCAACCCCAACCCCCCAACCCCCCAACCCCCCAACCCCCCTGCCCCCTGCCCCCTGCGCCGAATTAATAGAGTCCTTTGGCCGAATTGAACCTCGCGCCGCCGCTCGCCCATGTGACTCGGGACTATATCAATTATAGCCGCTGATGCGACCGAAAAAGAAACCTAACGTAATGATAATAATCGCGGGCCCGAGGGGCCCCCGGACTCGAGGGGCCTCGCTCAACTCACCCGGAGACTCAAGCCGAGCGAGAGCGAGTCGCTCTCGCTGATGCGCCGATCAACTTAATTCGGTGTAGCCTGTCGGATTTAGTGGGAAGTAAATTTGTCGGAATTAATTGCGCAAGTAATGCGGAAAGCGAGTCTCGCCCCGGCGAAATTCGGGGGGCCAGAGAGGAAACCGGTGGGGAGATGCTCGGATCTGATTAGTTCGGAGAGGAGAGTAGAAGGCTTGATCTCATTAAGCCAAGATGAGGGTCACTCGAAAGCACCTGGCACCTTTGCATCCCGTCGACCAACGGGAATGCCGTCCGGCCATCTGTGATTTCCGCCGAGCGTACACTCGTACACTCGTTCGCGCAATGTGCCTCCGATAAATCAGCTTCGCCACTTTCTGAAAATCCTCCAACCACCCATCCCGACTAGCGGATAATGTTCCCCTGACATCGACCCGAGTCGATGAAGTAATGTTCGCTGTATTGCAATTTCACTCGGATATGCATTGCATCGGCCGGCCAGGTTCGAATGGCCGTGTGTGTACGGCTATTATGTATCTATCGGTGAAACGAAACGGCGCGGGACGGTGCGGGACGGTGCGGGACGGTGCGGGACGGCGAGCTCGCATAGACAGCCGATAGCTGGAGCCGGAGCCGCGCGAGATGAGCTTTCGCCTCTGGCCATTAGCGTTTCGCGGCCGAGGCATAAACTCAAATAACGGACGCCGTCATAAACGTCCGATAACTCAGTGACCGTTATCGCGCGATTATGCGCCAGCCAAACTCCCATAGACGTCATCGTAATTAAAATCGATCCTCATTGCGCATTCGCCGTGCAATTGCGCGCAGCGTCCCGCTATCGCGCGGAGATGCGAGGGAATTAGCGATTCTAAAGTAATCTTACGCACGGTTAGGCTGAAATAAAGCATTGATTAAGTCATAGGCCGAAGAATCTTATCAATTCTAGAAATTGGGAGAATCCGTGTGTCTCGGAAATAAAGCGTCACTTCAGTCATCTCAACAACATGGAATCGAGTTATCCGAGTATAGATTGTCCGGAAGTGCTGTACCAGGCTCTTTACCGCGCTTTCTAAATATATTCTCTCCCCACACGCTCAAAGCCATTAATTCGCAAAGACTAAAACTCGGCGAAACTAACGCAAACGCGACTCTTAATCATCCTCGCGATGAGCATTCAACGACCAGCAGGTTTTCTGCAATTGCTCAACGCTCCATCTTTCACACTCGGCCGCGTCCGACAAATTAATCACCGGCGGAAAGGATGATTTAGAGGTGACATCGAATAAAGCGTACGATAATAATAAAAAGCCATCGAGCTCCAAATGAAGATCCACACGGATAATCTCGAAAGGCTGAATGAACTTCGGCGCAAGTTCGCCTGCAATCCCATCCAACTGCGATGGCTAATGGCTCATTTATCTCGCATCCTGCCATCAATCAGCCATCAAAGCCGACGGAAAGTCGGAACACAAAGTTTCCGCGTTCGTTTCACGGCGCGCACTCGTACTCCCCCTATGGCCTATGCCGTTCGCAACAATGGAAGCATCAAAGGCTCGCGGCGAAATTCGCCAAGAATTACCCGGCAGCGACTCGCACGACCCGGCGCGACCAGGAAGGGTGTTAAAGGGCGGCTTTCGGCATTAAATGTCACTCAAGAGTGCCGTAAAGCAAAAGAGTGCTTTCGCCCGACGGCATCCTACACCTTAACATCGCTCTCGCGACGCGCGTTATTACTGTCCACGTGGAAACTCCGGAATCCCATGGGGCCCATGAGGCCCATGAGGCCCATCCTCTTTTATGCTAAATCTCTCCCCCCGATTCTTCTAGCTATCTTTATGACTAGCCGAGTGCTTCCGCGCCGTACGAGAACATTGTAAGCCAACTGATGTCAGGTTCGAAAAGCAGCCTCCTCCCAACCGGGAAAGTCCGAGGTACACTACGATTGCCATGTAACGATTTCTCTAACGCGTTGGGACAGCGCTGCTCCCATAACGCACGCGGTCCCACTATACATCGACCTCTCTACCGAGAGCGATATATCAGCGGAGATGGACGGATGCAGGTATCCGGTAACGGTTCGAGAGGGTGTGTCGGTTGCGAGGAGTATCGCGCGCTGGCAGTGGCCGAGCTGGTCAAGAATCGCTGGTCATCCTACGAAAGAAGTCGTCACGGATCTCTGGCGACGTCTCGGTCCCCGTTACCAGTGAACCCCCGAGGTGTATCACTCACGGCCACCTCGGCTTCTCGATCTTCCTCTGGTAGCCCGTGTCACCGGTCACCAGGTAGTACTTCGTCATGGTACCGATCCTCGTCATACTCGCCGGCGACCCGGCGGACTCTCCGCCTCGAGAAATGCGCCGGAGAGTTTTTCCCTTGGTAGAGTGACGGCTGTTGAGGGGGGGTTGGGTGGGGGGCTGGTAGCGAATATCGCGCGATAGTGCTCGATTAGTCATCGAGTGGGGGACGATCGGTGGTATCATGGCTCCCCTCGGTAACGGTAAGCGTTGGTAAAGAGCGGTGGGACTTATCGGGACTTACACGCGTACTCAGTACAAATCGCCGCCGTCTAGCCGCTATTTCCGAGTGGACCCTACCGCGCACACCGCGTCCTATCGTCGAGCGGCGTTCTACGACTCTACGTTCTAGCCACCATAACGTTTCTCTTTTCGAGCGCGCTGGCTGCGTCGCATCTGAGAGGCCGCCCAACGATATTTCCTCATAATCGTAGGCGCACTATTTCAACCTACTCCGCGCATACTTCACGGGCCCCGCGCGCTCCAACACGGAAATGCCATTATACGCTCTCGCTGTACATAGAGAGCGCGCGGTGCGAAAACCGATCGGACATTTCTCGGAAGATGCTCATCCTCGATCTGGCCCACCCTCCTTTCGTCGTGCGCTCTCCCTCTCGGGCTCGGTGCGCCGAAAATACAGGCTCGCGATTATGTACGCCCGATCGACGCTCCTCTCCCGTGCGAAATAGCCACATCATCGACCGTAAGCGAGCCGACGAGTCGACGAGCCCTTTGGGCGCCGTTTTATCTCTTCCTCTTGAGCGCCGATTTTCGCCCGTCGCAACCCTGCAATCGCGGCCTACACCCCTGGCTACATGGCTACATGGCTACATCGGCGCCGAACACTGCCTGCGAGACGCGAGGGATAAAGAGTTTAGGTGTAACGCAACACTGGAATGCTCTGGTTACGGCGATCCGAGGTACCGATTACTGTTGACAGACGCCGTGGAACTGCGCTGTCGCTCTCTCATTAGAATTAGATGATGGGTTAGTGATAGTTATCTCGTTGGGCAGTGGAGTGAAATTAGTGGAGGCGGCTGACGAGCGTTTAAAAGGAACCGACAGCCGAAGCAGGAAGCGCAAAGGTGAGCAGCCGAAACTAAGTTGGCGAGGAGAGCGAGAGAGGGATGGAGCGGAGTGGGGTGGGGAGGATTGCGCAGTGGTGGGTTAAAAATGAAGACATTCAGATGGAGATATGATTGTATATAAATCACCGAGCGATGCAGAGAGCGCGGCGCATCCTCTCCTTCTTTCGGCAGGCTCGCGCGCCACCGGTGTCTTCGGGGGGACCGTTCGCTTCGATTTCTTCGCTTTCCTTTTCGCGATTCGAACCGGCCTTCTCCAAATCTGCCTCCTCCTCCTCCTCCCCATCTCTCCAACTCTCTCCCCCCACTCGATCGCATTGGATTCCGTTTCTCCCGGGATGGTAAGCGCGGTGGCTCGTGACTGGCATCGCACCCGTGCCACGGGGATTCATTTGTTTTATCTCGCCGATTTCAATTAATATTTATCGTTCACTCAGCCGGCCCAGCCCTTTCACTTCTCTTAGCACCGAACTACACTCGCCCGCCAGCGAGATAGTTGGATCCTCGGAGATCGAAGTTCCGGTTTAATTGAACCCGTGAAGTAACGAGACTTCTTTTCTGGATAAAGGGGGGTTTAATGTGTACTATGGTTGCGTGCACCTGCGAGAGATGAAACAGCGGCGCTGAGCTCGCGAGCGCACGCAAATAGCACGGAGGGGACTAGGCCCCTCGTGCACTCGAGTGTATGCCCACCACTCGAGGATACCTGCACGATCACTTAAGGAATTGCGCCGGCCGAGCGGGCAGCCTTTCGGTCCAAGTCATAAAGTAAATTGACTATGATCGGGAAGAGACGTGGTCTCTCCGGGCGAGCCAGTTCCGAGTGGTTCCGAGTGGCAGCGCGCCGGATACGGGAAACCCGACGGACGCAAAGACGATGGAGTCGTAGAGATCGCTGGTATGCCGGGGGCCAGAGATGTCAGGATCGAACCGCGCGCGCTTCTCCGATCGATGATTAAGAGAGCCCGCGCACCAGGAAATCGAGGAATCCGCGAGGAATCCTTGGAAGCTCCGAGCCGGAGTCCCTCGGCCCAGCGGCCAATAGGAAATATAGGAAAGGGCTGCGGTGGATTGTTGCACTGGACGTTGATGGATTCGCTTTCCGCCGATCGCGGAAAGTACTTTGATAGAGAATTTATTGGACGCGCGCTATCAGTGCGCCCGCGCTGGCATATGCCACCTCCTGTCCGAGGGAGCACCTCCTTGATTAGATAGAGTCAAGCGCCCCGAGCGCCCCGAGCGCCTACTGGTTCACCGATGTCCTTGACCGTCGAAGCGAAGGTCAAAGTGTCGCCAGCTACGGACTCTTCCAGACTCTTCTCTCCCTAGAAGACAGAGGTTCAGAGTTCACGGGAAGGAGACAATGGCTTGTCGAGGCTGCCTTGAACTTGGCCGAAGGACGCGCCGCGCAGGAGCAACACTCCCCGATAAACTCTCTCGGCCGCAGGACAAAAGTGCGCGGAACGCGCGAGGGAGTGTCCCACCATCTCGAGCTTCGATCTACCCAAATTCCCCCCGAGGATAATTTCACGATTAACCCGACCGAGCATCTCTGCGTGCACGTACGAGCGTCGAGCTTTAATGCGCGCTGGCTTTGAGTTTAAGGCCTCGCGAGAGAGCAGGTTTGCGCTTTGTCGTTAGCGTCGAAGGATGAAAAACTGGGGGATAAGGAGAGTAGGAGAGAGAGAGGGCGAGAGGGAGGGAGCGTGCGCGGTGCGTTGTCGGGTCATTCGAGAGGCGATTTAATATAAATCGAGAAGACGAATGGCGCGCGGTGCCCCCTTGACTCGCGCGGCCTCGCTCTCTGTGTATCCCTAGGCGTACATGTATTTAAACAGGCGTTTAACATAATTCATCTACTCTCTCTCCACCGGGCCCCCCTTCCTTTGCCTCCTTCTTCTTCGTACTCTCGCTTTCGCAGTTCCACTTTCTTACGATCCTTCTTCACCTCTGTCCTTACCTCCCTCCACTCCCTCCACCCCCTTTCCCGCTCGACGTCCCTTTCTTGCCGGCCCTCCGACGACTTAGATACGTGTACCCTCGCAAATAGCAAGGCCTGCGCGCCGTCCTATCATAGACATTCGCGCAACCAGCCACTAGTAATCGTCACTCTAAACTCTAAAATCACCGGCGCAACAAGTGCGAGTTTCAACTCGGCGAATTCCCCGAGGGAATTTATTGTCTGGAATTGCGGGAGATTGGGTTAGTCGGGGCAAAATGAAGGAAGGTGAAGTACGTTGGTGCGCTGGATGGTATTTGTTGGTTGTCGGTGCGGCATGGTCGAGTGGTTAACCGACTGAACCGGTTAACTGATTTCCGTCGGGGCCGCTGGTCCGCTGGTCCGATTAGCCGCGATCCACTAGGTGTTGAATGGTAGTTGGCGATCTTGTTTGAGATCGTGATTCCTCTTATCCCCGGGCGAAGATAACGAGCGCGCGCGCGCGCGGGGCACGCGTCGTTTGCCCGCTAATAAGCCGGCCACTAAAGATAACCGACGCACGATATCACCCTGTGGATGGGGCGCAAAACTGCCACTACTCGGATAAATTTCAGTTAATCGCGCGCGAGAGCTTTGGCTCGATTGCGATCGAATGCCACCTGGCGCGCGTAATAAAGCCGCGATGCTAATAATACCGATATGGATGCTAATTCCTTAACTAAACGAGCGATGGGCGTCGCGGAGCCCTCGGCTCGGCGCTCTCGGCGCTCTTCCAACAGAGATGAGGAGGCCGAGGAGGCCGCTGAATATTCAAAGGGGCCAGTTCTTAACCGGAGCTCCGACAGAAATGGCCGTAATTGGCAAGAAACCTTTGAATGATAAACGAGCGACATTTCGCCCGGGCTTTTGTGGGGCTAGTGACATCTCATTCTCACGGGGTTCGCGCGCTCGCGCCATTCGCTGGGCGTGGACGCGCGTTAATGAAAATACCAGCGGCCTTCGCCGGGGCCGTTTTGCATTTTAATATTTCATGAGCAGCGCCCGCCAACGGCCAACTGACGAATTCCCATTGCGCTTACATCTTTATGCGCTTTAATAAAGCAGAGGTACGAGATCCTCGCGCGCCGCCGCCGGATATAACCGGGCGGCTGCGCCCGCTAACGAGATTCATACTTATTCATTAACATGCGGAACATTACGGCGAACCGATGAAAATACCAATGGCTCGTTACCCCGAGGAGCCCGCCGATCTATCCATGTCCGCCGTCGCCAATCCTCCGCCGAGGGAGCCTCTCTCGGAATTACCCCTCCACTCTCAGGATCGACGCGTTTATCTTCTAATCGCAACGAGAGACACACGCCCGCTCCCCCGGAATAATGTACTCCTATTCATCAAGCGGTGCTGTCTCGACTCTCGACTCTCGACGCCCAACTCTCGATTCCAATGAACGAGGAGTATCGGCCGTCGAGATTAATTACGAAACTGCCGTGAAAAAACTCCTCACCCGAGTGACCCCACTTCACCAGTACATTCACCGGGACAGATGAAACACGCGTGTGTGTATCTGCCGATCGATCTATTAAGTGGCGCGAGGCAAGTGTGGCCAAGTGGTTGATGAAAAGAGCTCGGAGCCGAGAGCGGATGCTTGCACGTGGCGCATTATACAGGGCTGACAGGGAGAATATTCGGTGTCCGCTCTATTCTCTATTACTATCGTCCGGCATCATCTCGCATCTAGGATCGCTCGCCGAGGCCGATCCCAGCCAACACGTGTTTCGCATATGTAGCTTCATTATTGATGGGAAGATAAAGCCGCGCGGCCAAATGCGGCGCGCGCGCACCAGGAAGTAACGTAGCCGAGCAATATTCGCCGCGGTGCGGTGCCTCGGTTCAACTCGGTTCCTCGATGGCTGCTGGCTGCCCGGCACCGCTGCCCGCTACCTCTCGACTAGCCTCCTAATCTGATGCTTCCTCGAGCTCGTCCACACCGGCTCGAAACTCTTATCCTCTTACCAGCGAGCACGGACTTACGACTGCCCCCAGCCATTCTTAACTTGTCATCGCGAGCCGCGACTGCCCCTTCGCCTTTGTTATTGCGGGCGAAAGATCGTAAAACCTGCGACCAGGTATGAGGTATCACTATGCGGTGATTGCGAACACGGCTTCCGAGCTTTAAGGCTTCTACACAGTTTTCTAGGGGATTTTCTTGGGATCTCGTTTGCTTTTGACGATTTCGGCACATTCCAGCAAGGTTTTTTATAGTTTCTTTAAGGTAATCAAGTTCTATCATTTTTGTAATTAATCTATATCTAATTATATTTAATTTTATATAATTTTTCTAGTTAATCTATATTTATAATCTTGTAACGCAATAAAGTACGTTTTGACATTTGGTTTGTAGGATACAGTTGCAATGAGAGAACTCTGCGACTAATTGATTTAATATGATGTTGCCCAAATACGTAGTAGGAAGATTCCTAGTATTGTTTGACGAGGTAATACCCAGAAAAGTGAATTTAAAAAATGGCAAATGGCAGTGCGCGCAAGATCTCCCTGCGGAAACTACGAAGCCTGCATTACAGGTCCCCGTTCCCCAACGCATTAATTTCCTCTCGCTCGCTCCTTGGACTACTTGGTGGTAGAGACGCGGAAAGTGTGTATAGTACGAGAGCCTACGTAGACGTCGTAGACCGAGGGAATAAAAAGCGGGGTAGAGTCGGCGATCGGTGAGCATGTGTGGACTTGTGTATGTGCGGAAGGTTCTCGCAGTGGAGCGACGCGGCGCCGGCAAATGGCGAGATCGCCGCGGTACCTTCTCGCCACGTCGCGATTTTATCGGGGCCCGTCCACCTCATCCCACCTTGGGACCACTCGTTCGTCTCGCTGCCACCTCCTACTGGCTCGCTTCGCCCGCTCTTGCCCTCCCTCTCGGCCCCTCGCCCTCTCGCCCTCGAGAGCCGCCAGCATCCTTCGCCGACACGTCCTATTAATTGTTCCTCGATTACGTGTCGCTTATTACCCGGCTAGACGCAACCGGCTTTACCCTCAGACCGGATAGATCGCAATACTATCATTACAACCGGCACCCATCGTACGTGGCGGCGCGCGCGGCAGGGGGTCAACTTAAGTAGCCACGTGGATTCTGGACTGTAATTAACTAGGGAACGGTAGTCAAGGGAGAGAGAATGACGTGGGAGGTCTCGCGGATTACCTGGTCTAGTTGAGTGGTGGGGGGAGATTCGGAGCGGCAGATTGGTATCGATTTGAAATCAGGCCACTTTACGATCGAACCTCCGAGAGGCACCTGCTCGCTCCTCCTGTATGGAGAGCACACGTATGCATGAGCTCCACAGCCACTCTGCATAGAAACCATTTGGAAACACCTGCTGGCCGACTTATTCTTTTTTATCGCGCTACCTTTCGCTCCGAGTTGTAGAGCGTGTGGATTCAGTCGCATTCCCACTTATCTGAGCTTGTAATCGTCTCGAGTGACATTTAGGTTACGCCTGGCCCCGCGAGTTGCCTCTAATGCGCGGTCGTGATGAATAATCGACGAACCCTGTTAAATCCCAGCGATTTCTTGCTAGAGCCTTTTCAACCACTGCGCAATCGGCCCCATTTTTCCCACTCACATCGCGCCGGACGTAATTAACTCGGCCGGATAAGATTCGGCCGCGATAATCGCGGCTCGGCTGCCGATGTGAGCGGAATGCAAATTTCGCCCGCGAAAAAAATCGCCGCGCGATAGTCGAGTGTTCGATTCGGAGCGCAGGGTGCGCGAGTGCTCTGCGGTTCGTGGAAATGAGCAATTTCGCAGGAGAGAATAAGTCGGTCAGTCGCTAATAACCCTAATTATGGGTTGATGTGACAGTGAATAATAAATTATAAAAAAATAACTCGGTCGAAAATGGTATTGCTGGTCGACGAGGGCACCGGTTCCGAAATGAAGACATCAATCATCGCAGGAAAGAGTGAGTAGCGTGGTATATCGAAAGAGAGCCGGCGAAACGGCGAGTATGAGTGAAAGTGGCAGAGAGCGTAGAGTGTAGAGTGTAGAGATTCGGCGGTTCTATCGGTGGGGAGTCGAAAATTTCAACGCATCATTTAAAAAAGTTATCTCCGCGCCTATCTGACCTTTCGCTCGAGCGGGCCCAGTGTCTTCTCGATGTTAAGACATATCGTCGTCAGTGGATTTCACGCTCTCTCTCGGTCCCCTCGGTGCCCCTCGTCGCCAAGAGGGTTAAGAGCGAGGGGGGTGGGCCCGAAGGTGCGAACTTCGTCATTGTCAGGGGAACTGACACTCGGGGGTACCAGGGCCCGGCCGTGCCATTAATAATCTTAGCCCGAACGAGAAGAAACCGAAGAGGAGGAGCGGAGGAGGTGAATCGGCGCTGCGTATGTGGACGCATCGCGTAAAGGTAAAGGTAAAGGTTTGAGCGTTTGAGCGTTTGAGCGTTTGAAAGAGAGGAGGCGGAGGAGGGCGGCAAAGAGGGCTGGCTGCGAAAGAAGGCAAGAATGAACGCCACCAGCCGCCACCACCACCAGACCAAAGGACGTGGTGCCGTGCTCGAGCCACTGGCTCCTTCGCTCGCTCGCTCGCGCTAACTCGCCGCGCGTATACGTGGTAGGTATATTCGAGTGTATCCGATGCGTCCGATAGGGCGGGACACGGGCATAAACAATTGCGCATCGGCCTCGCCCCGTACCCGATGCATTCCAATAAAACAAAGAGTCTTTTTCGCCGGCTCTGCTCCTCCTCTTCACTCTCTCCCTCTCCCCCTCTCTCTCGCGCGCACTCCGGACCGCTCGATCTGCTTCGAGTTCTCATCGGAGCCCGAGGGCCAGGAATATCGAAATGAAGCAGCGTCAGCGCGATATTTCAGCAAGCCACGGGGGTCGTCCGCGCACTCTAGCTACGGCCACGGCCTCCTACGACTCTCTTTCAAGGCCTCCGCCGAGCGATTGAGAGAGCATAGTCCTGCGCCTTTTTAATCTACCACTGAGACCGAACGCTGCAATTATGCCCCGAGCTCGATTTGCCGTTGGTTTCCTTTCGTGGAATCGGCCGAGTTTCCTTCGGGATAGATAGGAGAGATAGGAGAGCGTCTTATAGCTGGGGGTGGTGAATGAAAATCATATGGTTTAGGAACGGAGAATTGTAGCTGCCCGGGGGCGGAAGCTTCGGGTACCAATTCAGGAAGTCACTACCGTGCACGGGTTACAGTGTGATTTCATATTGTAAGAGGAAGATAGATATATGTAGAGAAAGATGGATTTGTATATTTTATATCGATTAGCGTGATGGTGGTAGAGATCGTCTTTTGGTAAGATAGACCGAGGATAAGGGCAGTTAAAAACCGAGGGACATACGAGAAGGGATATATTGGGGAGTTGATTGGCTTTGTGCGATATTGAAGATTGAGCTTTCTACGACAATATTCATAATCGAATAAACCAAAGTTATCACCTATAATTGCATTAGAATATGATATCTCTAACACTTGAATAGCCGATACCCTGAAAAGAGGATAAGATTTTTCGAAGGAAAGTGAATCGCGATTGGGAATGCAAGAGCGGGGTCCTCGGACCACCCTGTACATCGGGGTAAAGACGGTCCGATTAATTTGAGCGCGGGTAGCAGGGCCGCTCCTAAAACAGAGCTACCATTTTAATTGGAATAAGTTCGGCGGGCAAGAGAAAAAGTGTCCGGCTTCCAGCCGGAGATCTCGACGCCGGCGTACCTTGGCCCGCTTCGGGCACTCCGCCCGGACTCCCGTACCCCGTACCACAGGACTTCTGCCCTCGCCGCATTGGGCTTCTTGCGCCGGCGATTAAACCGATTCGCGGAGCTGCCGCTTCCTAATTTATTGGGGCGCATTACCGGCCCCGACTTAACTCCGCGTCTCTCTAATTGAACTCGCGGGACGAGTCCTTGAGGAGGAGCCTTCACCGGCCGAGAGCCAACTTGAACTTTCGCGGCTCTCGATCTCCATAATAACAGGTACATTGTGTCCGAGGGTGATAAATAGTCTAGTGGGAGAGGACGAGCTCCGGCGGCCATCCTAGTATGAGCCTCGGTAACAAACGATCGCCGATCAACTCGGAGCACCTTATAGAGTTTTGCTGGGGAACAAGCGAATCGGCAGGGAAACCTTAAAGGTGGATTAATAGCGCGCTGGTGAAAAGTACGAGGATAGGGAAGGAGGAGGAGAAGAAGAGGGAGGTGGGGACTGGGGTCCAGCGCGGCAGCCGCTCGCCCGGACAATAGCTGCGCCGCCAAGTGTAGCGGACAAACAAATAGCCAATTAAAATTCCGGTTGCACGGCCGAACATACTTGTATCAGCCGCAATACTACCAACCATTGTGCACCGGAGGCATGCGCGAGTCGGTGTCTGGCCCGCTTGACTGAGGCCTGGTACCAGAAGAACCTTCAAGGACTATCTCCCGTATGCACTGCGGCTTCCAACTTCCAACCCTTGGCCCTTTTTTCCCCACTCGCCACTCGCCACTCGCCACTCGCCACTCTCCGGCTGCTCTCCTTTTCGTCGCCGTTCAGAAAGAGACGTCGCGCTATCAGTGGGATCGATCGATTCGCTTATCGGCGAGTCACTCGAGGTTCCCTTCCGTCAGAAGGCAAGTGAATCGGAGCCGAGTGCCGATGGCGGCGATGGCCCTGAAATCGGCACTGCCCTCGCTTTCGCTCTCGACGGGCGCTCGTTTATTTTAATTACCGCGTCGCTCGCCGATCGCGATTACCGGCCCTCGAAACTAGGCTCCGGGCGCGCGCGGCCCGCGGTAATGAGTCAGCTATTGTCGCTCTGAAAATGAAACCAGCGAAAAGGGCGATCGCCGCGACCCGATCGCTGGATACGAGAGCCCGGCGAGCCGGTTGCTTGGAAGCCGGAGAGGCTACCTACGGCCGGACTCCGGCCGGACTCCGGCCGGACTCCGCGCGCCTTCTCAAATCTGTGGACCCGTTGATTAATTGATACGATAAATAACACCTGCTTAACAAGATGAAAGCGGCCAACTGAAAGCGGCTCGCGCACTCTCTCTCTCTCCCTCTCTCCCTCGCGGGGCCTCTCGCCATTTAAATCGGTCGCTTCGCTATAGTAAAACAAAGTGAACCCTTTCACGATTATCTCTGGCATGTAGAGCCGGCGCGCGCGGACTACTAGTACCCGAACCACAGAGAGAGCCGGCCACTCGCTACCTACCTCCGTTCTCGTTATTGTTGGTTGACCTTGCCGCCTCCTCGATAAAATAGCGCCGATGATTAATTAAGCCGGAAAATTAATTATCCGGCTGCAGCGGCCGAGCACCGCGCAGCAGTTCCCACTCGCGGTATATACCGGCGACTATAAATGTCCGACTCTAAATTACTTCCTCGCCTCGGTGATCCTCGCTCTATGCCCGCCGCGCTTAAGAAGTCGTTTAATTGATAGATACCGATTTTAACTAGTATTATGAGTGATGGTAAGCACCGGAGGCTCCGGAGAAAAAGGGACCTACGGGATATATCACCCCATTGCAATTTCATCGTCGACTCTCACTGAGCGGTCTAACGCGCTTTTTTAAATTTAATTCTTTTATTAAAGCTACTGATCCAGTGAAGGACCAATCAGTCTTGTTACAGGAAAATGTAAGAGAAATAAAATATAATAGTAATACGGTATAGGGTATCTATATGAGATGTTACTATATGAGGAATTAAACTAGAACTTAAGATAGACTATCGACCTAACTTATGCGAGCGGAGGAAAGTATATATATAATTATACGCTGAAACATTAGGGGCTTTTAATAATCCGTGTAATATCTAGAGGTGAAGTATAATTGAATCGCGACAACTTCTCTATTAAACGCGATCGACCTGAATTGAACAGGGAACAATGAAAGAGAACATGGGAGATATCGATGCAGGGATATGAGCAATCGCAGTGTTTGTCGGGAGTGACGGCCACGCGGGGTGACTGAGCTTCAAAAGCCCCGTCCATAGTGCGCGCCGATAAGAAGAAAAGTCGCGGAGGATTTTGGTATTCGGAGTGAAAAGGGTTGCGGGGTGAGAATGAACGATTACTAAATTACAGCGCGCCCTTAGATAGGATCGGGCCGAGGGCCGTAATTGCAGGACTATTCATACATTATTGGCTCGTATATTATTTGACGCGATTCAATAACTCTGAAGCGGCCGCGGCTCGATGCTATCTCGCCCGTCGTTAAACCCCACTCGCAATATCGGCCTGCGCTGATGAATGGCCGCGTTTAAGCCCGTCATTTTTACTGCCGATTATTAACGTTAAAATTGAATGTGTCCGCCGCCGCTCTCCCCCTCTCTCTTTCTCTCTCTCGGGGGAGTAGTCGGCGCGCGCGCGGCCCGGAAGGACCACTTCTCTCCGGCGAGAGGAGAGGAGATCCATCTTGGGCTGCGTGTCGAGAACTCGCGATAGCCCAACTACTGGGTACGCGCTCGCGAACGCGGCATGATTTATCGAAGCCGTCCGAGCTAAATGGAGGAAGATCGTCGCGAGCCTTTCCCTTTCATCTTGCGAGCGGGCGAGAGACGTCCGCGGGTCGCGGCTATTCGCGGGACGAGCTCATTCCCCGGGGAATTAACTGTCCTCGCTTAACAGAATAAACACGTATGATGCGCGCAGCCTCCTCCTCCCCCTCATTTCCATAAGTCGTCGGACTCTCGCTGGCCGATTCCGCCGGCTGAATTTCTCCATTCACAGTGGCGGACTCGCGCGGCATAAATAAACGCGCCGAGGGGCCCAAGTTACGCTCGAGCGATTACTCGCGATGCGCCCGGAGGTTAATTATCGGCTACACGAAAAAGCGGCGATGCTCGCGCGTGGGTTACCGCTCGCGAGAGAGATATGGCGAACAATCGGGCGCGATGTACACGCCGCTACCCGCTCCGCTAATTTACAGCATATACCCGGGAATAACTTCCTCCCGGTTGTATTCGCCTTTCCGGGCGCGTTCCTTTTCTCCAGCTGTGAATTGACGGGCGATCGTTAATCGCTAGTGCGATTAGTGGGAGGCGCGCAATTGCGTAGGTCGATCCGGATCTGCATAAGCCATAAGACTATAGAGAGGGAGGTTTCTTTCCTCTACCTGTTGCTCGCTGGAGTTGCTCCTCCTCAGTCCTGAGGAATAGCGACCACCTCGGCGCTCCGCTCAAGAGTCAATAACGTGGAAAAGGCAGCCGAGCGGTCGAGCGGTCGAGCGGCCGGGCAGACGTCCCGCGGATGGTACTCGAGGGAGAGCGAGAGAGAGAGAGGCGGACGATCTCCGTGGCGAGTGGATTCGAAAAACTTGCCGGAACGCCGTAAGTACGAGGGAAGCACAATCGGCACACAGCGGGCTACGTGTGTACCAGGGGGGAATTCAAAGTCAATGTACGCCGGGCATTTACTTGATGTTGACTCGCCGTCTCCGCCTCTCTCTCTCCTTTCGCGCCCTCGCACCCTCGCACCCTCGCACCCTCGCGATGGGACCCCGCGCACTGCGCACCGCACTCTCCCGTCGAGGCCGCTTCCCAGAAATATCTCACCCACTCGACGAGCGCCCGCGACTTTTGCGAGTCTCTGACGAAAATTCAAACTGGTTTCGTTTCTTCCGTAGATCGTGGGAAGATGAGCGAGATAGAAGTCGTTTCGCCGAAGAGGAGCTCCAATAAGGAGGACGAGAGACCTGAGTGCGAAGAGGTAATCTAGCTAAGATTTTGGAAATGCGTGTTTGATTGGTTGTTTGATTGGTTGTAAGGTGGAGAAGGTGCCGATCACGACTAGCACGAAGAATGCACTAATAACGACGCAAGTGGGACCGTGCGAGTCCTATCCCCATCGCGTGAAAGTCTCGATCGTGGGCGCAGGGAAGATCGGCATGTCGTGCGCCATCGCGATCCTCATGAGAGTTAGTATGACTGCGGGCCAGAATGCGCCGATTGCAATGCTCGATCGAGCGCCTGATCGGCCGTGATCTTTAGAGGATGGCGAGCGAGGTATGCCTCATCGACAAAGACCAGAACAAGGCTTCCGCCGAGGCCGAAGACATTCAGCACGCCGCTATTTTTTTGGGAAGCCCTCTGGTAACCGGCTCCTCAGGTAACTCGTTATGTCTTAATCCACTGATTTTCAGTGACGTACGTCTCCATGAAAATCAATCCAGGCTCAATCTCTCCGCTTCTTTCTTTTCGTCCTTTAAACCAAAACCAATTCGGATCACGCCGATCTCAAAAAGAAATATCAAACTCTCACGTCGCCTTCTCTTATAACACAAATTAATCAATCGCTTTCCATACTCGACTAATCCTCTGTTAAACTCCAAACTCCCAAATCCGGAGTATCTCGAATGACCAAAACTTGGAAATCGGTGAGTTGGACGCAAGGCGCAAGAAGAAGCACGCGCGTGACTCACGGCGGCCTGGGTTTTTAGCACGGTGGCCTACTTCTGGCGAGGAATCGGGGGAGCAGGAGCACGCATTGAGAGACGGTAGAGCGATTCCTTTCGCGTGTCGGGAAGCGGATAATCCGATCGAAGGTCGGCCCCGATAAAAAGGGCCAGGTTGCTCCCGCAAGGGAGCGAGAGACAGAGAGAGAGAGACAAGGCGCAGGAGGTGGTCAGATTGGAGAAATGTCCGATTGATACGTCCGGACTGATGAGGCCGGCGGGCGTGAGCCGTGGTGCGCGATCATTCGGCCGGATCGGCGCCTATTTTAAAGGACGAGCCGTCGCATCGGGGGACCGCTGTCAACGTGCACTGGCTCAGAAAGAACGGTCCGAGACTCAGAGGCCCCAAAGGGGTTTTGGGTTTGCGCTCAGTCGACTCCGAGATCCGGATCCTCGCTCCTGGAGGCTCTCTCCTCCCTTAATCTCGCGTCTCATCTACATCGCCGCACCGTCCGCCGTCCGCTTACACACGCGGCCCCGAGAGAAGACGCGTTTCCCCGGAGCTTTTCACCGCCAGCCTCGTAAATTTCCTGGCCCACTCTTATTTATCTCGGCGGTGATCGACTGCGCGAGATGCATTTCTCGACTCTCCGCTCTCTCCTCCTCCCTCGGCCCTTGGTCCCGGAGGCGGTCGCGTTCGCGCGGACAAATGTCCCCGGGTTTACTCTGGAATTCGAGAAGAGAGTTCGCTAGGCCGCCGGTCCTCGAGTCGCTTGATGCGTGATAATGCCGGCCGAGTGGCGTTTCATCCGAAATAATGGAGCTCGATTTCAGCCGATCGATAGATAGTCCTAGGTTTCCACGTAACGGCCGGCTGACAAATATAGGCTACCGGCGACGAGTCACCGAGCATTTTTCACCTGACGATCGCCTTATACTTCACACGCTGTATTCTCATTCTGTTCGCCGCACATTATAGTAAAAAAAATACTGAATCAATTGACATCATGATAAGATTAACTTAATGCCGTAATTAGTTACAACATTCAATTTTAATTTTTCGTGTGTCTGAAAACAATTGTCACCTGAGTTGGCTCGGGAAAAGGATCCTCGGCGAGTCTCCTGATTACAGGAACAAGTAGATCGGAGTTGGCTTTTTACGGTCTAATTTATCTCGGAAGGGAATCTAGTGAGCGTAGGAATATCGTACTTCCACTGGCTCTTTATGAAGGTGTTACCCCGAATCGGTTCGCTCTTTACTTTTCCGACCACGCGCGGCTCCCCTGCTTTTCCACGTCTTTATCGAGCGCATCTCCGTCGACGGTCAACGAGTTACCGATCCCTTCGACACTTTGCATTCCCTCGGCTCCCAATGACTTCGCTTCGCTCCTCCTAGAGGTGACAAACCGTTCTCGGAAGGGATGCCCGTGCGCCCGACAGGTTCCCTGCAGCGATTCTTCCGTTATGCTTTCTGCCCCTCTAATGAATATTCAACGGCGCCCGGGGGAAGCCTCGTAAAGACTTATCTTTATTCTTTGGCTCTGATAGACATATGTCGGGTGAAGGATTCGACAGTGGTGATACTGAGCATCGACACCGACGAGGGCGATCCGGCGGCGCACGTAAGGCGCAACTTGGTGCTCTTTAAGAAGCTCGTGCCGGGGATCGCTAAATTCGCTGGGAAAGCTGTTATACTAGTGGCGACGCCACCGATTGACATCATGTCTTACATCGCCTGGAAACTCTCGAGATTCCCGTGCAATCGGGTCCTCGGTACTGGCACTTTGGTCGATTCTACGAAGTTCCAGGATGAATTGAGTCAGCGACTCGGACTGGCACGGAGTTCCATCAGTTGCATGACCCTTGGGGCTCAAGGGGAGCATTCAGGTATTCTCCAGCTTCTTCCAGGTCGCACGGGGAAATGTCTAACGATTGACTACCACAGTGCCGATATGGTCCGGCGTTCAAGTGGCCGGGATGAACCTGCGTGATATAAACCCGAGAATCGGCGAGAAGTCTGATCCTGAGAAGTGGTACGAAATCATGAACCCGAAGCCTCCGTGAGTTTTCAATTTTATAGGAATTCCAACGTCGCGTGTACAGGGTGATTCACTTGCCTTTGAATCTAATGATGTTTTAATATATATAATTTTAATATAAAGGACTTTTTACCGAGTCTTTTCCACGCACTGACATTTATTCATAATTACAAATCATATCAATAATGTAGAAAAATTCGAACTCGAGTTTTAAGAGGATGATTAAAAGGCAAGTGACTCACCCTGTACACGCATTAAGATTTATTTATAATTTCAAATGATTCCAATAATGGAAAAAATTGAACTCGAGTGAGAAGAAGATGATTAAAAGTCAAGTGATTCAGCCTGTACCGCCACATCCACATGCCATGAATATTCCAGGAGCGGCGAAGCCGCAGCCATCGGAATCCCCACTCGCAAAAAGCAGCGCTGGTTGATCGGCATATGCACCGCGGAGATAGTCGACGCAATTCTCCGCAACACGAAAGTCGTACTTCCTGCCTCGACATACATCCACGTAAGAGTGGGCGCTAATAAATCAGTAATAGCCTAATGAATAATGTACCGGCGTGGCGCGGCCTCGCGAGATGAAGCGGCGCTGCCGGCTCATCAACTCTATAGACCGAGCGCTATCGTGAGAGACGTAGAGCGATGCACCGGCTCTCTTCAGTGGCGGGCATTAAAGAGAGACTAGGGGAACACGGGCGTGCGGATCAAAAGGGAATATTTGCACTTTAACGACGTATCCTGGGAAGAGAGGTTCGTGGCTCACTCGGCCGCGCTTCGTTAAAGCGGCGATCTTGTAGTATGTACAACGAGCAGAGAAAGAGAGAGGGAGAGGGGACGAGTCGTCGGCAAAGAGTCGATCGGTCAGTGCATCGTGGCTACGTCCTGACGATTTACACGGCGTCTCGCTGAAGCTTCAGCTCGATCCCGCAGAGCTGCTCTCACGGGACCGACAAGGACGTGTACATGTCGGTGCCCTGTGTCCTCGGCCGGGAGGGTGTGTATCGCACTGTTAGACAGAAGCTCACCGAGCAGGAGAAAACAGCGGTGCAGACGTGCGCCGACAGCATCCGAGGTGTACTCCGCGAGTGCGGCATTCTCCAGACTAGCAGGGACGACGCCGAGGACTAACGCCGCGCCACAGAGCCCTCGAGCAGTCAAGACAGAGAGGGAGAGAGAGAGAGCAGATGCACGTACCACCGGAAATTGTCGAGCGGAGACAGAAGAGCTACGAGATGAGCCCTCGGGCGCATATCCGCGGCCGAGAGAGACGGAGAGCAGCGCAAGAGTTTTAGAAGGCGTCTTCATCAATAACACCGGCGCACCTGGCGACCGGTTCCCCATGCGTGTACCCGATCTCTGTAATAAATGATATGTGCGAGAATCGACTTCCTGGAAAACCGTACGGCGTACACACTACTCGCGAGACTCGCAACCTGCGCGCCTAGCACGCCCATTATACCCCGTAACCGCCAACTCTATCGATCCCTCGTAGATCTCTCGGGGCGTGCGAATGTTGATTTAGCGTGTCGGAGGATTGGTCGCGTAAAGTAGGAAGCGAGAGGGGCCCGCTATCTACGGGTTCTACGGGGACGGTGGATTTATACCGGCGTTAGCGGCGCGCACTTGGTTATACGGGGAGTCATCGCCCGATATGGCTCGCACTTTATAATCGAGCAGATGCCGGACTCGATATCGGCCAACATCGAAAACTCCCAGATGCGAGATAGAGCCTCGCGATTTCGCATTCCCTCTCTAATGAAGCGTGGATCCCCGGGTCTTGGATGTCCGGAAATTGGAGTTTGCAGGCACGGTAAGTGAGAGTAACGCGTGCCACCTGTGCGCCGAAATATCAGCTGCCGACTTGAGGTATGTTGTACACGTCCACCCCCTCTTCCATAGAAACCCGACCAACTGACAGGCTGTCGCTTCACGCGATTCGCATGTACCGACATCGAGCGCCGTCCACCGGGCCGCCTTCAATGTCTTCCGTCGACAGTCAACTATCTGGGTGCGCGGCAGTGGCCCGTTTCCTGACTTCCGGCGGCGAGAGAGAGGGAGAGAGAGGCGTCCTCGGAGAAATTGTCAAGTGGCGGTGGTCATGAGCGGGTTATTCCCGGTCGGCGAATTCCCCGAGTGCACCCTGGCTGAGTGCGCGCGACGGTCGATCGAGGAACGGCGGCGGCGACGGCGGCGGCATGTCGGAATCGAGGAGGAAGAGCACCGAGGCTGGTAACACCGCGACGTGTTTGCTAACCAAACAGCCTGACAGCCTCTGCGACGGGCACCGGGTGAAAGTCGTCATTGTCGGCTGCGGGTACAGCGGCGTCGCGGTCGGGATCGCCATTCTCTTCAAGGTTTGCCTAACGATTAACACCACTTCTTCCGGCGAACCTCCCTTTTACGGTCGGCCGGTAAACCTAATCCGGCGCATCTGCGTCAATGAGGCCTCATCACCGAGGGATTCCAGAACACGGAAGTTATGAATCCTAATAATCTGTTTAGAGGCTCAGCCAGTTCCATCCCCGGGCTCTAATCACTGGCCGGCGACTAATACTAATTCCTCTATGGCTCATTTAATTTCCACGCATTCGAGCGCCGCGCCGCCGGTAATGACGCGGCTTCGCTGATTGATACTCTGGCGCGCGGTATTATTGCCTCTCCCATTCACGGCAGCCGCTCCTGCCTGCACAATGCCATAAAGGCATAAAGGTACTCTCTTCCCCGCGGGATACGCGCGCCGGGCGCTCGCGTGATTCGTATTTGTCCAGGGAAATGATAGTCACGTGCTCGATCTCGCGCGCGGACAAAGGGACCTCGGGCTATCAGAGTGGGATCGTTTAAGGAGGATTATTACGCGTATGCGTGTTGGATCGGGATGAAAAAGGCTTTTATGCAAATGCACAAGTGGGAATATTGGGCTGGCGGTTAGACGGAGGATCGAAGCAGGTGAGAGGGAGGAAGGAAGGTGAGGGATGCTGGAGGGAAGGTGCTTCCTCGCGCTCGTTATCGGATCGTAACGCGAGCATTTACACGTCCGGCGCCCCCGCAGGATCGCCACTCGACTGATTTATGTTTAGTCACTGGAGAGGCCAGCCTGAAATCCATACCCGTCCACGGGGACACGATCCCCTTATCGCCCTCTGCATCCCAACTTGACCGGCCACCGAGACTTCCCTCAGGATCCCCCGGGCCCCGGGTACTTGTTGCGGCATGCTCGACCACACTAGCAACACTTGCTACTTGGGCCCATAATCCTTTCGACTCCAACTAACTACTCCGCTCGAACCGCTCTCTATCATTAGACTCGGCGATCGAGTGACACGTCGAGAAACGCTAGGTGAACACAGCCGGGACTACCTGCGAGCAAGGATCCGCCGGTGCACATTGTTACCGGGAGGAAATTACTCCGTAATTGAGTGGCAGTGAGCCCGACCACCGACCAGTTCTTTCGAGGGAGGAAAGGCGCACGGGAAGTAGGCCAGGGACAGGAACCGGGGAACGCGGAAAGCCTAAAAAGCCCCGCGCACTCGGTACCTTTCTTTCGAGGATAATGAACTCGGCCCGCTCTAATTCCACGTTTCAGTATCCGTGAATCGTTATGGGGACAAACAATAGTCCGCGGAGAATGGCAACGGACGTGCGGGGCGTAGCTCGCGCGGTCATTAGAGCGCACGTTGCGCAATACCAGCGCGCTCCTACTCCCGTGCGCCAGGATTTAATCGCGCGGAGAGAATTTCGCCGGACGGAAGGTCAATAATGCAGAGTTAAATGCGCACTAACTGCGGCTGCCGCGCGGACACGCGGGAGACGTGTAGGGAGGGAAGCGATCGAGGGTACAAGGGACGCGGATAGCCCTTTATCCCCGGCGACATTAGAAAAGATGTGCCGCCGGCGCGGCTAGGTGTGCGAGAAGAATTCCGCAGGAGACAGGAGGTATAATGACGAGAGATACCGCGAGGCAGCGAGGCAGTCAGGAAGAGAGAGGAGCCCCGGCCGAATTGCACTGGGCTCTCGTCCGAGTAGTAGTTGGAGATCGCATCAACGAGATGATCGCGAGGATACGAGGGCCGCGCGCTGCATTGCTACAGCCCGCTGTCCACCTTGCACAAGCCCACTCTGCCCAAGTTCCGCGCTGGTACTTGCATAAGACCTTCATCTTTCTCGTCCTGCTTCTCTTCCTTCTCTTCCGTCTCTTCCTCGTCGCCTTTCTTTTCGCCGCTCGTCCTCTTGTAACGCGTCATGTCCATGACGGCCGCATTAACCCGTACAAACCACCTTGAGCGCTCACGCTGAAAAATCTCCCCCGATCCAAATCTCGAGCAGCCTGCGCGCCATAAAGAAGCACATTTTTTCCTGATAACCCAATTATCTCCGGACCAGAGCAAGAGAGGGAGAGGGAGAGAGAGGGAGGGGGAGGATCCTATTTGTTTGTACACAGGAGAGATGCCTGTCACACCGGTCGCTTACTAGCGGAGACTGGTTCGAAGGGTTGCCTTCTGGATGTTCCGCTCGCGGATACAACTACCATCGCGCAGGATCCGTTGAACGGATGTTTCGGGAGATAGGGAGGATGGATCCCCTCGCTCGGCGCGTTGTCCACTGTCACTGCTATCTTGTCCACCATTTTTCATTCTCGTGTACGATTTGAAAGCTCGACGCGTTTTTAGTTTTCCCGCTGCGGGCGTGTTGGTCCGTTTTCGAAATCTGATACCAATGCGCTCGGTGTCCCATCTCGCTCGCTTTTCGGATATTAATTAGAGTGGACAATTTTCATGGATATAGAGTTACCCGAGGCGCGCGCGCGTAGAGGCTCGCCGGGGATTTACGAGATGGATTATTTTATTCACGGAGCGCGAGACGCGGCAATAGAAGGGTCGAGGGCCAAGAAAAGAGAAAAAGGACCCTCCGAAGATGGAATTTCAGGCGAATTATAACATTTTGCGCTGGTAGATCGTGTGTCATACCACCGGTGTTCTGTGATCACTCGTCTCTCTCGGCCTATCAAGCGGAAGGGACCAGCGTAGCTAACAGTAAAACGAGCTCCTTTGCGGCCCAGTGACAAAAGACCGAGACAGCGCGGACCAGAGAATCAGAGAATCGCTGCTTTCGAGCACTCGAATACAAATTGCGCGCATTACATTACTCTGCGAGAATCAGGTCGCCGAGGGCCTGAAGCTCCCGCTCTCACTCGCACGAGTCTTACAAATATCGAGCACCTTCCCTCTCCCATTGCCAACCCTCGGCCTCGGATATGCATCATTAAAAATCTCATTACGATATGTGCTCGCGCACCGAGCGACTCTATAAGGTAATTACCGGCCGATATTACCGAAAGACACCGCTCGAGCATTACGAGCGCCCTCCAGACGAACCTAACGCCGAGAGAAAAAAGGGCCGGGGTGGAGGGAGAGGTGCAGCTCGGAGGAAAGTCCATCAGCTGGGGCGATATTATACGCGCTGCGGAAGTCATGCTTGATGAAGTATGGTGATTAAGCGGTGTACAATAACAGATTGGAAGCACAAGGGCGTAACGCAATATATTAAGAAGCTGTTTTCTCGCCGGCCGCATCGCCGCGGGTTTGTCTTAATGCGTGAAAGTACCATCTGTCAGAGAAAAATGTGTCCATCTGTTACGGCTCGAGCGAACCAAAGAGAAAGAGAGAGAGAGGCCGTTGAAGTATCGTTCGGGAACTGTCACTGGTATCGGCCACGCGATACCATTTCTAATCGACCAAATCAACCACTAACTAAATCCCACAAGCCAACCAAAAAAAATCGAGCGACCACTCTGATCCTCGTATTATTCTCTCAAATGTCGCATTGATCAATTGACCAGGCCGACACAAAAAGCGTACTATCGGCGCCTCCCGAGGAAGCAATTAGGATGTCGCGGGGTAATAGTAATCGGGGGCCCGGCGACGCCAACGCCGACGCCGACAAAGTGGGCCTGACTCGAAAAGGGCAGCGACGAGCTGCAAAGACGATCGGCTCCCTAACGATCCCTCGCATTAGGGCATTTCTCGGGCGGAGGGCGATCGATCGCAGCCGCGCATCCTACTTTAATGCGATCCCCGAGGGGCCCTTCGCCTCCATTGCGCAATCATTCGACGTGCGTGCGTAATAATTATCTGGTGACCCGCTTACCATTAATTACCATGCCGGACTGACCCCGCGAGATAGTACCGTTTCGGATCGAGCGTCTAATGGGACCCATGGGAACACACTCACCTGCACCGAGTGAGTGGGACTTGGCTGCGTGTTAGAGGTACAATAGCGCATTAGGTGATTGGTACTTGTAGTTTTGATAGGGGGAGGAGATTATAATAAGGACATTTATTCGATTTATTTAGATTCGTTTGATATTTACTCGATTTTGTTCACTCACTCGGGAGGAAATTATAATAAGAATAATTATTCGATACATATCGATTCATTGGACATTTACTCGATTTTATCACTCACTCGACTGCCTTATTCGAATTTGACAGAGACTCGCTTCGGAGCTCGTCCTCATAGACATAAACGAGAGCCTCGCGAAGGCGGAAGCGGAAGACATCAGCAACGCCGCCGGGTTCCTCGGTAACCCGAAGATCCTCGGCACCAAAGGTGAGAACGTCCGGACTGGCGGCGACGCGCGCTCCACTTACGAGAATAATGGGATCGCCGTTACAGATTATAGCCTCGCGCGAGACGCGACTGTCTGCGTAATAGCAGTGGGCGAGAAGTTTCCCAACGACGACCCGGACAGCCTGCTCGAGCGAAACGTCAACAGCTTCAAGACTCTCATTCCGAATATGTGCAAGTACGCGCCGAACAGTGTCCTTCTAATTGTCTCGCCGCCCGGTGAGTCCTCGTCCTCGCCTCCAGTCCCACTAGATCCAAACCTCTCGCAATAAGAGGATGTACTGTTACAGTGGACATACTTTCGTACGTGGCCATGAAGATCTCGGGCTTCCCGCCGAACAGGGTCATCGGATTGGGTACCTTTCTGGACAGTTGCAGATTTCAGCACTTTATCGCGCAGAAGCTGGGCGTCTCGGCCAACTCGGTCCAGGCCTCCGTCATCTGCGAAAGCGGGGCGACCTCTGGTAATAAGTAATGTACAGGCTGATGCACTTGGCTTTGAATCGGTAATGATGGATATAGGCCCTTGAAAATTTAATAATTATACCTTGTTTAATCATTTCAATATAAACGAGTTTTTACCGAGTCTTTTCCACGCACTAAAATTTATTTTTAATATCAAATTGCATCAATAATAGAAATTATTGAAACTCGAGTGTGAAGGAGATGATTAAAAGGCAACTGATTCAACCTGTACACAATAAACTAGAGGAACTAGTCTCTCTAAGACGGAGGTGATCAATGTAATCCTCGGTTTTGATCTACACGACAGTGCCGGTATGGTCGTCGGTGTGCGTGATGGGCATAAGACTGAAGGACATCAATAAGGACATCGGTAGCAAGGCTGACCCGGAGTCCTGGGGCGAGCTCCACGCGAAAGTCATCGACACTGATTCCGATCTCATTACGAGGAAAGGTTACTGCTGCTGGGGCATTGGTATTTGCGCGGCTGAAATCGTCGACGCCATTGTCCGGAATACCTGCGTGTGCATTACCGTCTCGGCTTACGTAAAGGTAAGCCGGCGCACTTGGACGCCACGTGGGACGTTGCGATGTCGAGGTGAAAATGACCGAAATTCCTAATAGGGTTGTCGCCACGGCCTCGAGAAGGACATATACATGTCGCTGCCATGCGTCGTCGGGAGGAACGGAGTGCAGTCCTTCATACGGCATCTCTACACGCCGGAGGAGCAAGATCTCACCGCGCGATCCTGCCGGGTCATCTACGAGACCCAAAAATCAATTATGAATCTGCTGCAATAAAACCCAACTAGGCGGAGCGCCGATCTATCCTCCCTCCCTCTCCTCTTTCTCTCTGGGAGTGTTAGACGCAGAGGCTTAATGCCAAGGGGGAGCAAGTCCGCGCGGGAATGCCCGAAAAGAGAGTGCACCGTCACGATCGGGTTTCACGAGGCAAAGGTTAACGCAAGGAGAAGTGTTCGCCCGGGCAAATAGACCTGATGATATCGCGAATGACTTTATGTACTCGGGTCCTCCCGGGGCGAGGAATTCGTAAGAGCAGAGATTGCGCGCAACTTGGACCAAGGACTCTCGGCCACATACCCTGCGGAAGGGGGAGGGGCAGAGTCATCGCGGATGGAGACACGTGTATATTTGTTCATCGTGAGTCGATTTGGCCTTGTTGGCCGAGAGTCGCTGAATAGGGAGCGCTATAAATCGTTGGGCGTACTTCGGCGAGATTTCGGCCAATTTGCCGGAGATTAATGTGGCCCCGACATAATTAATTGCGAGATGCGCGGGCCCCGGTTAACCATCTCGCCCAGGGCGAGATGCGGATGATAAAATGATTGCCATTACAAACATAAAGAGCGACTGCTTTTCTGGCGAGCGCGCCTGGCCAACGATACACCGATCTCTCATGGGATTCGCCCGCTCGATGATACCCGGCTCTCTTTCTCCCTGGCATCCCCTTGACATCGCTTAATTCACTGCGACGCCTCCGTACCTTTCGGCTACCGTAATGAACTGCTCGACAACCCAGCGAGTCCACTGTATTATTCAAATCTCCGTCACTTTGTATCTGTTAGTTATGTTTTCGAAATTGCCCTCGTTTATTTCCACGCCCCTGCATCAAATAAACAGGTCTTGCATTCCCTTCATTCCCTCACAAGATTTTCAACAGTGCTATCATACAAAATCGATAGTAAAAACCGTTTAATAAACACATCAGACAACATCAGGAGCAACCGCACACCACTCTATTACGCGAGGCTGGAACAAAGGGATGAAAGAAAAGCCGTTCCACTCGAGCGAGAAGGGGGAGGATCCCTAGGATTCCGCACATCACCGGAAGAGAGCGCGGTAGGTACTATTAATTATAGAGTTTTTGCTCCAAGATCGGTTGATGTTCGCTGAAATTATTACTCTAAAAAGAGACTGACAGCTCGAGCGCTAGAGGAAGAAGCCCCATGCGAGTATCGTAATGGAGCAATACTCAAAGGGTGAGTGTCCTCGGTGGAGTTAGCTTGAAGCGCAAAGCAGAGAGAGAGGAGGGACGGGACGAAAGGACGAGTTTAAAATCGAAGGAGGCACGAAGTGTGCAGACAGTGTGCCCGAAAGATTTAGGGCCCGGGGAGCTCGGGCTCCTGATTGAGTTACGATTTAATTAGTCCGTAGGGCCAATCAGTAATTAAGATATCCGCTAATCAACGGACCCAACCCCTCTTCGATCTCCGGGGCTCGCTCGGTTCCCTTTACCTCGAGTTCTCCACTCGCGCGCCCACCACTGAGGAATGCTTTCGGCTCTGTCCAGCCCTTATCCTCTTCCTCCTCCTCTCCCGAAGCCAGTCCCACTGGTCCAGAGGACTCGCTACCTTCTGCCCGAAGGTTTCCGTCGCCGAGCACGGGACTCGCGCTCTCAGCCCTTTCGTGAATCAATCGGGCGAGATTGCCCGTCGCCCCGACCACTCGATGATTCTCCATTCTCTCTTTCTCCCCCCTTGACGACTTGACGGTCACTCACTCGCACGGACAGAAGACCGTCCCGCTGTTAAATCGAGCGAGAGAAAAAGGTGCGAGCGCCCAGCGGAGGCAAGAAGCGAGGCAAAGCCCTCGGCAAAAAGGACGAGATCCCGGCCGAGCAGCTCGTCCTCCTCTCGCCGCGAGATTGCTTATTGATTATCCTGCACCCGCCGGGACACTCGCCGCGGATTCTGGAGCGAGGAATTTCTGGATCGACGCCGAGACCTCAGTCGGTACGAGTCGAGTCTCTCTACACATTTGGCGATTTTAATGAAGCGTGAGATTGTCGACTGGCGATTGGTGTAACACGCTTCTAATAAGGTGATACCGAAGCCGCGCGCGCGGCATTAATCATCGCGCGAGCGCGATCTTGTAACCTGGTTCACTCGTTGCCTCATTATGCGAGATATACGGCGTCGCGGCTTTCCAGAGTTGCTGGCAGTAATTCATAATGGCGATAGAGCCTGCCGCGGATTTACTTGCAAAATAGCCGGGTGAAATACGCGTAAAGGACACTCGCCTAGTTGTCGCAATCGATATCGACCGGACACGCCAGTCAAGCCGCGGATCATTAGAATTTTAAATATGCTTGGGAAATGAGGTGCTCGTCGAGCAGAAAAATTCGTAATAATCGCGGCATCTGTCGGGAGCGAGAGGAACCGGACTCGGCAGTGGAACGCTGGTGTTTCGGTGTCATTTTTATACCAACTGAGATACTCGAGGTCTTCACCAATTGTTATTTTATAATTAGTTTTTTGATTCATAGAAAATTATGAAATAAATCGTAGTATTGGAAAAATATTTAAATGTGTCTTGTCTGATTATTAATTTCTTATTGGACTCAAAACTGGTCCCATTAACGTATGAATACAAATAAATCGGTTTAACAATAGCCAAGCAATCGAATGATTAAATTTCACTTTGGTGAAGGTTCGTTCCGGATAATACCGCGGCGAAATTCGGCGCCGGAATGCCTGGAGGGGCTTTGGATTCCGTAGTATCGGCGGGCAGCGTAAGATAGCGTTGATTGTAATTAATAGCCGGCGATTGCGTTAGTGCCCGCGGCCGGTTAATTGTCGAGCGGCCAAGATTAATGGCGCGAAATCACGCCAATACCGTTTGATTGTCCGAAAGGGATCGCCGCCCGGCAGCTTTCCCTCGAACCTAACGCGGAACTCGTTCTCTTGGTTCGTCTGTGGCACTAGTCCCGTCGCCTCGCCGAAACTCACTCAACTCCGAAACTGGTTCGCCGCCCGCCCATTTTTCCCACCGTTCGCCGTTGCCGTCTTATCGGAAATTAATTAAGATTTATACCCCCAATATCTCCCGGCCGACAGTTTATAGTTTCGGTTATTATTTTCTTCGCACCTGCGCTCGCCGTGCTCGCCGCGCTCTATTTCCCGCTAGTCATATCGGCGAGTGACGCGAGGCGCGAAAACACGTGTGCCGCAAAGGGCAGAGGAGAAATATATCGAGCTATTTGTTGTCAGTTGACATTTAATGCCCATCCCGCCAGCAGCTCCGGGCCCCGGCGATAATAACAGCCAGCGGCGCGCCGGGCACCGGGCGCGCTATCGCACCATCATAAAGTTAATCAATGAACCTCGGTGTCCCTATACTAGCGCGACTCGGCTTCGCATTCCTATCAGTCCCAATGAAAACTTTCATCGCGACCCAATTGAATCTCTGGAGAAGCGATCGTGCCACGCAATTCTCCTCGATGGATCACGGCAATGCCATTCGAGTACCTTTCCACTCTCTTAATATGATACGTGACCATCGTAATGGCCACCAAAACATACAACAAGTAGATCCATCGAATTCCCACAGACACATTACCTTCTAGATTCCCATTGCGAGTCACACAATGGATCCAGTGATAGCATGGAAAATCTGCATGTCGTGCAGGTCAAGGAGCTCGTGTTCCCCGAGGTCACGGGCGACTAGATACCAGGAGTTAAGGTCTACAATTTCGCGGAGCTAGGATAATTTTGCCGCGGCAAAAGGAGAGAAAGAAAGAGGGTAGAGGGCCGATCGAGGGATCTACGGCTGATTTATAGCAGGATCCTGGATTACCGGTGCGAGGATCAAGATCCTGCTTTACCATCAACGGCAAAGCCGCTCGCTCGCCCGGGCGATCCTGACCCTCTCGCTGCCATGAGACGGCGACGGCGGCGGCGGCGGCGGTTGGTCTGTGGGCTTCACGGGAGATTCTCGAGATTGCTCGGCGATTATGCCCCGATTTGAGATTTACGGCGGGGAGAGGCCATCCCGGCCCTATCGGCCTTTATTTATAGTTAGGTGGAATCACTTATTGCACTCTCTCGCTCTCTCAGGCTCTCTCGGGCTGTTCGCTTCCGCGCGCGCCAGCGGAGACGAATTCCAGCTCGGCCGGCTGGATTTCGCTGGACGAGGGTTCTTGCGCTTCTTTCTGCTCGGCTGGCTGCACGCGCGAATCGGCCGACTCTGAAGCGAGCCGAGGCCGACAGGGAGGATCGACCACCCGTGGTACATCGGTGATCGGTGCCGATCGGCTATGGGAGATCCGACTGGCTCGCCGCGCAATTTCGGCCCAGCCGCAGAAACCCGCCGGAAGCTCGGCCTTCGCAAATTTCTGCGTGCTCGTATGCAATTACTCCCGAAAGCGGCTTCCGTTAATAGCAGTGCGGACGGTGGTTCGACGACCTGCGCCGAGTGGAACCCCCTGCAGGAGTGCGGGTTTGTGGAAGGTCCAATCGGCCAAACACGGCCGCGTTGTTTTAATCGAAATTAATCTGTCCTTCGGTAACGCGCCACTCCCCGCTGAATTACGGCGGGCCAATCGGGACGGGAGATTAATTCCCGGATCGCGCCCGCCGGCTCCAACACCCCAAGCGCAACTATCCGTGCACCGGCAATTTCAGGAGCACATGTTAGATCCGGTTTCGCTACCTGTCACCGGGCGCCGAGCGCCGAGCGCCGAGCGGCATGCATAACACGCTGGGAGAGCCGATAAATCGGCCCCTTTAATTGGATGATTGGTCCTCGCGTCTTGTATTACCGATTAATTTCCCGCCAATAATTCATCGGTCGCGGCCGATCCTTTTCGATTAGCCGGTGCGGCCGTAATAGGGCGGTGCGGCGGCTCCGGGCCTCCGCCGGGGCCCACAATTCGCGGCAGGGGTGGCCGGGACTCATGTTCACCGCGCTGAGATCTCAATTGTCAATTGCGGGAAGCAGGTAGCTCGCGGGAGTCCCGCGCTGCAACAGTGTACTACTCTGTTGCACAAATTGGCCGTCGGAGGAGGCCCCGTCGTAATTGACGAGCGGGCCGCAAGAGTTCGATGGGGGATTTAATGAATCGGCCGAGGCGACGTTGCGAGTCCAACAGAGCCACTCGGCCAAATGAAGCTACCACGCGATCTTACGAGCTATAATTTACAATCACGACACGAGTGGAAGGCCCCGAATATTCGGCTGGCCCGCGTCCCATCGCGCTCCCACACTGGGCCCACAGGGCCCCAGCGCGCGCTCCACGCTTTACGGCAGTGCTTAACGAATGCACATGCATTATCCCGATGTAATTACCATATCAACTTCTCGTTGCTGATCCCTAACACCGTCCTAATTGCCGCCGCGGACAATTTATTAAATTGCTCTATTATGAACCCTCCCCGCCGGAGAGAGCACCCACCCCGTCCTCCTCTCCAGCGGCGAAAATTCTCTCCGTTTATACTTTGCAGACATTGTTTATGGAAATTGCATCTTCCTTCGGTGGATTTTCGAGCACAATTACGGCCGGCCGGCTCGTTTACCTACCTACAGGACACCGGTGGTTCGGGGAACTTTTCGCTTAAAAACTGACAGGCCGGTAACCATGGCTTGTGCAACCATGTTCTCGTATAAACATCAATTTATGTAACAGGACTAAAGAGCGCGCGTGGAAAAGGAGGTTTTTGGGGAGAAGAGTGTACTCTGCTTCGAGGGAATGATGCAAGAGCAACGGTTCTTCACCGCACTCGGTGGAACTGGCCGAGTCATCTGAATACTCGCGTGTTATAACTTGCATCAGCTTACGACCACTTTCCCTATAGTATGAGCTCGAGACGATTCTTGGGAGATTCGCTAGTGCAGGCTGATTCAGCTGGCTTTCAATCGGTAATGATGAATATAAGCCGTTGAAAATGAAATAATTGGACGGTGGTGAGTCATTTTAATATAAAGGAGCCTATCCGAGTCTTTTCGATGCACTGACATTTATTTATAATATCGAATAGTACCAATAGTGATGATTGAAGAACAAGTGACATTGCACCTGGCAGTAAAACGTTTTAATAACTAATAAGTCAGAGCTCTGATCGATAAAGACGCGCGCGTTAGGCGAAATCGCAACTCTAAATATAGCCGGTTAGCTGGTATAAACGGGAGAACTGACATTGACACGAAATTCTTATGGGCGTTTGATCCTCGTGAGCGAGTTATTCGGCTACTGACGCGCGTGATAAACGCTAATGCACGCGCAGAAAGTGGGTAAAACAAGCACGGCCTCCAGAGTTTGTAATTTCGTTGGTCGTCCTCGTATAAACGTCGTCGCGACAGTTCATCCAGAGATGGACCGTGTCGCCCGTCAAGTCGAGAGCCCAAAGAAAATCTGTTATTCATGCTCCTCGTATAACGCAAGTTATGAGTCCAGATTCTTTCCTGCGCGAGACGTGAGCCTCGTCACGTCACCTTCCCGTCTCCGGAGGCTCAATTCTCCGCGGGCGGTTCGTCCGGCGGCAAAGCCCAATACGATCGACGAAGATAGAACGAAGGACGAGCACCGTACGCTTCGTTAGGGAGAGCTCAGCGATTCTCACGTAGCCCGGTGCCCCGGCACATTGCGGCCGCATGACTTCCATTGCATCATCGTCCAATCAGCGGCCGCGTGCGTTACGGCACATGATTCAACTTTGCGGAATTCCGAGCCAACTATCGCCAGACCGTTTTCCGCGAAGTAGCCAGCGAGCTCGGGCGCCGCCGGTGTCGAATCGACATTTAGAGGCGTCAATTTATCTGCCGATACAGAGGATATCCGTTGCGTCAGATAAAGCGAGCGGCCGTGATTGTACCGGGCGATAGGAGCCGCGCTACACTTTCCCCGTCCTGCAAACACTTTTATCTACATCTATGCAAATAGAGATAGCCATCTAACCGACTGACCGCATCCCGCTGCCGCATGGCGAAATCTAGCTCGCACGCGAGATGGACGTACATATCAGGCGCAGACTCTCAGTTAGTTTCAAGTATTGCGAACGCCAAATTTAACTTCGCCAAATGCAATAAAGTATTCCGCAAATACGAGTGTCCGTTGCATGAGTATTTCTGGCTTTCTTTTCCCTGGCGGTGGGTATAGGCTCGGCAGGATTGGTCCGACGCTTTCGGCTCCAAGGGAAAGGCTGGATCGATGCTCTCGAGCCCACCAAGCTCGACGCTGCTCACCGGCTGGGAACGCGTGCGCAGACTGCTCACTTTCCTTCTCTTCCTTGAATTGCACCAGCATATACCTACGAATACGTGCGTACGTGCCTTGCACCGCGCGCCATGCAACTACGTACGACAACCACTAGGAAACTAGAGTCCACGTGACGCTCTCTCAGGTCCACGTGGTGCGTTACGTGCAGTTCGGCGGGGCACGGATCCTAGCCGAAAAAACCGTTTTCGATTTTCCGGGAGGGCGTGTGCGCGCGTTTCCTTTGAAGCGGCCGCGTCCGCCGTGGCGTTTCGGGGACTATGGGAAGTATAAAAGGTGGGGACAAGGTCACCTTAGCAAACATAAGACTGTGTACTGTCAGACCGATCAGTTAGTCCTACGCTCCCGTGCGCTACGACTGTGCTCTAACGTGCTCTAACATTCACTGTGACATTATTCTCCGTTCCTTGGACTTTGATCACCGATCCATTGACGGCGTTGAGAAGACGTTCAATTAGAAACGAGGTTCGTTCCACTGGCTTTCATTTGTGTTGTTTAGCAGTGCGTTGGGAGTGTTCTCTATGGCGAAGCTTGACACAGCTGATTTATCCAGGGATTGCGTCAGTTGCGTGTTAGTAACTGTTGCATCCACTGGACATGACGCAGTGGGTTTCTTTTGAAGTTTGTTGTTGCCGTGCGAGAGTTTGAAATATCGCGTATGGAGAATTCACTAATATTTTTGAGGTAGCGATCTGGAGAAGTGTAGTCTGAAGCATGGTAGGGTAGACTGTGCTTTGTTTAGACAGAGCCGGTTCTTCGGAGGCTAATTTCAGGTATACCAAAACCTGATTTCCTAACTGACGTTCCTCACCGGTCTACCTGGATACACGTGGTCCGCTTATTGCACCGCTAGTGACATCTAGTGATATCGGAAGTATTAACGTCATTTTCGTAATTCGCATCTACCGCGGGGCGAAGACCTGTCGGAAATGGCTCATCCACCGGTCGGGTCTTTGGCCCGGCGGAATTCCGGCTATAAAAAGCTGCCATTTGGCCAGACTGCTGCGTGAAAGTACTGATGATGCAATGCAGTCGTGTGAAATGCATCCTTTCGTCAGTTGTCTGTCATTGTAGTTGGAAGGATTTCCAACTCGTTGCTCCTGTCCGGTGACCTTGGCCTACACGCATGTGCGGCCACTGATATGTTCAATGCCCTCGATATCGTCTCGCTGCCTTATCATCGCCAAATACTTGACAAATCCAATTTAATCTCCACGCAATGTGTCGATGGCCATTACACTTCGTGCTCTGCAATCACGGATTCGAATCAATAAAAAAAAATGTGGAACTCAAACTTCTTATTGTAACAATTCCTGGCACGTTGAAAACAGCACATCCAGCTCTTGATTCGTTGAAAATTAGCAAACCATAAAAATTGTTACGTCATTGATTTTGACATTGTCTTTTCCAGAAAAATGACGACCTTGAAGGAACAGTTGATGACGACGGTGACCGAGCCGGTGTCTACGGGGAGGAATAAGATTACCATCGTCGGTGTGGGACAAGTAGGGATGGCCTGTGCCTTCAGCATTCTGACCAATGTAAGAGCCTCCCCCAAAAACCCTACGATTCCCTCAGGCCCATTGCAATAAAAATCTTATCGATTTCCCATTTATTCCAGAACGTATCTAGCGACGTGGTCCTCATAGACGTGATGGCCGATAAACTGAAGGGGGAAATGATGGATCTCCAGCACGGAAGTGCTTTCCTAAAGAATGCTAAGATAAACGCTAGCACGGATTACGCAGCGACAGCGAATTCGAGCTTGTGCATCGTGACAGCTGGTGCGAGGCAGCGCGAGGGTGAAACGAGGCTTGACCTCGTGCAGAGGAATACCGACATATTCAAGGGGATCATTCCACTGCTAGTCAAGTACAGTCCCAACACGATCCTCCTCATCGTCTCGAACCCAGTCGACATTCTAACATACGTAGCATGGAAGCTCTCTGGCTTACCGAAGAACCGAGTCATTGGCAGCGGGACCAATCTCGATTCTGCTCGTTTTCGATTTTTGCTCTCGCAGAGACTGAACGTTGCAACTACTTCTTGTCACGGATGGGTCATCGGTGAACATGGAGATACGAGTGGTACGCTACTAGTTGAATATTAGTTGAATGTAATATGAGACTCGAGAGTTTCTGGTAAAATCGCATGGTTTGTTTTTAGTGCCGGTCTGGTCTGGTGTGAACATAGCCGGCGTTCGGTTGCGCGACCTCGATGAGAATGTTGGAACTGACCAGGATAAGGAACACTGGGGCGATTTGCACAAACAGGTGGTCCAGAGCGCGTACGAAGTGATCAAGCTGAAGGGCTATACCTCGTGGGCCATTGGACTCAGTTGCTCGCATTTGGCTTCGGCTCTTCTCCGCAACTCCAATCAAGTCCACGCCGTGTCGACTTTGGTTACCGTAAGTCGATGCCACTTACTCACTCGACTACCATTGGTCGATAATCCGTAGAAGCATGGGTGAAAAGTGAAATATCTGTTGCAGGGCCGCCATGGTATAAAAGAAGAGGTCTTCCTATCTCTGCCGTGCACTTTGGGCGAAGGAGGCGTATCACACATAGTCCAGCAGAAATTGACCGACAACGAACTCTCTCTCCTGCACAAGTCCGCGCAGGCTATGCACATTGTTCAAAAGGGCTTGAAATTCTAACCTCTTGTTCTTGAGTAGAATCGAATTGCACGTTCACTTGCCTCGTAATTCGAAGCGCACAGTATTTCTACGTAATACCTCGAGACTCGCCACTCGTCGCGAGAAACCGCGACTCTATTTATTTTTGTAACACGCGTACTTGGTGTTCCAGTCGGACGCGCGCATTTGAGCCGCGAGCTGCGCTCGACAGTGCTAAATATATCGTTTATTGTTTTAGTCGAGGTGCGTCTTGCTTCACCATTGTCGGAAGCTGAATAGTATTATCCGTACAGCCGATTCTTGTGAGGGATCGACTGTTTTTTGTATTCTCGTGTGTATTGTATTTCGTGTCGAATTATTTTTTAACAAAGATTCAGGTCTTGCGGTTACATCCTAGTGCGACTAGGTCTCTCAGTCGGGTCCAAACTGCAACCAAACGAATCCTGAGGAAATCCGTAAAGACGCTGTCGCGAAAGTGGCCCTTTTATATTTTGTGAATGTTAATGTGTGTATTGATGAATGTATATTTAAATAAAACAATGATACGCTATTAATACCTGCCGATTACTTAACCAACACCGAAACCTAGGACATCGTCGCTAAACCTAAAATCGAGCGTCTCGTCCTTCCCGACCACCGGCAAGGTCCCACCAGGCAGTAACCATGGTTTGTTTAACAATTGGCGAATCGCGGCCGTCGCGTCAGCGCGAGATGTCTAATGTCTTCCGTTTGCCAGCGGCCCGAATGCCAATGCGTCAATCCCATTGCGAAGCAATGTGACGCCTCCCATAAGCGAGGACTTGCAAAATCAGCCGCGTGGCAGAAGCAATGATTGCATCGCGACTACTGTCCACTTGTTTACCGTCGGAGTGTCTGAAGATCTGGAAGCAGGCCAGCGCGAGGAGCATCGCGACCAGTGGCTTGTCGCACGCACCGCCTGCCACGATTCTCACACAAGTCTTTGGCGGCAAGGCCCAAAGGAGGAACCCGAGCGCCGAGTTTGGCGGCGACTCAACCGCCGGGCCGGATTTACAGAGAGCGGTCAGTTTCGTGTAAGCGTTCATGTTTACGTATCTGTCGGGGCTGATCGCGCGAGAAACACCCACTTTTCCCTTTGATCTTTATACTGACGGATCGCTCTGCTCTCTGCTCACTCTAGAACACCATGCTTGAGGGAGGAACTGTTGTGCAAGTTCTCGGAGCCTGTGCGGGATTGCTGTCACAAAGTCTCGATTGTCGGATCGGGGATGGTCGGCATCGCCGTCGCGAAATCCCTCATATTTCAGGTACTACGTGGATAATCTCCCGCTCCTCTATTCACTATAATATTCACGCAGAAAGCCGAGTGAAAGTTTCTCGGCTAGGATGAAAATAGCGCGCGGACGCTTTATAAATAGTCCTCGAAATGGAAAGGGGAAGTTTTATCGATCGCGTTTCTCTTTCTCCTCATTGAGACTATGCTAATTGATCCTAGAGAATTACACCGCACATCGCGCTGGTGGACGCCTTCCCGAAGAAGCTCGAGGGCGAGGGGATGGACCTGATACACGGCTCGGCGTTCGTCGGGGACCCTAAGATAGAGTACGACACAGGTAACAGTCCCTAACGAACCTCCCAACTTAAGGAACTTCCCAATTTCTCTCGGTTGATTCTTATACAGATTTTTGCATAACTGCAAACTCGAGAGTGGTCGTCTTCGCCGCGGGAGTGCGCCAGGTTAAGGGCGAAAGCAGGCTCGACCTGATCAAGCGGAATTTGGAAGTCATCAAGAACACGATACCCACTCTCGCCAGTTATAGTCCCAACGCGGTCTTCCTAGTCGTCAGTAATCCAGGTTTGCCCCCAGTTAAAGACAGTCTCTTTGAACACCCTGCCACTGACATTGAATAGCGTTGAGTGTGAAACTTGTCTAGTTGATATTTTGACGTGGGTCACGTGGAAAGTGAGCGGCCTACCGGTTCACCGGGTGCTCGGCAGTGGGACTCATCTCGACACCGCGAGGTTTCGCTACCTGATCGCCGACCGCATTGGCATAGCGGCGAGCTCCGTCCATGGTTACATCATCGGCGAGCACGGAGAGAGCCAGGGTGATTCTAGCGAATCCTGAGAACACTAGTAGCTTTATAAACCGACGATTCGGTGCGTTTTAAAAGGTGACTTGCTTCGCAGTTCCCCTTTGGTCCGGCGTGAATGTCGCGGGGGTACAGTTCAGGGACATACTGCCGACTATCGGCCTGGAAGCCGATGAGGAGAAGTGGTATGAAGTCGCGAAGGAAGTCATTAGATTGTATGTTAATAGACGGAGTAACGAGCTCATGTTGGATCGAAAGTGGATCGTTTTATGACTTGTATTTCCTCAGAGGACCAATGGTCCGGTGTTTAAAAGGATACTCCAACACGGCAATCGGCCTCACTGCCGCCGATATCATTCGAGCGATTCTCGATAATTCGCATGCGGTTATGCCCGTTTCTACTTTAGTTCAGGTAGACTTGTTTAGTCGAGTTAATTGTTCAATATTACAAAGTTCCGGTTTGTGCTATTTAGGGCCATCACGGCGTCTGTCAGGAGATGTTCTTGTCGCTGCCGTGCGTGGTCGGCGAGAACGGCATCACGCACATCGTGCGGATGCGAATGACTGAGTTCGAGAGGAAGCAGTTCCAGGGTTCGGCCAAGTCCGTTTACAAAGTGCAGAAGGATGTGAAGGTATAAAATCCGATCGCCGCTTGCAATGTAAGAAAGTGTTGTCCTTGTGAAAAATATACATGGTTATTGCGAACTCGGATCACCGCCGATTTCCAATTACGTAAAATGGCAAGAGAAAGAGGGGGATGTTTTCGCGGAAGTATCGAGGTACTTCGATCGGTACGTCGATCGGCGAGGGATTGTGCAAGCAGAGTCTAAGATCAGGGTCGTGTTCCTTGAAACGAGATCCCTCGAATGTCACGGTAATTTACGGGACAAGCACGCGAGTCCCCGTCGATCTTACGTCGAATGGCTTTTCACTTGTGAATCAGAGCCGACACTCCGACCGGGGACCAATGACGTCAATGACCTATTCCGCTAGTCTCCGAAGAAGCCGTCGAGCAATTGTACCGTTCTTCCTACTCGGCCTTATCCAACATCTCCGATCTCCGCTGGTCCTTTCCAACTGCGTCTCTTTCACGAAAAGAGGGCGGAACGAAATTCAATTCTTCGGGGTTCCCCGTATCCAGTCGAAAACCGATCTCACGGATCATCGCACGCGCTGCTGCAAAAAGCGGTTCACATGTGCTCAGACACAATGACCGACATTCGTGTCAACATTATCAACAGTCTCCCAAGTGACGCTTCACATTTCAACAATCTACGCAATCCGATGAAATCATCCGAAAAACGAACTCTGCGCCAGACGGATCCAACATTAATAATCCATCAGAGTCAGACTTGATTATTGGCCGCTTCCGTTTTTCGACGCTACCGACGGTAAACACTTTTTTTCCATCAGCACCGAAAAGGTCGAGGAGGAGCGCGAGCCGTCGCCCTGTCTCTTAGGAATGAGGTGCGGCGGAGGAGGAGCGAAAGGCTGACCGTTGGATGGTACGAGAAGGTCGTGTTCTCGCCGGAGGCTAGGCCGCGCGGCAAGGTAACCGGCCGATATCAGATACGCACGTGAGATGTCGCTTGGTAAGTGGCGCGGTGATGCGATACCACCGCACGGTGCACGAATTGCCACGGTGTTACGGCACTCGACACCAGGGCCGTACGCACTCTGGTCCTCTTCGGGCGCCGCGCCGTCGCGTTCTCCTCTTGCAAAATCCCCCTGTTTCGCATGGGGGCCCCACGCAATTATGAGGAGTGGGGTAATTGCTCGCGAGTGGCGCCGGCTTGGTGGCGCTCGGGCACGGTAATAAAAGAACGATTAGCGCGAGCACCGACTAATTTAATGCCTTGCTGGCAAATGTCGAAAGTCCGTTAATATCGTTGAGGAGCCGAGAGCCTGGCGCCAGAGTCGTTCCCCTTTTGCCTCCGTCAGACACATGTTCCGCGGGCCAGCTTCCTCGCTATCCACGGAATTCCGCATAAATCGCGCGGCGTAATTGGTCGGCGTCTTCATTGCGGGTTGTAAATTCTTGCTTGAATTGCTTCGATACGCCGGCTATGTCAAGTATTTCCTTTTGTCCGGAGAGACGAGGGTATCGTTCCTCGCCTCGCATAGTTTCCGATGTAGAACTGCTCGAGAGCCAAGTCCCGAGAGTCCCCGCCTCCCACACAATAGAGATGCTTGAAATATTCTCTTCTCCAATTGAATTGGCTCTGTGCCCGGATTCTCCGGGATGAATCGAGGATTGTCCGAATGTTGAACGGTAGGATTGCCGACATATTTAAGTAGAATGTGTCCGCGGCGGGCAAGGTGGTAGACGTCTGCACGGAATACCGATCGGAGGAAGGCAGAGGCAGGCAGAGGCAGGCGATACGGCGATAGAAGGCGAGCGAGCGGGCGGCGATGGTAGCTCGAAAGTGGAGGGTAGGAGCGAGAGTAGTCGCAGCACTGGGGCCCAGGTAGAGGTGGCAGAGCCGGGCCCGTTCTCCGTTGGTCCTGTCGTGCGTCAGTGGAGCTCAGTCAGTAGGCAGTCGGTCCGTCCGGTCAGCTGGTCCAATCGAATCCAGTCGAAAGGAGCTTCCTGCTGGCAAAGTCGATCGCGAGACTCATCCAGCCGTGACTCTAGCAGCCGGTGCCCTCGTCGGATCGCCCTGCCGGAGTAACCGAACCGACGTCCACGATAGGTAGACTGAGAGAATCGGCGGCCCGCGCGCCGCGTGTGCGCGAGTGCGAAGAAAACGATCGTCATTCCGGCGGAGGAGCGAGCCACCTCGACAAATAGTAGAAGCGCGCTCGAGCTCGGGGGCCCTCGGAGGACCACGTTTCTCGAGCAGAAGGAGCAGCTTCCGGCGGAGGAACTCCGTTGACAGCCAGACCCCGAGAGACTGCCAAGCGAGGAAGGAAAGTGTAGGAAAGTGTCCTTGCCCGGCAGGAAATGACTATATCCTACGCGAGCGAAGTGCCAAACGGCTCCAGCTTCGGCTGCTTCTGGAGGATCCTGATCAAGTGAGTTATCCCACCACTCTCATATCTGCCATTCTGCCGGTTATTCCCGCTCGAGCCAACTCCTACACAATCCTCAACAATATAAAGTGTCGAGCGCGCACACAGCTACACTGTCTCTCGGGCCCAATGTGACACTGGCACTGATCCGCTGCTACCAACATTCCCGGCCGCCTTAGCAACAGTTCTCCTAGCACTATATTCCCTCGTTAGCGCTTTTCCGTACAAGCCTCGATTTACGTCAGTCTCCACTAGAATACTCTTTAGCCGATCGGTATTGGTCGATCTCGATGGCGAGCCGCGCGACTCTTTGTCGCACTGTCAGCGCTGCTTCGGCGGCCCAGCCAGAAGACCTTCGCTCCATCCACGTAGGATGATTTCCTCATGCGCGCAGGGCGACTGGAGCAAGGTACTCTCACTTTTGTTGCGATAGGTTCGGTCCCTCGGCTCGCCGTGCGTCCACTCTCCCCCGGCTCAGTTGGTTCTCCGAGTCGGATCGGTGTCCCGAGGGATTCGGCCCTGGGGGCCCGCGAGAGGCCTTGCCAAATTCACCGGGCCCAATAGCAAAGGGAGTCCTGTCGCAATTTCGACAATGGCTCCGGGTGAATACTGGTCCAGGAAATTGGAGCACGATCCTAGACGCTTTGCATAGCTGGCGTGCCATGTACGACAAAGATATTGCGATACTGCCACCGGTGGAATCGTTGTGCAATGATCAACTTTCGACTCGATCTGGCGGCGAGCGCTCTCGATTTAGAGACCGGCTGCATTGAAAGAGGAAAGCGCGAGTCCTTGGGCAAGGATTCCACAGCTGATCGAGAGAAGAGAGCACCGGAGCGTAGTTGGTTGGATCGCGGCGCTCTAATGTCAGCGGAGAATTCCTGTAAATAATTCCAATCAGGTTGCCCGATTCTCTCGGCCTTTTTTCCTATCGCCAGCCGTACGGTAATGTGAATCATAGCTGTAGCGGCGTATGTTAAACGCCGCTAGCACAGAAAAGAGTACCCTCGGTCAACGCTTGCTCGCACGTTTTCGAGGAAATAAGGTCGCAGCCGATACACGCGCCGTCGCTCCGACCATGCAAAAGCCGCGTGCTCTCGCCAACAATCTCCCGGTGCTTTTTCACCCGACGCTTGTCTACTCTCTAGATTTTCTTGTCGGGGGAGCGGTGGCGGCTCCCTCCGGATATTTGTCGTTTGGCGCGAGAATAGTTTACGCGCCCACTGTGCACTTCGATAAGGATTTATCGTGCGACGTTAAGTACCCGGGAGAGTGACGTGTCTGGCTATACGAGCTTACGATTTACCGGCTCCGATAGGATCACCGGCAACCTTCGAAAAAAATCCTCCCACCAAAACAATCGACGCGCGCTTCTGCCTTGATTGGAAACGGAGTTCCTTATAAAATGGTGTCATTAACGCGTACTTGGGGAGTCTCGGGAGCAAGCGACCGACCAGCAGACGGAGCCGCTCCGAAAATCTTCCATTCGCTGGAAGGTTAGCGTCTAATTATGTAAGCGTCCCCAGAAATCGGAGACTTGGATGCCCGAGAGAGCGGCCTCTCTCCCTCGCGCGCGCTCCGCGAAACGTTATCCAATAGTTCCGGCGCGCAATGCGATTTCGCATGTTAATGTCTGAAGAAATCCATCTTCCCGCTCACCCGCTGACGCACCGACCGGCCCAGACAGCGGCGGCCGCTCCGAGTCACTTGACTAAATAAAATTCGTCTCGAGCGCATTGATACACCGCGCGGCTCTAGTCACGTGACGCGCGTATGGTGTATGGCCGCTACTCAAACACAGGTTTCCCGCGATGAAAAGTGCAAACCGACGAGGAAACCTGTCCCGCGGCGATGACTAGTGGCTCCGATGAAAGTAACAGACTAATGGGTCTGCTGAAAAACGATTATCATCCTCACTTTCTTCTCGATTCTGCTCCATTGTTCCCGCTTGTTGTCAATCGGTGAATTATTGCCGCGCGCCAAGAATACGATCCTGGGTGTAAAAGAGACGCGCGCCTGCACCTGCGGATGACCGAGGCAAAGATGGAAGGAAGCCGAAGCGCGAAACAAATTGCGAGTGAGTCAGCGTCAATTAAACCGATGGCGGCCTATCGATGGAGGATTTATGGCGAAGGAGAACAATGTCGACGGCTGGTTTACACGGCGGAGTAGCGATTTCGAGCATCTGAGCATCGAGATAAATCGAGATAAATCCTCGTCGGCTCTAATCAGACAGGATTGTCCATGAAAAATACATGGCTCGTTGCAGTCGGACGTGTGCGACGTGGCGCGTCCTTGCACCGTTGCCGCCGGTTTGTTGACATTTGGACGACCTTTCGGCCGAGGTGGGTCGGCCGAGTCGCCTCCCCTTTGCTGCTCTTGGGCCTCTTGGTTTCTCCTGGCGGCGGCGCGTGCGGGCGCCAGCTTCGAAACGGCCTTAACGGCTTTCACGTAAGATCTCGCTTTCCTAGCCGGTAGATGCCGGTTATACATACTCCGCTGCGGCATGCACTGCATGCGCCCGCCCGCTTGCCAAGACAGGTGATGTTGATCTATAAATACACCGATCGATCGCCAGGAATAGAAAATCTTTGATCGGCGTGACTTTGCACTCTCTTTGCCTCCTGGCCCGTGGAAGCGTGTCCCGTCCAAATTACACGCTCGATTCCTCGCGAAAATTGCCGCGTGCTCGCCAATTATCAACGGGGAAGCAGTGTTCTCTTTGGAACTGGTGGACGCTCCGCCCCTGCCATTAGTTTGGCGACTGGCGTCTCGCGTCTCGCGTCTCGGCGCATGCACTCACACGACTATTCCTTTACGCCGATCAGCGTCATCTATTCATTAATATGGCTGATAATGCGGCATCCTCCGGAGGTTTCGTCGTCTGGATTATCTCGATTAATCTCGGCGAGTATTGATTGGCGGGGAAAGGCCCGCCGGTGACAAATGGTTGAACTCTGAGTTAGAGCGGTAAGGACGTGAGGACGGTGGTTAAACTCGTTACGGGATCGGCGAGGCGGCCATCGAAGCGGCGATAAAATCTGGGCGAGGTCTATTCATAAATGTAGAAGCCACATATCGAGCGATAGGCGAGATTTCCTCTCGGCTTTCTTATTGGCTAGGCTTTTGCCGAGCGGAGCTGCCGGCGTCGGCGTACGTGGTCCTTTTCTTCGGGCTCGTCTTCCTGACTGACCCACACCAGCTTTCTTATCCGCGTACCGGCGCCTCGCGGAGAAAAGGGAGCAGCGCGATCGCGCATCTATAAATAGCCGATAGATTCCAGAACGATCTATAAATACCGGTCGAGCGCTGCTAATAGAAAATCATCCTGTCTCCATTCCAGAGGTTGTAAAGATGCTGATTAGCCGATCGGGTATCGAGGTGTAATAATTAAGACGATACGAGCTGGCATCCCGGGAGTGCCGGCACACTCAGTTACCGATGCAGAAAGTATGAGAGGGAGAGAGAGGGAGAGAGAGGTTGGGATTTGGAGGATCGCGAGCGCGCATACTGATGCATGCGCGGAGGTTGCGCCGATCACGTGTGCTAAATACGGCCGGCGCGTGAACGGAAGCACGATCGCAACGAATCGCACGCGTGAAAGCAAGAACGCTTTTCACGCTATACGGAAGACTGGCCAAGATCACCGTCGCAACGCTGCCTGCGCACCTGCGCACCTGCGCTCGAGGAAAACAGTGAAATCCGGGGATACTCAATGATCCAATCCTTCCATTATCCCTCCCTTTATTCGATTGAAACTCGACGCGAATCAGGAAAGTCGATGCCTCGAATCAGTATCAAATGAGGAATGTACGAGTGGAAAAATGGAGCTCTCTATAGGAAATCGGCGTCGGAGGATGAGTTGTTGGATTGGTCGCGTTCGCGGCGACGGCGAGTACCTCGACTATCTCGCGTCCAAGTGCTCCGAGCGAGGTTCCACGCACGGTTGAGCGCCAGGTTGCATTTGACAGTACTGCGAATGACAATGAGAGAATCGTGCTGGCCTGCCAGCATGACACACATTGCCTTCACCTCCCGCGTCTTCTACCCGCCCGCTGCGCGACTGATAGGCGTGGATTCTCGGGCTTCCACTCTGCACAGTGCACACTGGCGACGCGAGCGTCCACCTGGTTGCTGGTTGCAGTAGGCGGTTGCACCTGTACCACTGTGTGCCATGAGGCGCGTCCTTATCGAATCGCCTAGAAACCCGAGCTGACCCCATCTCCTCCTATAGTCAAGTCCCGCCTGCTTTTCAGATCAATGCGATGTCGGTGTTCGGAAAATATCAGGGATATAGCATTTTTCATATTTTTTATTAAAGCTACTGGTTTATTGCAGAACCAATCGGTCTTGGAATATGTAGTTTTTAAACCGTTGATTCTATTCTTGAGTAGACGGAAATTAATATGGTTATGGAGAGATGTTTGGGTCTGGCATGTCATTGGAATTTAGATGACACGGCAGACAAAGTCAGTCGGAATACAGAAGCGAATGGAGAACATGGGCACGATCATCGTCCCAACTTTATAGGAAGTCGATCGATAGCTTGATATAAATAAACTTGACTTCATACTTGGAAGAGTAGACTTTACACTCTCGATGAGCTCACGTGTACGCGTTATTAGTAGCACGCGACGAAACTTTGTAATCGATGTTGTTAATTTGTTTTGATCGCAGAGTAGATGAGAAGTGGTGGAATTGGAGAGAGAATTGGAGTGCTCGAGTGTTGAGTCGTCGGAGGCGTGGAATGTTTTTCGCGAAATAATGTACTCGGGAAGTTTCCATTGGTCCTTGATTGAGGCGTCGACTGGCGGGTTAAACGACACCGGACAGGGTCGCGCGAGAAACATTGGCGAAATAATGCTTTCCGTCGCGTACCACCGACTACAACACGTTCTCCCTTCGCTAATTAAAATGTGCAGCCATTCCCCTGCGGCTGCCTCGTGACTGGGATCTCCCGTCGGTTTTTCTGCCTTTTGACATTGAGACCCGCCAGCATCCACTCGCCGATATAGGCGGGTGTGAACTGTGAATGCCGGCACACTTTGGCCGCTCTCCATTTCCTTCTCCCGGAGAACCGCTCCGGCCAACGAGTTATACGATCCCTCAGAAATAATTTCAGGAGAAAGAGATCGATCTTTCAGTACTCTTAACATTCTCACTAGCATTAGACAAGTGAACTCTAATTTAAAAAATAAGAAATTCAGTGGATAAAAATGGAGAAAAATTGTACAACTGGTGGTAGATGTCTGGGAAAAGAGGCAGGAGGAAAGTAGTGGCGGAAGTGTCGATATCAAGGAAACGCGAGTGCGAACTTGAAGCGCGAGGGAGCGAGGGAGGGCATGTCGCTCGAAGAACATCGCTCCGCGAAGCGTGACCGGCGTTAGTTATGCAACGTTTCGTTACCTCGCGTCCTTGCCGCCCGCATTGGTATTATCCCGCTCGGAGCGAGGAATCAATTACAATTGACTACCTTGCCGGCGATCGTGATGTCTCTCGACGAAAGGTGAAGGCGACTCTTTCCCACCAGGTCATCATCAGTGTGCCCCGGCACTCTTCGGAAAGAGCTCGGCGCTGTCGCAAGGAAGCCATCGGCAATGTCATCGATCCCCGAGGGAATAGCAAATTCCAAAATCCATAACACACCCATTCGGAGAATACTCGCAGCGAATGACGTCAATCTCCCTCGAGAACATAAATCGTTCAATCACCCTCGACTACCTGGCATAAACGAACGCCAGCCGTCGCGCGCCGCGTCATATGGGAATTTCAGGTGTTTCGTAACGCGGCTTCCTCTCTTTGGGTGTTATGTCAGTGGGCAAGACCGGGCCACGTGCTACCAGCTTAAACAGCCACGCGTTACCTAAGAGCAGTGTCGATTTCTCTGAACTAATAAAATCCGCCTAGCCAGCGGCGTTCGGCGTTCGGCGTTCGGCGCTCGAAGGATCGCGTTAAAGATCGTCCTTGCGTTCGGCAGGCATTGAGCGATCTGTTGCCAAAACAACCTAGCCAGCCGCGCCAGCCGCGCGCTATCGGTGAATCATGTGAGACCAAGGTAGCCGCGACTCGCTTCGCGGAATTGGCAAACGATCGGCGAATTTTAACCACCGATCGATCGATACGAAATCGATCTCCCCGTCGCCTTCGCACGCGTAAATCATCGCCGCGCGCGGCTGCTGTTAATTCCCGGCAAAATATTATTGTTTTCTTTTTAGCCGCGAACGCGACGCCACTCGAATATTCGGCGAGTGGTGATAAGCCGCTGGGTGGCGGCTGGCACATGCGCGTATATTTGGACGGCGGGTTTCACGCGTGTAGGTTTGAGACACAAGGTTGGCTGTAACTATGTCACTGTCAATCAGGCTCATCGGTATGTAACACGCCCTCCTAAATCACTGATTTGCCAAGAGAGGTTTCATTAGTTTCATGGTCTCGCGCGAAACCGGCAACGATCGCCGTTGTCGCTGGATAGAGAGATAGAAAAATAAGGTCATACGGTGGGAATGAACCGGCGGTGATCTACCGTTAGCTGAATTCCTCCGAGCCCTGAACAAGATATCACTGTTCACCCGGGGAATCATTATCATCTCCTTTGGTAATGACTGCATCAGTGTGTACCCGAGGAACGTTAATCTGCTGCGGGTTCATTACGTGGCGACTGCTCATTAGCAAGCTAAACAGAGTCGGATGTTGGTCGTTCGAAGAGCCGCGGCCTTGCGCGCGCCCCTCATTTTCAGGATCGCAATGATCTGCGTCGAGTCTTGATTAATTCGTCAGGCGGGATCGATATTGATCGCTCATTGGAATTGTATGGAAGAGCGAGCACGTAAATGATCCCCTGTGATTCCTCGTGTCTAAGAATACCTGCGTGTGCTACTTCTCGACTAATCCAATCGGAAACTAATCTAATAATAAATAAGTGTTGTAACGGATTACCCGCTCGACTTCTGAATCATTCGGAATTGCACTAGTTACGGGGAACAATAATTTTTCCTCCAATAGTTCTCACAAGTTATGAATCGTCCATCGCGATATGAATCAAACAATAAATTGTCAACGGAAAATGGCGGGGTTTTTACAAGATTACCAAGTGGCATTTCGAAGGTAGCGTAAGTCTTCTCGAAAGAAAGCACGTTAATGAAGGCGGTGCCACGTAGACCGGCGATCATATATCAGGCGCTTCAACTTTCCGTCGTGGCAGCGCTCTCTAAACAATGAGACTGTTTACCCAAGCCGTGTGCTAGTCAAACCGAACGACACCTGCGCGGAAACGATAAATCTCTCAATGCTTCCGCGTTCCCGGATCATTTTTTCCACATAAAAATGCTTTAGCTGCGGCAACGCCTCCCACTCGAGACAATCTCTACTCGATCGCTCTTGAAAGTGCTCCTGTGCCCGGAGCCGGCATTTCAAATCAATGGGATAAAAGTGCAAAAATATATGTGCAATAGGTCACCCACGCTCCGTATTATCTCGGATACGGAATCAACATCTCGAGCACCTGTTCCGGAGCTCGCTTTCGCAACAATACTCTAGCCGAACTCGTACCTCCCGCTTTCTGGCTGTGCGACAACTCTCTTCCTGGTGCGCAACCCCATACGCCACACTTATGGCAAACCTCCTAGGAATATCAGGAAATACTGGACTCTCCATCTTTCAAAATGTTCAATTCACAAAACTTTTTCAACCTTAAAATTTGAACCACGAATTAAAATGTTCAATTCATAAAACCCAGGGCCAAGGGGACAAGAGTCCTGAAAGTTAGATGAGTATTTGATGTCTCCGAGCAAGTCTCAGTTGCAATGAATCATTGAATCGACGAGAGTCATCATTATGCGATATTACGTTAAAGTTAAAACTGGCTCACAGCCAGTACTCTATAATCAAGCACCGGCGGGATAAACCAGAGAGAAGATCTGTTGCCGGGGATTTCTTTGGGAAGTGGTGCGTGTGGATTCCCGATACTCATCCGCCTCGGAGGGAAGAAGAAAGAAGAGAGAAGAGCGCCAGCTAAGTAGAAGGAGAACTAGTTATCGCATTCCAGCGCGACTTGTCCTATTGATCGCGGGATGATGGTCTCCCACGACAGAGGATCCTCCTCGAGGCAACGATTGGCAGGCGGGTCTTCTTGCCGCGGAGCATTTATACGATGCCCGGAGTACTAGTTGCAGGAAGGTACGCGGGCAGGTAGGCGATTCCTTTTATCAGTACACCAAGCGCTGCTATAATTCTCCTGGGAACCATTCCTCAATGTCAGCCTCCGGAGGAAGCCGCGCAAGAACTCAACAACTCACAAATACATTTCGATTAGAGCGACCGCTTCGAGGAATCTTTATACGTTTATACCTGCTGCGACCATTACCTCCTCGCTCCACCCCATGAAAAACTCATTGTCTTACGTGGAATCGATTTATGTAAGAACGAGCGCCCGTAAGACTCTGCCCGAATTTCCACCGAGGGCCACAAGTACGACAGCTTGTCCTCTCTGCTTTTTCCCCGACACATTGATCGAATGACCGGGCAAGGTCGGGCGAAGAGTGCATCCGGAATGGCGTCGAGCTCGATGACAGTGACCGCGAAGGGATCGCCGGGACATCTTGGCAATTGCGTGGCCAATTATAGAGTGGTTACGTCGATCGGCCGATATGGAGAGCGAATAACTTTGCGTCAACATTGCGCGCGTCGAGCGGTACCAACTGCCGGAGAAAGAATCGTCGGCTGGAGAACACTATTGGGTAATTAATGTCTAATAGGCGAGGGCTCGCGAAACAATCGCTCCGAGTGGAGAGACCAGCTGGTGCCAGCCAATATCTCAATGCCAGCGCAGCGTGTTATGTAGCCCGGCGGGTGAAAAACTCTGATCTTGATTTAACGCCGTGAGATAGAATCGCTATTCGCACGTGGTCACGAGCAGCCCCACAGCCAGCTCACGGGCTTCCCGGCGAAAATCAACGAGCTCCATTTATGAATTATACATGATGATTTATCGGCATAAATATGAGCGGTGATTGCGCAAGTGCGCGGGTTTTTACGCCTTGCCGAAGCTTCCCGGAATAATAAGAGCTGTCTTTCCTTCTCGTCGACTCTGATAGCGCAAGACACTCGGTTACACGTGCTATCGACAGATTGTCGAAAGCCTGTCTCAAATATCCTCGAGGCTTCCGCGCGCTTCACCGGCTCCGCTCGTATTACATCCAACTTACTCGGCAACTACTTACACCGAGAACAACCAACCAGGTACCAGGGAGATTTTCAGCTTCTTCCCAGAGAATCGTGGAGGAAAAGATTTTCCCCAAGAGTTCTATATACTCTGTCAATTCCACTCACATACCTCTCGTATGTTGAACCGCAAATCTTCTAGCAGCGGATTCCACAGAGAGTGCAGCTAACGATGAAGATTGGGCCAAATACGGGGCGATTGGAGGCGTCTCGGCGAAGAAGATAGGAGAAACGGCAAATTGTGTAACGCGAGGAATATAAGGCTGCGCGGCTCACCAGGAACGATAAAAGGCCTTGGCGAGCCTTGACCGGTGGACCGTTACTTTGCGCGATCCGTCGCCAATCCTACTCCTTGTTTCCCTCTTACCAGGTCGACTTCACTTCGACCTGCCACCCACCAGTCCCCCGCGAGGAAAGATCTCCTCGAATCGACAAAAAGTAAAGGAGTCCATTCCAGCCGGAATCGCGCGGCCTTCGCAGTCTGCTTCGGTCTTCAGTGTGGACTGTCGAGGAAGTGCCGGACAGCACCGACTGCACTACGAGCGCTCTCCTCTCATTATCACAGATAGCATTGAATTATAAGCTCCGGCTACCGGTGCTACACGCGCCACCAGATTCTAATGGAGCATCGAGTGTCGAGCATGCGTGCGCCTTTTATTATTCTCTAGCATTGCTTTACAATATAAGTATAATAACAATATATAAGTATAATAACAATATAAGTCTACGAATGCGACTATAAAACGTTCAACGAATTCTCGACAGTGACCACCGAAAAGTTGAAAGACTTACTTTCCTCGCGCATTTTCCTGCGCTGACTCGATTCTCCGCATACGAATACCTCATTTCGCAAGGTTCGCGGAACGAGCGTGTTAATAGCGGCGCACACTCACCTGCCTGTTTTATCTCGAACGCGCGCGCGCGCGGCGACGTGCTGCGACGGCGAAAATAAGAAAATATCGGCGCGAGCTGCGGCTCTTTTAGAAAAGATGAGGAGGGAAGTCTGCGAATGCGGAATCGCTTGTCGCTTGTCGGGATGCTAATCGAAGGTTGTAAATATGAGTTGATCGGAGCGTCGATAAATAATCAGGGCGACGGAGCAAGAGAGTATTGTTAGCTGGTGTCGACGAGGCTGCACCGCCCGCGCCATCGCGCGATGACTCATGTTTCAACAATATTTAGCATTCCCCGCCGATGCCAACTACTTTGCTTGATCCTGTCGCTTCCTGCAGCTTTGGTATAATCGTGGCGGCGAGCTAGGAACTTTCCAAGCAACTATTGACCGCTGCTCCGAAAACAGCTGATCTGCTGTTTAGTCCAAGTCCAAGAACCAAGAACAATTGGATTAGCATTGGATTATAAATGCTCCTGATAGAGTGCGGTCGGATGTTGCGCGTGAGCGGCGATCGCACGCGCGTCAATTGTTTGTTGCGTCACTGGGAGAGTTACGAGAGGATTGTCCGCGACTACCAAGCGGTTGGCTTTACGCTCGCGCAGAAAGTCATTCATCAACGAGTCTCTCGGGCATCTTTCTGTCTCGCAGAAGCGAACGGTTATAGTCGGCGAACGAGAGTGAACTCGAACCTGACGTAGTCTCCAGCGAGGAAGAATAGCGAGACCTTCGCCTTCGTTAGAGCCTCGAGCGACTCTAGAAAACCACGCTGGAAGAGTAAATTTTCGTAAGACTCTCCTTACCACTCAAACATATCCGTCGCTCTTGATATTATGCGCATAAATCTCCGGGCTCTCATTGTTGCTAAGCACACGACCTTCGATCAGTTGTATAGTCGAGTTTCTCTCCGGGCAGTTGCCCCGCTGCTCGACTCCACGCCCGCGATTTACATTCGGTTCAGTCGAGGGAGACTCGGCTCGCCGATAATCGCACGTGTAAGCCGCCACCGCCGCCACTCACTAACAACTGCGACGACGTTCAATTATACGCGGCAAGCAATGCACGAATTATTTGCCAGTTTCTGTCGACACTTCAACTCCCAGTGGAAGCTGTGAGCCGCAGAAACCAGTTGGCGAACATGCGGCCTGCTATCGGAGAGGATTACGATTACCTAGTACATATAGACGCTGTCATCTTTGCATAATCGTGTGCGAGCGGTAAATTAGTCGAGCGATCGGCGGACGCTCGGATGGGAATGTTCTTGCACGATCTTTGAGTGTTACACGGCTTTTCTCAACACCAGCCACTCCGCGGAGGAGTGCAGGGTCAATCAGATGCAAATCGCGAAAAGTATTGTCTCTGGAGGAAGACAAACTTTAGTCATACAATGTTAGTGCTTATACTCACGCAGGAATCTAATTTCTGATTTTCCAAATTTAATTTTTTCTTGATACTGCGAGAAAGAGAAAACTCACCGAGTTATCGATAGCGTTGGAAGTTGTCGCCGCGAAACTTTTGTCCGGAATTGTCAGTGAGCAGGTCGTAAAGCGCCGCCAAGTAGAATTCGAAGCTTGTAACTTTTGGTACGCGCATGTTCCGGCCGGCTAATGAAGAACCTCGCAATGTGGACGTATGTAAAAAGCGGGGCTTTAAGTGTCGGTATATCACTCCCGGGGGGCTCGTGCACCCTCGTCACGGATGTACTTACTTGGTCATAAAAGCGGCGGCGGACGGGCCGAAGGCCGCGCCAAATGATTGACGATAGGCCGATCATCGCCGGCTCTTCCATCTCAATGTAATCGCGTCGATAGATTCTAGGTATAGTGGATATGTAAGTGTACATCGCGCGTGGCACGCAGCGGGCCCACGTGGGCCTTGCTTTTCACGGGCGTGCGTGCGTATATAGCTACTCTATCCTCTCCGCGGGACAATACTTCGGGCCGTGACCCACTGACACACAAATCATCGAGTACTCGCCAATATTTCACTGCCACCTCCGACCAACACCACTCGACCCACCAATTTTCCCCATCAAAACGCCCGGCGGACCCAAAGAATGACATTCAATGATTCTCAAGAGCGTGGGGGATCGTCAGGTTCACTTCACATAGCAAATAACCAAGTCAGCATTGCGCCGATCACGAAGAGACGGATGGTTTGTTTATTGAGCTTTCGAAAGCCAGGAATTCGGCGTATTCGATTACCACCGCGGCAATATCGAAATGTACCGCTATACTTTCACTCATTTCCAGTGGTTTTTTGTAGCCGAGCGCAGAGATCTGTTGGCTGCGCGAGAGATTAATAAGCCACTTGGTCCTCAAGAGGTTTCGTCACTCTGATAGAAACCTACGGCTTCGGGGAACTCGTCTCGTACATTGTGCGATGAGAGTCCATCTTTTCGTATGAATTATCTAGTGACGCAGATACTTGATTATCCTTTGCTCTTCCAGGAAGAGCTTAAAATCTAATGCCAGAGAGCGATAAAGAGTGGATTACCACAGAGGAGCTAGGTACTAAAAAGGATGGTGCAAACTTACTCCGAACAGAAGCCTAACTCAGTGGAGCGGAGCTCGTATACCAGTTCACAGAGCTCTAATTATCCTTAAACGTGGTTTCACAGTCCTCGAGCACTTCTTGATGAATTCCAGAAAAGTGAAAGGGGAGCATTAAAGTTGTTATTAATCATGGGTGCGCTGTTGGCTGTTGCTCGCGGTCTATGCAATTTCGCCGTTTAAACGGCTAAAACGCCAATGAGCGCATCTTCGCGTTCATGTTAATAACGCGAGTTCTTCACTATGTAAACTTACGCAATAGCACTCTCGAGGTACCTCGTACCTCGTCGTCAAATATTCTATTTCCGGCATTTCTATCGGAAAACCCGAAGAGAGCAAGTGTCAGTTTAGTTGATTCGGCGGGCAAGTGCAGTCGAAGCGAGGCGTCACGCTCTTCTGATTGCATCGGGATTGGGCATTCTCGATTCACCGGATGTCCCTTCCGGCTTTCATTCTAGTTTCTTGCGGAGAACTCCGCCGCTTTTCCCCCTAGCGGCGCGTGTCCCCACGATCAACCAAATAGTTTCTCCCGATAGAGCGTTAATACCGCAGAAATCTCCATTTAAATGACGCGGATTCAACCGATGGTAAAATTCCCATTGCTTCTCCGAAATTGGCGTGTCGCCCTTTTGCCGCGAAATTCCGGCGCATATTTTAGCCAAGCCGGCGAGCGCGTCGATAGCGACGAATGCTAATTTTCAAGCTGACTAATGCGAAATCGGCTGGTTTCTGCTGAGCCGCCGCGAAATTCCGCAAATTCCGCCCGAATCGGCTGTCATCGCGTACATTTGGGTCACTGCGTACACTTCCGAAATCTCGGACTCACCTGATGGGTGATATATGTTCGCCGAGAGTTTAATAAGATTCACAGTGAAAGAGAGTGAATGTTTAAAAGTGAATTCTATTTCAGCCGTCGCGGAGTCTAGGAAAGCGAATCTAGAGAGGATTTACGCCTTTGTTATTGTCCTTCCGTTAAACAAACCTGTTCCGCGGCGACGACGCCTACGCGCATCATCGATTTATTAATACCCATTAATACCAGCGATACCACGAAATCGAGCTGCGAGGATGCGCAAGTGTAAACCGGTAATGACGATCGCCGCGGGATGCGTGAGAGATCGTTCACGGAAGAGCAGCGCGCCCGAGGTGGCAGTAAAAGTGAGGCGGCGCGAAAAGAGAAAAGAACTAGACGTATCGGAGTTCGCTCACATGTTCAGGTTTCGATGAACTCGCGCGAGAAACCAAAAAATCTCTCATTCATCGAGCTCTCAATCTACATCTCCATCAAGCCGATCATCATTAAGGTCTCTCTACACGATGCGAGTAAAGTACTTGCAGCGAGTGTTTTGCTTATAACCAATACCACACACACCATGAGTTCCCTCTAAAAATCCACACATACAACTACAATTCTCCTCCGTGCAAGTACTTTACTCGCATCGTGTAGAGAGACCTTTAGCCATTCTATATCTAGCAATCTCCTCAAGTTCTCCAGCAACTTATCCACAACTCCTTCCGCTTGAGCAGCAGCTAATACTACTACCCGATGTGACGCGTCTCAATAGGCGGCAAGTCTAATCCCGACACTTTGACATTGACTGTTTCAGATGGCGGGGCTCGGTCTACAAGCTAATCTGGCGGGAGCTACTGGCATACCTCTTCGTTTACTACCTCATCAATTTCACATATCGATATGCGCTGAACGAGCATCAGCGGGTGTGAGTACATTCAGTATACTAACCGTCCGCTCGGCCCCGTCGAACAATTACGCAATTGTTCGCCGGGCACCAGGCACCAGCACAGCGCCGCGGGATCCCCGTAACTTTATCTCCAAAGTTATTCCGATGTGTGCTATCGAGTAGCGCGTAAGGCTAGTGCGCCTTTTACGAAGTACGTTCTTAGCAGGCGCAGCACGAGTGCTTATTACCTGCGCGCGCGCCAGCAGGTATACGGAGTTTTTACGCAGGTAGATAAGCGTAGAGTGATTGGCCTTGGCAAGGCAGCGGCGAATTCGCTCGAAGGTCCTGCAATCGGCCCGATTGCCATTGCATTTCACGGGCTAGCATTGAGCATCTTTACGAGCCACCGCCTCCTTTATTACTCCACGCCAGCTTTCGGCAGGTTAACATTGGCTCGGATGCCTCGGTCACCTTCGCCGGCGCTGGAAAATATTTGCACTGCCAATCGATGCGCAGGTTTAATGTTTAATACCGAATTACTCGTTGACCACCGAGCGATTATTGCGATAGTCAATATAGAGTGAGGATTTTTGGCGCACTCGAAACCTGCCGTTCCTTTATTCCAAGCTTTGCCGCATTCGCTATCTGTCTGCAGGCTTAATCTTAATGTCCCGGATCTCCAATAAACACGCAGGCTACTTGCCCTCATCCTCGCGCAGCGTGCCAACTCGCCAGTCTCGCCGCTCGAAACGTCGCCGGGGGTTCGCGCGCATTTGCCATTTCCACGCGTCAGAGTTAGTCAGAGCCGGAGGTCTGGATGGGGAGTTGGTGAACCGGACATTGAGGCAGAAGGCGATATTGATATCGAAACCCACCGTGCTCCACCGCCAGTGCCAAGGACATTGTCATCGCAAGCGCAGTATTAACTCGAAATCGATCTTTTAACTCGGGTTCAATCGCTGATGTATCATTCTGTCCGGGTCAACTGATGCACAATGACAGTGCTTGAGAGAGAGAGAGAGAGAGAGAGTTTGGCGTGTGTTGGGCATTAAAAAAGCACGTAAAAGCGTAACCTGTTATTTATGTCGCGCGGGAGAAAAGGAGTGGTCCGAGGGTGTAATAAAAAATACCAAAGGGCAGGGAGAAATCCTTTGACTGGTGTCTTCTATATTTAGAAGCGAAGGGCCGGTTTTTAAAACGGCGAGCTTAGGCCAGGGAGAAAGCGATCTGAGCGATTCGCGCTCGTAAAGTAGATTGGGCTCCATCCCTCCTCAGACATTAAGAGGAATGTCCGACCCTCCTCACCCTTCTCCCTTTTTTATCATCAGGCCCAATGCGAACGACTCGGGCACTCGCGTCGGTCCCGCGCTCTATAAATAGAACTCTACCTCCTCTAATGCGAGAATTCTACTTGAACCGTCGACGCGTTAAGTCAATGTTTCCCTAACTGTCTTATGAAAATCCCCCTCTAACGGCAACGGCTCGCCTCATCATCAGAGATCTTTGGTCAATCGTTTAGTGGGGATCTGCCAACTCTCCCCGAACTCGAATATATTACGCTTCCTTGACTTCCCCGAGAAATCCTTTCGGCCCGCGAGCTCGGAGCTCGGGGAGAATCGGCCGGCGATTGAAAGGGTTCGATTTTCATATCCGGGCGTGTTGATAGAGTGGAAATTGCCATTTACTAGTAGCGATCGGTGCGTAAGACCGGTAGTGGTCTCGGCGAGTGACGGCGGTGTTACCTCAACCTTGCTCCACTTATAGCCGAGCTCCGCGCGAGTAAAGCGACGTGAGAATTCCCGGTGCGCGTGATGCACTCAGCAAACATTTGACTGCGTTGCTGGTGTCCGGTTCTTCGCTTGAGAATCCTCTCAGTGACAAGCTGCTCCTCGCCGCCGCCGTTAATCGGCGAGAAGGTGGAAGGCGAGAGACTAAAACTAAACATTCCTTCCTTTCTCCGCAGGATCTTCGAAAAGATTCGCTACTACTTTGGGAATTCGAGCGAGTCGATACCGATGTCGTTCGTGCTGGGCTTTTATGTGAGTCTGGTGGTGAAGAGGTGGTGGGAGCAGTACAAACTCCTCCCTTGGCCCGACAATCTCGCCCTCTTCATCAGTGCCGCAATTCCTGGAAACGTAAGTAATCTCGAGCAATCTCCTCGTGTATGAGTCTCCGCATATCTACTGAGATCTACGCTCATCAACCGATCCATCCTCAACTCCTCCGGGAGAGTCAGGTGAACGAGGAATAAAGACTGGCGCGCGGTTGATGTGTTCGCGTCTCATTACGCTAATGAATTGCCATGACACGTTTCGGTGTCGTTAACCCAAGTGGGTGCTAGCCGAGTCTCGCCACACCCAGAAAAAAGGAAGAGAGATACGCCGAGCGATCATTCCATAATTGGCACTCGACCAGACCTTTTGATTCTTCTTATGGAAATCTAACGGCACGAGAGCGCTTCCTAGTCCACCGGAATCTCCAATAACGTAGACGTGCGTGAGCGCGCGCGCGACCTTGACTAGTCGCATTTCAAACTTTGGACCCAAGTAGTACTCACGTGCCGAGAACTCTCGGTCGAGAAGACGAAGGACGTCTCTTCGGCGTCAGGTGATTAGGCGTCAGGTTGTTCTGCTCGATTCGACTTGGTCTACTTTGACCGGGGTGGGGAAGGGCAAGGGGCGAGTATCTATGGGAATCATGTGCCATTCAGACAACGTAAATAACTTGTCCGAGTGTTGACGATTATGAGTATCAGGAGGATGAGGAGGTTCTGCGATTAGCAATGTAACGCGCTCGACACGGGGCCTTACAACAATGGTCAATGACACAATGTGTCCGAGTGAAAGTGCAGCCTACCGTAGCGAGAAAGGACCAACCTACGCGTTCCGCACGTGCATCAAGCACATCCTTCTTCTCTGCTCTATTACTCTACCGCTACTAATGTTCAACCAAACACACGCGGAATAACTAATGCGTCTATCAGAGCGCCGGTCGCGCTCACTCTAATCGTCCGAGCGGCTCGAGTTCGTGGGAGTCACTCGGACGCGAGGCAACCAGAGGTTTTACTTTCCGCACGTATTACTTTCATTTCGATCCTCGGCGGGACTTAAGCCGCTTACGATTTTCGACGAGAAAGTCTGGAGAAAAGGCAGAGCTCTGTTCTCCTTGGCGCGCGCGGCCTCCGGCTCCGGCCGAAATCGCGTCCCATAAAAATGTCTGCTTTGTCAGCGAGCGCGAGAGCAGAGCTCGCCGAGAGGACGGCGCGACCTTGCGCCGAGTCCAGCGGGAGTTGTAACGGGTCCCTAATCTAATTTAGAGAGGCCGCAACTGCGCAACCGGTCTCTCCGTCTACCCGGAAATTTCGCTCCAACGAATTCCCCACGTCTTTCTTTCACTGTTAGGATCTCGTCTGCCTAATCTTCCAAATTGAAATCAGTCGTAAGATTAAGTCAAGCCAGACCTATTAATCGAGGGGAAGGAATTCGCAGCCTGGAATGAAAAGAGTCACGGGACTTGAGGTTATCGCAGAATAGCTGTCAACTCGGCAGACGACACTGCTCTTGTAATTCAAAGTATGCTCGATTTGTGAATGAGCGGTAGAAAAGGCAGGGAATACTGGAGCTCTCGTCGCTCCACCGCTGGCGCTACCTTTCATTGAAATCTCATCAGAATTCAGGCCCCGAGGTGAGGAGTATGGCATCGAGTGGCGGCCAGCCCTCCTACCTCCTCCCACCTCCTCCTACCTCCTCGAACGCGACGAGGATGCTTTCCAACACTGCCAACCCGGGCATTTTTACACGCGCCACCATTACTCCCGGTCCCGGCATTCCGAGCCACGCACCACTCCACTCAGTGCCTTTCATATTTCACGGAAACGCGAGCTCATTCCGAGAACTGCAGCCGAGAGTTCCTCGGGAATATTAAGCCGGGGCTGACTAACCGTCCGAGGCGGAGATGCAGGCGCTTTTAGAACTAGGGGACGAGCACGAGGTCGTTTGTACTTTGTACGTTCACCCCGTGATAATGGGGATTCCCGTCAGTCGGTTGGGAGATCGCCCAAGGCGACATTCATTAACGTTTTATGTAAACATTGTATTGGCGTTGGTGGTAAAATGATGCGGAATTCCTAAGAGGGAATTGAGAGGCAGAGGCAGACCAGTCGTGTAATCGATGTGTCGGTGGCCACTGGTCAGCCACATTGTTATTCCCAAACTAGCAGCAACTTTCTTCGATCCTCTTAAAAATGGCAGGCGTCCCGCCCGAAAGATCGGCACGTGGTGATCGAGCGCCGTGTGATTAGAGGCGAAAATTGAACTGCCATCAGACTTTCTTCGATCGTGCATACGTTATGTCAGTGGTCTAGCGGGGTACGTGCCTCGCCCCGCGAAAGGCTTCATCTCCAATCGAACGTGTTACAAATACCTAGTGCGCCAAAGACGCCCCTTCCCCCGTCGCGATATCGCTCCCCGGACGATAACGAATTCGAGGACGCAAGGTCGCCGATCGCCCGATCGCCGATATTTCCCCCTTTCTCGCGGCGAGTTCCGATCGGTCGAATGCCATCGATCTGGCTAACGAGCCAATTCAGCTGATGTCGCACACTCGGCCGCCACGTGGAGATTTTCGACAGCGAATTCCGTCTGGGGGATTGGTATTCCACGGCGGCGCGCGCGCGTTTTGTAACGATCGGTTACAAAATGCGATACGGACGGCGAAAAATCGGCGCGGGCTTCCTTCACTACCTGTTTAAACGCTCGCCTCTGCTCCAACTTAACGACCTAAAAAATTCATTTCATTCCACGGCGCATCAATGAAATTCACGATAATATAAAATCAATTCTGCAGAATCCTCGAAAATTCAACCTCTCAGCGGAGTTGGTAGTTGTAGAATGGAAGAAAGCCCCGTTCAAAATTCAATGGACAAGTGGCGAATGTTGCCAAACGAAAAGTATGCATAATCCCTGACACATATATCGCGGACAAAAGTCTCACGGGGTTCGCGCGAGAGCGGTGGGGATAATTCCCCCGGCGAAAATGTACGTCGGATCGAGCACCGCGCCAGAACAAGGGGAAAGTCCGCGAGGTCTGCCAACGTGTTCGGACTTCGATACGAATTTTTTAAGCGAACCTTCTCGATCGACTCACTGATCGATTTTATTTCGCGACAACCTCCCCTTCCAACTCCTTCAACTCCTTCGAGTTCGCCTAAATTCTTATTTTAATTATATCTAATATTGAGGGCTGGCCGGAATCACGAGCGCTACAAACTAATTGGGAGGTGGTGCGGATGACGTTTTCAGTCGGAACATATGTGACTGTGATCGCTTGGTAAAACCCACCTCGTAGACAAGCACGTACTTCGCCGGAAGCATTGAAGAAGCTTGTAACACTGTCATATCCAATAGTCAATTATCGTTGGCAATTATTTCTATTATCAACTGCGATAACTTGTGAGGAGAAAACTTGAACTGGCGGTTGAAGGAATACTATGATATTTTATCTCGAAACTCTAGTTGAAGCTTCTCAGAAAAAGTTGAATGAATAAATGTGTCATAACTGTACAACTGGACGTCCGACTGTTTGTTTCAGGACGAGAGAGGGAGGCTGATGCGAAGGAACATCGTGAGGTACGCGGTGCTGGCGTACGTCATCACTTTGCAGAGGATTTCGTTGCGCGTTAAAAGGCGCTTCCCATCGCTACAGCACATCGTTGATGTTGGTCAGTGAGTTTTACACACATTAAGCATGCAATTAGTTTCTTAATCACGATTCTCCTTATCTGTGTAAATCCCGTCTTTCACTTTTTATCCCAACACCTCTGCAACTCGAAAGCATAACCATTGCGCGTCGAGTAAACACTTGCATTTCGGAAGTCGCACTGGAACGCGTGCCAAAGCACTTCCTCGAGCATTATCATTAGCGCAAGGACGCATACTCGATTAATCAACCAACCACTTCCTACACAATTAGCGTCCTTTCGCGCTCGACCTCCGAATACTTGGCTCTTTACGAACCATTTCCTACAGCGAAACCTCAAAGCTCCTTCACCAACTCTCCAACCCAAATACCAACAACATTCATCTACCACTGCTCATACTTTATCGTGCAAGTGGGCCTTAAGCGACTGGCCGCTGAGCCCTTGAGGGCCGGCGTCCCAGAAATCACGAGAGCTCTTCCATAGCTAAGCCAGCGTAAAAGGAAAACGGGCTCGCTCGTCGGGCAAATCGGCGCGCACAAGTGCTGGGGGGCAATTTTCATGTGGCGTGTCCGGGTAATTGTGCAAGGCAAAAGCGAGGAGACGAGGAGGAGAAGGAGGGAGGGTTCTGCTGGCAGGCGGCCGCTTAGAAACGCGGAGCGCCGGCGCCAAGAGTTGCTCTTTTTGCTTTCCATCCTCCGGCATGGTCCTCGTTTTGCGGCGAGCGGGCGAGCGGGCGAGCGGGCGCACGCACCTCTACTCGGCGTCTAGTCCCCGAGTGGTTCACGGCTACAGTGTTACAGCGAGTCTTCTTCTTGCTGGCTCATTCCCTTTTTCCCCTGAGCGGCTCTTTCTTCCTGCCGGGCTTCCAGGATGATTCCTTCCTTCTGGAGCGGCGCACGCTGTCATTACCCACCAATTTACCGTGGTGATAGCGTGCACCGTTTGATAAGATAATCACGGGCCCCGAATGCCGTTTCCTCCACGGAGATCTTTATCCTGAAGGGAGGAGTCCCCCGACTCTTATCGTCGGGGATGTTGCGAGCTCGCGGCCTTTACTAGGCGCCATCGCTTTTCACCGTTAACGCTCATGCTAATTTTCTCGGGGCCAGTCACTGGCGCCCATCGCCTTTCTGTTTGCCCGATGCAGTCGGAGGCGTCTGAGTAATTCGTTGAACGCCGATCGGTTGATTCAATGGTTTAGTTTGCCTGATAGGATTCTCGATTGATCAGCATCGAGGCGTCCGAGTAATGCGTTGATTCAGTGCTTTAAGTAGACTTGTTATATTTGCGATTACTGGGTCCAGAGTTTTCCGGACTGGACGTTAGAGCGAAGCGCCGGGAAATTAGGACACGCTAGGGCCAGGGAAATGCGGAGGGAAGTGGAGAGCGGGCACGAGGCGGCTGTGAGGCCCTCGGGCGGGACTAGATGTTAAATATAGATGGATGTAATGGGGCCCGGTAATCCATCTCCGGTTGCAGGTGGTAATTGGGGAGAGACGAGGGTATCGCGCTCCCGATAGAGCTCTTGTCGCGCAGGGAGCCGCGAGAACTGCGGGCAAAGTCGTGCGGGATCGTGCGAGCCATTATCATCATCATTATCGTCGGGATCGCCATCATCATCCTCATCATCATCAGAGCGACGCTATCATCCGTTTCCAGGGTCTGTCTATCGCGTGGGCAGCGGAAAAAAATCGAGGATCGAGAGGAGCCGTCTCCTCCTCTATGCAGATCTGCTCTCCTTTTCTCTCCTCGTTTTCTCATCGTGATGAGTGCGAGCCGGTGATGATCCGATGCACAGGATGCCTATGTTTAGCGTAAATTATTGCCTAACGCCGAGTTTCTCCGCGGCTATGACAAGCGATGAAATAATTGGCCCCGGATATGCCCGTCGCCTCGGTACATGTGCCGAGAGAGAAGTAAAAGGATTCTCGGCGCAGGAATGAATTAGTTTGAATCGAAACAATGATTGGACGAGAGTGCCGAGAAGGTTTTCCTGGGTACACGTCCGCAGCGTGACAATGGCATCTTCGGGAATAACGGAACCTAGCTGACTATTGACGGAACACGTCCGCGCGCGAGCTCTCGAGCTTCCTTGATCTTCGGAGAACAGTTATGGTGGAGACGAATGGCATCGCTGAAGTACGTTCCCCCTCTTCTTCTTCTTCTTCTCTCTCAGCTGGTACACAGAGTCTCACGTGCAAGAGCATACTCTCGCGAATTGTCGGAAGAGTGGAAAATCCGGCAGACTCGTTTGGAGAGCAGGGGCCTCACCGGGAGGCCTTGGCGAAGGTCGGGCCTTGGCCCCGGCCGGCCCAGCCAGAAAACTTGAGTATCGCAAGAAACAGGCTCACCTTCCGAAATATGCGATCGCTTCTCTCGGCCGATCGACTCACTTCCCGTCCGCCACGGGTATAGTGATTGTTTCGGCTCATCTCATTTCCAACTTCAATCGGGAGAATCGAATAAGGAACATCTCTTGGAATTTAAGATTTAAGAGGCTTGCCTTACGCGCCAGTGCGGCGTAAAAGTGTTCCTTGAAGAGAGAAATTGTTTGTCGGGAGCCTGTAAACAGGCGGGCGCCGACGTGTGGTCTTAACAATTATAACCCTGGCGCGCAACCGAGTGGAATTAATATTGTCCAACTGTTACACGTACTATATCATCAGGTGGTTAAGTATAGGTGCTCGCACCTGTTACTGGTTTTAGCCCAACACCAATAAGCGAACCGTTCTCGAATCGATATGAGAAGGATCCGATCCGGATCCTACAATTATGACGTAGTGCTCCGCTACCACTGGACCTCTTATATAAATCACACCGTCATTTATTGTGCCAGCGGAGCGACAACATGGCCCGGATAATAACGATCCCTCGAAAAAGCCGAATGATGTCATGGCTCCCAGTTAAAAACGGCCTCAACTAACCGACTCCACACGTGTCGATGCTGACTCAGGAGTTTCTTATTAGCGAAATTAAAAGCATTGTTTCTTTCTAGCGGCGAACAATGAATTCTTAGAAGTTTCTCCCTCCCGACAGCGCGGCGTCGCTCGGCCGACTCTCGGCTCTCGGGGTCCGCGCGCCAAGATCGAAATTAAAAGTGGGCAAACCCGTGCCAGAACTTCCGGCCACGTATCTGGCAAGGCTGGGCATATCGCGCGACAACAACACTGTCGTGTAGTCGAGCAACGATCGAACGACGGGCGTGGTGGACGCTCGATTTTCTCCTTGGCAAAGGAGAGCTCCCATTGAGACCCAGCGCGCATCGACATTCGAGCGCCGCCGCTCGGCGTGTGCGCGAGCAGTGATTTAAACTCGCTCGCCTCTAATTACGCGAAGATATTTCTTAATCAGAACAGTTTCACCGGCGCCAACCTTCTCGGCGGCCGATAGCGCCTGCTGGCGGGCGTCTCCGCGTCGGCCAAAAGACTACGAGGAGCATACGTGGCACTGGACTACGTTCTCCACGTTCTCCACGTTCTCGACGTTCTCCGGGTATTGGCGAACGTCGGCCGAACGGTACGGCACACGTGCAAAACGTATCTCATACACAATCACCACCGCTAGTCCTCTCCGTCGTACACCTCCACACCTCTCCTTTCCATCCTCCTCCCTTACCAATTACAGGCTATTTTTAAACGCAAATTCATTACACATCATCGAAACCTGCAAGTCCGAGCGTGAAACTCGGGTAACCGTAGAGCGAAGTCTTTGTAGTAAAGTTAATAGGTGTTTTAATGTCTCGGTGATGTCGGCTGATTGATAGGGTGGTTAGAATCACTGTAATTGCCGGAGGAGTGAGTGAGCTTAAGGGCTCGGCGAGTGGACTCGGGACTGGTTCTCCCCGAAGGGTTCGCTTTTGAGCAGAGCCAGTGACGAGGGAGGGACGAGGGGGGCGAGGAAGAGGGAAAGAGAAACGACGCTGGAGAGAGATCGGTTTATTTTTTACATTCATGACGACCTTGCCAGTCGAGCAAGGATCCTCGCGTTCCTTGACCCCCTCAGAGTGAAGATCCTCTTCTTGAGGTCCGTTGTGCACCCGTGCGCGCGCTCCCACCTTCCTCTCCGCTATGCTTTTTTAGTCAGCTACCACCACTCAGAGGTAAACACCCTCTGATGCTGGCAGCCCTGCCCCTCTCCCCCTTACTTGTTTTACGTTGCGACATGCACCCGTACTGAATTAAGAGGATCTTCTTACGAGCCGAGAGCCGACCATCTCAGATATGAGATCAGAGTATTCGCCTCCCGTCCCATTCCACGGGAAGGCGCCAACATTCCGCTTACAAGAATCCATCTGCCTCCTCTTGCTTTCATAATTAACATCAATTTCCTGTCGTTAGTAGTTGCAAACGGTTTTAACTGACTCCTGTCCCAAGAATCTCGAGATGTCGCGTCTCACTTGAGTAAGATGCTGCTGAAGCTCGTGGTTTCTTTCGAAAATACCCCTAAGACGCTTTTCGGTGACGGCTCTTCTCAGCAGCTTCCCAAAGAAAACCCTATAAAGTGGAAAAGTGTAACGCGCGCGAAAGCGTCCGAGTTTCGCCGGGGTCGCCTCCAGTGATTCGTGGCGCCGAGGAGGAGGAGGAGGAGATGTGCTGAATATTCAGCGGGTGGAATTAACCACGGGGTTTCCGCGGACGATTTTCTTGTCTAGCGGGCCTTTCTTGTCGATGGAGCGGCGGCGCGGCGCGTAGTTAGAGCGCTCTAGACTTCCGGAGAAGAGAATCCTCGACTGGCGCCAGTCTCAGCGGAGTGCTTCCACTTTTGTTTCTCTCATTTAACGGGCGCAGCCCGCCGATAATTAGCGCGCCATCAATCTACGATCCCACGTATTCCCGCGGCGGCGGCGCGGCACTCGAGCCAGTCGATAGCAGCGCTAATTGAAAGATTTTTACCTCCTTCGCGATGCATTCCGCCGATCGCTATCATCGTGTTCCGCCTCATTAATTATCCATGCATCCGAATTACCTTCTGCTAGTCGGCGCGCTCGAGCCTACCAACTCGACGACATGAGTCTAATTATTCGCTTCAAGTAGCTCGAAGTTTCGGCTGGACTCTTCTCTGTCGGAAGAGGATCCTCCTTTTTTCAAACGAGCATCCCAGTGAACGCCGGCCGATGCTATTGCGCCTTTTCCAAGTGAGTCATGTGATGAGCAGCCGCGCGTGTCTCTCGGTGCTCGCTCGCAAACTCTAGGTGCTCCGTGCAATCATGTGACCGCGCGAAGGTCGCGCGCCGAATGGGGAGTCGATTGCACGTCGATCCAATCGATAGCCCGAGCCACCTTCCGGCTCGTCAATCGCTCTCGCCTACATCGGCCGATTCAATTCCATCTACTTCGTAGTTCGTACTCTATCTCTGCCATTTTGTCGGCCTCGGACCTAATGATTCTCGAATCTGGTGCTTGTCTCGAGTAGAGTCGGAAGCAGCTCCACATACCAATCACGTCTTAGAGAGGGTATTCGGCTCGGATCGTCCATTGGCCAGGTTTTTGCAATTAAGGTCATTACCTGAGCCTGCTCTCACGCATCTCATCAATAACAGCGCGGCATCTGTGCCGCCATTAATAACTAGACGTCGGCACGCCGTCGCTTCTTCGAAACGCCATGGCAGTTTCCTCCGCTCGCAATGACGCCAAGAGTTATTTCGACAACTGGCCGTTCCTAGGGATTACTTGGTATCGGTAGGCGTCTCGTTTTTTCGGTGCCGGTACTTCGCCACGGGTACTGGTATCCCAGGTGATGAGAGGGAGAGCGAGAGAGAGAGGCGAACTCGTCTCTCCTTGTTTGCTCTGACAATAAAAAGATAGCCTGAGAGAAATTACCCGATTCCCGTTACTCGATCGAATGCCGATCGCGCGGAGCCGCGAGGCCTCCGCTCCGTGACTCTTAAGATCGCTTCTTTTTTTCCCCGCCAGTGTCTCGTTAAATTGTCTCACGAGTCGTGCCGATCTGACTTGATCACTTTCTGAGTGCTGCATCCATAAAATACCGGAGCGGAGGACATTCGTGCCTCGTGGTCAGACTGTTGACTTTTTCCACTTGGCGCATCACTGTCCTCGCGATCGTCAAACAACTCTTTTCTGTATTATTACAGGTTTTTCTAATCAAGTCGAGGATTAATTAGTGGAATTGGCCTGGTTATGGATAAGAGTCTCACGCCTGAGTAGAATGGGTCCGATGGCGCTCAGTCGCATTTTAATTCTGTGATAGTAAATACCAGCCGAGTCTCCAGGTGTTTGGAGTTTACGACCGGGTCACGCGAGTGACCGCAAACCATTATATAATCCTCACACTCCTCCAAGTGATAGACCAGACTTCCTCCATTTTAGAGTTCCACTTAATCTCTCCCTAACAAAGTCTCTGCCATTGGCTCGATTGGATCTCTCCTTCAGAGTATCCTCCATCTCTCTCTTTCTCGGCAACTTGGTTCCTGCCGCCGTGAATTTATGGTCCACGCGCAGGAGCAGGAAGCATGAGAAAGAGCAATATTATAGTCGAGAGAAATGGCTATTGACCTTTCGCAATTGACGCATTCATCTCCGTCGATTGCGCAATCAACGCGGGACATCGCTGCATCCGAAATACACATGCATAGGTTAATCTGAGCAATACTTAATGGCTTTAAACTGCGAAAGGATAATGTTTGGGTCGTTTTTGATTTCTAATTCGCACTGGAGGACATAACGAGAGCGGGGCAGATCGCAGTGCGCAGCAGTGGGCGGACGGCGCTCGCGAAAGTTCCGGCGAATTACTGATTGTTCGATAGCAGAGCCGAGCGCGTGTATGTATCTGCGATTAGCGAGCCGGCAGGCATGAATTCCTTAATCAGCGAGTGGAGAGTAAAGGGGACGCGAGGCTGTGGCTCCGCGTCCCCGGGCGGCCCGTGCACACGTGTCCGCGTGTGCACGGACGAGCGATCGCGCTAGGTCCTTTCGGTAGCGCGGCTTTGGAAATAAATGCCCAGTGAAAGTTCAGCCGATCCGTCCGATCCACCGCAGCATGTGCCCATTAGTTTTCTTGCGTGTCCTTCTCCCCATTTTTCTCCCTCTCCTTTCCCTTCCATTGGCCGAGTGGCTAGCTGCTTGATAAAACTAAATAACTAACACTCGATGTCTGGCTTGATGTCGCAGGACTAATGATGGAGTCCGAGAAGAAGATCTTTGAGATGATGGACAAGAAGGCGGGCATGTCCAAGTATTGGATGCCGCTGGTCTGGGCGACGAATATCATCAATCGTGCCAGGAGGGAAGCTCTCATCACCAGCGATCAAGTCGTGCAGACTCTTCTCGTCGAGCTCAGCGACATCCGGAAGAGGCTTGGCGCGCTCATTGGTTACGACACTGTTTGCGTGCCTCTCGTTTACACTCAGGTGAGTTTACCTAGTCCTCCTCGATCCAACAATTAGTATCGGTAACCCGCTGGTTCGACAATCGTGCAAACCCACCTCTGGTAAAATGATCAACAAATCCACAGGGCTGAGAGTAATAAGTTCAAATTAAAGTGGCGCTGTTTTGAGAATGACAGTGGCTCGCTGTCTCGCTGTCTCGGAGATATCTTCATTCGCGCTTCATTCACATTGTTGTTTATTGCGCTTTATCCGGGCGTTCGCGTGCGTCATTACATAAGGCTTGATAAACAATCGCAACTCGATGGACGAGAGATACGAGGTGGCTGAATGAACGACGACGTCTCGCATTATTTCCCGCGAGCAGAGTTGGCCGAGTCCGTTGAGACAGTGGCGCGCCAACTAAAGTTTCACGATAATCAGCTGTCAATTTGCAAGTCAAGGACTCGTTCTCAAAGACGCCACTCGATAATCCCTAATCGAGGATCTTTCGCTTAAGAGGATTATCCTAGTCGAAGGTCTCCGGTCTCGGCGAGCGCTTCATTTTCGCGAGATGCATTCGCTCTTGGAAAGGCGGAAAGTCGTACTGGCAATCAGCCGGTGGATGCGCGTTGTGCAACGCTAATTGCTCATCAGGAGAGCCGCCTAATTGTCAGGTGGAGATGCTATTATTTTCGTGTGGTGCTAGAGGACGCCGGGCGGCTCGCAAGCGCCGCGCAGGAACGTGACCTTTCTCGCTCCCCTTTAACGACCAACGAGCGCTCCTTCCAATGTCCACCGGCTGCTTATTTACCTCCAATGAAAAGAAACTCCCAGTGCTTTAACAAAGGAACGTCTCGTCGCTCCTAGAGTCAATGGAACCGACGCCGACGCCGACGCCGACGCCGACGCCCGAGCCTCGGGGCCCATTAACTGGCCGTCGCCGCTTGGCAAAGGATGAGCAACAAATCAATTACCGATCCTTCTCCGGCCACCCGCCAATGTATTCATTCATTAAGCCATTGCGTCATCGGTTACGAATGACCATATCGTCATGCGAAATTCAAAGGCACACGCAAGGTGTTACTCGAAGGCTGGAAATGATGAGATTCGATACAGGAGATAGAACCGTGGAGATAGAGATAATGGCAATCTCGTTATCAAACTACCTGGTAGTCATCGATTCCTTGGGCCAACAAGGACTTGAAGTGTTAGCATAGTAGCCCGATATAAATCAAAGCAACGAATGAGCCCGCTCGCCAGGCTATAAGGAGGAATAATAACAGGTCCTTAATGTCAAAGCCGTCGGGTGTATCAAGTTATAATAGCTCGTTCTCTGGACAATTTAGCGAACACCCTGCACGAACGCGTAAATCATTCTGCCGCGTATTATTATTCGATATACTCTATCATTTATTCATTGATTAATACCCGACGGCTTCCGGGAGATTGAGGAGCCAGCGATTGCTTGAAAATCCGCTAACAGTTACGAGCAATCCTCGCTTCCTGGCGAAGGTCCTCGAAAGGAATCCTGGCCAGTAAATTAGTCGATTGCAGAGAACGGCTGCGGAAGTGAATTGGATCGTTGGAATGAATCCTTCGGGCAGGAACGATCCTTGTCCCGGAGCTCGATCTTCGCTTCCATCCCCCGTCCCTGCGGGTTTGTAATATCTTTTTGCATAAACTACCGTTTCCTGGCGGCCTTCGATCGACAAGTAACCGGCGACCTTGGTATTCTTTCATTCAAACCTGTTCGGACATATGTGCTTCACCATGGAAAACGGACGTAGCGCTCTTGGCCCCTTCCCTCCTTTTTGCTCGAGTTCTTTTGTATCCGAGGAGTTAATGCACCTCGCTGTGCGAAGGACTCTGCATTATCTCCTTAAAGAGCTGCGGCTCAAGAAGAAACGGCCAATTTACCCACTCTACTTTTCATTGCAGGTGGTCACGCTGTCCCTGTATGCATACTTCTTCTCCGCGCTACTCGGTCGACAGTTCATCGAACGTACCGACGTAGGAGGCGGAAAGTACGAGGAACCAGACATGTACTTTCCTTTCTTCACGGCATTACAGGTAAACCGACCGACCGTCTACCGGCTCTTCTTTCCTCTTGGTGCATGCGATATGCATTTAGAGAGTGTCTAATTAACTTTCTCGATTCTCCTTAGTTCTGCTTCTACGTTGGCTGGCTCAAAGTAGCCGAGGTCCTAATCAATCCATTCGGAGAGGACGACGATGACATAGAGTTGAACTGGCTGATCGATCGACATATTAAGGTGAGCCGGCGTTCGTTGTTCAGTTTGATTCCAGTGTTACATGATTAAACAGGTATTCTCGTGTAATAGGCAGGCTACATGATTGTCGACGAAATGCACGAGGAGCACCCGGAGCTCCTGAAAGATCAGTACTGGGACGAAGTCGTTCCAAAGGACCTGCCGTACACAGTGGCCAGCGAGCAATATCGTCGAGAAGAGCCGAAGGGCTCCGCGGAGAACTATAAGGTGAAAGAGAACGACGCTCTCTACGCGAACGTGATGCTTGGCACTCAGGTTCATAGTCACGTCCAACACCGCAAGGCTCATCAGGACGACATGTATGCAGATTACGTAAGTAGATCTTGCGCTCGGCGAACTTGAACCCGTTGCATCGCCGATTATGCAACAGTCGTTTTTTCATAAGAGCAGCGAAATCATTGTCGCTATTAACGACGTCCCTTCGCAGGAGAGTGTCGACACGCCGCTGGTCGAGCGACGGAAGAACTGGCTGCAGCGGCAGATCACGCGGATGGGATCCGTTCGCAGCTCCTCCACGACCTACAGCAGCGGCGGCGGATTCTTCGCGAGGAATCGACACAACAGCGTCTACAGTAGCCCCGAGACCGGGGCTCTGCCGCAGACCAACAATCCCAATCTCAAGATAACCTTGTACGATCGGCTGGTCGGCCGCAAGAGTATTCGCAGCCTGCGCATGGGCCGACAAGGTACACACACATTCTCCCAGGCAATAACTTGAGTATTGCTCAGAGTCCCCGGGAAAAAAGTCGATTTACTCTGTATCTCGGCGAACGAAATGCAACTTTCCGCAAGAATATCAATCGTCAAGGTGACTAAATGGAAGCGCGATTTACGGCGTCGTGTAATAAGCGGCACGCGCGCGTGAAAGCTGCATTAGTTTTCCGCCGACGTCGTTTTTTCGTTAAACGTCGAGTCGGCCTGCTATGCCGACCTAATAGCCAGTCATCGACAGGTGTTCGTGAAATGCGACGGTGCTGAAAAAATACCTTTGCTATTCTCTATTAATAAACATAAGCTTACGAAAGAAAGTCGTAACAGCCTCGCCGCTTTTCATTTTTTCCCGCGGCTCGTGCATCGCTATTATGCAACCGTGCGACCTTGCCTGACCTCAGTAATTTCCGCAATTGCGTCTCCGCGCGCGGCAAAAAACCTAGATGCGTCGGACCTTGTGCTTCTTTCTCCCGGTTTCCTCTCTCCAGGCGAGGGAGGCCTGCAGCATCGGACGCTGATTGCGGATTGGTCTTTATTTAACACTTTCCTCGGCGACGCGTTGTCGGTTTCGCCCGTCGCTTCCTTGTTCGATGAAGCACAGAGGCTGAGGACGTCTCGGCAAGAGCGACGGGCTTCCCAATGATTGCCGGTGACGCCAGCCGATGTTATTAGTATTATCATTAGCCGACGAAATTCAATTTTCATTCTCCTCGAGGCACAGAAGCGTCTTCCGTGCGTACGCGGAACCGACGCCCGCAAATCAGCCGTCGTTCTCAAGTTCTAAGACTCTCGTGTAATTGCAGGTACAATGACGAAGCTGCACTCGGTGCCGGTCTCCCTGAAGAACAGGCCACGCATACCGACGCCCGACGTGACGAAGGAGGTGGTCGACCGTGAGCAGAGGTTGGCACTGTCGGCGGCGAACGCGGCGAACATCGGAGCCGGCGTCGTCGGCGTCATACCCGCCAACGGTCACTACCCGACGGATCTGCCGGTGGTCCAAGTGGTCCTCTCGCCGATTCAGGAGGCCGAGGGTTCCCCGGCCACTGGGAAATCGGGAGCAGCAGCTTTGGCGCAGGCTGTCCTCTCGCCGACGCTCACCGGCGCAGGGTTGGTCGCTCCGGTAACCCTCACACCAGTCACCATGAGTCAATTGACTCAACTCGGCTTGATGACGACGACCAGTGCTCCGATGCCGAGGCCGAACAATCATACAAGCGGCATACAAGCCACTCTCACGGAAGTCAACAGCAGCGAGGAGGAGGGCTCGGGGAGCAGCAGCAGTAGAAGCGGAAGTATCACCGGCCAGGAGGAACGATCGACCCCTCTAATGGCTCACGACAGGAGTACACCCTTAATCGGAGAGAGCAGCACCCTAGGTAGCAATGGCAGCTCGCCGACTTTCGACAGCTACAACGATCGCTCGCCCATTCTCATGAGTCCCGAGAAACTCAACTACGTGGTGACGGCGTTGCCAGGAGCGCAGGACGCCAAGACCGCGGCGGCGGAGGCGCGTGGCAGACGGTCGGCATCGCTTCCCGGTCCACCTGTTCTCCAGCCGCGCGAAGACAGGAGTATGTCATTACCGCACTCGCCCGGGTTGCATCCGCGCGAGAGTCGAGCGGCGTCCGTGTCGAACGGACACGACATTCCCAACATAGACAGGCTATTAGCCCCGAGGAGCGACATGCGCCCGCGAACGAGTAGCATCGGCCACGATCTCTACAGACCGAGTCATCGCACGCAGGACCCCTCGAGGAAGATGAGCAGCGTGTCGTGCACCAACGCCTCGCTCTCGGGCGGCCTCGGCTCCACGCCGGCGACCACGTCGACGACGAGCACGCCGACGCCCGTCGGCGGCAGCAAGCGCGGCGAAGTGTACGTGTGACCAGGACAAGGAGCTCGGTCGCAATCAAGCATGACCCCTCTTCTTCTCCTGGAGCACCTGACTTGACCGTTGCGTGCGACCTCCGGCTGGAGAGATCGAGCCTCTCCTGCCCGGTTAACTCATCTCCGTCCATTGATGTGATGCCGCGTGTGGCGTGTGTGTAAGGATGTAGCTGGCGAAGTCTCGAGGGCAGAGTTCCAAGGACGAACGGGCCGAGGGTGACAGGGGCGTAGTATTCATCGTGTGTTCGATCGGTTCTATCACTTTCGGGCAGAGAGACTCTCTCGACCGGCTGTGCTCGGTCCGTCGGTCCGTCGGCCTGGCTTTTCGAGGATAGCGTGCTACTTGTAAATAGGATTCGTAACTTATGGCGTGTGTGTAAGCGGCAGTGCGCGCAGCATATCCTATAACGAGCAACGACGTAGACCTATATATGTGTGTATCCAGGACTTGTATTATAAATTATGTAATATTATCGCTGCTATGCTGCTGGCAAGGACTGTCGCAACCGTCCTTCTTGTCTACGATCGATCTTCTAGCTCTTTTATTTATCCGATTGCGATCTACTTGGATCGCCTGGCCGATGCGACGGCAGACACCGCCTGCTTAGTACTTTAGCAGTGTTGTGCTTGCCAATTCAGCCGGGCGCGATACACACACTTTTGTATTATACGTCCAATGGTATGGATGCCTAGGCAATGTTACATACTCGTATATTATGAATGACGAAACTCCCGAAAGCGAGCCGTTCGGAATGGCCTGGTTGATGATATTGCACCACCAAACACCAGCCACTCGACATCAATGAGCCCATACACATACTACATACTCTATTACTATCGCGCGAACCTCGTGTTGGGAACGCGTCATATTGTGATACGACCTTTTTATAGATACTTCTAGTACGACGAGGATAGGATGATTATCGGATCGGTAGCGTAGTCACAAGTCGATCGGCCGATCTTTGTACATAGGTGATCCTAGCTAGAGTAACATGCGACTTGTCGTTCCCCGAGTCGTTGGCGAGAGAAAGTCTCCTTATTCATTGGCCCATTTCCGCGAGATGTCTAATGAGACGCTCCCTCTTCTTTCGTGGCTAGAGTCCCGAGAGCAGTCTATTCAAAGAGGGAAGCCGACAGGTGCATGTGAACGCGAGTGCACAGACTTTGCGCCATGTTTGCCATAGTTTCGGAGCCAGGGATTTCGAGGGATCGCTAGGTCATACTTGTGTGTCTGAGGGGATAGAGAATATTTATGGGAGAATTATTACCTAGTGATTACATTCCGAGAGTAATGAAACTAGCAAATGATGGTAGGCTTCGAGGAGCTCTCGTGGAAGCCGTACAAGTGTGTGTTTAATCCAAGGAGAACTGTACTCATCCTGGAGACGGGCGTGTAAATATTAGCAGGATTAAGTTAATAATATTTTCATCGCGAGATTACCTTATAATATGCTCAATGTCAAGATTTGCCGACGAAGGCGAACTTTTAACATTAGCGCAAAGCACAGGCATTGAGTCACCGTTCGGTTTTAGTCGATAAGAGGAGTGAGTGATGAAATATGTAAATACAGGCTTCCGTCATGGAGGCTCGTAAACTTTTCATGGAATTCCATTCGGCGGCCACCGATCGCGGATCCAACATCTCCGAGAACCGAGCGTCACTTAGCAGGAGAAATAGTTGGGAAAGAATTCACTCGCCGCAACTCAATCATCGAACCTTGGATACTTTATAATCGTGCTACGAACAAATGAGAGTGGCTAGTTGCATAATAAGTGAATGACGATTGGAGGGATCGCGGACAGGTGAATCGAGCTGGCACTATCGCCAGTCAGCGAGAGCTCTCGGTGTGAGGTATGCGCTGATCCGGAGATTTTCGCTGCACCGAGCGGCGCGCACCGCTTTCCGAGGAATCTGCAAGCTGCCACGAGCAGCAAATTCCTCGGGGAACTAAACACGCTCGAGTCATGCTCTCGCTGCTTAATGAATCTCCGCTATAACTCAAGTGCCACATACGCTCGCGCCGGGACCCGGGACATGGAACCGCGCGGCTATGCGGATATCTAACTTACAGTATTTCTATATAAATGTAGCTCCTCCGACAAGAGAGTCCACTCAATCTCCGGCGCAACGAGTGCGAGATAGAAAGGTAGGAGGAGGTCGCTATATTTAAGATTCACGTCGGTGCCGAATCGTGAGAGAGAGAGAGAGAGAGAGAGAGAGAGAACGAGAGAGAGCGCGATGCGAAAAACCACTTTGTAAGGATACTAGCACACTTTGCTCTTATTACCCATAATCTGTATTAAAAAGAATAAACGTTCCCGAAAATCCGAATCGACTTGTCTTCCCTGTTACCTCGTTGGCCTCGCCCCGCCAATTTTATTTATAAGGACGTGATATATGAATACTTAAAGTTGGGAGATGCAGGAAGCCAGTTGGGACTTTTATGTTGGACCGTTCTCTGAATGCAGTTGCAGCTGCATTCGACTTGGGGATTAAAGCGGCCGATAGAAGGATCCTCCCGAGGAAAACCACGCCCAGGTTGTTCGTCTTCCGAAAGGATAGCGGTGGCGCGGCAATTTTTCGAATCCTTTCGGCCAATAAAATACATGGGAAGGAGAGCCAGCCGCGGTTGTCCACTCGGCGAGCGCAGAAATCGGGCCAGTCCGTTCACTCGGTGAACCCTCCAATATGTATAAGATGCTAAATATTTATTAGCTGCGACCGGCAATCTATCCTCCTTCCCGCGGAGTGGGAACCAATCGAGAGCGGTGATGCGATATCAATTTGAGCAACAAGAGAATATGTATTCCGGCCACTAGCCGCACCGCACCGCACCGCACCGCACCGCGCCGCCAATTTAGCTGTCACGCGGCAGCTCCTGCGAGTCTATACTGCCCGATTTCCTGCGACTCCAATTCCGAAGAGTCGGCCTCTCTTCATCGAGAGATTCCTCTCTTTTTTCTCTTAATGAGAGAGCCAGAGAGCAAGTTGCCGGCTCCTCGCGGCGACTTTGCCTAGAGGGTGCGAGTGCGACTGGTTGATATCGTCGGTGGCTCACGGCATCTCGCAGCGTTGTAATAAATCATTATGCAGGGATTTTATCGGACTGGCCGTATGCCTGATGGCTGGCGGACGGTTCCTTATCAGAGGTAGCATGCGTTTGCACTCAGCTATGTCCGGAGAGGCTTCTCCGTCTTTCCTCTTATGAAGCCACCTTTCCCTCCTCCTCCTCGCCGCTCTCCTCTAACCGCCCATCATTCGCGCTCGCCTTTTCCCCCCTTTTTCCTAGTCTATAGAAATCCCGATGAAACTTAAATGCAGCCATTCATTCGCCGTTGACAATATTAGGGCGGCGATTTAAAATATTTTAATGGAGATCGACGCCGGTGATAAGGATAATGATGACAGTTATAATATCGGCAAAGGCCTACTACACCGCCGCGGTGAGCGTTAAATCTCCCGGCGACAGTTGCCGATCGTCGCGCGATTCCTCCCCTTGGCCGCGACGCCAATAAAACGGGTAGTAAAAATCCGAAGCGGTAAAGTCTGATCGAAAGTGGCGTCGATTGGGAGGTAATGGTAACGAATTCAAGTTATATCGAACGCACCTTACAAGATCGAGGAATATTTCGAGCCGCTCGTGAATTTTATGGAATACGCGCGTTTACGAGGCGAGCGCCAATATTGGCCGCTTATGACTGCTCTTTAAAAAAGCCCGCTGCTTATTCCGGCATACTTGGCGACATTGACACGACAGGCTGGTATACGAGCCTCGTAAAGCCACGCACTCGCCAGCAACCCGTAACGCGTAACACGTAACCAATTTCGCCTCTCAAATGCTCGCTCCGAACCTCTCATGGTGAGCCGGCGACGATGCGACGATGCTCAATCTATAAAACTTGAGTGCCAACGCGTCTGTTAATCGAATCCTTGTCGATTAACCATGGCGAGCTGTCGGCGTATCAAGGCTTCCTGAATGATGCCTTGCTGCTCATTAGGAAATGTCGAGCTTCACAAGAGCTGCAGTCCCTGGCGCAATTGCATATTTCAATAACTCCGCCGGACTATATTCTACTCGAGCCAGAAGCTTAACGATCCACCGGGCGACGTGGGCTTTGAGTGGCGGGAGCATCGCGACTGCGATAATTACGGCGGCACCGGTCCCGGAGAACACTGGAAACTTGTCAAAGCTCTCAGCTCTGAGGCCGAGGTCCGAGCGAGCAAGTCGTGTCTGCGTCCGCGGGAGGAAGCTGCGTGGGTCGCAGGCTGCAGTTGTTGGTCTCGGCGAGTTAACAATTTCCAGGCAGCGAGCGCTGCCACGAGCAAAAGGGGCCACGGACGGAGACACGACTTTTCAGTGCGCACGAGCGAGCCATGAAGATTTTACGGATGTCGCCGCAATGGCCTGCCGGCGAGTAGGTGTAGAAAGCGGGATAACGCAACTCCCAGCCACCCTTAGAACCACCAATCCCTTTCTCTCGGGAGGATAAAACCCCATTAAGCCAAACCATGCCGCAGCTAATAATCACAGTCGACGCACCATCTTCCGGTAAGCGTGGTTCATTTTTCATTTCACGGCTTCGGGGTTCCCGCGGGTGAAATTAAGAAGCGTAAGGGAACGAGCGCGCTAATGAGGGAGCCTTCATCAGCGAAGCTGTCGCAATGCTACTTTAACCCAGTTACCAGAGGTATTCTGGTGTAACCAAGACTTATGCAAGAGCCGGTAGCATTCAAGACCTTTAACGAGGATCCTTTGAATACGCCAAGGATCAAAGCCGTGGCCGAGGGGAGCGGAGCGCAGCCAGAGGTCAGACCTCGGAAGCGAGAGATAGTGTGGAGAGGAGCAATTCCGGCATTCCACGGGGAGAGTAACCTCATCATCGAACCTCGAACCAGCGTATCGCACCGAGAAGGAAGACCGAATCGACTGGTGGTTCGACTTGTTAAGAGCGGTGGTTAGGTGGAGAGATCTCGGCGAGAGAATAGTTGCAGCCAAGTCCCGCCCTTCGCTCTACTCGATGAGTTGAACCATTGTGCCAGACTAGGTGTACTCAAAAGCTCGATCCCGATGATCGCCGCCTAATCCTTCATGGCCGCAATCGACGCCCACATCGTGCAGTCCGATCGGCGCCGATCTTCCAGTGTAATCGAGTGCTCTCTAGCAGCGCTGCTCGAGCGCAGTCCAATAGAGCCACTCCAGTCCCTCGTAGGACTCTCGAGGACGTGCACTTCCATTGGCAAGTTGGCAACTGTAAACACTCGGGGGGGAATCGAACCTCGAAAGCTCAGGTGGGCCCGTTGCTTGAGGAAATGCCGTGGCATTCAGGTAGATCGATATCTAAACAGACCGATCTTCTCACCTATAGGTTTTCGGTGGGAGCTGCCACTTTTTTTTTCTCGCACCCAGGACCCAGGTACCGTAAGGTTCCCGGGGAGATTTGTATTTGAAATTTTCACGAGTTTGACCTATTGGAGTGTTGGAGTGTGCGCTTCACACCCTTCCCGGGTGTACGTCCATTAGATGGGACAAGGTTTATGGGAGCGACGCGAGCCCCGGCGAGATGCCGATACGTGAGTCACGGGAGTAAACAGAGTCGAAAAACAGAAGCGGCGGGCTCGTAAAGAATCGAGGCGGAGCGGAGATGGTTCGGATAAGATGTAGCCTTGCATGAGCTGGGGGGTGATGGCGGGTGATGGCGGGTGCGATGCTGATGCGGCCAGTCGTTAAGAGTGTGTGGCACGATGCAATTAACGTGGCAGAAATCACGGAGTGGCGGGCAGGTGGGCAGCCGGGATAAATTCGTTTCGCAAGTCACGAACAATGAGTGGGTTTGGGCGTTTAACGCGCATCACAGTGGCCCATAAAGCATACGGATGGCCAACTTGGGAGGACTTCGTCTCTTCGTCTCTTGGTCTCTTCGTCCCCGTGCAATCCCGCTGACAGAGCGCGTATATCTCTCCGGCGAAACGAGATTTCGGCCCAAAAAATCCTCCTCGCAATTACGTCAACAGGCAAACCGCAGCAACTGTCTTACTCCCCTCTACATATTAATCATAAGGCTGCATGGCGGCAACATTGTTCGGAGAAATCACGCGAGAGTGATAACCTTCGAGAGAGGCTTGCGGCTGTCGCTAAGAAAAATCTCGTCTTTCAAAACCGCAAATGACGTAACGGACCTTCCTCCACAAACCATTTCCCGAAATCGTTCGGTTGGCCAATGAGGAGTCTGCCGCGGGGGATCTCGCGAATTGTATCAAATGTTTGGAGCAGCGAGTCTAGCAACCCTACGTGCTCGGAGTGCAAAGCCCGGGGAGTATCTACAGCCCCAGGTATCCTATGCGGCTGCGCGCAAGCTCGTATAATCGCGCCGGTCGCGCGACGTGTTCGCTTGATTCACGACACCCCGGAAGCGAGGTGACTGCGATACGAAATGCCATGCCACCAGACAGTCGGCATCTCCGGGGCCCCTATAAGACCCCATAAATCACTGACAACAAAGCGACTGTTCGCCGGTATTCCGCTCGGGGAAAGAATGAGCAGTCGTGCCTTTTCCACTCGGAGGTAGAGGAACGTCTAGCTCTCCTCGAGCGGACTCCGAGGACTCTTCCACCTCGAATCATCACAATCCCTATCGTTAAGATGTGCCTTGGATTCGATTAACTTCATTCTCCACTCGCACGCGTGATTTGTGCTCGCCTCGTACCTAAACTGTCCACCCTCGTGCGTTACCTAAAGGCGAAGCCAGCGGCAATATATGATTAGCCGGGTGAAACCTTTCGAATATCGTTGAGGTTCGCCCTGGCGGATCGGCGGGCGATTTTCGATCTACCGTCTCTCGACGAGCAGCCGCGCGCCGTCTCCCACGCTATCTGGGGTCAGGCGCAACTTAACATCCACTGAGAGACACACATTACCTTCATCATACGATCGTACTTAAAAGCGAAACAGTGCAACTCCGGCGTATCGGAACGTAGGACGTCCGCGTCCGTAAGGCGCAAACCCCTCTATTCACGCACTCTTACGACACTTTACGCACTGGCTGGCCGTTCGGCGCTTCCGTTCATAACTTACCGGGAAAGAGTACCCCGGCAATTCGCCGGCGAAGAGGATCCTGTGCTCGGGGGAAAAAGGACGAGGAGGACAGTGACGAGGAGGAAGAAGGTCTACCAGGGCGGCGAAGGGGGAGGCTGGAGAGAGAGAGAAGGAGATGTGGGCAAGCACGAAGAAGACAACGCGTCGCGGCTCGCGGCCGAGGGAAAAGAGGAAAGGACGAGGAAGGGCCCAGGCAGTCCAGGGACGTAGCGCTCTAGCAGGAGCACCCGCTAGAGCACGGAGAGCCAGCACCCCGTGGCAACATCTGTCAACCCGGCATGTGTACCTGACAGGCCGATAAACTGGCTGACAGAGCCGCGGACCCGCCTTGCATTATGCAACTGAGAGAGCAGCTCGCCTTTTCTTTCCATCCCTCTCTCTCTCTCTCTCTCTCTCTCTCTCTCTCGGTCTCTCGGCGTACGCTGCTCAAGAGAGGCAGCACTGGGGAAAAGGACAGCGGGTCGGCGCGGCGCGCAAGCTACTATCGAGCGAAGCCAAGTTGAATCGAGCCTCCAAGTAGAATCAGACCCTTTCTCGTCTCGGCCCTCCAGCACCTGTGGCGGCTGTGGCACGGGGGACGAGAGCGAGGTGGCACACCGCGCCAATGTTATTATCCGGATGCAGCGAGCGCGACCGAGGCCGAGATCGCCGCTATCTCCGGCCGGGAGCAGTGGGCGCGCGCGCGCGCGCGCACGCGGCCATTCTTAGCCGCGGCTTGAATTAATTGTCCGGCAACGATGCGCCGATTAAAATCCTCCTGCTCTACACCGGGACGCGCTCGTCCCACTTGCTTCCTTCTCTTTTTCAGAGGTTTCAGCGGGGGGTGGGCAGTGGGCAGTGGGGAGTGGGGCCCCCGGGTACCAACGCGTGCTGATTTTGATCGCAAGCCCGCGTGCAATCGAACAATCGACACGCATCGGGGCGTAGCGATGTTATTGCGGCGGAAGGGAGAGGAGGCCTGTCCGCGATCCTCTTATCTCGATGAGCATTACTTCCTCGAAGGATCGCCGGCCCAGTGAACAAGGACTGTGCGACTGTGCGACTGTGCGGGGGACGCGCGCACTCGTGCGCCTCTCGTACCTTGTAATGCAATTGACTGTCTTGTGCCTAAGACAGCCTTTGTGTCGTTAATGTTCTCTCGCTCATTATTCAAGAGGATCCCGTGGTATTTTCGTCCGGCGAGCGGACTCGATTGGCCAATGAAATCTTTCGGGCTTTCCTCCTTCCGCATCCCCCTCCCTAGATCGCCAAACCGCTTGGACTCACTTTCATGAGAGTACACGAGCACCGCGAATGCATAAGCAAATGGGAGTGACATCTATAAGGTGTTGCGTCCTCAAGTGACGGGGCTCGAGAGTTCTTTGGGGGAAAAGTGTGGGGGTCCATTCTATGGGGGCCCATCGACTTCCACTGATTTCACTTTGTTAAAAGCTTGCAGTGGAGAGTGAGCCTGTTTTTTCCGGCTGGTCCTGATCGGCGGATTGCATTCGAGGATATTGAGGGACACCCTGTATATCTGTTCGGTGCCCTTCCGCCCCCGCCTCGGAGCCAGTCGGGAGCAACGTTGGGGGTGGCTGCATCGGCAACGCTGTACTCCTCTGGCGTTGCATTACGTTTATTAGCTCGACCTCACCACAGCCTGGAGGACGAGAGGAAAAGGGAGAGAGAGAGAGAGAGAGAGAGAGAGAGAGGAGGCGAGGTTACATACACAGAAACGATCGGCGCACACGCGAACCTCCACGGATCCTTTTACGATTACACGTACCCTCCTATAGCCTGCATCGTAAACGACAGCTTTCGCGTATACACGCGGACAAGCGCCGAGACCTGTTGCAACTCTGAGTTCCTCTTTCACTATTTTCAACGGACTGAACCACGAACTCCGCCGTATCACGTCCCCTTATTCACCTGTCCCATGTTGTACTCCCGGAGTCCTCCGGGAGTCCAATCTCGAGATACCTCGAGGAATTTCCACCCGCGCCGATGCCTCCTGGCCTCCGGAGTCATTGTCTGCCGCGCGCGTCCGCGTACCATATGAAAGGCGAGGTGAGTTTTTCGAGGGATCGAGCGGAGGGTGGTTGAGAGTCGAGACGCTCGCGATGCTCCTCGAATTTCACAATATTTTGCGAGGAGCCGGGACATTCGATACAAGATGAGGCCAAACACGCGAGCGCTATAAATTTCGCCGATTCGCGCACTGCTCCCCCGAGTATAAGATAATCGAAACACGATAGCCCGCTGTGAGCGGAGTGGCCCAGCAGCCATCGCGCGCTCCTGCCCCCCAGGATTCCCCAATACCGTTTTCGGCCGGGACCCGGGACACGCTCGCCACCGGTGCCACTTGCTCGCCCGATGTCTCTCCTCTCTCCGCACTCGACGCACTCCCCTCGAGATATATTAATTATGCAAATGAAAGCGAAAGAACGCGGCCGCTTCTTCCTCGGTCTATCCGTCGACGAGGGGCCGAGAGCGACGGAGACCGGGGACAGGTAGAGAGTGCAGGTATGTAGCGACGCCGTGTGTCCGCCAACCGCCAGGATACCACCGGCTCCAGCAATGTCTTCCAGTTCCAGCAGACCTATTGCATCAGTGGCGGCTTTAAGTGCTAAATTCTCCCGATTGGTATCACGCTAAAAGCACGGCGGCTATGCGTGGAGTTGCATTTGAATAATTTACAGGGTAGGCCGATAAACGAGCGAGGAATATGGAGCGGGAGCGCGAATATTATTACGACAGCGAGCACTCGAGCGAGACACCATCGAGCCTCGTCCATTCCTCTCTCCCCCTAAACCTTTCTCTCTTTCTCTCTTTCGTCGACCACCAATGTACCGGATATTGCGCGATCCCATTAACAGATTGGCTCTTCTGCCGCGATCCTATTTCCACGAAGCCTCCAATAATCTCGACAAAGGGCCCTGGAATGCGAGTAAATCAGCGCTTGATTAGATATTTAATTAGCATAATGGTCTCGCGTGCCATCTCGTCATCCATCTTAAGAGGCGAGCGAGCGCGCACCGGAGAATGACCGCTCGAAAGGGCGAGCGCTCGGCGTGGCTTGGTGGGGTAGAGGCGAAACACGCGTCGTAAATAGTGAGAGAGTTTAGTCGTAAATGCAGAGTACACGCAACACACGGCCCGCGCTAGCGCGCCGGGCCGCCATGCCCGATGAGGATCGCTTTCGAAATCGAGTTCCCCACGAGTGTCACCTTCGCCTCCGACTCAATGCCTCCCGGGAGACGCTCGAGTTCGAGTTCGTTCCGCTCTTGCCAGCTGCGATTCTGCCCCGGCTAATGGCCCGACAGCTTCTTCCACCGGGAATCGGGATGGCTTTAATAGAGAGAGGAACGCTCGCAGCGCATCCTCCACCCCTCACGGAAGTAGGAAGCTTGGTCCTTGTAGGCAAATGAAATAAGCGAGTAACCGATTGGAGGTAGGCGAGTAGTAGCCCGTGTGGCCACGGGTCGGAGAGCTGGGCCTGAGATATAGAGTGTAGAGTGGGAGCGGGAATGCGAGGGAGTTATCGTAACGAGGGATTTGGAATTAATTGTGTGATCGGCTCGCCGCTGGAGATATGAGTGCTCGTGTCCATTTAGCGTGGCCAAGATTCCTCTGTGTAGCATGTCAGTGCGATAGGCGCGCGCGGTGATAAAGTGAGCCGATCGTTTAAATAAATACGAGGGAGATGAAATATTATTCGTACGATAATGGGGCCTCATTGAGGGTTCTTTCGAAACCACAGATCTCCCTTTCTCTCGGTCGCTCTCCCGCTCTCGCCATCCTCCTCCTCCCCGTACTCTCGTTGGCGCTGGCCGGCTCTTTTTCTCTCTAGGCCGCCGCGCCGTGTGGAAAGCAAGGCGCGAGAGAAGGCCCTTAGCCGCACGACTTAATGACTCGTTGGCACCGTAGCTCGTGCTCTCGCGTGCGCACGATATCCCGACACCCCGGCCCCCGGCTAGCAGCCTCTCGAGCATCTAGCAGGGCGCTCGCTAAACAGCCAGCTGAAACGCTAAAATAGCCGTAATATCTCTGTTAACGGTGTCCCCAACCAGAGTGGCAATCAGATAGGCCAGCTGGTGCGTTACTCCGCATTGGTTAGCCTGCCCCGAATACGTGAGCTATTTATGGATCTCGACCAATCACAGGCAATGCCTTTAAGCAAATCAACCCGGCGGCGCTCCGTGATCACGAAACTCTCCTCTTCTATCGCGCACTCTCCGTCTGGAAGCCCTTTCTTGCCACGCTCTCGGGCCGCAATATCTATTGCACTGCCACGGTCACGTTCGTGCCGATTCTCAAGCATATTCGGCTCGAAAATGAACCACGACGAGGTTACGTGCGACGGGAGCGCGCGCGCGTTAAAGAATCCCGAGTTTCCCTTGGTTTAATATTGAGTCGGCGTCTCGAGCGGATTGTACGGCGCATGCTGGTTGTGACGGTGCGCGCTGCGCCGAGTTCATTTGAACATTTCAAGTCGTGTTACTCCCGGGGTACATGGGGCCCACTGGGGCCCGCTGGGGCCCGCTGGGTCCCGAGGCTGGGAGTTAGATAGTTAGAGGAGAGGACTGTCCCTAGCTCCTTTCTTTATGCAGCACGCCTACGGAGGGAAGAGGAGAGTCGCCGGTGGAGGTGGACAATGTTTCGCGTCCCACGTCCCACGGCGCGGCGGAGGATGGTACGCGAGCCGCTACGGGAAATCAATCGCGAATCGATACCGATAACGATCCGGCTACGTGGTGGTTGGTGGTTGGTACGGTGCCAGCGCGGTGTAGTACGTAGAGGGTCTGGGGGGAAGTCGGACGCCCACTTCTTTTCGGCCCCGGTCACCCGCGGGTGAAAGTGCGTCGTCCGAGTCCTGTATCAACTATCACTGCGATGGAACTAATTAAGCAAGCATAGCGTAATGACTTTCTCGTGGAAATGCTAACACGATGAAGCGGTGAAGCGGTGAAGCGGCTCGTTACCGCCGCTCCACTACCGATACCGATGTCTCGTGCGCCGCGCGCGCGCTCCGGGAATTATCGAGGCGCATGTGCCGCTCGCTATTCAAACATCAAGCGGTTACCGGCAATCGTGAAAATCGGCAGAAGGATCCGCGAGAGTCGAGAGCGCTGACTCATCGAGCGTGTCCTCGTCGATCTCGGACGGAAATCAGATTGGTAACGATAACGAGCTCGGCGCGCTCGAGGAGATCGGTTTGACGGGCGTATGGGGAACGCGCCATTAGCGCTCTCGGAACTCGAGCGCTCGCCAGTCGCCAACTCGCCAGTCGCCGCGCGGCGACACGGCACCCCACTGGGATATCTTGGTAATAAAGTGGAAAGCGCCCTCGAAAGGATCCCGCGAGCGCCGAGCGCGCTCCACAATGGGAAAGACAGGCCTGTCACCTTTCCCACTCTACGAGTATCGAGTTTCTGGCCATTTTTCCGCCGCGGGAGCTCCTTCGCGGCCTCGCGACAACGCGGGCGCAACGTGTATATCCGCCAATGCAAATCGACCAAGTAAACGGGTTTGCAAATATGATCCGCGCGCGCGCGCGCTCGGTGGAAATGGAAGAGTTGGCCCGGAGTTAGTATGTCACACGAGCTCTTAGTCGAACGTCACTGGCTCTATTATCGTTAATTTATTGCCCCAGCGCCGTGGAAGCAGTACCGCGCGGTGATTGCCGATTCTTTCGCGGCGCTCGCGCGCCCGACGACAAATTACCGCGATTGTTGCGAATTATGCTCTACGCCCACGGGACGGCGATATTTTAATAGGCACAAATTGCGCGCGACGTCGCGAGGGGTCCTCGTGACCTGGATACACCCACCGGCTCTCACGCGCCGCCACGTATCCTTCTTGCGACTTGCGACTTGCGAGAGGGGAGAGTGAGAAGGCAGCGATTAGCAGCGAGAAGCCCCAAGGAAAGAGGATTTCGTGGAATTTCGAGAGCTCGCGTGCCGACGGAACCGTGTAAACCCAGTGGCTGCTCCTCTCCTCTCTCATCTTCGACCATCTCGTCTCCCTTTCGTCTCGTTCCTTTTCTCTCGCGGACACTTTCACGCCCTGCTACCACTCTGCCCAGCCTCTCTCTCGAGACGCCCGAGAGCTCGAAAGCGAGCAGAGTCTAACGGCGGCATGCAATTACTAGGTTAATACATTCCGGCGTGCAGACGCGCCGGATTAAGTTCCCAGTCTGAAGGTGGTGCGCGCGAGAGCCGAGAAGGATTTGCTCGGCTAATTGATAGGTCGATAAACTCGAATGCTCGGGGACGAGGAGCGAGGAGCGAGGAGCGCGACCGACGGTAAAGGCGAGCGGAACGAGAGAGAACTCTGATTGCTCGGTGGCCGTGGTTGAGCAGGACCGGCCCGATCCCACTTACTCCGATACTAGAACAACAGTGTAACGATAAGATTCCCGGCAAAACTGAGAGGTTCCCTCGGTGCCGCTTCCTTTCCGATCGGAATGCTGTAGCCAGTGTAGCCCGTGGCCGAGCGCTTGCCGGCTCCCACTCCAGCCAGATAAGCTCGATACGGAAATGCTTATGTAAAGCGGCTACAAACTTCCCCCGATTATGAACGGCTCGTCCAGTTTGTCATGCGCTGTTGTAATGAGCGGCGCATGCCTGCGCGCCACATACGTACATGCATACGTACATGCTAATCGCCGGCTAGTTGGACACTCTAATTTCATTACACGCTCGGCTTACCGTAATAGTGACAGTAACCGAGGGCACGTGCTGCGCCCGGCGCGGCTAATTGCGAAAAGAATTTAATTACTCAAATTCATGGCAGCGCAGCCGCGTTTATCTGATTGCCAGTCACGACGGTGCGCGCGGCGCGGACTTTTCATTTTTCTCGAGGGACCAATTACCACGGGGGTAGATGTAAGAGCGATAAAATAATGGCTCTTTGTCAATGAGGTTTTGAGTGGCTCGATGACGGCGAGCGCTGTTCCCTCGCCGGCTAGGTGGACAGGGTCCATTCTACTTTAATCGAAGAGTTAACGAACCATCGGATATCCCATTGTCGAGGCCCTCGAATAGATCGATGCTCGCTCCACTCGACTCTGCATAATTACACCCGGTGATTCAATGGATCGGAGCTAGAATGTGCCTTGTGCCAGCGCTCGCGCTCGCGCTCCTCTCGTACCGATTCACGCTCAGACAAAAGCGGCTCTGCTCGACCCTTTTTAACCCGGCGCGGCGGATAGCTTCTCGAGAAAGCGCCCTTGTCCTCCAACGCCGCGGGACAATCCTACCACCGCATCACCGCATCACCGCATCACCGCCACTCTCTCCAGCACCCAACATAATTACGATCTTGACCTATGTGTCGAGAACGATCGAGTGCCAGCCGGAATCGACTGGCGTCCCTCAAGGAACCAAACCAGCTGTCTAAATAATTACAAGACAAGTAGCACTCTGTGACGATTGTGAGATGGAAAGTGGGAGGTTAGGTTGGGTTGACCAACCACTGTTGGTCAAGGGAGAGCGGCTGATTGGAGGTTTCCGCCAAGTGCGGGTCTAGTGCTAGGTATTCGGAGAATAAAATTGATAGTGAGGATCGTGAGGACTGATTATCCCGAGCGGTGTGGATTAAGGAGAGTGAAGAGAATCGCGAGCACGGCCTTGCTCGTGACCGTGACCCTCTCCCCGGACGCGAGAGCCATCCGAGTAGTCGGTGGTTCGCCACACTCGACGGCCCTGAGATCGACTTCCAACGTGCCCGCAGTCCACAGCAGTCCACAGTCCTGGGGGCTGTCGGCCGTTACTCACCTGTTTTCACCGTCCAACGCGCCCGCTCTCTCTCTCCCTCTCTCTCCCTCTCTCCCCCTTCGATCGCTTCTTGCGCCTTGCATCTTGCTACGTGCTCTCCTCTTCTGCCGACGAGCCTTCTCTCACAGTGCACGCTAGCCCTTCCGATCGCCCTGCCCGCGAGCACACTCGCCGTATTTCTTCAGGGAAGAACTGAGAAATATCACCGAACCCAACTGGTACGCGAACAGCATCGATCTTTTCGAAAAACTCTATTGGAGTTCACCTCATCAGTGTAATCTTAAATTAATCTCTTCCAACCGACTAGTTTTAACTATGGACTCTATGGGTGGTGGGTTGGTGTTAGGAGTAAAAACAACACTCGGCAAAGCTCAGGTTTAGAGGTTACTTTTTTCCAGCCATTCGCAAGAGCGATCTGTCGCGGACAGACTTTCGGCGACACGCTCGTCTTTGGACGCACCCTGCCAGTTACCGACCGTTCTTCGCCGGGGGTATAGGAAAAGTGAGATAAGTAGCCGGCGAGCATCGCAGCTCGGTTTGGCTCGCATGGCAACGAAGCATAGCAACGCATAGCCTGTCGCCCGGGCACCAAGGCGTAAATGTCTCCTACATAACAATATGTACTGCTTTTAATAAAATCGAGCGGATTGCAGAAACGATTGGGATGCTCGGCAGCGGCTCCAGCAGCTCCAGCGGCAGGGAAAGTAAATCATAGAGGGTTTTTACCGGGGTTAGGAGCATTGCTATTATTCTTGATATTATAGCCGCGGCGATCCAGTTCGCAGGTGCAGCAGGGGCCGCGTACGCCGTGTAAGAAAATGCGGAGGAAGAGAGCGTGGAAAGGGCGAAAAGGTAGACGGTAGAGGCTGCAACTCGCTGGCGTTATCCACCCGACGAATTATTGTTTCCGCTTTCTCACTTGATATTATCGTGACGCAACTCTCGGCTATAATGCCGGCCGTGTGCTCCGTTGGCTCTTGAACCGTGGAGCATCGAGAGAGTAATAGCTGCTTACACACCGATAGCAATAATAATAGTGGCGCACTACTTCCACGTCCGCAGCGCGCGCATTATTTACCCGCCGTAAATCATGCCGCGGAAAACTGCTACTACTTATTGAGCTAAGTGACTTCTTCGATATCGGCGAATGACGGAGAGAACCTACGGGGAATAGTGGCAGGTTTCTGAGAGAGGATGCCGGGGATTCGGAGCGTCATCGCTCGAAGCTCGGCGAGACGCCGAGGGTAAATCCTGTTTAGCATTGTTGGTGGCAGTGAGTGCGCGGAGGAAATGGCAGCTGGAGAAGGTGCGGTAATGCGATGGTAAATCGAAGGAGCGAGCGCGCGGCGGAAGGCAGAACGGGCAGAACGAGAGTAAGAAAGGCGATGTGGCGCGGCGGTGCGATAGGACATGGAGGCTCTGCTCGCAGTAAGTTGGGTTAGCGGAGCGAGGGAACAAGCCAGAAGGGAATGCCGGACGGCTGGACTTCCATTCCTCTCGGCGGGGCTCGTCCGTATTGGCTTGGTCTCTTTTACTATGCGAACGTTACTCCACGGCGAGGAAGCGCGCCGACGCTAGTATTACCTGAATCCATTTTCCGCAAAGTGTCTATACCGTAAGAATAGCGTAGACGTCCATTGATGCGCCGGGAGGTGTTTCTCTCGGTCTCCGAACGCACCGCGCGGAATAGCCAATCCGTTGCTTCCAACTCGGAATGGGAATGGGAAATTGGGAAGACAGCGGGACGCGAAGCTCGGGCTCGCCGTGACGCGTGAGATCCGGCGCTGATTGCTGCACCAGTTTGAGCGAGGTGTCAGGGTATCAGCTTTCATAAAGAGATAGATTTTATTTATTGGCGTGGATGAAGGAGAGAAAGTGTTGGTTAGTGGGTAGGAGCCGATGGGATCGCCGAGGCAAGTTGGCCGAGAGTGACACAAGTCCTGCTGGCTGCTGGCTGCTGGAGAGGAGCGGGGAGAGGAGGGAATTGGGGATCGTTAGCGAGGGTGCCGAGCGCGCGCTTAACCGAGATAAAGAGGAGGTGGACGGCGAGGAAGGGAGCGTATCGCGAGGAGGAGGCCCCGTGGAGAGGAACGCTCGGCAAGAAGAGGAAGAGGGTAGCGTCTCTTCACAGGTGTCGCTTCAGAGAGCGCGCTACCACTCGAGGCCACATTTGCTGCTGGTACCGTGAGCGCGAACGGTGAACCGGTGCACCGACGCCGATATCCGATCCCCTCGGTACATCTCTCTCGCTCCGCGCACACACAATCTCCCAATCTCCCCGGGGATACTACAAACTACGCTTCGAAGGAACTTTGTGAGAAAGTCTCGAGCGAACCGAACCAATTGGGGGACAAGGTGGAAGACTCTGATGGAAGTGACGTGAGCGGTGACCGGGGCCGATCGAGAGCAAAGTGCACGTGTCGCGCAATCGGCATTCCACTCCGAAAAGCGCAGCGAGGAACGAGCAGGGAGCAGCAGCGAGCAGCAGCCCCCGACATGAGATCGTGATCTGCAGGAACGAGGCGCGGTACGAAAATCCCGAGCGAGAGGTATTGGGCTCGCTCGTGATGGCGTCCGCTCGTGACTGTCCGCGACGAGACAACTTCCGGGTCGCACTACGAAATACGAGATCGCCGCCGGCGGGATACGACGCGGAATATTTCAGTGGATCGTGTTTCGTGGTGCGCTCGCCGCGAGGGAAGTATGAATTGGCCGTTTGGGCATAGGAGTGCGCTGGCCGTTCCGCGGAGAGCAAGTGGTAGCGAGTTGTGAGGGAGCGGTGGGTCCGGCCGCGCGTCCAGCGTCCAGAGACAGAGAGTCGAGAATTCCAACTGGTCCTGGGGGAGAGAGGGCCGAAAGAAGAGTGGCTGACTTGGCTGAGGTCGTTCCTGCAAGGTGCATCGTCCTCGACGAGTCACGGAAATCAGGAAGGGAGTCGGCCGGCTCGGCGCAGCACGTTCGGGCAAGGTGCAGGGTGGCATCGCCGGCATCGCCGGCATCGCCGGCATCGGGCGATCCTTTGGCCAAAGTCGACCGGTGGGATAAGAAGACCGGTCGTGCCCGGCACACCGACGCGCATATCCCGGAGAGCCAGTCCGTGGACGTGGACGCGTGCGTACGGGGATCGCCGTTATGTAATCGGCTCGGCCTACGCCACGCGCATAAGTAATCTCGGAATCACGAGCCGCCGCCGCCAATTTAAGGGACGCCGAGAATTTTCCTCCGTCGGCCGTCAACGCCACCCGCACCAATACAGAGTAAGCTCGACAAAAGAGAGACCAACGGTGTGCTTTCTTTTCCGGCCACCGCCGCGTCTTTTCTATCCTGGTTATAGATGTAAAGCGATGAAGAAGTCACGGGAAAAGTAACATTAGAGGTCACAGTCACCACTTTCTCGCTGGCGCGGCTCCGCAGGGAGATCGGCTCGGTCGGCTCGCTCGGCGCGCGCATTTAGTTCGAACTCCAAGTGGAATACAGCATCGTGTCCAGACGCTCGGCCAGGAGAGGATCGCCAGTTCGGCCGTTCGGCGCTCGCTTAATCAAGGAAGAAGATCAGCATCATCTCGGCACTCGGAGACTTGACCGATCCGTTAGAGGTTAAAGGCTGGTACACACTGTCATGGGCATGCGAGCGGCTGCGAACCTCGCCAACTGGTTTCCCTCGCTCGGCCTCTGCGGGCCAAGGGTGCGCTGAAGTCCCTCTCCCGGCGAAGCTGAGATATCCCTTGGCCGCGGCCGCGGCCTGGCTGCCCGGAGACAATCTCCACTCGGAGATTTCTGCGCGAGCGATCGGCCTCCACAGACAGATATGGATGACAGCGTGCAGAATGGCCTGCAGTCCGAGCAGTGGCTCTCAGCGTTCGAGAAAGCCGACAAGCGGACAAACTCCCTCGGCAGCGGGGCCCTCAGGTTCATCAGGACGCGCAGCAGCATCCGACGCGAGCTCAAGAGACAATGCAATCGGTGAGCCAACCAAAGACTTTTCTCAAAAATCAACCTCTTGGCCTGAGCCGCTAAATTGCTCTGCTGAAATAGGCCAACCATATCGGCGCACGCGTTATTAGCCGTCCGTTTGAAGATGCGCGCTGCGTGCGCTGGGAACGTGTTTTCTGTATTTCGTACTGGGATCTCTCTCTTTCTCTCTTTCTCTCTCTCGGTACGGCGGGATCGTTTTACAGAGCGCTCGCGGGACCGGCTACGTGCCTCGGCCCTTTTGGGATCGAGGTTGCCGCTGGTTAGAGGACCGAAAGAGTCCGCCGTCCGCTCCTTCAATCTCCCGTAATAGGAGTGCCGAATGACTCTCGGCGGCTTCTGTCGGCAGATGAATCTCGAGTCGTCGTACCCTTAACTAGCGCAGGCTAAAATGATTCATTTCGGGCTCGTGAGACGCCGCGCGCGACTCAGGTCCAACTCCGCGGGAGAAAAAGAGCGAAGCATCCAATCCCCTCCGAGGCTTTCGCCCGGCCGAGGATCTCAAGCTCTCGGAGCGCATTGTCATCGTCGAGATGTATTAGCGGTGGACAGGAGCTCGGCGAATTCCACGGCTTACGCCAGCGGAGGATAGAGTATACCGTTTGATCGACAGAGCGAGAGAGAGAGAGAGAGAGAGAGAGAGAGAGAGAGAGAGAGAACCAGGAAGCAGAGTGGCAATCTGCAGAATTGGCGGTCCTTGCGGTGCGTGAGAAGAGCAAGGATTACTAATAACCGTGCGCACCATCCGAGATAACGCGCTCGCCAGTCTCACTGTCACCGGTGGCAATGATGACGCTTCTCTCCAGCTTGCAATAACAATTATCCTTTCCCAGTCGGAGGAACGGTATCCCTGGTGCTAGGAGGCAAAGCCGTGATTGAACGGTGCGTGGGTGGCGGGAAATCTCACGCGCTTCTATCTTCTATCCCCGCGGGGCATAATCCGAACACGGAATATCTTTCGCGCCTTTATCTCCCAGACGACAGTGCCGCGTGCCGCGTGCCGCGTGGCGCCCGAATTTATAATGAGCCTCGGCCAGTGAAAAATAGCACTTTCTTCGGGCAGGACGCCGGCGAATTAATCGAAAGCGCGTGTCCGCGTCGGGCTGTTGGGCCGCAGGGGAACACGTGCGCGCGCGCGCGGTTCACGATGCCCGCGGGGGCTCTCTAACGTTATTATCAATTCTATGTCGCTTATCGGGCCGATAGTTCCCCGCCCGCGGCGGCGGTGGACAACGAAATTCCACCTCGCAGTAAAATGTCCTGCCGCGGTAAGTTATTGATGGCATAAATCCCGGCGGAGCCGCGGGGGGCCAACCCACCTGGCGGCGTATCGAGCACTCGATATGCCCGCGCCGGGGACCCCGTTTCACACTAGGATTCTCCTTCCAAAGGAGAACAGGCGTCCGCCGTCGAGAGTGGCATGCTCTCGGGGGCGAACCAGCCGAACCAAGCGAACCAGGCGAAGAAGAAGAGGGTGTTACGAGCGGAGTCGCGGGGGTTCCCTCTACGAGAGATCGAACAAGAAGAATTATCGCAATATATTCCGTGTTTTAATGTCCAGCTGGATCGGCTTCAAGTCCGCTCGAGTGTGTGAGTGTGGTCTCTGTCGCGCATAATAAGGGCCTTCTCGCGAGTAGGACCAGAAAGAGCCGAGTTTGGCCCTGTACCTTCAGCATGGCACATAAGTACACGCTCGGAGGTATAGAGGTACGCGCGGCGGCGGCGAGGAAGTGAGGAACGCCGGGCCCAAGTGCACGCACGGGCCCACACCGATCGAGGGACCGTGCGCTTCAAACACTTCCGTGTTGTACGACTAATGAATCGCCTTCTCTCTTCTTCGCGGCCGGGCCTTCTCTCGGCTCGTCCACCCTCCTTCCACCGGCGGACCTCCTTCAGGCTGGCCCGACTTGGCCCGATCGCTCCGACTTGGCCAATCAGGCTGCTCATACTCGCGCAAATTTATTGCCCGTATCGATCCACCCGATAAGCTCTCCGACCTTATCTCTCTACCCTCCGCAGTGGAGACTGCGCCTTTCGACGGTGCACTGTCCTCGATCCGACAACACACACGGCGCGGCGCGCGGTTCCCTTCTCTCCAATTCTCCAAAGGCCGGTCCTTCCTCCCGCGCTCCACCCTCGCACTTATCCCAACTCGATCCGGCTCCAACCACGCGTACAAACCGTACAAGCCGTACAAGCCTCTGCGCGTCCATTGAAATCGTTATCACTTCTGAGTACGTGCCTTCCATACGCACACACGGACCAATCTCGCGCAGCCTGTGGTTATCCAGTGGATCAAGAGCGATCGGTCCTGATTCACCGGCCACCACCGGCCACCACCGGCCGGCCAGCCGAGTAAATATGCCGTAAATCGGAATATCGCTGTCCGGCCGGATAATTTACGGGAAGAAACGCGCGCTTGTTTTCACGGGGATTATTCTTCGCCCGCGGCTCGCAATCGTAAAGGCATGGCCGGGCGATAGAGAGAGAGAGGGAGAGAGAGAGGCTTAGTGTTCTACGGGCGTGTGATTAGCGCCGTAAGCCGATTGCCCGAGAGAGTGGAGACTACGCAGGCTCTTCCCTCGCAACTCCCGGCGCCCATGTCGATAAATTTCGCCGGCGGAACGTCCTCTTTCGCACGCATCCTGCAGTTTTATTCAGCGGCGGGTGTTAGGTCACGTAGTACTCCGGCGATCGCCGTGTCGCTTAGCGAACCGAGGAAAAGTCCCTCGGTAGACTCTGCCGCACTTTTCCTCCGGCTCGAGTTGCGAGAGCGTGAGAAATCAGATACGCGCCAAGCCAAGCCGCAGCATTTAGACGGCCCGAGAATAACTGTGACGCGAGTAATTAAAGAAGAGTAAGTCAACGCGCTTGACCGTTAGAATTACACCAACCGCCTTCAACGGAACTCCCGTTCATAGGAATCCCGACAATAAATTTCACCTCCTTCTCTCTCTCTCCCCCTCCCTACTCCTTTTTTCCCACTTGAGTACTCATGAACCGAGCGGGCGTACACTAAATGCGAATGCGCTCACCGACTCGACCAATGATCAAACTATTCCACTGGCAAGTGATTTTTGCGCGGCACAGCGAGATGGATATCGCCTATCAATGTGAGATAAATCTCGGCCGAGCGTTCTCCCCGGAGATAGAGATTATTCTTACCGCGTCTACCTGTTAACCGCACGATCTTACGTAAGCCTTGCCTAGCACCGTGAACCCCGGGCTTCTCATTCGAGCGCCGAGAAAGCTCGGAACAGTAGAGGCGATCGAGCGCGGGGGGCACGGAGGCACAATGGATACAAATCGGTGGCGTAAAATGGAGCGCGGAGATAATGCGTAAGGTAACGGGCATGGTACCTGTGTCTCGGAATCTGGTATTCTCCTTGGCGTCCTCAATGCGAGAGAGCCACGGTTCACCGGCGGCGACCTCGCCGCCACCATCTCCCACCCATTACTCATAAGGATTGCGTTCGGCTTTAGCCAGCGATATTATCCGGGGACGCGCGCGCTTCTTGATAAGCCCAGCCGTTTAGAGCTTTCACGATTTCAGGGCTGCGCGTCTGGGCGCATAGGCACCTCGGGAGCGAGCTAGGTAGGACACGCAGTCTACGTCCGTTGTGCGCGCAGGAGGCGAGTAACGATGCCTCCGGCCGATAAGCAAGGACGTGCTTATGAAACTTGGCACCTCGCTATCGCGAGCGGAGGATCTTCGCCGCGCGCGCGCGCTCGCGTGCTCCGAAAATAATCCATAAACGCCCATTGCGCTGTCTATCATTAGTAGCGGCGGAATCGAGTTATAGATCGGCTCGAATTTGAGTCTGACATTGATCGAGGGCTCACGCCGCGCTCGTCCGTTTAATATCGCGCGGGATAATACCCGGTTGCCGCGGTTGCCGGTGCTTCTTAAACGGATCCCGACCCGCTCGATACGCTCGAGCAGTGCTCCTTTATAGCCTCGACGCGGCTCATTGTTAGAGAGAGGGCCGAGAATGATTTTCGCCGAGCGCGGCGACCGAGTGTGCTTTAAAAAGGAGCTTAATAAGCGGATAACAACGGAAAGCCATTTGGCACTGTGGAAGCCGGAGCGCAGCCGCAGACCTATCTACATCGGAGTATTCGAACAATGCTCTCCACTTAAGAACACGTCCATTCTAGCCGCTGATAAATGGCGTGCAATTCCCCCGGCGAACCACTGCCCTTGACACGAGGACTCCATCGTTGGAGCGCGGTACACCTCTGTCCTGTCGCAAATGAACTGGCCGATCTGTCGCCCTGCCGGCTTGACCCCGGCTGAGAACATGCGAGCCATTCCCGACACCTTTTTACCGCGTCCCAACCCGGAGGACATAAATAATCGCGAGGCTTTTCGCACATCGTTCCTGCGCACTCACATCCGCGCTCTCCAAGTTGTGCACGTTCGAGCGGCCAACGCGAAACCGATGTACGACTCTCAGCGTCCAGCGCCAGTTCCCTGCCAATTGATTTGTCTGACTAATGGACGTCCTATTCTACTGGGACGCGCCGGCACAAGACACGCCAGTTCCGGCGGCCCTCAAGACTCCCAAGACTCGTGACAAATGGAATTGCGTCAATGACTTATCAACGCTGTTGGCCTTGGCTGGCGGCGATCGGCGCACCCCACTCTACAGGGTCATTCACTTGGCTTTCAATCGTTAATGATGGATATAGGCCGTTGAAAATATAATAATTATGCGCTGTTGAGTAATTTGAATATAAACGAGTCTTTACCCACTCTTTTCCACGCACTAAAATTTATTCGTAATATGAAATTATATCAATAATGGAAATCATTGAAACTCGATTGTAAAGGGGATGATTAAAAGCCAACTGACTGACCCTGCACTCCGTGGATCTGAGGAGCGACGCGGCCTCACTCCACTTAGTTGGCAAACTGCTGTTACTTCCCGATCAAAAATCATATTGTTCTCCCGAGAGTCCGACGGATGCGAAGGTGCAATAGTACTGATTGCTGACTCCAAGTTCATCTGGCCGCTCGCGCTCGATAGAATCTTTAATAGGCGAGTATCGGCGGCCGAGGGGGGTGGGGGGAGGCATCGTTTCCTCGTTCGATTGTTTCGAGTGCGCGCGGGGAACTATGGATTATCGTCGGGGAATCGGTTTCTCGCGCGGCCTTACCGTTACCGTTACGCGCTCTGGTGCAGGGTAGAGTGTGTAGGATATCGCGGCGGGTTTCTGCTTGAAGTTGAAAACGAATTCGTTTCGTATCACTTTTACGAGGGCTCCCTACATAATGGACTTACAACAATCGGTCGGTTATCACGATGACCGGGGCAAGTGCAACCATAACCCACTGGATCCTCCGCTGCTTTTTGATCAGGTGCGCGCGATTATCGGCGGAATAGGCGATCGCCCTCCAACACAATGGAACAAGGAACCAACCGCTCCTCTCCGCCCGAGCACTGCCAACTCGATCCGTAAAACCCGCGAACACGCCAAATGGGCGTCGTTTCTTCCGATATGTAATTACGCTAATGCACCCTTGAGCACTCGGCCGAGGCCAACTCCGAAAAACCGCCCGCTCTTAGCATCCTACACTCAACGTGCACTGGAACACAGGCTTAGAAAGAAGCTCGCGTGCCAGGACTATGTACTCGACCCTCCTCCGAGAAGCCGGGGAGTGTAGCTCGCGAGTTAAATAATCGCCGGTTGGATTTTTGCGCGTGTGTGCCCGTCTGTACCGTTATCGAGGGCGATCCGATCGCGACGGGGTTCGGGGAAGAGGACACTCGGATAAGTAACACGGACGGGCCTCTCTTTCTCCGCGCGTTTCGGTGGTTTTCAAAGGAAAGTGATGAGCCCGCATAACGGAGAAACTCGCTCGGAAGCAGCGAGCGCGCGATTAAAACATTTAAAACCATAAGGCGAGCGCTCGCCTTTCCTCCGACTCGCATTCGAATGAGCTCGTGTACTGACAGTAACACTCTAACTATACACCGTTCGTGATTAATGAAGTAACTCTTGCCGGCATAAACCCGCACTACCTACCAGTCGATTATTCTATGCGAGAGAGTCAGTAGATCGCGTGTCCAGTGTCTGTACAAACATTTGACTTCTCGAGCGCAGAAACGAGCGGACAACGCGGCCCACGCTAATTTCTCTATTACCCGGAGCGGGATAGAATAGAGTGAGAGAGTGAGAGAATGAGATAGAGGATAAAAAGCCGGCAGATCTCGGAAAGGCAGGCTCTTAGTCGCGAATATTGTAGGAGGCTCGGGATCACGGCGTACTTAGGAGACGAGGGATAATTTCACAGGCAATTCAGCAGGGAGTTTACTACGGCGAGCTGGGTATATCTCGCGAACCGATAATGGCTCTCGAGGAGGTTTCAAGTTCAGTGGAGTACTCACTCATGACGGGGAGGATCGGATAAAGATCTAAATGCCTGCATAGCTCTCGGTGTGTGCACGCTAGGGCCGCCGGAGCCTAAGGAAGATCCTTAAATACTGGCGAGGTAACGAAGGTAAAGGTTTCTCGTGACGTCCGCTTCGGCTGGAGCCGTCACGGGTCAGTGAGCGCTCTTTGCTCCAACAGCCCGCGCCAACAGCCCTCAATTCTCCATCATCTCCCCCCCCCCATCCAGCAACCCCCTTTTTTACCCCGCGCGAAAACCTTCCTGCGCCAGGCCGGCCCGAGCAATCATCGCTACCCCCGAACCAATATACCACCTCTGATAGGTCCGGTGATACGATTTATTAGCTGGCCCCGGGTCAGAGATTCCTTCCAGCCGGAAACCATTGCAATCCTCGGTCCACCGTGAATCCGAGCAACGAGGAAGAGTCGAGCAAGAGTCGGGGAACCCTCGCGATCCGCCTTGTACGGAGCAACGAGATTATAAATTGTGCGGGCGAGCCCGCCAATCCCCCCCTTCGCTCGTCGAACATCAACCACACGTGTCACGATATAACAAGAATAGCCTTCTCCTATATTTTACGGGATCATCCGGCGAGTTTTAATGGACCTCGGTACCCCGTGAAATATTGTATTTCGATGGGGGGAGGGGAGAGAACCTTAGAAAGGCAGTGCTTAATGACTCTCTTCCGTATTAATGCGAAAGTTAGCTGGGTGGATGGCAGATCCGCAGAAAGTGATGCGCAAGGTAGAAACCCTAATAAGAGGATAATTGCTAGTGAGTTATTAGAAGCTGCGGAACAGATAGTTGCAGACGGTGGTTGAATTTGCTTACGTAAAGTGGTTAGAGTTAGAGGGAGTCGGAGACGACGTGCGCGCACCGATTAATAAGACAAATTGCATACACGATCGCGGACTTTCTAACGCCCGCCCACTTAAACTCTTAAACGGAGCGAGTTGGCTCGAGTTGGCCGCGTGCGATTCCCCGAGCAGCGCACTTCCGTTCCTCTTGACTCTTGACTATTGTCTCGCGGATCACGAGAGCACGAGAGCACGGGAATGCGCATCTAAGCGTGCGTGTGCGCGCTCAGGGTCGATCTGGCCCCGCTGCGCTCGCGCTCGCTTGAAAGTGAAATCATATCTGGAATTAGGCAACCCCGACGAACCTGAGACGAACGTCTTAGGAGATTCACGCGCCGAGGTCGGATTTACTCGAGAGGTGCGCGTGTGTCATTTTACACCGAGCATTAATCACTCGGCCAATCAGCTTACTGCACCAACTAGCGCGACTTACAATGCGGTTAATAGACCCTTTTTTCATTGAGCCGCCGCTTTGACGGGGTTTGATATTTCCTGCCGCCTCGCTACTTTCGGTCACTTTTTAGGTCACGAGTCCCCTCAGAAAATCCTCCACTAATTAGCCCTATCTCTTGCATTCTCCCGGCCAACCTCTTTCTTCCTCAGGATCCTCCAGTCTCTGTTCCGAGGATTCTCCCCCCTCGTATAATGATTGGCCGATGCGTAAGCAACATTTAGCATCCTCCTTGACGAGAATTTGTCCCGCGGGCGCGCTTCTTATCGCGCATTTGATTTTGAGGAATGATCGCGACGATCGATCAAGCGAGTCACCGCGGGGGAATTCTGCCCGATCATCTAATGCGGCCCGACTGACTCGACTGACTCGACTGACTCGTTCCTTTTCGAACTCGGCCAGCCCGGCCTCTCGGAATCCTCCGGCGCGTGGCCGTAAACCAGTTCAATTGTTTCAGTGGAGGATTGTGAGGAATGGGCGGTGATCGGGTGATTTGGTGGCGTCGGTGTATTTCTTCCTGGATCTTATAAGTCTCGGTTGATAATCGTTGCATTAGGCTCCTTCGTTTGACCCGACCTGGTGAACCGCGCTCCACCCATGCCCCTCGAGATCATGCAAGTCTCTCTGGAGTCTCGACTCGTGTAAAAGGATCCCACCTCTGCCACCTTCGCGTTCGCTCGCTGCTCTTTGTGCCTAGCTCGCTGGCTGGTTGGCTCGATCGAGCCCGATCTCGCGGGAAATGGAGCACCGCTCGATTATATTCCAGCCGGGGCTTTCAACCTAGGCTGAACTTATGCGCACTGAGATACTTTACATCATGGAACGGGGCCGCGCTCGTACTGCTCTCCGCCTGCCACGCCACCATCAAAACAATGCCCGGCATCTATCAAAGTGTCGAAGATTCAGGATATACGCTCCCTCCGATCGGATTAAGGAGCTACGATCATTCCAAAGAAACTAGACTCTGCGCAGAGAGGATTCCCTCCTGAATTAGAAATGATGCTCAAGTACCTAACTGTATTCTATCGGGCGGTTGGTGTTAATTAAGTAATCAAGCGCGGCAGTTAGGAGCGATTAGCGGTCATTGCCGAATGAATTGGCACTGATTTATCGGAGATCGCTAATAGAGCTCTCGAGCTCTCGGAGGAATAATTATGGTCCGAGGTTGGGATCGCGGCAGATATTCTGGTGGAAGAGGAGTTTGGTATTCTCGGGGAATGGGAGGTTGCGAGGATAGTTGGCAGTCATTGAAGGGGCCCGGATGAGGGGGCGGCCCATTACATAGTTGGCAGAGTGCGCTATGTAATTCGTGGTCGGTAAAGGGCAGTGTACTATTGCGTTTCCGGTCCGACCTCCGTTCGAGGTCACTCTGTAATTTCAACCGAACAAACGAGTGGCCTGCAATCTCCTCACGGTCCACTCGTCCATGCGACCTCGCCGTTCAAGCACATTTCTCCATCTCTTGGAGCAGCTCGCTCCTCTCCCGTCTATCATTTCAGCGACTATCCTGGCATGCGCGAATCAACGGGATCATTTGCATGCGACTCGCGATGCAAGCTATGCAGCTACGAGATCGCCACGCCACTGCCGCTTTGAACTTTTGAAGGAGAATGACGAGTGAGAATTCGGCCGTAAACTCTCACTTGGCCGCGGCCGATTTATTCCTGGCGATAGGGATTTCGACCGGCCGACTCCCCGAACCGCGCGCGCTCGAGATTGCTCGGTTCGGATTGACGGGGACAGGATAGCAATGGAATTTATAGATCTGCTCGCCGGAATCTATGGAGGCTCGCGCGCCGCATCATTTGCGCCGGCTGAAGCCTGGTAGTCCTGGTAGTCGATGCGCGCCGCTCGCGCTCCACACTTTTTCCGAGGCGTATCGCCGTGGTATCTCGCCGGTACCAGGAAGCGATCGACACGAAGCGCAGGATCGCGCCTACCAAACTAACATCTTTATGTCCGCCGAGTTTCACCAGCCGCGCGCCACGTCGATTCCTCGCTCGGCACATTTTTCACTTCCCATCTCCGACCTCCCACTCTCGAGCGATACATTTTCGAGATTCCGCCTGGCTCGATAATCGAAATCGTCGAGGAGCGGGGGGCAGCGGGCGAATTTTACTTTCACGCTCGTGCGCGACTCTTCCCCGGGGAGTATTTTTCGTGTCAGCAGGTGGAGCTCGACGTACTTCCTAAATCGTGCCGGTCGCTCATCGCCCTCTTGGCTTCGCAGTCGCAACTCGCATCACGATGCTATTCCGGCGCGCACGATGGGGACTTGCTGCCGACACCTCCCGCGATCTCTCCTCGACGGCCGCTCGATCGACATGGCGCGCGCGCGGAGTCGATCCAGTCCCACGAGAGACCGAGAGAGTCAGCGAAACGCGCGGCAAAAAGTCGCCATCGCTCTGACAGATCCAGTGACCCACTGGCGCGCGTTCGGGCATAATGAATATTTTATAGGAAACGAAAGTCTACCCAACTCTAAACGCCAACGAAAAGCCCTCGACCGCCGCGCCGGGCCGCCCTGAGCGCTGGCTCTCATTTCCTCTTAATTCACCGCGATAAATTTCCCCGGCCCGATCATCCATCTCCAATCCGGAAACACCGTGGCCGTACAGGTGATCGGCATCGATACTTAACCCAGCGGATAATCTGCACGCGGAAAATCACCGGGGCGGCTAACCGGCTTCCTCTCTCTCTTGCACTCTTCCCTACGGCACTCTAAAGAGTCTCTCTCGACTCTAAACAGTCTAAACTCTTCTTGTTCCTTGGAAAGGTAGAGGAAGCTTCTCCTATAAATCTGCCGGTTCCGAGGATGGCGTGGATCGGCGTTATTAGACGTTAGGTTGTCGTAGGTTATCCAAGGCCGAGATAAGTACCGAGCGGACGAAAGACGAAAGACGAAAGACGAAAGACGAAAGACGAAAGACGAAACAATACGAGGCAGCCGTCGCGTCGGCTGAGGGATGGAAAGAAGAGAGGCGGCCGAGAGTCCGCGCACTCGAGTCGGCTTATCTATCGAGGAGAGTCGATCGGAAGGGCCGTGTTCGAGCCGGTAAGCGAGGCGTAAACGTCAAATTGTACGCAACCGAGCGATCATCCTCCGCGGATATCTCCGCCGACCCGCTCCCACCGCCTCAAGTCTCAATCCCGCGGGCCCAAAAGCGCACATAGACAGCGCCATGATTGCTACGTATTTCACGGTGGGATCATTTCGATCGAGCATTATCGAGCCGCAGAAACCATAACGAGCCCACGTACAGAGTGGGAGAGAGGGATAGTGGGATAGTGGGAGAGTGGGAGAGTGGGATATGAGCGAGGGGGAAGAAATGCCCGGGGGTGAGAGAAGAGCGTGTTCGGCGGCAATGGCCCAAGTACAGAGACCCGCACTATCCTGGCACCCTTAGCTCTTCGGAGCACGGGAACCCATAAGACACCAAGGTTTATACCACCCCGGTCAGCCCTGTCAGGGCTTCCCTTCGCGCATATGGCCCTTGTAAATGGATAAATAGACGTACACGTATTACACGCTCGTGGCTACGCGGACCTTCTGCCTACCTGTCCCGATTATGCGGCCTGCTGTCCCACCCGGGGACCTACTCCCCCTCTCCCTCTCCCTCTCTCTCTTTCTCTTGCTCTCGCTCGCCTAGCCACTATTCCCCATTCTACTTTGTGGATATGCATATGCCATATGCACCGGGAGTGGATGCGTACGTGGGGCTGGGTGCGTGCGGCTCCCCACAACTCGGACATTATCACGGGGCCCACGGGCGATTCCGATCCGCTCTTTATCGCGCTCCCTCGCTCCCTCGCTCCCTCGCTCCCTCGCGACACCGAGAAATTACGCGACGTCTCGCGCGGCCTATCTATGTGGAAAAGCCTCGCTTTCTTTTTCTACCTCCTCCGGCCTCTACCTTCTGCATTCCGAGAGCGCATACTCACTCTCTCGGGATGTTAATGTTGCCGGGGTGTATCGTAAGGATCTCAAGAGGCATGCGCGCTCGGCTCCTCTCCGAATTTAGGCCGATGAAAAAGTGTTGGCTGGCACAAAGGAGGGGACCAATGTAAAACACCAACGGGGATCCTATGAGAGTGGAGGATAATAACCGATTATACAGTCTTGAATTCCTGAGGAATTTACAAAGTGAATTTCAGTATTCACGCGTACATTGGTCTATTGTTCTCTGATGGTAGTACGAGGATTGGGATGAAGAGAGGATTAATCGGCGGAACTGGGTCAACCTCGTAATTAGACGCGGCATTATAGAGGTAATATGCTCGATTTGCTAAGGGAGCGTGACACTTTCTCTCCGGGGCCGCGCTTTCTGCGAATTAAGTAACGAGACACGGAAAAGCATCGCCCGAGCTCTCTTCAAACGCATTGATGCCGACGCTCGCGCGCCGCAAGCCCGAGGATCGGCGCACGTCGATCGATCAATAATTAATCGATCCTTTCAGTCAGCGATCATTAGTAACCGGCGGAGCATTGCGAGTATCTTTTATCAACCCGATCCATTTCAGATATACAATCCCGCCTTCTTTTACTCCTCTTCCTCCACTTTCTCTCCTTAGTAAACCGGATTTTTAATCCTCCCGAATCATGTCGCGAAAAGATCTTGCCCTTATCTCTTCAGGGGAAGGCGGCCGATAAGATTCTCCTTGATTAGTGACGAGCGCTGCAGGAATTCCTCGCAATTAGTCTCACTTTCCTGAATTCCACTCGACAAAGAGAGGATCGCGAGGATCGAAAGCGTGCGCAGAAGCGCTAGGCGCCAGGGACTGATAGTTGGAGAGTAAACGTATGCACGCCCCTAATGTGAAAACGTCCACGCCGCGCTCTCCGCAATAAGGTCGCAGATATCTATAGATATAGATATATGCTGGCGTGGATGATTTGTCGAGGCGGAGGCGGAGATGGAGATGCGACGGGTCGCTCGTGTATCGGCGATCATCGGCCGCGAGACTATTTGCATTCGCATTCTAATTGTACGTTAGCGCGCGGAGAGAGCCCAGTCTACCTTGCGACAAAGCGACGGCCTCCTGGCCTTATGGCCAACAGTTGGAAAAGAATCGGAGGGAGATTGTGATAGGCCGCGCGCGCGATTACTCAATACCAAACTCCCCTAGTCCTCGGCGTGGGCCTCGGCTGCGACTTAATTACGTGACTCCGACTGCGCTCGAGCGTGTAAACCCGGTGGTTCACGGTCGATCGACTGGAAGCACGTGGAGCGAGTAATCAAGACTCGCCGATCGAATAATAGCCGAGCGCGCGCGCGCGCGCCGGAGAGTTAGCCTAGTGGAGCGATCTGGAGTTGAGTGGCGAGGAAAGTCGACCGACTTTGCATAAAGCGAGGTCCACCTCGGCGCTCTCCGCTGCGAGTAGCGATCGCTAATGGAAAGGTAATCCTATCCAGGAAAAGTGTATCACTTCCAAGGGGAACTCTCTCCGCGAAATTTACTATTTCCATACGTGCCGCGTGACCCTGTTCCGCGTGCCGCGGGCGAGTTCCTTCACAAAACTTTATTGCGACGCGCGAGCGGTCACAGGAGGAATGCGTGTGACTCGAATTTTCCCGAGTATGTAACCCCATGTTTCACCAACGGCGGCGGCGGCGGCGGCGGCGGCGGGGCCTGACTGGCCCGAGAAACTTGACCCTCCCGTAGATCCGAGTTTCCGATCTAGCGTGTGTGCCCCCGATGCACGCGGTCACGACATTCCAGCCTCTTCCAGGGAACTAGAGTAGGACCCGGATTCCTAGACTCGGCGTAGAAACCGTCAGAGAGTCGAGTAGCATTTGCCGCGGCGCGACGCGGCGGGCTCTAGGCTCGATGGGTATTACGCGCGGGCTATGTATAATGAGCCGAGGGAAAGGAGAGCGAGGGATATTCAGTGGGCAGAGAGTCGGCGAATCGGCAGAGAGGAGGGACCGAGAGAGCGGTCAAGCCGGAGGAAAGACAAAGCGAGGAGGAGTTAAGGAGGCGAGCTGAGGACACCTCGAGGACCAACTCCCCTCCGCAGAGAAGAAGCTCCGGAGAAGAAGGAACGCGGACAATACTCTCCAAGGACAGGCGGTATTCAAATGCGATCGTCGCTGGTGTGCCGGCTCTGCAGGCCCAAAGATTTTTGCAGACTTCCATCGCTGCAGGACACAACCCGCCATTTTTTCCCTACCCCTAGCATCCTCCTCCTCCTCCTCCTCTTTGCTTCTCTATCCTCCTCCTGAAAGCATTCGCTCGCCATTGCGCGCACTCTCGGCCCCTGATGGCTGCGCGCCGGTGCAAAAAGGAGTGGGCTTCCTCCCGCGTACATCAGCGAGCTTTACTACTCATTGTCGGGAAATATAGTAGCGCGGTGACGCGCGCGGCGAATTCTTCCGGCGATCCTCAGACGGCTGAGACGCGACCCCTTGCCACTTGCGACGCGCTCGACGCGCTCGACTATTCCCCGAGAAACCGCAGGAACAAAGTGTCGTTACCGGCCGGTAACTCGCGCCAGTACTGCCATTATCGAAGGCCAGTTGGCGAGAATCTACCGGCTACCCCGAATTCCCCGATATCCCTTTTCTTGCTACTCTGCGGCTGCGGTGCACCGAGATCGAGCGCTCTCACTGTTATTTGCGGTGTTTCGCGCCCGGCTGAGAAGTAGCCTGCCACGCGCACTAAACAACCGCGCTATCTTCGCTTCTTGCAGCGCAGGAACAAAGTCGCCGATGGACCTCTCGCGTCTTTCTCATTAGGGAGAAAGGTGGAAGGGACAAATTTTCACGATAGGATGAGTTCGTGTTGATTTTCCAGTCGATTGAAGGTAGATCGACCTGGATTGGTGGGCCGATCGATTACCTCGCATGATCCACTTGGCAATGGTGGACTGATATAGGCGGTACGCTGACATTCCGCCGAAAGGATTCGCATGATCGGAGATATCCGGTGGCTTGTTGGGATCATTAGCGTGAGATCGTGTGACGTAACGAGCCAATCAGTGTCCCAACCGTCGGAGTAATGATCGTGTACCGAGAGGTATTAGCATCGTCGCCGGCCGCCCGATACCGTTAAACAAAACCTTACCTCGTGACCCCCGACCCCCAAGGGAACCGCGGCTCACTTGCTCACTTCGCCGATGACGAGGATCATCTTGTCGATTCCCGCGAGCTCTCGGCCCCGGGATTAGTGCTCGCTTTTTGCCCCCTCGCCCGTCGCCGCTCCTGAAAAACCCTCGCACCGTAATACCACTATGATTCCCGAGCGTCGCTGACCTCTTTCTTCCAGTCGATCTAGGAAGAGCGCTGCTACTCGCGGCGTAGACACGCTGCGAGCACCAATCCCCGAGAAGGGGATTTGATTAATCAGAAAACGAGGCTACGATCTTGTCGCCGAGCTGGCGGGGGATCGACGCGCGTTCCGGGCTCCGTTTCCAGAATCAGTTTCTAAGATAGTGAATTATGTAGCCGGTTCCCGGCGGTTCCCTGGGGCGGGTGGGCGGTAATAGGTTAATAACGCCGAGTCTTTCCACACGAGAGAGCCTTCGCTCGCACGCGTCCTCCTCCGAACGATAACATAGTGCGCCGTCGAGCTCACTCAAGGATATACGGCGACAATGAACGCGAGAGGAGAATGTAGGAGAATAAAGAATATTAGTGGGATACGGCGGCGGGTGGGTGATTGGTGAGCCGGTCGCTCGATCATCATCGGAGAAATATCGGTGCCGTTCGGCGGAGCGAGCGCGCGGAGACAGTTCGTGACCCGTCCGACCGTAATTACCAATCGGGGGAGTAGTTTATTACCGGGGGGCATTCCGGCGCGCCTCTCCCAGTAAAATCGTCGTTTCACCGTACGGTGGCTGTCACAACAGGCATGACATTAGTAACGCTGATACGGTCGCGAGTCTGTCCCTTCGGCCTCGAGATAAGGGATCTCTCCTCTCCGGCCTCTGCGGCCGCGAGGAGCGGGCGGAGAGCTGGGCCAGCGAGTCGCGCGAGTCGCGCGCGGGCCCCACGAATTCGTGGCACGCAGGCACGCCGATGCGTGAAAGCCGAGTCACGGCTGGTGTACCCGTCGATCACTATCGATAAGAGTCCACGAAAGGATGGCGGATACAGAGCCCGCGCGCCTTCCTCTCTCTCTCTCTCTCTCTCTGGAGGTTGACTCTCGGGAGTTCCATGGCCGCGGCCGCTGGGCCGCTGCTGTCCGGCCGTAACTACCGTAGGAAGTTGGGCCCGACAGTGAGAGCATTGTCCTGGTCCTGGTTCGTCGGCATACGCCGCGCCGGGAGGATATATGCCGCGCGCGGTACGTGCCCTTCCGCGGTACCCTTCCGCGGTACCCTTCCAACGGGATTCAAAGGCGCCGACCGAGCCTGAATTTCGCCAAATAGGTACCGCGCGCGCGGCCGCGCGGCCACATAATGCGCGCATTATATTCACCGGCCTCGCGCGCTCTACGTGCACCAACTTTTTCCACCGACCTTCCAGTCCAAACTCGAGAGCCTACTCCTGCTCTCTTCATCCTTCTACCGGCGACCTTTGACCGCGCACGCCGAGATTGACCGGCCCTCTACTTTCACTCTTCTTTTATGCACGTTTGTCACGAGCCGCCGCCGCCGCCGCCGCCGCCGCCGCGATAGTCCCGACGCGATCGCCCTCATAATCCCCGGCAACTAAAGATCGATTCGATATGCGCCAAGAGCGTTCCGAAGAATGTTAGTTTATCTCCTTAATGAAGTGAGGTTGACGCCTAATCTCTCTTTCTCGGCGAGGCATTAATAAGGCGCTTGGCATTATTAACTCATAAAACCCGCCCGGCTTTTTTTGCCGGACGCTGAAGGATCAGGGTGGGGAGACGCTCGGGCCGAAAGTCCTCGGGCTGGTCTATCGGTGAAATCGTGCGGAACGGGATCGACGCTAATTCCCCCTTGCAAATTAGCCGGGGCGGCCACTTAATGCCGGCTAAATTAATAAAGCGAAATAGCGGCCGCCGCTTCCTCCCGAGCTTAGAGAAAAGGCCCAGGGTCAGCGGCTGCTCGCTCGCTCGCTCGCTCGCTCGCACGGACGATGAGAGTGGACGCGAGAAAGGATGCAAAGCGACAGTTAGGACAGGAACACAGCCGAGGAAAGGTAGGCGATGGTCGCGCGCGCGCGAGAGAGAGGCCGAGGGAGAGGCCGAGGGAGAGGCCGAGGGAGAGAGAAGAGGCTCGAGCGGAGGACGAGGCAAACAAGAAGAGCGCGAGGATCTCGCGAAGAGCGAGCCACACAAAACCCGCAGTGCTGGCGGCAGAGACGAAGAGTAAGAGGGACAAGAACCAGCCCAAGTCCAGGCCATCCAGCCACGAAAAGGTGTAGGGCAAACATATACAGGGTGCTCCGTAAAAACACTTCATTTCGATCGCCACCACTCCCAGTTTCGGAACAGTTCTCGCCTCTAACCATCTCAATATCACTGCTTTCACCAGGACTTGCTTTAAGTTTAAAAGGCTTCCCTCGTCAAGTCCGAGATCTAATTTCTCCAAAGATTCGCGCTACTTACTGGTAATAAGACGCGATACAAGTCCGGCGAATAATGGGCGATAGCTTTAGAACAACGATCTCGAGGGCTCCAAGGTGGAGGAAATGAATTGGCGTGTGTGTAAGGGCCGGCATCGCCGCCAAATAAACGAGAGGGACGTACGTACTTACACGGAACGAAAGGCCACAAAAAGAGAATTGGGATGCCGGGCGAGCGAGCGGAGCGCATACAAATGCAGTGGTTAGTGCGCCCCCGGGTTCAGGGTTAACTGAATACGAGCGTGACTCCTCCTCCCCCTGAGGAATCTCGCGTCTCGTCGATTTGAAGATTAAACTGCAATTAAACAGAGAACGAGCCGTGTGTCGAGGGGGGAGAGGTTAGCGTTTCATTATAAAAGCCGAGAGGGCAGAAGAGGAAAGTGTCGCCTGTCCACATCCGCACTTTATTCCCGCGGACTCGCGCGAGGCCATCAAGGACAAGCCCCGGGAGGGAGGCAGAGCCAGCACATACTCCTAAACTACCTTACGAGCGAATAAAGACGTTCGACACCAATTACCAATATATTCCCAATAACATATTCCCGATGGTACATTCCGATGCTTTAGCGTGGGCTAACTCTCCTCTCCATTACCGCCGCTAACAGTTTACGTGGGCGCTATCACTCATCTGACCCTCTTCGTCCACCCCTTGCACACGCTCCCCCCATCAAACACTTCCAACACACACACACTCTCTCGCCTTCCACTGTGTTATGTACTGCGCCGAGGGAGCCCTGGCCCGCGCCCTGACGGAGGGCGGTTTTTCGGGGCGGACATTGGCTTGCGCGGCCGCACACCCGGGCAAAAAGGAGTCGCAGGAAAAAGCGGCAGCGATAAGAGCCGGTACCACCGAGTGCGCCGGGCCCCGAACGGGCCCCGAACGGGTCCCTCGGGGGCCCGCAGAACCGGAATTTTATACAGTGGCGTAACACGCCGGATAGTACTCGCAGAATCACGAAACTCCTCTCGGAAACTTGCTCCTCCGACCGCCCTCCCCCGCTTCATTCGCCATCCTCTTTCTCTATATATCGTTTCCTCGACTGCCGAGCTCTCTGCCGAGATCCCACTCTTCGATTAGCCGAGCCAAGCTGGATTGTCCTCTTATCACCCGGCCTGAGAATCGTTCTTCTCCCACTGCCGATTAAGTAAGCTGCGTTACGCGGCTAATTAATTTCGTCGTAATTAATTAGATTCGCCCCAACGGATAGCCGAGTACAGCGCACTGCTATTGAGTCCTTAGATCGCCAATTCGCCAACGAGCAGCGCACGCTGGAATTCGACGCATGTGTTTTAACAAGATCGGTATTATACTGTCGAGTAATTAGTCTCTCTATGCTGAGAAACTTGGGGAATTCAAGTATTATTTGATGAATCTAGGATGCGTGGTGTTGATTGAACTGGAGTCTCAAGAGAGAGAGAGGGAGAGAGACAATAGGAATTATCGGTCGAGAAGGTACCGCGGGGAAGGTAAATCATGCGGCACCAAGCGGTAGTGACTCCTAGCGGCCGTGGCCAGAGACATCGATGACCTTGCCAAGGTCACTGCGTCCTAACTACACCGACCCTTCCCTCATTCTCTCCTCCTCCCGCTTTTGTCCCACTTGGCCCTTATTATTATAAAGCAGTCGGCCGGATTGCCCAAGGGGCCCTGCCCTATTCAACTGCTTTCCGTTCCTCTCCCAACTTCCATTCCCCCCCGCCGCCCTCGGGCGTGCCCGACATTTTTTCCTACCTTCACTTTTTGTCTCGATCCTCATACACCTATGCGCGCTCTTTATTCACTCGAGAGACGGATCTCGATACTGAAATCGAAACCGTACCAAGGAGCCCGTTATTGCTTCCTCGCTATTCTCCCCGTAGGTCAGCCGATGATCGTCCATTACCTTTTTTCTACTATGTATTCTCCTCTTAAAACGTACGCTCCTTGTGTTTTCTCTCGGAAAGAACGCATCGCTGCACTGGCTTAAAACATCGGCGTTCCTCTATAGTTGGAGGTTAGGTCGAAGCTGTCCGGTTACATAAGCGAAAAGATGCGTTGAATATCGTTGTAAGAGGACGGACGTGTTCTATGTGTTCCAGGACGAAGAGCAGCGACTCTCATTTGAGCGGGCAAGAGAGTAACAGCGGGGGCGGCGGAGGCGGCGGAGGTGGCGGAGGCGGTGGTTTGGGAAAGTGGTTGCGGGAACATTTGGGCGGCGGCGGGAGCGGCTCGAGGGCGAGTCACGAGTCCCCGTCGAAAGTCGTGGGGAATGTCGGCGACGGCGTCGGCGTCGGCGTCGGCGTCGGCCAGGTCGAGAAGTCGATTGGCAAGGCTATCTACACCTCCCAGAACCTTTACTGCAGCCTGCCGCGAGAGCACTCGCGCTATAACTACAGTGCTCGGAAGAGCGGAGGGCACGCCGGCCCTCTCAAGGCCCAAGGTCACGAGCGACAGCGATCCAGCAGCGTCAACCACCACGAGAAGACTACCTTGGCCGACCTTGCCACTTTGACGAGAGGCGGCCCGATCTATGCCAGCGAGGGCAAGAGCATGAAAAAACGCAATCGCGATCGTCGTCGACACTCCCTCAACGAGAGCCACGAGCAGAGCCATCAATGCCGCAGAAGGTAAGTCATCAACCTAGACCAAATTATCAATTCTATCAATTTTTCCTTCTCCTCAACTCGGAATAATTATCGATCACTGATCGACCGCACTCCCAATCTGGCGACGCCAGAGACTTTCCGGTACACGCGCTCCGCTGGCGGTCCAACTCTCCTAGAGGAAGAGATAACCGAATTCCGAGGTACCAGTCCGAGGCCTATCACGCACTTTCACCGGGAATCGTGTCGTTCTACTTGGCCGGGCCCCCATGCACTTTGACCATCTTCCAGATCTTTCTCCGTGAGGTCAGCTTTGTCCCTCGGGCCCGCGTCGAGCTGCTAAACCACCATCCCAGAAAACGTACTATCATCCGGTGTCAATGAACCGTCCTATTAAGTAAACAGAAAAGCACGTGCGTTGCTAAGATTCAAGGCGGTGCCCTTGGTTGTCGATACGTGTTTCGAAAGCGAGGTAAACATTTGTCGGGCTCGAACCCGTTGTATTCGCGTGAAAGTCGTGATATCGATGGAATATCGAATTCTTAAATATCTTAGAGGATAGAAAACTTGGAAATTGACGTAGGTTCCGAGTAGCCCGAGGGCCTTTACCATCGAACGTGTCTCCCATGGGATCGCTGCGTCGCTGCGCCGCTGAGTCACCGGACGCGCAAATGCGAATAGGCACACATGCATTACCGGCGCGACTTTAATGCCAATTCATTCAGCGAAATTATAAAATGCGCTCTGCTGAGGCTGCGCCTTGTTGATTTTCTTGCATCGAAGCGCGCCGGTCGCTTCGATCGACACTCCGAGGCTTCATTGTGCGCGCTCTTCCTTTCGCGGAACTCTCTGCGGGGAGCATCCGCGATTTTTCCCACCGTCCCCGCATCCGACGACACATCCGCGCGCCTTTTACTGCTTAGCATTACCGCGGTATATACGCGTCCGCGTTTGATTTATTAAGAAAATCCCCGCCTTTTTAAACCGGTGATTATACGCACTTTTACTGCGGCGATCACGGATTTATACCAAGATTTTGGACTTAGCGGCGATAGATGAGGTATATCCACCTGCCACTCGTGCCAAGAGCTAAAGCGCCCTCGAGCCTATTGGGACTCGTATTCATTTTTGGTAAGATATCAGTGGGTGCATTGGTGAAAAGAAATCTGGAGCGATGATGGTTGACTGGAGACAAAGAAGGCAGACTACTGACAGAATCTTTGAAGCGAGCGTATATTCGTCTAGGATGATTTATCACTGTAACGCGTAATCCGTGAATGGCCCGGTTGTGCTCACTGGAGGCGGCGCGGCTGCGAGGCGGCGCGATAGGCTTACTCGCCGGGATGATAAACGATAAGAGGGATTTCGCCCCACTTGAAAATACTTCGCTTTCATCGGTATGCAACGCGACGGAATGCGCGCGGAGAAATGCGCGCTCCCGAGAGGAGTGGCTGCCTGCACTGACATATATATCGACCAGCGGAAAGTTGAATATAATAACTGTATAGGGTTTTCTTAGGAAAACAACGCAAGGATTTATTGTCGGCTCGCTCGTTCCCTGGATGGCCAGGGAGCGCGGAGTATCCGTTAGCGGCGAGAGAGAGAGAGAACTCCATTTACCGTGAGCTCTTAAAACACTCGGAAGAAACGGATGTTGGGAGGAGGAGAGATATTTACATGGAGAGGCGCGCGGTGTGTACTTCCTTTGAGAGTGTCTTCGGGGATGAGAGCAGTCGACTATGATGATTTATCGCGCCGGTACCGCGAGTGCTCCCGCGAACGGGCGAACGGCGCGAACGGCGCGAACGCTATGCCCTTAGAGGCCGCGCTCCGCAGTCCGCAGTCCGCTCGCCCGGTTGTAAGTGTCCACGTCTGGTATGCGAGGACTGTTTACGTCCGCGATATATGACTCGCTCGGATCCTCGTCCTTCGCACACGGGCCACACGGGCCACACGGGCCACACGGCCTCTTTCCCGAGCCGCGCGCGTATCCTGGCCAGTGGCCGCCACTCGAAGAAAGGGCCGCTCATCTTCTGGCTGTGGGCCGCACGTATCCGCGAGATACCAGGAGCGCGCGCGGCCAAAGTTCGTCGGACCCAGGGGGAGAGTGAGAGTGAGTCAGAGAAAGCACGGGAGAGAGAGTTGACCGCTCTACGGGGTTGTTGGACCCTGAATTTACGGCGGGGACCGCGATAACCTCGATAGGTGAACAAGCCTGCGCTCGAAGCCCTCCTCGAACTGGCCCAACCACGCGTCTCATTTTTTCCACTCTTTTTCACTTGCAACTTATTGCGAAGCACCGCACGGGCGGCCCCCGGCACGCACGCACGCACGCACGCACGCACGCAACCGGCGAACGAGTTTGAAACTACAGGAAGTTCGGTGGGCCCTGTTGCGGGCCCAACGTCTCGTCCCCGCGCGCGATGTTGTTAGAATGATATATCATCGAGCAAAGTTTTTGCTCGCACTTTTCGTACTTCAGTGTCTCGCACGATAAATTATGATTGAGGAACGAGATCGGTGGGCCCAGTTGGGCCCGCCAGAAAATATTGCGCATCTGGGCCCAGCGAGCACTGCTTCATAAAACAGGGGAATATTATACATACAATCGAAGGCGGACGTAGTTGCAGTTAAAGCCAAGTGTTTCCATGTCAATGGAACGTACGACTGCTGGCGGTGGTATACCTGTCAGAATGAGGCCCAGTCGGGCTGGGCCTCGGCCGGCTATCTATTTCGGGCGAGAGTGTCCGAGAGGCCCAACTACGTATTCTCTCGGCAAGGTAAACTCGCGCATCCGCCCCGGGCGCAGGTGCGAATCGAATGCATTCCTCGCGATCGGGGCCTCGCATTCGAATAAGAGCAAAGCCACTCGAGCGTAAGATATATTTGCCCCGACGAAGATCAGCCGCTCGTCCCACGAGATGGTGGATTCGGAGGGCTAATATATTCATTTAAGCTGCTCGCCGATACATCGCGAGTCGAGGGACTTGTTGAAAGATCGCGGGCTTTTCTTTCTTCTATTTGGCCGGAGGGCAAGTTCGCTCGAGTTCAATTGCCCTGGAGCTCGGGCCAGCGGAGTTTGGGGAGAAAGGGCGAGTGGGCCCGTTGCCAGGTTCCTCCGCGTTGATCCGTGCCTCGCCTCGCCCTTAAGACTCGATCCTCCTCGATGCTTGTAGGGTCCTGTCAGCTAAATATAGCCTCAGCCGGGATATAAATAGAATAACCCCGCGGGCTAAGATGGCCGGGGTCAGTCCCTGCATCCTCAACTCCTTCTCCTCCTCCTCCTCCTCCTTCTTCTTCGTATTCTTCCTCTTGCAGCCTCCGCGGCCCATCTTCCTCCTCGAGTATTACTCCCTCTACTTCAACTCGGTTTTGCTTCTTTTCCTTCCGATTTCTTGCCACGAGCACCGGCGACTTCGCGTCCTGCTGGCCCGCGCGTTCGCCGGAGAATTAACACCCTGGTGTGTTCTCGTCGCAATATCCCTCGGAGCGACCTCTTGCCGGTGAGAGGTCGCCCACTTCGATAAGCGGTCGCCGACACTGCTCGCACTGGCCGCTCGCGCATTCGGGGTAGGAGGATGCATTTCGACGGCGCCGCGAGCACTCGCGCCTTTTCTCGGTAATACCGGTTTCCCCGGTGAAATGACTAGGAGCTACCGGGACGCTTCTCGGGATTATGCTTTTAATATCCACTTCTTATAAGCCCGGCGAGCCATAGCGAACGGGTTAAGCGTGAACTCCCTGACTACTGGTCAGTGGAACTTTAGCTGCCACTCCTGTGCGTACGAGTAGCCAGGGAAACAATTGCGCTTTCAACCTACCAGGGATTAGATTGTAGAGAGAGTGTTACGCAGTTACGTACGCGTGTCCTAGCGCTCACGAGGATAGAATAAGAAGCTATACATGTTTATCTCTCTCGAGTCTGAGACTCGCAGCTGGAGTCACACAATGGGAGGAGCAGCCTGAAAAATTGTCCGTCCCTAATCAGTCTAGCTCACTGGGGCTTTTTGCGCCGGACTAAACGGTCCCCTCTAACGACCGAGTACTTTGTACGCGAGTGTGGAGGACGACATATAGCGCGTTTATCATTCCATAGGAATGGTGGAGGTCGTAGGATCAGAGCGCGGGAGGGGGAGCGGGTGGGGGAGCGAGCGAAGGCTGAGGGCGAAGCTATAAGAGGAGAGGAAAGTATAAGAAGTTTGAGAAGCGGTGGAAGATGAAGAAAATGAGGAAGGCAGCTGCAGCCTCGATTCGACCCTGGCCAGGGCCGTATCGGCGGGATTAATGGCAGTGACATCCCGCTCGTGGCAAGATGAGATTCTCCATCTCACAGCTCTCCATGAGGAAGGGGGGCAGAGGCGGGGGAGAAGGAGCGAGCGGCTCGGGTGCGCGCGCGAGAGAAAGGAGAGAAAGAGGAAAGAGGGAGGCGGCGGCCGAGAAGAAACCAGGGGAAAGAGACTCGTATCGCGCGACGCATGTGGACATGCGGAGAGAGGAACACACACTGGCCGCGAAGACCAAGAGAAGGAGGATGTCGAGGCGAAGAAGAAGAAGTAGAAGTAGAGGAGGAAGAAGCAGAAGAAGAAGAAGAAGAAGTGGAGGACGAAGCGGCGGAGGCGATAGAGGGGGCGGAGGGCAGTCGATGCGAGTGGAGTGCGTTGACCTTAGGATTCGATGCGCGTCCTTGAGGGGTACCAAGATGGCGGGTTTATGCAACCGGCCACAATGGTACCTCCAGGCTACGGCTGGTACCTCGTCGCGTTCTATTTGACGCAGGACGATTCGATGCGCTTGCATTCTCGAGGAACTCTCACGAGGCCGAGTGCGCGCGAGTGCTGGAGTGTATGCGTCTGTATGGTCTGTATGCATGGGTTGCACGCATGCCAGGTCGTACGGGTACAAACTCGTACAGCCGACAGAGCTTAAGACGAGCCGTTAAAGCCAGTCAGTCCAGTTTCCATCGACGCAACGTGCCGCGGCGATCCGAAAGGAAATCAAAACCGAGGAAAGCCTAAGGAGCGGAGGACCGGGCACGCCCGACCTTTCCTACTCCCTCGCGGCGCACTCTCACCGTCTCACCACTCGGCCCAGGCGCTTCCGCCTCTACCCAAATGGAAGATAGCGCACTCGTATCCGCCGATTCATCGCCGATACATTCCTCGATCGGCCGCCTCCTCCACCGAGTCGTCTCACACGTTCGCCTTTGACTTGTCAACCACCATTCCACAGCGCACGCTCTTTTCTTGCGATACGCTTCCATCGGCTCTCCTACTTCCTCCGCCCGTCCGCCCGTCCGCCCGTCCGCCAGCCGTTCCTTCCCCTTTTTACCACCAATATTCCCTCTAGCCCGACGATTAAGATATAAATACGGAATGCGAGCATTCTCCCCCTCTCTCTTCAAATCTCCATTCCAAAGGCCCGGGCACTCGAATCGAGGAAATTAGTACGTCAGTGTCACCGGGGCGTAAAAACTCGTTCCTCACGAATCCGGCGAGCGGCGGGCGGAGGGGTGGGGGGGAGGGGGACTCTCGGGGTCCTTTTTCCATAGGGACAGAATCGAAAGCGAGGAGAAGCGGTGCCAAGAATACACGCACGCTTGTTTGGTAGGTGCGACGGGGGTGCGCGCGCGTCAGTGCTGTGTGTTCGCTTTCTAGCACAGGCGAAGCGAGCCACCGAGACATAGACGCGGAACGCTTGTACGTGCAACACCTATACCCAGGCATAAAGGAGCACGTACGGAGTGTGGCGTATACGCGAGCGCATACGTGCCGCAAGTAGGGATCCTTGATCCTACAGGAATGCAGTCTTGGCGGCCCACGCGGCTTCAAGTACCCCGAGAGAGCTCTGTCTTCCTCCGTCTTTTTCCCTCCCTCCCGCCCTTCCCTCTCTTCAGCCACCACTCTCTCTCTCTCCCTCTCTCTCTCTCCTCCTCCTCCTCTTCATCTTGTTCTCTTGGACGCCGCCTGTCTTCCCTCGGTCTTCCGCCGTTTCCATGGGATCTAATCCCCGCAGGGGCCAACTGGCCGCGAACGCCCGGAGAAACGGGGCCCCGGTATTGGTCCAATCCACGCGCCCCTTCGTCATTCCGGGCGGCTTCCGCCGTTGACAGACACCACGCGCACTCGCTTCCCTCGTTGCGCTTAAAACCGGCAGTTGACGGGGTTAGAGGAGAATCGCTGTGTTATTGGGTGGAATGTTAGTGGGGTGGAGTAATGCATTAGTTTTGCAGCTCGGTGCTGCTTAGCGAGCAATCAACCCCCCCGGGCGCCCCGTCGGCTCTGTATGAGGCTGCTGGAGTCCCGAGGATTCCATGGCTGCGGTGATATCATCACCTCGAATATAGAAAAGGGGGACTTGTATTTCAGCGGGTGGCATACCAGGCATACCGAGGCCGAGTATCGCTCCCTTCGCTGAGGGATAAGTTGGAGGCCGATCCCAATGAGCACATTAATTGCGAAGGTGGGGTGGCGAGTGGGGAGCGGGGAGGGAGAGTGGTCCATCGCGAATATACGCGCGCCGCTGGTATCTGGCGGGCATTCATTTCCCCGAGCGCGCGCTCGAGAGAGTTATGGGAGTCCAAGGGTGTTCCTATATCGGCTTAATTCTCGGTTTTCCTTGGGCGAAAGGTCGGCGCGGTAAAAATGCCAACAAAAGCGATAGGGTTCCCTCCCTCCTGAGTGCCTCCCGCGCGCCAAGCATCTTTGGCGCGGCGGCAACGGCATACATGCGGCGGCCGCCGGTTATTAATTCCTCTCCGTTTAGCGTGTCCGGCGAAAGAGAGATACTCGGGTTTCAGGCCGCGCGCTGTGTTACTGCCGTCATGCGGCTCTCTCGAGTGATCGAACGAGCCACGTCCGCCATAAATAAACTTTTCATACATCAGCGCGGCAGCGATCCGGGAATAAAGCACACGTAGAGATGAAATCATAGGGCGAATGCGCCCCGCGCGCTCAACCCCGCTCTCTCTCTCTCTCTGCCCGGTAGCTCGCAGCCTCCCAGCAGTTTAATCGACGTCCCGCGAGCAACTTTTCCGGGGGGCAGCCGCGCGCACCGTCGCCGAGAGTTGCCCCGCGGTGGCGCGCGCACTCTTGCCAATGCTCCACCACTGCTCCACGCTCGCGGCTCACGGCTCACGGCGCGGAGGAGAAATCATCTTCGATCTCCAAGGACGACCGCATGTGTCCCGCAAGGCCTTCTCTCCTCGCCCTCTCCCTTCGTAGGGATCAGCCAGTGCGTCGGAACCGTGCGCACCGCGAATTCGTTCGACTGTTTTCTCCTCTCGACCAGCAGCTCTCCTCCTTTTGTTATCCCTGCCCCTCTTAACCGCCGGGCGATCCTTCACGCCGTTTTTCCGCGATTCTCTCTGCCGTCTCACTTATCGCTGCGGATCCTGCTATCATGTCGAGCGGCTCGCATGAAGACGTCCAGGAGGACTTGGCGCGGGTGCTGGGCCGCGAGCAGGATAAGCGCACTCAGGCTGTCCCGTACACGGTCTCGGAGGGTCGCCTAACCAACGCTGCCAAACGCCGGGCGGAGAAGCGGCTCTTGGCCAGCGACTCCGACAGCTACTACGGCGAGGAGGCCGAAGCGATCGAAGCCTATGATGAGGAGGAGCAGCGCAGACTGGAGGAGGAGGAGGCCAAGAGCAAGGCGTTCTGGGACGCGGTGCTGCGGAAAGCCAGCGATGAGCCTGACGTCGAGCAGATGGAAGAACTGGGTGAGGAGGAGGGCCCGATAGTACTCTCGCCGACGAGCTCTATACTAGATAAGTCCGAGGAAGAGGAGCAACGGGAATTGGAGCGCGAGGAGGACGAGCTCACCGGCGAGGTACGCGTACACCTGTCCTACTCTTTCGAGATGCCCTTGGAATTGCTATTCTTCACGGCCCTTATGCTGGTCCATCTGCTGCGCTCTTGCAACACCTTACACCCTCGCCCCTTTCTCTCTGGTTAAACGCCGGCTGGCTTGTGATTTTCAAGTGTGCTAGGTCGTAGATCGCCGCTCGATTCTCGACCGAATGCGAAAGGCCCTCGCCGAGAGCAACGAGCTCAAATCGAAGAACCAGCTGCTCGAGATGCTGGTCGCTCGCTACATGAAGAAGGTCTCTCGCGAAATATCCCCCGCTCGCGAGACCTAGCCCTCCAAACTGACGCGGGCACTGTTATCGCGACAGGCGCAGGAGCAAATGATACCAGCCGACGAGGATAGGGAGCCCGAGGAGGCCGAGCAGGCCTACCGCGAGGCCCTTCGAGGCTACAAGCTCCAGGTGGACGAAATAATGGCGAGACAGGCGCAACTCAACTTCGAGCTGCGGAACGACAGGGACAAGCGGGACGCGATTCGCGACGAGGACGACCAAGTGTTCAAGCAGTACTTGGACTGCCTCGGCGAGAGCGCGGTGGGCCTGACGTACGCCAAGACCGGCCGAAAGCTCACGGAGAAGGCAGTCAACGATATGATCAATCGCCAGGTTTCCTTTCATTCATTCTCCAAGTGCGGAGCGCGCTCGACTGTGAAACTGTCATTATCATACATGAATAGGCGATAATAATCGTGCCCTATTCAATGTACTCGGGACGTACCCGACGTACCCGACGTACCGGAGACAGTCGAGGCTAATAGAGACCTCGTAGATATTGGAAGCGCGCGAGATCGAGCCTCGCTCTATATCGGATTTCTACGATTAGAGGTCCCGAAGGAAACAGTTGTCGTGCGATCGGTACACTTACATCCTCCTGCAACACCGACTCGAAGAGCTACACGCGCAATTGCGGAGCCTCGAGGTCTTGGGCGAGGGCATGACCACCATGGACTACGAGGCGCTTCGCATAACCAACATCAACTACAAGGACAGGCTCGACGAACGGAATCAGGAGTTGGAGAAGCTTCAAGCCAAGTATCTAGCTCTTTCTCTCTTTCTCCTTCTCCTTGCCGCGCGGATGAGTCTAATGAAGAGGCTTTCCGGGGGCAGAATCGCCGAGGTAATTAACGGGATGAGCCACTACAAGGAGAAAGAGATCTGCATGAGCGAGGACATCGGGTTCGAGGAGGAAAAGCTCGAGGAGTACCGCGAGCGGGCCGCCGAAATCCGGGGCCATGTGAACGATCTGCGCGTGACGCTGATGGATTTACGGCAGTCGTATCAGGAGAAAAAGCGCGACGCCGGCTTCCTGGTGGCTCAGTAAGATCAGTTAGTTCCGCGTACAATCATTTCGGTCAATGTCATCACTGGTTCATCGACCCAGGCCGGAATTACGTGAGATGGAGAGGACGATGGGACAGCTCGATACCTTGAGGGACGACATTGACGAAATCGAGCAAGAGATTCAGCAATACGTGCCCCGCGAGACCACCAACAACGAGAGAGCGCGGAGGCTCGGCTCCTCTCTCACCGCCAGAAGCAAACTCAGTCGCATCTCCGCGCTTTATAGATAAACACTCCGAGTTTTTCCACACTCCCTAAGAAACCTTTTCTTCGGCCAATCCCTCACCGCCACCGGCTCGAAATTCGTCTATAGCTAGGCTCCTTTGAGTATCTAACCCCGAGGTGGACAGCTCAATATTGCGCAGTGGACCTCGCCGCAATTTCAAGCGTACACGTCCACTGATCAGCCGGGCTCGGGATTAATTATCGATTGCTTCCACCTCGGCGGGCAGCGGCTCGAAGAATGTCGTAGATAGAGTTACAGCCTGTTGGCGTCACGTGTGCCTCTTGCATACCCTCTTGCTTGACTTGAGCTGGTGGACTTGGAAATCCCCGTCTACTTTGTTGCAGCGATGTATCCTTTTAATAAAGTGCAGCGTCAGTGTCACGCAGTAGCGAAATCTTGTTGGAGAGTAATTAAGAAATCAAGAGGAGAGCAAGTGCCAAGATAGATTGGTGCGTAGTGAAGTTGGCAGATATAAATCACTAGAGTTCTCGGACGGGAAGCGCGATGCTATTTATAGGGGAGAATTAAGATTTCATTATTACCGGGCACATGTAAGTGTCAGGTGGGTTTCGTTGTGAATTTATCAGCGCGGCCATGTCCGGTCGGAGTGATTGGCGATTCCTCTCGAAATCGTATTAATTCGAGCGCTCGTGTCAATCCGCCTACAGATGTTCCTCGAGGACGTCGCAGCGTCCGCTCGGATCTTTTAATGCTCGTCTCGAGAGGGCAGGCGTGAGTGCTCGCCATTTTTACCACTCCGCTCTCTCTGGCTATCTCTTTCTCGTTTCCTGGGAGTACAAGCCCCTTAGAGACGTATTAATTATGAGCTGGCAGCGAAAGAATAAATCTTCATGCAAATCTCATCGGGGCGCGCTTGTCCGCTCGCATATGTTACTCTCGGTGCTCCTTGTTAACTCGGTTATTGCATTACGGGGCGAGCGTCCGCGAACACATACGCCTCCCTCCTATTCTCCGATTCCTCGCACGCGCTCCAATGAGTGCGGCCAACTCGATATAAATTGGCTAGCCGCGGGAATATCTCCCTAGAAATCCATGAATCAAAAGCATCACGTAACAATTCTAACCCAGAGGTTCAATGCTCGATGGAGAGTAGGCGTGGAAAATCCGGCGTGCGAGTCCTCCGAGTTTTTTCGCTGGCTTCCCAGTGTAGTCGGTGAATGACGATCAGCCGAGTGAAAGGTGCGTCGAGATACGCGCAACCCGGTGATTCAGCCTTGGGAAATGAGCCGCCGGTGAAAAAAGACCTGGCGACTCGAGTGAGAACATCTGGCGTATCAGCTTTTCTCGATAGAGCGCGTGTCTTCTCTCCTCCTCTTCCTTAGAGCGCGAGGGAGCTTTCGTAATCGTTATTAGGGGGATGAGTTAGTGGAATCGAGTTAGATTAGCGCAAAAGGCTCATTGTCAGCGTGTGGGTAGCGTCATTCATTGGGTACACCCACCGGCGCGCAACATCGTGTCCCAGAGATTTGAAAGGTTATCGCTTACGCATGCCACGGCGAGTTCCCTCGGGAAGGTAGGAAAGGGTGCCCACATGCTCGAGCTCGACGTGGGCGCGCGCCGAGCCGCCGGGCTAAATCGATCGGGGGTGGATCTCCCGCTGTTTCCCATCGAGAAAAACACCGTGCGTCCTTCGACGGGCGGCCTTCGCGTCATTTCGGGCCCCAATTAGACTGGGCCCAGAAACCGTTTTAGTCATTTGTCCCTAGGAGCGATTGATTTAAAAGCGACGCGTGCTTCTGCTCGAGACCAATGACTCTTCCCCAGCGAAAAGGATGACGTGTCAATTAGCCCAGTTCATTCCGTTGGAAAACATGTACAGGTTGAGTCAGTTGCCTTTTAATCATCCCCTTCACACTCGAGTTCCAATACTTTACGTTATTGGTGCGTGGAAATGACTGCGTAAAGGCTCCTTTATATTAAAATTAATAAACGCCGTATGATTATTACATTTTCAAGGACCTATATCAATCGTTAGCGATTCAAAGCCAAGTGAATCAGCCAGTACGTAGACATCGCTGCTCAGAACGATTATCCCATTTCCTTAAAAATTGTCGAGGCTAGGTATAAAGAATTTTGCATCCGCTAGAACTTATCGGAAAGAGGACGGAAGGAGCGGGAGTTGGTTAGAGTTTGGCAGTGGAAATCCTATTTGTCGAGGGCGTTATCCGGGAAGGCTTGATTTAGGAGCGTTTCCACAGGCAGTTAGTCCCAGGATTGGTGTTCCTCGGGAGCAGGTAACTACCTGCAGGCCTATCTCGATTTTGCGACAGGTCGGGGATATTCTCTCGTTTCCCGTCCCCGCTGGGTTATGGCTTTTGCGGTCCTCTCGTATACCTGCTTGTCGACAGTCTAGAGGCCGACACGTTCCCAGAATCACTTGCGTCTTTCGTCGAAGGGAGTGAAGGGATCGCGCGCGCGCGGGCGCGCGGGCGCGCCTTTCCTTCCGTTCGGAGCTGGGTTATCTCGTGCGATCTCTCAATGTTCCGTTGGCTATCGCGACGAGTCACGCATACAGGGAACTCATTGTGCGAGCATTCCTTGTCGCAGTCCAACGCCTCGCGTAATAAGCTACGATTGGCGCTGGGTCGCGCCGCTCCTGGGACTTGGGACAGCCAGAAGCAGATCGAGAAACCCGGAGAAACCTTCCGAGGAATTATGCAGATTCCCATTCCCTTGGGTTTCTACTGTTTCTAGTCGACCGGCGCGTGTATACTCGCCCTTTGGACTCCCGGTTCGGTTTAGCAATGAAAAAGGCAAACGAACAAGCTGCTCCCACGGCTCCTCGCCCTGTGCCCCCGTTCAACTTGCACGAGGAATTGATCGATCGGCCGCGATCACGGCGATGATTTTTCGGCATTAATACAGATTTCCGAGGGCCCGCCGCCCGATGACATGACACTCGCCGCACTCCCCAGTTAGTACAGTCACGAACTGGGACAATCGATCTGTCATGATCGCTTTGTTATTCCTACTGACAATGAGATTACGAAGCTGACCGCGTAAGAAAACGAAACGAGGTAAGAACGTTATGCCAGTTAGCTCTGTTTTTCGACCTCTGTCCAACACGACCTTCGGCGCCTCTCCTTTTTCTGCCTTTTTCAAACCTCCTGCTCCTCAACTCAAAAACTATCGTGCCTTCCATAAACCGCGAGTGGAAGCTACTAAACCTTTATCGTTCAATCGCATACTCATTCCCCGACTACATCGTCTTTCGCTGACGAGGATACTTCGACCACTCGAATTTTCCAACACGCACGATATAATGCGCCAATCGAGCGAGCACGCTGCCCTTCCGTAAAAGGGAAAAGATACCTTAAGGAATCATGTGGATTCTCAAGGTCGACCAGTATCCTACCGGCCCTTGCGCCGTGTGCTGCATAACGCGTTTCTATTACGCGGTCAATTGCACCGATTGTTGCGTGTCTCGCGCAATCAATGGCGCCCCACGTCTCTCCTGCTGCCTTTCCCCCTCTCTTCCTCCACATCCCCCCAACAGAGTTGGCCTCCTCCCCAAAAAGAGTTTTATCGACCAATTACTCTCTCCCTGGCCGGCAAAATACGCCGGCGTGTATTTTTAGAAGCGTTTTGCCCGGCTCGCAGCTCGGAGAAAGCAATTTCGGCTTGAAAGCCGTGGACGCGTAAGAGATGGACAGAGAGTCGGATTCGGATTGCCTTGAATTATAGGAGGCCGTAGAGCGCGCTGCCACTTACCGGCTCGATTCGCGTCGTTTCCAGTTGGAAAACGAGTTCCATTGGGAGGTATGATTTGTACTTGCTGCTTCTATTTGTGCGCGCGAGCACTTTCCGTTGCTCCGGCTAGCCGCGAATCTTTTCTCTACCCGTCTGGCCCAATCGCCTTAGTCGCGCTTGCGCGCGGCCCTCTGCGCGTCTGTGTTAAAGAGGGCAAACGGAGGTGGAACCGAGGCTAGTGACGACCCGATTACAGCCATTTATCGGATAAAAGCGACGCGCGGCATTATAATAAACGATTATCTCCGGCGGCGCGGGGCTATCCCTTAATCGCCAGTAATGCCATAGCCCCGGCGCAGCGATCATTAGCGATGGGCGCACTGGCAGTTCTTTCGCCGGGAGAACCGGCGCTCTAATAACTCGATCAAGCGAGGAGGGAAGAACCAAGAACCGCCGGCCACTCGATAGAGAGACACTGCCCGCTAAGAAACGCATAGCAGAAAGAGAGGACGAGTGACACGTCAGTGGTACATGACAAGGTGTACTTAATGCTACGCGCACAGTATGCCATCGAGCGGCGCCCGCCGATCGATATGTGGAGCACGGGTCACCTTGTCGTGACACGTAAGACGGCATGCCAGCGTTTCTTTCATTGCCAGCGAGAGCGCCGTCTCTGCTTCCGTGACATTGATCCGTCGATCCCTCCTCGCTATCCCACCATCGCGCCAATATCACACAGCTTTTAATTGTCCCCGATAATCCAAGGGATCCCTCGGCTCAGCCGCTCTTCTTCACCCGACGACCTTGGCCACCAGAAGAGGCTCCGTCCTCCCGCTCCGCGGAGGAACAACTCCGCATTGCACTGTCAGCATGCCGGCGCGCACCTAGTACCTGCACTCGCCGTACCTACACACGCGCGCTCTCTAACTTACGAGGCAGCATCTCGTTTCTTTCGAATCCCGCCGCCAGCAACATGAGCAACCGGACTCGTCCGACACCTTTAGCCACGCGAACCACCAGAATTTTCAGAGACACTCGCATTCGAGTATGCATTCAGTATGCAGATTTCTTGTACAAGTCTTTTTGGAAGCGAGGAGAATTTCGTTGGAAACGGTGACGATTCCAGTTTGGCTGGGGTAGCGAGGAATTGGCGATTACATCAAGTAGTAGACAAGTAGAAGTTTAGACCTTAGTTGTTTCCGTGGTGGAACGAGGTTCAAGTGCATCGAAAGGAAGCAGAGAGGGGGACGTAAAGAAATAGATATATAAGGAATAAAGAAACGGGCGGCGAAGGATAATAGACATAGATTATAGAAGGCGGTGGGGGCCTGGTCCGCGGACGGCCCGGACACAGTGCCGGTGGTGTAGGAGCTGAGAGCTCGAGGGCGAGGGGAGCAGAGAGGCGCGGGGCAGAGCGGTCGTTTGCCTTGGATTGGCTTCGAGGCGGCGCGCGAGAGCTCGGCGGCCGAGTCGAGCCGGCCGACGACGCTCGAGAGAGCTCTCGGGGCCCAAGCTCTGCTACTCGGGCCGCTCGGGCCGCTCGGGGCCCGATCCCGATTCCGATCCCGCCTGATTTCCGGCGCGTGCATTCCATCTGCCGCTGGCCCCTCGGCGCTCTCTCGGCGCTCTCCGGACGGCTCCGAGTCGAGCTCGGCCTCTCTCGCGAGCCGAGCCGAGGCTCACCGCGCTCTCCTTGCCGCCGCGCCACGGCATCAGTCGTCTGACGGCAAGCGCGCGGAGTGGATTGTGACTCGTGTATATACCTCGAACGCTTCTTCCCGGACACCGAGAGAGAGAGAAGAAACACCGAGCCGATGGAATGACGGTGTCCTGCCTGGCGCCGTCGTCGCCGTCACGAGACGTTAAGGACGCCTTCCAGTCTGTCGACGCCTCGGCGACGGCATCCTGACCCCTCGGCAGAAGCCTCGCTCCACCATCCAACTCGCCGGGTTACGCTCTCGGAAGCACGTGGATTAGGGAAACGGACCACATCACCGGGACACCTCTCTCTCTCTCTCTCTCTTCCTCTTTGGCAGAGTTACGTGCTGTGAAAATTGAGTGGATGTGCTTCGACATTGGCGCGACATCTCTCCAGGAAGCCGACGGCCAAGCCTGCTGCGAGTGGCTCCGTCAGCGCCGGGATCGCTCTCACCAAGGGTTGCCACCGACCCGTCAGCCAGGATACCACTCGGCCGGGTAGAGTGGCTGAGCCTAGCAACGGGACGAGGAGCGAGCTGAATCAACAGGTGGGAATCTGCGATGTTACGGGTTCTCCTTGGCGTTTGTACTTCTTTGTTTCTGTCGCTGGCACCTGCGCGCTCGTGCGCTCTTGCGCTCTTGCGTTCCCTCTGCCCCGGCACATACCAGCTGGCGGCGACGGAGACGCGCGGCCGGCACTCAACGTACCGGCGGATTCCATAAGGCCAGAAGACACGGCCACACGGGGCCCCTTGCACTTGGATCCGAGTGTCGACGGCGCACCGCCTTCCGCGCGCAGTTCGCCTCCTTAGCAACGCGAGCGTCCCTTTGGTTCTAGTCGCTCGGCCGCTCTCGGCCGCTTCCTTGCACACCTGCGCGCTTGTTGAAAACTCGACGAGCCTTCCCTACTCGTGGCCGTCGCCGCCAGAAATGCCGGCAGAAATGCCGCCTGCGCACTATTTCTAACTCTACCCTTTCGAAAGCGACTCTCTCGCTCCACGTGCGAAGCAACATAGCGCGATTATGTAATGGCAGGCGCGCTCCTGACTTTTACCAGACGCACGATTAGCCATCGCACAGGCGCGCTCGCTTATTCGTTAGGCGGTGCGTGTGTGCCGGCTGGCTCGGGGGGGATTGGTCGGCAACTCGGCAGCTTTATCGGCGAACCGGGCGACCCCGCGCCCGGAATTCTTGAGAGGAGCTCGCGATTCCGCGTAACGGCACGGCCGCGGCCGGTTGCTCCTTGGCCGAAAGCCCCGAGGAATACATGACCTCCATGAATTTTAACGAGTCTTTCGTGCTTCTTCCTTGGCGCGAGCCACCGTCCGCCAGATAACGATCCTTACCGGATCTCCGCTATTCCTCCTCGGTGCGTGGCCCGCGCGCTCTCTGCGATTTAAAAGACGTAGCAACGCACACGCACACTCGAGGGAGAAGCGCAGCTCGCGCGCCCATGGCCGATTGTGTGTACTCGCCATTAACGGCGCGCTAAACATTCTCAAGATATTTTTCTCACACACGCGAACCCGGTGCCTACTGTTTTCCGGCTGGCTCATTGTTCCCCCAGGAGCAGAGGTACTTTCTATTAAAAAGGTGGCCCGGCGACGCGAGCTTGTTCCAGCGAGCGTTTTATGCGTTGTGCGCGCGGATTAGTGAGTGGTTTGGCGACGGTTGCCATCGAGCAACGCAAATGGATTAGTTCCCTTAACGAACGCACGCTCGCGTGATCTCATTTCCCGTGCCGGTTAGCCTTGACATCGGCGCTCCGATGTATCCTCCCGTACCTTGACCTTTAGCGCGAGGATGCTACGCGCTCTCCCACTCGACTCTCCACCAACACCAGCCTTCTCCACGAGTTTCTCTCCGACTCTCCCTCAAATATCATCCAAACTATTCCCCTTTTCAAACGCGTCCTCCTCTCAATAGTAGCATTAGAGAACGACGCGCATAAGAACAGTATAAAATTGTGACAGTAGTCGAGTGGCCCTTTAAGATGCTCGCGGCTCTCGAGCAGGTCGAGGGAGCGACCTTGGGGACTAAAGGTAGGACCGGGGTGAAAAATTGTCGCTGCCGAGCAGGTACCCAGGTATAACAAAAGTGAGACCGGGCGCTCGCTCGCTCGGTGCGTGCGCTCGTTTTCCCCGGGCCCGCTCGGCAGTGGATGCAATTGAAGGCCCCGCTCATGAATGAATCATGACTGCCTTTCAGAACGAGGAATCCTCCCGTATGGGGAACATCACGTGCCGAGCATCGATCCGAGCCGAGCTACCTGCACTTGCTAATTATGGCCCAGGAAAAGTTGACGCGCGCGCGCGCATACCAGGCCTCTGGACCGCTCGAGCCATAACACACTTATTAAAATGCCATCTGCTAATTACGTCGCTCGGAGGGAAGATCGCGCCGGAGAGTTCAGCCACCCGAAATCGGCCAAACAAACAGCTTCCCCTCTTACTTCGCTTCTTGCACGGCTCTACCGGGCTCTTACCGCCAGCCTTTCCATTCAACGCCCGGAATGAGCTAATGAGCGTAATCGATGCGAACCGTGACGCAACCTGTAATGAGTCGCGCGCAAATGGAACGGAGTGCGGCAATTAGTCGCGCACTTTTTCCCCGTAGGACTAATTCGTTGCGGTCGATCGGGATTTTTGATGAAACCGATCCGCGCGCTGGGATGAGCGAAGTAGATAGACGCAGAAAGCGAGACATTTCAATCGGCAGAAGCTCACGCTCGAGCGAGCGCCTCGATTGATAAGCGGATAACTCAAGGGGCTGAGGTGTGCTGCTCATTTCACATTTCCACGCGAGAGACGTATGTGGGCCCGCGCGATCTCATCGAACCGAGCCAGCCTTTCTCACATTCGCGATGATCTGATCTATTGGCGGGAAGCTGTGTGTCTGTCTGTGGCCTATCTATGGGAAACAGTGTAGGTGTCGGGTCGACCCCAACTCATTCACAGTGCGAACACATGGGCCAAGTGAGGACGTACTAGCGAGTGAGCCGAGTGTTTACTATGCTATAGAACGGGCAGAGTTGTATACAGAGAGCACAGTGGCTGGCAACGATCGCGGTATGTGTCTGTTGACCCAGAGATTCACTCGACAATATTCCGCACGAGATTTCTTTAGCTCTCACTCGGCCAAAGTTGACCCTTTTTTCCCAGAGAATTCTCGTCGACATTGACAAGGCCACGCCTTACTCCCAACTCCGCAGCACATCTGCCCCTCATAAGATTACTACGCGTCCTATCAATATATCTTGAGCAGGTCAGTTAACAAATTAGACACTCTGAAGCCGCGGCTTCTTCCTCCAAGTTGCTCGACCCCTTAATCGAACCGCGGCGAGCGCGCAAGAGATCAGAAAGCAGGGTGTGACTGCGCACATAAATTGTAATCATTAATCTGTCAAAGCGGCGTTACGCAAGCGGTGGAGCCTTTCACTTTCCGCTTAGATAAACCTCATTATGGCGTATTTTTTTCGTAATACATATCGAAAGTAGTTTGCCAGAGTGCTCTCCTATCCCGTGAGGATTCAATGGCCCGGCCGATACACGGAAGTAGAGAGTAGAGGCGCAATCTCGCTTTCGCAACGCGGCAGAGAGTCGGCCGTCTATCCCGCGCTCGATTTTGCAATTTCGAGTTTATTGTCATTGATATCTGATGGCGCGTTCCCTCGAGCCCACTAATGCCCCCCACGCTGCCTCGATCGGACCTTCCTCTAAATCAATATTAACTCGGAAGAAAGATACATCGCGCGCTCGCGCGCCTTATCTCGCGGCACTTGGCTAAGTTGGCTGGATGGCCGTTTTCGCGATAAGCAAAGTATGAAATTGTGTTCGGAGTGAGTTGCGGGGCCAGTGGGCGTAAAAATGAGTGAGGTTGGAGGATACGTTAGGTGAGGCGCAAGTGGACGGGATCCGAGTGAAAAGGCTGAGAGACGGAGCGGCGTTGGAGCCCGAGACTGAGAGAGGTGCGCGCGGCCTCAAAGAAGAAAGGTGTTCACTGGCAAGTTGGCAACCGAGAGCGTAGGTGAAACAGCATTGCCTCGGCGAAAAGAGCACATATTGCTCAAGAGTATTGCGCGGGAGGTCTCCCTCGAGGTTTATGTGAGCATACGGTAGTAGCTTATGTCAGTGCAAATGTTGCCTCCTGGCTCCGCAGCTCTTTCCAGTTCCAGCTCCTCTCCTCTTCCCAACAGGCCGGCGAAGTTCTAGTTCGTCTCGAGCGTCTTTGATGCTTCTCGGTAGTCGCGCCTTCGGGCTTGTTGGTCCGGCGACTATTAAATCGCGATGTCTAGAGTGCGCCTTTAATTTCGCCCGAGTCAAACTATCACGTCACTTGGATCCCCCTCGAGGAGCCTCGTCGTTTTTATAGATGATTGTGTTTCCGAGCTCGGCTTCTCGAATCATTAGCGACCGGCAGTTATGATTTTTGAACGGTACTCCTCTCCAACTCGAACGATACAGTTAGCCAGCGGCCGAACAAAAAGATCGCGCATCGCCCGGTAAGATGATCTGCCAAATAGGCTGCATCCAGAGAGATCCTATCTCGAGCAACGGGCCCTGACATTCGGACATCACTCTAATCCCCTCCGATACTTTTCTCTCTCCTTTTATCCCCCCCCCCACACCCCCCCTCTCTCTCTCGCTACTTCCGTCTGGATAGAGCATAGAGTAGCGATTTTTCGTTTTCTATTTGCACGTGGACGGGTGAACGTTTGGCGCGTCCGGTGCGCCGGAGCAGCTCGAGCGGATGCGCGCCGGACGTCGAAAACCGGATGTCCTTCGCCTCGGAGAAAAGGAGAGATTAGAGGACGGGGGATAATATAGGGTAACGGCTGCCACTGGAAGCGGGAGTCGTGTGTGTCGAGCGGCAAAAAGGAGGAACCGACCGCGCGCTCTCCGTGTAATGTGTTTCGCATTAATATTCCTGTTGGCAGGCAATAGCCATTGAAATTGCGAGTTTCCAGAGCGAGCATAATCGACCGATTGGATAGCAATCGATGGAGAATCGCGGCCGCGGGATAAGCGCGGTATAAAGCCGGCTATCTCCGCGAGCAGCGCACTCGGCTTCTGGTATCGGACCAGCTAAATACAACTAGTTAAAAGCTACTCGCAAGCTTTGATATTCCAATTGGACTCTGCCAGTGGCTCATTCTGTTCAATGTTCCCCCGCGGTGCGTTAGCGGGTCGTGAGTTCCCTGGAAAAGGTAGAATCGTCACTCAAGTGTAAGCTGTCTCTCCCACTCAATTAGGGTCCTAGGTTCCGGTTATCGCTATCCGATCGATTGCCGATAACACGTAGTTTCCAAAGGTCCTGACTACCCCTTGATTCGTCGAGGCTGCGGCGCGATCGATCCCAGCTATTGCTTTGTCGATTCACAATGGCCTGATAATGGCAACTAGGCACCGCGGCTTTTACAAGCAGTGCCGGCCAGTTGTCTTTTGCACTAGCCGACACAATCGCTCAATACACACACTCTACATACACTCTCGCCGCTAGTGAGCGCAGAAGAGAGAGAGACGGTTGATTTGCGACAATGAGGGAGTGAGCGAACGTCGATGACACGCCGCGGAAAGCGAAGTCGCGATTACACGATCGAGAACCGTGAACCGTGAACGATCCTTGGGAACTCGTGTCCACCTTTGCTCTCTCATAGCAAGTCCCCCCCGGGGCCCATTAACTATCAGAGAGAGCTCATTAATGTGTCGAGGGTGTTTAGTTTTCTTGGTCGGCAGGAAAGTGTTTGGTGAGCTAGTTAGTGATAATACTCGGCAGTGACTGTTGGGAGCAGGGTCCGGTTCGCGAAGGGGGCTGATCGTGTTGTAGAGAGCTCTCGCCGTCGTTACAGAAAATGGAACGTTATCATCATTGGTGATCTCGAAAAATCAGCCAAGTCCTTGACTCCAATAAGGCCGCGGGCATTACCGGATACTGGTTCCTAATGGGCCCTGATAAAGCTGACAGTTTCTTTAACCCCTTTAATAGCCACTCACAAATAGCCGAGCTCGACTTATCGAATCAAACCAACACAATATTTGCCTGCGGCTTATATCGGGGGGAGAGGGGCGGCTTCCATCTCGCAGCGGAATACATAATAGAGGAGGCTTGCTCTTATTCCGAGTTCATTAGATTTGAGCCATGAGGATGGGGCTGCGTGCAATGACTGTTGGCAATGAGCGCATCTCGCCTTATTCATTAGCGGCGCCGACGTTTCTTGAGGCCTCTACCTCTACCAGTCTACCTACATAACGGTGCTGCGAGCCGGCACAATGATGGTCGCGCGCACCTCTGTTTATGCGTAGCAGGTTGCACTCGAGGATATTCCATGGGCCGCGCCGACACTCTCCTCACTCGTCCCGATCATCTCGCCACGTTAACGAACGTCTCGCCAATTATCTGATTCCAAGCGAGCTAAAAATCCCCCGGCTGATAATACGGCGGTTTGTCTAGCAGAATCCTCAGATAGCGTTTCCGCTTACTTTGCTATCTTTACGGCGCGAGCTCTCGCAGCCACGTATACTTGTACTGGAAACGATGCAGTGGATAGCTGGAGAAGTGGCTCGATCGAATTCTTCCTCTCTCTCTCTCTGTCTTTGGTGAGGGTTTCTTTTACGTCTGTCTTGTTGGAAGGAGAGCGTGCTCGATAGATATTCGACGATGCGTGGAGGCCGCTACATGCTCGATTCCGAGGTTGCTGGAGTCGGCGTGAGGATAATCCGATTATTACTCTAATTAGTAATTAGATTGAGAGCATGTGACTAGTGGATGCGCTCGGGCGTGTGCTACTGTTAGCCTAGAGCACTAGAGGCTAGAGGAGAGATAGCGATGGAATGGAACTGGGAAGAGACAAGAGTCGAGTCGAGTCGAGTGGCGTGGTTGCAGTAGGAGTCGTAGGAGAGCGAGAACGAGAGCGGCGCTCGATGTTCGTTGTTCGGCCGGACTAGAGACTGGGAAGAATGATAACGGTTAACTAGCTCTACTAGTCCGCTTCAATTCGCTGGAATTGCGATTATTTATTTTCTTGTTTAACCTTTCGTCGAACGGTCTTCTCTCATTACCGGTCCTGTTAAGACGCCGTGCAAGAAGACCCCGGCACGCCAGACTTACTCTTCTCCGGCGCTGCTTCTTCTTCTGGCTGCGGCTCCGTCTCCGTGGCCTCTCCAATTCATCGGTTACGAACCTTGGCCACCGGCTCTCGCGCACACTCGCCTCTCTCGGCGCGGAGAGCGAAAAAAAGAAGCGTCGTATTTACTTGATATCACGCCACCGACCACCGTTACCAATCGCTCATATGGCATGTCCGCGATGCAGCCGACTCTCGGGGGCCTTTGTGCCCGGCCGCTTTACCGCAACTGATAGAATTTATTCAGGCTCTCTCCGCGCGCGACTTGATCCTCAAAACTGGAATTGCTCGCGCTCTCCTTTTTGCCACGGTGTCTATTTGTGCCTTGGGTAATGCGAGTACTCAATTCCGCCGGTTAACGCACGCGATACCCCGGCCGTTTGTGGCAGCGAGTCTCGCTGGCTATGCAACTTGGTAACAAAGTTGCATAGGGAAGGAAATTATATACGCGCGTACTTCTCGGCTATCCCGGACGGAGTTGCACGCGGGGACAGTGGCCCACGGGATCGCAGGCTTTCTTGAATGTCAGGCTAAATGTGTTGCACGATACGAATAATGGAGCGGATAATAATCTGGGAACGACGTTTTCCAGCGGACGCGGACCCTGGAAACTCGATATGCCCTAAAGGCGAGAGCTGTCCCTCGTTTAGTTTTCACCCTTAGCATTCTTTGGAGCCAGTTGGTTTGGTTAATGCTGCGCGTCGAGCATCGTGCGCCTAAACAGTGGATAATTTTCAAACGGCCCTTGTTTGCGCTCGATCTCTCCGCAGGCTTTGTCATTTTAATGATTTTAATGAAAGCGAGCCCCTACGATATTATTCGGAGCAGGTGGAGACGAGGATACGCGACTCGGAGAAATATTTCCATTTCTCGAGAAAGAGCCGACCAAGCCGGCCAAGTGGTAGTTGGAGCTCTCATTGTCCTCGGTTCCCAGGTATCGGGCCGACTCTGTTGACTTAGGTTTTAGGCCACGTAAATGGCCCTCGCTCGCAGATTCGAAACCAGTTACTCGCCTCCGAGTCACTGACAATGACTCTTTTTTCCCACTCGGCTCAATGAGAGCAAACACGCGCCTCTCTTATCGGCCGTGTTTGCGCTCGCCGCGCCGCGTCGCGCCGGGGCATTCCTATTCTGCGATTTGTTTTCGCGAGAAAGTGCGACGTTCCGCCGTACTTAGAAGCAGCTCGACGTCAGTCTATTTTGCATCGACTGACGAGTGACGGGCAGCGCATTTGTCGGAATTTCCAACCGCCGGATTACCATTGAAGCGCGTGTTGATGTCGAGCGATGTAGCCTTCGGACGACGTAATTGAAGAGGATTTCTTTTATGTGGCCTGTTGAACAAGTTGGCGTATGTTTTAGATTTCAGCGGCCATACGAAAAGGAATGATTGAGCTTTGTGAGGGAATATTTATAATTGAATAAACCAAAGTTATCACCTATAATTGCATTGCAATCTATACTAGTACTCGTCTAAAGACTTGAGACTGTGGGAGTCTGGCGAGGTGATGTATGAGGGAAATAATGGGAGCAGCGGTAGTTGGTGGCGGTGTACTACCGTTTCTACTTAAGAGGGCGACGTGAGAGGGAATATCGATGTGACAGTAAGACCTCTCGGTACCAGGACGTCCAGGACACGAGGTCCATACCGGCAGTTGACTCGGTTCACTCCGCTCGAGATCTTCCCTTTGTTGTCCGCGGGATTTAACGGTACAGAGCGCGGAAACGCAGACACGCGCGAGAGGGAACGAGCGCAGAGCTCTTCCCTGGCGATGGTGTTCCTCGGCGGGTGTCGCTGTGTCGGGAAGCTGACACAATCGGGTCGGCGTATAAAGGAAAAATCGGCGCGGCGCGGCGGGCCATTCTAAGCGCGAGGAGAGAGAATATCGGGTGTCCGGCGTAAAGGACACGTTGTCCGACGGCGTTACCTTCAAAGTCGATTTCACAGGCGCCGCTTTTGCGGTACTTTACCCGTTAGTTATCCAATACCCCGGGGGTAACACGGTCACCTATCAATCTGACGAGCGTCTAGCTCCTTCTGCCTCCTACACGAGAAATTCTTCCTGAATAGTCTCCCCCCCCCCTCTCTCTCTCTCTCTCTCTCACGCGCGCGTCTATTTTCCAAGCGGAAGTCTCCGAGGAATCGCAAGTGTCTCGGTAGAGGCATATAAAGTTCAGATTGACTCGCGTCGACGTGCCAATCCGACGCGGCTTTATCCGCGTTTCTACCACGCGCCCCTCGCACTTTGGAGCCGGTTGCCGCACGGAGATATGACTGCATTCCTCCGCGGCATACATGCATACGCGCGTCTCTCCGCTCTCCGGAGCTCTCCGGAGCTCTGCCCGGCGACAACCCAGGGAAAGAGAGTGCCGCGGCCTCTTATTTTACGCCCTCGTAAACGGGAAGCTCATATCACGCGCTCCCAATATAATGGGAGCGTCTGAAAGCATACCGATGCTGATGGGATTTTTCCCGCGCCTACTCTCCGCCCTCTTCGTCCCGACCAAATACTCTTGGAGAGGACTCAAGAAAGGTGATAGATAGTTTGATTTAGATATGGAACTCGCGAGGATAGCGAGACTCTGCTCTCGGCTGGAGAGTCGAAAGTGGTGGAAAGCTAACGAGAGACATCGGGAGTAATGTCGCTCCGATTTTAATTAGCATCAATCGCGAGCTCATTACCAGGAACCTGGCAAGACCGGGACGGCCGTTACGTGCGTGCACGTAGACGTCGTGGCGGCCGAGAGTTATGTAAATGATCGGCCCGCTCGAATTACTGTCGTCATTCTGCCGCGATAAATTTCGCCCGGTGTCTTTCAGCTCTCTTTGCCCCGTGCGCCTCGTAATTGGTTCAATCGAGCTATCGGCCGCTTGCCCGCCAATTCACGTGCGGCTAGCTCCCAAGTGAGTGGCCAACTCGGTAACTCGGCAACTCGGATCTGTCGTTAACGCGACCGACACCATTTAGCAGTGCCAGGACTGCCAGGTCGCCGGCGAGCTGATCTCCTAACTCATTGCCCGCTCGCAATGACAATCGACGGCAACGCTAACTTTCTCCGTCGGCTCTCTTTTTTTTCGCCCGCCCTGATACTCCCGAACATCACTTTTCAACTCGTGTCAGCGCACAGCACTGACATTTCGAATGCTAATGCCGATTAGCGGAATCGATATGGAATCGATCGGCGAGAGGCGCATAGCCACGCACTTAATTCGGGACGGATCGAGATCGAAGAGGAGAAACCAGGGGGGAGTTACTGTCTTTCGAGAGGGTAGAGAGTGTCGATTGGAGAGATGGGATGTGGAGTGTGGACTGGTGGCAAGAAGGAGTTTAGAGGAGCGAGATCGGCTCTCACGCCCAGGCGTGAGAGTCGGATAAGCCTCGCGAGGGAGTATTAATATTGTATAACACCTACACACCGGCCACGAGCCTCTTAATGGGATTTACGTTTACCGCCTCTCGTGTCATAACACAATTCGCCGGGGCCTTGAACGAACGAGCTAGCGCACCTCGAAAATTAATTTGTAACCGGAAGACGTAGGCACGGCGCACACTCGGGTACCTCGGGTACCTCGTGTCGAGCGTTAACTGGCCGCAGCTTGCTAATATCGCGAGGGAGTGTAATTCCAAGCACCCTGTCGCATCTACCTCACTAGGTTATCACGTTAGTTAGCCCACTCGGCGAAATTAATGTTGAAAAGAATCCCCCGGTGAAAATGCGAGGAGCCGAAGGGGGCATCGGTGACGAGGGAAAAATTCGGCTAGTTGGAAAGGAACCAGTTTCTCTCGGGCGCAGTGAATGCGACAGTGCTCGGCGCGCTAGGGGAAACTGGTTCTCGAAGATGTGTCTGTAATGATGCTCTTTCGGGGGCGTTTGAACCTTTCCAGTCCGTGTCTTAGTGAAGACTCGAGGTATAAACAAGAGTAGAGTTTGAAAAATCTTTTTTCTCGCAAACTCCGAATAAGAAAGATTGGATGAAGCAATAGAAATACTTGGTGACGAGTGATTTGATGTGTTGGGGGGAGCGAAGGATCGGATCAGATGGTCGTTCCAGGTATCAACTCGGTGCTCCATGTTGCTGCTACTCAGCGCCATAATAATATACCTCGAAACCCGTAGCCTCCGGATTTTCTCGGCTTGGTTCTACTGGTTCTTGCTCTCGGCGTGCTCACCTTGGCGCAATGCTCGCTCGGAAAACCCGTTAATAGCACATGAGCCGCACGCGCATAAAAGTGCCGCGCTCATCCGCGTCGCGAGCGCATTACAAGACGGTGAATCTGTCTCCGGTATTTTACGCGATATTAATCCCCGATATCCTTGATCCGAACGACGCGCCAAGGAGAATATCCTGGCTCCTCTTGAGTCTTGATATCGAGCGATTCCGATAAGTCCAGGAAGTCGGATACTGCGCGTGGAATCCGTCGAGCAGCTGGAGCGGCAACGAATTCCTGGAGGCATCCATGCAGATCCTGTTCATAGGTAAATGTCGATACGGCTCCACTCTCGGATAAGGCGCAGTGCGCAGTGCGCAGGGTGCGCGGGACTATAAAATGATCGGTGGCCACAAAACGACTGGTACACGGCCGAGTGCCGTCGGGATTTCTCACGTTACAGGCGCAACGCCGTGTCTTCCCGGTTCCTTGAGTTGCTTCCACCTCGTACTCATACCCATGGAATCATTGGCCAATATTCTTCTCTTCCTCTTGGAGAATTGATTCATATCAGATCGAAATCCCCTCGCAAATGCGTAATCTGCACGACGTTACTCTCTACAGCTTACTTGACCTCGTACCGTTACAATGGCCAATCGACCCGCGCACTTTTCCCTCTTAGCGCAAAACTACAATTGCAATTACAATTCTCCAATTACAACGGAGCCGGAGACATGCGGCGCTGGGGACGGCAGGGTGAAGGTAGAATAGAAATCGCAATCTTGGCTTCGATAGAACATGAGCTGTTCCGCGTTGCCACTCCTCTCTATTGTAGCAGCGTCCAAGAAAAACTTTGACTATGCAGCACAATTGAACCTGAGCAACCCGACACGACATTATCCTAGTACTACCTATTGGTCACTCATGTATCTCGTACAATCATTAGCATCATCCACACTACCTTTCCTTTGTCTAATTATCTCAAATATCTCTCGGATCCACTACACGTAGCATGTGCAAATCAACCGGATAATGGGCCCAAGAGGAACATTGTTTTTGCAAGGAAGAGAGATTGGCAATTTCGCGCACTCATCGACGCGTTTACGTGAGAGTTATATCTGCATAACCGGGTAACCTGTCGGCCACTTCCGTTCGATCTACGTGTAGAGGATCGTGCAGGCGATTTTATGCTTGGCGTGCACCAGCATCCTCGCCCAGCAACGGCAACACATAGTACACATCCACCCAGACATCTCTCCGCTCTGGCCGGTATTCGGTTTCCCGTTTCAAGTGCATGTACGTCCGAGTCCGATATTGGCCAGACGAGCCAACGAGCCAACGAGCCAACGAAAAGCGCTAGGGAAATTGGAGGCGCTCGCTCTATTTGCCACGAGTTCGCCTCCGGACTTTCCGACTTTCATGAGACTCGAGAGTGCACGGTACATTTACCTAGATAGGAAGGAGGAATTTCCCATTGGCTCGGATCTTTCAATTCCCACGCTGTTAGCGATTGGGAAATATATCCTGTCACAACTATTATTAGCTATTAGTCAGAAGTCAGAATTGCGTGGACGATACTAGGTCAGTGGGACGGTGGAATTCGATGGTCGTTATCAGCTGATGAGCGAATGATCTAACGCCGCCCTTTGGACTTGCGAGCAATTGGACAAAAATTCACTTCCGCGATGGAAGGAAGTTGTCATTGGAGTGGCACAGGAAGAGAAGTGAAGTTGGCGTTCCGGGGGCTGACAGTGACCCCTATTGTCGGAGGATGTGGGGGATCGTGTATCGAGGGCTGCTTGCAAACAAACCACGTAGTTGAGCAATGTATCGGTGCCACTCGTACGGTATCCGGCCAGTAGCAACCCCTTGGAGCGGCGGAAGAGTTGGCGAGCGCGCGAAGCCATGCAGTGTAGTCATTCCCGAAGATAGATCTAGTTAGGACGAGCTCTTAAAAGCTCTTAACCATTCTGGAGCGCGCGTCTCCGACCATCTTGTCCCATAAACGTATAAAGCTTAACCACGATAAGATTTCGCCGATAAATCAGTCGGATCATTATCCCCCTCGCCCTTGCTTCCTTTCGCGGGTACGCAAACGCGACTCTACCTATTATGCGAATCGGGGCTAAGATTGTCCGTTCGATTGAGGAACCACTTGCTGCGCTGCAAGTACTCTTGGCACTGAGTGAGTCAGATGGCGCGGGCACGTAGCGAGCACGTAGCGAGCGCGTATCGCGTGTAGTTGGTCACGGGCTGACGTCATCGGCGGCGGAGATAAATTCGCGTCGATCGTACTTGTCTTCGCGGCCGGGTGTGTAAGTGAGTATGATCGCGACTGATTAATACGCGGCTGCGAGACGCAGAGGTCGAACACGCGACACACACACGCGCGCCAGGGCTCAGAGCTGAGAGCTGAGAGTCGAGACGCAGCTTTGGCCGATGATCGCCCGCTGGGAATTCAATTCTGCTCGGGCAGAGCCACGGGACAAATGGGAGCGTGAATAATCGCGCGCCACTGCCTTTCAGAAGGTTTACGTCCGTCCACACCTGATTGCGTACGTGCAATTCACGCTTGCCGAGCGCCCGGCCAGCCCCAAAATACCAAGCTGCCAGTCAGCTGGTTCCTCGATCAAGGTCTCGGCTCTCAGTATTTCTCTCGAGTGTCGAGTCGGCACTCGACTAGTCGGCTGGAGAAGGACGCCGAGGAGACGGAGCAGGACAGAGCGGTACACTGCGGAACCCGCGAATCTGGTTTTTCTCGGCTCGCAGTGGGGCGCATTAGCATTCTTCGCCAATTACTCGAATTCCCATAAAACCTCCGGAAGACTCCTTGAGCGAAGCGCGTCGATGTCAACGGCCGGCGTAAACCTTCTCCGACCATCAACTCGCGCGCGGGCATTTCCAGAATCCTTCACGCCGCCAATCCAATACAACCACTTTGCCAATCGAACACCTTTCCTCTACTCAGCCAAGGAATAATCGAATAATAATCCAACAGGCACTCGAAAAACAGCTCTCGCGTGTACAATGGGTTGAAACGATTCTGTTAGTTTCTCGGCTTTGTTTACATAGCCATTTCTAGCAGAACGGTTCGAGCAAGCTGCACAATGGGCCAGTTTCTAAAAGACGCGTATCTCGCATTCCGCACAATCTCCTCACGCGTTATCGTCGCGGCATTTAAAAGCCGTGAGGTATGCCTATACCCAGTGACTCACCGAACACTAGCCAGCCACATTGTACCGGCTGGAACTATCGTCGATACCCAATCGCTTTATCCGCCTAGTAATTGTATTATTACCTAATGGCTTGTCCGGGAGAGGGAGATGATTAAGAGCTTTTTCGTCAATAAACTGAGCGTTATCTCCGGGGCGCATCGAGCGGTGCATTGTATTCACATGACAGAGCATTGCACCAGGAGCAGCTCGAGCGAGCTCTCTATCATTTCCACATAATCGTAACACTTATGTTCGTCAGGCGGGCGCTCACGTCCCGTTACTCCGGTGCGGTGCGGTGCGGCTTGGCGGCGATATTCGCCAAGTGACGATACATGGCCAAATAAGTCGGGTCGGCGAGCGGCCTGCTGCATTGGAAGCGCGCACGTGAGCCAGTGAGCCAGAGTGGCACTGGCTGCGTATCGGGCATATTCATCTGCCGGTGAGACACGATCCTCTCGTGTCGATGCCGCGACTCCGTTTTGTTGCGCGCATATCCGGAGCGTGACGGGCCGCGAGCGCCAGGCTAACTCGCAGTTAGATCCTTTGCCGGCAGTGGAAATGGTCGGGAGGGGGGTTGTTAGTCGGCCGGGTCACGCGCTGTAGATCTCGCGGCGCACACGAGGATGAACCGCTCAACCTTTCCCGCACGTGGCTAAACGCGTTAGACACATCTCGAGTACCAAGTACCACTCCATTTACATCTCCTCGCGTCCCACCGTCAGTAGTCTGATTCAGCGCGATATCTCTCCTGTGGAACCTCGAGCGATTCTCTCCAGACGTCTCCAGACGTCTCCAGACGTCCGGGCCGCGCATGATGGATATCCTCTCTCAGGGAATTTGTCTCGAGTTTTCTGAGAACGAGTGCACGAGATTGCCAGAAAGTCTCGAGGTGGCGGCGGCGCGCGAAAGTCAAATTTCACAAACGTGACGCGCCAAGTAGAACGACTGATACAAATGGCCTGAACGCGAGGGACGAGAGAGGCGAGAGAGGCGCGCGCGCTCTCGTGATGGAAAGTGATTAGGCGTCGCTCGGCAGCGTCACGTCCATTTTCGGAGTCTCGCTCGAGCGAGCGAGCCTCATTCCGCTGAGACGCCGAGAGTTCTCACACGGACCTGTATATCGAGTGGGGGCATTGCTCGCGCGAGGAAATTGGCATTCGACGCTCTCGGTGGTTCTCTGTATGGCTGGCGAGCGCGCGCGCGCGTGCTCCCCGGGCGTTCAATGCCGCGGTATCACTGTCCGGATAACCAGTCGGCGGACATTCCGATTCATTGAGTCGCGGAGCGAACGATCCTACAGCTGGACCAACGCGCCTGCTGGAATGTGCGCCCGATAAACCCTGCCTGCCCCTCTACTCGATACATAGCTACGCGCTCGCTCTCCACTCTACTATGTTGGTTGGTCCGATGTTTTGTTACTGGGCAAAAAATGCGAGTGGCTCCGATAGTTGTTAATTATTGGCTCAATTGGAGGTATATCGCGCTCGAGTAGATTAGGCTCAGTCGTTCTTAGGAGAAGAAGACGCTGGAGCGGAAATGAGCCAGGTGTTTCTCGTTTCTCCAGGGGCAGAAACACCTGCTGAGCTGCGGGTTAGTGACATTTGAGAATTACGTTAATTTCACGCTGTCCTTTTTCCTCGTTGGCTCCAACAACTAGAACCAGAGGGAATAATTGAAGAGCGAACCTACTACCGGGGTGGTGGCTCGACTCCTAGCGATGGCTGCCGCAACGCAACCGATTACATAAGCGACGCGAATACCGGAGCGGAACTCCTCTCAAGGCCGATCTCCGCCAGAAAGACGCTCGTTAAGCTGTCGAAGGTGGTATTTCGTGCGCGAGCTCGGACCCTCTTACTCGCCGGTGTTTCCAACGAAAATTAATACTCGGCCGGACGGGTGGACGGGCGTGTTCCCGTGAGAAAACACCTTTCCGCTCTTGGTTTCTGCGGCTTCGAATGCCCCTCGAAACCCCGCTACTCTTTATCCCCAATAAATCAAGCTGGCTCCGTCCAGTTGGCTACCTCGCGTCCCATGCAAATTTCTTTAATATCCTCGAGCTGATAGGAGGCCGCCAATAAAAAGTAGTGGAGAGCGGCCGCGGTAGCCTTTGCCCGGGCACTTTTAGCCGGATAAGATGCCAGGAGCGCGCGCGGTGCACTTTGAAGGGCAGGTCTCGGCCGAATCTTAACTATTCGTGGATTGCGAGGAGCAGCAGCACCACCACCGCCCATTAGACCACCTGCCGACCCCGCCGCGCCGGTACTTGGATTATTCATACCGAGAGCACTCGATTAATCCTTTTTGAGGCGCGAGCACCGACTGGCTAAGTGAGCGGCTCTCTTAAATTTTCCATTACCGAGTCGAGAGTCGAGTGTTGCTGGAGCAACGCGGGCCCGATGAAATTTATGCGAATCTGTAATCTCATTATAACAAGGGGCCCCCCTGTGGTTTATTCCTCTTCTTTACGGGCGTACAATTGGTAATCCGGGGATGAACGGCGCCGATTTTCGACGCACCGACAAAGTACATTTTTGCACGTAAAACCCGGCGATAAACTGCGCTCGACGCGGACGGCGCGGACGGCGCGCACCTCCTCTAGAGGGGAGGACCTCTAATCTGGCGAGAGTGGTTATCTCATCTCGGCGATGGCGAGCGCTCGGTCCTTTTGGCTCGGGCGGCATTGCGGTCGCCGCGCGCCGTCCTACGGCTTGCCTTTTTCGTCGCTAGCCGGGAATTTCGCAAAGCGACCTTACGCCGCCGACGTACCGCACTTTAAAGGGAGCACACTTGCCGCAACCCGGCTTCTCCGAAGGCACGCAAGTTCAACGAAAGTGCGCGCGGCGCATTATCGAAAAGGGAAAGTGGCGGTAACCAGTGGTAAGAGAGAAGAGAGAGGAGAGAGAAATAGATGGTCGCGGGAGCATACGCGGCTTACTTTGCCATTTGCATATGAATCCCGGCGAGACAAATTGTGGCCGAGTTTGGCTTGGTGCGAGTGCGCCGGAGAGAAGTTGGCTGTAAGGTGTGCGCGATGTTTCTCAACTTATGAATTCGACCCAGATCCTCCCGAAAGGGAGGCCACCATTTGGCAAGAGTGTTCGTCTCTTAGAAAAGAGCATGACGAACAGCCTCGCCGTACAGTTGTTTACCCGAATGCTGAAACGCGCAGCCGTGAACCTTGACGACATTCCGCGCCCGCAACGGACTCGTATTAGTAGAAAGAATTACTCCATCTGTTATGCACTTTCCCGGATTTTCAAAATCCCTAGCAATCGCTTGAATCCAAACATTCCAAACTCATATCGACCAGCTAATTTTCTATCGATCTATCAAACCTCGGTTCTCCCAGTGAAAATGGACCACCGCAGCGTGCACGCACTTCCAATGCCGTAAGACATAATGAGTCGATTGAAATGCCAGCTAACCGGCATAACTCCATCAGCGGCGCGTAATTCCACGCTATCCCGCGCGATCCTGGCGCACATGTTTCTCCCATTACATATTACCAGCTCACCTTTCGTTGATCCCCGACCACTCCCGTGGCAACAAAGCCACCGACGTCATATTAATCATCCCAGCCGCAATTCCTCTAACCTTGTTCTTCGGGGAAATAGTTGCTCGAGCGCGGTAATGAGGGGATCGGCATGGATAGCGATCTCGAGTGGCGCTCACGCAATCGCCGCCGATGCGTTCATTCATCGGGATACAGTGAGAAACCTGTCTGGCTTTCGAGCGATTACGATAAACGGCCGCACACCGTCTCCGAAGACAATGCTCCATCAGGAGACAATGCACACGGCCGAATAAAGTGTTTGTTCCATTGAGGTGCATGGGGCGGCGGTGCTGGTGGCGGCGGCGGCTTTCGAGGCGAAGTCCGATCCCCCCTTGGGCCTCGAGGCAACTTGATTCATGAATAGCTAAGATTGTGCTGGCCACGTGTTAATTACGGTGAGTTTATTCGACTGGGTTGATAAGAGAAAAATGGGGGAACTCGTATCGCCGGCTGGCTGCAGGCCAATAATGTATGTACCTGATACACCGAGAGAGCTTGCTGCGAAACAGGTACGCGTCCCTGCGTAGGTACATTGTAAGAGCCAAGAGGTAGATAGTTATAAAGCAGTCGGATTCGACGGCGCCGCCAGTATCTCGAGAGACACGCCGGTAATTCACACCGGTCACCGGGCGAGCTCAATCAACAGCGAGGATAATGACCTCGTTAGATGGCAGTAGAAGCCGGCATTAGAACCAGATATTCTCGGGTACACACAGTCATAGTTTCGAATGGCCATCAATCATTGGATGTATCAAAGAGAACGAAAGTCCAATTTCACGATAGTTACTAGTCGACGCGTGGTCGCCTCGAGGACGTTTACTTTGAGGATCATTACCTCTTCTCCCTCATACACTCCGTTTGGTTTACGCCGTCTATGGGATGATTCACTTGGCTTGGAATCATTGTGAGTGGTTGGTGATTTTCTTGGTAATTTTTAAAAATATGCTGCCTATGACACAATTACTTGAATGATTCGTATTGTAGAAGGCGTATTCACTGAGACATATTTCGCCTTTCAACCACCCACAAAAAGCATCGGTTTCATCAATCTTCCTGTTGGAGGAGGGAATTTAGCATTTGCATGCTTTCGGGGATTCGGTCTCCGTCTGGCTTTCCACGTAGAAGCATCGAAACTGGTTTCTTTGGTTTGTATCAGTGCTCTCGGTCGCTTACGCAACGATATTGGCCATTGGCGAGCGAGGGAGTTGCGGCGGGAGGCGAGTGGCTTGACCCCTGACCCCCGAGGGAACTTGGAGGCGAGGTAACGTCGAAGGCCGCTCGGGATGATCGCAGGGCCTTCGGGAAATCTCGAGGGAGTCTCTCGCTGGCCCTGGCGGCCTGGCGGCGATCTGATGGCGTGGGCGCGGGGCCTTTCTGCACATAGCGGAGGGCGCGGGGAGAGGGCAGGCATCGGGCCCTCTTCATATATGGCGAGAGGGAGAGTCCGAGGGCAGGGTGAGCCATTTATTTACGACTGCGTGCGCGCGTACGTCTCTCGAGCGCACTCCGATCATTAGCGCGAATCTCTCCAGTCAACCTCACAGCCTCACACTCGCTTTTCGGCCCACGGCTCTCTTCCTCCTCTTCCCCTCCCCCGCCAACACTAGAACCACCACCACCACAACCACCACCGCCGCCACCCCGAATGCAAGAGCTTGCGGCTATTATGCGTGATATTATTTACGACCGCCAATTAAAGCGCGGAATAATCGCCGCCAATTAAAATGTCGGCCTGGCGTCATTAACGTCAGTCAATGCGCGATATGGGAAAACATACGCGCTGCTGCACACTGCGAGCGGCTAATGGATTTTGTGGGAAGAGGGACTTTTTCGGATGTTTTACTCGGCTGCCGACAAATCTTCCCCCTGGCTTCGTGCGCCAGTGTTGCGCTACTTTGTTCAGATTTACGATCGGAAACAAAGGTTCGCAACCTTCTACAACTCTATGTCAATAGAATCATCAGTGCAACCTCTTACACTTTCTTTCTTTCTTTCTCTCCGGCGCTCTCCGTTAGAACTGTTAGAAGTGTGAATGATCCCGGCAAATGATTCATCGTTCACGGATCAGGCCGCAAAGTTTTCCCCGCCGCGGAGCGAACTGCACCCAAGCATAACTGGTCTTTGCGGTCGATCGGCTTCGAGGAAATCTGTATTCCGCGTAGAATCGATCGCCTCTCACGCGCGAGATCACCGGCGAATAAGTCGGCATTGTACTCGAGCCGCTGAAATTGAATCATTCCCGGCCCCGCGCGTTTCCCATTGCTATTACGAACTTACGAGGGACGAGCTCTCGAGCGCGCCAAGTGACGAGGCTATGATTCAGCCTGGAGAACTCGACGCTGTACCACCGGAGTGTTACGACAGATTGACCGAACCGGTGGGACTCGCATCATTAATTCCTGATCCTGTAATAAATCCGAAAATCATTGGGGCGGGGTGGGGAGTGACAGTGGTAAGAAAGTGTTTGTAGGAAGGCAGAACGGGGGCAGTGACCGACTTAGCGTTCATTATACTCTCGCCATGGGCCAGGCTTATTTTTAGTAAGCGCGTGGGCATAAATGAGTGCATAAAAATGCACATACCTGCCGGGCTCGCTCCCCGGGCCCACATTAGCCCCGGCCAGTCTGGGGAGAGCGGAGAATCTCGGGCTAAGATACCGAGAGTAACGAGCGAGGCGGACGCGGGATTGGGAGTAAGAAAGGGAGAAAGGTGGATGAGCGGAGTATGCAGGCCCTCGCGGGTATCGACTATAAGAGCTACCCGACACGTTGGCGCCACCGGAGTATTTTATGCATGCCAGATGAGAGTACTCGTCTCTCCGATCTGACACTGAACTCACTTCACGACCCACGCGCTCCAGACTCGAGTCCAGGCCACTCAGTTTCCAGAGGCCCGTGTCCAATGCTTTCGGTGCCAAGAGTTATGCAAGCCTTTTCTTTTTCCAACACTTCTGTCTTGAGTCTCCGCTGCTGCGAACAACCCCACCAAGATTGCGTCCATTTCACACACGCGGCCGCCAAGAGCAACTTAGATCCGAGTCGCCGAGGCAGATGACTCAGAAGTAATCCGATGGAATTGCGTTGGACATCGACATCGGAGATTCTGAGTCACGTAGCTCAGGATTCTTTATAAATAATTGGGGTCAGAAATGTGGTAGGGTGGCGAGGAAGGGTCCCTTGGTTCGGCGAGAATGCTTCCCCGCTGAATCACTGCTTGGAGTGGTACGGTCAGTGCGCCGCTTTCGAGTCTCGACACTCTCGACAGCGCACTACCTGTTGACGACCTTGCATCCCCTTCCTGCCTGGCGTTCCACCCCGCTAAGCATTCTTCTCACCACGATTCACTTTCATTCGCTATTCCTTTATACCTCACTGCTCTATTATCGCTGAACGTCAACAGTAGCGTTAGGCGCACCAAGTTCCTCGAACTCAAAGTCGAGGAGTCGTGGCCGAGGTGTAAAGGTGGAATGAGGGGAATCTAGATAGTTTGTGGAGGAGAAACCGGGGTAAAGACAGTGTTTTCCGCGGTGCCATTACGGTGAAGCCGGCGGAGCGGCAGGCTCTCGAGGCTTAAGATGCGCGAACGCTGAAGGACGCTGCACCGTGAATACAGGAACATGACTGTCCAGTCTCTCCCGGCAGGACTTATGGAGACGACTGGCAGTGAAGGTGTGCCGGGGAGGCAAAACGCGTCTACGTCCGTCGCGTCATTAGCCACGGGATCGCAGCACTTACATACATTTAGCCTCGCAGTTTCGATAACCATCAGCCGCGCTCTCACGGCGCTGCTGCTCTGCTGCTCTGCTGCTCTGGACTGGCGAGTTCCGACGCTCCGAGTTGTCACGAGTGCGAGAGGCGAGAGCATCCGTCCTAAGTGGCCGCGGGCCGCGCGCCGCGCACTCTCCTAGGAAACCCGTTGTGAGGCCGCGAAGGTCGTTTCTTGACACTTGGCTCCGTCACGACGGGATCCATCTAGAGTCCAGAGCCGGCTAACGCCTTCCACGGGCTCCGGTTCGTTGCTCCATTTCTGACGCAAGACCACCGCCTTCTAGAAAAACCCACTAAATTCTCACCCGCCACTCTGCCTTTCTTTCAACTTGTTTTCACCACTTCTTTTTACTGATGGTCTCGTTCTTCTTTCTGTTACAGGTACGTCTGATCCAAGTGTTGGCCACTCGCCAAGTCCGTCGTGGGTAAAGTAATACTACTGCCACTAAGTCGCTGATAATCCGCGGTAATATGTCCTCGGGATCGCGTGCACGGAGAACCGAGAGCAAGGAGATAATTAGTGGTCGGGCAGGGGCAACATTTGATTATCCTTATCGCACTAGTCCAGTTCAGATCAGACTATTAATAGTCCTCTCGCTGCTCTCTCACTCTTTCTCCGGCGCGTTCTCTTAGGAGTGAGAATGCGATTGAGGACTTTCACTGTCAGCTCGCATCAAGCCGCGCCGACACGCGACGACGCGACGCGTTTCTCGCCACGCACCAACGCCACCTTCCCCACTCTCCATTCCAGCCGAATTCCTCCGAGAGCTCTCGCGGCCATTTTGCTATCTCTGACAGTTTGATTATTCTTATTATTCTTATTTCGATGGCGAATGAATCCGGCCGTGTCGTGTCTGGCTATCGCATGCCTATTTCCCTTGCGCCGGTGCACACGTCCGTTATGTAATGCAAGCTCGCCGGTAATACACACGGATTCCTATCTCTTAGCATCGCGAGTCCCAGGCCAGCCGCCACTCATTAACTATCCATGTACGATTGGCCTCTATGAATAATGCAATTAGTCGGAATAGCTGTCGATCTCCTGGCGAAAGAATGCAAGTTGGAGAAGAAGCGTGCGTCGCTGAACTGGTTGATGGGAGATGGCCGTGTAACGCGGGCCCGAGTGTCTCGATAAATTAATGAACTCGAAGGGGCTCTTTAATCGGCAAGTGTCCGCTGGAAGTGGCAATAGTCATTGCTACTGGACACCGCCGGAGGACACGGAGGCTCGTGTCCAGTCGAGGAGTAGCGTGAAATTGCCGGGGAAAAAGAGCACTCGGGAGTAATAAATCAGCGCCGGCAGAAGGATGCAGAACAAACTCGATGGGAATTAGTCGGCTCCCGGTAATCAGTGTTACGCCGTTAATCACACTGGCCGAGAGCAAGAAGTGATTTCATTGGGGGACAGGTGAACAGTACTCATTCCGAGCGCGAGCTCACACGGATCCACTTTCATCTCATCTGGCCCAGCGCGCGGCCGAGATGTTAATTCTCTCGTCTAACATACCACCCGCGCTCGGCTGCGCTCGGGCCGCTCGGCTCCCGGATAGGGCGCGCACTTGCCAGCCGCGCGCTCGTAATTCCGTCTCGCAATCGTGAAATCAATTAGTTGGGGATTTTTCACTGCGATGGATAATGCGCGGCGGCGGCGGCGGCGGCGGGATTGCCGGGGAGCAATCAGCCCCGGGGAATTGCACCGCTTGTACCTATTAAGTAGTTAGGCCGATTAATAGCCCGGGAACGTATCGTCGGGACAGCGATCACTGACTCCCGCCAAGATTGTGCAATTCTCCATCTTGCTTCTCTTGCATCTCGCCGTGACTCCTCGAGACAATATTTCACGGATTCGTCTCTCGCTTTACGAAAATATCGAGCTATCCCCACTGGAAGCGTCATTAGAAGCATTTTCCCCGAAGAGAAACTATCGCGCGCCGATCTGTAAGAGTCCGCTCGACACTCGATGACTCGAGCGCGTAGGAGAGGAGGAAGAGGAGCAAAGGCCAGACGCAAGACGCATTCTCGCTTTCTAAGTCACGTCCGCCACGTGCGTCTTTCGTACGTGAGGGAACACTGCCCTCCCTACATACCGAGCGCGAGCGCATCGTAGAGTCTCTTCCTCTTTCGAGGATCTTGTTCGATCCTTTTGCCCCCCTCGCCCTCCAGGCTTATCGCGTGCCAATTGGTCGTTTCACGTTTCGACCAACGAGCAGTAAAACTCTCGGCCCTATTGGTTGGCAGAATGCGCGGCTGCCGCAAAGGCAGCTCGCCGCACCGGCTTCCACTGTCTCTCGACTCTCTCGTCCGACGAGAGCGAGAGGAGATTAGCCGGTAGCGATAGAGGTAGACGCTCTCGTGTTCCTCCCGAGTTTATGGTAGCGCTGGTGTCATCATTCGCGCTCGATTCGGATCTACCCTCGTTCGGATCCTCGGCCGCGCCGAAAGCGGTTCGTTCAGTTGGTTCTGCCGTCGCGGTGACGGATCCCCCTGCGACGCTCTATCGGCTTCGTCTAGCTCTAGCTGCACTTACCCACAGCTGCTCCAGATAGTCATCAGGAGACTCGCTAGAGTCTCCACACCAAGTAGTTGAAAGCGCATGTGTCAACCGACTGGAGCCGAGGCTCCTTTTTCCCACTCAACTCAGGTCACAATGGATTTTGAGACACACGAAAAATTTAAATTCATTTTTTTAAGTAATTACGAGATCGTTAAGGTAATCTTCCATGGTGTCATTTGATTCGGTATTTTTTTCTGATTACAATAAATCTCAACACTTTAAAATCGGTTGATGATTTCAGGAAATACATATACATTTTAGGAGTTTTCGTTCTTGTAGTTAGAGATATTCATTTTCTTCTTCACTGTCTTCACATTCACCCATGGTAGACACTGCTCCGGCATTCTGCTTGAGGGCGCGCGTCATCCTCGGTTCCCCTATCGACCTATCAACACAAGAATAATCAGTCAACTATGATATTCATGGTATTGTCCTCGAGAGAGCGCGCGACGGCGGCGGCGGCGGCGGCGCTTAATTTCCGAGGGCGCTTGTCGAAATGTGGTAATAGTTGGTCGCGTTGCGCGCGAAAGTGGCACAGGCGCATAGGCAAGCGGAGGTGCGGAGGGAGCCATGTAGGTAGACGGCGGGCGCATAGGCAGAGGCCGTGACGCGGGAGAGAACGAGCGGATAATGTAGCAGCGGGAAGATAAATGAAGGAATAATGGCCGAGGCATATTACACAGCGTGGCGGTGCACCCGCGGCCCTGATTTCGCGGCAATCGGAATTGCCGCCAGGCTATAATTCGCATCGAGGTCCGTCCATGCGCGGAGAGGAGAGGAGGTCTAGCTAGGACGGCGAGGCTCGGAGTCCCGCTGCAACCACCACGTGCCAGTGAAAGTATGCACTTACGGATCACCGTTGAACGAACCTCACGGTGTGTCCGTCTCGGCCGGCGCCGTGCACTGGCCACTTCAATTATGCGTTCTCGCACATTTCGAAAGAGCCGCCGGCTCCCCAGTCGAACCGCTGGAAGGCCTGGAAGGTCGCACTATAGCGAGCGCGCGAGCACGATACCTCTTGTGCCGAGTGCTCACCTCTGAGAACGGAAACCAGTTTCCTCGTGCGCGCACAGTGCTTCGAGTGCTCGGACTCCCCCTCGGTGTACGCAACCGAGCTCAGATGGTGCTACGATGACCTTTCGCCAGGAACCGTTTTACCGCGAGAGCCACCACTCGTTAGCTTTAATTGCGCTTTTTTCCCCGGGGACTTATCGCCAGGAGAGTCCGATGGTCATCGTGCTCGCCCGCCGAACCTTCGGCTCGATAGCAGTTTCTCATTAGAGGCCTCGCTATACAAAACCGATGGAAAGAAGAGTGAGTCCTGGTAATTAGGGAATGGGACTGATTTCATTGGTGGATGGATGGATGTTGCATAGGAGCGAAGGTGGTGCGAACAGTCGGCACTGTCGGCGCAGAGAGCGAGGTGCAGCGTGCTCCTCAAGTATCTGGGTTATGTTGCACAAGCGACGTAGTGTCTGTGTCTGGTGACGTGTCTGGCTGGCAGCATGCGCGCATAGGCAAACAGGATTCCCGTGCGTTCTAGCCCGGTGCAACCAAACGGCGCGCGCGCCCGCCGCATCTTACCTCTGAGTTGCGGCCCAGAGAGAGTAGTAGCCGCCGGGATTGGTCAACGAGATATTGGCAAGAGGAATTTAGAACGGCTCCATTGTCTCTCTCTGCCGAGATAAAAGCCGATTAATCGGCCCCGAGGACGGTTCATTTCACCCGCGAGAACACACCGGCCACCGCGCCCGAATACCCCGACCCTTTACGCCTTTACGGAGAGTTGAGAGGTGAGAGTGGTGATAGTCCGCGAGATGATGATGATCGCGCTCGCGAGCTCTCTATATGCGAACCGGAGATATCGAGTTGCGAGTGGGTGTTTTCGTGTGCAATGATTTCGTCATGTAATACGGATCGCGGCTGCTTTTAGCCGGCACTGTTGCGCGAGCCGATTTATTATCTTTCATTAAGCAGTTGTTCCTCGAGAGCGAGGGCACTCTCCACTGTCTATCAGGCATAGTACGTGTATCCAAGCGATGTTTTCGAGCGCGCTGCCTAGTTTGGCCTCGGCTGCCGATTCGAGCGAGAGACTCGCTTCTTCAATTCGTGCCGCGAGTTTTCATTAACATTTTTATGAAAGTTTCGTCAGGCCGTTGGGTAAGCGCGCCCGGCGAACTAGTTATCCGCCGCGAATGCCCACTGTAAACGGAGCCATTTGCAGCCTCCCGAGAGATCCATTAGACAAACGACGTAATGAGGCATATCTGCCTCTCGCTCCCTCGGCTTTCTTCATCTCCCTTTGTGCGCGATCGCGCGATCGCGCGACGCAGAAGCACCAAGAAACAAGGCCCCGCGCGCTCTCTTGGCCACTCTCGCTCCTCGGGGCAATAATTGGAATCGCGTGCCAATCAGCATCTACCACCGAATGCGCCCACTTTTATGATCCTCCGTAGAAGCAGCGCGGTTCGTTAATATCGCGAGTAGACTTTCGCACCCGCGGCAACGAGCTCGTAAGAACGTAAGAAGAGAACGCTAATGGCACTTTGGTCGTTGTTAATGTGCACCTTCTCCCTCGAACGAGCAATCCTCGAATTTCATTTCCGAGCCGCGAGAGCGGCTCGGCCTAGGATAAGATTTTTTCGTGGATCTTCATAGTAACAGGGTTGCAATCAGACGGCGAATTCTGAGAGGAATGACGAGAGGAGAGTAGAATAACGAGCGCGCCTTCCCATCGATCCTTGGAGGAATTCCAGCGCGCGCGGGTATTAAAACCTAATAAGGGGATGAGGTGAAGATAGCAGTACTGGGCGCATCAAGGTGATAGCTAGGAAAACGCGCGGAAAGAAGCCTGCTAATTACCGCGCTTGATAGCAGGTTTAATGAAGGGCGGAGCTCGATTTATAATAGTCATTGTCACCGGACACCGCGAGTGCGACTCGCAACTCGGGGGAAAAGAAGCGCTCGCTCGAAAAAGCCACAAGACTTGAAGAGAAAAGGGGGATTAAGAGATATACACGGTGTAGGAGAGCCAGGGGTTCCGTACGTGAGGTTACTGCCAACGGCGGCCGGACGTTTGACAGCGAAGATCCTCGGTTCGTCCTCGCGTCCACTCCACTCTTGGCCGCTTGTCTTTCTTCTGTTAGCTCCGAGAGGGAACACGTCCAACCCTCCTGTTACTCTCGATGCGCGCCGCTTTCTACAATCACTGCTTATTATGCCGCGTATGCACTCGCCCCGCGGATTTCCGACACGCGTTCTCGCCGTTCGCCGATTCTGAGTCACGCCGCCAACATGAGACTCGGACTATTACACTCATCTCTTTGTAGCCGTGGCTCGGCTGGCTACGACTCTAAGGAGTTCGGGAGGAAGACAAGTATTGCAGGCAGGCTAACTTAGTGGAAAGCATCGGCTGACAATGAGTCGGCGCGACGCCAAGGTTTACGAGAGTCTTCTCCTCGCAGAGCCGAGGCTCGACGCGCGAATCAGTGGGAGCCAATGATAGCAGGATTACGCGCGCGTTATGGTGGATATTATGGCTGAAAGTAGGATGCGAGGATCCCCGGATCCAGATTAGCCGAGGCGAATTCCAGGGGAGTCATTCGCTCTCTCTCTCATCCAGTCGACCTCGAGATGCAGCCGGCCGGCTCTCGGGGTGGAAGCGCGCGCTTGGCAAAGAGATGTTTTGCCCGGGCACGCTTTAAGAGCGGCAGCGGCAGCCGGCAGCGTCTATCTGGTGGACTGGTGGACTGGTGGTGGCGAGCGCGTGATGGAGGATTCCAGGGGATAATCCCGGAGAGCAGTAGCCGGCCTTGGGAGGGATCGTTCGCGTAGGACGCGTACACGGGAGTCGCGTGCCTTAAGTGTTACCTTTGCTTCTGACGCGAGTAATCGGACGTCGGTCATTCTTACGCCCGGTAAAAAGTTGAATGAGCCGCCGCGAGCCGCGAGCCGCCTCTGCGCCCATAAGATATCCCTTTGTTCGAAGATCTGTATCGGATCACGAGTCCCTCGAGCCGAGAAGCTGCCGTTCACTCGTTCACTCGTTCACTCGTTCACTGTTGCCGCTATCTAATGGTGTAGGTCGTTGCGGCTGTAATCGCTTTAAAAGCGGCAGCTTCGCGGAAACCTGGCGCAGTCTTCTCGCCCTGGTTTCCCCCGCTGGAAACAATGACTCTCTCGTGATCCTCCGCACAATTCTTCCCAGCAGACACCGACCAAGCCAAAAGAAATGCCCGAGAGCAAAGAGCAAACACTGCAGGAAGGAGGCTAAGGCGTGGAGAGCCTTAGCCTTGAGACTTGCTCCCTCTCTCTCTCTCTCTCTCTCTCGAGGTTTTTTCAGCCCTCCCTTTCCCCCTTCCGCCGCTTTAAAAGTGGCCGGGGACCTCGGGATATTAGGGACGTTTCCGAGAGCGCGAATCCCGGCGACGAGTGCCGCCGCCGGCGTCTAGGTCGCCCGGACACAAGAGGTTGATCTACATATGAAAGGAGACGGTGGGAGGTGGGCAGGAGCTTTGTCCCGGTGGCGATTCTCTCGGTGCCACGAAATCGGGCCTTCGACAAAGATCTCCTCGGGAAGATTAATCGTCGCGCGCTCCTCGTGTCCTGTGCGAAAGTGGACGAGCCGTGAAATCCGCGGACGCGGAAGTCGAGCGCTCGCTAAGTGAGCTTGAGGTGTAGTCGAACCGGGGAACACCTTTGTCCTCGTCAACTCGCTTATCTTTCTCCCACGGATTCGGATGGACTCGCCATTGTACTCGGGTGTCTCGCAGACTAATTAATTACAGACTTACTTCCTACCCCTCGAAATTCGTCGAGTTTCTCAGAAGGAATCCCTCCAGGCCACTCTCGAGCCGCGCGGTAACATAGATTCACGTACAACAACTGAATGGCGCGCTCTTGAAAAATCGACTATCGCACGAGAACATAAAGGGCCTCTTCCTCGGCGTGGCTCCACTCCGCTGGAATTCATCGATAGCAATCAACTCGTTACGTGATCGAGCCAGAACTAGCAGCGGCAGCGGCGGAGCGCGGAGCGGCGAGAGCAGACTCCCTGGAATCTGAGTGGAACGAACACGTTCCGGCTTTGATTTCCAGCTCGGAAAGGGAGAGTACGTGTGTGGTCGCGCGAGAGAGGAGGCGCGGGCCTCTTGGGGTGTCACTCACCACAGAGAGAGGATCGCGGAGGGGCCCGGCTACTATCGCGTCGACCGCAAAACGAGATGCAGGCTACTCGATCAGGCCGCGCGAGCGCGCGGTAATGACGCCCGAGTGCCAGCCTGCCGATAGTTTCTCGATCTGCCGGTGCAGCGGCCAGAAACCAGGCTGCCCTCTGCCTCCGATCAAAACCTCGGCTTCGCGTTTGCGGTCTCCGGAAACCGCGCGCCACTCTCGCTTACCAGGATCGTCCACTTAAAAACTTGCACTTCTTCTCGAGCTTATTGAGTGTCTCCGCCAAGCGTCCTCTCCGAACCGACAATTATATCGAACCGCTCACCAAATAACGATAAGACTAGAGCTCGTTACACGCGCGCTGCCAGTTGCCAACTTGCCACGGCTATCGTTGACTCGCACTCCTTGGCTCGCACACTCGCAGTGGTCTGACCGGGCGCGTGACGACTCATACTACTTGGATTCGGCGGGGAATTAGCGAGCGAGCACGCTCGACTTAATGGCCCAGTGGGACTTTCATGAGATGATAAATTGCGAGCAGTTAGATAGAGCAGGTCTCCTAGAGGGTCCACTCGCGACGGTTAATCCTTACGTAAGGGGGCTTGGCAAACGAGCGACAAACGCGGGACAAGCCAGTCGTGCCGAACAAATGACCGCGATCTATCAGTTGGCGATCTCGAGGAGATCGGGAGATGGGGGGATCAGGGCGGATCTCTTAGCGAAGAGAGATAGGAGATAGCCTGTGTAGAGGGTAATAATGGCTCATAATATCGGATCACTTTCTCGCCGAGAAGAAACCGTGAAACCGGCTCGCTCGCTCTCACGGTGTTACATGTTACATCGATGCTCTCCGTTCTGCTGGTTTGCTTTTGGCTTCCGTCGAATCCTCGCCCCGCCATCTACACGCGCGGTTCTATCCGCAGAAATTCTCCGTCACGGAGAGAAGAGTCACGGGCATTGTTTGACGTGCGTCGATCGGGCCGGTTCTTCCGTATGAAAAGCTCTAGATCCTCAACCTCGAGTACAAGTAGTTGGAAGAAGGCTGGCGTGGGCGTGCGGGAGCACCGTCCCACGGAAACGAGTTCTCACTCTCTTTCTCGGCGGGGCCGAGCCTGTCACTCAGGGAAGATAGACTGCCATTCTCCCTCTCGGACTTTGACGAATGAACAGTGCCGCGTGGGCATGCTCTCCCCCGAACAAGATAAACGTACCTTTCATTAGCGTCTTTCGCTGCAGTTTTAACTTTTAACTATTACCGCCGCGGCGGAAAGCAGAAAGAGTCCGCGCCGACCTTGATGGCGAATAAAGGCGCGGGAGCTCTCCTCGGAGGAAAGTTGCAATTGCTCCTCTGGCGGAGCGAGAATTATAGAGTGATCGTTCGGACAGTACTATGCCTACTAGATACGTCCGATTGAATGCCGGGAGAAAACGCTGAAATAGCCCCATTCCGAGTGCCGAGAGTCGAGAGCCGAGAGCCGAGAGCCGAGAGCGGGAATAACGTTCTCGACGAAATGCTTCCTCGCAGTGTACCGCTAGGCCGGATGAAGAGAACTGGCGGGATTAGCATATAAACCAGATTACGCCGACGGACAGCCGGATAGAGCGAGCCGGCCGAGCAGAGTCTCTCGGTGATGTGGTAATTATTTAATCAATTGTGCACCAGCGCGGTCCTTTTATTATTCGATTATGTGGTAATAAGACACGCCATACGCTCCGGGCATGCGAAGCCGAGCTGGAAATTAGCCGGATCGTGAACACGCTATCATTAAATCTACGACCAACGGATCGAGGCTTTTCAGTCTCGGCAGAGGCTCATTACTCGTGTCGGACTGCTAGCTCTCCGCTCTCCGCTCGCCGCTCTCCGCTCTCCGCGCTCCGTAGGATCTTTTTGCTGATACACAGTAGTCGCCGCAGCAAATACTCGGACGCTTGATTAGCAGTTATGCCTCCATCTACGGAAACACGCAGCATATGTTCCCTCAAAGAAATCTATATCTCCTTCTCCTTCTCCTTCTCCTCTCTACTCTCGAGAGGGCTTCGTGTGGGAGGGAATTGGTCTGTCGAACTTGGCAGCGAGTAATTCCGAAAAATGCCGCCGAGTCGAGCGCATGGAAGATGGAAGACCGTGGGCTCTTAAACTATCCCCGGGCGATGGGATAATTCCAAGTTACGGCTGGCTGATCGCGTGCACCAGTCACGAGCATACTTGTCAGGTTTCTCGGTGGAAGTGGAAAAAGTGCCTACCGTAAGATTCCCTAGGTTTTTCCAGCCGACGCTTTCCCCCCTAGTTCCTTCCCCGACATCATTAGAATCTACAGAGTTTATTAATTAGATTCGGATCTCTAGCCGAGAAAAGCGGCCGAGTTTGTAACGCCTCCTCCGCTAGTCCTCGCTTTTGGATCGGCTCGGTAAATTCGCGTTCTCTCCCGGCAAAAAGCCTCCAGTGATATCTCTATTAAGCCACTTTGGACGGATGGGTGTTTTTACCGCGGAGGAAAGTGGTGTAGAAATATATATATATAGATAGATGGTAGAGTAGAGAGAAGACGCGGGAGACGAGCGTGGGTTCGCACGGGTTTTCCTCGAACAAACCCCAGTGCCGGGTTTCTGTAAACTCGAACAGGTAATTCCATTAGCGGGGCGCAGGAGAGTGGAGTGGGTGTGTTTGCGGCTTGGCTCCGGGGCAGGCGCGCACGTGTGTGTTGGTTTGCCCGGCGTTTTACAGTTAGCCGGGGCATTTTTGTGGGAAAACGCCGCCGCCGCGCGGTGCATGATCCTCCGATCACGTTTTAAGGACGAGAGTGTGAGTTATGGTTCCCGTCCTCCTCCAAATATGGCCCTCGCTCCGAACTGTCCGGGCGGCTATCCCCCTTGCACGGGGGACAAGGACCTCGCCAGTCAGCCAGTCACTTTCATTTATTGCCCCGAGTGTCCTATGGATGCTGCGCTGCATAAATAATCCATCTCCGCTCGTCAGTCGTGCTCCATCAGCGCGCGCCGCCAGACACAGCCGCGACTTGTCCTTTAAGCTCCAAGGAGAATCACTGCTTTCGCTCGAGAGTTGGAGACTCTTTCCTCCGGGGCTACCAATTAGAGTCCCTCGCCCTGTAAGCATAGCCGGGCCTGTGCTTTCGCGATCATTATCTCCGATCTCATGTTTGGCAATCCTAACGACGATGCCGGCTATTCTCCGGGCCATTGTATTCCGGTATTTGGATCGCACCATACCAGCCGCTTCCAGGTAAACAATTGTAACATATATTAGTGGCGCGCGGGGGCATTCCTCCGGCCCGATTGCGAAATAGTTTCTCTCGTTCCCATTGTCTCGTGATTGCGCCCCGCCAGGATCCTATTTACCGTCTGCCATAAACATGATGGAAAGTCACAAGTCGCCCGAGGCTCCAGCAGAATTCCCTCCGCGCGATTGTCCTTGATCCGAATGAAGATGTATATCGCCGGCAATGGCAATTAAGGGGCCAACCGAGTGATATTCGGAGATGCGTAACCTAGCCGGTAAGTCACGCGGACCAGACCAGGCATCGATTATATCCGACAATTTCCTCGACAGTACCAACCCAAACGCACCGCGATCCTTCAATTATCGCGAGAATGCCGTTACAACGATATAATCGGCCACTCATGAGCATGCCGTTTTATGCCGCAGCTGCTCTGCCACTGGCTCATCCCTCCTACCTTTTCCACTCCCGTTAATCATCGCGACCGATTTCAGTAACCTCTATTTTTAGCTAGTTGCACACCTTTCATATTCTCGTTTAAGATTTAACCAGACAATATCAAGTGTCGCAATGTCGTTGAGCTGGACGGATTTCTTAAGAATGAACTTTTATTGCTATTCCTATCGATATGGGGTAGGGGGAATGTTAAAGAAAAGGAAAGGCCGATCGATCGATACAGAAGCTAAAGAAGAGCGGAGCGCGATCGACTGGCGTACTCTCGAAAAGCAAAGGTGGCACGCCTTGTTCGCGGCATTCGAACCATGCAAATGGTCGTGATGGCCTCTAAGATCCGGCGGTGGATCGGGGTCGTGCGAACCGTAAACCCTGATAGGGACGGGGGGACCGCGAGACAACTATACTCCCTGGGCTTTCCGAAGAGCGCTTAAAGACGTCGTGCCGCCCTGTGCTCTCCTAACCGCGCTGACGAGGGAGCGAGCGGCTCAACTGCAGGGAGAGAGATCGGCAAATCGACACGACTCGTAAAACTCGCCCAAAGAGCGTGAATGTCGAGCCGAGCCAGTCGAGAGCGGGTGCCAATGCCGCGCCGCCGCTCGTAAATCCTAATACATAGAGGGCCCTGAGCTCCTACCCTCCTCCCTTCTAAGTTCTAGGTAGGCCAGCCATTTCTTTTTACCGATTTCTCCACTCACCCGCTCCCATACTCATTCGCGAACCCTCTCGACTTTTAAGCGACACCATCTTGCCTTCGCGAAGCATCAATCTCCTGAATTTATCACCAGCCGCTACCGATGTCTGACCGGCGCGGGCCTATTTCACTGATCGCTGCTGAAATCCATGAAAATAACCTATTCCTCGTCCGATCGCCGGACCACTGGCGAACTGATGATCGGCTCGAGTCGTAGAAAAAGCTGGAATAAATTTGCCCGTTGAATCGTCGGGTGTGATTGATACACACGAATTTGCGAGTCGATGGCGGCGGCGGCGGCGCGTGATGCGGGTTTCGCCATTGGGTCTCTCAACGAATGCAGTAACGCCGGTCGGCCATCACTTCCGAACTTATGAATGCCGGTAATAAATCGCCGAGATTAATATCGGCGATGCATGCGGCCTGCACTGCTCGTGAGTGGAAACGGTGTCCGAGCATGTAAAAAGTTGTCTGCCACGGGTAATCGTGGCCGAGAGCGTTCGACAATAACTATTGTTTGAGCGAGCCTGTCGCCGCGACGAGCCTTTTCTCTTTCTCGCTCCCTCTCTGTCTGGGGGGTTTACAGAGGCCCGTCCGCGGAATCTTTCTGCTTCAGGTCATCGGAATTTCGAGGATTATATACATATACATAATTCTCGGTTACCAGGTGGTCCGGGGGAGTGACGGCTGGGCCTCACACATACGTATACGTAGAGGGGGGGACCATCCTTATTGCTTCTCAGTTTACAGCCTGCACATCGGGCCCGCCTGACGAGCACGAGCTTCGCCCTCTCGGCATACAAAATGCGTGGAACTCGAGAAAAAAGTCGGCCTCGGCCTCGGCTTCGGCCGCGCGCTCGCCGTGCGCTCGCCCTCGCCCTCGCAGCCAAGCGACGTGGAAGTGCGATATCGAGTTTCGACGAAATTTTGGCAGCCAGCTGCGCGCCTCCGCGGCAGATATTCCCATGCGCTGCTGGCCGGCGGGTCGCGCAAGAAATTGGCGCGTCAAAAGTTAATTCGATTACGCGTTCGCTCGAAGGCGTAATGGAAAGTCGTTTGGCGGGCGCGCACTCGGTGAAATCCGATCGCGATATGTCTGCCGGGGCTGTCGATGACTGGAGAGCCCGGCCGGTATTAACGTCGTCATTAAGTATGCATCGGTGTAGACTGTAGGAGAGGAAGGTGTGCGCGCCGGCCAGCGAGCGACAAGCTCATAGAAATTCAGAGTGAGATCAGTCGCCCGATCGGATTCCGATCTCCCAGTAGCAACGGCAGCGGCAGCAGCGGCAGCAGCGGGACTCGCCTCGGAGTCGGAGTCGGAGTGGTTCGATTGGGAATGGGCGGCCGGCTGGGTGCGCACTGGATGGGTTGAGCTAGGTCATTGTCTCTCGGTCTCTCGATTTGATCTGCCACTCCGGAATTCTCCCCCCGGGGAGAAACTTCCGGATCCAGCGTAGGCGCAGGAGCTTTCGCTTTCTCTCTGGACCCTCGCTCCTCTCCTTCTCTCCTTCTGCCCCTCGCTGGGTTAGAATTCAAAGGTGGATCCGTGGCCTGCATTTCTCCACTGGGAGCATCCCGCTCTCACTTAGTCACTTATGCCTCGCGGAGGGTTTCCCCCGAGTTTCTCGCGAGTTATCGGCAATGAGAGGAGGCTGCACGGAGGAGCCTCCCTTTCTTCGTGGAGCGGCGGTGCGGAGGCTTGGCGGCTTGGCGGCGGTGCGGCGCCGCTCTCGTGGACCAACGATCGTTCGGCGATAGAAGCTCGAACCCGAGTCCGGGTTCAGGAGAGGCCGGTCACGAGCGAGGTTGTACACCCGAGCGTGCCGGAAAAGGATTCGAAATCTGGGCTAGCCAGATGATGTAGCTTTCTTTCCTCCCTCGGACCACATTATCCACCCCCCGATTGAGAAAACCTCTCACCGACCACACGACCCGGCCAATTCGAACCTTGATTACACTCCTCCGCTCTCTTCCCGGCGTTCAGCCTCCGCCGACTGTTTACCCACCGGCTCTGAGAGAGTCAGATGTCATGCAACCTAGGTGGCTCGGATTTGAGGCCGTCGGAGATCAAATTGCCGCGCATACCCTCGGGCGTGTTGACCGGCGCAATTGCACCGAGAGGTTGCGTAACGAGGGTGGCACGATCGCAGGAAGGGACGGCGCGGGCGATATCTGCAATTGTGCCGAGGCCTGCCAGGCGTATTCTCGCTAAGCGTTCGCCTGCTCGCCCGCTCGCCCGCTCTTTGCGGTTCCTCTTCCTGCATGGGTTAGGTCGCCTTCGTGTCTACTAGCTTGGCTGGTGCACCGTTACCTAACCTCCGGGCAGCGGGACGCGTATACATCGAGCCACGCACCATCCTCTCCCTTCGCGATCGAAACGTCTCTCCAAGTTCTCGTGAAGATCGCTAGGTGAACGGCAACAGCAGCGACGCGCGCGCGAGACCCGCGGAGAAACAGCTTCCGAGAGACTCGCCTTGAACCCTGGCCGAGGGTTCAAGTGGCCTGGCCGCATCTACGGTGAAATGTGAATAGCCCGGCGAACGGGCCAAGTGGCGAACCCGCCCGTCATTCCACTCAGCGTCATCCTCTCGATAACATCGCGTTATCCGATGACGCGAAGCGAAACGCCGTGCGCGCGGACCTCGGGTATCGATTGCCGATTCTTGCCTCGAGCCAACAGTAACGCCAATGCCGGAGAGCCGGGGCCCGAGGAACGAGAGGACGGAAAGGCACGAGTCCCGTGGCAAGGAGGTCCTAAGGTTTCGAAAGGGGAGAGCCACCCCACTCTGCCGTTGGCAGCTGCTGCTACCATGTTCTGCTACTGAGAAAAGGCTATTGTTTCGCCGGTTCGATCGCATTGTCCCGCTCGTAAAAATCGACCTGACAGAGCCTCCGAGTGGCTGGCAGCAATCGGTGCGGATTCCAGCAGCCGCCACCGATCCCTTCTCTATCTGGCAAAGAGAGAATAATCCTTGCTACTTGTGCGGCTGGCTGAGGCCTGAGCAGAGGGAGAGTCGAGAATGGAGCTTCCTCCCGGAATAAAGCTCGCGTTCGACTCTCGATTGATGTAACAGGCTCTGACGCAGAGAGTTGAGCCCTGCACCGTAAACACTTGGATAGGCATTATGTGATTAACTTGACGCTAGCGCCGAGCGCGCCAGCCACTATTATTCCCGTCACGAACCTCTTAACCCTTGCCAACTCGGTAGCCCTGCGATCTCGTAAATCACCATGACAACAATCTCTCGATCATATCTCGAGATCGTTTCGCTCGCATGCCAGACGACGCGACCGACGGAGAACGGAGAACGGAGAACAGGCAGCGAATTCGAGAACAAAATCGGCGTCGGCGAAACTCGCCCGAGAGACGTGTCCGCCCTTTTACAGTCTAATGTCTAACGTCTAACACGAGCGCGAGCGCGAGCGGCTGATAATCTTGCGGTGCACGATTACGTCGCTGGTCGATTCAGCGATGAAAGTTCCCCGGGCAACCTTGAACTTTCCACGGCTAATAACATAATAAGCTAGGGAGGTACGCGTATTAGTTTAAGCGGCGATTGTCGCCGCCCCGGGCGATAGCGAGCGTCATCGCCGAGCGCGTTATAGAAAGGAGCGAGAGACAGTGGAGAGGAGGGTGGGAGAGAGGGGGGGCCAATCGAAACTCTGAGTGGGCTTTGGACGCGCGCGTTTCTCATGGTATCCCGTAGCTCGTTTAGTCGATCGTGACGCCCGAGCCCTCGGCGCAGTTGGGTGCAGGACGTGCTTTCACGGGGACGTCGAGCCGTCGAGCCGTCGAGGTCGAGTTCCCGGGGAGGAGGTGGGCGTCTGCCCGGCCGCGAGGCCCGCGAGGCCCGCGAGAGAGACTCTCCGTGAGGCCCGTGAGCCATGGCATAACTAAAGCGTAACGGGGACCGAAAGGCCCGAGAGGCCCGAGAGGCCCGAGAGGCCCGAGAGCCGATCTCCTCTAGTAGAAGCGGAATTATGCCTCATCCTGTGGCCGACTTCCAGAGTTCCAGGCCGACTCTAATGCTGGGTTCGCACGGCCACATCGCAATTGTTGCACGCTTTAAGCCCCCCACTAAGACCCACTCTTGAAAACTCATTATGCCCAGGCCGACGGCCCTCCTTTCGGACTTTCCGCGGCCTTTTCTCGCGTGCCCGTGCAAATCAAGCGGAACAACGGCCGCTAATCTCCACCGACTACGTGGGCAATTGCGCCCTGGGTTACGCGTCCTCGGCCGCGCTCTCCCTAAGCTCTCCCTAAGCTCTCCGTTCACACGGTTCTTCCACCATCATCAACGAGTATCAGAATTCCTTTAACGTATTAGCCAATTCTACTCGTATCATTCGGCTTGGGTCACATCGTCCCAAGAGACTCGCACTGATTTTTAACGCTTTTAAACTCGCATTTTCACGGCAGAACCTTTGACTAGGTCGAACCTAAGTCTAAGAACTAAAAACCTTTATTGACCAGGTAACTTGCGTCAGAACCAACTTCGGAAGTAACCGAATCTCGAGGAAAAGTTTCACTTCAAGTATCGATCGAGGTACTCGAAAGTCTATCCGCGTCTGAGGAAATGCAAATGAAGAGTAAATGGCTGTTGTGTCGAATCGCAATAGGATAAAAGGCTACAATTACCATCGACAACTGGACGTGTGTGCTGCCGTCAAGCGGAGAGTACTTTCCACTGTGAGTAAACAGTGGAAACGAACACGGCTCTTGTGCAACGAAACCGACGACTACTCGGCATTAGTACGGAGACGGATTTAAAATAACGAAGCCGGCACGATCTCTTATGCAAGCCGGCTACTCGTCTTTAATGCACGTACGCGGTGACTAAGAGGCCGGGATCCAATTTAATTTGGGTTAATGTCTGCGGCGCGTCGAGCGTCGAGCGTCGAGCTGAGTGGCTGAGGTTGGTGGTGATGGCCCCCGGAGAGCTTTGAGATTATCTAGCCGGAGTCCCCTCGCGGCTGGTAGAGGTGAGCGTACGGTACCCGCTTTTAAGAAGTATACTGACCCAGTAACACGTGGGAACATTTAGACACGATACCCCCAACGCTCGCCGCTTATTCACCGATGCATCGCGCACTCTCCCTTTGTGTCTCGCGAGGAAACCACCGTGACACACACACACACGCACTCACTCGCCTGGTGTTGGCTGTTGTAATGATCGCGGGGATTCCCATGGGCCAGCGGGACGCGATACATTTTTCAACGGAGCGATTACACGCACGCACGTAACGAGTTTTTCTAGGCGCGTTGGTTAATTAGTGAGTACGCGCGTCTATCATCATCGGGTCATTGTTAACGCGAGGGCGCCTGCGGAGGATCGATTCAGCCACGTATCGAGGAAGAAGAGGACCGCGACGTTCACCGCTCTCAGTGTCAATTAGCTCGCAGCGCACTCGTGCATTAACGCCTACTCCGCGGAAACCGTAATTCCGTCGGGGCGATAAATTCCACTGAGCGATGGGCATTAGTGGGCGATAAATAAAGCGGCGCGGCGATCGCTCGCGCGTAAGAGTGGATTAATCGAGCGCGGGAACGCGGCGACGCGACGTCGAATATCTCTGGGAAACGAAATCCGTTGACCCCGGGGTCCGCCGAGGGACTCGGAGACTCCGTGTCCTTTGTGGTCACGTACCAAGTGGTACCCTACGCGCTCGTAGCCGAGAACTCATAATTTCTCGGAACTGGCCGCTTATGCCGCTTATGCCTCGCTCGCTCGCGCGCATGCACATGAAGAGCGCGCAGAGCGCAAAGCGCAAAGCGCAGAGACGCGCACGGGCACGAGTTACGGGGTCACGTAGCCGTGGAAACGAGCGTTGACATCTGATCTATCCCATTAGAGGGGAGATTAATCGGGCCTTAATCATCTCCCGCGGCATGGCCCTCAATGTCAAGAGTCCTCTAGTCCTCCTGCCTCGGAGTGGAGAGCGCGCTAGTTTAACGTTTAACTTGAGGCTGGATAGCACGCGCTCTACTCTACTCGAGTTAGCGCGACACCCGCTCTTCTAGCGGCGACGCAGCATCCTCAGATCTAACCGGTAGACTAATTAACGGTACGCCTATTCTCCAGCGATCGGCGTTCGGCGCTCGTTCCGCGAAATACAGGCTTATTTACCGATATCCGTCGGGAGTCTATTATAAGCCAGCTAATTTACTCGCCTTCACCATTCACTTATCTCTGGCGGCGCGCGGCATTCCAGAAACGTGGAAGACGTCCGCAACCGGACGCGATTGCTTATTGCAATTACCGGCCGAGTCCTCCACTCCCGGATTCCGATTTCCGCGGACATCGCCGGGAATTCCTCACGGCGCGCCCGAACGATCTTCATTAGAATACGAGAATCGATTCCCACTATCTCTCTCCCCCTCCATTTCCGCTTTGCCCCGCACTTCCTCCGCGAGTTTTTCCTATTATCGTAGCAGCGAGTTCGATTATGAACTGGCTAAGTGGTCGCGTTACTTTCGTTTTCGAGCGGAGCAGGAAAAACGAAGCTGCGCTCGATTACTCCGAGACCCACGGGACCGAGGATATGTCCAGCTATTTCTATTGGTCGATGGCTAGAAATTCAATTGGCGGGCCGGTGCTAAGCTAATGCGTGCTGCGTTTAATCTAGTTGGAAGTTATCTCGGCCCGCTGGAAAGGCGTACTCGCATGCTTCCTGCTCCGCTCGGATGATGCCGAGGTTTCTTGATCGATCGGGCTAATTAATCAGCCGAGGGAATCGGGCTCGTTAACGCGCGCGTTGTACCTCGCGTGAAATTCAGTAGCTCTCTCGAGGGAATTGCCCGCGGATTTTGCGTCCGTGGACAAGTTTGGAGAAGTCGAGCCACATGAGAATGAATCACGGGGTTCTCGGTAGCAGTAGCTGTCGGGCAGCCCGAACTGTGTTACTAGGTGACGGGAACCAATACTCACCGGTCACCGAGCACAAAGCAAGATTAACCGGTAGGGAGAAGCGTTGACAAGGTCAGCGCTCGGCTCTGTTCTCTGTTTTAATATTTCACCGTCATCCGTTCCTTTCGGGCCGCGCCAATTCAGCCCGACCGCCATTTACATATCCTCGCCGGAACCAGCCTTGAACGCTCTCATCCCGCAATACACGTTGCTTTTTCGCGGACGTCGACGAAATCTAAATAGCGTCGGGTTCTCCCGCGGAATAAGACTCTCTCTCGCTCGAGCGTGGAAACGTGGAAAGTGCTGAGTAAGAGGAGAAGGAGAGTAGCGTCGGTGAGGATTATTTCTCGCTTTTTCCACTGGGCCTTCTCGGCCTATAAGTGGGGCCTTCAGGCCTTCAGCTGGTTCTCCCGGCGTGGCGTGGATTGCCGACTCTCCGAAGGAGCTGTTGCTCGTGCCAAGGGGAGCAGCTCTCCTCATTGTCAGGAAATGTCACGCGTGCGGTTCCCCGGCGACGAACACCGATGTGTGGTATTGGTTTGCGCGGCAGGTAGGTATTGCTTTACCGATGTATGCTGGCTTATCGATTTCAAGCGTCCGGTACAGCACGTCACTACCGTGTGGTTGGAAGGTAATCGATTCTAGGATCGTCGAGGTGAACCCCCTCCCGCCTCCCTCCTACTCCTTCTCCTCCGGGTGGAAATTGATAAGTCCACTTTCGGTTTTACGATCGTGCACCGCTCTCTGCTCCGGGCCCTAGTTACGTATAAGGCGCATGGAGAACACTCACCAGCCATAATCTTCCATCGTCCTCCGACCTCTTACGTCAGCCTCTCTCTCTCTCCCTCTCTCTGTCGCTCAGTTATCCTTTAAAGTGGTACCAGGGTCCTCGACCAAAATGGACAAACATCCCGTTGAGTTACACAAATTTGTTTAACCTCGCGCCGCACGCGTCCACTGACGAAATGAGGAATACTGTGCGACAATCGGCCTGATTAATAGACCGTTTACTACAAGGTGTACCTGCTATCTCCAGGGCCGTAATAAAATAGCATTATGACTCCTTATCAGGAGGCTGAGCGAGCAATTTTCATTGGGCCGGGATTTAATTACAGCTTCCCAGGCGCATTCCTCGCTTTTTTCGCGCGAACGCGTTTCCGTATCGTCTTAATTGCGAGGCGAGTCGACCAAGGTAGGAGCGCATTGGTGGGACTACCTAACTCTTAACGACGCCGGTATCAGCGGAGGTAGGAGCTTTTACTGCCGGTTTTTCCCCCGTGGGCTGCTCTCCTCGAAAGACGAGCAGCAGCAGCGCGTCGGGGCGTCGGGGCGTCGGGGCGTCGGGGCGTCGGGGGTTGGTGGGATGACGCGGGAAAGCCGGGAGCGCGAAAGTCGTCCTTGTCGCGATTGCGACAGGAGATTTGTGGCGATTCCTACAGAGTCAAGTGGCCACCCGGCATATAAACGCGCGCCTAGACCTCTCAAACTTCCGCCGAACTGTATAGCCTTTACGATTGGAAAGACATTGCCGGGAACCTTGACTGGCGGATGTGAGAGCGTGGGCCAAATAATAAAGGCGACGTATTGTACTTCGCCGTCCAAGTAACATAAACGCGCGCACACACACCACCAACCTCTACCTCCTCGATCCGCCCACTATTAAGCTCCGAACGCTAAACTGGTTTACCTAGTCGAGATCGAGCGGCAAAGAGTGAGTGAGAGAGCAAGAGAGAGGGAGACCGGCTCTCTGACTTAACATTGAAAAATCCTCGGAATTCCTGGGGCCTCGATCTTCCTCGATAGCGCTCTACTCATTTTATGAGTGGGAAACCTCTTGTAGGACTTTTTATTATATATTAATTAGCGCAATCTTATACACGCGCGATAAACCTCGGGAGCGCTGGCCTGATTCCCTCAAATCACTTTTACACCGGGCATCGACGCGCTCTCTTTTTATTCTCACCCATAAACTCTCGGCGTCCTCCCGATGACGATGACTGTTACTCTTTGGGACATCAAAGGCCGCGCTTAGAAATGCGCGAAGCAAAATGAGATTGAGTGGACTCGTTTCCCCGGGAAAGGGTCGAGTTGGAAACCGGAGATTAGTGTCGATCGATGGTGAGACGTGCGTGGCGCGTGCAAGCTGATCATTAACGCCAAGTTTCACTAGTGAGAGGACACACGTGGCGACGCCTAATAATCTATTTCCCATTTATGGCTGCGCCGCATTAACGGTGCCTTCCTTTCAACAAACTCCCACAATTCCCTGCTTTCCCTCTTCCCCCTTTGACTCGGCGCTGTAAATAAGCGCGCGCCCACTGGACTTTACTGGCGGGCTGAGCGGGCTGAGCGCGAGTAATATATTGTTAATTATTGAGGGAATAGTATGCTAATGGCTGGTTGGGATTATAAGTAAGCTCAGTCGGAGGTTTTCATTGGGAGGATTCGAATGCCGCGTGCGTGCTTTCCCAGCGAAAGCCCCTCGTAAAGCAGCTATCGTACTTTAATCCGAAAGAGTAGAGCCTCGAGTGGGGTCAGCCGTGAGAGGAATTTAAGGAAAGGATGTGCTCGCCATAGCGGCAGATTCAATCTCGTAGTTCTTAGCGGCGCGAGGCGCGCGCGCACTCCCGCCCTAACGCATACAATTACCCTTCGTTAAGCTAGCTGGCTCTCGCATTAATGGCACCGCGCCTCTGAGCTCTGAGCCTCGGAGCCTCGCACAAAGAGATAGGCGCTCGCATACATTTTCACCCGGCGAATTTCCCACTTCTCCTCGCGACGCCGCCGCACCGCCGCACCGCCGCACCGCCGCGGCGCGCAATTATCAGTTGTTCGGGGGAGCAGCGCGCTCGGGCGTCCGCGCGCGGGGAAATGCAATTAGCGGCGCCGGGTTTTATCACGGCGGCGAATCGAAGCGAGGCCATTACTTGCGGCGAGACGGAGAGCCAAGTAGAAACGGTCGGCTGTCGGCCCTGCCAGACGCGGTAATGCGTCTGCAACTTTATTGTCTCCGCTTGCAAACTCCCCCCCCTCCCCTCCCCGCGCTTTCACGCGCTTCTTCTTCTTCTTCGTTTCTGAGGCCTGCGCCGACATCGGACCGAGGTGTGGCGATCTCTTTGTGGAGTCTAAGAAGAAAGGCGGAAAGCCGCCGGAATTCATTGAAACCGCGACTCTTGAAAGAAGGTGAGAGCGAGGCAGAGCCGATTAATGGTGAGGAGAGTTTCATTCATCGCGAACCCGGCAGCGGCGAGTTCGCCCGTACCCGGAGAGAGAGAGAATGCGGTGTAAAACTGTAAAGGTCAGTGTCGAGTTCGCGCGCGCCATCACTCCTTGAGGGCGAAGGGTTTCTTTCATCCTGACCAATTAAAAAGCTCGCGCACTCCGCCGATCGCGATCGAATTATTCCCGGCGCACTAATTGGCCGTTGGCTTGGTGCGCGAAATGCGAATAGCTGCCGCGAGCGGGCGAACCCTCTCGGCGTAATCGACATTAATGGAGGCCGCCAGGACACGCGACGATTCATTACCGCACGATTTTTGCCCCCGTCCGATTTCTTTCGCCCGCCGGCTTCACGAGATCCAAGGTATACGGGGTAGGAAAAGATGTAGTTTAGGCTGTCGGTTAACGGCGATCGCACTAATGGCGCAAAGGTGGCGAGGAGTAGTGGCCGGGCGCGCTCGCATAAATTTCTTTGACGAGGTCCCCGCGACTCGGCGTAACAGCCGCACGCCGGTAGTTGGTTAAGAGTTACAGATTGCCGGGCTGCACCCGCTTAATAGAGCGTGATCGCGCGCCGAGAACTCCCGCAGCAATTCCCTCAAGTTCCTTCCCAGATCTGTCAACGCGATTTCACGGCGACTCGCTGGCCCGTGAGACGAGATGTAGCGAGAACGCCGAGAACAGCGAGTCCACTGTCCTGCTCTGCCTTTGACTTGGCGGCGCGGCTTCGTGGCTTCGTGCTTCCAATGAAAAACTAGAATATTTTCGCTATCTTTTTCTCGATTAATAGACTGTTCCTTTAGCGTGGGAGAGTCCGAGCGCAGCGGAAAACTCGGCGAAAATTCACAAGGAATTAAACGGCTGAAGGCTGGCGAGCGCGGGACTACTTCCACTTGGCTCCATCCCTCGGCTTTTTGCTGCGACGCCAGGCATCCGCGGCACGTAGCTCTGATTGCGCGCGGCACAAAGACTTATGACAATTAAACTCCTCGTTTTGCCCCACTTAACCATTGCATCGACTCCCCGCGATGGAAGAGGCGGCCGCCTAAAAAATGCCGGAGGAAGTCGATTTTCTCTAATTGTCAGGGCCGTCCGACTTTCGTTCGGGCTTACAGGCCAGCCAGGATATATTTCTAACGGCGGCGATATTTTTCAGTGGGACTTGGCCGCGGCTTCATTTGTCCCGCGGGGAAAAATACGTCGCTCGCCGGTAATAAAATGCGTGAGGGGGATACAGGCGGGTATCGGTTTTATTGCGAGCATATATCTGGCGTAAAAGCGCGCGAACGACTTACTTTCTTTCGAGGTTTCGAGAGCCGACACCATATTTTACCATCGCGGCCCACGGCGCGCGTGCGCGTGCGTGCGCGTGCGTGTGTCGCAACTCGCAACGTGCTGCGCGCGCGGGCATCATGGCCGCGAAATAAATCCCCCGGGAAGATAATGCCCGGACGAATGCACCGTTAGCAGGGCAACGCTTCCCCCGAAAGCCGGAGTGGCTTGTTGTCGCGATATTTTAGTCGCGAGTATGATTGCCTGATGTTAAATCGATTTATGAGTAGCTGTGTGGCGCGGTGCCGTTTTAAAAAAGTGTTACGACGCCTTTCTTCGGCGAGGTTCTTCGGCGAGGTTCTTCGGCGAGGTTCTTCAGCGAGGTTCTGCGCCCGAGTGGAAGTCGAGCGAAGGGGGATTATCGGCGATCGTGTTGGAATACTGGCGAGGAGATCCGGACAATCGTACCGGGTGTGTTACCTCCCTAGGTCGGCGATCGATCGATGGATTGGGGACCAGGCACACCCACGCCCGTCTACCGTATCTGGCCTTCCCGAAAAAGTCCGCGCGCCTGCTGTCGCCCGCTTTCTCTCCATTACCGTCCTGATGTACCACCAGCCTCCGCAGCCTCCGCGGCCTCCGCCTCTACATGCATACATACACATACATACACATACACATATACTACATGTAGTTACGATGGGACGCGCGGAGCCACGTCCTAATCGGCGCGGGCTCGAATAAACTCGGGATAATTGGATTGGATGGCCGGATTCTTTATCCGCCAGCTGCATCGACACATCCATAAGGAGAGAGAGGGGCCGAGAGGAGCGGAGAGGAGAGGAGAGAAGACTTAGGTTGGACTGAGCCGCGATGGCGCAAGTTGCGCTCGACTGCTCGAGGCAGACTCTTCCCGGATGGCGCGGACGTGTCGAAATTCCCTAAGGGTGCCTCGTTTGCCGGCGAAGGAAAGGTGTCGCGCGACCGACGCGATCACATCGCACCGCATAGTGAAAGACGCCTGTGGCGAGGTGTCGGCGCGCACCGCGAGATATCCTCCTCCTTTGATTGAAAGGATGGGAGGATGGGAGGATGAGCGAGAACCAGTGGAAACCGATGCGAAAAATATGCCGTACGTCAGGGGAGATATCAGCGGCGCGCGACTCGCTTGCTCGCTTCCGAGAAGTAAGTCTCGCTCCTCTCTTGAGCGGCCGCCTCTCCGCTCCCCAGAACGGGAAGAAACGAGGAAGAACAAGACCAAGAAGAAGAAGAGGACGAGGAGGCCGAGGAGGCCGAGGAGGCCGAGTGCTAGCCCGCAGGATCAGCGGCACCGCGGCAAGCAAACATTCCGCGCGGACGACATCTGTTCTCGAGTGTTCCGCGTTCTCGCCATCTCGCCACCGAGTCAGAACGAGTAGCCTCGCTCGTTTTGTCCCTGGCAGGAGGGCCAGACACTCGTACCCAGCCGGCGCGGTAATTGCAATCGATATCTACCGAGGTCCGAGCTACCATTCCTCCGCCGTCCTAATCAACGCCGAGTTCTTTCGCGGCGACGTCCATCCATCGCTGCTGACGAAACACCGTCCATTCACTCAACCGGTGGAAGCGACTACTGATCATTTTCGATCAGCAGCATGCACCGCGCGAGGAGGAACTTTATGGAGAGCAGAGGCCGAGGGCACCGGGCGCGCGGCGTAGATGGGATTTTATTGAATCGTTTGCATAGACAGGACTCGAGCGGCCGTCTAAAGGCAGCCCCCCTTGTTTGCAATTCTGGTGCCGTGGCCGGGAAGATGCAGGGTGGCCGCGGCGACTGGCGAGGCCACTCCGTCGGGGAATGTCTGGCCGGCGCGCGAGTATAGGCGAGAAGGCGAGGATGGAAATTCAAGGGTAGAGAGTATCGTACATCGAGTGAGAGAGCCGAGTAACGAGCAGCCGTTCCGTTATACCTCCTTCGCCCGTCAACCTCCCAGCCGATTCATTCAGAATAATCTTAAATCCGTTCCAATGCCGATTCGTCTCTCTCTCTTCTCTCTTTCTGGACATTGGTTCAAGGGACGGGGTCAGCGCGTTGCCGAATAATTCGGGGGATCAGCGAGCGCACTGTCACAACTGTTGGTCCATATCTCCTGCGCGGTTGGTTTCTCCCTTTATCCGGCGAACCGCGAGTTACGCTCGTGTCCGGCATTGCTCGAACCCCCCGAGTGATAGGGTCGCCGGTGATAAAGTCACGGGGATAAGTATTTATCTCCGAGGACGAGATATCTTCCCTTCTCCGGTGGGTTCGCGGTGGGATCGGCCGACGCGGCGTCCCGCCGTGAAAAAGAAGCTCCCGCGGCTTCTCTCGAGGCTGCTGGCTCCCATCGCGGCGATAAATCGCGCTTCATTCTCGCCGATCGTCCGGCGCACAACAATGACCGCGGCTGCACTTCTCTCTCTCTCTCTCTCTCGCGGCGGGTGCGGGCGCTCCAAGAGAGAGAGAGACGGCGACGTCCGCGTCGGAAGAAAGAGAAAGAGAGAAAGCTCGAGCGCGTACGTATGTACACCAATCTGATAGTTGGAGCGTGAGTTATTAGAGTATGGCGTATATATACGCCGTCGTAAAGGAGCGCAGAACGGCAGAACCCGCCTTTACGCCGTGCGGACCTTGAAGCGAAGCATGCTCTACGCGCCACTCGGTAGATCCGACGATAACTCCAAGAAACGATGTGAAATTACAGCTACCAAGTACCAACTGCCTGCCGAGAGAGAGGGAGACCCTTTGCGGCAGTTGTAATGGAAAGCTCCTGCTTGCTGTTTGATACGATTCCCCGTAGTATCAATCATTCGGAATTCAGCGGGTCCTTTGTCCTTTTTCGGGAGAATTGATTGTTTGCATGTCCGAATAAGAGATTGGTGTCGCGGCCAATTGAGACGCTTCCCCTCTCAGCCGAGTGATCTTTTAATCGACATGGGTGGCGTCGGAGGCAAAAAGCGCAAGTTCATTGTCGCGGCAAGGACACGCTCGGCAGGGAAGAGGATTAATCGAGCGGACATGAAACAAGTGGAGCTGACAAGCGGTACTCGGCATAATTATGCCCTGTCTAGTTCGGCCAGGTATGCAGCGTGTGACTGGGAGTCGAGATTCTCCTTTGCCTCGCGGCGTCGGCGTCGGCGTCGGCGTCGGCGTCGCTCAATCCCACGCCGGGAAAAAACTCAAACTTATGCAGAGAGCTCTCTGGCCTCCCCGTTTTCTGAGCCATCGGCGAGCGCGCGATCAAGCCGACTCGTCCCTCGCGGCTCTCGTTTTCGCCAGCGACGAAACGAGTAGCGACTAACCAAGCCGCTTGCTCATCAGTGCATTCACCGCGCCGATCGATAGGCTAGATATCGATATCGGAATTGACACGCCTTAGATATCCTTTCCAACAGAAGAAAGCCCCAGCCCTCCTCATCCTCCTCTTTCCCCCTGCGCTATGCCAGTAAGCGAATCTTGTTCCCTCTCGATTCTTCCCTCGGCAGAGTGTCTTCCCTCACTCCTCTTCGAAGCGAGTCGCTTAATTATGAGCGGCTAGCCTTTTGTCACTCTTCCTATTAAATTAGTCACTAAAGGCACTTGGATGCCTTTTCCTCTGTGTTTCCGAAGCGACGGATCCGATATATCTAGAGCACGTGTCGATGAATCTCGCCGACGAAGGAGGTGTCGCAGGTTGGCCGTAGGTCCGGCACGACGAGGCCGCCGCGAGAACGAGCTCTTCTTGCGAGCAACACCAGCCGTACAAGGGCCGAAAGGCCTCGAAACCCATCAAGAAAGAGTCATACTCCGCGGTCAGTGGCATTCTTCGACTTCCAGGGCGACGGCGGCTTTTTGAACCTGCTCCCTCATAACCCCCTAACCCACATGACCTTTAGTCAGCCGCGCAGCTCTTCTGCTCCTGCTCCTCGAATCACCGAGGACCATCCTCATCAACCTGACAAGGCCACGCTACCTGTCGCGGCTCATTTCTTAATCCACCGATGCGCATATATCGCTCTACTCCCTCCCGTCTTCCAGTCTCCTCAACTCCATCGATCGCGTACCATCTATTTTTCAAGGCTCGCTCGGCCGACGATGATTTCGGAAGAGTCGACGGACAGGTAGGATTCGTCGGCTGAAACTAATATCGCCGCGTGTATCGCAGTCGATGTCCTCCCGTTGCCTTTTTCCGCGAGGTTGCCATGGCCGATGACATCTGGCCGACGGTCAGGAATGCCGAGCAATAACCGGTCCCCCCCTCCTCCCCCGATACTCGCGGGGTGTATTTCTACCTAGGTGAAATTCCCGAGCGACCGGCGGCGCGCGCGTCCGACAGATAACTCGAGCAGAGAGACCGGGGATTTTTCGCGCGGCCAAGTTATACCGTGCGCGAAGTGTACCAGGCCGTAATACCGTTCGAGACTCGAGAGAGGCGTAGTCGGAGAAGGTCGCGATGACAGTCATCAGCGTCGCTCTTAATCTGTTTTGTCACCCTCGGTCATAATCAGCGTCATTTCGCGGCACTTGGTGGGCTTCGAGAAGCTCGTTACTCCTATCGATAATGTCGCGCGCGGCCACTTGTGACATCGAGCTGTAAATCCTCCGGCTAGGCCGGCTAGGGGAATGCGCGTGCTGTACTGTCGTCCTCGCGTCGCTATTCGCCCAGTCGCCGAGTTCTCTTGGTCCCTTTGTCCAATAAGGAGGCGGAGGGCTATTTCTGGTGTGGCATGTAGTCCGCTAAAGAGAATATATGCAATATGCATGTATAATGGGGAGAGGGGGTGGTCAGTGGCGAGCATTCCTCACTCTAGGTCAAAAGATTGGAAGCTCCCTCGGCAGACCAAGAGAGCTCTCCCTGACCTCTTCCCATCAGAAGCGTCAGAGGCATCAGAGCTGCGGCTTGGCCGGAAGCCGACAGGTGGGATGCAAATTATTCAATTAGCATCGGAATCCGAGGAGGCGCCGCAGAGGGATCCTCTCGTCGCCAGATAACTCAGTGCCTAATCGGGCCCCGAGCAGGAGCGAGCAGGAGCGAGCGCTCGCTCCGGCGACAGGGGAAAAAGAGGCCGGCAAAAGGAGGACTCTCCTCGAAATATATGGGAGATAGTGCTGACAGTTTGACTGGCAGTACAGGGTGAATATCGCTCGGCCGGAGAAACGGCGGGCGCGCGCGCGCTCCCGAGAGCGTCGTTTATCTCGGACGAGCTTGGCCTCTTGCAGCCTCGACTCCGGCACTGCGGACAGACACGCCGCGCCGCACCGCTCTCGAGATCGACTTGCGAGGCCGCTCACGTTTTTCGCCCCGCATATTCGCGCGGATAACGCTAATTAACGGCGGCCCCTCGCTCCGCTCTCCTCTAGCAATTGCGCCCGGCGAGATTTAAATGTGCCATACGACTGAATTACGAGGGGGGCAGCGTCGAGCGCGCGCCGCGAGAAACTCGAGATATCTCGGCAAAGGCAAGCCAACGACACCCGCATCGATCGACGGCCAAGGAATCGGCGCCGGTTCGCTCCCACGCGGACCTATAAATCAGCGTGTTAGCGATGTAATTGCCGTTAATTAAATTACAACGCACGATCGGCCCAACTCCGTGTACGTATTTCGCCTTACCGTTACTCGGATCACCGGGCATCTGTAATTAGTAATTGCAGGTTACTCCGAGCGTCCGACGTCTCTCTACCGAGGGGCTCGAGGGAGCATCTCTCGCCACGTTCATTTGTCACGGCCGAGGGAGCGAGTCATTGTGCGTGTGCCTTTAAATTATCGATTAGCACTGGATGGATCAGCCGTCTTGCGCGTCCGTGACCCTCATACTCTCCCTCTCCCCCTCTCTCTCACGGATTGCGGATTATCTCTGGAGAAAAGGGTGTATGTACTTGGCAAGCAAGTCCGGGAGTCGCTCCTCTCACCCCAAACGATTTCAATCTTCACCAGAGGCGTATTCTCTACCGTAAGCGCGAGAGGAGGCGCGAAAGGAGCCGGCGTTTATCTCTTTTGCTGGAATCAGTCGGTAGCCGCGATGGCTAAAGTAGCATGTACCGCTGAGAGGACTGCGCACAGTACACCGTTCGCTAACTTCCGATTGTGTCCACTGAAAAACATAGTCAGACTCACCGCAACATTGTGTCTTCCGTTCTGATAACTGAACAACCTCAATGAGGGTAAGGTCGCGGTTTCGTTACCTGGGCCGAAGGCTCACCTTTAATTACTTGTTACCTACAAGGTATTTCTGCGACACAGTGCCTTTTTTTTCTTTTTCCCAGATGTGTACCGTGCCCGTACTTAAACGACCCAAACTACCTGGGACACATTCCCCCAACCGCCTAACAGGTCGGAGAAGCGATTCTAACGCGCTGGGAGTTTAGTTGAAGTAAATTATTCAGACGGAACAGAAATGCAGTCGACTTGTAAAACTTGGAAGAAAGTTGAAGCTGTCGGCCAAAACTTGCCGAAGGCAGGCTTCCCCGAACATTGTGATAATCCGTAATTACACGCTACACGCTTTTACGATAAACCTTCCTTAGCGACCTACCGGGAGCACAGGTTCTCCGGTGAAAAACTCGTTGAATTTATCAGGAAACTCTAATCCATCGATAGTGATAGCCGCTCACTTTGCAATCTAGCGGCGAGTATACCGCTGCGGGAAATATACATATTGTAAATACTGTTGGGCAAATGCGAGGGACCACGGCAATGAAATTCCACGGGCTATCGACCTCTCGATCGTCATCGCGCCCTCCTGCTGATATAACGGCCCGTTGGAGCCAATGCTACTTATTATTATTACGGAAATGGCGAATCTTTAGTGCCGAGCATCCGCGGGCTCGAAGCCGATGCTCGCCCGAGCATCTACCGGGTGTATCCGCTGTCGCGCGAGTAACAGATGGCCCCGTCGCCATTTCCCTAGGAAATTAGAGGACGCGCGCGGCCGATGCAAATGAAGATCGTCGGGGAGATTACTCTTGTTTGACCCGGGACGCACGGCGTAGTCGGCCGATCTGAAATCTAGGCGATCGCGATAAAAAGCGTGGAGGAGTGACCGGGCTCTCGCGGCCCCTGCCTGTCAGCCGCTGACAGGAGTTAACAGTATCTAGCCCCCTCCACCCTCGCCCCCTTGAATTATACGCCGGGAGAAGAGCACCTCGGGGTCCTCGGGGTCCTCGGGATTCGCAATGCGGGTGGCGGTCAAGAGCGATCTGCACTTTCTGAGTAGAGTGAACTCGAGGAAAAAAGAAACGGAGATCCTCGAGGATTCGAAGAATGATGGAAGAGCAGAGATTCCTTATTTAGATGGGTAAAGTAATAGGGATTAAAGGGCAGAGATTGAGTTTATCGCAGGAAGTCTATGCTAATAATAGATCTGAATTTGATTTAACGCCTCTTCCGCGTGAACTATTGAGCTACATAAGCCAAGCCGCGCAATGCGCGCATACATACGCGAGTACCTATGGAGTACTGTCCTCGGGCGGCTTTGACAGCCGTTGACAAGAGGGTGGTGGTGGTCTAACGGCACTCGGTACACGAGCCACTCAGCCACGAGCGCGCGTCTCCTCCGGGAGCAGCCGCGAGGCCGCGAGGCCGCGAGCTCCTCTCCTTCGCGTTCACGTAGGTGGCTTCAATTATATCCCGAGTCCTCGAGAACCGAGCGTTTAGAGGGAGTGTAACCGAGAGAAGAGCAAGTACCGATACCGAGTCCCACGCTTATCTACTCAGGATGATTCGCCGAGTACAGTTGTCGGTTGTCGATAGGGCGTGGGACTAGTCGCCAACTCGCCAGTCCGTTTTCATGAGGATGCACAAGAGACAACCTGCCACGCGATCACCTTCGCTCCAGTGATAAGCCCCGACGCTTTTCAGAGTACAACTCAGAGTACGCCCTCTCGACTCCTCGGCGTTCGCGCGATCCCAGCTTTGCATATTTATGCACTTGAAGCTTCTTTTCGTCGGCGCTGGTCGTTGGGGATCGTGTTATTCGTGTATGCAGCCCTGTCGCCAGAGATTGAGAGATGTCCGGATACTTCTCGCACTCGGCGGTCCATTGTGCGCTCGCGGCGCATCGATTCGCTGACATTTACACGCGCCAGATATGCCGGTCAGCTTTTTAGAAGTTATGGCTGGCAAGTATATCGCCAAACGTCCCGAGTCAGCGACCCCGAGTCAGAAGAAAGGTGAGAGGAGGTGGAGGAGGAGGAGCACACTGTTATAACAGACCTTCTCCAACTCGATTCAAACATTTCAAACCGTCGCGTCTCTCTCATCTCCCTCAAAGTACATAGTTGGAGGCATTAATTAAACGAAAGTGAGCCTGCGCTCTAATCGCGGCAGAGCACACGCGGAATTACGAAATCCCCTCTAAATGGAGATTATCTCCGCCGTGGATGGCAGGTCCGAGAGCAAGTCCGAGTGCGGAGAGACTCTCATTTCCTCGTGCTAATTCCATTCATTGGTTGAGCGTTGAGCGTCGCCAGAGGAGTATAAGAAATGGAGAGTCGGACGTTCGAAAATCACTCAGAGCACTCTGGGATTGCTAGAGCGCGCGCGTTGGCGCGGGATGAAAGGATGAAAGAAGGAGAGAGAAAAAGGTGTAGGGATAGGGCGAGACAGGGAGGGCGAGAGCGTGGCTTCTGTTAGCACCCACACTGTCGGTTGGTACGCCAATGGATCGCGGAGTGAAGCGGGGAGTGAAGTTCTCGACTCGGAAGGACCGGTTCTCTCTCCGCGTCCGCGGTCATGCTGTGTCCCTTCTACTAGCCGTTGCTTGATCCACGGGGCCTCTCTGGCCCCCTGGGCCCACGGTGCATCCTCTTGTTCGCCTTTCTCAGTCCTCTCGATCCCGCCACACTAACTTCTTCACTAGATACCAATAAACCACCGCGCTCGATTCATTACCAGTGCGCTGCCCTCGCTGGACCACTAGGCTTTCCGCTCTTCCATCGGCCATCGGCCATCGGCCATTTCACTTGCTCTCGCTTCGACGGGGTGAGCCGAGATCGATCTTCCGACCAGATACAATCGCCGTCTCGGTTCTTTTACTCTCGAATCTAGTGGCGCGTGGACGTAAGAGAGAGGGAGGGAGAGGGAGGGAGATTGAAGGGTAGGATAGGATTTTTCGAGGAGGAAGCAGAGCGTTTGGAGTTTAAGTGGAGCAGCAGGCCGGCTAATCGATTACGTCAGGGAGCACGAGGCTGAAAGCGACGGCAATTGAACGGGCAGGTTCGTGACAGGATCGGCGATCTCGCGCAATAAGAACATCGACATCGACGATTATAACGATAACGCTATTGCGCCAGGCAATCTCATGCTAGTCAGGTTAATAGACGATTCTCCGGATCGACGTACGCTCTAACTCAGAGCCGAGAGTGCACCTGGTCTCTGCTCTCACTCGACACTCGATCTACCGAGGGAATCGGCTTTCTTTGATTGCTCCCGCAGTCTCTTCTTCTCTTCTCAGTTCTCTCGCGTCCATAGGAGGCGCGCGGGATTTCTCAAGCTTTTCCGCTTTTCCGCGTTTAACATGACACGTTGGAGCGGCCGAACGCACCTCGCTCCCTATACTCCCGTCTATAGTTACGCAGCGTGCCGACTCCCGATACCGATCGAGCGATTCGTCATGCGCGATTACTCCTCGTCCCAATAAGGAAATCCTCGCCATCCCCCAATCTTCCACACCCTTCGCAATCTCGTCGTTCCTCGGCCTCACCTCTACCAGCGGCATATCCCGGAAAAGCTTCACTCACGGAACCAGTCCGTCTTTCCGCCTCAATTAATCAATTCTCCTCTCCATTGTCTTCGGAGAACTGGCACCGGCGAAGCAACGTGCAATTGAAGGGATTTGCTGCTCGGCTGATTGTCGCGACGTGAACCGCGGAATTCCCGAGGAAGCACTTGTGGTGAACCTCCAGGTCATTGGCATCCAACTCTCGGCGTGTTAATGAACCTTTTGTGCACGGTGATTCGATTAACAAGGTTCGCTGTTGGTCGAGGGTGGAAATGGCTCGAATTCGCATCGAGTGATCGGCTGGGATAGGTGGACGCGGGCTCGGATAATCGTCGGATCCTTTCCGTGTTTCTCGGGCCCTAGAACATGAGGAAGAGGTCCGAGGCTCGTCGCGGCTGCTGGCGTGTATGGGACTATGGGCATGCTGTGGGTTGGCTGTGTCTGTGCCGCCGCCTCTCTCGGGCCGTTACTCCAGGAAATCCTAGCCGGTAGTACGCATTTGCAACGCGTAACCTTAGGCGCATTGCAACCGGCTCGCCCGCGGCCACGTACGCACTCTGTGCCGTGTGCCGTGTGCCGGCCGCTTCTTTCTTTTCGGACGCACTTCCAACGAGCGCGAGCACTATTCGAGAGTCTCGCAGCGCGACCACGCAGCACGTGTCGAGAGCTCGGAGCTGAGAGTCTTTCCTCGTTTCCAGGGACGGGCCACTCTCCCGGCGATTGTCCTTTTCGATCGGACACCATCTCCTTCCGGATGCGGCTCTCTTTCACCTCGCCGTAACGACACCGTGCGCCCGGCAAACATGCCCAAGTCTGCGTGACACGTGTAATAATAGGCGACCTGGCAACGCGCGAGCGAGCATTCCCATTTTGATTAGACCTCGCCTTTTCCGAAGCTTTTCACTCGCGTTAGAGCCGATTTAGACGGTTTAGAAACCTGCCACTCGACGAGCGAGCGATCGCGCAGGGTCAACAACACCGCCACGATTCAAGTGCACGATTACAGCCGGCTGCTCGCCGGCTTCGAGGAGCGAATTCGAGAAACACAATGAATTATCGTGCTATCAATCGATCAGGGGAGCGATCGTGTCTCGCGGCCTTTTTTTCCCCGCGCGCCGTCTAAGATATATGATCCGACTGATCCTCCGAAGGTATCTGCGGGATCTCGAGACTCGCGGCTCCCGAAGAAATATGTAGCGAGATAATCTCTATCCGAACAAATGAAGGTATGCACCGATAGGCTATCAGCGCCCCGCGCCACTGCAATTGTCGGCCTCGAAACTCCCGGCCAATTACGTGTTACACGTTACACGCTCGCGGCCATCCGGGAACAATTGCTACTGGATTGGCAACAACAATGCCGCCCGATAGCGAGTGCTCGATTCCTCCTCTCGAGCGATTTCTTTCGAGGTGGCGCTCTCGCATTTCATTCTCGGTTCTCGGCTCTCGGTTCTCGGTTCTGTGGGTACAGGGCGCGCGCGTGGGGGGAGGGAGTCGAGTTGGATTGAAAAGGGGGACACGCTTGGCCCGGGAATTGAATCACGAGCGCGCAAAGTCGATCGCATTTCACGGAGGTAAACGTCAGCTGGACGATGTTTACCCCGATAAGATCCACGGTAATCGGCCTGGCGGTCACTCGGCTGCGATCACTCCTGAAACACGAGACTCGGAGCGACGGAGCCTGGAGGATTGTGGGCCCTGTCGCGATATCGCCCGCTCTCCGCTTTGATTTAATATTGGCGATGTTGCTCGAGCGGCTCGAACCCGGTTGCAGTTGAGAATGGGAATGTTGGGATTGGGCAGACGCAGGGAAGGGAAGTGCAGTCGGCGAGACTGATGGGTGGGACCGTTAATTCCGCTGGGACCTCGAGAGGCCACGTGTGAGAGAAGCTTTTTCTCGGCGAAAGCACGCGTTAATCAGCGCACGTAATACGGGCTTAATGTTTCATGCTGGCCCCGCGCGCCTTTCGAGTTATGGCTCGGACTTTCGAAAGGGAACACGAACCCTCGCTCGCGCCGCCGGACGCCGCCGGACCCAACGAAATTACGACCCACTCCTCCGCGTTCCGAGTTCGAACGGGCCGTTTCCTCGTATTTCACTAATTTCTTTTCTTCCCTTTGGCTGACCCCGCTTTTACACTCGGAGCGCGAGAGCCCAGACCACTCTCCTCTCCTCTCCTGCCGATCCTACCGCGGGCCAGGCCGCGCCGCGCCGCTCGTGTTAACAACGTGCCGGTACAGCCGGGACACGCTTCCCCGGCCCTCTTCCAAACTACCCGCTGATCTCTCATTTCACCGATCATCGAGTCGCCTGCATGTTTGTCCGTTGCGTGAGGGCCATTTTCCTTTGATATTTGGGTCAAGCCCCTGCGATTGCCGCAATAAATCCGAGCCGATACAATCGCACCTCTCTCCACTCTGCCCCGACGGCCCCGACGGCCCCGACGCATCGAATTAATCAAACGGGCCCGATCCGCCGCGAACGGCGCGGCCTTACGATGCCTGAGTGAGATTCCGTCGCTTGTCATCGGCTCGAATCAGCCGTCGATAGATCCGCCGGACACTAGACGCGACTAGACTCTCTCTAGCGCGGCGAGGCCACGCTCCGTCCGTTCCTCTCTAATAAGAATGAACGTGACTTGTCGATCAATCGGCGCGCTGCAGCCTCAATTAACACATAAAGCGCTACGGCCAAGCCAGCCGATATATTATTCCGTCGCGTCGCAGTAAATTGATAAATGGACGCGGCGCAGTTATCCTACGATGAATCAGGTGGTGCGCTCATCAAGGAGGTCCGCTCTCCGTGCAGCCGAAAAATCCCAAGGCACTCCTTCCTCGGAATAGTCGAGGCATAGTCGAGGCATAGTCGAGCCGTATTGCAGCCAGCAGCGCGCTCTCCGCTCTCCGCTCTCCGCTACGTGGATCATGAATTAATAACGGGGTATTCTTTCCTCGTAACTTCATCTGCGTACTGTACATACGCTGCCTGTGCCTACTTGTCTCGCGAGCGCCTCTTGGCTTCTCGTCTGCCCTCGCATCAGCGTCAACACTCGCTCTTACTACAATTATTCATTTTAACAAATTCTACATAGATTAGCTCAATAATAAACCGACTACCAGCCTTCGTATTTTAATAATATCTTGGGGGTTTTATCTTATTATGTTTCTGTTAGCTAGAGAGAGAGGAATCTTTAGGGATTGTGTTGGTTGGATGGGAATGAAACGGCGTATGAGATAGCTACGCCGATGGGTGTGCGCAGTGCGCACCACTTCCAAAGGCAAAGAGAGACCAGGAAGAAGAGTGGTCGCCGGTCGCCGGTCGCCGTCGGGTGGCTGTATTTCTGGCGACGTGGCACGGTGCCGGCTACCGTTCGGTTGGCAGCGGCCGGGCCCCTCGGGCACCCGGTGGCAAGGGCCCACGCAGGACGGCAGGACAGCACCAGCGGCTCCTAGGCCGCTGCCAGACGCCAACGCTGCGCAGTTGCGCACCTCCCTACAAACCCAGTCGGACCACTCGCACATATATTCCGACGCCGTAGAAAAATGCTCGGGAGAGATTTCCATTCGCGGCCCACTCGGATATCCCCGCGGAAAGTTTCTGTACCTTTGGAGTCTCTGGCTTCCGAGGAATATCGAGCGCGCGAGCGCGTTGGATTCTCGAGCGAGGACTTTCCGGAGTATCATCATTCAGAGAGAATAATAGGAAAGGCCCACAAGTCCCAACGCGCACTGCGCAGCGAGCGGTTCTCATGTCTGAGAAGGAAGCCGGTAGCATTTCCTGGGAGTTTTATTTCCCCGGACTTAATGTCCGTCTTAACGACGGCGACGCCGTGCCCGTGGAAGATATCCCGGCGCACTGCCACGCTCTCTGAGCATACGCAACATGCTTTTCGAAGCCGCTCATTAATCATCGCCGTAGGCTGGACCGCGCGCGCCGCGCTCTCCGCCAAGTAGCGGCTTGGATTCGCGATGACTTCCGCGATCCCTGGATATTTCCGACATGCAAACCTCCACCTTCTCCTCCGCGCTAGATTGATACGTTTCGTTTATCAGCCGTCGCAAATCATTTCAACTTGAGCACCTCCGCACTCGGACGCGCTCGGCCATTATCATTCCGTCGCCGAGGGGACGCGTTACCGCGAGCGAACCATTCTCCGATCGTCCAAGGGATAGAGAGAGGGAGGGAGAGAGAAAGAGTGGTAGTTAGGCGACGGGTTCCCATGGCCGATAGAGTATCGTGGCATTGATAAACTCGTTAAAGTGGAGGCTCGGCGAGAGACGCAGACGCGGTAGCTCGATAGCCTGGTAAGGGACGCAACCCCTGCGCAATGGAAGCGACGCGACACGGCGCGACGGAGTCAGTAGTTAGAGACGGGCTGAGTCAGCCTCTCGCGGCAATTAAGAGCCGTGATTTAGGAGTGTGCACTGGCTCTGCACACTTGAATGCGCGAACACGCTTGCCTCTCTATTCGGCCTCAACGCGTGTAATTCCGCGGATACGTGAGAGCGCCTCTCTCCCATCTACACTTTTCTCTCTCTCACTCTCTCTCGCTCTCTGGCAGCGTGGACTCGGCATGCGACTTACGCCATCCTCGAGGCTTCTTACCCTAATCCGATCCGGCAATCTTCCAATTCGCCTGGGATACATCCGTGTACCATTCACCTCCGTTCCCCCGTTAACTGTTTACTCCTGCATTAGGGCTATTAGATAATTGGACTTATTTCTATTATAGTTGGAGCCCGCGGAAAGCTCGCCGCGCGATCGGGAGGCCTCTCCTCTGCTAACGATCTAGCCAGCCGCTGCGCTGCGCCGGATCGCCTTTAGCCGCCGGGCGAGCGCTCGGAGCTCCATGTATTTTATAAATTAAGCGTCCCGGTTTAAAGCATTCCCCATCGAGACTTATAAGTAAGCGAGGCGAACGAGGCGAGCGAGGCGAGGAAGCCAGTGCAACGTGGGAACGTGCCATGGCAGAAAATAACGGTGTGGAACGTGTTAACGCACGATAACGCACGGCGAGCGCACTCAAATATGCGCCACACTCCCTAGCCTCCCGGCCACATTATCGTTAATCCGACAGTAATAATGAGACGCTCGACGAACATGCGCCTAGCAAGATTCGCACTCATTTTCCCTCTGCTTCTCCCTTTTCTGGTATGATTAATTAGGTGTTGGAGAAAAAGCTTATTTCACGCATTAGTCAACCGTTGGAACTCAAATCTTTTTGGATTTTCATATTATATCCATTTTATGGAAAACCATCCAATTCGCTACGCGTCTAATAATGATTGAACGTAGAGTAATATTGGAAATGGCGAGACAACAAATGATTTGTTTCGGGAAATGAATTTTCCTGAACGCACTCAGTGGGCAAAGTTGAAAGAGGAGTTTAGGAGACGGGGGTGACGGGAGCGTCGAGAGAGAGAGAGAGAGAGAGAGAGATGGTGTGTATTTTAGCAGGGATATAGTGCGCGGTGCGTGTCTTGTGCTGATCTACCTCCTTGCTGGACCATTAAACGTTGCCACCTCGGTATAGCGTGTAAGCTGCCTCGGGGCGGCTACCTTATTACGCCGAACCAATAGGCTCGATATTTATTGAGCGGCTGAGTGCTTCTTCGTTATTCTAATTAGGCGGAATCGAGGGGGCAATAACACACGGGAGAGAGAGCCGCTTATTAGTTTTTATGCGCCCCGGCTACTGAATCGACGAGCATCTGGCGAGCGCGCGCGCTAGCATTCCGCTTCTCGGTGGTTACTTTCGCTCGCGCGCGCCACCAGGCAAAACTAGCAGCCATTGCGCATTTTGCAATCGTTGAAACCTCGGAATGCCTGTGCTCGCTCCCGCGCACTCGCGCACTCGCGCACTCGCTGCCCCTTTAGATCGAAGCCGAACGCACGTCTACTTAGGGTGCATACTTCCCACGATTAAGGGTCAACCACCTTCGAAAGCGGCGCGCCGATCTGGCGAGGTCACCGCGCGTCTTCCGCCCCGCCCGCCGGAAATCCAACTCGGCTCTCAGACAATTGACTCGGCTGGAATTTTCATCGGGCGTCTCCTCGTGGGAGAGCTGGCCCATTTCACTGGCCCTTTTCTCTTTCGCGCGGAGAGACGAGTTGTCTGGGGCATCCCTGGCGCATCCCGTCAAGCGACACAGAAAGCAGCAGTGTTCACTGTTCACTCGATACTTTCTGACAGTGTAACGTCATTGATCTTGATCGGTGCCCGGCGTAACGACGCCGATTGTCCTCGGAAGGTGCGAGGGCTCGAGAGCGCGAAAGAGAAGATCTGGGACGAGCTATCGGTATCTCTGCAATCGCAGGATGCATCCTTGATAACCGATGATATATCGCCGATTGTCCATCCGGAACGAGGCCGTCATTGGCTGTCGAAGGGAGCGCCCACCTGACCCATATATCCACCCGGTCAACTCTCCTGCTCTCCTCGCCGACACTTGACGTTACGTTTGGCTTAACGGCCGTGAGTTTCCAAATCATCCCGAGCCAAGTCGGAGTAACTCGAGTTACGATCACATCAGCTCTAAGGATCATGAGGATCATGAATCGCAACAAGCGCACGCCCACCACACGAACTCTCTGTACTACTATAACCTCTAGGAAGGGAAGGATAGAGCACTGGCAGCGTTCATTAGGAGGATATTGACTTAAACGCGAATCGGGAATCCTGAATTCGGAATGAGGCCTATCTATTCGATCGATCAGGACGTCGTGCGCGTCGCTATTAGGCGACTCATTACTCCTGCATCGCCCTCGAGTCCTCGAGTCCTCGAGAGCGAGCGCGTTCCCGTGTACTTAGCCCCGCGTCTGTATCCGAACCCACTCAAAGGTTAAGCAGGTAACCGCGAGAGAGCTATCCTCGGATTTTATCTGCCAACAGACACGCCTAGCATCCACTCCTACATGCTCGCACTTACGCCCGGATAATGTAATTCGCCTCGTAAACAAATTGATTAGTATAATGGCCGGCATATGCCAGGAGCGCGGCGTGTACGTGGACACGCGATAATTTATAGTGGCGGGTATTCGGGGCGCGGGCGCGAGCGCTTTGCTTAATTGGCCCGGCACATTCTTTCCTAAGGCCCGAGTGAAAGTGACAATAAAGGCCCGATCTACTGATGACTTCATCCTTCCATTGCGCGATCTAGGGAATCGGCTGACTCCGCGCTCGATTATTACCCTTTTTCACTCAAGTTTCTTCAATCAAGCACATGTTAGCGCGGCCCCAGTCTAATCGCCGCCGACGCGCGACGCGAGAAGCCTTTAATCATTAATCTTGATTTACTCGGAGAGAGAGAGGAGACGTACGTGTCCGTCGACTACGCAATCCGCTGAATTCGTGCATGTCTGTGTGGCAGGTGTATCCCGGATGGCGGGGACGTCGGTTACACGATGACGGAATTGCAGCCGTCACCGCCAGGATATCGCGTCCAGGATGAGGCCCCGGGCCCACCTCCCTGCCCGACGGGGCCCTACAAGTACACGGGCCACGGCCACGGGAGCGAGGCTGCCAATTTCAAGAGTACCACCGCCTATCCCCAAGAGGGCTATGCCCTCAAGCAGAGTTCCCCGAGGACGCCGGCTCCTAACGAGTACTATCGTCGCCGGGGCGACGGCGGCCGGCGCTCCGTCGAGAACGAGCACGATGGCACGATGGCTCCCACCACCACCAAGAAAGCCGCGCTCGCCACTTACAACGAGGGCCACAAGAAGAATACTACGGCCTATAAGAATGACAGCGGGTATGCTCTACCTATTCATCTTTACTCTAGACAGCGCACCAGACAACCTGTGTTACATATCTGCTAGCTAATCTCCTCGATCCGATCGTCGATTTTAGCCGAGAGCCACTGCAACTCGCATTACACGACAAGTGCTAAGAATCTCTCCCATAAACTATCTATCGGAATCCGCTGCTACATATCTCCGTGAATCATCTACGGGAGGTTAGATTCTTGCTGGTCTAAGACTCTAAGGCTCTGCCCGATGAACTTGGCGAGGCTGTTAGTCCGAGACTCCGTGGGGCCCGTCGTTAGCGAGTGGTTCGATGATACAGTGCTCCCTGATTAGAGTCGTTCCGGATACATCCAGTTCCTCTACTATTCGATAAATTATGCAGCGCGCGCGAGGTCTGGTAATAAAGTGGTTCATTGACATCGCGTCGGAATGGCTGGCAACTACTGGGACTCGGCTGATTCATCGGGCCCGTGCGCTCGCGCGCCTTTAATAACAGCAATCGCACGTCGCGTTCCCGGCATAATTACTCCCACGCGCGACATGTACCGCTGTTTACAGAGTGCAGCGGGCACTAAGTCGTTGGCGGTGTATATAGCGGGCACGCGGCATGCTTTCACGATTTGCTTCCTGTGTTTCGCTTGTCGCGAATCAGGTACAGCGAGAGCCTTGGGTTCGAGAGCTACACGCTGCCACTCAACGAACGAGACGAAGCCTCGCCGCCACCGACGCCACCGGTGCGAGATGCCTCCAGCCTCAAAGGGGTCTGCTACGGGCCCGGGCACGAGAAGTATCCGTCGTGGCCGAGCGCGCCGGAGCGGCACCCCGACGAGGAGCACCGCCATAATTCCGGCCACAGCGGATCCCACCGCTCAAAGTCCTGGACCGATCACACCAATTATCCGAAGGAGAAGCCTGCCCAGTACACCAGACCACACACCAAGAGGCCCAATCCTACCTTCACGCAGCAGGTGGCGTACACACCATTCTTCGCCCTCTCTCTCTCTCTCTGCTTCTATCCTTGCTTCGTGACTTTTCCCCCCGGAATTTTCACGCCAACCCGCCCGGCCCGATCATTGATTTCCACGATGCTGGAGGGCCCGGCCGGGGCCCGCTCGGGGCCCGCGCTCCTTTCCCCGGACACCAAGGAACGAGACACCTCTAACGAGCCGGGTATATGATAATCGATGAATTTTCAACTAGCGCGCTCGGATCGAACGGGTGCGCCCTAGCCGAGTAAATAATCGTGTCTGAAATGTTTGATAAATATTTACGTGGAGCCGCGGTGAGGCGATGTCGGCGTAAAACTGGGCCGGCAGAATGCTGCGTGGCCGGGCGGAGACTCGGAGAGTGTGTTCACTGGGCGCGCGAAGGTGGGATGCTAGACGGTTGCGAAATTGAAAGCTCATTTGCAAGAAAGCCAAGTGGCCCTGGCGGTGGTGGTGTTAACGAGTCACGAGCAGCGGGAGCTTATCGGGCTTGTTTACAGCATCTCACATCCGCGCGCCGATTGTAAAGTCTGAGCTCGTTGAGAGAGTGTCTGGGTAGTATCGGGTGGCTGAGGAAGTTTAATTGGTCGAACGAGCGCGCGGCGTTAAATATATCGGGCGCAGCGTGGGTCAAAACCCTGGTAAATCGTGCTCTGCCCTAAAACGACGTGCACAATTAATCTCCCCCTCTCTCACACACACACGACCGGCTCTCTCTCTCTCTCTCTCCCTCTCAGAGCAGCGCGCACCCTCCTTTCTCTCGGTGACATAATCCTCCTCGCGCGCGCACTACCGACTCCAGCGATCCTCGGAAGTGGGACACCAATTTCGAGGTGGGATAGCGCGCGGCGGCGGCCGGGTATCGCACGGTAAACTCTCTTTTTCATCGGAAGCCTGCGCCAATACGACACCTCCCCCCGAACCGAATCATTCGCCGGCCGTCTAGCACACCGAGAAACGAGGATATTAATCTTGCTTTTGCAGTTGAAAACGGTGATGGAGCGCTGCGAGAAGATCCCCGCGGAAGCTTTCGAGTCGCGGAATCGAGGAGGAAACGTGGAGGAGGAGGCGAGACTTTGGCCCCGCGTGGATCGCGAGGGAAAAGCTCTGGGGGATGCTGAGTACGTGGTGCCGTCGCCTCCCGAGCGAGAACAGCAACCGGGCCAGACTCTCAGTCATGCTGACTTGGAGGCGTATGTGAGAAGCTATCAGGATCCTCAAGTGTCCCAGGTACGTTTCATCATACTTTAGCCGATCGCTCGACAAAGAATTACAGCTGAACTCTATTCTCTTGATACTTGATTGGCAGGTGGACCTTTATCGTGAGACGACCCTAACGCAAGCAGGTCTTGAGGAGTACACGAGGGTGCAGCATTCCCAGCAGGCCAGCTACGCACAATCCGAAGGCTACCACAGCTACGTGTCGAGCGTCGACTCCACCACCAACACCCCCTTCCTCGACAGGTAGACGAGATCTTCCTTCAAAACCCCCGTCATTTTGCATCAATACTTTAATCTTCGAAATCTCGCGCTGTTACAGACTAAGGCGAGACAGCGAGGCAGTGGCCCAGCGACCGACATCAACCTGGGAGGAACAATCGCGAGAAGGGCGGGACAGCGTCGTGACGACATCGAGTGGAAGTGCTTCCAGTAGCGAAACACTCAAGTGGCATGGCTCCATGTCGGACGTGAGTGTCTCGAGCGGACTACCTGCCCGGCAAGTCGCATCGGATAGATGGCATCACGGATCAATGTCGGACGTGAGCAGCGTCAACGGCGGCATTTTGGCGCCCAAGTCGAACAACAGTTGCCACGACAAGTGGCAGGACTCGACGAGCGACCTCAGTACCGCCGGACTCTCGCCCTCGAGCAAAGGCCGGCACAGCGAGAAATGGCCCGACAAGTGGCAGGCCTCGATGAACACTCGCAATAAGCAGGGACGCACCAGGTCTAGTCTACCGGCGGTGATCAATCACTGCAACGCGTCGAGTTCGATCGCCAACTCATGCCAGGGTTCGCTCGCTCGCGAGAGCAAGTGGCAGGAGTCGAATATCGACGAGGAGGCTCTCGAGAAGTCTCAGGCCGGCCATCAGTGGGAGAGTTCGAGGATCGAGGGTGACAAGTATGGCTCGATATCGCAGCCGATGCCCCAGAGTCCGACTCGCCAGCAGATCGGACCGACGAGTCCTCAGGGCCGGGAGAACTGGAATTCTATCCACGGATCAATGTCCGATGTCAGTCAAACCAACGGGCTTCCTTGCAGCAAGCAGCTGATCGCTCACAGCGCGAGGGTACAGACCCCTCAAAGGCATCACTCGGAGAGTGTCCTCTACCTCGATCGCGAGAGGAATCAACGCAAGCTCTATCCCGTCAGTACGACCCAACCGCAGGAGACTCCTCAACCATCCAGGTACCAAGTCCTTTCTGTATACATCAAAGCATTGTTATTTCGCCATACTGAATCGTTTCTACTTTCCTTGCAGAATGGCGGCGACGCAGCCACCATCGCTCTCAGTAGCCGAGCGTATCAACGAATTGGAGAAACAGCAGCAACAACAGATGCGCTACACTTACTTGGATCCGGAGAAGCGTCATCGGGTCTCCGATCCTACGCTAAAAGCGATCCAGAAGAAGGCACTATTATCCTTTTACGAGAGGCATCATCAAGCCTCCTGGCGATCGGAGCCCCAATTGGCTCAAGGCTCAGCGCCGGCACCACAAAGTCCTCCACCCCAGCCTCCACCGAGGCCCAGACCGCCTTCATCCCGACGAGCGAGTTCGGCCTCCGACTATGCCAGCGGCACTTGGAGGGAGAATTCCACCAGAACTCAGGCTCAGAGCAACGGTGACATGCCGAGCCCCAAGCATCAACACAGTAACAGTTGTGGAAGCCTCTCGACAGATTTATTGGGCCCAGTAATCGTTGGGCCGGCCATATCAATTGACGACTGGGTCCCGGAGAGGCCACCCAAGAAGCCGCATCTCAGAAACGTGTATAATGACCGCGTACCCAGTCCCGACCTGCCACCGCCCTCTCCGCCGACTGTTACTGAGAACGAGGTTCACGATTGCGATGACCCACTGCCACCACCTCCACCGGAACTCAGCGAGGACTGCTGCAATGATAGTCTGAGGAAAGCCAGTAGCGTTCACCACCAGACGGAGGAGACAAAAACGAGCCGAGAGAGGTCTAGTGACCGGCATAAATCGGAGAAACATTCGATGAGGCGATCGAAGCATAGTAAGAGGGAGCATGAGAAGTCTGCTGGCAAGTCGTCGCCTAGCTCGGCGAATAAGAGTCAGGAAGTGGAACAGCATCAGTTCGTGAGGGCATCGGTCACACGGAAACACGTGGATTCGGAGATGGTGCTGGAGAACGGGGTGTCGGCTGGATTCGCGACGCATCGAATGGTCGCGACCGGTCGATCGAGTCTGCGCTATCCCTCGACACAGAAGCTCATGATGAACGGGCGGGTGACACCGGCGAGAAGAATCTCCGAGGAAAGGCCCTTCTCCGCTAGACCACCGGCACAGCTGCCCGATCTCATATCGCAGCGGTACAGTGACTCTGGGAATCAGAGGCCCGCGCCTCAGGTCCCCGTCGAGCCCAGGATCATTCGACAAGAGTCAATGAGAGTCGATGGGACGAGGATCGATGCGTCTGGCTTGTTGAGGAATGACTCCGTTCAGAGATTGGAATCGTCCTCGGGTCAAAGGCCGCAACCCCAAGTGCCCAAAAACATTGAGAAGAGTGGGCTCAATCAGACCAATCAGTCCAATCAGCTATCCCGACCGAACTACCTGCCAGTCCCAGAGATCCAAGCCAATTCCTCCAATTCCTCCAAGTATATCGACAGCGGGAATCACGGTTTCTCCATCAGCAGTCCCGTCAAGACAAGCTACGAAGCAAGTTCGAAACTCTTCCCCTCGGAATCGAGTCCGCAAAAGTATCACGAGCCTCCAAAGTACACCGGCAATCACCTTCAGCGTCACGGGGAGACTCCGCCTAGGAACTACTACGCTCTGCCGCCGAAATACATGGATGCGCCAAAGCAGAAACCTCAGCCCCAGTGTCCTGCCGAGAGATTCAGCGGACCAGCTTCACCGAGTTCTCCACCTCCACCGTTGGCACCGCGACAGAATACACCGGGACGTAAATCACAGCCACCTCCACCTCGGCCTGCACCGCCCCACGCTCTCCAAGGGTGAGTCACTTTATCGAGCCATTTAATCACACTCGCATCCTCGTTACAGTCATTATGTACCGGGCGTAAAAAGGTGGATGCGAGCGAAAATCAGGCAATCCGCATGAGTTAGCAGCGCAGCGCAGCGGTGCTGGAGTGGATGCGAGTTGCGAGGGACGGCGACGAGTGGAGATTATCCCGGATCGTTAATTATCGTCTGGTTCGGCCGGTCGATTCAAGTCGCGAATGCATTACCATCGGATTATCATTGCAAATCTAACGGTACCGCTCGCCGGCTTGATTTACGAGCGTATGACTTTCCCTGAATTGCATCCGCGCGCCCAGTGACTTAAGTGACAGTGCCGCCTCGACGGCGATGGTCCCCCCGGGACCTTTATGATCGAAACCTTTATGTAAATCCCCCGATACCTGCTGAATTTGCAATTGAATCCTAGCGCGTTTCTCATTCGGTCCTCTGTGCGCCCCCTCGGATACTTTGCTTTTACGACTGGCGGGGCTCGTGAAAATTATGGGAACATGCGCGCTCTCTGCCGCTGTATTCGCTGTATCTCACTCTTTTCGAATGCGCACACGCCCGGAAGGCGAAATGACGAGCGATCTCCGCCGGGCGTCACTTAACGAGCGGCAAAGAGACTTTATCGCTTCTTGTTTACGGCTGTCGCTGCAACACGCCGAGAGAAAGAGAGGAGCGCACGATTACAATCACGGTACACGGAGCTGAAGGTTTTGGTCGATGTAGACTCGGAAAGCGAGAAACCGGGCAAGGACGACGGCGCATAAAGTCTCGTTGGCGGTGGTTTGCCCTCGCTGAGAAGCAGAACAGGACAGATTTCACAGTCCGGCAGAGAGGAAGACTGCTCCGTGACCCAGCGCCTCTTTATCCATCGATCCATGATTTTTGAGGTCAGCGCCAATTGGCCGGAGGAGCGCGGTAGATATCGTGGGGGGGCAGGAGTGTTTGGATCGAGCTGGGAGCAATAGAAGAAGTCGGAGAGGGCGGACTAGTAATAATCGCGCGGTGGCCCGTTGGAAGGCACGAAGGAGCTCGCGCTAGCCAGCCAGGATACAGGATGTACGCTCGATCCCACGAGCGATAAGTCTTTTCACCTTTCTTTTGTTTCGTTCTCGCTCTGATTGGGTGACTAGCTGCCTCCTGTAACGGGCGAGCGGGCGGTCGGGCGGTCGGGCGGTCGGGCGGTCGTCCGTCTACCACCCGACACGCATCCACCGCTCCCCTTCTCACCGGCGATCGGATCGAGCGGCTCCTCTCCTCTCCTCTCCACTCGACGGAGGAGTTCCGAGCCGATGGATACGGTTCGCAGAACAAACCATCGAGTTGCTCTTCGACCTTCGCCAGGAAGACGACTAGATATCCCTCGAGTCGCGAGGCCTCTCCTCGTCCTATTGCTATTGCTCGATCCTCCTTAAACCCTCTTTCTCGCGCGGGATATTCGAGGCTTAACCTTTCGGCTAGCCTCGAGTAACACAACCCACGGCTCCCCCGGAGAAATGTCAGAAAAAAGGTTACCGCGTGCGCGACTACGGGCGTGTTTGCCCGTTCCTTGCTGCTGCTCGATTATGCTTGCCGCGGCCCGCGAGTGAGCGATGGAAGAGTAGAGAGAGCGCGTGAGAATTCGTTGACTATTCGGGCTCGAGCCTAATAAGGCTCGGCAGTGCTCTTGCACCAGCGGCACATTGCTCCCACAAATTTACCCCAGCCAGCCACCTAATCCCCCGACAGCCTCGCCCGAGATCCCATGAAAAATTCTCTCTCGCGAAAAATCCCATTTACCTCACCGCCCAGGCTATTAACGAGAGTATGATCGAGCGATCTAATCTGATCGATCGAGACTAATCTCGGCCGGCAAGATCCATCCGCTTCTCCCGTTTCTCGCTGGAATGCAAATGGGCTTTTTTCACTCTCGGCGCTAATAAGCGTAAATCAGCGTGAGTCGGGTGTGGTGCGTGTGTGGTAAAGGGGTGTCCGCTCGAGCTTTAATTGCAGCCTCGATTTATTCATGACCCTGGCGCGGCGCTCTCGGCCTACCAGGGTCTCTCTGCGGTTCACAAGTTACGCGGCAACCCGCGGTGTTATCGGTAGTTCTCGTTACCGGAGACACCGAGCCTCCCCCTGTCACTTTTCGTCGCGTCCCAGGCCCAGTCGCAGTACCTGCGGTGCGATAATTGGCCGCCGGATTCCATCGGCCTGCGGGATTATGCTGGCGCGCGCATCGCTTAACTATAGTACTGATTCGTAGAGCTCCTTAAGGAGAGGAAGGAATGACTAGTGTATCGGGCGGTGGCCATCGAGCACCGCAACTCCGACGGGGGTGCTGCGCGTAATTACCCCTTTCAGCCGATCAGCCGGCTTTAAGTAGGCGAATGCCTTGCGTCGATAGTTCCGAATCCCCGCTCGACACAGGCTCCCACGAGCGTTTCATACTTTGTTGCGGGAAATTGGCATTCTTCCTTCACTATTATTCCTAGCGGATTTTTCGCCTTTCCCGTGGGATCCTTGTCGGCTGAGGGAAACTTGTTCCTCGGCCAGCTGCGGCTTTACCGAGGTGAGGGAGATCGCGGCCTCGAAGCTTGGGGTGGCCGACACTCAAGAGAGTGTGACAACTGCCGTATCGCTTGACACCGCGTTCTACACCTCTCCTCCTCGAGATACACTCGCTCCTCCTTCTTCTTTATGTTTCCCTGTCGCACGCCGCGTATCACCCACCGCAAAACTATAAAGCTCGCGGCTTCTTTCTACGCATCAATTCACGGCTTTAAACTTGGTCCGATAAATCGCCGTCAGATTGTATCGATAGAAGTTTTTGGAAAAATTATCAGCGCTATCTGCGCTGCATTGTAAAAACAACTTCAGTAGGACGCGCGGGGATCGCGGAGGTTTGCAAGTGAGTTTCGTGTAAACAGGATAAACATACGCCAAGTTAAGCGCGAGGCGATAAACTCTTGCTAATCATATCGCGTGTACTCGCGATCGGTTAAAAATCGGATGATTCATTGGCGATATTAGCGGCGCTTATCGGCTTTATCTTTAAGCATTTGTGTCAAGCCCGGATAGCAGTAGGAGCGGCATGTCTGACCAGCACATACCGCTTCCACTTAAAGCCAATTCTCCCTCGAATGGGATCGCAGCTTTTTGCCGCTCGATTACTCAATTACCGATCGGTACTTTCAACGAGCGTTTATTGCACAGTTTACTAGGATCGCTCGAATATTGACAGGGTTCGTTAGAATAAATGGGCCTGGCCGCTCCGAGCGGCGCGCGGCCTTACGAAATCAGGCCGCCGCGCCGTTCGATAATGGATATACGACGCTTGACTATCCGGGGCCTCGAAGTCTCGAAGGGCTTGCACATCGAAATGGAGCATCCGCGTTAATCCTCCATGTACCCGGCAAGGTTAGACGAAGCCTCGCACTGCGCTTCCAGTGGTTTTCTCGTGTTGACTTGGCGGTGGCAACTGGTGTACAGGTGCACCGGCTTAGACAGCCTTGTACCGCGAGCGCGTAGCGCGTAGCGCGCGGCGCGTCCTCCCTTCATAGAGGCCGAGACTCGTTTGACGGCTTGTTAAGGAACGAGGTCAATTGCATGCAATCTCGCGACTAATTCTAACCGAGTTTCCCAGTGATAGTGGTAATACTGGTAATACATAGACAGACTCGCCTCTTATTGACGGGCCGCTATTAACATTTGACGCTCGCTAGGAAAGTGCTTTGCCATGTTGTCTTTCCAAATTTCTCAAGAGTCGCTTGTGTAACGAGCCAGCCACGCGAACCAGTGTACATGTACAACTTACAACGCGCTCAGCTGCTACTAGTCCAGACCAGACTAATAGTATCGCGTATGTCTACTCGCCACGCTGTAGAAGCCGAGGTCGCCGCTGAAAAAAAGCTCTAAATGGCTTCTACTTTAGAAATCTACGCCTAATGAGAATAACTCGGCGGGTTTAGTGTCGGCTAAACGGACAAGAGTTGGAGGCCCGCGTATATCCCGAAAACTGAGTCAGCCAGCCGAGTTTTAAGTAACAGCAGAGTGAAATTAATCGGCCGGGCTACGTAACATTGCATCGCGGTTATAATCGGTAAGAAAGAGGCAGAGTGTTGGGTAACCGTATCGGCCGTGTAATTCGACTGCGATATCCCCTCGAACCACATCTTCGTGAGTACGACCTGGATACACGTGTGTCTCTCGCTCGGCCCCCTCGTCCCTCGGGGAGAGAGAAATTGCGGCAAGTTTGGTCTCCCCCGAAGGTAGGCCGCGCAGTTGGAAGGAGTGCAGTGACAGTGAGGAAAACTGACAGTAACTAGGAAGACAATGGGCAGCGAGTCGAAACCGGGCCCGACACCGGACACGAACTCACGGGAGCGTCTCGGGGAACGGTATCTCCGCGGTGACACCCTATCTTACAAGTAAATGCTTCAATTCTGCCGGCATTATTAAGCGACTAGTTTACCGTTAGCCTGCCACTGCGCGACAAAACCTTTGCCAACCAGCAACAACTCCAGCCCGAGCTCTCGCCTGAGGAACGATGCGCCCGTACCGATCGCACCTGCCCAAACACGCCTCTATTATTCCCCCCTCCCCTCGACTAGAGACATATCCCCTCGTCTGTAGGCTGCGCTTCTGTTTGCATCGGGAGCTCAATTAGATTGCATCAGATCCATTAACTCTGTCAACAGCGCGCTCGACTTTCATACCACCGCGCGCTCGCGCGCACTTGCTTTCGTTTCGTGTAACGAAAGAGATTCCGTGGCGGCTGGTTAGCTCCAAGATTCGTCACGTTTGCTCGCCGCATTTTTCGGATGTTTCCGTTCCACTTGCGAGGCCGGCAAGGTTGGCCGGATGTCTTTAGGAATTCCCGACACTCTTTTCGAGTCGGGTACCAGGCGAGAGAGTGAAAACCTCGACGGAGTTGAGGTGTTGTCGGTGCATTTTCAGTGGAGGTGAGCACGCGAGGCAGAGAACTCAATAGAGCAGAGTTGGGCAATGAATGTTTCCTTTGATCTGGAATTGGAGTGGGGGTGGTCGGGTAGCGATCGGGGAAATCGCTGACCGCTGCTCGGTGGAAAATTGCTGGGGGTCAGTGACACCGAGCGTAACGACCAAGGGACACCCTGCACCTGCAGGAAGGCTCGAAACCGCAGATAGGTAGATGCATCGGCGATCCTCTTCCACTGGTTCTGTCCCTCTGCACACTCTACCCTTGATACGACGGTCGACGATACCACCACCGGCCAGATAGAGAGCAGCAAGGTACACTGACCGCGCGCCCAAGATATAAATAGGACGCGTGCGTGTTGCCCGCGGAGAGAAGCATTCGAGCCGAAAACGCGATCCGCGCCCATGCCGCTCGAGGACAACTATTTCGAATGGCATATTGGCATCGTCAATGTCCTGGAAGACACGTCCCCGGTTTACGGCCCGCTAAGGATCATCTGGCTTAGATCCAATAAAACAGTGGCAAGAATCTGGAAGGCTCGGCTGCAAGGAGGATTCTGACGAAACGGTAAACTAAATCCGAGATACCGGTCTCGCGGACAGATCAGGTGGAAGATGGAAGAGTCTCCGGCTAAATCCGCTCGATTGCCTGGAATGAAGAGCATGAAGAGCGCGAGCTGGCGCCGGGGATCCCGCTTTATTGGACTAAACCGCGACGCACGCGGCCAAAAGATTAGCGAAGACGAGCGATCCGCCCGTCGAGCGGACATTTGTTTGTCATTGCGCGGTGAAATACGATCCAGGGTGATCGAAGGAAAGGAGCGGGAGAGCGCGCGCATGTTGCCGCCCTCGCATAAGACGGATCGTCCAGGGTCGAGCGCCGACCGGAATAGCACCTCGGGCATTCAGTCTGTACACGGCGACGCGTTGGGTATATATGTATGTCGGAAGCATTACCGATGTCCAGAATAGCGAATGACATCAGCGAGCAAAAGCCGATGCTTAACTATGTCGGTACACCGGGAGCCTTAGCGCTCGAGCGCGCGTCTATTCGCGCGGGCTATTACTTCACGTCTGGAATGACGCTCGATGTATCGCCGAGCGCGCTGGCATGGTCAATATTTTCGAGGCCCCGCAAAAATCTCGACGTTCAATCTGCTTGGCATTGGACCTCGATGCGTTTGGACTTATGTAAGTCGTGGCGGACACGCGGAACCTGTTCCCACCTATCTCATTATGCCAGGTGATAAGTGGCTTGTCAGTGGCGGGCTGGCTGATTAAAATAATATGCCACTTTCGGCACGAGCTACCGTCTTGCCGGCTGGGAATTAAAGACGGCAGCCGCAGCATTTCGATGCAGCATTACTCGAGTCAAGGCTCCTCACAATTAGCAACAGAGGAATCTTTCCTCAGCCGAAAGCCCGAAATATTCGAGAGACCAGAGGAGGAGGAGAGTAATGGGTCCACGGATGTGAGAGAGGCCAATTCTGACTAGAGGACTCTCGACTATCACCGCGGTCACTCGGCGAAACTTTCCCTCGGCTCGTCCGATTATTATGATAAGGAAACTATCTAGCGGGGAGTAGCATTGCCCTCGTTCTCGTAATCTGTCATTCCGCCGCGCGAACGAGAACGAAGTGTAAACGCACTTTCTCGGGCAGGCTTTTTTGCGCGGAAGTGCTGATAGCCGGGAACTGGTCTGATAGAAGCCTCGAACGCAATTGCTGGTCGAATGCAGGAGCGCGAATGCATACCACCGCGGTGTCGGAAGGTTTGTTATTGTAGAGGTGGAATGGGATGATTAGAGTGTCGATGTTCGCGGCCTTTCCCAAGAGGATATTGGAGCGAGCGGCGCTAGGGGAAAAATGCCCGATCAACCCTGACTTTCTCCGATCGCTATGGCCAGCCGTTTAGCGTGGATTCAGCAGAAATTATCTCCGGCCGCGCGGGCTCGGATATCAGTTTATAGTAAGCGGATGTCGCGGTGCGCCTCTCATTACACGCGTATCCTCTCACGTCGCTCCTCGCTCCTCGCTCCTCGTCGCGTTCACGGCGCGTTCACGGCGCGTTCACTGCGCGGAGACGAAGAGTCGTAATTCCACGATGCGGCCTCGGCCGCGGCGGCCGCGCGAAGGTGAAAAGTGCGAGGCTCGCTTTTGGAAAGTTGCCCGCCTTACTTCGAAATCATCTCTCTATCTTTCTCCATCTCTCGCTCTCTCCGCGCCCGCCGACACTTGCCAATTCTTCTCTAGACTTCTAGAGAGCGAGAATAGAAGGGGATCGCTTTCGGGCCGAGACTATTTTCCCTGAAAACATCCCCGAAATACCATCGAGACCGCAAATCACGATATAGCGCGCGATATAGCGGTGCCCCGGAGAAGATTGTTCGAGTTGCTGCTCCAGCTGGTTCCAATTCTGATCGATCAGGGTCCCCCGCCTGTCCTTCACCATCACTCGACAAAGACACCACTCTCTCTCCCCAGAGGCCCCGCAGTGCACGAGAGCCGAAAATCTCTTGGGATTCTCTGTCAAGCGTCGACTGCATGGCCAGTGAAATCGAGGAGAGCCGAGCCGTCGCGTCGAGTTCGGTGCGAGAGTGAGCGCCGGACGGAGCCGCTGATACGTCGTGTCCGTCAAACTCACTTACCTACGACAATCGCCGGAGGCTGTGCCGGTTTCCTGTCCCGGGCCAGTCCTCCTTGTATCGCGGACCTGTTATTACCGAGGAATGCGAAAAAGGAGGAGGGAGGAGGCCTCGTGGAAACTGCTAAAAATGTACGGGCAGGATCGCCGTCCAGCTGGAGGGCGGCGTTCTCACTTCTCGCCTCTAATAAATGTAGCCGGCGTAGAGAGGGCGAGGGAACGTGTCCCGTGTGCCCAAGTGATCGCGCGTTCGACAGGATGGCAGCGAGAGTGATGTCAGCGGAAATTGTACCGGAGACGCGCGGCCTTCCCGGCGAGGGGGCCCTCATTCAAATGAAAACTCCGTCAAAGCATCACACACCCGCGACCAAAGACCTCCGTCATTGGGTCCCATTGGAGACCCGTCGCAGTTGCACGAGCTACCTCGGCTATTCTCTCCGAGAACCGAATTCGAGAAGGAGCGCCGATTTACATAAGGAAGACTCTCAAGAGCGCGGAACCACCAGTGTAAATTACAATTGACCTCCGAGGATGCTTTCAACAGTCGTTTAATCGGCTCCTAGCTATCTTTACTGCCGGCTGCAAAATCATCCGAGCCATCAAGTTGAAGTAGATCGAGAGAAATGACGTTTACAGCGGCGCAGCCTACCGCCAACTCTCCGTCTCTAAACTCTAAAGTCTAAAGCGAGCCGGAATATCCCTTGGCAGTAAAGGCTCGTGTTGCTAACTTGGGCAGTTGTAACATATAAATGACAGCATTTGCGGTAGGCTCCCGCGGTCGTAATTCAGTCGGGCTTCCCGCGAGAGGACTCATGATTGGGGATATTGGAGTTGCCGAGTGAACGTCCCTCTAATAATCGCTCCAAGTCTATCCCTCGCGAGTGAATTCGGAAACGCTGGGCTGCGATCGGAGAGGAGAGCGGGTAGCGGGCGTGCGAGAAGGACATTCTCCAGTGGCTTTAACTCTGGCATTACAGAGTGCGCCGAAGATGATTCGTTCGTTAGTTAAAGGCCACGCGTAAATAGAGAGTAGAGCAGGGCAGAGGAGAGCAGAGCGGAGCGGTTATCCCCGTGCGAAAGGGAAGAAGCATCTGGGCTATCTCGTACAAGTGAATCGCATATCTCGGCCTTTATTAGCCGCTCTCTAGACATCAAATTAAACCGGTTCCTCCGAGGAGAGATGCGCGTCCTTCTTTCTCCCGTTCGCTTGGCCCCCCTCGCGGCACCGGCCACTGGGTACTGGGCACTGGGCACTGGAGCAGCTGTCAGCGGCGCGTTAAGCTCATTCAGAGATCACTCGGCATCAAGAAGCCATTTACACTAGTCGAGACGTAGATAGGAGCGCGGATGAGAGGGCCAGATAATGAAAGACGTTGACCTGTCGCGACTAGTGGGCTCGTTTTGATTAGAGCCGTGGAAAGGTGGCCGCGCGGCGCGCGGCGCGCACCTTACCACTCGGCAATCGGGATCCCTCGCTCTCTATCCGTGTCACTCTCGCCGCTGCCTTTCCGAGCGAAACCCCTCTCGCTCGCTCCCTCGCTCCGACTCCCACTACTCTCTACTGGCACCGCGCGCGCTACCAGCAACGATCGCCGAGAGACGTGCTCCCAGTCATTCCGCTGACAGTACTCGTGCCGTTCGTACTCCCGCGCCCGCCGATCGCTCCGGAGCCAGTCAGGCCGCATCGACAGCTGTCAAAAACTCAGCTTCGCCCGGTTCAAAGTTCCCGTGTTCGTTTGTCCCACGTGGTAGTACCAGTTGACTCGTCCTGGAGGAAGGAGGAGAGCTCGCGAGTGCGGATAGAGAGAAGAGAGACGAGCTGGCGACAAATGTGTGAATGGTCCGTGCGATCGCACGGGGTTCTAGAGTGGCAGTGCATGGGAGAGCGGAGGGAGCGCGCCCGGTGGAGAGATGAGCCGCGGATTGCTCTGCTGAGGAGAAGCGAGTGGCAGCCGATGGACAAATGTTGAATCTTAGCATTTACAATCTCGTCGGCAGCTTTAACACGATGGTCTTCGGCAGCAACAAGTTTCGCATTAGAAGGTAGAGCCTCCAACGATTTGACACATAGTGGACCTTTAAATCGAACTTGATGACAGTAAACACTGGCTGTCATCGCTAGTACGCGTCGCTATTGTCGACTGGCGGCTCGGGTGTCTCGGGAGGTTGACGATTTTGAGTTATCGGGTTCGCGCGGTACAGTTAATCGCTCTCGGGACGGCGATCACTCTAGCGTGTCAGTCTCGAATTTTACACTCCATTTCGCGCATTTTCCATTCCATTCGCTGGCCCATTCCATTTCTCGAGAGAAAGACGGAGACGGGATCTCCAACGGACATCGCGAAAATTGAGAGATTGAACTGGCGAATAATAGCGAAGTGCAACCGATTCTCTGGCATAGCAGGGTAAGCGAATGGAAAATTCGTGCAAGTGGGTTTCGCTTGATTGAAAGGCGTAGCAGTGTTTCCTATCTGACGGCGGCTCGGCGCAAACATTTGACATGATATCAGCTCGGAAGAAGGGTAGATAGGAAAGGCCCGCATTATTGATTTCTAATTTGAATGGCGAATAGTGGAGTTCTCCGTTAGCAGGGAGTTTATCAGGTTGGAGCCGTCGGTTGATATCGTGGACTATAAGTAGAAAGTTTATCGGGCGTCGGACAGTGATGGATGAAGATGCTAGTGAGTTCACTGAGACGTGGAATCACCGGTTGGAATTGTCGCAAAAAGCGAGCGTCATCCCCTGGATCCCACGATCCTATCGTCGGCTTGTTCGCCAGTGGTATTATATCGATCAGATAGGATGAATAGTAGCTTGGCATCTGTCTATTGCCCCCGTTCCCGATAATAATCAAGAGTCGGCTTCGAATGGCGTCAATAAGCCTTCGCTTCAATTTCCATGTTTATTCCTTTCAATTAATCTGCCCGTCGCGTCCTCGCACACCACTCAATGTACCTCACCAACATAGATAGAGACAGATAGAGAGGATGGGAGAGAAAGAGAGGATGGGAGAGCTAATTCCAGCGAGGAGCTCGTTCTCTCGGATAGACTGCAAGCCTAATGGAGCAGTCGAAGCCTGGGAACTATCCGCACGCCCGATGGATCCTATCTTTCTCGTTCTCGAAACCCCGATCAATCCGCCCATCAGAATTCCCTATTAACGAGATTGCGGTACCCGCGCTATTTTGAGAAACTCTTTCATTCATCGATATCCCCTGTATTTCCTTATACGCTTTCTTCGCTTCTTCCTGGCCGCTCGCGCTCGCGCTCGCGCTGCGGGATGTTATTTAACTGGTGGATCAAACGGATATTTAACCGGTTAATTTCGCGTGTACATGTTACGGGAGGACGGGCGTATTTATTTCCGCTTCTCGCCGCCGGCGAGCCGCGCTCGCTTGTTTACGCGCTACAGAACATTGGGCCTCGGTGCTCGGTGCTCGATGCTTGGTGCTCGCGCGCGTCGCCACAGATCGAGTGCGGTTATCATTTTTGCCGTTTCTTTCTCCCGTGGAGGGCCGCGATCTCTGCCACTGGCGCGCCAATTAAAAGAGCTTTTATAGGAGGCAGCAATCGCGTGGCCCGCGCGGTGCGCTCCCAGTGCCACGTGGTCCCGCATGAAATATCGCGCATACCGTCCAACGCCAATGCTCGCTCAGCTACAACTCTCGAATTACAAGTGCGCGCGCTTTGACCGGCTTGTTACGCTCGAATTTCTCTTTTTTTCCTGCCGAGTGCCGAGTGCCGAGCGAGCCTGCCGATACGAGCGCGGCCCAACAGGCGTTAAACGATTAAACGCTCTGCGAACCGCTCCCTTTAGGAGAACACGAAATCCCGCGGACCATCATTCACCCCGGCCGATTTCAATTGCCCTCGGCACTGCCAGCATTTATCGGACCTCGATTAACCACAACTCTCGTGTCTCCGATCTCTAATTGAGATCACCTTTTCTCTCCCGTGGCATCGATACTTGTTTATCGATGAGCTCGATGTTGACTGGGAACGTTAATACAAGTTAGATTAGAATTGCATCCGATTGTACGGGGGGACACGTGCACTTATTTCCCTCTGCGCCGTCTCTTTCTTCGGGCTTCTCCCTCGACAACAATATCGCGCAATGCCATTACACAGGCGCCAGTGTATAGCTAGGATCTCGGGTTCGCTCACTACCGGGGCTACAAATTGCCCGCTCCTACTCATAGCTCTCATAGTCGAGCGGAGTCTGGCCAGTGAAATATCCTCGCGGTGCTCAGACACTTTCAGTTCTGCTCTTTCACTCTTGCTCAGTCGGTCTGCTGCTCGCGGCCGGGCCTCGCCGGGCCTCGCCGGCCGCGAGAAAGGTAATGAGCCGGTTACACTGATCCCAGTGGAAAACGAGCGACGCCTCATTAAGCCCACTCGAGACTCGACATCTCGCTTAGAGCGGATACATTTGATCCGCCATTCTCTATCTCCGTCTCGGCGGCTCGGCGCAGGCATTGTTCGGCCGCGGCTGCGCCTCTCCCTCACGTGCCACAACTCAGAAGACGATCCTCCACTAAGATTCGACCCGAGCGCGCCGCGACCTTACGCAGGAAACAATTACACAGTTTGCTCTGGAATTCCGGGCCCGTTCTCTCGGAGGCCCGAACGAGACATCCGCCTGATAATTAAGCGGAGTGTGCTCCCTCTTGTCCCAATGACTCGCTTTCCAAGAAGCGCCGCATGTGATATCGCTGATTAGCTCACTCTAATTAAGAGATAGTTTGGTAGAGGCTTCGCGAAAATTCTGCTCGCGCGCTCGGCTCTGTTTCTCGCGGAATTCGAATACAGGGTCATCCGTGACCGAGTGGCTTACGTAACGAGCGGTCGGCAGCTCTCTTATGAGAATGAGATCTCGTGTTTATTGCACCGAGAAATATTGCGCTCCCGTCGGCTGCATTCCGCGGAGATTGAAGAAACGAGTGGAGCGTGACGGCGAGTGCGTAGCTCAAAAAGGCTCCGCGGGGAAATGGCTTTATTTTATTACGACCGACTGTCAGTGAGCTTGTGCGAGCAGCTTCTGTCAATATTGGTTTTAGCCGTGCGATGAGCGATCGGACATCTGGACATGGAAATGACGTGCAGTAGCCGAGAGATAAGATCTCGGCGATTGATAGTCTTTCGCTGTACCTCGAGTGCACCGTCGCGCGATATCTCACGATGCAATTAAAGAAAGACTTACAAAGGAATATCGAGCGCTAGCGGAGAACGGAGCCGGCTAATAGCGAGCGTAATTAATTAATTGCCTCTGGCTCCTGTCGAACGATAGCTCTTTCGCACGGAAGGCAGAAAGGTAATTGGCTCGGTCGGTAGTGAAAAATTGGACTGGCAACAGTAGCTCATTAATCAGCTCCCCGGTCTTATTGACGAAATGCTCGCCGATTGAATTAAGAATGTGGCGGAAAGTGACAAAAGTGATGCTAATTTATTGCAAGGAGAGACCAGAGGTAGTCAGCACACACATGGACATACCACACTCGAGTGAAAATTAGAATGTCGAGACGAGTGGACACGCTTAATCTTGTTCTGAGACATTAGCCTCGCGTGGGTGTCCAAGCAACTATCATCGATTAACTAGTCGTAACTTGTTAAGCCAAACCACTGAGCTAATTAAGATACAGGCTCCGTTAATTAACAGCGAATATATACATGAAGTCACATTTCCAGTTGGGAACTTTCCATTCGAAATTCGACTATCCGGATTTTCAGGCATTTATCCTGCCATTCGGGGATTTTTTGCAACTGCCGTCTGCAGAACTGGCGTGTCAGAGCCATCGTGACATAGCCGCGGCACTAGATCAAGCTGGCTGTCGAAAAGTCACGGAGAGCGGTGCATATGCTGCAGGTGCGAAAGGGGGCTGGAGAGTGACAAGGGTGCTCGGAATAGCTTGCACTTCCTTTCCTTAGACTCGAGTGGCCGAGGTGATGCGCCGCCGAACTCTCGCGCGATAGAGACATTCTGCGATTTACGGTCGGCATCGTCCTCCTATGAGCCGCCGCTTGATTTATCTCTGCTTTCGCGCTCCCGTCGACGAGCGGGTAAAATCGATTGAGCCTCGGAGATAGATCGTGCCGGAAAACTCGTCGCGCCGGCCCACGGCCCTCGGGACCCTTCACCGAGAAAGCCGTGGTCGCTCGCCAGCCGCGGGACAGTGATTAATTGCTGATGCCGGTAATTATCGATTTTCGTAGCGAGTCCCCGCCCGCTCGGTCAACTAGCCGATGGCCCGATGGCCCGATGGCCCGATGGCCCGATGGTGCGAGACATTTCTCGTTAATGTGCGCCCATTTGCGTTAACTCGGCCTCATCTCTGATGACTTTACACGCGCGGCCTCTGTTGGGCGGAGTAATTAATGCTTCGAAAGGAGGTACTTAGTTATCCTTAATTAATATTGTTATATCAATGGCTAAAGCGGCTCGCTCGCTTATTATCCCCAATGAGTTATTACGGCCAGGCCTATCAAGGATAGGGGTCCAGGGGCCCGTTGTCGGTCGATCGGTATCGGCACTCGCGTCACGATCGCCTTCGCCTCCTAGCCGTTGAACTTTATTGGAATCCTTGGGCTACCTTGCGAGCGAGTTTTCCCGCCGAGCGCTGTCGCGGATTCCTCGCTCCTTTTGAGAGGCGGAAGAACACAGGCCTCTCTTTGTTTAGGCGCCTCGCCAGCAGCAGCCTCTTCTGGGAAATCGGTCTGCCTCGCCGACGACTGCGGACCTCTTCTCTCTCTCTCTCTCGTTCTCTCTTGGTTCCAGTACTCCTGTCATTACCGCGGAATGCCACGCCACGCCACGGAGAGAATCATTTACCAGCGTGGTAATTGCTCTACGGCGAAATTGAGTTCTTAGACCAAACGGAATTAGCCGCGCGCGCGCGCGCGCGCACCCTAGCCGGATCGCGACGGTCGTTCGCACCCTGGAATTTCCCTCGGTCTGTCGGCGTCGCGCTCTTTGCCTCTTTCTCGTCTCCACGACGTCCACGTACGAGTGAGTTCCGGCCGGTCACTCGAATGCCATTCATCGGCCTATTCCGCTCGAGTAATGAGTGGCGAGTGCGGCTAGACTCGAAGCCATCAGACTCATTGCAGACTAGTCCGCTCGACTGCTGAAATCCGTTAGTAGTGAGAGCCGGTGAGCCGAGCCGAGCTGCGGGTAAGCTCGGAGAAAGAGTTTGCGTACAAGTAGAAGAGCGTTCTCGTGTCAATTGCCAGGAGAAGGTTTTCCGACTCTCCAAGTCAACAACCCCTCACGTGCCGAGCGCGGCTCTGGCTCTGGCTCTATCTAGTGGGGACTGGGGAGGAGCTCGGCTCGCTTCCGCGCTGGTTTTATATTTAATAACTCGCCGGTTATTATACTAATAACTTGAAGTGTCTCGGTGCGTGCGTGCGGTCGGACTGTCGTTGGCCCCGTAAACCCCTCGGCAAGCATCGCGCGATCACGTGCGAGTTATTCCTAGGTAGAGTCGACGAACAAGGTGCTTGACAGTCGGTCCTTTCGGACTGCAACCGTTAAGTCGGACCAATTCTTTTTCCCGCTGGCTCGCGGCCTCCTCCAACGGCTCCGACTCTCCTCTATTAGCCTGCCTTAAAAATCCCAGCCTCCGTTATCCTTTGTCTTCTCGTCGCACGCGCGTCCGCGCCCAAATGCCGCCGACGACCATTCCCACCGTTTACTTCACTCGACCATTTTTCCATATTCAGCCGATTCACCGCTTCTCGGTTTTTGCGCCCTCCGTCACTTATTGGAGCGGCAGGTTCCCTAGGTTCGCTGTTGGTTGGCGAGTGGGCCTGCAGGATCGATCTCCCTTCGCCAAGCGATACTTCTCCGTTGGCTCTCGGAGTTATCGCTTCCCGGTTGATAAACATTTACCAAGCGGCTTCCCGGAGGTCGGTGGACTGCTCGCGCGCGCGAGCGCTTCAACGCAACGGATTTTATCTTGTTTTTCGAGGAATGGACGTTTCCTAATTTGTCGGAATGCTTTTGTTTGGCGGCGATCATTAATACTTATCGAGACGGACTCGGCTCGCGCCGCTTCATCGCTCCGTCTCCGGGGCGATTTAATCAGCCGCCGCTGGATTCCCACGGTTGGCGGCTCAACATTAACAATTACTCTTCGTCATCCAGTTCAGTATGGCTTTCTAGTACGAACCTCTTCCTCTCCTCTAGAAGGAGTCTCCTCGCAGTTTCGCAGTCGCGCGCACCCCCCTAGCCCCCACGTCGCCCTTCTCCGTCACTCTATTTCCACACGCTACATTGTGTACCGCAAACGTTTCTCGTTACGATCCGCTCGGACAGACACACGCGTCCGGCTGCTTTAACTTTGTCCTGGAATTCCGAGCCGTTCTCCGGTTAAGTCACCCGTCGGAGTTACCTCGAGTGGCTTTCAAAGCGACTTCTCGAAAGTCGCGGGGCCGAAAATTCGATTCTATTGAGAAAGATTCGAGTCGCATTTGTTGTTGTCTTTCTTGGAAAAGTACCGCGCATTTTTCCGAGAGCCCGACAGCTTACGCATTGTTTTCTCCGAAGACTACAGGTATACACAGATATTTATTTATTTATTTATTGTCATTCGACGGGCTAAAGCTCTCTGGTGAAAAATGTAAAGACAAGACGTGCCAATACAAAGTGCATGGGAATTTGAGCAACGGCGGAAATGACATAATACTCAGAAATAACCATGCAGTTAGTTAGCAGTGGCCTAGCATATTTGATAAAGACGCCGTTTAAAAGGTTGTATCGATGTATTAAAAATGTCATACATATATATAGTATATAGTGTTTATTTGATTTCTATAAGAGTGGGATGCATACCAACCCGATCTCGACATCTGCCGTGACAGCTGCGCTCTCGCCTTCGATAAATAAGTGGCCATACAGATGCCCCTCGAGCTACTTTGCGTTTGCACGAGAGAGATTACGTGGCTGGATCGGGCGGGCAGAGCGACGCTCTCTCAGCTAGGTCTTCGTTGGCGCGCGGGGCTTCGCTAGCCCCCGACGTCTACAGGTGTAACTCATAGTGCAGCCAGCAGAGAGACTGAATAAAGAGCGGCTTAGGCTCTCAGCGGGAAAAGTAAAACTGGAACGGGGATCATTGCCAGCCGAGTATGCCCGGCACGCGAGGTCTCGAAAGCTTGCGTCTAGAAACGGCCAGCCAGCTCCACTCGCTGCCTTATGCACCAAAGCCTGCTTCTGTCCTCCCGGATTGGCCATTGGCATCGCTCGCCAGAGTAGCTAGACATTGCAGCAAAAGGAGAGTTCTTTTTATTGATACCAAATCGACCAGTTGTTCGATTCCTGCTAACAATAGAAAGAATGAGTTAAATCGTAAAAAGGAAGTTCGATTACTGCTAACAATAGAAAGAATGAGTTAAATCGTAAAAAGGAAGTTCGATTCCTGCTAACAATAGAAAGAATGAGTTAAATCGTAAAAGGGAAGTTCGATCACCCAGCGATTCCTCGAATGGGACTGTTTATGCGACAGAGGGTAGAAGAGTCGCGCGGCTGTCAGTCGGAGCTGGAAGATGCGAGTAGTTTTCCAGTGGCGTCGGATGAATGGGGTTTGATAAGGGAATTAATAACTGACTAGCTAACGCACGGCGCGGCGCCGTCGGCTTGAATCGAAGCGGACTTTATTCAATCGACTAACAGTACTTCTCGTGGGGCATCCTACGCGCTTATCTCTCGGCCAGTATCTCCAGGCTTCTGCGAACCTTTGCGAGAGCTTGTCTTTGGGCATCGAAGCATGGAAAATAAGAGGAGCGTTTGGCGGCGCGGTGCCTCCTCCACGCAGTAGGCGGCACCGCCCGATTTTAATATCCCCTCGGGATATCGAGCACACGGATCACGGAGATACGTGTGCTTTCTATTGCTCCGTTTCTTCCCCCGCGAAAAGGGAGCGCGGATTTGGACGATTCATCGCGGAGGGATCGAGCCGATTGTTCGGCGCTCGAGATCCGACCGGTGTTCGATCCTCGAAACGTCGAGTTGAGGTTCGTGTTGGTTGTCCTCGCAGTGGGACACAAAAGCTAGGCGGGCGCTTTCCTGTGTGGGTGTGCCCGAACTTGGAGTCAAGGCACGTCGGCCGAGTGACTTCTTGTTTCGACAGGCATTCCATTGCATCGGCTTCCTGCCATTTCATCTCCGGCAACAGAGCACCCTCGCTCATTCGTCAAACCAACAGTCCAATACACAATATACCTGACAGTACGATTTATTATTATTCTCTCACGAGCACTCGGAAGTCTCCCTCGACTTTTCTCCCTGTATTCACTAGCTCTGCTCTCCTTTTTTAGATATCGAACTTTCATGCCATTGAACTTGGATTCTCCTATTTATAACGAAAATTACTATTTTCCTCGCGTCCCACTGCTCGGCCGTTCTTTTTCAGCCAACTGGGAGCTCTAGCTCTAGGCCTCTAGGTTCTCCGCCTACCCACATTACTGGCGACGGCGGAGCGTTAAACCATTGGAGCTCGGTTCGCGACCTTCCTGTCACTCGCGTGACTCAGCGGTTGCGGGGAACATTTGTAACGAACGTGCCCGTCGATTCCCCGCTAATTGACGATGCGACCTGCGCGCCTTCCCTTATAGAGCAGTTGTTCCACTCGGCACTTGTTACCACAGCGCGCTCATTTTCTCAAGATGAACATTAACGATAATTCGGCATTTCTCTCTGCTGCTCTACTCGAGCGGCGGAATCCGGCTGATTGGGAGAAGGAGCTTGCGCGGCGCCCGTTAGGATCTTAGCAATGAATGCGCGCCACTCGTGGGAAGATTAAGCTCGAGCGAGTTTTTGCCGCGGCCGCGGCTGCGACGCTTCCGCGAGCTTACGGCACCGGGCCAGTGTAAGTGTTACGTGTCGCGCGCCAATTAAGGAGTTCATTACGTATTAATCGGACCTCGAACCGTTATCATTCCCTGAGAGGGCAATCGGCGCGGAGGTGGTCGGATTGCGGCTTACACGCTCCTCTAGATCTCTAGACTCTAACAGGACGCGTAGCACGCGCTCAAAGGCCTCAAAGCGCGAGGCAGTGAGTCGGCGCGGGCTTCTCTTTACCCACGGTCATTTGCACCTCCCCCAAGGACACCGGCGTCATCGCAACGAGTTTACCGTTTTCTGTCAGCACAGCAAATTTACGCACGAATTAGCGAGCCCGCGGCTCGATATTATCGGGACAGTCAACTCGACCCGCTCTCCGCATGACTAGCGTAGCGGTTTCGTTAGTAACGCCTTCCGCGCTTTCAACGTCCCAACTCCTAACTCGTTGCATATGGAGCCCTCGACTTTTCCCGATAACTAATAGAATCGTGCGAACACGCATCGCTCATTCACGCCAGCGTCATTGACATAAATAATCCTCGAGGCTCTCCGAGGACAATAGTTCCGCGTGCACTTTGAGTAGGTTGGACAAACCGAGGGAAATACCCCTGAGAGCAGCAGCCAGTGGCTCGACGGCAGTCTAGCGTGCGTGCATATATCATGAGGGGAATTATCGCGGCGGGACCGCCAGGAGGAATTACAGGAGCGAGCAGTGCATGAACCAGAATGCCTCGAGCGTGCCGGCGACGGCGCTGTCGAGTCGTCGCGTCGAACTCCCCTGTGGGCCCTGTGTCGGCACAGAGCGTAGAGAGCTACCAAGTGTGAAAGTGGGCCTGTTGGCCTGACGCGCTCGATCCTATTCTACTGGCTAGGCTCCGCTCGTAAACAAGCATTTTTCGCCGGCTCCGGGCTCTGCCAAGCGCCGCCCTCAAATTATGCAAAGCTTATTACGGAATTTATTCCGCTACCTCGTCCGTCACGCAACATTTGGTGATGCAATGAAAACTCTCAACTACAGAGATAGATATCCTATATCCTGCTTGGGTCTCGTGCCGCGATTTCTGTCTCGACTCTCTATTCCTGCGGATCACTAGACTATTTTTTCCCGGAGCTGGACGGTCGCGACTGCCACTGAATACTAATCTTTCTATCAAAAAGATGATTCAAACGAACAAAAGAAAGAGTTGAGGTGGCTCGCTGGTTAGTTGGCTGAGGGAGTGGATGTCGGCTTTTCGGTAAGAGGGAAGAGCGTAGGTGAGTGAGTAGATTGTAATTGAAGTCGCTGGCTCGAAGAGAGCAGTGCAAATATATTAGAGGCGGCGAGGGTACTCAGGATAGGAGGGAAGTTAAACGGCATACGGGCGCATGATAACTCGATAAGGGGCCTTCTCTTCCCACGCCACGATGCGCCCTATCGCCACCGCGCGACTTTCCGCACCGTAGAAACAAAGCCGACCGAGGTTGAACGAATTACTCTTATCCTTATCGGCCGATATACCTACACCCTACCGAACTCGCGTATTCCATTATTCCCCCCAGCGATAATAACCCGCCGCCACTCACGAGTGAGACCACAACGTCACCCTCCTAACAGCCTGTTCCCACTCTCTAATTAACTGGTGGTCGCCGAGGAGATTAATTTTTTCGATCAAATTAGCCGTGCTCGATACTACTTGATGGATTCTATCGACTCTTATCGCGCGTCCGGCGTGACTATGGATTTCCCGATGACAGCACAACTATCTGTCTCTCTGATAACTAGAGGGTCATTGGTTCGATGAGATAGGGGAAACGATAGGTACAAAGTTAGCCGAAACTTTGCCGACCGAATGAATCCCTTGGATTTGAGTCTGACGTTAGTCTGGCATCTCTAACGGGATAGGTAGTCGTAATCCTTTCTCTTATTAGCCTGGAAGTGGTAGCCGACGAGCGACGTGTGCCAGTTTCCCTAGAGCCGTCGCAGTGAATGAGGGATCCAGTTCTCGACCCGAATTTTGTGCGGCTTGCGAAAGAGACCTGGGCCCACTGACCAACCTCATACGCCAGACACGGCGGTGCGGTGTCTCTCTTCGCGGCGAGCTCCTACGTATCGCGACTCTATAATGACGCTCCTCGCCTCCTATTAGCATAATCTACCATCAACTGTCATCCCAAGTACGCGCATGACTCGTCTTTGCTTATCTGCGCGGCGGCCGCATATCGCCTTTCATAAACTCCAACGGAATCGAGGAAGCCGGGAGCCTTGAAAGCGAGAAAAAGTTTCTCACTCAAAAACTCACTTCTTTTATTCCAATAGGAGAGTCTTCCTTACGCGCTAATCCACTGCTTCTGGAGATCTCTGCTCTCACGATCTTTTCGATCTTTCCGATCTTTCCGATCCGGGATTTCTCTGACAATACTCTGTGTTCTGTCGGTAATTATTGCGACGGCGATGATGTAATTTAGCCGATTGCAGCGTGCGAACATCCCAAATAGTCGAATGATAGAGACTCGATGATATTACTCGGCGATGTTCAATGATGTAATCGAGGATTCCGTGGGCGAATAACAATAGATAGCCTGAGTTCAGTTTGGTTCTAGGTAGATTTGGTTGGGGGCAATCGGGATGTAAGTGAGTGCAGCGGAGAGAGGATTTATTGTTGGGAGATTGGACGAGGTGCAGGCTGTCAGGCGCAACAGCGCGATTCATTGGCTCCGTGACGAGTCAACTGGGCGAAGGACGCAACCTTCAACCCCGTGTCCTCGACATCTTTCACGCAGCAATTGGGTCGCCATGCCTGCGTCCAATCTCTCGGACAATATCTCAAAAAGAAATCATACCTTCTACCAAATCCTTACATACATACCATACATTAGTATTCCTTCGCTTCTTACTTGTCAACACTGCCCAATTCCCTCGAGTTTTTCGTACGGCAACAAGCGATCGACCCCAGGTTCTCGAGATTACGTTTGTTCGCGTTCAAGCGTATCTCGGGCCACGTTGTCATGCTCGAGAATAATAGCAGAGAAAAAAGAAAGAGGCGAGCTTTTTGTCTCGGCGGTGGATCCGAGGTGGTTCCTTCGCCGAGCGAATCATAGTCGCACCATGAATTCGTAATAGGTGGCTCTCGGTCCCCATGATTCATTGACTGTAGCTGCATGCCAAGTGCCATGGGAAAATAGTGAAATAGTTGGGTGGCTCGGTGGTGTAGAGCCAGTGGCCGGCTACTGGCAGTACTCTTGGTAACAGTACTTCTCGCTGCTCGGCACCGAGTAGGAGGAGAGAAGGACAAGTACATTGGCCGGAGAGGAGGAGTGACTTCCACGAAAGAAGGAAGCCGGGGAGGTCGAAAAGCGTGGCTCGCCATGCGCGACCAAGGACAAACGTCTTAAAATCCCCCGAAAGACTATTAAAAGGACAAAGTCTCTCAAGACCGCTGACCAAACAATTTCCTCGTCCGGCGATGCTTTTCTCTGCTAATGCAAACCTTAAGTAACCGCAGTGGGAACATGGATTCGCTTTGTATTAATGAGCCCTCGAGCATTATGATTTGTGGGGGGCCGAATTAAAGGCTGACAAGGTAGAGGTACCGTTCGAACGGCTCTCGAGATTGATGAGCACCATAAAGCGCGTTCTCGGCTCACCGTATACGCACTTTCATCTGATACACTCCCCTCTGCCTCGAGCGGGGCAACGAGACAAGGAGAGAGAGAGAGGCGAGGGCGAGGCATATCGTTTTCGAGAGCGCAAGTGGAGCCCACGAAGACGAAGGTTACCTACTTTTCGGACAAACTGGATGAGACGGGGAGTTTCACTCGACGCCGACGCGTGCTCGACGCTTTCGTAAGGAGTGTTTACGATTACAGTGCGTATTGTACCGGGAACGGGGACACGATCGGGCCCGAGGTGCAAATCCCTCTTAATGGACTTATAATTCTGCCGGGAGTTCCGTTTTCGAAGTAGCTCTCGTACGCGGACAATGGTCGCTGCTTCGAAAAGTCCTTGGCTCTCGACTTGTTTGACAAAGTCCTCCATAGAGACTATGTAAGAGGAGAGTGTCGCCCGAGAGCCTTTTCACTTTCGACCCAACCAATTACGGATCCTCCCAAACTCCGAGACAATTAGTACCTTCCGGATTGTATTGGCCGAGTGCACACCTGCCGTCGCAAGTGGCCAATGAAATGGAGGCGACGCTCGTTGTTTGCATACGCGCATACCACTCGCGCTCGAGCACGGCGTCCTAGTTTTAAAACTCGGATAGCCGCGCGCGCCCATCAGGCTACCTCTGCTCAACACCTGCGCCGCACGTAACCGAGCGGACTCCCTCTCAAAACAATAGATCACGCTTCCTTGTACTTTCTAGCGCCTATCGGCCTCTCGGCGAGCCAAGATTTTCCTGGGAAAAAAGGCCCGCGTGAATCGAGAAACCGGTTTGCCAGCCATCAACTTTTCACCGGCTTTGTCTTATCGTTTCTTTCTAGCAGAAGCGTACATAGATACCTGTTGGTTGTACGGGAATTGTTAGAGGGGCGAGCAGTGTCCAGTTGCGCGGTACGACTTGATGAAAAGCGAGAATACACGGTGTGCTATCGTGTAAAGGTGATATCGGATAATGATGGCTGGTCGATGGTGAGATAACGCTCGGGCGCACCCAAGTACATCGGTACCGGTAATCGAAGATCGACGGCTATCGGCGGAAAAATGTAGCACCCGATATGGTTCCTACGGCGCGGGCGCCTTGGTCAAATAGAGGAGGAAACTTAAACATTACGCATCGCTGAAAGACTGGAAACTTTTAGCTCTCGGCTCCGCCTAACTTGGACTATTAACGCGAGAGCGCTGGAGCGCCGGCGACTCTCTTCCCTTTTCTCCGAGTCGCGCTTTGTCTAATAAATAGCGGCTCGCGCTCCAGTTTCTTTGAGCGCGGACTCCGTTTGGCCATGTTGACCGTGCTCTCATCGATAATTATCTCGGGGCCCGCGCTCGCTCGAGGAAAGAAGCCCGAGAAACACGTGTCGTGAAAGGGGTCTTGTGCGTGTAGGTCGTTACGTATGGTCGTCCGGCGGAGTAACTTTTCACGGCGCTGCCCCCTCGGCTCGCCGCTTTATGAACGGGCCTCATTAAGCCGCGTTCACTTAACACTGCCCTCGGCCGGCGTAAACACGCGCGAAATTCTTTACTCTTCATTTTTCCCTCATTCTTCCATGGCTTTCTGAGAGTACACGGTGCAAGCGCGTGTTAGTAGATCGCGGGGTCAAATAAATTGGTGGGGCGGGAATTGGGCGAGGCGCAAACTCGTGTCTTCAGTATCTTCAATTATAACATTGCACGAGACTCACGACGAGAAGCCAATGCTCTGAGTTACGCTCCGGCGTGCACTCCCTCTGTCTCACTAGGTTATTACGTAATTGCACGCACCGGCTAAATTATACGTCGCAGTGGCTGGGCCCGAGATATCAGGCCCCATTGCGCAACTGGGCCTAATGCAGGTTACGCAAGTTGTTTTTTTTCTGGAATTGTCGGTGCGTCGGCCAAAACGACGGGAAATCTCTCTCGGGCGCGCGAACGAAAGTGGCCAACGGGGGGAAAAAGACGGGAGGGAGATGCCTGCTCCAGATAGTGCGCGTTGCACTCTCGCGCGCGATACTCACGGAAGTGATCCGCGCCTCCGAAGATCCGGGACGGCTGATTTGTCTTCTCACCGTTCTTTCTCACGGACGGGCGAGCGCGCTCGAGCCACCTTACTAGACCTTACCACTTCTGATAACGAACCGAACTGCAGACGCTGGCTTTTCCGGGGCTTACGCCTAACTGCCAAGATTGCTGGATTTCCATTTGGAATATTGTATTAAGCGATGACGCCCGGAAGTATGCCGCGCCTTTTTGCGCCACCGGGACACAATCGCGCGCCTTCACTCGCCTGACACACTTCGACCGACCGCCACTGCCAAAACTTCGTGCTATCGTCCCATTCAATTCACTATCGTACATGATGGATTTATCCACCGGATTTTTTTGACCCAGATTTCTTTTTTCTTCTTCCGTGGGGTTCGCTGAAAAAATTGTTATAGATATGCAGGGAATCTGCTCTATCGGGGATCTAGACATGAGGACTGTTGGCGGAAATTACGCTCGACACGGTTTCGGCTCGCCCGACTCGCGCTCGCGTGATTAGAATCGAGAGGCGAATTTTACTTGTCTTTCGATTACAATGAAGACTTTCTTTTCCGTCGCGCGGCAGGAAGGGATATGTCGCTCATTTCGCTGGCTCGACTCTGTTCGTTATCCTTTCCCTCGGTGACAATGACACGGATGAATGTCACTGTGAAAAGTTTAATGACGTTGAAGCAGGATATTCCTAAATTTGAAAGTTTGAAGATCAAATGAGAATGAGAAACGAGAAATATTGGCATTGGTCCGATCGACGATCGGCTAAAACCAATTGGTCCTCAGTCTCTCTTTCACGGGAGATAATGCAATCGATCAATCAGCCGAGTTAATTCCGGCACATGATCGCCTCGAGAAATAAGTTAGCCGACCGGATTCCGCTCATCGACGCCGCTGACTACGTGATACTTCAAATCCAGCACAGCGTAATGGCGATATTGTGACAAACTCGGCATTTTAATGTCAGCCCAGATCCGATTAAACCGAGTAAAATCGACACAGATACTGGCACGCGTGCTTTGTATAAAATCGAAGCACCGCCTTCCTCAATTAACGACACCCACCAAGCCTTCCGTAGCAACTCTCTCGCGTCAAACCACTCGCATCCGTCTCTACCCAACTATACCCACCAACATTTCCCTATCGACGTTACTTTCATAGGAGCATGCACATCTCGATCTTCCACGAGTCTGGCATTTTCCCACCATAATCGTATGCACGCTGGTGTCCGACTCGATTTTAAATGTGGCCGCGAGCCGCTCGAAAGTTCACATATCTACACGCGCCTAATATGTGGCTAGCCGGTTCTCGCGCGGCATGGAAATCGAGTGTACGATGAATTTTTCCCTGCTTTCCCAGAGTCGGTGGACTTTTGGCGGCGATAAAATCAAGGCTCCGACGCGCCACGCGACCTCCATACAAATGACCGTCGGGAACCCGAGTGATTCTCATTAGAATTCGAGCATCTAGCACTTCTCGTTCGGAATAGAAATTCAACGAAACCAATAGCAAGATCGATCTCTCGAGTGACCACTTTGTAGTAACACTCGAGAAGAATAAAGCCTGGTACATAGATCGAAGCGAATGTTTGTTAGTGGACCACCCACCCAGTGAGCGCTGGGAGGAACTTCCACTTAATCTCTATGATTAATTCTAGTCTAAGAGGGCGTTTGCTTTTACCCGAGAATGTACAGCGTAGTAAGTGTCTCATGAATGGTCGGTGTTGTCTGGTCTGTTACAGGAGTCAGTCGAAGGCCTCCTACTTGGCGTACAGGCGGGAGCGAGGGGCGCCGGACAGCGAGGGTAGTTACAAGAGGACAATGTCGCCGACCTCGCGACTGGAGGACTGGCCGCCGCCTCGGGACCACGATGACCCCGTGCTCCTCCGTGTCACGCCGCACCACCCGCTCCAGCACCACCACCATCATCACCACAATAGCCATCACCAGCAGCTGCACGAGCTCGCCAAGTCGCACAGCGTCGACGCCCTCCATCATCGGCTCGAGGACAGGACCACTCAGCACCACCACCAGCAGCAGCAGCAACAGCAGCATTCGAGCGAGGTGATCGGCAAGCTCTCCCACGAGCTCAACAAGAAGCTCCAGGCGAGCGAAGTGAGATCGCGCGAGAACAATAATAACGACAATCTCGAGGATCGCCACCAGCATCATCATCACCATCATCATCAGCAGCAGGAGAAGAGGCTCGCGGAGAAGAGGCTCGAGTTCGAGCAGCGCAAGGAACGCCAGTCACCGCAGAGCGTCGAGGTTCTTAATGACAGGAACCGACAGCTAGAGCGCGAGCGACGGAAGCTCGTCGCTAGCTGCGAACCCCTACCTCAAAATCGAGAGGTCAGTCCCATAGGCAATTAGTCTGACTAGTTCCACTGACTCTGATGACTCTGATCTAACGCTTTTCTTTCTTTCGATCTAGAAGCAGGTGCGGAGTGTCCAAGTGCCAACCTCGGTGGTCGAGGAGGACTTGTTCCGCGAGAGGACCTCCACGATAGAGATGACCTCGCAGAACATCGAATTGCTGAATCGTCGGAATGAGAAGAGGACAGTGACGCTCGTGAGCGCGAGCAGTCCCGTCTCCAGCTGCACCACGTGCATCACGACCTCGACCTCAACGACCACCACGAGCATCTCGTCGGACACTTGCTGGTCAAGGGGACAGGACCTTCCGAGTTCCTTAGAGCCGTCCTCCCCCCAGGAGAGACCGCCGCCTCCCGCGACTTCTCCACCGCGATCGCCCGATCATCGGGGAAGTCCGCGCGGAGCGGTGCCCAGGCGCACGGGGAGTTCCTCGAGCTCGTCCTCCTCGAGGTCCTCGGATCCCCACGTCTCGCCGCGGAGTCTGTCGGCGATCCTCAAGAGCGACATTCGTGCGGACTGCGCGGCCAACAGCAGGAAGGTGTCGAGCCCCACGCAGACTGAGAGCACCGGCACCTGGAACCGATCGGACTCGCCCACTCAAATCCGCTCGAATTCGACGAGCGAAGTTGAGCTCAAGGTGGAGCGATCCTTCTCGAAGCTCGTGTCCGGCGGAAGGTCGTCGGCATCGTCCATCTCAAGCACCTCCAAAGCCTCCTCCTCCTCCTCGCCGAGGAATTCCCCGGTCGAGGAGACCAAGTCATCGCCCGTCGCCTCGCCGTGCGTGTCACCGCAACCGGGCATAGAAGGCTTGACCCTCGTCCAACGCACCGAGGTCGTTTTGCGAGTGAACGCTGCGACGAGCGACGCGGCCTCGCAAACCGACCTCCTCGAGCCGTTGGAGCAGACCAAGTGCACCAAGCTCCATGAACTGATGCCCTTGAGCAGGAAGAAGCTCCCGGAGGAGATAGAGTGCGAGGAGCTCAGCCGAGATTTAGCCAGTCAGCTCAGCCCCAACGACAAATTAGTACCCATTTTAGGTGAGTCTCGTTTCAAGGAAGAGTGGAGGGGAGGCTAGTCTATAAACCTCCAGTCCTGATAAGGCTTCGCGGGAGATCGCGTCTAAGACTCTCGCGTTACACTGAAATCTCGAATTACTTCAACGTACCGATCGATCCTACTTAGTCGAGTGCAATTCCAAGGAGGATGATCGCGGTGTCTCGGTTCACGGGGGATAAGCGCGTTTGTCGGAGTACGTGGGGAGCGGAGTCGCCCGGGAGGACGGGGGGCTTGGCTTCTCCGCTCGGAGCGTCGACCCTTCATTTTAATAAGCGCTAACCCAATCAACGTGCCGGCAGTGTTATTCAATTATGTACGTCATTGCACTGGCGATATCGAGCAGGCTCCCTACCTCTCGCGCCGACTATGGCTTCCAACCAGAGCGAGAGAGAGAGGACGTCGAGGACTCGGTCGATTTCCTCGAGCGTAAAGCACAAGACGGTGCGAACAAAAAAGGAAGGGGAGAGAAAAAAATGGAGCAGAAGCGTGGCCGATTGACTGATCCTTTTTCGTTTGCTTATCAGTTCCAGTGCCGGAGCATAAGAAACCCACCGACTACGTTTCCGGCCTGTTCAGGGTAGAGGCGACTCTGCAGCCGAGAGCAAGACGCCGGCTCTCCCTCGAGGAGTCGACGACCTCCAGCGCCGAAAACGGAACCGATGACGAGAAGAAGTAAGTTCACCTCACCTCCCGCCCAATTAACACCACACAATTCGACCTCACATCCTGCGCGATTGCCAAACCGCGTGCCGATACTGCCGATCGCCTTTATCGCACACGCACACGCCGCCCCCCTCTCTCTATCCTTTATACTTTCACTGGGCCAGCATGGCCGCTGGGATTTTTGCGCATTAATCATGCCGCCGCCGATTTCCTCGCTTTCTTTTGCCATTGCCGCAGAGGCTAATTAATCTCTCTCGATTCTGGCAAATTACCGCGAGTGTAGCGCCTAGCGCCGCTGTTCTGCTTGGACCGCGGCCAAGCGCCGGCATTTCCTTCGACGCGCTACCGAATTTGTCGAGTAGTATGTGCCGCGTGTACCATCAAAGGCACCGTGTGCGTCGGACTCGGCATACGCGACGATTCTTCGGCTACGTGAGGCTCTTGGGATTCATAGGCATCGTTAACGGCTCTCTATTAGCGCGGCGATTTTATTGCCGGTTTTCACCGAAGGGTGAAACCTGTGGTTGTGATAGCTCGGTGGATGGTGCGTGTTATTCCAGATTCTGAATTCCCTCCGAATTATAATTAGCATTTTGTTGCCACAACTGCCACAGCGTCGGTGTTCAACCGAGATCTACCTTCTCGAAAAATTACGTTTAACACAAGAGCCAAATAATGAATTTTACTATTTAGAAACTTGAATATAGACTTTCGAAGGAGAATGAGCAAGGTGAAACCGTTATAATATTCGAAGCAGAGCGACGTAATAAGCCGGCTGGTTCTATCATTGGAGCGATCTGATTAGTCACGAGGTAACCGTTAAAACAACGAGGAAGGATCGAAGCCCACCCTCTCTTTTCTCCTTGATTCGGATCGTCTCGAGGACAATATTTCCGCGGGCGATCGGCCCGGGAGAAAGTACCGGAGGCACAGGGTTCTTGCGTAACTCGCCATAAATGATATTGTCAGGCCCATTGCTCGGTAGCTTTTGTCTACGCATCGCGCTATTTGCCAGTCTCCGGCTGGTTGCTGCTAGTGCTACTTCCTATCCAATCGGCGATCTCTCGGTTCGATCTCTCGTCGGGCCTAAGTAACCTTGGTCAAGATGCAGATGGGTTTGCCAAAGTAGCTCACATTTCCATTCTATCGCTTTCCGAGAGTCCATTTAACTAGGTCCGATAGAAATTGATACTTAATTGGGAAAGGTAGAAGCGTCGGCGTCGAAGGAAACCAGTTGCTACTAGTTATGCGAGTCGTTAAAGTGATAATTTATTTCCACCGCGTATCTGCCAGTTGTTTGCAACAAATTGCTAGCAACTGCATATCTTGGGGAAGTTTGGCGTTCCAAGTTGGAGTCGGAGGTTCGCGGAATTTCTCGAAGTGAAACTATAAATTGTGCTCTAACTAGTTGCATATAACACTTGTCGCCAGTCACACGAGTTTGCGTATAACGAGGCTGGGGCAGTGACAAAAATCGACGCGCGGCATGCACAGCACGCCCGATGCTTTTCCCGTACTTTCTAGCATACTTTATGGAAATGGGAAAGCCATCGTCAACTGGTAGAAGCCAATTTCAGATTGGCCAGAAGGATTACGAGGTATTCCGCGGAGAGTCGCGCGTAGGATGTGCATTCGCGTGCGAGTAACAAAACGCACCACGTCCATCGCGAGGCCGCGACCACTTCCGCTTCTCATTAATTTCTTCGGCCAGAAACCAACTCTGGCTAAATATTCCATGTCACGCCTGTCATCTGACTTCCTGCTGAAAGTCAATCGTACGCGCCATCAACGGCTATAAGTAGATTACTATCGGGAAACGAGTCCTTCCTTCCTCTTTTCCTCTATGCGTTCCAACAGTTGGAACACGATTCGGTTGATTCACCGAGAGTGATTCAGAGGAATGAGGCAATCGGCGCGGTTTTCTTGCGAGGACAATGAAGAGCGTCCGTGTCGATCGAAACGCACGTTCCATTAACTAAGAGAGATGTGGCAATAAGAATTCTTTTTTTTATAGGCATGACACAATACCTTCGACCCCCGTCACCCCGTTATCGGCCGATCCTAGCAGTCCTCTATCAGCTACCTCGGCCTACTTCACCACCTCCGAGGGCAAAGCCAAGTTCCTCATGCGCTACTCGCGCGACATGTCGGTTGACGGTCTAGCTTCCCAAGAGGATGGAGCCGCGGCAGCGACGACGGATCCCCTTGATCTCAGGCAGAAAAAGGTACAGTCGCCCCGCCGCACACTACCGGATCTTCTCAATTCGAGTTCTTTACGCCACACATATACAGCCGAGAAAACGCTAATATTGTTCATTCCAGGAGGAACTGATGATGAGGCTCGATAAGAAGCTGGTGGTTCTGAAGGCCGAGCAGGAATCCGTGAGAGAAGAGGGCGAGCAGAACGAAGCACTAGGGGCCCGGGTAGCCTCGCGGGTTTCTGCGGTCGCCCGACCAGCGGAAGCTTCCAAGTATCGACTTCACGTGGAGGAAGTCGGCAAAATCACGAGCCTCCTTCTTGGCTTGAGCGGAAGGCTCGCGCGAGCGGAGAACGCTCTTTACGGGATGCCAGCTGATCATGCAGAAAGAGTAAGTGGTTGATAGTTGAATTGTCTAGTTTATTGTAGGCTTTTTCTGATGATGATCTAATGGTTGTGTTTTTGTGGATAGAAAATCTTGGAAAGCAAGAGGGACAAGTTGATGGAGCAGCTAGAGGAGGCGAAGATCCTGAAGAGCAACATCGACAAGCGGAGCATAAGCGTCTCGACGATACTGTCCAAGTACCTGAACGAGGAAGAGTTCGCAGACTATCAGCACTTCATCAATATGAAGGCCAAGATGATAATGGACGGCCGAGAGATCCAGGATAAGGTGAAGCTCGGAGAGGAGCAGCTGTCGGCACTAAAGGAAGCGATTGACTAGTCGTTAACTTGGAAGTTGAAGAAAGATCGTTCTCTCATATGCGAAACTCGCGTACGCGATATATCGTGTACCCGACGTGCGTAGACCTCGGCCGGCGACTTGTCGCACATCGATTTGAGGAGAGTCAGTAATATACGTTCGAACCTCTCGATCGTATCTCGGCAATTGGTCGACAAAACGAGCAAAGTGTGATACGTGTATCGGAGAGGGCGAACGAAAAAGTGATCAATATTAGTGAGTATCGGTAGCTTGGAATCATTTTAAGTCTATGTTTCCTTTGTAAATATTTTCGGCATCCTAGACGGATCGAAATTCTCGAGGAGTCTTATTCAGAGGGTTATTCTATTATATCAAGTGTTGTCTATCGAAAAGTCTAAAAGTTCAAAGTTTGAAGGCTCGCGCTTCGGCTCTATCAAACGAAAGGAAGAAAGAGAGATGTGGGAAAGTTTGAAGTTTGAAGTTTGACGGGTGAAATTGGTGCGCCTTTATCGAGTTAGATGGATGAATTGGAGTATGCTGGTTTGGCTGTTCCGTGCCAAACTGCCAAAGTGGAGAATACGCCGCGCCGGGACGATCGAGATGCGACTGCTCGCCAGGGAGACCCATAGCCCGCGTGTGTACAGTTGGCCGATCTTTGCACTGTCCTGTCTTTAGGCAATAGGAGATAATAAACACGCTCGTACTTTGCGGCGCATGCCGCGATCAATCCACGATATACAACCTAGAGTAACTTCTGGTGCCTTCTTATACGCGAGATGTGATATAAGGGTAAGGAGAGTCAGGCGTGCACGCCCCTTGCGCGTGCATCACGCTCTCGAAAGTGAGCGCAACCTTTTAAGTGTAAATAGAGAGCCTAGTGTTAAGCGAGGATATAAAACACATGCACACCGGAGACAGAGAGTTCGACACCCACACAGACACACAGACACACAGACAGTCACCTGCCAGCTCACTAGCACGTGTGAATCGCGTGTTGGAGAGCTCGGCACGAAAGACATATTACAGACTCGCGTATACAACGAATACTACTTTTACGTTTTGTTCTAACCCCGGGGATCCACGTGGAGGCCCTGACGCTTGTGATCTTACTTACTCTAACGGGCCGCTTCAAGGACTCTCGAAAGTGACGCACGCGGTTTCGAGGCTTGAGCCTTGAGGGTGGTTCGCGCGAAAAATTTTATGCCTTGGCCATTTTCAGCTAGTTCTCTCCTATCCTAATATCTCCGTCGACATTGACACCAGGTTCATCTTCTCCATCGGGGTCGATCCCGAGGGAGGATGGAGAAGAGACACGGGCAGGGAATTTTAGTGTCGGGTCGTTTCCTCCGGCTCTTTGGACTCGGTAATGAGAGATTTGCCCAAGTCCCAAAGACACCGCGATGGAGACCGGGCACAAGTCTTTTCCCAACAACCTTTCTCTTTCTTTCTTTCTTTCTCTCTCCTTCTCTTTCTCTCTCTTTCTCTCTCTTTTCCATCTCTTACCGAAGTGCTTCGCTTTCCGAATCAAGCGCGTGTCAAAGACTGAGCAGAGGGCATAAAATTTTGCGACACTTATAGTCAGTTTCTGTTCCTCGTTTGTTTCTCGATGTTCGCGGATCGACGGCGATCAGCCGCACACAAATATCCAAACATAACCATTCACACATACCTACACACTCGTTATACCCTACTGTAAAATCTCGCCGTTCAACCGACAGGTAGCCACGTTGTATTGTTTTTCTGCTTGCGCTCGCTGTTCTCATCCACGTTATCGTGATGTTCGTTAATGGAGAAGATGAGCTGATGAGCGGGCAGGAGGTGAAGATGAGGAAGGATCGAACATCCGAGAGCGTGGGGAGGACGCCGCCGATGGTAATTGTAAATAAGAAATTATTCGAAAACATGGTGCTCTGGATATCTATTTTTTACGAGAATGAAACGTTCCATTAATACTAGTAGGCTACTATCGCTATCATCTAAGGAAGACATTTAATATTTAACGTATTCCCATTCTGTAAATATCTGCGGCATGTAGTCTCGCGCGATGCGAGAGGAGCTCATCTGACAGGGACACGTTACACCTTACACGATATCACGATACACACGACACCGATGAATCAAGACAACACTCTCGAGCGTAAGCGACGACGCTAGGTCGTTGTTAGTCTGACAATATTATCGCATACGAATGTACTATGAAATCATTACGGTAACTACCTTTCTCAAACTCGCTTGCAATAAATAACATGTTGGAAGTTTATCCAGTTACTATCCCCTCCAGTAATTTATGTCAATACCGATCCCATTTCGCACGAGGCTCATTCGAGGAGATGGACTCGTCCAGAATTCTTTCTGATTCGCTTGGATTGGCTTGACCAGAAGAAAAGGTTAGAGGAAGCTGAAGGGAACTGGATTGCCCGATGAATGTAAGAAATATGTGACATGTTTTTAGAATGTAACTACACTTCGAGATAAGTAGTCACGCGCCGTAATGTCATATTGTATTTCACCGTTTCCGAACTTTTGGCCGACCCTGTATATGGGGAAGGGACTACTACTTGGCCCGAGTCTTCTCATGTGCGATCGCAGCGAACTGCTCGGAGACGCCACGAACTACGTATTCACGGCTCACTCTACTTTTACCAGAGACTAGTGCTGCCAGCATTCAGGTGGAACTGGGAACTTGCCCGCAAGACAGCGCAGTCAGCGCAGTTAGGTTCAAAAGCGAGTTTATTCCGTGCCGGTTGGTGCCGGTTTGAAGAAAGTGGATTGTGCGCGTTTACAAATTTCTATCGCAAGTACGACAACTCGCCGAATAATTCGTCCAGTTCTTGCTTTACTCCGAAGACCGATAGCACTAGAATAACCTGGCCTCTCGACCAACGTTGATGCAAGTTATGGCTTGCGATTGCTACGAGTTTCGCTTCTTCCTTGAGATACCTCAGGTGCTTGTTGTCGTAGCCATTTAAAATCATTATTTGTCTCCTGTGGATAGAAATGTTTACTCAATTACGGCTTTCTGTATTGCAGGTCTATAAGATTTGTGTTTGTTTACCCGTTCCGGTCCCATTGGTCAATGTATCCCGCCTGCACTGCGTTCGCATCGATTTGTGAGTAAAGTGATATTATACTTGATGCTATCTATCGAAATAAGCCGATTGTCTGTCATAAGCGCGCTTAGCCTTTCTTTGCGGTTAACAAGTTGTAAGAATCCTTACTGCTGCGGCTGCTGTGCCTTGATCGAGGTTAATGTCCGTATTAACTACCGAATATAAAATGAATTCCGGCAAGCCAACATTCTCATTCCTTTTCCTGCTTTTTCGACCAACTTTTTTATTATTTGGTTTGTTGCATCTCTTGCATCGCTTTCTGGAAATTTCTCTTAAGATACTATGCTACTACTGTTATTTGTCGAAGATGAGAATTTTTTCGATCATATAAACAACCTTTTTATTTTCCGCATATTTCAAACATCTTCTATTTGCTCTTTTACTTGATTTTCCGGCATTTTTCTTAAAGTGCTCTTTCCATGTGTCGTAATATTGAGAATCCTTTTTGACAAATGGAAATGTATGTTTTCCGCGGTTACATTGAACTTTTGTTGGATATTTGAATTGGGAGTTTATCGGCGTCGACAACATAAACAGCGTTGACTTCAGGTCGCTGAGTCAGTCATAACTTCAGGGTAGCCGTGTAGTGTTTTTGCTATGACTAGGTTAGAATAACTATTTTCGTAATTAAAAATAATCGCGGTTAAGCGTAATGTCGCGTAATTACAAGCAGATTTCCCAACGGCAATAACTCTGCGGATTTGAATTTCGACGAAACGGCGGTGGCTGATCGTTTCGCACCATTTCGCCATATGTTGCGCGGGGAGAAAGTTGTCAAGATTCCAAGCAACATTACTGTCAAATGATTCTGCAACGACTGTGATAAGACAAGAAGAAAGTCAATCGAGGCATAGATAACCAATACACCAATATATTTGGCCTTACGAAAATGGCTGCAAACGATGCAGGCATATCGCTACATTCGCGCGATCATAACAACTGGCGGAAAGATCTAATTGCCCAGCTCCAAGAGAGAAACAGACGTCAAACCTATTGTTTCCAGGATCTCATCATTCTACGTAAGCTTCCACCTTTTTTCTTATTTCATACTATTTAATATACACGCCTTTCCTTCTGTGACTTGTGCGTCACCTCTTTATATTAACACTGTGTGCATCGCTGTGAATTCTTAATTTCTCTCTGTTTCCATTGCAGACAATCGGTTGTTCGAGAATGCAAATACTTTGCGCACAGAAAACATACAGTTAACAATAGCAAATGAAACGCTACGCCGCGATGCTTGTGTTACCCCTGGGACTGGTGCAAATTCCGATTTGGAAGCGAGACTCTTTAAGCAAGCGGAGGAATTAGCTATGCTGCATAAACGAAAAGGAGAACACACTCAGCAAATAGTAGACCTTAATAACAAGCTGCAGGAACTAACAAAGGAGTTGCAAGCAAAAGAAGCCAGGTACAAATATTATTACTTTTGTGTTTATGGGTAGTGACACTGCTTGAATGTGACCCTTTCTGTATCTTTTGCCCTGCAGCCTCGCTGAAACTACTGAGACAAGTACAAGTCTACGCTTAGAGATTGAGAGATGCATTAATAAACAAAGAGAACTAGAGAACAATAACCAAATGCTGAGAGACGAGCACCAAGCGTTGCAGCTTGCCTTTGCTTCTTTAGAGGAAAAGCTTAGGAAAGCACAGGTATATGACCAAATTTTCATTTATTCTCTATCCTTTAGGCAGCAATTTAACACTTTATTTATTGTTACAGGAAGAGAATCGTCAATTAGTCGAACGCTTAATTAAGTACAAAGCTAGAGATGCTGAAAAAATGAATGAAGAAAACGACAATTATTTAAAGTAAGTAGTTGATACTATTCTTTTTATTATACTTATGTGATATATAACATTATATACTTGGATCTCTTATGTTTTAAAGGAATGGTCACTTTCTTTTCTTTTGTTCTTAATTGTACAAAGCACTGCAGTAGACTAGAGTAATGTAGTACTATGCACGAACTTTGATTCTCTATTTCTTATTGATGGGATAGACTAATTTTTTTTCCTACATGCATGAAAGGCACATGTGAGACTTGAGCTTATGTTGAGCATTCCCTTGTTATTCGGTTTGACCGAATGACACCCAAGTATCACAGATTATTAGCAGTCGTATATGACATGGATCAGTGCAGCCAAAAGAAATCTTTGGGAAACAAATTTACTCTAAGTATTTCTTTTAGTCCAAAATCGGCGTTCTTGAGGTTCCTACGTCCACGTTCCAAACGAATTAAAAATTATGGAAACTCGGTTTCGTAATAGTGCTTTTGCGCGATCGGGGGCTATGGGCACTGTAATACCAAAGAGACTGCATGGAAGACGATTTTATCTGTACAATATTCAGAAAAATAATTTCTTATTTCATTCAACTAAAACAAGTTATTTCTTTATTTATGTTGATGATAATTTAAAAGTGGACGCAATAAAAGAATTATTTATGTTTATCTGTTCGTCAATTGTGTATATGTGTTTGTGTCATAGCACGTATTTGTTTACCTTTTTATATGACTTTTGATTTTTGACTTATTTCCCGCTTATTCATGTTTCTTGTAATTAAATTTACTGAAGATCCATTGGACCCTGTTAATGTGACTTTTCAAGTTTGTTTCTTGTAAAAATCTATCTGTGTTGAACTTATGTACAGAACGACAAAAATGTTACACTGCAATGCGTAGTAGATTAGTGGTAGCACCACCAACATACGCAATTCTTCTGCAAGTGCTACTTACAAAATTCAGAAGCTTTCCACAGAACTATACACTGTCGCTGAAGGGCTTACTTTATTAGCACAAAACGCTGCTTGACATTTTCATTACAGTGAGAGTTTTTCCAGCCCAACAGCCTTTTTGGTGCATGCCATTTCAAAGTTTGGGTAAGTTCTCGAAAATGATGTGAAATAAACACTATACATATTTGCTTTATGCTATCCAGCTTTTGGGCGGTTTCTACAACGTTTGCAGTTCAAACGACGTTACTCTTTATTGTTCTACTGTATGGTTGGTCCTATGCTTCATAAGGGATGCGCAACAAACTTGAAAAGTACTGAAACACGAATGTCATGTAACATTTCGCATTGACGCAGTAGTTTAATAGAACAAACATGTTTAACGACTAAATGATTTATTTTGGGACAGTCTACCTAAAAATTCATAAAAATAAAACGCGTCGCAGCTATTAACTCGGGATATTTATATATACTTGGTTTATTACATGCATGATACGTAATACTTATTCAAGATAGGTGGAGAAAGATGATGCTGAGGTTCTGGAAGACATGTCGTTATTTTACGGGAGAACGGAGCGAAGATTCACTGACTACATCTTACTTCATTTTACAGGAAGAGGCAAGCCAAGGTGCAGAAAGAATTAGAAGACGCTGCACGAGACACATGCACGATCAGCCCAGACCGATCAAGCTTGAAAGAAGGAATCGTTGGTCTTCCCACCGCCGTACCCACGAAAGTGTCCGTCACGTTTGTACGTTGACTTAAACTTGACATACTACATATTGATATCATACTCTTACTATCAAAGTTTTTATACGGGAGTTTTTTATCAGAGATCCAATTTGTTGTTATCGGAAATTGCATGTGTTTGAATGACAATATCAGGAGTCATTGGACGCATACATGTGGCTTCACGACTCCAGACCCATATCGCAAAAAATCAACAACTTATTCTATCGCGGTTCTGATAAGTTGAATATCTTATCACTTTTTTCCTCATTGGCACTGCAAATTTTCGGGTTGTTCCTTTCAGTCTCCTAGATAGCGAGACTGCGCATCAGACCAGTATTATACTTAGATCTTGGAACGTTATTTATTTATAGGCGGCATAATTTGCTGCTTGAGAAGTTTTCGATTAGGGAAATTCTTCGGCTACCCTGGGTTGTGGGCGGCGGAAAATTATGTTCGATAAGAGTCATTGATCCTACGGCACAGCACTGTACGTATTAATGCTGGCAGGTTAATCAACGTCGCGGCCTTTTAATGATTAATAAATTATAGCATATAGCATTGCACGCACTTGGATTGTGGTTGCTTCACAATGCCAATTTGATATTTGATTATACTTGGGGTTTATTACATCGTACATTATGATGGAGATGTAATTATTTACAATCTCAACACATGCATAATCGAGTTTCCGGCCATCGCGAGCAAAGGTTTATAAAGCCTATGCTATTCTCTCATAGTCGGTGGAGGATTCCTGCCTTGACGGATTACTTAAGTAATCTTAAGTAACATAAGCTCAACTGTAACAGGATACTGCTACCATTACTCTTATTTTATTTCGTACGTAAGGCCATTTATAGCAAGATTATACGGTGTTAGACTATTCTTGTTAGAATTATACATTTATCATGTCACTGTTTAATGGACGCCTATACTGTTATCGTTATGTACTTCTCGTTATTTATAGAATTTGCAGTTTGTTCAAACGCATGTTCCGATTTAGATGTATTATTGTACATACTGTTATATTAGATACTTGGTACTTTAATGAAGTCGTAATCCTCCAAGTCGTATTTTGCAGTGCGCTACGGTAAAAAATGTAATTAATGATCATCCGTATTTTATTATCGAACTTAGCACGCATAATAGCCTTACTGGAAATATCCTATTACGTTATATTGCGTTAGCAATTCGTGAATTTAACTGGTAGAGGAAATATCTCAAATATTTAAACAGAGCGTTGGTTGCTTTGAAAACGGAGCGGATTCGTTGCGCTGCAGTTTAAACAGGGCTTCGGGCTATACGAATCCCGAGAAAATAGACCATTGGAAAATCTATTAAGTTTTAAGAGATGTTTTTGAATAAACGATATCGTACATAAGACTTTCTGAGCGTCGTTCATATACACTCTGGAAAATTGATTCACCCTTGTACCGTGGAGAGCCACCGTATTAACTTTCGCTGCACCATTGTCAGACGCTTGTTCGCTGCACCGTGTACACCAATATATGGCAATTAGGAGCATATCGTTCCATTGCTTTAATTAGAAAGTTGTTCCTATACTGTAGACTGCATTGCCCACGTATTCATTAGAATCGCACTAATCAGTTCATATGCTAGCAATTACACTTACGCTTTATTGCCACTGACAAATATACACGGGGAACAGCCAGCTCGTTCCTAATTTAGAACGAATATTATACGACTGAATATAAATTATGGAGGCCTGGCGTACTTTGCACCGAATGAAGCCGCGGTACAATTAACGGAAGATAATTACTCCGGCATTCACGAGAGCATGCTGTGCTCACCATGGATACTTCACGCTTATCCGGAAATAATTTCCAATTTGTACTAATAAATATATATATACACACGCATATATATATATACATCCCTAATAACGTTGAGCAGATTAACTTTTCATGGTAATGCCGCTGGCTTATCGGTACTTACCGAGCGTAATTGATTACGGAAATTGGAGCCTAAGTGTAGTCCAAGCTGAGAGATATAATTTTTTCAGCGGGCCCGTTCGCCAGTTCGTTTATTAATATCGAAGTAAAACCGGACGGCCGTATTTCGATACGACGCGGCGCGACGCGACGCGTTCTCCGCTCGCGAGCTATCGCCACATACGCACGCACCATCCAACCGCAATTTATACGTCAAGTATTTAATAACCCTTGCAGAGTGCTCATGACGGGGAAGTCTGTGCAGTGAAATGGTCCCCTGTCGACCGGATCCTCGCCACCGCTGGGGCCGACAGGAAGGTGAAGCTCTGGAACGTCACGAAAGGTGATTATCAAACAACATATCAAAAACAACACGACACCCCATTCTTAACTATCTCACGCGCTTCGCCTCGCCTCGCCTCGCCTCGCCTCGCCTCGCCTGTCACCATCGAGATCCCAACCGGCCGCTTCATTATTCAAATTCCACCCGGTTAGCAGGAGCCATGCTAATTGTAATGCGACACCTCTCCATCATGCGTTAAAAGCCTGCCTGCCCACCCAGTTGAATAGTAGATTGTCTATTGACGCGAAGTTGGCTGGCCGCGGTCACGTGATCCGCGCACCCTATTATTTACCAAGTGAAAATGCTCCCTTTGTTTATTCGGGGCGGCGCGGGGTCAGCATATAATGGGGGAAAAATCGCTCTCAAACCTCATTAAAAGTTGCCTCATAATGAAGCCATTAAAACTTGCGGGGGCTGTATGGTATTCATGGACACGTACTCGGTACTCGCCGCTGGCAGGCCGCTTCATCCCCTCGGTGAAAGATTACGGCGTGGCGGCCGATTAAATGACTGATCGGGCACGCGTCCCCGACGTGATTACGTCAACATAATTACTGGACACTGTCAAGCCCGGTGACACATCGGTCTGCCGTCCTCCTAAATCACTTTGTTACATTCCATCGCAGCGCCGGACTAAGCACCCTGTTTACATTTATCCAGCGGCAACGAGGCTTGTCCGAGTCGACGCCCCACCGCTCTGCTGCCTGCCGGCTGCCGGCTGCCGGCTGCTACCAAGCGCTCGACCAATTTCGAATCGCGATCGAGCTGGCACGCAATCGCATTCTTCCCCATAAGCCCTTCCGTGGCTGCTTAACGAAATGCGTTATCGAATCAACAGGTTATTTGGTGCACACGTGTGCGCCCGTGCACACTCGCCCCTGTGTGTTACACGGTTAGACGTGCTCGCGCCTATTAAAAGCCCGGCTGGTACTGGCTGACATTTTCCCGGGGCGCACACGATCGCACGCGCTTGTACCGCGCCCTCCAACGTAATCCCCCTTGCCACATTGAAATTGGATGAAACATCCGTCCTCATTGTTAGCGCTCTGTCCGCTTAATCCGCTGTTCTGCGGATCCTCTCGGCTCTCGGCTCTCGGCTCTCGGCTCTCGGCTTCCACAATCTCCCCACTCTCACTCTCTCACTATCTTTCGCTGCCAGCCGACCCTCGCTTCTTCCTTCCCCCCATTCCTTCGTTTTGTTATACCCCGCGATCGTTAACCGATTAAAGTGAGTGAGAGCGAGATAGAGAGGATAGATTTAATTAGTCACCATAAGCGGATAACGCGTTCAAGGCCGACCCATTGGCGAATGCTTGCGAAGGATCGCGGCTCCCCGCACAGACGCGAGAAATACCGGGAGTCTGATTCTCGAGAATTCACGGTGGACGGTCATTGGTGGCTTTGTCGCGGGATTAAGTGCGCTAAAGAAATTTTTCCCGCAGGTGCGCCGGAGAGCAAAGGGATCCTCGTGGGCAGCAACCTGGGTGTGATGTCCGTCGACTTTGACTCCGCAGGGAACCATATCCTCGGCGCCTCCAACGATTACGCGAGCAGGGTGTGGACCGTTAGCGATCTACGACTAAGGGTGAGTCCCTCAAAGACTGATGCTCTCCTTTAACCGGGGAATTTCATGGGAAAGGCGCATAACTGGCATACTTTGAAAAATATGCCAATGCTCTCGCCGGGAACGTTACGTCCAATCCCTCTGACTCGGAACCCACTGCGAGAGGAAACTCCTTTGAGTCGAATGACGGAGCTCGGGATTTTTTGCACCTATTACTTTCACGGCATACGTTTCCACCGCTCCAACTCCTCTCGCGCAGGCATCGTGATTTAATGCTCGCGGCCTCTGCGAATTCCCCAGCTCGCCTGTCCTTCCGCCGGATGAAAATGACAGAGACGAAAATTGCTCCGCTTTCCATTGTCCAGTTGAGCTGTATTAGTTGTTCGAGTTATTCCAATGTGGCGTGTTCCACGCAATTTCAAACATTCACGCTCCAAGTCGCCCCGGCCGCTGGTTACGCGTGCACGATGATTGGCCGGCTTTCGCCAGGCTTCGCGAGGACCAGCTGTTCGCAACTCATTCACCGGCGCGGCGCCCTGCCGTTTCCTCGATCCAGCCAGTCCGAGTTTTGCGAGATTGAAACGAGCTTCGCGGAATTGAAGACCGCGGGAGAATAACTGGCGTTCCCACGGGATGGGACGATTTGAAAAGAAAATAGGAAGATGCTAATAAAGCGGTAATCAGAAGGAGGAGACATTGTAAGGAAATCGGAGGTAGAGTGAAACGTGATCGCAGCCATTATCGCGAGGTTCTCCCTCGCATTGAGCAGTGTAAATGTACCGGGGCCTGGGGAGGGTTGGCCTCGGAAGAGGCTGTGAAAGAGTTGCTATCAGAGGGAAGCAAATGGCCGGGGAAGTGCAGTAATGAGACGTACTTATCTTCCTCGGGGAAAATACGATTGGCCGCGCGGATATGTCCTAGGAAGGTGCATAAACAGCCGCCTCGCAAAGCGCGCATCAAATTACAGGGCCATTCTCCGAGGAGACGGCCTGCGAATTCACCGACACTAGAATACCAAATTTATCGTCCCCCTTTCTCGCCGACTTATTACCGCATATTTCATCTTAAGGCCCGCGCGAGCTTGTAAACTTGATGATTAAGCGCAATGACGCGCGCGCCACGCGATACTCCCTCTCCAATTTATAGGTAAAGTGTAAATCTATCTTCACTTTTTTGTTGGGAGATCCCGCAAGTCTCTGCGGACACTTATCCTCTAGTAGATAGTTGTCAAACGTCCTCAAACTAACTCGAGTATCTCTCGACCTACGTCAGAGTACTTCGCATCTATTCTCGAAGAAATTAATGTGAAATAATGATTTCTTCAATGTGAAACTAGAAGGCTTTGAAGAGTACAAAGAAATCGATTGCCAGTTAAGAGAGGAACACAGAGAATCGTGTGCTTTCGCGGCGCATATTATGCTCGGCTAGCATTCGACGACATCGCGTCGCACGGTTCAAACTGAACCCGATCGTCGGTTCCTCGGCATGCAGTAATATCGCCATTTGTAGGACGACTATTGCCACTGGAATACAATGTGCAATATATCCGAACGAGAGTATTGTTCCCGTGTCGTTGGCCGTGTTAAATGTGATTATTCGCGGCGGTGGCGGCGGCGGCGAGGGCCGCGATCTCTTTTATACGCTGGGCTTCGCTTGTAAGTATGTGGATCGGATGTTCCATTGACTCGCGAGGGATCGCCTTCTCCCGCTGCGGCCCCGTCGCCTTTTTTCACTCTGGCACATTTTTCCCTGCTGATTCTCGAGAAGCAGAGCAGAGCGCGGCTTCGGCGACGGCGGCAGTTTCATTCTCGAGATTGGCAGCCAATGGCGCGTAAACTTGCGAGAAAACACGCAGCGCGACTCGGAGGGATGCCCCGCTTGCAGCTGCCTCGAGGACCTCGAGGTGTGTGCCGAGGCCCGAGAAGAGAAGGCTCTCGGCTCTCGCCGCACTTGATATTTATTCTAGTGTATCGCGCACGCCGTTATAACAACACATCGCTCCTACTTGTTGTTGGACGATTGCGTCGCGTCTCGATCAGTCCTCCGCTTTCTTATTGCTTTCTGCCGAGTTCCTTCTACGAGACGCCGAAGCCCAAGCGTTTCCTTCCTCTCGGTTACTGCAGGCTGCCTTCGATTCTACTTTTAATATGTTTCGAGCTCTCGCGAGATTCTTTGCAGGGCGCTCGTGCTTACTGCTCGATTTGCATGGCAGCAGCACAGTTGGCGAAGAATCAGCTGACTTGGATTTGTCAATGAAGTGGAGCTCGCGATTGGTGCGGTGGAAGGTGGGAGGTGGGAGGTGGGAGGAGAGGGTTTGAATAAGGGAAAGGAGTAGATGGGAGAAAGGATCGCTGGGAAGATTCAGTAGAGTTGAAACGGTCGGGGTTAGCCGAGCGGGTTCCTTTCACCCTTTATTCCCTCTGGCCGGACAACCTCTCGGACGGGCTGTTCGTCTTGTTTGGAGTGTTGCTCCTTAAATTTTATATTTCTCGGTGGAGGCTTGTTTGTCACCCTCGCAGCGGGGAAACGATGCGTTAAACGAATATCGATGGTATTGGAGGGCACCTGGCCAGAGCGATAATAGACTCAATTTTGTGGCGCCGGCCGAGAAGACGCTCCTGTCTCGACGTCCCATCGATTTTCTGACGCGGACCTTCCGATTTTCTCGAGCTCCGCTACTATAAAATCCTCTTACCGCTTCCGATGGCCGGCGCTCCTCGCTAAATCTCTAAAAGGCCCCTCCATTTTAATTCCCGGCGAAGGTGCTCTCTCCGACACTCTCCCGGCGACTGGCGACTGGCGACTAGCGACTGGCGACTGGCGACGGGCAAGGGACATTAATGGCGGGGAAAAATTCATTCGCAAAGTCAAATTGCGGTTGTTAGAGTCACCCAGTGGGGTAATCTCGCGGCACATAATATGTTGAGTTGCCGCGCGGCTGTGCGGCGGCGGTGCGGCGGTGGCGGTGCGCGGTGGCCATTCGCCGAAAGGCATTACTTTCATGCCAAGCGCAGTAATTACCCCGGCGAAATTGCCGCATTTACATCCCTAATAGGAATAGGTGGACAGAGGAATGTCAATTATCCTGCCGAAGTATCGGGGCCGGAAAGAAGAGGGCCCTAGAATTAACTCGAGGGGCCGATCAGCCCGCTACGAACGAGACGGAATGTATCTCCCCGCTTTTCTTCCTCCCACCCCTCCCCCTCGGCCTCGCCAACCCGCCGATCTCGAGGACTATTAGTTTTAACGAGTTAAAAGAGAGCTGCACGTAATTCCCATTGAATTCCCGCGTTAGTCTCTAAGATTCTTCGAGGGTGTTGGGTTTTTCTGCGCTCGCCCGGGCTCTTCTGGTGGGAGCAGGCTCCAAAGGCCGCTCCCGCTCCTTTGTCCGCAGCTGCGCTGCGGTGGCCTGGGAGCATGGGAGGAACGAAGGTGTGAACGATGATAGCCTGTCTAGTTAATAATCCTGGCCGCGCGGTAAGAAAGCCCGCTCGCTCATCTCGCTGTACTGCCATTTTTAATTAGTCCGATAGCGCGAGCCTTTCAAACACCGCGCTATAATCACGCTCCACCCTCTCTGCGCACGTGTCTGTGTGTCTGTGTGAGTGCGTGGGGCTGGTACTCGTTATTCATTTATATTTCCCGGGGACTTTACGAACGGGCTGGACTCTCCCATTCCCTGTCCCATTAGAGGGCGTGTTAACCGCCGCGCCATACATTACACGTCGTGTAGAGCGTGTGTGTCGCGTGCATCGCTTGATAAGGGTTGCCTCGCGAATTAGCCTACCCGTCCACCTCCACCCAACGTTCACTCTCAGTTTCGCCGACTTTCTCATAATCAAGGCGGCGACGTCGAGTAGCGCTCGCACTGCGAGGATTTTTGGCAATCGTTGCGCCTCCGCTTGCCTTATCTCCATTGGATTTGCGTTTAGTGGAGCGGCGCGATAAAGGCAATCTCGGGGCTAAAACTATCTTATCCCGTCGAGTAGCTGGCAAGGACGCGCTCCAACAGTTTCGCAGCTTCCTCCGATCTCTGCGCGCGCTACGTGTAAATGTTCTGGCGGCCGGCCAGCGCGCTCCACCGGGCTAACAAAATCGGCGCACTTATGCCGAACAAGTAGGGAAAGAGAGAGAGGGAGAGAGAGAAAGCCTCTCCCCTCGCGCACAATGAACAACCTGTAGATACTTGGCTGAGCAACAGCGCTGGCTCACGAGTGTCGCGAGGTACGCGAGGCCCTCGCCTCGAGGCCGCGTTCTCTGGAATGGCGTTGACACTCCAAAAAATTGCCGCCGGTGAAATGTCACGGCAAGGGTGGCCGCCCCCTTCCCCCCTCTCACCCCGTCGTCCGGGTGGCATTTTTTGCGTGGCATAAATTTATGCAAACATATACCTAGGTCTGCCGGGAATTATACAGGGTGCTCGCTAAAGCCCGCGCGCGTTAACCGAAAGACATTCTGCAGTGTAGAGCTAGGAAATAAGGGGAGATACCACTAGAAATTCCCCACGAGATAAACCATGGAATCGAGGAGGAAGAGTCCACTATCAACGAGCTCTCACCCAGTATATTCTGTTATTTATTAATGGCGCGATAACGCGGGCACCCTATAAATAAAATTTCCATACATAAAGCAGGAGAGCGAGCGAGTGGGGGTGGCGTGGGGAAGTTGGGTTTTAGGTGTTTTTTTTTTGTCGAGCGCAACCAACACAAGCCCGTCGGGCCGAAAGCTCTTTCGCCGTTGCCGTGGCTCGCAGGCGGGCAAGCTCGAGCCCCGGGTTTCTACAGGACGCGAGCGAGCGCGCTTGCGGCGCCAGGCCAGTGGTCGTGCTAATTAGTATTTACGCCCTTCTCAACAGCATCCTGCTGTCCTTCCTTTCATCAGAGGGCGGCGGGTGCGCTTTAGCCCGGCGACTTATCAACTGCGCCCGAAGAAAAGGCATAAAAGCCCCAGTATGCGCGTACGTGCGAAGGGACGCGCTCGCCTCTAAATAAAACTTAGCTACGATTATCGTATATGCGAGCTCTTCTTAGTTGGCCGCTGATTAGAAGTTAATGCCGTGTCGCGAGCGCGTCTTGACTAACGTTAATGACGCAGCCCAGAGTAGCGCGCGCTTCCTCGCGATTGCTTATGTAAGCTCGTAGACGTATGCATACATATGTGGAGCTCGCGCGATCAAACGGGGCGAGAACGCTTGCTACCTGGTGAGCCGTGCATCGGCCTCTCGGCCAGCCAGCGCACGGCACCGCACCGCTCGATAATGACTCTCGGCAAAAAGCCCGCCGCCTGATGGGATACCTACTCACTGATCGCGTCTAACGCTTTTCCTGATTTTCTCTAGACCCTGTGCAATCAAGGTTTTGCTTGTACACGTACCGTGATAATTCCCGGCCGGGCACTTGCGCTGCCGCTGCCGCGCAGAGCTAGAGTGCATCGAGGTGGATCGCGTTTACACGCGGCATATACTGGAACAGTATATGTACGACTTTATTAGCGCGCAACTTTTAGCCCCGGCGAGGAGCCGGCTCTTTCTTGCCGGAGGTTAATAGCGCGCGCGCTGCTCGTACCAGCTGCAACATTATCGCGCTGCAACGCGTCGGCCAGACTTCTATTCACCGACGAGCGCAAAGACAGCCGTGTATGAATTGGCGCGGTAGGTTCGCGGCCGCGCCGGAGGATGGGCGAGCGTTTAATTCCGGGAGATTTTCGCGCAAGTGGTGTTAGGGGCCGGCCAGAGGGCGCGGAAGAGGGCGCGGAAGAGGGCGCGGGTGGGTAAGTAATAGAAGGTGGAGATAGAAAAGAGTAATGAGGGAAGGGGCGAGGGCACGCGCGGCCATCCTGAAAGGAGGCGAGCGGAGCGGGAAAAGAAGAGGCTTTCTTAGACACGCTCCAATTACGATGTCCAGAGCTTCCGAGGAGATTATAGATATAGCAGAATGCTTCTCCCGGGCGGGCTGCGGATTTAGGTTCAATTTAAGTCTCTATTCTCCGTGAGCCTCCTGCAGCGTCGTACTCGACTCGCCCGACCACGTAGACGCTGCCCGGGCTGCAAGTTAAAACGCCCCCCGCCAACCCCGTCAACCTTCTACCTATATGTAGGCCTTCGCCGCTGATAAAAGCGAAACGGTGAAATCGGATGGAAAGCGCGAGCTTTTTCACTCTTGACTTTAGCCGGATAGCCACCAACTTTCTAACACCCAACTCCCACCAACACCTTTTCATTTGTTACATGCTCTAGTTTCCAAAGCAGTTATACGCGCGAGAAGCTTTTTTACATTACGCAGACGATTTTGATGGAAGCTCCAGTCTAAAGAAGAGGCAAAAATTCTTTGAGGTATTTTGTCGTGACCTCTCCTGTCAATTATAGAGACGCGGTTGATGCCAGCAAGGCTTTCGACAGAGGGTAATATTGGTATAAAGGGATACGGGGGTCTGTTAAAAATGATATTTAAGCCGCGATGTCATTGGCACGCCCGGGAAAATTAAGCTTTCCGCGCGGCACCGCTTAAAGAGAGCGTGCGCGCTTTTATCTAAAAGGGTGGACGCCGGTTCTTTTATTGGGCAGTGGAGCGCGCAGTGGAGCGCGGCAGCGGGAGTAATTCGCAGATACGCGAAATAAAGCGGCGACGATAATATCCCCGTATAAAGGCCGATTATGTCTTGGCTGGCATGAATACGCGCCCCACGTAGATATGATTTTTGACCCAAGCCCCACACGCCGCGCCGTCCCGCGCACAAAGACTCTTTAAACATAAATTGTCCTCGAAACTATTTCTGATCTCGCACCCGCTCGCAGTTCTAATGAACCCTCCGTCTCGGGCTTTCTCCCTCGGAATGCAAGCTGGCAGGGTTGCAAAACTCCTTGGAAGGAATTTAATTAATGGGACACGCTTCGTATGGAGCCCCTACGGAGCTAGTCCCCGGGAAGGATGCTGGGGGCCCGCGATTCCTTCGACACGCTCCAGATATGAGGCTAATTCGAATGAAAAGTGCTGCCGGGAAGCCAGCGGAGAATTCCAGCGGGAGGTTGCGCAGTCTCGTCATCGAGTCTCTCCGGGTCCTCTCTCTCTCTCGGGGCTAATTAAATTCGGTGTCAGGGACCAGTGGGAGTTTGGCGGGGAGGATTCTCCAATTCTCGAATTCTCGATATCGAGGTAATATCGAACGGCTTAATCGCGGCGTGTGCTCCCTCGGCTGTTAATCGTCCCATTGTCCCTCGGTTCGCCAACGACAACAGACTGCCCCTTCCCGAGCGCATACTTTTGCCGAGCGTGTTTTAAATCGGCCGCATTATCATTCGCCTTTCAAAGTGCTCGTTCCAGGGAAAGCATCCCCCCCCCCCCCCCCCCTTCCCTCTGGCCTCTGCTGTACTAGCCCGAATGCAGGAGGTCGCGTCGAATGCAGAGAGAGTTAATCTGCATCAGTTTGCTCGATACAGAGAAGAGCCTTATGTAACTGGTGGGGTATTATGCTGGGAATGGTGTTCGCTGACCCGGATTGCCGACTTCTCGCCGATGGATCCTATTCATGCGGGACCGCTTCATTACTGGCTTTCTCAATGCACGAGCTCCCTCCACCTCCCGAGGGACCAGTTGGTGTGTGCACGCGCCTCCTTCGCGGCCCTCTCTTATTTATCGGCGGAATCGCACGATTGAAATCAACAATTGGCCGAAGAACGCCAGGAGTGGACCGAGTATCAGTTTCATTGCTGGCCCCCGATGCTATTACGCGCGCAGGATCCTCGAATTACTGTTGTTGGCTGTGCGCGAATCCCTCCGAGCGACGGGAGCCACGCGTCATTCGTTAATCCCAAGTCCCAACCTAATGGAATTAGTTTATGGATCTCTGGTGCGGATAAGCGTAAGTCCGCTGTTTCCTCGGCTTCCCGGTACCATCGTCCCTCAACCCTCAACTTGTGCGTCTACGCTCTCTCATAGTCGAGCGACTCATTCTCTCTCGAACACGCAGTCTGATGCCTAGCTCCTTCCCTTCCCAGGCCGCATCCCCCGAGCTTTCCTAGTCGAACCGTCCGGGAGTACTCGGCTGCGGCTGCAACAGCACAATGTTAGATAATTTCGCACGCGCGCCACTCCGCCGCTATTGTGTCCCGTAAATAGAGCCTGCATGGATTCTTATTCACGGATAAGGAACTTCTCAATCAAACCTCTATCATCGATCGAGTCCGCCTCTTTCTATGCTAAATACACCAATCTCGGGAAATTGGAATTATCGGCTGGTTGTTATAGATGGTGGATACGCGAGGGCATGAAAAACTGCGAGCGGGCTTTTCCGGCGATTTACCAGGGCGCACCTTTGAAATTGCAATGAGAAGGCCCGGTAACGGAATGGGAATGACCGTAGGGCGAGATTTCCGGGCCCTTAGAGGGTGAGTGGGTGAGTGGTTGCGCGGGGGTGGACGGCTGATCACGTCGCACAAAGGAATCATTAGGCCGTCGATAGCAGACGTGACTCTGATCTCGAGTCAAGATTCTGCTCCGGTCGCTTTCCAGGGCCACAGATATTCCCTCCCCCTCTCCCTCTCTCTCTCTGTCTGACTGTCTCTAGCTAGGTCAAAGATTATAATTAAAGGCGAATCTTTATTCGGACTGGACTGGAGTTCGCAAGGGTGCCGCTCTCGCGCGAATCGCCCGTTGCTATAGTTACGATGAAAGCGGACAGGAATATCGACCGAGGAGAGGAACTGCAGGAGACGGACGCGCGCGCGGCCAAGTTCCTCGGCTAAGTTGAAACGAGAAGAATGAAGAAGCCTTGTGCCCCGGAGAGAGGATCGAGATAGTAAGAGGAGAACCTGGCTGGGAGAGAGTCCACAGCTGCGGGCTCGGCCAGCCCTCAGAGAAGGGAAAAAGATAATTAGTTAATTCGTTGAAGTATAATTAAGTGGAGATTCTTCGGGCTGCCCAGGGCCTTTGCACTCTACTCTCTCGTCTGCGGCATTCCTACACCCCCTCAACCCCCCGCAACCCCCTCAACCCCCTCAAGCCACTCACCATCTATCTCCGTCTTGGTTGGATTCGGTAGCAACTAAATTAGGCTTGATTCCCTAAGTTTCGCGTATCCTTGTTGAGCCCCCGGCCAACTTTCCTTGTCCCTTTGAGGTTGAGGTTGTGCAGGTTGTGCAGGTTCTCGGGAGTATCGCCGCCGGAGAGATCAGACTCTCCATATAGTAGCGGGGGAGAGAGGACGTCGAAGAAAGGGTGAGAGAGGCCGGGAAAGAAAGAGGAAGAGCGAGGATGGAGTGGCAAATGATAAATCATAAAGTGCCTAGAAGATCCCGAGGACTTTATACATTTTCGCGCTCGCGCCGGAGGAACTGCCGGCCCCGGGGCCAGCGGAGGAGCCGCCGTGATGAACGGCCTTGGCACCCTGGATATCTCGCGTTAAAATCACGTTAACTCGCGCGTCTTGGCATCCTGATTCCTAAGCGCGTTATCTCGCGTCAGGCCAACACCGCTTCTTCCATTTCGCTCTCGTTCTTCCTGTTGGCTGCCCCATCCAACAGATCGCACTTTCAAGGGCCACTCGAAAGGAAGCTTGACGTCACGTCGAAGCTCTCTCCCGCTCTGGTCCGCGAGTTCTCGCTGGCAGCTTGCAACTTATCTCCCGAGTAAACAAGTGGCAAACCTCCCCGCTTCGAGCTGCCTCGCTCTCGACGAGCCTTTCTCAAGTAGACTTTCAATTTCATCGGTTTTTCCGCCGCTGATTATTCAGCATAATTTCGCGAGGCGACGCCGCCAGACTGGCTCTCTCCGCGCCCGCGCCCGCGCCCGCCCGCGCCCACTTAATGAGAGCACTCGGGATTCAGTGTGGATTCACATCGTGTCACGTATATTCCGATCATGGAGTCCGCGGCGCTTCCGTAACTTTCTCGATTGCGAGAAGCATGCCGGGAATTCGTACCAAGTACCATTCTCCGCGATTCTCCGCGCGGGCTAGAAAGCCGCCAAGGGGAACTCTCTCTGGCTCGGCCTTTTTTTTCGCCAAGTTCAAATAAAAGGCAATCAGGGCTCTAAGAGGAGAGTGGGCGCAATGCAAGTCTTAATTGGGTTAGTTACTGCGCGGAAGGGTAATTCTCCTCTTCAACTATGAAAAGTAAACTCGTGTTTCCGTCAGCCGGGCTATAGTTTCAATGCAGTTCGCTTTGAGTTAAGTCTTCGCTCGCCGGGTACTTCTCGAGCCTCGAGCCCTTGTTTACCGTAGCCGCGGATCTCCTACTAACAGCTACTTCAATTCTCCAGCAAACCTCCCATAAGCAATAATAGCTCTATACGCCGCTGACGAGAGTTACCCTTTTCCCTGCGGCGACGCTCTTTAAACTTTCAATCTCCACGTTACATTCGCCGTTGGATTCTAAATACCAAGTGACACTAATTTATTTTACCCACCGGGCCGCTCCTACTTGTGCATATCCACCAAGTGGATGCTTTCTAGCCGCTCGTTACTATTTTCGTTACCTCGCCCTTATTTTCCCTTCCCTTCCCTTCTCCCTTCGACTCTGACAGAGAGAGAGAGAGAGAGGGGGAGAGAGAGAGGAAGTTGGCCGGGCTCGTCCGGGCGGTAGCCGCGATGATCCAGCCTTGATAATTAGGTAATTAGCGCGCGCTCACGATTCCTTGGATCGCATTTGAGGTAGTGAGTCCGCGGAAAGTAGACCTCGAAAGTTCTTGATGCGAAAGCGGATTATGTCGTTTGTAATAAGGCTCGACCCATTTTCCGGCACGCGCACCCAATTACCTGGACCGCCGTGACGAGCAGTTGCCGCTCGCGCCCTCGAGTGCCACCTGTAACGATTTTCCACGCCCTATTAAGTCTTTTGGTAAAGACGCCGAGGCGAGGTGCAATTGCAATCTCACGGATTCTTAGCCGCGTCGCGCCGGGCACTCTTGCCGATTGAGAAAGAATCGTCGAATCACTCGTTGACTAAGGAACGCTTTCCTCATTGCTTGGCTCGTCAGCGGGAACTTGCCGAGGCGGCGTCGGCTGCGATATTGCGTCGCCGCATTTTCCCCGGGCGTTTAACGCCGCCGATGAAAAAACTTTAGATTGGACCCCGTGAAAAAGTGGCCGCGCGCTCTCTGTAACCACTGGAGGCGGACGCGAGCTACCACTGGAATACTTGTGTCCGGGAGAAATGTCGACCAGTGCTTTCCAAGTTACGCAGTTTTCACTTATTCCGGCCTCTCCGGGGCCTCCGGGCGGCTTCTTCATAAGAGAAGCGAGTCAAGGTGTCTCCGCTCCGAGGGGTCGAGCGGCTTAACCGCAGCGGGCAATTGTCGCTGGCAGCTGGCGCCAACGAACCTCGCGCACCTTGTTACGAGTTTTCTGCTGGAAAGAGAAAGAGTCTTTGCTGTCCCGATATCACTTTTACTGGTGGCGTTCGGCGTAGATTCGGAAAGGCGGACTTGTTACCTCGCGCCGAGCTTCACTTAGCTTCCTTTCAAATCTTAATGCTCCCGGCATACGCACACATACATAGAGACGAGGTGAATTCGCGGAGGGAGCGAGGGAGCACGCGCGCTTGCATTTCTATGAACCTCCGTGGGCTTGTACTCGCGCGTGCATCAATTATGCATGCATCCATCTAACCAGTGCTGACAGGGCACCGGCGTATGTGAATGCACGCGCCTATGACGCGGTCAAAGCGCCGCTCGAGCTCCCGAATAGGTATGTACCTTTGATCAGCGACATACATGCGCGCGCCGGGTTCCTATTGGTAGACAGGTAGAGAGGTAGAGGTAGGAATCTACGAATTCTCGGGGCGCGCAGAGACGTAAACGCTCGGCATAAAATGGTCCTGGGGTCGTCGAAGCGGGCTAGCTTCGCTGGCTGGCTGGCTGGCTGGCTGGCTGCCTCCCAGTGGAAAAGGAAATGCGGCTTACCTATATCGCGAGCGGCAAGGAAGATTGATTCGCCGGGGTTGGCCGTCGCGGCGTTTGAGATTTCCGATCGGCAGGTCGTCTACCTACCGCGATGAAAGAAACCGCCGGAAAAGAAACCGGTGAATATTTCTCCGTAGGAGCCGTGCGCACCCTCGGAGCCTTTCCTGCTTTCATTAAGCCTCGCCGGCGGAGATTCGCCCCCTGGAAGTCTGAAACAGTCGGCGTCTACAGAGTATGTATGTACATAGGATGACTGCGGTGGATTCATCGCAGGAGTAACTTTTAATTTCTCCAGTGCATCGCGCTGATTGATTTCTCTTCATGCCACGGCCTCTCGATCAATGACAGAGAAATCGAAAGAGAACGGGGGGCGACGAGGCTTTCGCCGATAGAAATCCCTTTGGCTTTATTACGGAATCTAATTAGCTTAATGCCGAGCATGCATAATTGATCAAGTTTCCTGCTGGTTAGAGGGAAGCTCCTGGAAGCTTTGTCGCCTCAGCCGCGCTACAAATAATATCCCTAAACCGATCTCGATTGAATATATTGGTCGATTTTCGCCGAAGACCTGAGGTGCCGAGGTGCCGTCGGAAAGCTATGTAAGTTGGCGACGGGGTTTTCCAGGGAGAGCGAACAAGTTGAACGGTGGTGCAGGCTGGCATTCCGCAAGTGGGCAAGGCGCACGTGGTGGGTAGGTAACACTGACATAAATCAGCTGGCGGCAGCGCGGCTTCACTTTTTAATTTATAGCCTCGAGCGAGCGAGGGAGCTAGCGGCCGCGCGTATTTCTTCGTTTCCCGGGGATATTGCGGCCTCGCGCGCTGACGACCAGCAGAGAAACAGTTGTTTATGGGGATCTTTTATTTGGAAATCGACGAGTCATCGCGAGGCCCCGCGCGCCGTGCATTATCGCCCTACGATCGATAGGATCGCCCTCTCACTCACTCTCTCTCTTCCTGACTGCTCCTTTCTCGCATCCGGCGTGAGATAGCGGAGATGGTCCCGCGAGTCATGTGGGCAGAGAGTGGAGAGTCAGCCACTTAGAGATAGGCGCAGGAGGGAGCGAGAGAGCGCGGGTCCCTTCGCGGTGGCAATTGAGTGATGATCGAACGGACGGACGGCCACGAAAATGAAAGTTGGCCGATCGGAGCGATCGATAGACAGGGCGCGAGTCTGCGGATTGTATCGATCGCGCTACATCGGCCGCGGTAAATTGAACTGCCACTCGATGTATCGTGCACCTCTTATCATTCTCGGAAGGAAGCGCAGTTTCGTTCGTTGGTTCGCGTGACACGAGCACGGCTCGGCCCGCAATCACTCTTCTGCCCCGTGAGTTTTGCTTCTCGGGATTGCCTCATCCGCGACTGACTCTTCCCCTCGACCTCGACCCCGTCCACCTCGCGCTCACCTCTCTTCCATCCGCCTTCCCGCTTTCCCACCGCACCATCGCCGCGCCATCGCCGCGCCATCGCCGCACCGCTGCCCACCTGCGCAACCAACTCCGTGCAATTCCGCGATCCCGTCAGGTGCGCTCCATCTTCTTCGAATTTTAATTTACTCCCGCGGCATTCCAGCCAAATTACATTTCTGATCGAATTCATCCAACTACCCCGCCATCGAACCCCCAAACTATTCCAGTACAACTCCAATTTTTTATATACATATTTTTATAGATAATTTATATAGATATTTATAAGAGGACTCGAATATCACTTATATATATATATATATATATTTCTTCTTATCTTATTAAATTTATTATTTTGTATAATATTAAGATTATATTAAGCTTATTATATTTATCAGGACTCCTCAGCCGTGACTCTCTATGTTCGACCAGAATCCTTAGAGGATTATTCTGCCTTTCAAGGACCACGACAAAACCTCACCAGCTCTACAAATTGATCATAGCACATTCAAACATCATTTTCTAATACACCAGGCAGCGATTGATTTCCGCCCGCTGAAATTGAATACCGCGCGACGGCGACGGCACGGCGACCATGTGCTCCGGCTAATTCCGGCGACGGGGATGAGGCACGCGTGAGTTTAATGGGCCGAAACCACGCCGGAAACGTTTGCATACATACTGCGTCGGCGGGGCGGGAAATTTCCGGTGCGACCGGAGCGCGTGCAGCGGGGGACGCGCGCTCTCGCGCACGCGCATATCCCGACTAAGCGATTTATCGCGTAATTTCGTTTCGCGCGTTAAGCTACCGGCAATTGACGAATCAGCCCCGGGGTTCGGATCGGTGGTTGGAAGCCGCCGGCGGCGTCGGCGGCGTCGGCGGCGGGCGCACGTCTATGCCCGGTAATTCGCCGGGGCTGCGACCGCCGAGGAATCTAGCCGCGCGCGGGAGCGTGCGGGAGTGTGAGGAGCGATAAGTAATTTAGCGATCGCCGGGATCGCAATGTTCCCGTCGATGCCGCCGGCAGACTCCCGGAGAGAACGACCTCTGGGCGCACGTGCTAAATGCAAATCGGCTTTCGAGCCTGCGATCTACCGGCTGGCTTCACCTTGGTTCGAGCTGGTGAGACTGGAGGCTCTCGATTATTAAGTGTTTCGAGGGACTTTTTGGTGGAAAAATCCAACTATGGACTGGTAGATTAAAAGCAAAAAGAGAAAAGTAGTTGCATTGAGTGGAGGATGTAAGGTCTCGAAGCTTGCGATCAGTGTGTTGGAGCGAGCACGTTGGCTCGTGCCAGTCTTGGCACCGAGAGATTGTGCAGCAGCGTCCGCCGCGATTTCGCGCCAGCCACTCTCAATCTTCATCGAGTCACTTAGGGGCCCCTAGAAATTAATTCCTGCTGACCGAGAGCTCCGCGCGAAAGCCAATCTACCTGCTAAGTCACGTTCTCCGCTTCTAATGCGCTTCCTCTTGGCCCTACCAATCCACCACCTCCCACCTCCCACCTCCCTCACCCTCGCTCTGGAAATCACTCTGTGTTTTCGTTGCAATTGAAATGGTTCTTTGCGTCCCGGCAGCCGTCGCTTCGAACGGCGATGTATAGTCGAACTGCAATCAACTATTTCGAGGAAATGCCCCGCTCGCGTCGAACAAACGAAATCTGACGCGATTACCAGCGAGAATTCCCACGCGAGTAATGTTATTCGAGGTAATAAATAGCGAGCGGTTACCTCTTTCGAAAATGAATCATTGTTTCGGCCGCGATATTACTGTAGTTCTGGCTTTGGTTTGGTATTGTTCGGACGCGCCTGCCGTCCGCGCCAGTTGGCCAAGAAGGGATGGCGGTGGGGGGGAGAAATTCATTAAAAAATTCGCCGGCTCTCTCGCGCCTGTAAATCTGCAATTCTGCGTGCGGGAGTGGCGTGGCGTGGCGCAAAAGTTGGCTGCACAAGGCAGGAATGTAGAGGGGCGGGGGAGGGGGAGGAAAGCCGGCGATATCACAGAGGGCTCGGTTAACCGTCGGCGCAACTCTCGTCGAGCAAAGTATTTTTCGATCCAACTTTCATATTATTCGCGCCTACGTCGTACATAAATTCAACCACTCTGCATGTATATCGGCGCATGCATGTATGTATCACAGCCGAGTCCGAGCGGCGGACGTTATTAATTCGGCTCGTACATCATACGATTTCTGGGTTTGCGGTCCGACTGCTCGCCGAGTTTAGTGGCAGACGCTCACGCTCACCCCACCGCGCTTAGAGAAAAACACACTCATATGTCAGGAGCAATGTGCTCTCCAATCTCTCCAATCCATACAACTCTCGAGGAACAAACATTCTCGGCGAATATCGTTATTCCCAGTATTCTCTATCGTCAATCAGCATAACTAACTTCTAACCCGCGAATGCGTACAACTTGGAGCTAGCCCACCTGCTAACTTGCAAATGGAATATATTCTCGAATTCGCAGTGCGATACTCTGCAATTACCGGCGATTCGAAAGTGTGAAAGTAGAGTTCGCCGACAAGCCTGCAGGATGTAGTGAGATGTAAATCGCGGGGTAGAAGAAAGCGAGGTGCGCGAGAACCGCAAGAGTATTCCGGGGAAAATGTGGGCCGAAAGCGCCCTCGGAAGCGCCCTCGAAAGCCGGAGAATTACTGGTAGCCTGGGCCGCGAGAGCGAACCCAGATGCGAGGAGGAACAAGAAACAGAAACATGGTCGGACCCCCGGATATCTCTGTCGGTATTAGAGCACGTCTGTTTATTAGCCCATTTACCCTAGAAACCCTAGACGCGGCTGGCAGCCGCTCGCCCGCCCATAAACCACAAAGAAACACGCCCGGTTATTGCGTTCGGGGTGCGGCGCGTGCCCCCCTCGCCGAAACAAACGCTCAGAAATTTATGCATTCACTTAGGAGCGCGGCCGAACGAACCCGCGGCTTCCCGTTCCTCAGTCCTCAGTACTTTGCTTGCGACGCGACGCCGACGCCGACGTCGTTGGATCCTGGATTGCGGCTCATGTGGCTGAGGGTGCGCCACGCGGGCCAACTCTCGAATAACGGGGCGCGTCAATCCCCGCGATATTTCGTCTCGATCAAAGTCACTTTCGAGCGGAGAAACATTGGTTAACGCGGCTCGATTGAAATTGGAGGTGAAGGAGTTGAGGTTCTGTTAATGTTTCGAGTATACTATAGTTGTGGGTAATTGATTTTGAAGGGATAGGATAGGTGGTGGGATAGGTGGTGGGATAGGAGTGGATTGGTGTCTTAATGGATCGGAATTAGCGAGTGTCTCCGGGTAATGGAAGTAGTGTATGCAGGGTTGCGTGTGTCCTCGGTGGAACGCTCGTACTTACGTTACACGTGGACATTACTCCGTTAGCTATGGGAATAGCAGGGAGCCGCTCCTCTCCTATACTCCCAGGTCACCGCGCGTGTAACTAATTGCCTTTGGATTCCGGCCACGATCGGCCGCGGTTTCCGGACGCCCCGGCTGCGTGAATACTAGCCGCCCGCGCCGGTGGCCCCTTCCGCGAATTCGAACCTCGACTAAATACTCTCGTCCGCAGAAACCCTCCGCTCCCCCTCACCGCCATTTATTTACTGCGTCCTTCGACGAGTCTTGGGACTGTTGGGTGAATTGGACCCGGCCGCTCCGGCCAGCGAGATAACGGAAAGCTTTATTCCATATCTCACCTTCCAACTTGCACTGACAGCAATTTTTATGAGTACATTTCCCCTCGGCGCGGCGTCCTAACACGAGAATGGTTAATTGGTACACGCTGTCGGTGCTGTAGTCGTGAAATAATTAGTTATAGCGAGAGCTCACTAACATTTTTCCAGCCGCGCGTTCTTTCTCTGGGTAGAGAGTTGCGTGGATTGTTGCCGGTGAAATCCGAGCTCGCAGAGAGGTGATTCGGTGGATTACCGTGTCGGTGGGCGAGCTCTCTCTCGCTTGCGAGGGAATTCATGGTGCAGTGAGTAAAAGAGGTTGCCGGGATACGTTTAAGCACCGTGCTGGCTTTAAGACGCTCCCTGAGACGACGAGGATCCTTCTCTGTCTCCTCGCGCGTAAACTACCCGACATCGGGGCTGCGGCTCGGGCGCAGACTTACACCTTACACCTTACACCGCCCTGGCGCTCGCGCTCCCGCTCCCGCTGCTTTCGTGCAAGACGCAACTTCGCACCCGGAAGGCCTCGCCGGCAGCCGCCTCCGCTGACATTTATGGTACAGCTTGGTGACAAATGAAACGTCACTGATAAGGGACGCTCGGCAAATTAATGCGTCCCTCCCACTCGAGTAATAATGGCCTGCTTCTCCGCGAGGATGAAGCCCGACCGCCGCCTCCTCCTCCTCCTCCTCCTCCTTCGTCGCATTCCCTCTCTCTCGCGCGCGTCTCGCCTTTCATACCAACGCCCCATCGCGTAAACCTCGGCCTGCCAACTTATTAATAAATGTCGTTCAATTATCGCTAATGAGTAGATGCCGAGAGGAAAATTAGTGGGCGTCATCGTACTACCGCTCGTTCCCGCGCCGGCCGAGATTTATTATCCAAACTCGCCCAGTCGAATATGCCAATATTACTCGCGGAGCTTCCGACTTCCTGGTAATTTAAGTGCGCGGATAATCGAATTATTCTCGCCGATTCGAGGAGGTCCGATTACACCGGCAGCCGCGTCCGACGATAAGGCTACGTGGAAGTTGCTCGGAAAATAAGGCTCGCTCATGTATGAAATTCCGTTGAGCCGCGCTCTTATCACCCGAGAAAGGAGGGCATAGTTGGAGATTGAGGAGGTTCTTAGCCGAGTTTAGCTACATCTAATAGAATAATCTTGCGCGAATTCCGGAAGATGCTGATCGGCAAGTTGGCGAAGCCTGGGAGTTCCGCGGTCGACCGCCGCCGTGCGCCCGGTGCGCCCGATGCGCCCGGTGCAACGCACCACGCCGAGGTAATTACGGACGGAGCCCCTCTACTCTATTGACTGCCGACTATCTCGATAGTGAGTGAGTTGAGTTGAGATTCCTGCACCCGCTCATCCTAGACTAGTCTTACACGCACGACTAGCTCCCCTTAATAGTCCCGTGATACAGCTGATACACCAACCAACCCACCAACAGCCAATCCCAACATTCCTCTCTCACTCATCACTTTCCCAACCACCCTTTTCACAATCGATTCGCTTTCCACCATTCGTGTCCGGAACTTAAACGACGCTTACGATACCTTACCCAACGTCACCAGCTCTCCTCGTAATCTCCTCTCATTTCAAAACCAATATACACAAAAAGATCGAAGTTCCGAAGTCAAATTTATGATTCCTTTCCCGACGAGAAAGGAACACGCGCGCAAAAAGGTTGCAGGCTGCAATTGGCATTGGAATATGTCTGCGAGATAGGTTGCGCGTTCGCCTGGCGAACAACTGGGGGGTGGCGGGATGGAGAAAAATTGGTGGCGCGCGGTTGCGACGGAAAACCGTGATAAATAACGATCGGCTTCCATTAAGAGAAATCGAGGGGTAATGGAGCCGCTAGATTGCAACTGGCAGGACGGTGATTGGATAAGTTATCACTGGGTTAAGGGAGTACATTATGCAGTGCACGCCACTCTCCCGTGCACAATGTTGCCCTCGGAGGAGTGCGCGGGCTAGAATGTTTCAGGGGTTGCTACTTGTTTGGTAGAGTGGTTGCATTTCGAATCTCATTATCGCTCGGTCGCGGCATCCTCCCGCTATTCCTTTTTCCGCGCGCGTTCTCGCTCCCTTACAAATTGCTTCGCTAATGTAACTCACGACACCAAGATGGGAATGCTTGTACATATTCCCTCCTAGCCAAATAGAAATAAAGATCGGCAGCCGCTCCTCGGCTCCTCTGCGCTGCAGATCAAATTGCCCGGAATTAGCGAGCGCCTCCTTGTTACGAGGTGTCGACAGGATATATTTCGCCAGTGGCTTTCATATTCATTGCCCAGACTTAATTTATACGACTGGCTAGTCATTTCGCAGGATTAGCCAACGCTCTCCTATTAATCTGCCAGTCATTTTTATCTATTGCCGGTCGGCACTGGTTTTGAGGTTCTTTTTTTATTTGTTTTGCATATACGTCAGTCGGCGGTGGAATATAGTTATTCCAGGTGGTTATAATGTTCTCAATCAACGGGGGCATTAATCAGACGCGTATTACTAGTGCCCTATATCGTCGCGTTTAGAGGCCGTCATTCCGCCGGTGACGTAATAATTCTCCTTGGTACATTATGCAATAAAAAATAGGAACGCGATAAGGCCACTCACCTACCCCCGCATTCGTCTTCTTTACAAGCCGGCGTCATTTGCATCAAACTCGGAATTCAAATTTGCCCGAGGCACACGGAAACGCTCGAGCTGACTGCGACTGTGCAACTGAACACGATCAAGAATGATGCCCTGTTTCCGTATATAGAGATAAATGATTCAACCCTATCACGCTCATGTCAGACGATTTGTACTGGCAGAGCTAGCCAGCTATCCTCGGAAACTGAATGAAAAGCACAGCGGAGCAAACGGGACTGTGCGCTTGAAAATGATGCGAATTTCTCTTAAGTTACCTTCCGGTGAGATTCACTGATGAAACCGAGGAATTCGAGTTCCGACGCACTTGGAAATTGCATTCTCGGAGCCTCGGTGTACACAGTTCTGCTTACCTGATTTCTCTTTACACTGGGATCATAAATTTCTGTCCCGACACACACACTACCTTTGAGTAGGAAGATGATGCATCTACCAAACTTGTAATCCACCTTGGCCTCCGTTATGCCGTGGCGAGTAACTCGAAACCGCGATTTTTCCTGTCAACAAAACGACCTGCCGGTCCCCGTAAAAGGCAGAAGAGCGTCCGAGAGCGCGTGCGTGCAAGAGAGAGAGGGTGGGAGAGGTGGACGGGGCAGTTTTAATGCAAGTACTTTCTCCGAAGGAAGATACTGCGCAAAGCCGTGATATACCGTTTTAATAACGAGGTATCTCCCGGTGTACAAGGGAACTGAGGGAAGGCGGGCAGCGAAAATATTTGTCCTCGCGCACTGGGTTATGGCCGGCGGAGAATTATGCGGGCGGCTTTATGCGCTGACGATCCGGCATTTCGTATTCGACGATGCCGCGCACCCGGCAGCGTTATAATGCAGAGATCACTTTAGCTCCGAGAGTACTCTCATTGCTAAAGAAGTCTTATTTGCGTCAGCTCCTTTGAGAGCCGCGAGTCCTCTACCATCTCGAACAACCTAAAGGATATTCTCCAGCATAAATACTCCACTGATTTAATGAAAACCAACCGGTCCCTTTCCTTCCTTCCTTCCTTCCTTCCTTCCTTCGCTCCTTCGCTCCTTCGCTCCTTCCTTCATGCCGCTATACGGCTTTCGCGCCTCGTCGAATATCTGGTGTAGAGTGCGTTTGGAATTTTTTCATATTAGAAAATTATGCTCGCCAGATTTATAGGGACGTGAGCTCGCAACCTCGACGCCGCAGCTTTCGCCGAGCCCCGCGCACTCGTGCCTGAGGAATTATGGTGGCGATATTAAATTTCACCTGCGATTTTAATTGTGGAAAATAGAGGAAATCCGACGTCGGCCAAGTCGCGTCTTCCAGTTGCGGATTTCGCGGATTTCGCGGCCGGGAGAGAATAGTTGGCTGTTCCGAGTTTTTCCTCCGACGGTACGCGCGGCAATTGATCTGTGTCTCCCCCCTCGAGTATTGTCTCTCGGGGAGCTTTGTCGAAAACTGTCCGGGCGTTTGACTAATTCGCCACTACCGCAAACACCAGACTAACTAGTCCGTCAAACAAGCCCCGTAATACTTTGGTAACGAGGGCCGCGGTTTGACAATGCGACGCCCTAGACATGGATAAACATTGCGATGGAGCTTCTAACGGTTACGAGTATCTTCGACAAACTTCCGTCCAGTTCCCAACTGGCCACTTCCCCATAATTAATATTGCCGGCTGGCATTAGACGGTCTCGTTTTTCTATTTCACCAATCGCATTCATACACAAACACAGTCGCCGGGATTCCTTATTGATCGGCGCGCGTATGGACTGGATGAAATTAATCTTGAAAATCCGAGAGAGCAATGTTGATTCGTTAGTGAGACTATGAGCAAGGCCGGGAGGAGGAGTCAACCGTGCGTTAACGGGCCAGCGAATTCCCCGGGGTGGGAGCGCGGGCGCCGGCATTCGCATAAAATGCGGTGCGAGGGAATTTTTTTTCCGAAAAATTCTTGAAACGAGCCCGCGAGGAAGCCTCGGCTGGATGGTCTGGTGAGCGGGGTCAATAAAATCGCGAAACTTCGCGCGAATTTCCCTCGGAGAAGTTAAGTGAGAGAGAGGGAGAGAGGGAAGGGTGGGGGTGTCTGCGAATGGTATAGGTGTATCCGGCTCTTTTACCTTGCATTCCATCGCCGGAGAGAATTTGACAGGGTAGTCGGCCAATGCGAGGTAGGAAGCTGCTGAACGAGATAGATGCGAGCAAGAGCGGCGTGGCGCGGCGGCTGGGTTGGCGAGGGTTGCCTGGGTAAACGGCAAACTCGCATCTTTTCCAACTTTATCATTTGCTTTTAGTTCCTTTTGCCTCCTCGCAGGTACGTCGTTCGAGCGTACCTGCACTACGGCTACGGCTCGCTGCCTGTCGACTGTCTGGACCACAGTGAATCCGTGTTTCCCTTCAACTCACCCACCCATCCCCGTCATAATTTCTTCCCTCCAAACCAACCCAGCCACCTTCTTTCCCGCAGCTCCCTCGCTCCTCTAAATACTTATAACACGCTTCGAATCTTAATCCTGATTAATTTCACTCGCTTTTCCAAGTTTCCTTCGAGAAATTGGCGCGACCTCCCTCGGAAATGGACGTGCGAGCAAACCGTCTCCTTCAACTGGATTATTTTTTCCCTCCCCCCACCTCTCCACGGAGTCGGGAGTTTCGAAACGGAGTTAGGTACACTCGACGGCGAGCGGCAGTAATTAATGAAGCCAACGCCCTGAAATAGCGGCGGGTTAGCCCATTACCAATGTGGTGGGTATTAAGGAAAGTTATGCATCGATTTCCCACGGTCGCCGGAAGGGCGTTGCTCGATGCGCCGAGGAGCCGCTGCCCGCCACCAATGACAAATTGTACTTTAAAGCGCTCACTGAAAGCTCCCCCCAACACACCGGATACCAAAGCTCTGTTATAAATGACAAATTGTCGTAGCAGGTGCTTGCTGTTTCTAGGCGCGATCTTCTTCCCGGAACTTATCTACGCGGCCCACTTATCAGGACGCGGCGTCCTGGAGAAACGTTTTTCGACGGGCTACTTTGCGCCCCACTGCCGCGGAAGGTACATGTCGGCCGGGGGGTGTGAGAGAGTGGTGGGGGCGCTCTGATGCGCGGTACCGTGGGCTTGCGACCAATTTCAAATTGAGATGCACTCACGCCGATAGCCCTTCCGATTGAATTATTTACCTTTGCAAAGTAGTTTCAGTGCTTAGGCCAACGAGTGGCCTGCTGCTGCTGCTGGTTGTTTAAAAGGTGAGAGGGAGAGAGAGAGAGAGGCAAGCTGCGACGACCGCGCGTAAATTGCTCGTGGGGCCAAAGTGGCTGAGCCGCGAAAAGTTTTCGGGAAGGAAGTTTCCTTGATCGCTCGAACGAGCGAGTGAGAACGAGAGGGGGGTTGGGGGGGGGGGCGGCATTGAGCCGGTGGCATCATTATTTTTTGCCCTACCTTGAAAAGGCCCACTAGCGGGGCTACCGGGGCTGGCGGTGGCTCATTTAAATTTCCGTGAATGGGCCGAATTTTCCCCTGAAAACTTGTTAAAGCGCGTTATCGGCGCACGAAGAAGCTATAATGATCGGCCCTCGAAGATTATGCCGTCGAGCGGGACTAGAGGGTCTATGAAAAATGGTGAAAGTTCCAATGGGCCCTGCGATGCGAGTTCGCCGGACGCCAACTCATTACACCGAGCTCCACTAACCACTCTGTGAATCTGACATCTGCCCCGCTTTATTGCTCGCGCTATTACACGGCCAACCCGCGATCTTTGTTGTCTTACGCGATAATATTCTCGTCATTGGCGCTTGCGCTCAAGCACACTGGAAAACTTGACCCCGGTAAACAACTGGCCGCTCGCTCCCCGGCAGGCTACTGTTTACTTTAGTGTTCTCGCTCGAAAGTTCTGACTTGTATTTTTGCCCCCCTCCCCCGCCCCGGTTGCTTCCTCGCTCGAGCCCTCCCGCAGCCTTCGCCCGATAGTTTGGCCTACTTTGATTCGATTCTCCGCAATGCTCGGCAACTTTTTGACAAAGCGAACTCCCGTTACTTTCTATTCTATAAGTTGGCCAAGTCGTTACGTTAGTAACCAGTTATCGTTCTCGTTGTCTCGGCCGATTCTTATTAAGACTCCAAGTCGGAGCTGACGTGGGCTGCGGACGGCGCAGAGTCACTAAGAAATAATCGACTTAACCGGTCACGAAGAACGCAATTCCTTTGGTATATGAAATCGCAAATTGCATTGTACATACCAGACTCGGGCCGAGAGTGGAGTTAACCGTCGGGGGGTTGAGGGGGAGGCGCACGCAACGATCGCATTGATACCGAGCGGCTCTGTCGGCCGGGTTTTTGCATATCCTGTCTGCACGGAGCCGCAATGAAATTACTCGGAATAATCGGCTGAGAAGGTGGGCGCGCGCGCAACAATTTCCCTGAAATGTTGCGTGTTCCATGGATGTTTTACGATTGCGATAACGCGGCCGCGCGGCCAGTTTCCGTACTCGTGGCCGCGGTGGACGCTCGAGCGGGTTTTCGCTCGCTCGCCTCGGAAGATACTATTACGCCCTTGACATGTAAATACACACGGAGCATCGATAAAGCCGGTGGAAATAAAAGGCTGCCGGGCCACGGTAATGCGAATTTTGTCTCGAGTTATCACCGATGCCCCGGGACTGCGAGTCATAAAGGCTTATCTGCTTGTTTTACGCGGCAAAGGGTTTATCGACCGGTTCACTTGCCCCCTGGGGGCATTAAGGTTCCCTGCGTCCGGCGACGTCCGACTTGCCCCGATAGGCCTGCCCCGAATTACAGAAAAATCCCTACCGAGTTACTCGCCATTTCCCATAATCATAATCCAACCTCTTTTTTTACCTCACCGCCACGCCACCGGATTTCTCCATTGAGGGTAAACTGAATGCGATAATGCAGCTGAGTTGCTAGCTCCCCGTAACTTGGAAAATGTGAGTGAGTAGTGGTCGTAGGGTTAATGAAGCCAAAGGGAGAAAAGTAGGGTTATGTGAAGTATGAATCTCTGGCGGCAGGCGGCGCGCGCGCTGCGCGATTCCGACTGCTCGCACAGGTTAACTATGGGGAAAGGAAGCCTTTCCCCGCAATATATGGCCCGGCCAGCCAACGATAAGGGATTGGGCGTAATAGCTGCCGGCTAACCACGAGCATAGTTAGTCGAGTCCATGAAAAATACTAATGCGACGAGGTCACCGGGCCGCCGGAGCTAAATCTCGCCGGTGGATGTTCAGAGGACAAAGAAGATAAGACTGCGAGCTCATGTGCTCGTGTGCTCTGGTGGTCTGGTGGTCTGGTGCGACGGGGTTCGAGCGTGCAATATGTGAACCGTATCCGAAACTCTTATTCCTCGTAAAAGACTCGCTTTCTCCGCCGCCAGCTTCTACGCTTCTCCCTTTCCTCCCCTCCCAGATCTAGCCACGGGAGGAAACGTTCTCCGCACGATTACCCTTCCACCTTCCACCTCGGCCGCCTGCCTTCTTCGCTTCGCTTACCTATCCACCTGTACGACGATACAACCTTTTATGATCTCGTTACTGCCCACTTTTCTTGCCAACGGAACGGCGAGCTGGTCTCCTTTCGCGTAGATTTGCCTCGGGATTAACCGATTTCTGCCTCGACTACTGCTATCGGCCAATGGCGCTGGTCGTTGTTGAAAGGAGCTGAGTTTCGATGTAGATACTTGTAATGAGAACCTGCTCCTTTTCGAAGTCGGTTAAAAAGTGAGTGTTCCTCGAGTTGGGGAAAATAGAAGTAAACGAGAGAGTGGAATTCTTTGGGCAGGTAGATCTTGTAAATGGCGCACATAGTTCCGGCAGTGCGATCTCTAATAAAGCTGTCAGTGCGCGGCGAATATCGGATGTCTAGGGCGTCTAGGGAGTGGAAGGATGGCGGGAGCAGGGGAGATAGGGCGGGCGGGTGTCTTGTCAAGGCGGACGAGCGGGATCCCCGGGATCTGCGGGATCGTGGGGAATTAATGAAATGCAAATTGCATTTAAGTGCGAAAGCCCGGGCCCCGCCGTCCGTTGTACTTTCGTCACGTTCGCTTTGGTAGCGGACAGGGGCAAAGGTCGCCCTGGGATTTAATTAGTGGCATCTACCGCGAGAGATTCGTCGGGCGACGACGCCGCGACGCCGCGACGCTCTTTCAAGCCGCATCGGCCGCGACCCGACGCTCCTCGCCCCGGGCGCTTCCATCCTTTTTCCCAAGTTGTTAATTAAGAACTCCTCCCGGCAAAACACTCCTCCCGGACACACTCACCCCCGCCACTCGCGCTCACGATATCCCTCCCGGGCTAATAGAAATTCCAATTACTCTCGCGGACGCGCATTCATATTTGGGCGGCCGCGAACTCGCCGATCCTTCCCGGTCCGAGCTGGCCAAACTGATATAGAACATTGGTTGGGTAGCTCTGCAAATATCTCTCAGCCACGCTCGTATCCATTCAACTTGTCGCTTGTTTACTTATCGGGACACCGCACGTCTGACTATGGGACGACCTGCTTCTCCGCTCCTCCCAGCCGCATTCGAGAGCATGCTTTTTATCGAGCGACCAGCTTTGTATTGTCAGACTGGAATTCACTCAGTGTCACACTTTTCAAAGTAGCCTGCTTTTCGAGGGGTTTGTACGAACCGATTGTACGGGAGCCGGGTCAACAGAGGGGTGAGAGCTTTCTCATTAAAATGTAATTGAGAGATTAATTAATATGCAAACCGAGCGAACCGGTCAACTCGAGCCCCGAACTCGAGGACCAGATTGAAATCTACAGGCTCCTCTGCTCCTCCCTGTGATTTCGCTCGCGTTTATACCAACTCCTTCTGGGAATTGTATACTCGACGGAGTCGACATGAGACACCGATGACTTATGAGTTGTGCGCATTAAGTGATGGGAGCGCGGCCGTGAGCCGTTGTAAGCCGGGTCTCATCGAAGAATCAATGTTGGCAAAATCTCGTCTAATTAGGTTAATGGATAATGGGAAAACTTGGCTGGCGTTGATGGTTTATTGTTGGCTAGCTGTGCCGCGGAACTCGCGAGCCGCGCGCTCCTGGCTTACTCCAAGTTTCCTTCCTACTGATACTAAGTCCGGGTAGGTTCTCTCTTGTCGTCTACTCGCTTCTCGCCGGCTCCTCTCATTAAGTCTGCCGGAGTATTTCAGCAGCCTCGCTCTCTGAATCGCATCACAATCCCCGGGAAAGAGAAAGAGAGGGAGAGGAGAGAGTGAGAGAATTGCGCGTTGCCGTATCAGGACGGATGATTATTTGTGATATGCCGGGGAATGAGCTTGGTCACATTAGCCGGAGTAAACGGGCGCTCGGTTGCTCTCCTACTTATAGGTAATTAGTTTTACGCTTCGGTAAGCCGATAGTTGGTTATCCAGGTCCTATCAGTTCTAGGACAACGTTCGATCCATTCTCATCGGGCGAGTCCGCTTAATTGGAATTATGAAACATGGAGAATACCTCAAGCCATCCTCTCCACTCGTAACACTATCGGGCAAATACTTGCCGGACTTGTATGGGAATCAGTAAAGTCGTCCCGACCATTTAGAAAGAATAAAAACAGAGAGAGAGAGAGAGATTAAGATAGCTTGACTAATAAGATGCACTGTCCAGAGAACTGATAGTACACCGGCGCTCAGTACGGACTATCCAGAACCAGAAGGGTTAATCTGCGGGCGAAGGTTTTTACCGGGGTAACTTTCGGCCGGAGGATATAATCCTAAAATAGTAATACTCGCCGCGTGTAGAGCGGTGTGGCATATATTAATAAGGGGAAGGCAGCGTGCGGTCCGCTGGATATCCGGAGAAGCGTGCTGGAGCTGGAGTAGGATGAATTGAAGGAGGCAAAGCCGGAGCGAGGGAGCCGCAGCAGCCCGTGATTCCCTGCCGGCAGCTGCTCCTGATATGCGCTGTATTAACGGCATAATATCCCCAAAACCCACCCCACCCCCTCCACCATATTCAACCTCACCACCTTCACCACCTCACCACCTTTCCGCATCCAATTCGTCCCTCGTTTCTTCCGCCCTCTGTCTACAATCCCCCCCGACCTCCCCCGCTCTTACATTCTACCATTCTACACACATGCATCGCCGCTAAGTTGCCGGCGATGTAGACTCATGAAAGATTTAAGAGTTTGCTCGCGTCCTTCCGGGCGCGGTTTTCCTCGCAAGCTGCTGCGCGCTGCTTTTTCACCGGCGCGTATCCTTCCGGGATCTCGGCGACCTGGATAGACACACTTCTTCGATTGTCCGCGGACTCTTCTTATTTGCGACGGGGGAGAGCAGGAATGGATCGGCAGACGGAATCATCCGTGAGTTTTTCCTCGTCCTCGGGGAGCAGGGCTTTCCTCGAGCATGTGTCTTTTCGTCGCGGCGCCGCCAATTAAGTTTCTCGATTTGCGCGCACGTAGAGGCCAACTGGGTTTTCCTCGAGGAATAATCGAGTTAGGGCGCGGTGAAGTGGCCGACAGTTATCACGAGTAGGTAGATGGCACGTGCTTAGAGAAAGGGCTGTGTGCGCGCACCAGTGGCGGAGTATCAGAATACGAACGCCGAGCCTGCAGGGATTATTTCCGCGGTATTACAATTTCGAGTTACTAGGGCGGCATTTACCCATCGCGCGCGACTCGCCTCTCTCGCCTCTCTCGGCTCTCTCGGCTCTCTCGCCGGGTGACCCGAAAGTTTCTTATCCCGAGCTGCCGCTTTCTTCCGGGATTAGCACAGCCAGATGCACGAGCTCGCGCGCATTCTCTCCCTCTCAGCCCCATCCCCCTCATCCCCTCATCCCCCCCTTCCACTTCCATTAAAGCCGTAAAAGACATCTCATTCAGGGCCCTTCGTCGAATAGAAAAAAACTCGGGGCGCATTGTTGCACGGGGTGTTACGAACAAGCCTCGCCCCCGTGTAATCACGGATTCAAGTTCACTGAAATGAACAGACGATTCGCGTTCACTCCCCACTCCTCACTCTTCACTCTGCTTTCTGAGTGGACCGTGATAGTCTTGGTTGGTATAGGTCGCCGCGCGACTCTCTCGACGCGCCAGGGACTCTTATCAATGCTAATTAACGCTCGCCGGAGAATAGGAAAAATCCTCGTTGAGACGAGCCTGCGGTAGAGAGAAAGAGGAAGAGAGGTGGGTTCCGATAGTCGAGGAGGTGGGATCTCGCTAGGAGACCTTTCTAGGTTCTATGTATAGCCAGATATTGATTTCGCCGGTTGGCTGGAGGGAAGCGTAAATATTCATGATAGTGTCGGAAGGATCAGGCAGCGGGGCATTAGTACCTCTAACGTTACTAGTATCGTTGTACACGGCGCACAAACAAGCTGTGCAAGTAACTGCCTTCCTACCTCCGCGCCGCCGTGCCGCCGTGCCGCCGCGCCGTCGTTCCCTTCCGCCCTAAGTCGCTAATGTGTAATTGCGAGGGGCTCTCGCCGTAAATTATCGCCGCCGGAGATTTCCCTCGGAAGTATCGCGCGAATTGCCTCGCACTGATTCTAATGCCTCTCCATTCCGATCGTGGAGAATTACGCCATTCGAGGGCGCTCCCACCATTCCCACCATGCCCACTATTCCTACCACCGAGCACCGAGCACCGAGCTCCGGCACCGAGGAAGAGGAGCTCACTGACCGACCGATATGTAGAGGCTACTAATGAAATTGGCGCTGGCTAAATTGCGAGGCTCGAGCCCCTGATTTATATCGCAGCGTCGCGAGCGCCAGCGGGTCTTTTTACGCGAATTCGGGTGGGAGGGTCGCCGGCAGCCGGCAGGCTAATGGGATTTAGTGTCTCGTTGAGCCATCTTGACACGTCCTTTTGACGGCGTGGTCCGCCGGACGAATTACGAGCTGTTAGCAGCGGGCCAAGCGGTGTTCATCGATTTGTAGCCGATTCTTTGTGCGCTCTACGTGCAAAGCCATTATCCCCGAGAAGTACTTTGGCAGCGCAGCGGTCTGAGCACTCACGAGTGGGACTCGGCTCGGTGCGATAGTGCCACGACACTTTTCCATTGTCGTCTGTGTCGGCTGGGCCAGAGCGAGAGGGAGAGAGAGGGGCGAGGGGCCTTCCGCTCGCCCTATCCGGCGGCGGCTTTCCATCCCAGAAATCACCCGCTATTCTCTCTTCTCTCTCGCGATCGCTCTACCGCTCGATCAACGATCTCGAGCTGTAAACTCTGCGCGCTTCTACCAACCGATCTATCCGCCGCTGGCATTCGCCGCCGCGCGCCCGTGCGCTCGGCAAAGCAACGACCCTCGGCTCTCGCTTCTTTGATTTATCGCCCGCGCCCGCCAGAGACATCCCACCGGTGATCCTCGCCACTCTCCCCCTTGGTACCTGTCTTCCAGTTTTCCTCTTCTCCCGCGGTCTCCTTGGTTGCTTGATTGCAAGTCGATCGTTCCGCCATTCGCCAATACATTCATGATGTGCCGGTGCCGGTGCCGGTGCCGGTGCCGCTCGGAGCCGAGCGGCCGCCCCGATCCCCGATGACATGCCGATGAAATCCACCTTGTAAAATCGTTCCCGGCCCTCCAGAGATCTTCGAGCGTCGAGCGCGGCCTCCACTGCCAAGTGTTCAACGCCTGCAACCGCCTGCTCCTCTTCTCTTCTTTTTTACTCTCCTCCGCTCTGCTTGTAATGTAATATGTAAGGAACACGTATTCTCGCCGGCGTGGAAGAGCAGTTGTAGGGAGACGCGGAGACAGAGAGAAGGAGGAGGAGGAGGAGGAGGAGATGGAGATGGGGAAGGCGAGAGCAAGTGTGATTTGGTGCGGTAAGTGGCCGTTCCCAGCTACTCATCGGTAGGCCTCCGATTCCAGTTTACGAATATGTGAGAGAGCGGGAGCAGATATGATATGCCGAGAGTCTTGTTCGCCGGCGCGTAATTATGTACGCGGAGAAGTAGAAGTCTTCCCGGGAAGTTCCCTCGCGAGTTAAGGGGCCTAGCGTGCGAAACTACCATGAGTGAGATAAGCTGGAGCGATTTTCGTGAATTACGAGTATGTCTCGGGGCCGTGTTAGCCGACTGGTTGGACATTTTTTCCCCGCCAGGCCACCGCCAGGCCACCGTCAGGCCACCGGCTTGAGCTTGTCCCCGAAGATCCTGGCCCAGGATGTCCATCGATTTCACCCGGGGAAACGGTAATGTCGCTTGTTATTACGGGGCCAATGAAATACCGGCGCCGTTTGATCGGAGGTCAGCCCTACTCCGCGAACCGATTGATATTCCCGACGTTCCAACCGAGTCAGCGTCCAGAGAGCCAGAACCCAGAACCCAGAACCCTTGCTTCCTTGCCCTCGTACACACGCCCGGTTGCGTCAATAAGAACGGCTATTTTCTTTTCCAGACTCTCTCCCGCCACCCCATCTTCCTTCCCTCCAACCAAAATCTTTCGCCGGCTGCTTCGGCCAACCCTCATCCCCCTCGATGAACATATGACCGACCACCCCTTCGGAGTACCCGGCTGACATATGCCAATCGATAGTCTGTTATACGCGTGTATACGCTTTCCTCCGCTTTCTCTCCTTCCCTTACACATATATTGAGAGATTGATTCCTCGAGATAAGACACACGGCTCACGACTCTATAGTCGGTGATTAGGTCCTGCGAATTCTCTATTCTTTCCTCGAGGCAGCCTTACACCCCACGCGTCTCTATGGAAATCGACAGGAAGATTCGCGGACCCGGTAGATGTAGATATACACAAGTAGATAGTATTTGCTCGTGGGGGGAAGTTTTCCCGAGGAGAAATAACGATGACCAATACATAGCAGGAAGAACCTGGTAGCCCTGCACACATAGATATAGACACGGAAAAGTTGGCGAGCTCTCGAGAGTTACTGCTGGCAGAGAGTGAAAGTACCGGGGGAAGAGTAATAAAGATCGCGGCGCGACTGCGAGTGCCCTCGAGCTCGTATTAATCCCAACTAAAAAAGGGGACTTGGCTATTTATGTAATTCGAACTTTCAGTCACGTTCGACTTATTCATACGCAGCTCGTCTTCCCCCGTGGGTAGACTCTCCTGGGAGTAATATTCCTCCCGAGTTATTGCTACTTATTTCAGGGCTTAGTACTTGCTCGAGTTAATGCAGCTAATGCAGCGAGCTGGCACAACTGTCAACTGCTAGTTATTATCATAGAAATGTAAGGTGTTTATCACTGGGGTAGTTTTTGCCGAGGTAGCATATCGGCCGGATTGAGAACTGGTTGAACGCTCCTCTCAACTAGGTTGAATTTCATATTTCCTAGTTATCTCGCCGGATCCTTATTTACGGGCCAAGTTTATTTGCGATACGGCGCGAGCGGGCATTTAGCATGGGCCTGCGAGCGAGTTACAAGCTATAATTCTGCATTAAAATCGCCCTAGAAAGTAGCGCTATAATGTAGACGTAACAACCTTTGGTTTATTGCGGGCAAACGCGCCGATTGCCTTGAGACGATAGTCAAGCCAATGCTAATTAAACCACTCGAGCATGTGGAGCAAGTGCACAAGGTGATGCACTTGCCTTTTAATTATCCCCGCCATACTGGAGTTCCTATTAATTCCATTATTGGTACAATTTCATATTAGAAATAAGTGTGAGTGCGTGGAAAAAAGACTGGGTAAAAACTCCTTGACATTAAAATGATTGAACATCGTATAATTATTACATTCTCAACGGACTATATAGCCGCCGTTGCCTATTACATTATAGTTTGCACTTATTTCGAGATTCCCGGCGAAATTATTCAGTAGGCGAAGTTTCGAAAGTGGGTTATCCCACTAACCGAAGGAAAACTCGTGGATTTCCATTGATCCGGCTAAAGTACTTGGGAGCGCGCGTTTCCCGGAAAGAATTTGGCTTCGGACTTGACTGTCGCAGTTTCGAACTTGATACGCGAAATGAGAGTTTCTCATTTCGCATGCACTCCGATATGAATGCGAGGGCGCGTATTCCATCCGAGTGGAAAGGCCCGGCCCCCGGCCCCCGGCCGAGATCGCGGCAGCCAATGTTTGAGCAATTCCCCGCTCGAAATCAATAGGAACACGCGCTGCTCATCCCGAGAAATCTATTCGGAGGACTTGGAGAAATAATGGCTTGTCGCGCGAATCTACATTGAAATCGAGCGATCGAATGAATGGGAATGAAGCGGCAGCGTCACTTTAATTCCCCGCGGAAGATGAGCGCTGAATCATAATGGTGTCTACTCACACTTCTCCCGCGCCAGCCGGGAAGAAGAGCTGCCCGCGAGGAGCCAAGATGATCGTAAAGATCTTGTCTTTTATCTGTGCCGAGGCTCTCTCTCTCTCTCGTCTAGAGTCTAGACACTCCGCTTGATAATATTCAACCGAATTTTCCGGCCGAGCCATTGCCTCGGAGATGCCACACACAGACACACACACTCAGAGGATAATACGGGAAAGGTTGGTGCTCGGTGAGGAAGCGCGTCGTTACTCATGTGATTTCCATAACCTGAACCAGCCGGAGAGATAGAGAAAGGGAGAGAAAAAGAGAGGGAGAGGGAGAGATGGAGATAAACTAGAGGGGTAGGGCTCGGGGCGTGAAAAAATCAAGCTGAAGATGGTGACTGTGCTCTCTCGCTCGGCGGGCTTTCCTTGAAAAACGAGCGGTTGCGTGGCAGAACCGGATGCCAGCACGTCTATTCGCGATAAACTCATTCAGGGTACAATGACATCGAGAACAGTCCAAGGGTCCCGGCACCAAGCCGGCTCAGCTTAATATGCACGATAATTGCTCGGTTATTCAAGTCCCTTGTTTATATCCTGCTAACTTACTCAACTCTCTCCGCCCCTCTCTCTCTTTCTCGAGCAGAGTACTGGCCCTGAGTCACCTTCTTTTCGAGGTCAGCTACTCGCAAGTCCCATTAGGATTCCGCAAAAATCTCCGGACGAATGTTCCCTTGAATTTCTATGCCCCAGTATACAGGGAATACCCACCGCCCTCTCTCTCTCCCTCTCTCCCTCTCTCCCTCTGATTCTCTCGCCCTTGTATTGTAAAGCGGCGGCGATGCGGTAGTTTCCGGCGAGGACGCTGCCACGATATTTCTCGGCTGGTTTTTACAGCCTGGGTGGCACCCACCGTCGTCGCCGCCGCCGCCGCCGCCGCCGCCGAGAGTGCCGGCGAGTGATTTCTTTCGAGGAAGATCGCGCTGATTGCAGGAGAGCACGCTCGGCTGACTCGTTCGTTCGCGGAGATAATGAGGAAATAACGATTTTCACCGGCGCTCATAAATAATTCCGCCCCCTTTGACGGAGCTCGCGCGCCGTGGAAGAGGGTTTCCGCGTTCCCCGACGTCGAGTGCAAATATATTTCCCCCCGTCACCCCCCGCTCGCTCTCTACGTGAGTTAATGCCACTGGATAAACTTGTCACCGATTGCGCTATACTTTTCCGGCGAGCGCACCAGGAGAACTTAGCGAGAGCGCGCGCGCACTTGCCGTGCCGCATCGCTTGTGCTTGTTCGCCCCGGCCTGATAAAGACGTTACCCCAGGCCAAGCTTCGCCACTAAATCTGATTCGTGATAATTTCTGTTCGTACTAGTTGCAGCTTCTACAGATGGGCTTTGCGTCCTTCTACCCTCCCGCCTCCCTCCCTCCCTCTCTCGCTTCTCGGAATATACACCGCTCGGTAGATCTTGGCCGTCCATTGGATTAATGACCTTGCTCGGCTGATTAGTCCTGTATAAATAAGTGTGCTCCTCGAAGCGAGAATGTCACGGCTAGATCGAGTTACTGTTACTGCTCGAGCACAGCGCAGTTGGTCATATTTCAAATGAACCACTCCCTTTATCAGTTTCAAACAGGGAAAGACGGATCTGTCTAATAAGGAAGCTTTGTAACAAGCTAACTGCAGGAGCCGCGTGTTTGTATTTTGCATAATTAATAAGTGGGTGGATGAATTGAAAGAAAGTTTTGACAGGATCTGTGGGAAATAAATCTATTATTGTTAGTGTTTTGGTGACTGTGTGTTTGATGGGCGTTAAGGTTGGAGGAAGTGCGTGTTGCGGAACGGAACGGCGGCAGACTCGTCGGATGATCCTTTGAAAGGCAGAAGTGTAAAATGGTGGCGCTACTTAAGCGCATAGACCGCCGCACTGCCGCACTGCCGCAACGCCGGCAAACACAATTACTCGCGGCCGTGAAGGAGCGCCTAATTAGAAAGAAAGCTTTGATAGCGCTTAATTGGAATCCTAATTGCACGGGCGAGTAAATGACAGCGGCGAAGTATACGAGCAAGAAGTGAGCCTTGGCCTCGTTGATGACGATTCCATCGAGTCTATTTCACCGCGCGCAGTGATGCAGTGGCAGCGAGTCGCGGGGGCACACTAGGGAGGAGATGAGGAGAGTGGGACATCCATTGGGCAGGCGCTAGTACCGAGATACACACCCTATCTAGATCGGAGGGAGCGCATTAATTTTAATGCCTGAAATATAATCCTCGTTGCTTTGGTATCGGTACACCGGCCAGCCATTACGGCGTCCTTAACGAGCGGCGAGCGTGTCCCTAAAACGCCCTTATTGGTCATCCGTCGGGAGCGAGACTCGAAACTTTCGAGATCTCGCCCCAAGAATTACTGCCCACTCTCCTATCGCCGTGATAGCGATCGGCCACGGCCACGGGCCAACTCCCCCAAGAAGAACTCTACTCTTTATCAGATCCTCCCTGACACATGCCCCCTCAAACTTAACTATTCTCCTTTTACTTCCGCCGCCACGCCGACTTATATCCATTTTACTCCCGTTTCGGATAAGACTCGCGTCAACCGCTTAGTGAATTCCCCGACAAACTCTTTATGGAAATCAATAATCATTTTTTGCATTCTCAGGTATAAATTGAACGTCATGCCCTAGCTGATGGTTTCTATTTGGACTGTAGGTTTGGTTAAATCGCAGTTGTTTGCTAAATCGAGATGCTCTTTCCCTCTCTCTCTCTCTCCCTCTGTGGCTCTCGATGGCGTGTTTTGGACGAAGTTAACGCGGCACGCTGGCGTTCCCGAGTGATCAGTCGGCTGGAAATGCACAGCTCGCATGATTTATGAAGTGTTAATTAATGTGCGCGCCCTACTGAGATACGGCGGATGCCGGAGTTTGATGTTTTGTGGGTCTGTGTGTTGCGAGCGCACGCATGTGCACTCTGCGGAACTGGCTCGATCAACCATGCGGTACCGAGCTCGAGCCGAGAGTGTGAATTCCTCGAATCCCCTCGGCAGATAAAACATGGAAGATCGCTCAGTTTGGTCACAGACCAGTTACAAACAGAAACTTCGCCCATTGAGTTCACCTTCCACCCTTTCGGAACCCATTCAACCTGCTTTGGATTCCCGCGCTTTTTATATCCCTGTTTCTCCCCCGGGAAATCGAAGCAATTAAATGACGAAATTCCAGATAGTTCCGCCCTCGTAATACATCGACGCAGCTGAATTGTATTCAGCAGAGATTGCCTTTTCTTACTACGAGCCAGCGTGAAAATGCATGCGCCCTGCTCTCCGCGTCTCTCGAGCGGCCTCGCTCTTAGCCGGGCTGTCCGGCAGCTCATTTCGCCCCGGACAGATTAACTTGGCCGGGCGCATTAATCTTCATGACATTAACTCTTCCGCGACAAACTCAAAGGAGCTTTCCGAAACTGCCAACCCCCTCGCGCCCCTCCCGCCCCTCCCACCGCGCGCAACTAAGCGGTCTAATGCGCGCTGCGAAAATTGCATTACAGACGCGAGATAAATCGCCCTGACCCCCCGATCCTCTTGAAAACGCCTGGATTTTGCGTGGAGGGGGCCGCGACTAAAAGCGCCCACTCATTTACCGGCGCGATTGAATCTCGCTCTCTATTCCCACGAATCGCACGTGTCCAGAGCGTGGCGAATTGGCGAAACACACGCGCGCAACTTATAATGAACAAGTCCCCGGTGGGAACGCGTCTCGAATCCCAGTACGATTGGTCGGCTGCTGCTCGCCGCTCGCCATTAACCAAGCAGGAATTCCAAATTAAATCTCAATATTCCGCGGGCATTAGTTATACGGATAATTACGGGCAACTTTTGCCGGGGAGTTGGGGACAAGTGTCGCAATAGCCGCCGGCAGCGGAAAGTTGCCCGGCTGCCGCCGCTTAGAGGGTTCGAGGTTCGAGGTTCGACAGTGTGTGTGTTGTGCGCGACAGGAGAAAAACACGAGGGCGCGCACTGCTGGCGGAAGGGTGGTGAAAGGGTGGTGAAAGGGTGGCGCATGCTTTCGCGAGATGAGCGACGAATCGACGTGATTGCGTTGATGCCTGACCCGGATTCAGCCTTCAAACTTTTCCAATTAAAGCATCCTATTTTCATGTATCCCATCAGCGACCTCCTCGCTTCCTGCCGGTTCACGTGCTCAAGGAAACAACCCGTCTCAAGTTTCCCCAAATTCCTTATGTCCCCGCGACCTAATTAAGCCACTCGCTCATTTACAGCGTGTCGACCTGGTGATTCCTAGCTTCCAGAATGAAAATAATCATATCGCGAGTAGGACTAAGCGTAGCACGCGTGGATTTGTTGGGGAGTTAGCGGTCGGAGTGGAGCAAGGGGTGTGAAAGGTGAGGTTTTCGTCAGGGCGGCGGACTGCCGCCGGGGGAAAAGCTCGATTGAGGCGTCGGACTCGCGCTCCCCGCGCGCGGGGCCAAACGGCATTCCGATCGGTTGCATAACGCTCGGCCACCGGAAACCGTACGAGCCCGTAAATCGAGCGGAAGCTTTTGTGTATCGAGTGACACGGCGCGCGACCCAATTCACCCTCCTCGTATCCGACAAACTACGAATCGAACCACAGCCCGGACACACACACACCCACCCCCGAGCTCCCCGCCGATGTCGAGCTGGCCTCTGCGGAGGAGCAGCTCCCGTAGCGCACGGGGGGTGCGCGTTATCAGAAGGGTGGCGTGGACCAGGGCAGCGGTGTCGAGGGCTTGCGGCCGAACAACAATCCCCAAGCGAGCTCGACATGCCGGTTTGCGCGCGTCACATTATCAGCGACAGATATCGCCGCGGCTGCGGAACGCGTGTCATAATATCGAGCAGCGTGTTAACGATAGCCGAAGGTGGTGGAAGCTTGCATCTCGGCGCGGTGGGGGCCACTGATTCCCTGTCGAGCCCTAAAACCCTTCGGAGACTCGGCGTCCCGAGTATTTCCCGACTATGTATTTCCATCTCGCTCGTCCGCTCGTCCGCTCGTCCGCTCGGCCCTGCACAGGGATATTATTGTACATCGGGCGCGATGCACCCGGTACCATTCCACCTAGTGGCACCGTCTACTTCGATAAGCCAGAGCCTTCAGTGTCGTGATATCGATTCGCTAATAATGTATGTATACGAATCGCTCTCCTCCCTCTCTATGCTCCCGCATCCTCTCGGGCTCTCGAGCTCTCGGTTTCCCTGTGAGTGTAGTCGTTGCCCTGTGTACTGGTGATCCCCCTTTGGAGGTTGCTCTGCTCGAGGTCCCTTGGCCCTGAGAGCTCGGCCCGGCCCGGCCCGGCTATAGAATCGGAGCGAATCACGAGGGTGGGTCACACCCTCGGCGCTGGCCTATCCGTCCGCCGGAATTCGCCGGTCTACACGCGCGCACGGCAGCCATGTGCGCCCTCAAATGTACAAACGTGTGGATCCCGGTAGATAGGTGCTCGCTCGGCTAGCTACAGAGGAGAGAGAGTTACGTCGGCGAATACATAATGTCTGTCGGCGATGGCGGCCGTACACTTGAGTCTACGATCGAGCGCACATTGGCGGCGGCAACGACGGCGGCGCGGACTCTTCTCTGTGGTGGCGCAGCTTTCTCACTTTATAGGACTATAGGTATATAGGTGGGTGGGCTGTGGGCTGTGGGGTGGGTTCCTCTTTCTCTCTGTCCCGACGTAACTCCTCTCATTTTCCCTTCGACTGCCGTTCTCCCCCGACTCCCTCTCGCATCTCTCACTGCTAGACCACTTCTCGAGCCTTTGTGTTTACTCTTCGAATCAACGGATTACCGAAGCCTGGCTTCGGCTTCTCTAGCAATGCCTGGAATCGCGCTTCCCTCCCGAGTGAAATTGATAGATTCGAGCTTCGCATTTGCGCCGGAGCATCCCATTTCCATATCCGAGTACCTACTTCCGTCTCTAACCTTCCCACCTCCTCCGCTCCCCTCGGAAACCGCTCGGCGTCCTACCTCCATCCTCTATCTATCCCCCTTTCTCCCACCTTCCCACCTCCCCCTCTCATCTGGCGCTCTTGGTTAGCACGACAAGCCGAACATCACTCGAATCCTCAATGGAATCCCCTGGAAACTCCCTCTCGACCGCTTATCGTCTTCCCGAGCATCGACGTCGTAAGGCTCCAGATATGAGCTGCATTGAGAGCAGACGCGGCTGATCCAGAGGGGCTATGGAAAGCGTACTGCTCCTCGCCAAGCAAAGAGAGAGAGAGAGCGAGAGAGAGAGAATCCTCTCCCGCTGGGCGTTGGTTCACCCGACACGCGAGAGCAATGATTGAATTTTCCCGATCATCTTAGTATCGAGTAGACCGGGATCTGTTTGAAACCAAGCGTGATTATGGTTGTTAAACGACAGCGAGTCCAGCAGCTTCCTCACTAGTGAAATTAGAAGGCACCCTCTCATCAATCCCCCCCGCTTCGAGGGCGAAGAGGATGAAGAGGATGAAGTTCTCGAGCGGCTTGGCTTGTGTGTCGCGCGGTCTTTCACGATGATATATTACCTCCTACTTCCAATTACATTTCATGAGACAGCAGCCCTCGGGTGCGCGCGGCCGAGATTCCCGTTAGAAACACGGCAGCTCGAATGATCGTCAAGTTGCAGTGTGCGCCCTGCGCCGTGCGCGCGCCAATCCCCGGCCAGCTTATGCCGGCTGCACTCCATTTCCAGCTTTCCAGGGCGACACGTAGGAGCGCGAGCCTCTCCGCAACACGGCCAGTCACTAAAATCAACAACCTGTGGATATTTGGGAATCTGCTTGCGCCAGGTAAAGGACGCCGCCGCCGCCGCCGCCGCGCCGGGGGGAATGAGTTGTAGAGAGGCGAGGAGGCCGTCGGGAAAGCTGGGGGGATATCTGTCGGCGAGACAGATCGCTGAAGAAGGGTGGTGAGTAATGCCCGGAGCCGAGGAGGAGGAGGGTGGCTGGAAGGCTGGAACGCTCGAAGGAAGAAAGCGAAGGGACAGTGGAGAAGAGAGTAGAGACGCCGCTATCTCGAGAGCAGGTGGATGCACGCTCGGTGGAACTGGAGGAAGTGGAGGAAGTGGAGGAAGGCAGAGCGTAGGATGGCGTAGGATGGCGTAGATGTTGGCTGAAAGCGATAGGACGGTATCGGGTGGTATCAGCCCTTTACACGGCTCTTCCGCCGCCCGGGAAAAGACTGCCAAATACTCGCTCGCTTACCCGTGTTTCGCGACACGACGCGGTAAATCCTATTCCCGAGAAATGCCCGCACACCTTCTGCATCAGACAATTCTGATGGACATTTATGGTGTTTGAACAGATGCTCTGCAGGAACCCTCTGGGTAGACGGTGCACTTGCCACGGCCGCTCCGAGCCGCTCCAAGCCGCGCCTCGAGCACGCTTCCTGCTCAGCTATTCACGCTGACGGGTATTAAAGTTTGATCTCACTCCCGCGGAAAGATGGGATGATTACGTCGAAAACGGTTTATCTTGCTAGCTGCACTCACTGCGATGTCACGCGCTCCTCTCTCTCTCTCTCTCTCCATCCCTCTCTGGAGGGGATTCCATTTTTGAACGCTTCATAGAAATGCCGCGAGCGCATCCTAGTTTGTTGCTCTCTTCGAGTTAAGCTAGATTTCCTCCTGGATGCTTCTCGTTCTTTGGTGGAGTGCGCGTCGGTGAATAATTTTAGGTTCGATTTAGCAGGAATTTGGGAGGGGGAGAGTCGCTGTGATGTTGGATCGCGGCCCTGGAATTAGGGTAGTAAGATTGTAGTGGTAGGTCGGAATAGGTGTCAGGGGAGTCGCGGTTCCTACCGATTACGGGCTTAGCCGACTGCTTTCCCCGAGGCGTGCTTCCCGCGAGGGCTCTTGGACTCAAATGAATAATCCTCGTGCTCGCGCGAGCTGTAAGCCGCTCCACGAAATAAGAAAGCATTCCACTCTCCAAGTTGCGCCGAGCCATTAGCTTCCCTTGCCATGCTAGATTACATCACCCCCGGGATGATTTTTACCCCCGGCACACTTCTACGCTCTTGGAATCTGCACGAGGAAGAAAAACTTGCCGCCGGTATAATTATTCACCGCGATCCGCTCGAGCACCCTGCCAGCTATGACAAACAACTGGCGAGCTCCTCTCCCCGGGCCGCTTTCGATGCAAGCTTTTCTAACATCGCGCGCGGCTCTCGCCAAACTTTCCACGGCCTAATCGTTCTTCCTTCTTACGCTAGTTATCCAAGTTTCCGCGGATTAGCAATACAGCGCCGCCAGAAAAGGAAGGAGAGCGCGCGCGAAAGAAACTTTGCATATAACTCATATTGGCTGGCGTGTAGTGGCGTTTCGTAAATATTGTTAAGTCCTCGCGCCGTCGCGACGAAGGAGGAGTGGAGGAGGAGTCGCCGAATGCGAATGGGAAAAACTTGCCGCCACTTCTATTTCAATTTCTACCTGCATTATGTAGAACTAGTCCTGTCGGGGGAGTGGGCTGGGGAGGAGAATCGCAGTGGTTGCTCGGTCGTTCTCGCCAAATTTCTCGACGCAGCGTCTTGCCCGCGCGCTCGCGTACTTTCCGCAGCGAGTACTTGGCCCCGCTTAAACGAGCTTCTCTTAAGAGACCTTAACGGACCCGCCGAGAGATCCTTTTACCGCGTGTAACGATGACGATAAGCTCGTGATAATGACACCTATTCCACCTGACGCTCCCTCGCCGCGGCGAAAGCTCTGCCTCTCGGCGAAGAGGCTGCGGCTAAGAGAGAGGGTGAGGGCCTCCGCCGACGTCGCCGACGCTCCAAGGGCCACCCCATGCCACTCGGAAAACTCTCGGGCGTAATTTCTACAGCTGTTCGCGCGTAATTACATTCGCAGGTGGGTACGTGAAGCCACTGGGAAAACAGTATCTTCGAACACTTATCGTTATTGCGCCTCGATAAATCAGCTTAATCTCTCTGACGCGCGCACGATCCTCGCTCCCGTCGCTCCAGTACGTGCCGATGCGAGCCACCTACCCAAACCACCACTCGGATATTATATCCTCATCGATACACACATTTCTTCAACCTTATTACAGAAGTGGAATCTCTCGAATTACGGAGTCCGTTTCTTAAGCCTCGGCATTCCTTCGGCCTCAATTAGAAGCGTCGGTCCAAGCCGAATCCAGGGAATTCGCGGCATGTTCCTCGCTCTGAGATCGAAAGAAAGTGTCGAGAGACGAGGGAGCGAGGAGCGTGCGCTCCCGCGCGGCTTTGTACGAATCTAGAGCGAACGCAATGTCCGCTGCAATCCGAAACATTCTGCGTATGTGCCGCGTGCCGGGCGCCTCTCCTCGCGTTAATTAGCATTCCACGGTGTCTCGCGGCTGCGAAAGCCTCGCCAATTATTTCCCCAGACAATCACCCTAGAAATCCTGACTATACTCTCGATCTCTCTCGATAATTGCTCGCGCGCGCCCTCTGTTTAATAGTAGAATGGACGCGCTCGCTACCAACAAACTAATTGGATTGCTTCATTACGAGCAGCTGCATATTTTTCTGACCTTCGAGACCGAGAGAGAGAGAAGGGTTGCGAAGGGCAAGAAAAAATGCTGGCCAGCAGGCGACATTCGCGTACTCTAGGTCGCTTTGTTGCCCGGCGACGAAATAGCGTCGGGCGCTTTTGCCCTCCCACATGCGCGTATGCGGCAGAGATTTAAACCGGTCTGTTTCTTTCTACTACAGACTCGCCTATATACGTAGGAGCCCCTTGTGTCCGGAGAATCTCGCCACGTAGCCGTAGCTTTCGTTCCCGCCCTATTGCCGACAGTGCACCCACCCTGTGCGGCCGGGAAAGCACGGACTTCTCTCCACTCCCCTCCCCACACACACTTTTTCCCGGCGAGTCCGCTCGCGCGGGCTAAAAAGAAAGTCGATGCTCTCATAGAATCGGCGAGTTCTTTTCGAGACGCTTTTACTCGCGAGCGGTAAATAGGATAGGCCTGAAAGCCATCGAGCCCCCTACTCCCTCAAGGCGCGGGCCATTTCTTTGGGGCCGAGTTCTCGCCGAATGAACAAGCGTTTCGAGTGTTTTTCTCGAGTAGAGAGCGCTACTCCAGTTAATCGAGATAACCCCCCGACCCCGACTGGCTAACCGGAGGAAGGAATGGCGAAAATCTCACTGCGGACGCCGCCCGGCCCTAATGAGAGCAGACATAAAAGACCAATTAGAAATACGTCAGACTTGCTCAATGGAGAGACGTGGAAAAAGTTGGGAGCAAGTAGTGGGAGTGGGAGCAGAGGTCGAGAAACTACGCGTGTATACATTTGGGGGATGTGTTTGTATGATTCTGTTGGAGCGCGCGTCTATCTGCAAGTATTCCGGAAGTGTTGTAGATTACGCTCGGCGTATTGGCACCGGTCGCGGATAATACAATAAAAAGGAGGGCGCGCGCTCGCGGGGTCGAATGGACGAATGGGGAAAAAAATAGGAAACCCATCGAAAAGAGACAGACCAACGAGAGAAAGAGTGGGGGTGAAGGGGGGGATTTGCATTCGAGCCACGTAAATGCGGGAAATCTTTTGTACCATAATCCCGAACGTGTGCCGGCTACCGTGCGCTCGCGCGAGCTGCGTTGCTACGAAAGCATGAATCGATTTGCGCCCATCGACAACTTCCGGTCTGTCGATCGCCAAGCGAAACGGGCTCGTTCTTCTCATGCCAGGGCCCTCGCTCGTTCGGGAATTGTCATTGTGACCTGGTTACTCCAATCCCCCTCTCTCTCTCTCTCTCTCTCTTTCTCCGCTTCTAGCCCCTGTCGATCGCTCTTTGTCGGTTATAGCCGCATCCATGGCCGCATTTCATTCGCTCTCCTTTGAGATAAATCATCTCACACGACCTCCGTATTCCGCGGGTTTTTTCCGCCGGCTGATCCAATACCGGCGACTGAAACCGACAGCTTCGCAAGCAGCTTTCAACTTGTCAGAGCGCGCGAGCCGCCGCCCGGAGAGACAAACTTTCGGATTATGACGGGTAATCAGTGCTGCAGCCCACTCGCAATCACTCTAATCCTTACCAATTGTTAGTCCAACCCTGTCGGATCGAGACCTCTCGGCTTTCTCCCCGAGTTTCACCAACTACGCTAACAGTCATACATCAATTTCCTGATACACAATCTTATGCAACATTTCAGATCTTTAGACCTAATCCATATTTGTTTGATTAAAGATGACGTTAGAGGGTGAGCGGCGTTGCGCAGTTGATTATTATTTCGTTTGATTGCGGCTGTATTTCGCACATGCGGTTCTCGATCTCTATGCTAGCCACCTCTCTCGCTCTCCCTCGCTCTTCGACAAGGTGTTAAAGTTTAAGGGACGACATTCATCCCCGTAGCAATTTGCGCGCTCCGGCAGCAGCGAGGAGGAGCGGAGCCTGCCGGTTTCTCTGCTGGCGGCCAGAGCAGCAGAGCAGCAGAGCCCGGCGCTCTCTCCCTCTCGAGTTTCCGGGGGCACGACAGCTGAAATTAATTTCGGCCGATTCAATTAAAGCTCGGACGGCCTTCCGCGAAATTCAAAGCCACCGCCGCCGCCGCCGCCGCCGTTGGTGTGTTGCTGCTGCGGGGAGAGCAATCCGTTGGCCGCTGTCGAGCAACTGTCTAAGGCGAGATGGAGAGAAAAGCGCTCGAAATCTCCGGAAGCGACTGACGATGCTTGCGTCGCCTACCTCCATCGATTCCACCACCTCCCTACGCTCGCAACCCTTCTACACCTTGGTCCACTAGTCACCCATTGGCTCGCCCACGCAAATCATGCCATCTCGCCATCAGCCCCTTCCCCCCCCCTAATCGCACTAATAATCAATTAACGCCATCTATTTTTCCGGCGTCGCGACAAGATGAAATCTACATTCGCCAGCGGAATTCAATCGGGACAATCTTTACAGATCAATTCGCAATATTCCCAGCCGGCATTCGGGCATAAGTACACATATAACGGAATCCGCTTTTGTGTTCGAAGCCCGATGATAGGTCGGGGGTTGGGGGCATTTTTTTAATTGAAATTTTCCAATCCCCACCGCCAATTGATATTTTTTCATCGAATAAGCGCGTATATTTCGCGGGCTCTTTTCTAGTTGGTGCATTCTCCAAATGGATAAGAGTCGCTGTCCGGATAGGTTATAGGATTGGTGGAATTCTACCTTTAACGCGTGGGCGGTGGAGGGAGCTTTTATCGCAGCGGCTCTTATTGCCGCTCTAATTAATTTCTCCCGAGCATATTGTAACCGATGGTTGCGTTAATTTAATTATGATTTTCGCAGGAGGTTTTGATCGCCGACAAAGCTTGTAGAGCAATCGAGAATGATGATTGCCGCAGTGAATAATTCGTAAAGGACATTTTCTCCCGTGTGTGGTCGCGCGCGTGTCGAGCATTGTTGCATTACTATTTCAAGCGGCGCTTCCACGCTGGCTCTCCCATCCGACCAAATTTAACATGACCGGTGGTGCGCTTTGTCGCCATTATAGTTCACTCTAGTGTCGTTTTAAACCTAGTTGCTTTATTATCAACGCCCTCGGGTGTGATTAAAGTTACTGCGGGCTAGATCAACGCTCGCATGTCGCATTTCCGCCGGTAGCGCACGCGCCATCGGCTTATCGCGGTAATTGTGTTCCCAGCAATGTCGGCAAAAAGCACCTCGCACAGTATTGACCCCCCACCCCCTACCCCTCTCCCCCCATTATTTCGAAACAACGAGTGTGTGCCGGACGCGTGCGCGCTCATATCGCATTTCCCTTTATTTTCTTTCAATCAAACAATACATCCGCCGCTTATTCCCAATAGTATTGCCGCGAGGTTGGTTAGATCGATACTCGACGCGGCTAATTATATTTACGGAGGCGCGCGCGTGTACCGTCGAGTCCGGGAAGCAAGAAAGAAAGAAAGGCGGAATACGCTGGCGGTTTTAATGGGGGACGTTTACCGGGCAAGAGTGCAATTGTGCCCCGAAACTTACGATCTTCCGATTTAATTAAATTTCGAGCCTCTACATGGATCCCCCGGCACAATTATTTTCCTATTAAAAGCAAAACCCATACATCCCGCTCCCGGCGGTAATTGAACATGCGCTCCCCTATAGTGTTTCTAAATGCGCCGCCTGCCATTCGAGCGTAAGGGCTTTTTAATTAACCCGCGGGGTAGTGCGCGCGGGCGCGTCCGCCGCGGCGCACGTAGAGGATTCAGTGAGTTGTTAGCGATTTTTCCCCTTTACAAGGCAAGTTGTTGAATTTCCGCGAAAGATAATTCCCGCTTGGCCGAAAGGTCCGGTGTGTGCGCGCGCTCTCTAGAAAAGCCGTCTAACCCTGTGCCAGTGCGTAATTACATTTCCCGGGGCGCTTGTCATTAGACTGGATGCTTATTCGTTTTATGTGTCGTGCGCGCGCTACGTTTGGCATGCGCAGCGCCTCCGAAAGGGTTTGAATGGAATGTTAATTTTATTACGAGGCCATTTTATTGCGATCACGATTTTACGATCGACTCTGTCGCTGCCAGAACTGCTTGTCGGGAAAGCTTACTTCGAGTGGCGATATTAAAACCGATTAAATTATATTATACCCTGCTACCAAACAGCACGCCAGCTCTCACACTCGCGCGCGCTCGCGCTTTACTATTATAACCAGAGATTCTACTAAAGCGGATAATGTTTCTTTACATTGCCCCCATAAATTATTATACAAACAACCATTGGCCTGGCAACTATCAACTATCGGTAATGTTAACTTTTATATTTGCTGGCCGGTTTATTGATGATTGAGCACCCGGTCACCGCTCTCGAGCTAGTTAATCACCAATACTCACTCTCAGTCGAGTGTGCACTGGCTGTTTCATTCCATTGCAAAGAGCAGAGGAATATAAATTTCGTGCTCCCTAGTTTGCACGACTCGCCGTTGCAATGCGCATGCTATCCGCACCCATATTGATTTGCCCTCTCTCTTTCCCCTCTCTCTCTCCCATCCTCTCTCGCTCGCTCTCTACTCGTGAGACCGAACGAGAAGTTTGAAGAGTACTCTAACCCGCGACGCGTGTGTACACGTTCTCGCGTGCATGCACCCACCTGCATCACGTTCCTGTCACCCTCTTCGCGTGAGCCTCGCACTGCTGAATTGGCCTCCATTTACGTGTGCGTGACGTGCTCGAGCCTTTATGTACACACGCGCCCGGAAAAGCTTTCCCTTACACGTAGAGAGTCGGCAGCTTTCTAATTCGCCGGCGGCGATGTTCCCTTTTTCTAGCGGCGCGCGCGGCCCTTCCGAGTCAACCAACCCGCCCACCCACTTGGACCACTCGGCGGCGAAGAAAATGAATTCCGCACTGATATCGCGTGTCCTATATTAAGCCGAAATGAGACGAGGCGCAATTGCATTCCAGCGATTTCGGGATAACCGAGTAATTCCATTTGGAAGTTCTCGGCTTGAATTTCCTCGAATTTCCAAAGCGCGGCCGCGCTTCGATATCTGCGAAATTTGCAACTCGCCCACTCCGGCTTTGTTACGTGTTAACCACAGCAGCAGCAGCAGCGGCAGCGGCAGCGGCCACTCGGGGGATCGGGAATGCCCGCGGAATTGCTCTACTGATCAAGGGGTCCGATAAAAATAGGAGCGGCTAGGGAGACATTCGGAAGAAGGGTCGGCCGATCCAGCCGCGCCCTTCCAACTTTTCAAATGCTTTCCCTATCGGCGAACGTTTTTTAAGGAAAGTTTTACGCGACCCTGGCCTGCGGGCAAAGTTTATCATTTAGGAGAAAGGTCTGCACCCCGATACCGGCGCTGGCTCGGGTCGCTCGAGTCGGCGAGAAAGGAGAAGAGGGCTCCGCACGGCTCCCCGTGGAACGGACCGAGCAAGAGCGAAGGAGTGTTTTGCGTGTTTCTTTGGCCAGTGCGGGCTAAAGCCCGCTCAAAGATGGGAAACGATCTTCCCTCCCTCCTCTCGGCCCCTCGCTCCATTCTCTTTAAGGTCAGACATCCTCCTAGCTTTCCGGAAGAATGTTTTAGGGTTCGCCTCCCTCTCTCTTTTAGACTCGCGGCGGGTGGGAGGAAGCAGGTCGGTCGTTACCAAAGGACCACCATTCCTACCGGCTGTATTTAAGGGAAAATTGTCTGTAGCAGCCTTCTCCTCCTCCTGCGTCCATTCTCCGTGCTCGTGTCCGCGGGGAGTTCGTGCGCGACCGAAATGTGGCGACTCCAGGAATCTTCCGGAACGAAGAGACCGAAGCACTGGACCGTCGTCGTCGCCGTGGGTGGTAGACTTCGCCCCCATACGAGGGGGTGCGGGGGTTGGATGGTTGGATAGGAGTGCACGGTAATGCGAGTCCCACACACTTCGCACGTACGTACCGTGAGACTCATACGTGAGTGCATTGTGCCCTCGCACACTAGAGCCACCAGGTTCAAGCTGGGCCATGCTCTCCCGTGCATCGCGCGCGCTTGGAGTCTCGGCTAGCGGAGAGGGTGAGTATCCCCCGTTCCCCCGTTCCATGCGCTACTTCTCAAACTCTGCCGACCTTTGAACCACTCGCCTTACTTCGCCCGAGCCTCTCCTTCCCTCCCGGTAGTCTGCCGCTAGATTTCTCTATTTCTTAGCACAGCTTTCGCCTCCCGGTGAGCCCAACCTCGCGCCCTCCCAGTCCATCGTGCGGGAATAATCTCCGCTCGAGTTCTCCGACTTCTCCCGCGCGCGATTCTAATTCGAGTAGGTAGATAGAGCGATGCCGCGGCTCGATCGACACGCCCTTTTACGCACGCGAGTCCCTATTGAGTGGGAGCTTTTCAGCGCGACGTTTCTCGCTCTGAAAAATCTAATACGCCCCGGGCGCATATGCGCCAGGGTAAAGCAGGCCGCGGGAACTTTTCTTCCCTCACTCGCGCCGCGCGCCGCGCGCCGCCTTTCAATGCTAACATTATCATTGAGCGATCGATTCCCCCGGGGGTGATGACGAGATGATGCCGTGCACACGCCATCCTGTAACGCTCACGGGGACTTGGCCCCGGAGTGCACTTACCTAGAGCGCAACCAGTACGCGACGGTTTTCCTTCAAGCAGGCTGAGCATAAACCTCTCGGCGGAAAACCTGTAATAAATAGCCGGCCTATACAATTCACCTTCCGCCCAGTCACTCGCCGCGCATTTCGCATGCGGCCGACGCCGAAGGCTCCTCCGCTCCGCTTTTGATTTCCGCTCGGTGATGGAAGCGGCACGCGCGCGCCTCGCGCATTAAAGCCCTGCACATGCCCGCTCTGATCGAGGACAGATGCCGCGAGAAATATTGTGCATGCGCGCGAAAGTAAATGTTGCGGCTGATGGTCGCCGGGGAATATGTTGTCGAGGCCCCGACAGCTCCATATACTAATGGACCTCGGCGGAGAACAGAAATAGAATCGTATGCTTTTATCCCGCGAGAACCAACCAGTATTTAGCTCGGTGATATTTCTCGTGTGTCAGGTTTAAGTGCCGGTGACAATTGCGCACGAGAGAGGGGGGTTTATAGGTGACCTTAGCCGCGTTAGAAAGTCCCGGGTAAAAGAGGAGTCGATGATTCCCGGGGCATCGCTATCAATCGTCGTCGCGCCCAGGGGACACGCCTTTTTCATCTTGAAACGCGAGCTCGCGGCCCAAGAGAAATCGTATTTTGATCGGCCTGACAATAGCAGCCATTCTGTCCCGACTCTTTTCGCGTCCGCCGCGGCAAACAATCCGCGCGCGGGCCAGAGGAGCGCAAGTAGAAGAAGGCGAGAAAGGGAGTGCCAATATAAATTATCCATCTCCAGAGGGTACCGAGAGCTTTATGCCCGGCTATGACGCACTAAATTACCGATCGCCCTACCGAAAAAGAAAGGGCCACCCCGCCGTTAACGGCTCTGAAACGACTGAAACCTCGCGATAACCCTGGCAGCGCGCGCCGAGCCTTTCCTCGCTCTCCTGTCTTCGAAGCCGAATAAATGATGATTCCGCGGAGTATTGTGCGTGCACAGGTATACGGGCCGCACCGCTGACAAACGCCCGGACGCTTTCCACAGCAGTGGCAGCCAATAGGCATTTATCTGGGAACGCGCGGCTATCGAGCAATTCTCTCCGAGAAATACGAGCCAAGGTGAACGCCGCGCCGTCACCGCTGCCGTTCCCTGGCTCAATCGACCATCAAAGCACAACACTTTCCAAGCAACTGCATTTTTTGCAAATTCCGTATACTTGGAAATTTGTCGAATGTTGTGCTTCGGATTGTGCTTTGGTCACAACTTGATATGTGCTGGTTTAACTATTGATTTAAAAAGTACAGTTTCTACTCGGTTTTTGCATTGCACAAAATCATTCATTGCAAATTCATCATTTCTATTTTGTATATAGTAGCCCAGATCTACTGTACATAGGAGGGAAATATGACAGAGCAAGGTTTAATTAAACATTGCAGCGAAATAATTGGTTGAGACAATGCGATAGAGGTAATATTCGGGGATTCTTAACCCGGTGGGGAGGGAATAAATGATGATAATAGTCTATGGATTAGCGGAAAGGCAAAGTTTAATTTTAATCCCGAGAGAGATTAAAGGGTTCGGCCTATTAATCATCATTTCGAAGTAGCAGATAATTCATTAGCGGTTCGGCTCCCGCAGGGTCTCTGTTTAACGGCGGGTTACGTGGCGGCGTCCGCTAAAACTCGCGAGCCCATTATTCGAGTGCTTCATCATGAAAATTGTCCACAATTCCGCAATTTTATCCGGCTCAAAGAAGCTTTGGCTTGTTTCACTGACAAATTGATTTGCCGGAAATCCACCGTCGGCTTCCCACCAGCCTTTCCACAGTTTTCACCGTTGCCCGCCCGGCCACCTGCCTATATTCATAACAAATGAGTTTGCCACTCATATTTAGTAGTTTTGGACGGATGCTGCGAGTAATCCGCGTATAATTATGGCCTCAGCAAATCCCCACTACCTCAACTCCCCTTTCCAACTAATTTTCCCTTTATACATGACTTGCCATTTCCACTTCCAAATTAGCCCACAGCCAGTTGCGTTATCGCCGGAAACAAACTGCGTGTTATCACCAACGGACCATTTGTTTTTACCAGGTCTCTATGTATACAGTGTCGAATCAGTCAGAATTTGATTACACTGGAGAATGCGAATGCACTGCATTTCAACGGTACTTTTTTTCATAATTGCAAGAATCTGTGAAAGCAAGTGTCGTTAATAGCGAAGCACTAAAAGCCATTGAAGAAGCAACTTACTCTAAGTTGATACTCATCTCCGAGGCATGGTGGTGGAAGGCCGTCATTTCCACTGGTGTATTTCGCGGAGGTTTGACAAACGCTGATATTGGCAGGTGGAAAATAACGGGCATAAAGGGGCAGGTGGAAATTCCGAGCCCTTTCCGGGGCTCGCCGGCGGCCCCGATAGCGGGAAAGCGCAGGAAAATATCCAATTCACGAAAAGATCCCCACGCGTTATAGTCTATCGATTTTCCTATCCAAACATGGCCGCGCGCACTCCTCGGGAAAGCTTCACGTGGTTGCTTGCGGCCTCCGCGGGGCGAGAGAAAACTTAAGAGCGAAGGTACCGCCCGTTTTATTTCAGGCACGTACCTAACCACCAGTCCTGGTTATTGTGCTGCCACAGAAAGTGCCTTTTTCAAGTCAAACAGACGGATACCTCGATGTAGCTCCCCTTGCCCTCTCTGCCCCTCTTTCTCACTCTCTCTCACTCTCTCTCCCTCGCCATCTCGAACCGACTGATGAAAAGGAGTGAAATCTGGAAAAAACGGACGCTGCGCGATGAGGAAAAGAGTAAACTATTTTTCCTCCCTCGAGTTTTCTCTCAGTGGCGTCGTTCCCCCTGACTCCTTTGCGCCCCTGGCCCTCCGCTTTTCTCACTTTTCTTTTGGCCTTCGCCCCCTCCCCCCCCCCGCCCCTGTCGGCCAGACAGACAGACAGACGGACAGTCTTACCCTCTTGTGCGGACGAGTGTCTTTTCTCCCCTCGATAGGTGGAGACTCGCGGCGATATTGTTCATCTTGTCGCTTTTGATGATTTGAAGAGGGGCGACGGCAGGAAAACGGTCTACGCCCTGCAGTTGTTATCGGCGTCCGTGGCTAAATCCGGCGTGTGGTGCATGTAATTGGACTGGCACGCGGAACCCTGCCCTCGCTCGGCTCAGCGACAAAGGCTGCCGGCCAACGGATTCGAATAATGGTTCAACATGTCGTCACTGCCCCCCCCTCCGCTTCCCTCCCTCTCTCTCTCTCCCTTTCTCTCCCTTTCTCTCCCTCTGTTGTATCCGGTAGGCATGCGGCGAGTAATCATTACGATCGTACACGTTGTCCTGCGGTACACGTACCAGACACACGGCACGCTGACCAGCCGCCAACTGGTAGTACCTGTCTGCCTACTGGCTTTTTGCGTTTGGTCCATGTACCTCCACCTACCACACTCTCTCTCTCCCTCTCTCTCTCTCTCGCTCGATTCTTTCGGCAGCCGATCCTCCGCTCATTTAACCGACTGATCTATCGAATGCCGCTTCCACCCGCTTGCTGTGTCGCTCGAGTTAATTAAAACCGTTTTACAAATTACAAGTGACAATCGCCAGAGGCCGACTGGCCCGAAGCATACAGAGGCCAGTCAGAGAGAAAGACGGGCAGCGAGCATCGATTAGAAAAATATTTTCACCCCACACACAGTACACGTGTATGTACCGTGCGGACCTTTGAGCCTTTTTCACTTTAGCTCGCTTTCGAACTCTCTGTTCCCGGGCCGCTGGTAATGTCATTTTTGTGCGAGCGCGCGCTTCCGGTGAATTCGTTTGACGATGCTGGAGGGCTGGCGGCTGGTAAAATTGGTGGCGTACGAAATTATTCGAGATCGAGGGGCGCGCGTGCACGAGTTATGCTTAGCGATGCGGTCGTCGCGGCGCTAAGCAGATTCGCGTAATTTGCGATCTCTCTATGAATGGAGATGGTAATAATATTTGGATAATGCGTGTAGCTGGGCGCTGCCAGTGCATATTGAATCTTCGTTTGAGTGACTGGGCCGGTATATTTGCTTTGACGCTTCGACGCTTCGACGCTTCGACGCTTGACGGCAGTGAGGCCAAAAATGATTCGAGTGCCAAAACCTTGCAATTGAATGCGCCCTGCCGCCGCTCACGCCGCTCACGCCGCTTCCAATTTACATTTATTCGGTGGCGACCGACCATCCTATAAATTCGCCGCGCCCCCATAAATACGATTATAAGCGACGAATTTGATAACTGCCGCCCTCTCCAATAATAATTTGCTTTCGCGCTAATAATTCTCGAGGGCTTGTAGCGCGCGCGCCTCGCTGCCGATTATTCGGGCTGTTGCCGGGGCGCGGACCTTATTTTTCATCAACCGCGCGCTCGCCGCACCGCAATCCCCGCACTTTTCTTCTGCTCGTTGCATTTTTATAAATAGCCCAACAGCCTGCACCGGCCGCGCACCAGCTATTCTATCGGTTTTATCGGGATGCTTCTGTGCAATTTCCGACGTTTATATTCCCCATTTCCCCCACCACGTGCGTCACCAAATTCCCTCTCTCACTCTTCCCATTCCCAATAGGAAAGAGTAGGATTGCCTAATGTTACTTTTCGGGCGCCGCCTCGAGAATCGCCTCATCATTTCGATCGCGTTTCCGTTGACAATGAGTAAGCGCGGAGGTATTAGGGGAGCGGCGCGCACCTAGGCCGCATTCGGGGCCGGTGGAATTGCACAGGTTATTATTAAAGGTATCCTTCGAGTACGAAGTGACATAGCTCTTGGCAGCGTAGATTGAAGCGGGGCCGGGCCGAGGAGAGGAGAGGACTGGCCCTCTGTAAGCCAGATTAGGACTGCGGTAAGAAAAGCATTGCTCAGGAGCTTTGTTCGGGGCCGAGCTCGGTAGTACGGTTGATGAGCAATGGGCTAGCCGATACCGTCTCTCTAACCATCTCCGGGGAGTCTGCAAGTACACTCCCAGTCTACCTTCTCCGGGCACCACCAGCAGTCTTCCTCGCTTTACGTCCACCCTCCACCCTCCAGCCCTCGCCACCCCTTTCCTATTGAACTTGCCCCATTCTATTGCAAGTGTCTCTCCACCCAACCTCCACCCAACCTCCACCCAACCTCCCTCTCTCTCAGCTCCCCCACCAGTATTGTGATCACCGAGTGAACTTTCAGCAGTAGATTCACCTTTGTGAATACACCTTTGTGAGTGCAGCGGCCTCCTTCACGGGAAAGAGGATGTTATGATAGGGTACCGACGAACAATACCATTCAACTCTCAGAGAATTTACTGCTTTTTAAGGATCTTAAGGTCCTGCTGATGTAACTCGATCCTACAAGTATGAGGGGTGGAGGCGCGCTCGACGGAATCTAAAATAACACACGACACACGTATCGCGAAGCGCGTAACGATCCCCATTAGAATCCGCCCAATGGAATAGCAGTGCAGGCAGCGCAGGCAGCGCAGCAATGGACCGAACGAAATGCGACCTCCTCGAATTGTTCCCCAAGTACTCGACGAACTTGGGGAATCGCACTGGGAACTCGCTTTTAGTGACTCTTCCAAGTCGTTTACATCCAAGTGATCCTCTTCGCTGACCGTTCGCGGCTGAGGGCGGGCTCCCTTCTACCGCGCGCTCTGTGCGCTCTGTCTCTATAAAAATCAAATGAAATTGCGTGCGGGAGCATCCTTTGCGAATCTGTAGAGCGGGGATTTCGGCTGTCAAGAGGAGCATGCGGAAGCAATCTGTATAGCGGCTTGCCGACTATATCTCCGGCTGGAGTAAGAGAGTGCGCGCGGCTTTACCTCCTTGCGCCGTTGCGCTACGCCGGAGAGAATGTCGTCGTAGAAGCAATCGGCGCATTCTACTTTATTCATTCAAGGGGATATAAATTGCCAGAGTGAATATATCGTAGGTGTTTTGTTGTTCTTTCTCTGTGGGTGGGGAGGTATGTAGTAAGGTGGTTGGTGGAATGTTGGTTGGGAGTAGAGAGAGAGTGGGACGGATGGAGGGAATACACGGCGGGGTGTTCCGCCTGGTGGGATTTACTCGGGTTTCTAAGGTATCCGGTCGCTTTCGATCATCGGCCGCTCCGAGTAAATCCGTGTACCGTGCGCTTGGAAACCCGGCGCCTACGGTTTCCCTCTTGTCATCGGCAAATTGGTTCGCATCTCTTACGCGCCCACCCGCCCCCGCTACAACCAGAAATCCCGGTCATCTGTAGGGAATGTCCAGGATCTTGGCCGAGCACTGCTAAAAGGATCGCAAGGGGTCGCGTTACTTTGCGGAAAAATCTCGCGAAAAATCTCCCTCGGGCTCGAAGGTCGTGAGCGTCGAGCAGCTAATTAATAAATCAGCCATTATGCTAAAAAGAGATATTCACCGTTGAGGCGGTCGGTGGAAAAATGCCGATTCTCGGATAATCGATAGGCTCGCGGTGAGGCTTAATCGGCCCGCGTGGAATTTGGTTATCTCCTCTCTCCTCGTCTCTGGCATTCCAAAGCAATTTTTCATATCGCCAGTTTTCTCTCTCCGCAGCCACGAAAGTGGAGAGAGACGGGGAGAGAGGGAGAGAGTAGACAGGCTGCCGGCGATATTGGCAATGAAACTATCACCGGGCGATTAACGATCACACACGCCGGGAATCACGATATCACGATATTGCGGGAGCGTTTCTCGGTGATGGTGGTGCGCGGTCCGAGCAAATCGAATGTGCATCGTATTGAGAATGCCGGCGAATGCGTGCGCGAGCCTATTGTTTTTAGGGAGTCGAGCGATAAATAGTACATTTGTCGGGGGCGAACGGGGTGGAGCGGGCGGTGCTGAAGGCAACGAGGGTTGACCATAGCCAGCAATCGATTGGGCCAAATCGATGGCGCACCGTTTATTCATCCAGTCGCTCGGCGTATATATTGTTTCCGCAATTTTGTCCCGGGCATCGATACAGTTTTCCATCGGGCCCGAAAGCACCGGCTTATATCGTAGCGCGGCCATAAATTTGTCGACGGCCGCGCTAGGTCGGAATTTTTTCACCGCATCGACCACCGGCCACCGCGCTCGCCCTGCGCTCGCCCTGCGCTCGAGCGATCCGACCTCGGGAGATTTGTTATTCGGCCCACGCGATTTGAATGCGACTGCTGGACGATCCTGACGAAATGACAGCTAGCTTAACGGATGCTTGCGCAACTGTTTACCGATGATGGATACGATAAAGAATTCCTCTTGGCATTGTGTCGAACTGTTGCTTTTAGCCACGCGGCAGCGAGCCATTTTCGCCGGCTTCTCGCTCGCCACTCATCAAGTATTAACGTGTTCTACATGGCATATCGGTTTTCGGCCCGGGCAAAATTGGAAAAGCTCGCCCCGTAATGGCCCGAGCTACATCATCGAATAATACGTCGATACATAGCGGTTAGTCAATAATATAGCTTTTCCACCGCTCCCTACTTACCGAGCCGCTATATTTTTCATGCAATCCTCCCGAGCCGCGTAGAGCAAGCGCGTTTATCACGTGTAATTTTAATCGAGCCGCGATACCACCAAACAGCCTGCGCCGGCATCTTTCATGCATTAATACCGAGTTGAGAAATGGGAAATATCGAGCTACTTTTCCCAAGAACAATCGCCTCTACGTTGAAGAGCGCGGGAGCGAGCGCACTTAAAACCTCTAATGCCCTTAATACTTTCTCGGAGAACTCCACTAATATTTGACAAGCTGTAATGTGTATCGCGCTACTTTTCGAGCGCACTCCGGCCAACTTCTAAATATACTGCACTTTTAAAGCTCTTCAAACTTGAGTTCTATAAATAAGCGGGGGCGGCGAGAGCGGTGCCAGGTAACGTACTTTGAACAACGCCTTCCTACTTTCAGCATAAATTTCGTGAGCGGCAGCGCGCAGTCGGTGGGGGTCGGCGGGGGTCGGCGGGGGGCATTCTTTTTAGCAATTCGCCGATTTCCACCGCTCTGCCGGACGGCGAAACAGTGCCATCCATTGTCCGCCTCTTGAACAATTACCAACTTCTTAATCATCGCATTTGAAAGTGCAGTAACGGCCCGCGTCGGGACCCCTGTCCTTTGTGGCTGTTTCTTGAGAGGAACTTGGCCCCGGCTCGGAAGTCCAACTTGGGAGAATCTAAAAAAATCGGAGAGAATTAGCCGCGGTATTTTAGCTCGAGGCGCACTTGAGCCGTTTAATCAAGTTCTCGTTAGCGAGCCGGGCCAGGGACATTTGCGGCGAAGAAAATGGTCGCACTCGAGGAGGGAAATGTCGGTAGTTACGTCGGGGAAGAGGAGGGAGCTTGCAAGTATCGAGGACGAGGCACTAAGAAACACGCGACGGGTCATATAAGGAGGGCTCAATCGAATAAAGTGCATGAACCGAGGCCGAGTTGATCGGTAACAATACGGCGACCGCTGTTTCATTGGTCAGTAACTTGAGGCCGTTACGGAAGTTGGGGACGTGTCGGTTAATAGGAGTTCTCCGGGAATAAGAAGGAAGCGGCGAGGGTTCTCCCTTTTTTATTGTAGGGATCGCCTACTAAGATCCCCGAGCCTTTCTCTTTTTGCCCCTTTCAATATACCCTCGTAAATCGTATCAGCCTCCTCTCGAAAATCCCTCGGACCACTCGCGGAACGCGCCAATTTCTTTGCAGATCCTCTCACTCTCATTTTCTAACGGGCTCCCGTCTAATTTAAGGATTCTTGTAACTGTTAATGCCGCGCGCTCCGCCCGGAATTAACGGGCCCCTTCCAACTAATACCCTTCGCCGGCTAATTGGACCTGCAATCATCATTAGTTACGTTTCCCGTACTCTTTCCATAATAAGACCAAACAGACTAGTTTTCATGGCCGCGGGCCTCCACTCGTTATATCACCTGGCCGGAAGTAGTGGCGATTATTTTTACTCGAGTTATCCTCATTCTCTTTCCAATTATATCGCACTCATTTACGCGCCGGATTGCCGATGTATTTAATCGGGCGCGCGGGTGCGGTGGTGGTGCTCTGTTTACTGGAGGTTTCGCGATTAGTATGTGCCTCGCCATTAAGTCATAGCGCGGTCTGGTACGTGCCGCAGCTCTAATTCGTTGAGCAACAAGGGAACGCCGCGTCCATTATCAGCCGATTTAGCATTGAGGTTAGTGGTAACAGTCGACGCTATCCCAGCGATGATGCCCAGTGGGTATTACAATTTACTTAGAGCCCTAACACACCAGGCCTACTCTCCGCGCTCGATTCACGGTCGATATTATTGGTCGCTTATCCAACTTTCTACGAGCACTGTGCATCAAACGATACTTCCGAGAAAGGAAGGCTCACACCCAACTGACGCCTCCACTTATGTGGTAGCATTGACACCGCTGCCAGCGTGGAAAAAAGACCAAGGAGAAAAAGCGGGGAAACTAGAGAAAAAGTGATGGGGAACGGCGAAAAAAGAAGATTTGCCGCGCGGCTTCCAATTCTCGGTCCGATTGTCCTAGCAACATAGCATAGGGACCAAGTCCTCCGCAGTGCGGGTGGCGACGAGGGGGACGTGGGGGACGCGCGTCGCTCCGGCGGGCAGAGAGTGAATAACGAAGTGGAAAGTCCTCGGCATCAGTCATCTGGTGGAAAATTTGTATTCCGTCCAATCGTCCGGGATCACCCGCTCCTCTAACCTTATCGTCGCTCGGTCCATCAAGCTGACTCGCAGTTGGTCGCAGCGCGCGACGATCGACCATCAATTCCGAGGGAGGAAAGCCGTTTGCCAGCCGCTACTGCTCCAAGGGTGGTGAACCTCGGGGAAACTTACTCTGCACACACGTTGCACGAGCTGCCCTCCGCGACTTTCAAGTCCCGAGCGTCACGCGCCAGTCTTCCTCTCTTTATGGTTTGCTGCTTTTACGTCTCATCGAGTGTTATCAGTGCCGCGTACGTACTCTCATTAGACTGGCCGGGCGATGGCCTGCGGCTCTTCGTCACGGCTCGAAAAAACACACACACACAGAGACATGCGCTCGCTTCCTCCATTGGCGCGCAATGTGTAGCTCTGGCAGTCGGCGTTCTCGGGACACCGTTTCACCCCCTATTGATTCTCCGCTCGGCGCTGGCTATACGCTTTACATCCCAGCTGTTTACTCTCCCGTGACCGGAGCATTTGCGGAATGACGTCGCTGAAATAGCGCGTGCTTTTACGCGCCCCGACCATCTCTCTGTCCGCAACATGCGTGCGCGCACTAACAGGGCGGAAAAGGCTCCACTGTTAATTAAAACAAGCCGGTAATGCACGCCGTTGACGATGCGATGACATGATAATAAAAGCGGCTGCTCCCGGCCAGCCGCTCTCGAGTCTCGATTGATAACGAGAGGCCGGTCTACGTGTATCCTGACTTCCGGCGGCGAGTCCGTCGACGAGGGCTGGTGCGTGTCGGCCGTAAAGCTCGGTGCGAACAAGCCCCAACACCGGCAGCCACTGGTTGTAATGGAGTTACCGACAAATCTTACGATAACGAGCCCGGCATCGATCGCCATCAGCGGCACTCGCGCAGCTATCAATTCTTGCCAGATGCCTCTTCAAAAAGAGCCTCGTTTCTGCCCATAACGCGCCCTCCGAGTCGCTTTACGACCGCTCGGACAGACGCTCGTCAGCACCAAGTGCGTACTATTCTCGGGTACTTAACACGCTACACGTCACAAGCCCGTCCTTACACTCGTTGGCTTGGCGTTGGCTTGGCTTACGTTTATGAGCCGCGCACATGCTCGACATATCCCAACAACAATTTGGAAATATCCGAGTTTTGCCGCCGGTTTAATTTCAATTATTGGGGAGGACTGGTTCGAGGAAGCAGAGCGCGCAATGCCGTGGAGACTGGAGAGATGGAAAGAGCGGCGAGCACTTGGCGCAACTGAGATTCTCGAAAACCATAATGGAGAAACGGCATAGGGGTTTCTCGAGATTCAGATAGTATTCCGAGAGCGCCGCCACCACTCGGCTGGTACTTACAGAGGTACATATGTACGCGTACATGCGCTTCTTACCTAAGGTGTACTCTATTATCATAAGTTTTAACTCGCTCTCCGGTTCCGGTTTCCTCTCCACTCTGCAGGTGTAATTGCACGTAATGTCGCATAGACTTGCTTGAGCGCGCTGTACTCTTCAAGGCGAGCCTCCACTTGACTACCTCTGCGCTCAATATCCTCTATACGATTATCTTTTTCCTCGAGATCTTTTAAAACACTCTTCTTACAAATAAACTATTGTTCCTTTTCGCGTCCACGATTCTTCCATGCTTCGAAATTCAGAGCTCAGATAACGAGTACACGATATCGCCAATGATAATTGGACAAAACTTAATCGTTAATATCAGAGCCTCATCGGTTTTGCGAAGGACTTTGAAACTGGTAGAGATTTTGCTTGAAAAGAGAGCAATTCGCGAATAATGCGCGAGTATCCATTACATATCTCAGGAATAACCCTCTTTAATCTTGCCGACCGAGGTACTCCGCTGTAGCCAGGAGCATATACCCGTGGCGAAAGTAGCGAGTACTCGGTACTCGCGGAAGAAAATGTCGGCGCCACGCGCCCCTGGGAAATCTCGTGGCGCGCGCGCTCGGCGAGTCTCGAGCATTGCGCCGCGGCCGCCGCGAAGGAAATTTCTCTTTCGCGGGAACGCGCGCGCGCGATGCAATTGCCATTAACGCTAACGAAAATTGCAGATTCCATTGGGTTTCGGCAGCTCGAAATGACGTGCGCGCACATACTCATACCAGCGCCGCTTTACCGGCGTCGGCAGCCCACCATTCACTGCATACAGACATTTCTTCCCGGGCTCCGAGCTTGCGCTTTTAAAAACTTTATTTAACGCCCGCCAGTTAATTTGCAAATATTTGCACGGTATTTTTTGCGCCGTTTGCTCGCGGAATTGCGCGAGAGTCTACACCTGGTGAGGTGTTTCATTAGTCGGGTGGATCAATGTCATTAGAAAGCCCTTAATTAGAAGGAGTGTGATTGCTGCGCGAGCCCTTTAGCATATCGTGGAACTGGCTTTCATGAAATAAAGCGGCGCGCTCTATTCTCCGATAGAGGTTTCCATGGCTCGTCTATCTCATCGCCGGGAACGACGAGCGGTCCACGGCTGAGCCGAACAGGCGAACACAGGTATACTAAAAGAGAAGGCTTGCGAAAGGGATTTTCCCGTTTTCCCGTGGAATGGTGGGACACGGTGGGACACGCGCTCCTCGGTGTTATATCCCACTTGTCTCTGTTAGTAATTCTCGTGGAGGTGGGTGAAGAAAACATACGTCAGCTATGTGAGACTGAGTGGACAGCTGTCGGTGGCTGTCAACGGGACCCTCCTCATCGTATATCAGATTTAGTGGCTTATCAATTCTCCCCGAAAGCCGCACGGCGCCGTGCCGAGCAACCGCTTCAGGCGTCTACAATTTTTTATAGTTTCCTTTCCATGTGAGTCGTCCCCTCGCCATTTCTATCCCATCTCCCTGCCATTTGTTATAACTCTCAATGGCCTCGTTTAACACCCGAAACATTACGGAAATCGTGGCCGTTGTTATACCCTACACACTAGATTCCATCGTCGGTGTTATTGCGAGGGCGTTGAAATTGATGGAACAATAGAAACAAATAGATTAGTCAAATGATTGCATTTGCCAAGCATAAATAACCCTTTCTAGATCAATACCGCATAATAACTATAACCAGAAGCATTAGTTGTTCTGAACTGAAGCGAGATCGGTACGAGTGGGATTAAATCGCTGCCCTGTTAATTGGATGGCATTAGTAGCGCAGTTGGAGAGAGGCCTGTGCTCTTTACTTAGTATTGCGTAATCCCCTCACAGCTCTACGAACAAATTGCTAATGCACAAATAGATCTGTGTTTTGGGCTGGGCCGCGCGTTGCTTTAGAAAATCACCATCTTCCTCCATTAATTAGCTTGAATTAGAAGCCGCAATTAACAAATCCCATTAAGCTAGCTCGGTAGTGAGCTACCGAGGGGGGGGAATTAGTGGGATTCAGTTTTCCGTCGGGAGAGGGCAGACTCTCTTTTCTCCGTGGTGTTTACACTGGCTGAGCTCAATAGAGCCGGGGCTCGCCCGGTGCCGCGGCGCGTCGAGCATGTCGGTCTGACTGCCGCGCCTATCGTTGACCCTTACTACTGAATTTCCATTGCGGCGCCGGCCACCGCCACCGCCACCGGCCGTACTTTCGCCGACCGGCACACAACGAGGCTACTAATTTCGGCCCCGTTTCTTTTTTCCATTGCGGCTATCTAGGACACTTGGCCTCCCCCTCGCCATTTCCCCATTTCCCCATTTCCCCGTGGCCGCACCGATCGCGCGCCCTACCCATACACAGGGCGTCTCTTCTCTTGGCCTTTTTGTCCGTTCTTCAGCCACGTTTCCGGGCGCATCCGCTCTCCTCGTTTACCAGTACGCTCCGCTGGCGGTCGGGCGCGCGCTTGACCATCCCTCACGCCCAATTCAGATTCATATGCAAATGCGGCGGGGTAGTGAGCGGCGGCGGCGGCGGCGCGCGAGAAAGGAAGGGAAGAGAGGGCCAGCAGGCGCACCGCGGCGGCACATAATGGTGAAAGAGGAAACGGTGAAAGAGAGTGGTCAGAGGGGGCGGATGCGGGGTGGACACGAGAGCGAAAGGGCCTCGAGATTTAGAGATAGGTGTGCGGGCTTGCGGGAATTCGGTTAGGTTCGGAGGCTTTTTAAGCTGGGGAGCTCGAGGCCTAGGTAGTGGGCCGGTGGCCGGTTCTCGTCGATCGGCCCCGATGGGTTCGGGGCTATTGACGCTTCGGCATAATGGTAAAGCTGACGAGTCGATAATCGATATGCGGTCAGGTACGGCCGATTCTACTCTCGGGCACCGGCGCAACCTGCCTCTCCACCTTTTTACCCCTTCCATCTCTCTGCTGCGCCTCTGTCTGTGTCTCTCCGCTACGTTCAAGTCTGGATGGCGTAACCTTTGGTACGTGGCGTTCGTCACCTTTTCCTCCGCTTCCTCTCCCAGCGGAGCTTCCATTCGCGACGGGTTGCGCTCGCCTTCTCGCTCTCTCACTGGCGCGCCCCCTGTCCCCCGTTTTTTACTCCAAGACAGCTCGTGCGGCTGGAGGGAGATTTGCATAATTGCGAGCGATTGTTTGTTCTCGTATCATGGCAGCTAGGAACACGCTCCCGTAGCCCGACGCTGCCCTCCTCTGATCCTGATTCATATGCAAATAGCGGCCTACACCGGCGCACCATTGCGCGGAATTGAAGAGTGACGCTTAGTGGACCACACACTCACCCCTCCTTCTCCTCGGCTTACTTCTCCTTCTCGCTCGGCCGCTCGTCGATCCTCTTTTTCCTCGGACGACCGAGGACCGCGCTAAACGCTAAACTCGTCCTTCGCCTCATGGCGCCGCTCTAACACCAGCATGCACTCGCCCAAAATTTCCTATGTCTCTGAGCCCCCCTCTTGCTCACCTCTTACTCAATTACCCCCGGCGCTTGATCCGCTTTATACAAGTGCGCGTATCGGTAACGCGCTACTGCACGTACTTAGGGCTCAGTTTGGAATTGCAGGAAAGCCCCTTAACTAATAGCCGCGCGGGAATTAGGAAGTTGGTCCGAGAATTTCTGGAAATTATTGCTCTTCGATAAACACAGAGAGAGCGGAGAGCGGAGAGCGGTGCGCCCGGCTGCGGTTCTACCACCGCGCGCACTTGCTAGTCCGCGAATCCGTCGGCCACGACCTCTAGGGCTGCTCTCGACACTTGCGCGGGACTGCGGCAACATCTCGCCGAAAGTTACACCTGCTAAACCTGCTTATCTTGCGAGGGGATTTTGCCGCGCGCTCATTTAAGAGCGTATTGGGTTCTTGAGATGGAGCGGGTGACATAAAGAGGTTTAATCGAGCGGGAGGATATAATGTTTATCGGGAGGCGAGAGGATCGATTGGAGGAGTTGTGTATAGTGGATTCTCGAGTGGGCTTCCAGTGGATGTGGAAGAGGATGGAAAGGGGGGAAGGTGATCCCTGGGCGATTTGCAGCGGCTCTCCGACAAATCTGACGTGGAGATGACGGCTCTCGGGGCAGATTGGCTCGGTGATATCTGCTCGGTGAAGGGAGCAGCCGGTGCTGCTTGTGACGCTGGTTATTATTCATCGAATCAATGAAGTCGTAACATGCTCCCGCGTAATTCGCGTTTCTTCGATACGTGATCGGCATCGGACGCGGCCTGTCCCGGAGGCGCACGTGCTCCGATTTATAAGCGAAACTACGTGAGTGTAACCGGCTGGTGCATGATTCCGATCCTATCACCGCCACCGATTCTTTCGCTACCATTACACTCTACTCTCTCTCCCTCTCTCTCTCTCTCTCTCTCTCTCTATAGAGTCGGCGAATCCTCTGGCGGAGAAGTGACGCTCCCCGGAAGAAGCTGGCCGTGTTTGATTTCCAGCTGGTACCAGCACTAGCAGCGCGCACGCTCTCCTCCTCCGTTCTCTCGCTCCTGTCTCTCGCACAAGCAACTTTCCCACTCGGCGAGTCTGGACGCGTTCGCCTCTCAAACGCAAACTCCTAGAAGCGGCGTGATATGTTGGCGCGGTGGCGCTGCACCTCTGGCGGCTTCATTCGGTGCGGCCGTGATAATTAACAAGACTGTTTTCAATAAGGGCGGAAACGCTCTCGGCCGCGCTTCTCGTTAAAGTCCAGTCAACACTCGGCCATCTCTCTCTCTCGACGTTTTCCAGCCGACCGAGCATGTGGTAGTTTAGTAGCACCCGGGCGCTTCTGGCCTTTTTTCTCGCGCGGGAACGTCAATTCCCCGTCAGACTCGCTCGCAGAACCGAGGGCAAATCGTTGGGGAAGCCGAGCCCCGAAAATTTCCCAATGTCCACTGGAAGGATGAACTTTTACGGAGGGAAAATGTGAGGTGGAACGAGAGAACGGGTGGGACGTTCCGAAGCGTTAATATCGCCGGATTAAAGTGATGTTGGGCTGACGGGTTCCTAAGGACCGTGGCGGCCATGGGCATACGGAATTTGGGAACTCGTGAGAGACTGGGATCGATATCGATCGCGGCTCTAGGGAGGTTGTATTATTGGACCGGCGACCGGCGACCGGCGACCGCCGTGAACGCGACTGCTCCGAGTGGCCCGCAGCAACCTGCTATATTACATCCTGGGAGACAAGTAATGAGGGTCGTTTGGCCTCGTCAGCCCTTTAAAGTCTCTTACTCGCGACTGATTGCCGCCGGCGCGGCGGTCGCGGGGTTAACTCGTGTGGTCACTGGGCAATCAGTAAAACCTGGCGAGCGCAGGACCTCCGTCGTTGGCCCGCCGGATGACGCGCGCTCCCACACGTCCGCCTAAGAATCGCCTCGACTTTCCCCGCCAAATTATCGCCCTCCAACAATCCCACCATACGAAAACCGAGCGTACGCGAATGCTCACTGGCCAACTGGGATGCCGAGACGCGCTTCTATCCACTCGAACGCCACTGTCTTGTCAAACATGATGAATGTACTCCACTGTCCCCTTTCGACCTCTCCACGTCTCCCAGCGTGTAAGCATGCTGGTTAATTTGCTTCTCTATTAAGGTGCGCCCAGAGGGAAAAATGCCCCGACGAGATAATGGCAGCAGGAGACTGACGTGCTGCAACTATGACAGGATTCGAAGTATATACCGAGTTATTACGTTGTCGAACGACTTTGAAGGCTGTAGTGCGAGAGACTCTCTCTCTCCCTCTCCCTCGACCTCTGTCGCAGAAAAGAATCCGGCCTAAGTACGTACGGTCATAACCCGGGCGATATTGCTCCTTGAGAGAGTGTGGGCCCGCTGGCGGTAGGATGGCATGCACGTGCATGTATTTTATGAAATATCCGCCAAAGACACGGGGTCAACTTGGTAAAATAGGAATAGCACGATGATGAAGCCCGAGGAAGAATGCAACCCTCTAGTTTAAACATGAGGCGAAGCCGAGCTGATACTTGGCTCGCGTGTCTCCCGAGATATTATTAAAACATCGCCGCTCGCCGTACTCCCGAGCGTATTCCCGAGCGTATTGCCGATATTTTGTAAATACGAGCGGCCGCGGAGAATTGGTAAATTCGCTGGCGGGCAGACCTCGAGAGGGCGAGTCGCCCGGCTTTCTCCGTCCGTTGGCACTGACGCTCCAAGTCCGCCGCTAAGTTCACGCACGCCGCCCAAATTTCCCCAAGTTTCTTCGCGGCCGAGGCCGGAGAACCTTACGAATTCGTTTTGTACTTTTTCGAGTTGGCGCGTTCTTGCATCGCTCCCCTCGCTCTCGTAAAACGACGCCGTAGCTACTTGGGCGAGCGAGTGGCCTTCTTTCTCATCCGACGGCGAGCTGCCGCTTTTCCCGGCGTTCCCGGCGTTCGGCAAGAGGGCAATTTTTATTTCGCCAAGTTCCACCTAACCCGCGCGTCCTCCTGGTCAGTGGTCGAATCCGAGTCATGGCTGCCCGGAGCGGATGATTATGGCAAATCGAATTCATCCAACTTTTCGACTAGTCCGCAGTCTAGCCGCGTTCCTGGCAGAAAAGAGGCGTTTCCGGGGAGCCTCGGTGTAATCCCCGCTACGGAAAACACAGCTTGCAGTGCTTGCACACATCGATAGTTTCCTCCAACTTCCGTTCGATTGTCCATTGCTGACGCAAAAGGAAGTCGCTTAAGATCGCGGGGGAATTGATCGCGGGAAGCAGTTGCACTAAACGAGGGCGCTAAACGATGACTAGTTTAATGCGATATCGCTGGTGAAGAGCGAGGGAAGTTGAGCAATGGTGAGCCAATCAAATTCGATATAAGATCTCTCCGGCGGCCTCGAGTGAAAGCCTCTTGTTGAACGAGGGCGAAGTTCCCCGCTGAAAGGGAAAGCCTCTCTATTCAGACCGGGGATAGACGTATTCTCCGCCAATTGACAGCAGCTGTCGTTGACAGCTCAAGCGGCAGAAAGAAATTACCGGCAAGATATGTAAAGACCCACCTTTACCCACTTTCTCGATATACCAATCCCTCCGACTCCTTCGACTCGAAATTCCTCCAATTACAAGCGACAATATAGTACCTCTACGCGTCCGCACTAGCGGAGCTTGGAGTTTTAGCCAATTGTGTCGAATTAAATAAATGGTGTGCTCAGCGACCGCGGGCTAATTGGATGAATTGAATTGCGGCGGCCAGTCGAATTGAAGAAGTGCTCGGGCCGATAACATTAATCGAAGTGGATCTCCTGATTTTGCTGATTAGAGTGTATATCGATGGCCGAGTGTTCTCATTAACCGAATAATTATTTGGACACGCGGTGGAAATGAGTGAGAGCGGGAGCGAGTGCCGCGCTCTTGCATGTAACCTATCGCTCGAAATCTACATGCCGCTCGCTGTGCTTTCGAGCCAACGTAGTAATCAGTCAAACCCACTAGCTATATATATGTGGCATGTCTCTCTCGCTCCCGGTGACGTATAGAGTTGCGAGTGAACCGGGCACAGTATCGGAGCCGATCTCGGACTCGTCTCTTTATACGCTATCCTTGATATCAGATGCAGTCCGGGATTACCAAGTGGATATCGTGCAGTTAATCTTACATAGGAACCCGCAGCTCCATTTATATAGCAGCTCTGTAAAGCAGTCCCGGGGAACATTGAAAACTCCTGGGATAGGATTCCTAGATCGAGACTGAGCTCCGAGGGAGAGAGAGAGAGAGAGAGCAAGAGTGGCCGGCGTGTGGATGAGTAAAAGAGAGATATTCCTGCCGGCTATGCTCATCTACTCCGTGCTCTGCTATAGTTCCATCGGACGGTTGGCGGAGGGGTCGGTGGCGGGGGCGGGGGGTCGGTGCGATTCTGAAAGCGAGCCGGACTAAAGTGTAATTTAACGCCCTGCTCGTGGCCCTCTTTCTATGGAGCCACGACCACAGCATCTGCGGAACAAGTCCGCGTCTACATATATATATATATACAGCGCGTTGCCGACGCCGCGCCGCGCCGCGAGCAATTGCCGCGGACGAGCGCCTTTTAACCGTTATTAATTGCCCGGTATTAATATAAACGCCCGGGCTTAAAGAGAATTAATGTAGCCGTCCACGACTTAGCGCACTGCCAAGTCTGACCCTACGCTTTCACCCGCTTTACCTGGATTCCGTTAGCCTCCCTCCCACCTTCCACCTTCCACCGTCCTCCGCGCTGATTTACTGCCTGCTTATATTACGCGCGCCGCGCGATCCCATCTCTTCTCAATTAGGAGCGATCATAAACTCATTTCTGTTAGGCGAGCGAGCGAGATCTCGCTAAAACTGGCGGGTGTGTATGTATAAGGAGGACTGGCACCTTGCTCTGGAAATGGATTCAGGCGTGCGGGCGTGTGCTGTCTAAAGAAGCCCATTCAATTAGTAAAGTCGATGCATTCGCAATAGAGCCGGGGAGCGAGCGCGGCGCAGGCTATCCCATTCGCTTCCATGGAATATTAACGGATTCGCGTGCCAAGAGTCAAGGGGGAGCACGTGCGCTCCGGAGCCAGCGCCACGGGCAATTTTGACACGCGCGTATTTGCACGGCGAGGGTTGGTGTCCGCGGCACCGTCGGGCTTCCACACTGGCTATCCGAATGTATTATCAGAGTGTATTATCTTTGTTGGGAGTCATGCGCCCACGGTAGTTCGCCGCGCCTCTAATTTCCCATATACACCCTCGTCCCTTCGACCCTGTCCTTTCCCACTACGTGCCCTTTCCCTCTCTTTCCCACGCAACTCTCCGCTCTCCTCTTCCAGCTGGTCCGCGCGAGTTTCCTACTTGGCGCGTTCCTGCGCTCTCGATCCTCCTGGTGGCGCACTCCCGATCGGCTCCCTGCAAATTGATGGGTAATCGCGGCGAGGTCGTTATTCATCGGTTTTGCGCCCGGCTTCTTGGCTCCACGGTTAATCCGCGGTTGCCGCTTGCGGCCGACGACTCGCCTCCCAGCCCCCCTCAGCCCCCCCCTCAGCCCCCCTCGACAAGTTTCCTATTCCTTGAAATTTGCTCTCGTTGGTTCGCCGCCGCGAAGAACGAGGGTGCCCATTTGGTCACGGGTACTTCGGAGTTACCCAGTGAAAAACTCACCGGCCCGTAATTGTTCGTGTCGGGGATACGGTTTTTTCGCTGGGTAGGAAGGGAGTGAGGGGGTTCGTCGGTGCGATATCGACATTGTTGGCTGGACTGGTTAGTATGCATCGGTAAATGTCGGTTGGCTATCGGGTTGCGTACTCAGCCGTATAATGCATAATAACATGCCACTAGCCATGTAATGCCTGGCGGACAATAAGTGGCTGATCGTAGATTAAGTATAACAATTTCGATCATCATTTTTCTCCCCTCATTACATTAGCCGCACTGTCGGCCGCTCGATTTCTCACTCCCCTTTCTCTCTCTCGTTCTATAGAGATAATGTGCATTCGACAAATAACTCCGGCGAGATTAACGTTTACTCTGATATCCGTCAGCAAGCTGACTATATTTGCAAATATCGAGCTAAGCACAAGCACTCGTCGGCAATGCTTCCAGTGCAAACAAGGATCGCCCGCTCGTTCGCAGCTCTGCGCGGCGAAAATTAGCGCGGGTAGCTCTCTGTGAATTGAATCTCCTGACCATCGGTTTCATCCGCAGCCCTGCTAATCCCTGGGCTCTGGGCTCTGGGCTCTGGGCTCTCGCCGACATTTGCACAGGATGGACAAATTATTTTGAGACCGCGCAGCTGAATATGGGATTGCCCGGGGAGATCTCTGTGTGTTTTACAGATTAAGTCTTTCCGCTCTGCCTCCCCCAAAACACATGCCACTCGAAAACTTCTCTCTCTATATCCTTCAGTTTATATCTTTGAAACTGCCAAGATTTTCCCAGGGAGTTGGAGAGATTTCCCGCTGACGCTCGCAGCGATAGTTTTTCGCCGGGAATTTCGAGCGATCGCGCCCTCTCATGCCTATTCCATCTACACATCCGGCCCTCGATTTGGCTCGAGAGCGGAGAGTGCGTGCTCTCGCCTGGGCGCGCGGCTCCAGCTAAACCACGCGCAAAGCCAAAGCGAGAAAGAGCCCAGTGGCAAATTGAAACAGGCAGAGAGAGGAACGGTGGTGCCGGCTCGGTGTTTGTGATGGCTCGTGCGCCTCATAGTTAAACTACATAAATCTCTCGTACACACTCTCGCATTCTCCCAGGCATTGCTACTGGGTAAAGGCGCCGCGCCGCGCTGTTACTATCTTGTTTACTAACAAACCTCGCCGGTGGGTTGAACCAAAACAGCCGGGATGAATTGGACTGGTCGATGGTCGTTATGGGGCGGCCGGGCGAATTACTAGCGCGCGAGGATCTCAGGTTGGGAGAAGGAAAGGGAAAAAAGTGTGTGAGTCCTGTGTCGAGTGGAGACTGGAGAGAGAGGAAGGTTGCCGGAGCTCGGCGTCGGAATGGTGGACATGGGGCCGGCTAGCTCGTGCACGGGTACACGTGTACGCTGGAGATAATATCTTCCTAGAGGGTTAAGTACACCCGCATCCCTGCGTGGCGGTACCGTGATGTCCCGTGGCCCCAATGACCCCATCTTCCCCGCGGTTCGGCCTTCTCCTATCTTACGACGTCCTGTCCTCTCTTCTCTCCTCCCTCTCCCCCCTCTCCTCCCTCTCCTGCACGCTGCACCTTCTGCTACTGATTGCAGCCGACTGCCAGTGCGCTCCCAACCGTGCATGCCTTTCCTCCCTTCTCGGCTCTCGCTGCTACCGTCGGAATTCGAGCTCCTCTCCTCTCCTCTCCCCCTCGATTCCTTGCGTCCGCCGCGATTACAACAAGCCTCAAATCCCACCCGTCTCATCTCATTTTCTCAATCCCCCGGATTCGGCGACACAGAGAGGCAGAGAGACAGGGAGACAGAGAGACGAGGGTCCAAGAGATGTCGCACGATTGAGGAATTGCTCTGTTTGATAGCCAAGTGCCAATCCGAGGCGGATTCCTTCTGCTTTCAAACTCCGAGTCTTTCTCACGCGATCACTTGACTTGCTTGCCGCTATGTCGAGACTGCGGATCGGGACACAGAGAGAGAGAGGAAACGTGCGAGACTGTTGGAAAGGCAAGTGAGCGATCGCGGTGGGTAGAGAAGAGCAAGTTCGCGGTAACCGCAAGCCAAAAAGACTCGAGAGCACAGTCGGTGCTTCCGCCAGAGAAAATGTTTCAATCGAGAACGTGAGAGGTCTTGGGGGTCCGACGTCTATGATCCAAGTGGCGGCATTCAACCCGAAGGCATTCAATTGTACGTACTCTGCCTGCGTCCCTCCTCCTCCCCCTCCATCGCCTCCTCCTCCTCGAATGCGCCAAATAAAGATCACCGCTGGCGTCCTTGAATTCTAAGCTGGAAACGCGCTCGTTTCACCATCCCGCCATGAATCTTCGCCCACCGATCAACCTCCAGACATACATTCAATGGCGATTTACATCGCGAGACAATGAGACTGAAAGGCCAATTGGTCCATCAGCCTGGACTTATCGTCGCTCCGGTAATTGCCCTTTCCCACACGTCGCCCTTCAGCAGAGTTTCTCCAAATTATTGCGCCTCTCGATAGTCAATTGGCGGGTTGTTTCTCGATTCTCGACTTTCAACTTCAAGTGGCCGTTTACATTTACACTCCAGAGCGGGCGATGTCGGCCCCGCGCGAAAATGCTCGATAGATTCCGGCGAATGATTGATGAAAGCGGCTCTCTGTCGACGCTCTGTCTCACTGGGAGGTGTAGCGGAAAATTTGTTAACCTGAATTTCCGCCGCTCCGATGGAACGTGGAGGCGTCGACGTGGATAGAAGGCGGCGCGGCGCCGCGGCGTTATAAATCTTTGCGCGGCGAGAAAACTTTTTGGATTAAATTCCTCGGCCGCCACACCACTCCGCTCGGTTAGCATGCGCGTCACGTTTTTTATTTGTTCCCTTGTATTAGCGACTAGCCGGCAAAGTCGTTCGCTCTCTTCCTCAAATTCTTTCGCTTCTCATTTCGTCACTCTGCCCTCTTTTCGCTTTTCGAGGCCGCTGCGAGATTGACCCGGATTCCTCCTCCCCCTCCTCCTCCTCCTCTCGATATATTTGTCGGTGAGTGATTCGGCCGGCACGTACTCTCCGCAACTATTCCTATAAAATTCAGTGGAAACGGCCACTGTTAATCAATCGACGCCGATGCCTGGTAAAAAAGCGATTGGTCTCACCTCGTTAGGATCGAGCGGCTATGCGAGCGCGCGCCCCGTCACATAACGGGCATTTCATGAAAAATGGGATGTATATTAAAAATCTACGAGCGTATAAATCCAAACACGAATTCCCCAGTTTTCCCGGCCGAATTCAACGCCGCTCTCAATTATCTCGATGTCAGGAGTGCGATACGTGTATATCTTCAACTATTTAGCGCCTGTTTGTCGTTTGTCGCCCGGCAACGCACTCTCCTTATGCAAACCTCGCCTTTCCGCAGCTCATTTATTCTACTTGCATGATACGTCCCGCTCGCTTATTCCCCGCAGTTCTTATGCATTGGCCCCACCGTGATTTCCCAGAGACAAAGTCCATTCCACGGCGCACTAAGTATCCGTACTGAATTCACCAGCGGAAAGTGTTCTCAATTCTCATACGCCAGTAGGAAGCAGGAACTAGCAAGTAGTTGGACTTATATACGACGGGCATTAATTCCCAAGTGGTTTTCATCGTAGATAAACTGTTGTCCGTGGCGATGCGCTGTTCGACAAGTTGGAGAACTATGAAAAGCAAGACGGTCCCGGTGTTCTCGGTGGGTGGGTGGGTGGATGGGTGGGTGGTCTGTTCGTCCCTACTTACCGCAGGACATGACTCGGAACAGTGGGAACGATGGTGGAAGCGCTGTATCGACCGACACGGGCCAGGTCCGGCCGGGGGTTAGGAATCCGGACCGATACGAGAAACAGGTGTCTCCCACGAGCCGTGTACAAGGACCATCTCCCGAGTTGGAGACGGATAGCAGAAATTACGTCGGGAATTTCCCCCAGTCTCAGACCCGTGCAACCCCTAACGCCCTAACACCGCTCTCCCCTTCCACTTGGCCGCTCTGTACAATTCGGAATTCGTGGTTCCTGTCGCCTCCGACCCGAGGAGAGGAGAGCGGAGGAGAGAGACTAGACATCCGGCCGACTGAGCACCGAGCGCCAAGGAATTGGGGCTTGAATAATTGAACAGCTTATTCTTTTCGTTAAGCCCAAGCCGGATTGGATGAGAAGAGTGAGTTCCGTCCCGTCTGGTGATTATCGCGGGGGCACCGCTCATCTTAATTCGCTATGATAGTCGCGTAAATCTACAAGAGGCTCCTTTCCTTCCCCTTCCCGCGCCGAAGGAATCCCCCGCAGGAGAATTGGAAAGAAAGCCAATGATGGGCTTGCAATTCAGCCGAGGGGATTTCTCAAGGCCGCTCTCCCGGAAACCTCGAGCATTGTCTCACCGGGAGGAAGCACTCTCAAAGTATTTGATCTATTCCTAAACCAATTTCTTAGCACTCTTTATGTACTCAGTCTATGTACTATGTACTGGCTCTCTGCGTCCTCATGTGCGGTATACATGTGCTTCGAAAGGCGACAGGCGAGATTCACATGCTCGCCCGCGTGTTCGTATGTAGCTGGGATATGTTGGGATCTCCGCTCCGGAGGAATGGCGCAGACTGGAGCTAGCCAGAGAGAGAGAGAGAGAGAGCGAGAGGGTGGTTGTGCGGCTAGGATATTCTCGCCGGGTGGGAAAAGAAATTGGGAATTTCACGCTCCCGTTCCTCGTGCTGGCTCGGATGTGCGGATAAATATGTGTGCCGGGTGTGTGTATGTGGAGGATAGCGCGCGCGCCCTCTAATGGTCGGAAGAAGGTTCCTCGTCTTCTCGATCTTACGTGAAATCACATAGATCCGACCGCACTCCTTTCTCCCGGGGTCCGCGGACCCTTTTCTATTTCACCGATGATATCTCACCGATGGACGTCCAGGTTTCCCCGTACTTCACATACTAAGAGGCTTTCGCAAAGCGCTCGCGCGCATGTCGCTCTCTTTCCCCCCTCCCCGATCTTACATCTTCCATTTCGCTTTCTCAAATATTTATCGCTCGACCGCAGCCGATTTTCGACCGACGAAAATGCGTCTCGCGTACCTTACACTGACTTAACTCTCTCTGAGTGGTTCGCTGGTGGTTGGCCGTAATAATATTTGCGTTGAACGCGTAATCGACGATGCTTGGTCCTAAGTATGGAAATGCGCCGACATGCGTAAGAGGTAATATGCATCCCGCGGAGCGCAGGCTGCCGGTAGAATTTTCTCATTTCATTATCGTCCTCCCGGCAATGAAAGGGAGATTATTGGCCGGATCGGCTTGCTCGAAACTGCTTGTAACAACGGTGGACTTGTTAGCGCGGTGCTGACGTACGCGCGCTCATGACGCAAACTCCCCTCGATAACCCGGCGAGCCGTGCGCGCTCCACTAGTGCGGCTCCACACTATATCCGAGGGCACGAGCGCACGTATTACTTTGATCCATATCGAGTATACCGGCTACATTAAAATGGCGGATTATAATAGTGTAATCGGCGTTGTACGCGAGGTAGAGCGTACAAGCTCGCAGCACGGGATGTCGAGTTAGCCAAGTACCAGCTACTCCGTAGTTGCGTCAACTAATAATTGATCCCTGGCTTTGCCGTACCTAGTGCTAGTGCTAGTGCTAGTGCGCTAGTGCGCCCGGGGCGACTTTTCAACTGGTGAGAATTTGCCCGGGAATAGGTTGACGGCAGTCATACGAGAAACAACCGGCGCACCCGATCGACGTACATAAGCTAGTGTCCAAATGTTTAACACTCTGCTATAATTACTTGGAAATCTCGGCATGTTGCGGCCAATCAGTACAGGGTACTACTTTCCAATACACTGGCCGCGGTATTGATCTCCGCTTGTCCAGTGTTCCCATTAAATTAGCGAGGGATATAGAATATCTAGTATCTAGTTTCATAATTATTTACCTCAGTGCGCTGCAAGCGCACTATAATACAAATGCCTGTTAATTCTACTAATAACGCATTAATTTGTGATAGGGTGGGATTTGTCCTGGGAGAGGTCATCGAGCAGCTTCCAATACTTTTCCCTCGGTAGATCCAGTGAATATTGCTATTTCCTCGCCAATTACGCGATGGCAGAGACGCGCGCGGCTGAAATGTTCTGACAGAGGAAGGAATGTTTCTGCTTTGGCAAAGTTGGCCGGGCTTTCAATTAAGTAGTTGCGTGAGTTGGATCGCGCTCGAGAGAGTTGGGTGGTGGGAGAAAAAGGTGGCCGGGGGAAGGAGTGTCTGACGGTGACTGTGTAACTTTGAAATACGAGCTCGCGCGTCTCGGCCTCGAGACGACGACAGTACTCTCTCGGGTTTGGCATATCCAGTCGCCGGAAAATCTCCTTCATGAATACGCGCCGCGTCGAGCCGCGCGATTCCAGCCGAGCCAGTCCCGTAAACGCCGATTTTTCCCCGGGGATACTCGGATGACGATCGCGCGAGAGAGCAGAGGGTGGAAAAGGCGAACCGCGACATTGAATTAAGCGAGTCGAATGGATTGAGGTTAGCAGCCGCGGAATAAAAAGGATGCATTTTCCCGGAGGTCGGCGCAGCGACGGAATGGAGGAAAGGCCCCGGCGATAAAGAAGTTCGGGAAATATGTTTGCGGCTAAATCGCCCAAGGAAATGAAGCCTGGGTTAGGTGCTCGAGCGTCTCTCTGAGGGCGTCGAGAGGGAAGAGGGAAGTCTGGATTCTTTGGATTAAGAGTGTTCGCGAGGAATCTCGAGCTGTGTTTCCGCGGCTGCGCGAGCCTTTGTGAGGGGGGCTATGTATGATAAAGAAATATCGCTTTCCGGGCGGAGATACGGCCAAGGTGTCTGCAAGTCCGTATAGCGGAAACAGACGAGCGCCTGTCGGCCACCCTTTGGGGGAGGCGAGCGAGACGCTTTCGAAACTTTCGGAGATATCGGCCTTGATGGTGGAAGCCGTGCCAAAACCCTTGTAACGCCCGTTTACCCCCCTCTACACCCCTCGGTAGCTTTGTTTTCCGCGCGCTTGTCAACCATTCAACCATTTTGTAGTTTGTAGTTCGCCTGGTACCAACCGCGCGGGTTATTGTTAATGGTCTATTACCCGATCATGAAACAAACAAGAAAATGAAAATTGTGCGCTTGGTTAGTGGATGTTTAGTTGATTCATATTTAACAACGCGCCCACATGAATTGCATTACATTTGGCCCGGAGCGGCACCATTCCCTTTAGATTTCGACGAGGCAGCGAGCCGGTGGGTCACGTTATATTGAACCACTAGCGGCAGTGTATACCTTAACCGCGGTTGAAATGCATTCTACGAGCTGTCTATTCGATCGAATTTCCGCCAACAGTGCGTGCATACACTCCCTGGGATAGGAAACGCACCGCGGGTATACGACGCGCCGCGCCGCTGGCGGAAGTGCCACGGCGAAGCTTGCGGCTTCCCCTCTTTCCTTCCTTCCGCCTCCTCGGGGGAGAGACGCCGAGACGCGGAAACCAGTCGCCCGGGCGCGCGCTTTCCTCCCGCGGCGCAGAAGAACTCCTCGCGGAAGCATAATAAAATTTCCGCGGAGAAAACGGAGCCCGGCTGCGACAGACGCCCCGAGTGGAATTTCCTTGTCTCCTTCAGACAGAGACTCCTCGAGATCTCGCCCTATTACGCACCCTCCTGCACCCTCCTGCACCGCCCAACCTAGCCGACACTCTACTTCCGCTCTAGATTCACTGGCGCGTGCTTTTCCAGAAATTTCGATTGATTTCACCTATTTGCCCTTTTTAATATAATTTTTATAATACAGCGACGGACTAACTCGAACTTCCGTTTTCGCGTATTCGCCCTTTTTAATATAATTTTTATAATACAGCGACGGACTAATTCGAACTTCCGTTTTCGAGTATTTGCCCTTTTTAATATAATTTTTATAAAATCGGGACGGGCTAACTCCAACTTCCGCTTTCGCATATTTTCCCTTGGGTGATAAGGGATTTTTCGGATTTTTCAAACATTGTAATGAAAAGGACATTGTAATGAATTAGCGATTGGATGGAGCGGAGTGGAGAAAAGGTTGACAGTACCTGCTTATAATGGATGGTCTGTACCAGTGGAGAAAGCAGTAGGAATCGATGTAATTACAACTGTTTCCCGCAATTGGCAACAATTGCGGCGCGAACTGGAAATAACGACGTCGGCGTCGCGTCGATGGGACGAAAAGGAAAAAGGAGACTCGGAAGACGAGGGCAAAGTGGGGCTAATTAATAGAGTTACGCCCCCTGAATGGCGATTTTAAAGCGAGATATTTCGTTGGCCGTTTCAACGAACGAGCGGACGAGGGGCTGCGATCGTTGCAAAGACGAGCAACGAGCTAGAAGATATAAAAAGGTAAGTTTGCGCGATAGGCTGTACGGGCTCGCATGTTGCTCTAACGATAGAGATCGCGCGAGGTAGATCAGCCGGCATTCCTGTCGAGCCAGGACACACGCGGCTCGAAGATTAGCCCTCGGGAATCAGATCTCGCCGACTATGACGCAGCTCCGATCTAAGGATACAGAGAGCGAGACTGCACTGACTGCACTTGGCCACTGTTTCTCCGAGGAAATGGCGCGCCACGCCTTGCCTTAAGTAGATTACGTGCCCACCCCTCGTTTCCTCCTCGAGATAATGGCAGCGAGACTCTGCTCCCTCGGTCCCTGCTCCACCGGAAAGGAAACCCACTGGTATGCGCGACTCATATTTAATGCTCTGCTTAACGCTTCCTTTTGCCATTTGTCTCACCGTTCCCGATAGCTACTGATATATAATTGGCCTTTATTAGAGACCGCCGCCGTTTCTTTCCAGTGGTAATCTAACGCGGACGGAAGAACCGTCGGCGTCGCTCGCCCGAGATATCTCTACTGACAGTACCAATTGACAGGGATAACAAATGGCTGGCAGCCTGACTAAGAGCACCAACCAGATAAACTCGGCCTTCCGTTGTGCGGTGCTCGTTCGCCGTTACCGAGCCCTTATGATAATCCTTCCGTATGATTGGTAGGATTTGCTGCTGCCGTAAGTCCCACCACAATCTATCATCTGATATTCAATAGTCGATAAGTAACTTGTCGTGTAAATCTTCCCTCGACTGATTTGTTACGCGCGCTCGTCACGGCTCGTGTAGCCTCACAATAGGCGAGCTCGTTAGAGCTTTATTGACACTGCATTCTTAAATATGTCGATGAGAGAACCGAGATTTTTACTCGTCTTAAAGATAACTGGAATTGTCGGGAGGTCGCGCGATGAAAACGGCACCGTCTCAAAGAGCGTGGACTCTCGAGTAAGCAGACGATATACCGAGGAAATTCCGTTTATACCTTTCCCCTGATCATGCAAACGCTAAGGAAGGCACTGAATCCAGTGCATTACGCGCATTTCACGTCGGGATAGAATCTCCGGGCTTTTGTAGTCAAATATCCAACCACAATCCCGGAATATTCCTTAACAGCCGCGGCTTTCGCGGCATTCACCGCTGAATGACAGAAAGGAGGAGCGAGTGTACGCCACGAATTAACATTTCATATACAATGAATACTTTAGCCGAGCTGAATAGAAATCATCAAATAGACGAAGTTGCTCCATCAGTCGGGCAGCGGCGAAAGAAAATTAAAAAGGAGCGCGCGGGTAAATGAAAGTTGAATTGACTCTCTTGTGGGGTGCGGGCGCGAGGCGCATACAGATGCTGAGGATAGCGGAATGGTATGCGCATAAGGAACCCCGAGCGATTTTCGCGGAGCAAGTACACCGGCAATACTCGGTAACCCGAGGGTTTGGTGGGATCTCCGGGTGCGGCACGTGGCAATGGTGTTGTGTCACGTAATATTGACTATCGAATAGATAGGAGGGCGAAGGAAGCCGAGGTTGCAGAGGCGTGGGGTGGGGGGTTGGCTCGGCGCAAGCACATCGGGTGCGCGCCGGATGTGCACTTCTTATGCAAACTGGCGGCGATCCAAGTCCTGGTATTACGAGGTGTCAGTTGTGTCACCTCTTACGCCAAGGACCTCGTCTCCCCTCGTCCTCCGGAATCGGGTCGATTCGATCCCCGACACGCTTCCCTTCCTATCAGACCACCGCGCACCACTACCCCCATCACCGCCCCCTGCTTTTTCCCTCGACCCGGCCTCGCCTCTTTACAAATTCTTCAGCGTTACACTCGACTTTCTGTCATTCCTCCCCCGCTGTCTCGCGCTGCCCGAGAGGTTCTTGAGCGCATCGTGGCTATCCGGCCGCCCGCCGCCCGAGTTTCGCGAGCCCTTTCACCTCCGACTACCCTCACTGTCTATCGCCGAGTCTACAAGTAGCCCGAGCGGGATAAGTGCACTTATATACAGGGTGACGCTTGAGCCGTCATATCGCTCGGATATACTGCCGGGGGGAAAAAGCCCGAGGAAAACTCGTCGCCGTCCGCGAGGTATACGGGAGGTTTAGGGGAGGGGGGAGCGTCGGGCTTTCAGCCTCAAAGAAGAAAGTCAAAGGGATCTTTTCCTCTCTCCTTGCCCGGGACACAATCGTACTAGTGCACATCGCGCAAACTTTTAACCTCCAGCCGGCATCACTAATGTAAAGAGAACCTTGCCAGGAGAGAGCGAGAGGGAGGGAGGGAAACAAAGGGCAACGGGCAGTGTACTGGGCGGCGCGGCGTCGGTGCCTTTTTAGATAAATTCTCTGCGCTTGTCGCGCGCGGCTGTCATCAGAATAAAGATTTCACGGAGCGTTCGTTCAACTATATAGGCGGCCGACGCGACGTGTAGAGATTGTGTCGGGCGAGGGTGGGTGGATGGGCGCAGGCAGGGATTGAAAGGGGCGAGCAGAGGGGCGCGCGTACACGCCGCGCCGGGACGCCCGGTACACGGCCGTTCCCCCTTTTTCTTTAAAGCGGATCCCACGAGCGTGAATTAAGGGCGACGCGGATACACCGGCCGATACAGGAGCCTTACTGTCCTGTTAACCCATTAACCCCTGGTGGCGTGCCCTCGTTAACCCGCCCCCTCCGGGCTTGTACGACGACTACTTTCGAGTTATGATCGCCCGGTCACGTTTTCGTTGACCGCCGTGGGATAATGCACGCCCCACACACCCGGGGGCCTCTCCTCTCCCCACTGCGATCCGGCCCATCGATTCGCCTGCGAAACAATCCCGCACACTCCGCGCTCCTCCTCCCGCCTTCCTTCTCCCGCGTTCTTCTGCCCTCGGCACAGTCGCGGACCTCGCCGCGCGACCATTTCTCCGATGTCGTCGTCCTAGTGCGCTCTCGAGAGCGCCCGCTTCCACAAACACCGAGACACGTCTCCGAGAGCCTGGATCTAGGAATAGGGCACCATATATGGCCGCTTTCAGCTTCCAAAGGACATGGGAGTGCGCGAGACGCTCTCTACCCTGAGAACGGCGCACTTGGAGGAATTCATGGAGAATCCTCCCTCCCCCCTTAAAAGCTCCTCTTTCCACTCGGAGGCAAAGCCTCCGCGCGCCTCCGGAGAGTCCGGAGGCTTGATGTCCTCAGCCCGACGGACCCAAGCGCAACTAACATTGCCGATTCCGCGTCCAGCCATTTTTCCAAGGGCGTCGGCATCCCTAAAGTACATACCTGCTTGCTACTCGACGGGAATCGGGCCGCGATATACCAGTTGGGTTGGAGCCAGCGCCACTTTACGTCCAAGCAACCTGCAACTTTCAATGACAGCGCGAGAGAGAAGGGAAGACGCCGAGTGGAAATACTGGGTTAATTATCTGTTATCTTCGTGGAAGGGAAAAAGATGATTCCGACTGTCTATGAGTGTCGGGGCATCGGAAGCAGTGGGTGAGCGTGCGGTTTACACGCGTGTCTCGGAAACCACTTGGAGCCTTGGAGGAGTGAGTGCCGGGGAGACGTCCTCACTGCCGGAGTACCATTGGGAACAATGGGTTATAACGATCGGAGCCCAGAGGAATTAATACCCTTGAAGTGGCGCTCCCAGCATTGTAGCCCGGCTCGATTTGGTATCCGCATGCTCGAGAGAGAGAAAGAGAGAGAGAGGGACGATTGGAAAGGCTCGCCGCCCGCAGTCGGAATCAACGCGACGCGATGGCCAAAGTACATTATGTAAATCGGCAGGATAACTAGGTAATTAAAGTACGAGAATAAACTAGGAACGCGAGAATTCCTGAGCGAGTTCCTTCCACTTGGGAGAGAGGGAGAGTCCTCGCTGGTTGTTGGGACCATTCATCGGCAGCCTTTTGTTCCCAGGCCACTCGGAGGATTCCGAACTCGCTAACGAGGAAGCGCAAACCCTTATTTTTGAATCTCTAATTCCTTTGGCTGGGGCGCGTATCCCGCTTCTTCCCCGGCCGGACGGAAAACGAATGTTGTCCCGATGGGGTGGTACCTCCTTCGGGAGGACCCACCTTACGCGGTCTGGAGGCTGGAGAGGTCGGAATGGTTTGAGGAGTCCTGGCAGAGGGTCCTGTACTGAGGAGGCTAATTTAAAGAATCCTGAATTCCGTTGGAGCCACCGATTAAAGAGATCGAGATACGTTCTGTGAATAAGAATTGGCTGTGCCGGGCTCTGCCGCCACCTCTGCATCCTGGCCGCCTCCGCTCGTGCATAATCGATGTCTTAAATAATTCATGCTAAATATTTTTTGCGTCGAGAGAGAGTTCGCGTGGTAGCGCGGCACTGGCACCGGCGTACCGAATGGCGAAACTTTTTAATAAATCTAAGTTTGTCTCGCCACCCGGGGCTCCTCTCGTGCGTATAATTGTTGGCGCGATTGCCAGCGAGGATTTAAGAAGTTCTGCTCTCCTGAATATGATAAATTTCAATGGGAAACGGCTCAAGCACCGTGAAACCCGAACGGGTCAAAGTGAATCACCTGGAAAAGTAATTGGCGAGCACCACGTCGCGCTTTTTCCTAGTAGTTACGCACAAAAATAAAGGACTTTCCCAAATTAAAAAAATCCATAAAACGATTTCCATAGAGTTTGCGAATCCTCCTTGCACGTGGAAACAAAACCTAACCCGCCGATTTACACAAAACATTAGAAACTGAAATCTCCAACAGAACCTCTGCATTGTTATGCATCCCCAAACACTATATTTCGTCCGCGGTAAGAACATAACTGTTTTACACAGTGACCTCGGCTAAAGTTTAGCAGCAGCAGTAATGTGCACTCCACAGGATAATAAGTCAATACATTTTCAGTATGTCACTACAATAACAATTACTCTCAACTATTCCAGTATTCCGAATCAGCACATCGACTGGAAAACAGTTGTTAAAACGTTTTGGTGAAGGGTGGGTGACTATTGTACGCGTAGGCGGAAGGGGAAACGATCCCATGGGAGAATCGACAGACGCCGGCTGGTTTAACAGGTGTAATACAGCGAGTGGTGGTAGAATATCGAGGGAATATCGGTGGACATCAAGCATCGCCGCGAACATTAGCACCGGGGGCGACACGTTTGGAGGGTTGGTATACATATAATCGATCGGTGCTTGCGCGCTCCTCCCGTAACCATTGTTTGCATTTTCGGACGGCCGCGAAAGGGTCAATTCCATCGAAGGCTTCCTCGCTCCCTGGCCGGCTTTCGCGCTGATTATTCCCCCGGCTCTATAACTACCTGCTCGCCTCCAATTCCCTTGGCGCCAGCGCCGGACCACCTTCTCTGTTTACCTTCTCACGGAGAGCGCACTGTTTCCTTACTTCCTCGCCGGGTCGGTTTCGGCAGCATCCATCGGTTAAGTCAGATGCAAAATGACGATCGAGGGATAAGGAATACGAAGAATACTTGCTTCACACAAGATCCGTCTTAATATAATTCGCCGGCTTTTAATCATTCCTTTGACACTCGAGTTTCAATTATTTTCGTTATTGGTACAATTTGATGTTATAAATAAATGTCAGTGCGTGGAAAAGACTGGAGAAAGACTCCTTGATATTAAAATGATTGAATATCGTATAATTATAACATTTTCAACGACCAATATTTATCATTAGCGATTCAAAGCCAAGAGAATCAGCCACATATATTTGGCGAGGAAGCGGCTAGTATTAATGGTTGATTTTTGGTGAAAATCTGAACATCGCTCGGGAAAGATTGAAATGATCGCCGTTGAGCCTGGAAAAGGTTGCTATCCGACTCGCGGCGGGCAGGCTATAACGGAGCGTAATGACCGATACCTTTTAATTAGAATAATAGAGAAGATTGGAGTGGGCCGGCGTTGAAGAACGCGCGCAGGTCCGGGAGGATCGGGCGGGACGGGCGGAACGGGGCCTCCACTATTTATTTACGTGGGGCAACATGAGAATTTTTTGCCGGCCTCGCAGCCCCGTAAACTTTTAATGAAAAATCGGCCAAGCTACCCTGGCAGGGGCGCGCGCGCGTACCTCTTGTTGCGAGCGCAATCAACGCACACGAAAATCCGACTCGTCAGTGTTGCCGCTCCTGCTCGCCAGTAGCGCAACGCGCGCTCTTCCTCTCTCCCTAGGTATATGAGAACATTTGTTTAATGAAGCAGCATTCTTCGCCTCGATTAAAATGGAACGCGCTCCTTCCATTTCGACGAAAAACATCCGCGATATATCCGCGATATATCCGCGATATATCCCCGATGCCGAATGACGTTATCTCTCTCGCAGGCCGAGCGGCAGAGTCGAGAGAAAATTGCATTGGAAATTATAGGATCGACGCCAATTCCAGCCGTTCTGATTATGACGTTCGCTGGCGGGTGCCGAGGCGAACCAGCAAGTCTGTTGAGCCTCGAGTGTTAAGACAGCAGCGCGAAAGATAGCGCGCGCGTTCTCATTGGGTGCGCGTATTCCCTGATAGGAATTTGCATTGCTATTGAGGAGGCTGTAACATCGCATTTAACTTACAAATCGGCTGGTACATTTCGCTAATCAATATGCTGATCGAGTTAGTATTATGCGGCAAATATATCGCCCGGGGCGATCGATATCCATCAGAAAGGGCTGCGCGGCTCGTGGTCGATCCGGCAGAAGGTGGGCATGGATAAGGCGGCGAGACTCTCCACTATTAGCTTAAGAATCGGCACTCCGTAAGTGGTACTTTCGTTAGCCGCTCACAGACCTGATAAATATGCAATCGTGCAAAATCAAGGGAAAAAGAGAGAACCGGCAAAAGAGCCGAGTCCACTTGCGCCGAGGACGCCGGACTTTCTCAGCCAGCACTTGGAAAGCTCTCTCTCCCTCTCTCTGCATATACCTACCCGCCGGATTCCAAGCGACATTTCTTTTAATTGCGAGGCTACCATGGCAACAGGCCAGTATTCCACATTCATTGCGCTCGCCCGTCGCCCGTCGCCTTTGGACGCCGAAAGTGGTCCATCGATCCAAGTGGCGCGCTCCTATTGGCACGTGACGTATCGAAAGGGCGGCCGGGAGCCTGTGTTCCCTGTCAGAAGCGAACGGCATGTCGACAATCATAACAATAACCCAGTTGTACCAGCAGATCGAGATTGTATTGGCAACGTGTTGGGAGAAAGCCACCTTGAGCTTCCTGTCTGCGAGGCGTTCGAGAACAATCTACACATCTAAAACAGTTTCAATTAAATGTGGAGCAGTGAACCCGTGAATTTTTAATTGCACGTGTATTGTCGCCAGTGAATACAAGAGTAATTGAAATGTCTTGAAGATAACGCCCACTCGGCATGATATTTCAATTGAACTGGGAGTAATTCCCGACGCATGTGTAACAGATCCACTGACACGGATCGGGAGGCCGGGGTTTACATGGCCCGTAACTGGACGGCCCTTGTTTTACATCTATGTACTAGAAATACTGGTCCCTCGGACTCCGCGATGAAAATCGTCCCGACGCCCAAGCAATCGGGACGATTGTTCTTTGCCATCGTATTGGCATCGTTTCAAAAAATGTGTTTGCTCGCCCTCTGCTACAGCAGCGTGTTCCAATATCGAAGAACCGCCCAATCCATAGAGCTATTCTAATCCTGACGTATTGACCACCATCGGAAGCTTGTTCGCCTCAGCCAAAGAAACTTGTTCATTTCAGACACGAGGACTCGCAGTTCTTTTTCGAACATGAGATTTATGAGTGAAAGTGGTCTGGAAGCGTCGTCGTAATATCCTCGATCCATCGATACAGACTGGCAAGCACATTAGGGAGTAACAGGCTTTTCGGCGGGCGAATCTATTTTTGAAGTGGCTCGTTGACGGTTCGTTTCGTTCAATGTCCCCCCGTATGGCCGCCTGGCCGCCTGGCCGGACGGGATTCGGGATTCGGGGACCCTCGACGATCTTCGATCTTCCTTGAGAACGCTCTATCATCCGTTTACAGACGCTCTTATCCGTCGGCCAAACGAGCCTCTTTACTGCGATGTATAGCAAGGGCTGCTAGCCAATAAAATGTCGGCTGGTAGGTGGGCTGTGTCTGGTTATAAAACGCCCTTCACCCCTTCATCGCAAGGGCGACCGAACGAATTACGTATTATAGAAAGATGTACGGGTTCGTTCGTCCCGTTACCTTTGACTCGGCAAATCTATAACAATTCCGAACGAGCTCATCTCCGACGTAGGAGAGTCCGCCGCGTACCCGTCTTACCCCTGAAGAGAAAAATGAGCCTGTGGCCGCGCACTTGTCGGCGACAAGTTCCGCGTGGTTATTAATAGACGGGAGTTCCGGTTATGAAGAGCGGTTATCCGCGGCGGAGCGCGGCAACTGCCTAAAGAGTTAATCCACAAAGCGAGAAAGTTAGCCGCGAGTTGTACTTGTAAGGTGGCGCGTACGCGACGCTTAGCCGCAAACGTAACAGAACTTGCTTCGAGCGGCGAATTCCCCGGCATGAACTGCGCACGACAACGTAGAACGTACGCCGCCAGGGTGTGCGAGTGCTGGAAAGATCGAAACGGCAGCGGGGAAGTTTGTTAGGAGCGTCTTGGGCAAAAGCCATAACTGGCGGGATTCTATGCGCCTTCTCACTCTCCGCGAGGTTCCCGGGCATCAGTTCTAAGCCGCGTCGACATATCTCCATCCTCGGCGTCTTCCGGCAATTTGTACGGGATTATGCCGGGCACGAAGGTATCGGTAGGTTGCCTGGTTTCCAAAATTATGCCAAACTTGCAAATTGTTTATCCCCCGGTGGCGGAGCGTCGCCCTAATAGGACAACTCGATTACGCTGCGTTCAGCAGCTCGTCAATTAAACCTCCTCTATTTCTCGGACGTCCCGCCGTCCGATTTATTCCAGCAAGACACGCGCACTACGGCCCGGCACGCCTCGGATATCTGCCGAGTTCAACTCGCACGCTCATTGTCAGGCTTCCCAGCCAATTATCACATTCTACGACGCGATGCGATGCCTGACGTCTTAACTAAGAGTGCGCGCGCTTTACAGTGTAGGTAGAGTGTAGGATCAATCCATTACAGGGGGCAAAAAGCGGCGTCTCCCGGGCAAGAAATGCTAGGCAGGGAAAATGGGAGGCGCGGTGTTTGCGTCGGCTCGGGGAAGAATAGAAGGGCTAGTTACCCGCGTATCACGTCGAAGCTCTCTGTGTCCCGCGCGCGTCTTCCTAATCCAGAGCGGCCGCGACCGCGACTGTTAGCTCGAAAGAAAGAAGAAGAAGCGAAGGAGATGCGAGTACCGGTACTCGGACGCGTGGTACTTCAAGAATGGGAGCTGATTATCCAGGTAATTGCGATGTCTTCCGCACATTCGTCTTGATGTAGCGTTGTTCTGGCCAGAGTGGCGTGGCTCCTCTCTCAGCCGTGAGGGACTGCCCTCATCTATCGCCCGGCGGAATAGCCTTCCTCAGCCACCAGACCTATCAAGAATGGAACTTGGCTATCTCTAGCGGGCGTAACGCTACCATCGCCATTGAGCTGCGCCCTCTTAGCAACGGTTCTCTTTCATCGCTCCCTTGGCTGACCTCGGAAACGCTCCTTTTAAAAATCCTCGCCGACCTCCTACACGCACCCCATCAAACCACTAGTTAGTCACGCATGGGGGGGATGCCTTGTCCGACAAATACAAAGCGCGGCGAGAGCCGATTTACAAGTAAAGCGAGTCGATGAATACGCTGCTCGACATCCTGTCGCCTCTTTTTATCGAAGGGCAGGTGTCGGAGCTTTTGTGCCGCGGTAAGGGGGAAAGTGGATCTCTCGAATTATCATAGATATTACTTGTTCGATGCGAGGATATTAGAGCCGAGCGTGTAAAAGTATGCTTGGTTGGTTGGGTATATGTATACGGATGTATGGTGGAGCGCATAACGGAGAGACAGGCAGGCAAGAGCTCGCCCCCGAGGCTCGAAGCTCCAAGGCAGAGAGCTCTTACCTTTGTGAGAATGTATTTCCGCAGTGTCTCTTTTACGCCCTCGTATTCCGGAATAGTGGCGGCGGAGACATATCGGCTCCGGCAAGATGGACTAGTCTACTTAGCTGGATATGGAATGCTTATCCGTGTAACGATAATGCCAGCCAAGTGTGTTTGCACTGGGACACGGAGCGCCGGGCTCATCGTGGTTTCACGATCCTCTCCGTCATCCGAACACGTGACAGATGCCTGCACCGGCTTTCTCAGCGTATCTCCTATACGCTGCGAGCCACCGCAGCCACGTCTAAATGCGCTGTCAAGGCGTCCCATCACCCTGAATCTATAAACCCAATCCGCCCGGAAATAATATTGGCAAGGCCTCGCCTTGCCTTGCCTTGCCTTGCCGTCTTCCCGGATTCGTGTCGTGCTTCTCTCAGAGCCTCGGCTTCTCTCCCCCTAACCCAGAACCAGTGCTCGCGCCAGAGAGAGAGGGAGAAGCTGGAGCTTGCAGCTCGAAAACCCGCGCGACACATTTTCCCCGGCGTAAAAAGCGAATAAGGGAGCGCAGCGAGCTACTCGTCTCGCGGCCGCCTCGGTACACGTCGATGCAACTTCCGGAACGGACTTGGCGAAGCCGGCTTCGATCTCGCCGGCTGGAAAATTCGTGCCAGCCCCCAGTATAGTCGGCCGTTCTCCCGTTCTCCATTTGTATGCGGAAGAAATTTCTGGACAGGACGCGCGGCCGAGTCCTCCGCTATGGGCCCGGGGGTCGCACGCCATGCGGGTACAGAAGTAGCTGGCCGATCCCGACAAAATATTACGCACGGACGAGGGCTTATAGCTGCTGCACCGGCAGCCCTGCCCTATTACAGACTCCCAGTAGCGAGCGCCGCTTCCAGCGACGGATTCAATTCCCCAAAAAATCTCTCCAAACCGCGCCGAAAGTTTCTGCCTCGCCTGTACATGTGTCGGGCTGCTTCCACGCCCAAGGATCACGTAGGGAAAAAAGTTCCCTAGGAAAACTGCGATACAAACGTGACATTCGTCCAGTAGCCCCTGGGGGAAATAAACCTTGGAAAGTGGGTTACTTTCAAAATATCGGAGATCTTCCGTTAGCTCGCGCCCGCCAACTCTCAGATTTACCTAGCGCGTCGTGTTGCCGCACTGCAACTTTAACCGCGTCAGTTTAAAGTTGCACGTACAGGGTGAGTCAGTTGCCTTTTAATCATCCTCTTCATGCCCGAGTCCCAATTATTTCCATTATTGGTACAATTACAATTATATTATAAATAAATGTCAGTGCGTGAAAAGACTAGGCAAAGACTCGTTTATATTAAAATTAATAAACACCGTATAATTATTAGATTTTCAACGGTCCATATCCATCATTAGCGATTCAAAAAGCCAAATGAGCCAGACTGTACGTAGCGAGTTAGAAAAAGCATATGTGTTGCCACTTGCCAGGAGTTTTCCCGGAGTAACGGTAGGGAAACTGAGGGACTAGCATTAGGGGCATTAAGTAGAAGTTGATTAAGTGACAAGCCACTTGGAAGCAGTGTCTACCGTTGTGTCCGTAGATCTCGGCCCGCGATCCTCGCTTCCTGTCAAGTGCAAGACACACTCGAGATCCTATTAAGAGCCTCCCTATTAGATACCTATTCTTCGCGTGCTTTTTCCGCGCGCGCTTTTTTCGAGCTGGGAATCTGAAAGACTATATGTACGCGAGGTGCACGTTGATAGGCAGAAAGCCTGTATTAGAGGAGGAAAAAGTCTTTCCGTCTCGGGCAGAGTGTTATATTGGGTTAGAGCGACTAACGGCTCTTCTCTTATACTCTGCAAAAGGAGAGAGACGCGTCGCTCATTCAACTGTGTGTTACGGTTAATGACCATGAATAATCATGCACCTTCATGCCGATTGGCGCAGCTTTTAGCTGACGGTTATTTCTCTGTTTTATCGCTCGCCAGCCATTGGCCACTCGCTCGCTTGCTCCCGTAATTCCAGTTTCCCCTCTCAGGGGAGAAAAGCGGCCAAATGAAGACTCGATTACCAAAGGCAGCGATGCGTCAGCTTTACGCGATACCTTCGCTTTCGAGTACCAAAGCACATATAATCAGTGAGTGGAAGCCCCTGGTTTTGGCAGAGCGCGAGCTTCTTTCCCGCGGACGCAACGGTGCGGCGGCCTGGCACGTGTTGCAAATGGGCCCATGCCTCATCCTAAGCAGCATCGCGCGCCAGTGAAATAGTAGGCGCGCGTATACTAGCCGGCCATAACTTGCGGCTTCAGCCTGCGGATTAATTAACGCGCATTATTTCGACGTTGCGGCCGCGCGCGCCGCGCAAAAAGAAGCCACGTGCGACTAATGTCTTTACTTAGGTCGGCGGGAGCCGAGCGCGAGCCCTTATTTAACAGGAGGGCGAACATTATCGCCCGTGGGCGCTGCGCGCGCGCGACCTGCGCGCTAGAAAGTTATTTGGAATTTAATTAAGGCCGCAGACCCAGTCAATTTCGTGCGCTGGCTCTGTGAATGCGCGCGCGCGGCCGAGTATGCGTGTGCTGTTTCCGGATATCGACTGAATTCCATATACACACACATGCATACATTTATGTATATATGTAGATATGTAGGTATGTGTCACGTCGTTATTTATAATTTGCATGCTATTACGGGCGAGCGAGCCGACTTGCTAACGGGCTAAACGTTCGCCGGTCCAAGGGTGCGCCGAAGAGGGTGGCTGCCTCGGGGAGGGGAGCATTCAGGCTTCTCCTCCCGCATGCATATGCAGCGCGCATAATTGTAATTTAACTTAGGCTAACCGAGTTAGATTAAACGCATTATCGCCGAGAGTGTAGGCGTAACGCGGAGATTTGAGGATTTCGGGGGGGCATCGGGAGGACGTCGGGAGGAGGTCGGGAGTCGACGGACCTCGCTAAATAGTAGGATTTTCGCCAAGGCCTCTGGAAGATGGAAAAGATTGGGCAGGTTCTGGCTGTGCGATTTACTCTCGCCGGTTCTCTGCTACTCTGCTACTCTGCTCTTCTCCAGTGGAGAAGTTGGAGAATCGGGGCGACAACGGGGCTTCTCGCTTCTCGTTATTTATTTCACTAAGTGCTCTCGATCGTTCGTTACTTGGCTCCGGCAATGCACTCGGTGGCCGGCGGGCGCTCGCGACAATTTATCGCCGCGAGCCAAGTGTAACTCACGGATTCTACGCACTGCCTCCAAAACCAATGGAGCATGCGACCTCGATGGGGAAACGCGAAAACCCTCTGCGGCCCTGGAAAAAGCACCGCGGAGTGGCCGTGAGAGCTCGCGGCACTCGTATACTCGCGCGCGCCCTCTCTCTCCCTCTGCCTCGGTTACGATGACGTTTTACAAAACGATTCAGTTAAATTGTCCGCTTCCACTCGGCTCTATCTCGAAGCGAACCTCGCGCAATAACAGTTTGTACGGTTTCAGCGTATATCTACACCGTATACCATTTTACGAGCGCATGATTAATTTCGTTCTCCATATTTTCGTTAAGCGTTCCCGGTATGTCCGTTACGCGTGCAATGTTACGCCCGCGTGATCAATCGAGCGCTCCATACCTTTTTATTAACTCCTCTCGCCGTTTATACATATAGTATATAGATAGAATGAATGGCATTTATGACCGCGATATGAATTCCGTTCCACTCGAGATGGCCAATGCGAAATAATGAATACGGGAAATTGGCGGGCACGGAAGGGAGGGGCTCGACAAAATCAACAGAGTCATAGAGCAAGGGAGCAAGGGAGCGAGTGTGCTGGTAGTGGTCGAGTGGAGAGGAGAGTGAAAATAGTCGGAGAGCGGTTCTCCGACCACCAACGCTCCTCGACTACTCAGGAGACAAATGACAGTTCATGGTTTCAATCAATTATGCCGGAGATTCAGCGCGCGTCTCAGGCCCGCGGGACGATTTGTAGAGGAGTTCCGAGGTCATCAGTGATTTCTAGTGAGCATGTTCGAGCGATTCTCCTCAAGGAGGCCGAGCGCTCTGCGGCTCTGCGGCTCTGCGGCTCTGCGGCTCTGCGCACCGTTGAGACAGCTTATGCCTCGTAGTACAGATCGACCTTTGCCGGGAACGCTCTAATGATCGTCAATGGGAATGGCCGCCGATGCCTCGCCGTTTTTGTCCGGTTCGAGACGAGGTTTTCACTTAGCCAACTCTCCACGCGAACCAGAATACTCGCGTCTCGCGCTGCGTGTGTGCCAGTTGAAAGGCCTCTGCCCGATAATGTAGCCCGGCAATTACCGGACATAGCAGCGCTTGAAAGCCTTTCCAAAGTTCAAGGTCTCAGTCTCATCTAATCGAGCAAATCATCTGCTCCATCTCGGGAGCAGACGGGCCTTTGCGTCCAAGTCGAATGAAAAACTCGGCCGGAATTCTCAACGACCCGGAAGAGCGTCAAGTGCACCGGGCGTTAAGAAGCGCGCACCCGTCAAATCTGCCCTTAGACAAAACTGAAAATAGAGAACGGCGTCGTTGGATTTTGAAAGAATCCACGTCATCATACTTACACGGCGCGGTACATCACTTGGAAGGGAAGTGGCTGCGCGTACTTTGCAGGAAGCTCTCTCCCTCTCTCTCTCTCTCTCTCTCTCTCGTTCTGGCTGTCGGCCCCCGAGCCTGCTGAATGCACGGCACGGACTTTACTGGACACTCCAGAATGCAGAGTTGCTCTTGCGAGAGCGGAGGTGCTGTGACATTATGCCGCGTGCACTTATACGGCAGTGCACTCGGCGCAGCTCGGAATTCTGTAATGACTTCACCCGTCTCGTCTCCATTCTTGTACGCACACGCTCGCAACGGGCGGCCGAGCGAGCCGGCGAGCGGGCGCGCACTGCTTGAATTACCTCGGCAGATAATAGAACATAAACACCGTTGATACCGCTGAAATACTTGCCCCCGGCTATTAATTACGCCGGGGAATTCCCATCGGCAACTGTTATAACTCTGCGCCGGCTTCCCTCCAATGGAAAAAACCACGCCGAGACAATGCGCGCCCGCTTTCAACCTGCCCTCTTCCCCTACTCCAGTTACTTGGAGCTTCTTCTTCTGCTTCTGCTCTTCCAGAAATTCGGATATTTCTATGCTATGCGAGTCACTCTTGTCACTGTCAGTCTTCTATACAGATTTGAACAATAATTAAGTACATGTAAGTTATTAGCGTTCCACTGGCCTGGCTCGACTTCTTCATGTGGAGAAATTTGCACCGAACTCTCCTAGATTGCTGGTTTCTCGCGTTATTGAACTATTAAATAGATGATTCCCAATTATCAGCAAGCAACCCCTCGCCGTTATACATCAATTAAGCCTAACCAGACAATCGTTTTGATTACACACATCTTCCTCATCATACACGTACTCGCGTACTCCAATCCATCCACTTGTCGGATACTCCACTTCCCTGTGCGATGCCTCGCATTTGCGATGAACATATCCGAACCAGCTATGATCTATCTCTGGCGTGGTGCACTAGGTGTACTAGGAGTGTCAGTGGAGCTATATTGATAGCGACGTCGCTTAGAGCAGAGGTCAGAAGGAGGCATTTTTCTTGGCGACTTGACATCGGAAGTTTAGCGTGACCAGTCGGCAGTGGGATGCTCATCCATTGCCATTAGGACGGAGAGGGAGAGGGAGAGAGTCCGGTAGAAGGGCGCGCGCGACTCGCTTGTTGCCGGGACTCCTAATGACCGCGTCCATCTCATTTCTATTGGCGAAACACCCCGTCGCGCTCGACACATGCGTGTCGGATGAGTACCACCTTCGCGCGCTATTCACAAGCCCCGCGAGGGACTATCAGTCCTGGCTAAATTGTTTCCGAATGCCTCGCCATTCCATCTGCTCATCTGGTGGTCACTGCGAGACCTTGCACTCGCGAGGTACTAGGTATTAACTTTATTGTTCGGACTCCCCGGTTTATTGACATCGGGAGCTCACCTTGTGTGGGCTTCTTCCGCTATTTTACTTTTACAACGACCATCATTTCAGTTACTCTTGTCGGTAATTCATGACACTTGAGGGACACTGTGTACTTAATTCGACTACTGGATTCAAGTAGGAAAGTAAGTTGAAATTAGGGTCGATCCTCTGTGGTTCCAAAAAGAATCTCCGTAGAACATAGCAAAGAAGGAGAGAGAGAGTAGACGCCTGGCGAAGAATTAGTGGTATTTCGTTGTTCGGCTTGATCCCGGGGAATCCGGAGGCGGGAGGGTCTCGGTATTTAGCAAAGTCGCGTGGTTCCCGGTTGGCGTATTTGAGGGGGCTCGCGGATCCAGTAATTGAATCATAAATCGCGCCGGTGGCGGCAATCGAAAGGAAAAGGGCCGCGGAGAGGGGGGTGGGGGGTGCCGCGCGGATTACGCGGCGACGGCGACAGCGACTGAGGAGCGACTCATTAATTCCTCATAAATACTGGTCGGCCCGGCCCCGAGATGAAGGAAGAGGACGGATTCCAAGCGAGTTCTTTCGCCGGGCGCACACTCGCTCTCTGTGTTAGAGGCTCGGCGGCACGGGAGGAAGTCTGCCGCAAGAAGCCTCGGCGGACGCTTCCACCGAGGAAAGAAGAGGATCGATTGCCGGCGTCCTGCGCTCTCATGATCTCTTATCGGCAATCGTCGAATTACCAAGAGAACCGAGTTTAGCGAATCTCCTAGCCAGAGGCTCGGCAACCTACGAGCCCTCCTTCTCGCCATCTCTCTCTCTCTCTCTCTCTCTCTCTCTCTCTCTCTCTCTCTCTGCACCGGCATCGTCATGAAGAGTCAGCAATGCCCTGCCGCTTAAGGTGTGCGGGAGATTCGTTTCAGCAAGCGATCCGATCGAAAGGAAGATCGGTATCGTTGGCGGTTGCACGTATTTTACGTAACGCATCCCCTTTACGACCGACTCCGCTGCGTTAAGCTTCGTTCACATGCCATGAGGTATGAGAAGATAACATACATAGTACGTACTACTCAAACGCATTGTCTAGCGATAGCACTAGCAATCGAACATGACCTATTGGTATCCAGTCTGCTCTTCTCTAAAAGTCTAAACAAATGAGTCTTGTTTGATTTCGAAAGGCATTGTACGCTCTATGGAGGTAGAGGATAGTTGATATAGGTGTTGCTGAGCGGTGCAGTGTGAATCGACTTTTATACTGGCAGTTTGGTTGCACTTCGTCCATCGAAGTGATCCGTCGTCGGCAGGCGGTCATTATGTCCTATACTCGGATACTTAGCGTTCACAACAGCGGATTAAGTCATAAGTTTTAAGCAGTCCATAGTCTATGCCGTTATCCTCCTGATTGCACGGTGCCTTTTTTCCTAACCGACCATCAAATCTCCCCTTTCGCACTGTCCAAGGATCGGTTCGCCTTTTCACCGGATGTTCCGCTGTGATATCCCCAGGGCCTATTAATGTTAGACCGGATCGTCCTACAGGTTTCCCCCGTCCCCTATCACAGCACGGTTAATCCGCATTAAAGCGCACGCGAATTATTGCCGGCTCGCAATAATTTCGAGCGATCGGCAAATGGCTCGGAATAAAACTCGGCCTCTCGAAAGCGCGAGCTCTCTGGGAAAGCGCGCGGCAACGAATCCGCGGTATACTGCGGCTAATCACAGCCTAAGCAGCTCTGCTTGCCGAACGGCTTAAAGCCTTAAAGGATTCATTATCCTCGGTGGATAGAGAATCGCGCAGCAGCCTCGTTGATATAAAGTTTCGCCCGGGCGGGAAATTAAATTTAATGCCGCATCCCTTTTTGCCGGACGCAATAACTTTGGTCGCGTCGCGTCGGCTGGTCTCGCGCACTGTTATTTTCTCGGGCGGCGAGGGAAGAGAAGCGGCGAGCGTGCACTGTATTCCTCTCTCGTCTACCGTGACTGATTCATCGTCCGCTGCTTCTCCACATCCCGAGATCGACACGTGCTCTTCGCCGAGCCGGTCACTTGTCCTCCTGCGCTCTTGGCTCGTTGCTTCTTCCCCCGCGAGAGCGAGACCTCATACCGAATGCAGCGCGCGTGTGCCAATGACCACCTTTCGACAATATTTTTCCTTCGACCGAACCCACTCTCTCGCGGCTCTCTTAAAAGTCCCGGGGCCATTTCTCGCGACTCGCCCGCCGTACTATGGACAATCGGGATTTTTTAATGGTCAAGCCACTTGAATTTTCAAAGTGCTATTAAACGAATTGGAGTATAAATCGGGTGGTCTCCGCCGCGCTCGGCGCTCGGGATGTAGTTTCTGTCGGGCGACGAGCTGATAAGCCCGGACGACTGCTAAGAGGAGAGTGGGATTTGCATGTGCGGCGGCGGGACGTCGTCTAAAACTGTTACGATAAAGGCTAACGTTTATTAGCTGTTACTGAGAAATGTGCTCGCCGGAAATAAAACCATTTGTATGTTTAACGTTCTGTGCACGAGCGCGCGCGCCTCCGTCGGTGATACGGTAATAGTTATTGTATATTCAAATGGTAAGGAGGATGATCGTTAATCCGCGCTGGTCGAGCGGTGCAGTGAGCAGTGGGTGCGCGGACGGGCAGGGAAATGGCACGTGAAAAATGTAAGCTGCCATTGGCCAGTCACTTTGGTCGATTGCCATCCAAGGTTGGATGCGTCGCGCGCAATGAGAGTAGTTGCACTCGGCTCTCTATAAACTCGTTAATTCGCCATCGTAAATCGCGCATTAGGTTGCTCTATGTTCCCTCAAAAAGGAACTTGGAGCTGAATATGATCCTCGAGAGTAGAGTATTATCCCACGGTAATGCCTGACCAGGAAGCGGGCCAGTGTGGAAAATGGGTCTATTAATAAAACTGCCCGACGAGTTCAATCAAAGTCCGTAAGTGTAGCATTAAAGGTATTAAATTTATACATACTCTTACCGGCGCCAATTAATAAATCGTCCGGCCGTTCAACGACACACGCGTGAGAGCAATCAGTCGCCGTTGAAGAATAGCGCCATTAAGAGCTCTAAAAGCTGAATCACCGGGTATTACCGGGCAGCGCAACGAGTCCGAGGCGGATCGCATCTATCAGCGATCGAGATATTATCGCACAACTTGATACTGAGATGCGCGTTGTTTATTAATAAGCGGTTGCCGGTGTATTAACGTGGACAGTGTGGTCCAACTGATTACCGGCTCCGCGCCGTTGTCGTTCGCTTAGTTCATTTTTCGCGGGCGTCTCGCTACAAGCTGCGTGACTGTTAACGATGATCCGCCTCGAAGTGGTTCGGTATATGATCACACATCAGAAATGGCTTGGTTCGCCCCTGATAATACACCGGCTTGATTAATACCATCGGCATCGGGCCCGACGGCCCTTTTACTTTGATTAATAATATTGCCCTATTATGAAGATCGCCGCTGCAACTTGCGCCCCGCCAACTATAATTATACTCGGTACTTAAAGCAGAGTTAGAAAGATACTCCGCTAAGAGTCGCCGGCTTTTCCTTCTGCTCTCTTCGCGCCCGCGCGCCAACTTTCCTTCTCTGAAGACAAAAATATTGTGCAAGTTTCGGTGCCGGGCGCGCTAAGTACTTGCCCCCGGAGAGAAAAAGAGAAAAGATCGCCGGGAGGGCGAAGCAGAAGTTCTCTTTGGAGGAGAGTTTGTACGAAGTCAAAATGAAGAGAGTGGAAAGGGTCAGAAGATGAGAGAGTCGGGAGGCTCGTTAGGTATCTCGAGAAAAGTATCACTTCTGGCCGCGAGGCTCGAGAGAGAGTGGGCTCAATCGCACCAGTTGAAGATCGCTTTCCTGGGCGGCGATCGGGACTCCGCGTGCGAGCATGCTGCGAGAGCGTTCGCCAGATGATATCGTGGATGCCAGCTGGAGAATTATCGACGCCGCGAATCGCGCCAGTATCATTTTCGCCCGGCCCGGCGTCCGATAGCCATCGGCGGGCGAGTTGCACAAATCAAAAGCCCCGGGAATTATGGAAGTTCGGCGGCCTCGGCTTGGCTCGCATCGGTAATCGTCTAGCGTGGATTACCGAGTAATCATTAGAGAGGGCTCGAGGGGCCTTTATTGATTCCGCGGCGCGTCCTTCGCCGTCCCATAAACATCAAGGGCCAATCAGCCGGCAGGTGTGATTCCAGAAATTGAAGCCCGGCCACCGGCAGCGTCGCCGCCGTGGTACGTAACTGGTTAAATGAACAGGAGCGCGCAGAGCGAAAGAAAGAACGCCGAGCTGAAAATGACCTGGTGCAAGAGCGCGCACGCGCTTATTCCGCCGATCGGATCATAGAGGCGTGTAACGCGGGTAACGACGGCGACTACCTGGCTGCGGGGCTTCCCTTTCAAATTGGAATTCGAATTGCAAATACGCCTATTTGAAAAGTACTTTGAACTTGTTGTGCGCGCAGCAGCAGTCGCGAGGGACCGCGCGCCAGAGAGAGAGAGAGATGCGCCGGCGGAGCCACTCGACTGTGCCTCGATTGATCAAAGCGTACTTCGGCTTCGAAACAACTATGCACTGCAGCTCGTTTTATTTACTTAATATCGATCGATCGAGTGCCGAGCTATCACTTGGTAATGCGGTCCACTCGCACAAGGTATACCAGTGTCCGAGGGAAGTGGAGGTTTCCCTTGGAAACGCCAGATTTCAGTATTTCACAGCCGCTCGGATTTCCCGCAGCCGACTCGACAGTCGACAGTCGACAGTCCTCTTCCGGTCTTGGAGCGAAGGATGACGCCAGACGCCAGAGCGATTGGCAGCGCCCAGCTTTCGTAGCCCAGGAGGCCACCGCCCGAGGAACAAAGGGAATCGCTTTCGATCGATCAAGCCCTGCTCGAACTTTAATTAAAATTATCTCTCCCCGCGAGATCTAACCAAAAATGATGGGAGATCGTTGCGCGGCGCGCGCGATCCTCCATCGACGAGCATACCACTTGGCTCGTAACAGGAGAGGCTATCAGCGGTCAATATGCCTCGTCATTACCTGTTCATTACATTGTGGCAATAAAACGGTGCCGCGCGCTGTGCTCCGAGGGGCCCATCAAGACATGAGAAACCGTCGCGGCAATACCGATCGGCTAAACGCCTACTACCGAGCGCCGATACCAGCCGATACCAGCCGATACGAGCCGCGCGCAGCCGCGCACCGGACCTTTATGGCTCGCTCATTGTACCCGTACCCGCTCTAACTAGTGACACGCAGACTACTAAAAGCAATCTCGATCCCTCACCCCCACCACCGCTCCCCTTCTACATAGATCTCCTCATTCTACGCCCGGCCGTCGAACCTAGTGCATTTCCCATATCTCTCCGATGCAAATCAATATGGCTATCTGCTCTTCGATTACGATTACCCTCCGATAATCTCGATCGAGCTCCCTGGCAGAGTAGCACGCGTGAGTAGAATTTCGCGGGGACTCTTACTTCTCGCCGAGTCATCGGCTTAACGATATAATGATCTCGAGGGTGGAAGGGAAAAAGAGTGGAAGAGAGTGTTGGGGCGCGCGTGAGTATACTGACGCGAGGCAAGTTGGCGGAAGGCTCGGCGCGCTCCCGCGGGTGTAGATAAGCCGGAGGCGAAGTCCGTTAGTTTCACGTGTCGTTACGGTTTATAAGCATAGGATGCGTTCGACGTTACACTGCGACGGCGGGAGCAGGGTTCAATGCACTCGGCGGAACCCGTGGAAGCCGCGAGAGAGAGGAGCGAGAGAGGAGAGAGAGAGGAGAGAGTGGTGCAGCATCCATCCTGAGCTGAGAGCGCGATATCCTGGGCAATAGAGGCTCGCAGCAGCTCCGACGGCTCTCGGGGAAGCCGAGCGGATATCGACTTACAATTTGACACGGCCTGGGTACCTGTCACCGTTAAGTCCGCGCGAAGAAAGATTTCGATCGTTCAACTGCGGAAGGTCTGCTGGCCCTCTCCCTTCTCCGATAGAAACTAGAAAGAGCCTCTCTCTCGCGGCTGAGCTCTCCTTCCCGAGGAATTCGATCGGCGCGATCCTAAACGAAACATTCGTCTCGATTATCTTCGCCTGTCGCACCCGCCGGACGTGCAAGTCGAAATTGGTCAGCAAGAACCTCTATCCTTCCGCGCTTCCAGTGCCGGCGCGACGGAGGCGGCGGAGCGCACGAGCTCCGAGGAGGCGGCGACAAAAATACCTGATCCTCCAGTCGCGCTTGAACTCTGGTAACAGGGCTCGGTACCTGGCGTATCGGGCGCTGCGCGCCACTTCTTGCTTACAGGGGGGTGAAGGAGGATCTCTCGGCTCGAGGAGATTGAAGCGGCTTTCTTGCCGCGAGCGCGAACCGCGCCAACGCCGGCTAACTGTTATCAGGGAAAAGACTGGTTCTATATATAATACCGGGGGATTAAGCATCCCCCGTGGTAATCGAGGGAGACTCGTACGGGGGCCCCCTCGATCGAGCGCGACATGAAAGGGCGCCTCGCCTTCATAAAACGAGGCCGCCCGGCCGCCTCTTACTCGATTACTCGATTACTCGATATGCAACACATCAGCTTGCTCGAGCAGTGGTCTCGATCAATTAGTGTTAGGTCAAGTAGATCGGCCGTTCTTCCTTTTCTCGTGGACGCGCGGTGAATGGTGGAGAGTCGAGACTGGAGACTGGAGACTGGCTTTAACTCTCGGCCCTCCCAGCGGACAGCCGTTAACGAAGGTGAATGGAGTCGTCTGTCATAGTTGTCCCTGCGTGGCGAACGCGCTCGCGACCCTCGCACAATTAAATTGCTATCAGTAGCCGATTGCCAGCTAACACCAGCGCGCCCTGTGTAGAGCGGGTGGTTTCGGAAGGGAGGGTTGGATAGTCGGTACGGTGGACGGTAGAGCGATCGAAGCATGGAGTGCGAGAGGCTTGAGGTGGCTGGCCGTGTATAATGCATAAGAGAAGCGGGAAAGAGTAACGAACTGGCAAGGTCGAGCGTGGTAGGCCAATGTCTCGTCCGCGTAGTACGAGGTGAACCAGCGCTGCCGCAACTACCTCGTGTTATGTACCTTGCTGCAGTGTGTGCGGCAGTGAGCCACCGGCGTCCACTGCCTCCCTCTTCTTCTCCCTCTTTCTCTCGCTCTCTGCGCGTCTCTTAAGTCCGAAGCTCCCTCGCTGCTTCGCAGCTGCAACGCCTGCAACGCCTGCAACGCCTGCAACGCCTGCAACGGTGCACCGCGGCGTGCACTGTGCACGGCCGGGCAGCGATATATCGGAGGAAGGGCACGCGAGAGTATATGCGAGCGCGTCTCTCGTTGTTTCTCTAGTATTCCCGGTTCAAGGGACCCTCTCCCTCTGGTCGGAGCGCGGGCCCGAGCGGGGGCCCGAGCGGGAACGCGCGCTTGCCTCGAGGCTGCAGCATTGCAAGGACGCAGCGCAACCGCGAGAAACCGGCCAGAAGAGGAGGAAGTGGTAGCGAGTAGCGAGGTGGTGGTCGATGGTGGGAGCTCCGCGAGCGGCATGGCCCACGCCGGGGGATCCGGACACGACGCCCGCGGAGAAAGAAGGCCCCTCAGCCACGAGGAGCAGTTCCACTTGGGCCCACTCTGCGACCCATTGTTGCACCTGGCACAACTCGAATACGTAAATCACCGACCCTCTTCCTTCGTTTACCCCCGCGCGTTATCTAACTCATTTCACGCCGCACCGACCAATCCCCTGCGCGCGGCTCATTATTAATGGCACTCGGAAGTCGCATATGCCGCTCATTCTTAACCCGCTTTTTTGAAACCTCCACCTCGAGCGTGTATTCGGCTACAATGACATCTCATTGTCTCCGCTGGGGATACATCGTTAAGCCAATTCTTTCTCTGTCTCTCTCTCCCTCTTTCTGTGTCTCTGATAAGCAGTCAGTAATTGCAGAGACTCTTAATGGAAGGTTGTGCAGGCATACCAATGCAGCCTTGGCATGGGAGAGACTCGAAATCTCCCCTGACACGCACTTTCCCATTGTCGTTATCTCTTCCTGCCGGGTGTCCGTTGTTGGCGGGCGCGAGGGCTTGAGGGCTTGAGGGCGCCCTCGCCCCGGCCCCCCGGAAGAATGCGTGTTTCTGCTCAACTGTAAATCCTAGCTACGCGTTGCACTGACGCGAATAAATTCCTTCTTGAGAGCGACATTAGTCGAGACGGAGAGAGGTAGGAGAAGAGAGCTCGGGGGCTCGGGGCTCTAGTTACTTGGAACACGAAGCAAGCACGCGAGTGTGTAACGTGTCAGGGGATGGCAGTGGAGGGTGCGCGCGCGCGCGGTACAATTTGAGCCGACGGAAGAACGCGCGGCGTGTATCGTAATATCCCCTTAATAAGAGAGTGGAACCGCGACAAGGGGGACCAAGGGGAGGGAAGGGACCGCGCGCACCTAATCTCGTCGATCCGAGATCCCGACTCCCTGCTCCCGACTCCCGGCTCTCCCGAGGACGAAGACGGAGGACGAAGACGGAGGAGGGAGCGACTGAGCGACTGAGCGACTGGCAGTACGCCAGATCGAGATCTGACGCGCGTCGCGCGAGTTTCTAGCGCGATAAGCTGCTGCTCTTTCAGCGAGTCACCGCCCTCGGAATTCACTCAGCACTTCCTAGTAGGAATGCGCGGCGCGCTCTCCTCGCGTGCAATGTTATGCAATTCATTTGGAGGCTCGCTTACAAGGGAGGCCTCTCGGAGGTGCGGAGGTGCGGAGGCGCGGAGGACGAAAGGACGAAAGGACGAAAGGGGATGCTGCGCCGATGCTGCGCCGATGCTGCGGCGGCCGAGAGGCCGAGCGGAGCCGGCGAGCGCGCAAGATGGAGAGACAGAGAGCAGTAGCCAGTCCGATCTATCGACTCTTACTGGGAACGGCTGGATGTACCGAGCTACTCCCGCAGCGCTGATCGCACCGAGTTAAACTCTTTTTTCTCCTCCTCCCCTTCATTCCTTTCCTTACCTTCTCCCCCTCTCCCTCTCCCCTCTCACTCTCTCTCTCTCTGTGTCTCTGCTCGTTGGGCGCACGCATTCCCTCTCGATCGCGTTGCCGGCGGAGAGCGCGGCCTTCGCCTTGGCAGCCGCTCGCCGCTCGCCGCTCGCCGCCCGGCATCCTCCACGTGAACCCGCGGTTACCTCACCCTAATAGACCGTGGAATGTTCGCGGAGCCTCGTCACGTAATGTACACCCGGCCGTCGTTAATTCTCGGTACATTAAAAGGACGGCTACCGAGATAATTCGTGAGTCCCGCGGGACTCGTTACCCACTGAGAGACCTCGCCGAGCCCGATGGATCATTGCGGCATCGGGCGAGCCTCACTTTTTTCCTCTCTCCTCTCTCCTCTCTCGAGCCGAGAGCCGGGAGCCTGGAGCCGGGAGCGGACAAGTTACTCGCTCTCGACGTGGCCAGTGGCCGATAAACCAGTGGCGAGGAGTTGATGGTGGCGCGCGGTGGTATTCGTGACGGGTGGAGAGGGAGTGTCGGCGCGGATAATTCATTACTTGAAATCAGGGGATAGTCACGAACGGGTTCATTAGGGCCGGGATGCGCATCCTGCGCCAGGAGCGCACGCCCCGGCTTTAATCCGATGAGTATGGATTACGATTGATGGGGGGAGATGGGCCCGGCTCAACCCTCCGGGCACCTCCGGCCACCACCGGGCACCTCCGACGACGGTGACACGTCCAATAAATATGCGATTCCTATAAAACCCAAGATTTATAATGGCGCTGCGTATCCCCTGTCTTAACGAGGCGCGAGCAATCGCTCGCTACCATCCTTCGCCTCGCGGATCGATCGTCCGACCGACCGACCGTCCGACCATCGGCTCGTTTGCGCTTTCGCTCGCGATCTTAACGACGCGTTTTGAACAGCTGGGAAACTGGCTCCATCGCGCCGAGCCTCGCGAGAGAAGTAGCACTTTTGATAGGATCGCGCTCGGCCCGCTCGAGCAGCCTTCGATAGCTCGATTCTCCCCCCGGCAGATCCGCGCACCGGAGAATCATGCCCATCGCACTACGCTAACCGACTCTTCCATTCAGTAATAACGAATTAACCGTGTTCCACTTGATTGGCCCGTTTACGGGTTCATTTCGGTGTTAAGTAACGCGCACTGCTGTGCTGCTTGATGCGCCGCAATACCATTTCCCAGCACAAATCGGCAAGCTGTTATTTAACAGTATATATTCCGCGTGCGAATCAATCTGTAGGGAATTCGCCGCCGCGAGAAGCTAGTTTATCGATTGCATGTTCGGCTTTGCTCAATGAAAATGCCAAGTTATTTCGCGCATCCGGCAGTGTATCGCTCCCAATGAATTTCGGCCAATTTATTTCTCACTCTATCCGTAATTATTTCGATGGGGAATTTCGCGCGAGCGGCAGGTAATTTGTGGCTGACTAGCGCTCTACTCCTCGAAACCACTATACCCGAGTGGGCATTATGCAGCGATAATTTAGAGTCCTAATTGTAGTGAAAAATTCATTAAACTTAAATGAAAGTGTATTAAGAAACGATTACTCGGTGCGTTATTAACGGTGAAGTGGTACGCGTGGTATGGCTGCCTGGCCGTCTGGCTGGGTATCGCGAGAGCTGAAGTTCGTTAAGACGCATTGTTGCTTTGAACGGGAATTCTCTTCTTGCTTTTCCACTTCACCCTCGAGGAAGTTTCCTTAACACGCTTAATGTATTACAGCGAGAGGCTATTACTTAAAAAGCGTAAGCGCCCCTGGTGGTTCGAGTGCTAAGTACCCGTTTATTCAAAGATAGCGCACTTCCTCAGCTCAAACAGCTCCAACGCGCAATATAGATATGAATATCTGCCGCGCGCCGATAAAGAATAGCGGGATGTACCGCGCTGGTGGTATGACTTGTGCGACTAAACGATCTCGGATAATACCAGAAAACAGAGTTTCCACTCAATTAATCTCCCGGTAAGATAAGAGCGCGTAAACTCTTAATAAATTGCAGATTTACACCGGTATCCTTATCGAGTGTGCGATGCGTGTTCAATCCGTTGCCGATAAGATCGCGCGCGGTAGTTACAATAATCAATCTCGAGGTATGTACTGTTAGCTCGGCCGGGCGAAAATCAACGAGCATGACTCCACATCCGCGGACGACAAATTTCCATAGAAATCTATGTCGAACTTTCGCCAGGATAATTAACAAGATTTTTATGAATTGTCTTGCTTGTTTCCGAGAGAAGGGCACGCGTCGGGTCGGGGGATTCTCGTGTGTGAAAAGGATCCGGTACAAGTGACAGGGATATTTATTTTTCCGTGAAAAGTTGCGAATGTCTCGATAACCGGATAAATGTTGGCAGAGCGAGGGCGAGCGACAGAAAACTCCCTTTGTCTAAAAGTCTCTTTGTTGGCCGGCGGCAATGTTCTCCCTGCAGAGTGTGGCGATGTCCGAACCCGCTCACAAAAGCAGCCACCGCCCTTTTGTTCTTCTGCCACCCCGAACTCCCGGCCAGCTCCACTCCCTCTCTCTCTCTCGACCCCGGGGGACCTTCTTCCCGGCATCTTTCCACTCTTGGCACGCTCTACTTCTTGCCGAGAAGGTTTTCCGGTTTTTCGTGTCCGTGCATTTTCACTTGAAATAATCGAGTTAATCAGCCTGGCCGCGTACGCGAGGAGATTGGAGCTCGGGCGTCGATGGCCTCGCCCTCAGCGCATGGTATTAATTAACTGGCGTTGATCTTAACTCATAGAGCGAGATAGGGTCGCCCGGCTCGCGCACACGTCTGCAATCGTTTCGTGTCCTTTATAATTGGCCGTAACGAGCCGGCTGGCTCCTCGGCCAGCCGAGCCAATCTGGCCGCAACCGTTCCGGCGTTTACGGCCGGGAAGTGCGCGCTGCCGGGAGAAAAACTCATCGATTTACGGTACTTGAACTTGGAAATAGTTTCGAAATCGCTTCTCTTCGGGCGCCCGCGCTCACTCTTCCTATCCCCCGCGGGGAACCGGATTCCCTCCTCCCCCCCTCGCGAGAAACAGCTGGCCTCGCTTACGCGTGAAATCAATGTTCCAAAGTCCAATTCAATCGCGCTATCTTCCCGCTTGATATATTAAGCGTACGGGCATCAATAGATGTACGACTTACACGCTCATTACAGCAATGCGCTGCCACGGAATAATATAAATCACGCAGTGCGCACTTTGCGCACTGCAATTCCGTTGCGGTTGAAAAATGAGGAAATAGCCGCGCGGCAAGTAGAAAGAGATAGTCACTGGTCAGACAGACGCGTGCATTCGGTTGCAGGGGTGCAGGACGGTGGGCGTCGGCCGTGATATCGGGGAGCGTGAAGAGGCGGTGGCTCGCAGTGTATAATATCGCCGTTCAGTGTACTCAAGTTTATTGATTACTAAAACCTCCAGAGTTGCCTCTACGTCGATGGTGGTCAGGCCATGAGGCGGCTGAACGCGCCGACGCTTTCGCGTAATTAAAACGTCAATCTTGTAATACGCGATAATGCAAAATGAAGTAGTGATCGGCGGCGGCTCGCCTCCAATGCCCCAGACTTCTCCCCCCTCTCCCCCACCCCCCACCGTTCTAATTTATCCAGTCAATTACCAATAAGAATCTGATCCACATATTCATAGGGCGTGCAACTATCCCCTTGGAATAATCTCTCCTCGGCAGAAGCGCAGGGAGGCCGCGGTGCTCGGCCGATTACGATGCAATCGAACTCGATCACGCCCGTAATTGCTCATTACGTGGACGCGGAGAAAAGAAGCGGGCGGGCGGGGCGGCGCAAAAAAATCCTCATGACGGCTCACGAGTGGTCTTAATTAATTAGCCGGAGTCAATGGGCTGTCGTCGCGGCGAACGCACGCTTGGTTGCATTTTGCAATTGGCCGCTCGCTAGAGACAGAGGAGAGGAGGAGAGGAGGAGGAGGAGGAGGTCTGTGTTGTACGTGCTCTCGGTGTGCAGCCGCCCCGACGCTGGTTGCTCTCGGCTTTAGGACATCGTATTCAAATGTAACTACGTGCTGGCCCTGACGGCGTAATATATAAACTTGTTATATGGAAATAGATGCCTGTTTTTACTGGGTTTCCTGCAAGAGCGCGGCGGTGGCGGCGACGACGCGACGTACCACCCCGCTTGCCACGTGGTTATGCAAGTCAATTTAAATACTGCGCCGCCACTTGAACGCGAACTCGTTACCAAGTTGACCGGCGCGGAATAGTCGGCGGGCGAGTCGAACCTCTCTAAAAAGAGGCGCGACGCTCATCCAACTGTTCTTTAACCGGAGGCTGCCAAGTGCGAGTGTCGCCGCGGAGAGTGGAGACATTACGATGGCGAGGCGGCGAGCTCGTCCCAGTCTGGCACTCAATTTCCTCCGGCAACTGAGTGAACAGGCCTTTTAATTCCTCTCCTATCCCAGCAGCAAAGCAATAGGTATCGAGCGCCAATGCCAGCTGGATTGGAAATGCTCGGAACGCGTTACGTTTAGCTAGCTGATTGTCGCGTGTATGATAACTCGAGATTGCTGGGCAGAGGAGCGCGACCCGTTTCCCCAAGCGTTTCTTTCAGGCCGCGCAATGAAAGTGTGTAGTGTGCCTTTCAGCGGCGGCTCTCCTTAAGAGTGCAGCGCGCGTTTCGAGGCCACCGGGATGCAACGCGTCAGCCTCGTTTAATAATGCGCCCCAGTAATTAATCTGACCTCATTAGGCTCGCCCGGGGAATCGGATCCCGTCGACGCGAGACTCCGTTCTATCCCGCGCCCGCGCGCGCGCGCGCGCGCGATTTACTTGTACGCGAGAGGATGCGCGGCTGATAATTGAAGAATGAACCGTCGATGACATGTCGAACGGTGGAAATACGGCTGCGCGTACATTGGAAACATCTCGGCACTATGGCCCGAGTAAAAGACAACTTTTTACCCGCATCCTCGTTCTACTCGACGTGACCTTATTTCGTAGATACATGTTCGCGTGTATCGAGGTGTTGACTAGCTTTTCGAATCGATTTTAAAGCTGTTCTAGACTATTTCTAGATTTTGTGAGGGTTGTGCATTGATCGGCATGGGACAATGAAATTCGTGCTTCTTTTGTGCCAAGATCCACTTTGCCTTTATTCCACTCAGCCCTCCTCCTCCACTGCCTCGTAATTATATCGAGCCTTTGGTTCGTTAATGCAACTCAATAGGGAGGACACCGGCCGTTTTCGTTAGACGAGATTCGTCGAGAGAAAGAGAAAGAGAAAGAGTAAAAAGGTAGAGGTGGAGTTCGGAGGGAGGAAAGGAACGATTAACGCGACTGATTCTCGCGGAGAGCGGGAGTGAAGATCGCCTATCGAGTGAACATTTGGCGCGGCACTCGGAGAATCGGGATTTCCACGCGGACGCTCTTCCATTTGGGGAAGTTAAAGGCTGAGGATCACTTACGTCCATTAATAAAGAGTACTTTTCTAACGGCGTTTCATTAGGAGGGTAGGAGCGCGAGCGGCGAGCGGCGAGCAGCGAGCGGCCGATGCGCGCCCGTTCCTTTTCCACGGCCAGGCAATTTCCTGTCTACTACTATCGTACCCCTTTCGGTGCGCGATGGCGTCAAAATTGCTGCGAAATTCCCCGCCTTAAATTACCTTCCGCAGGAACGACAAGGAGGGCCATCAAGAGCGAAAGGACGCTCTCGAGTGTCATATCGAGTCGAGAGAATCGGGGATTCTTGGAAGCAAAGTACCACTTTATATCTCCTCTTCCTTCTTCCCCCCAGCCCCCACCCCCGCGACACTCGACGCGCTCCCCGAGCGCAATTCCACAAGTTGCAATTTCTATGGAAAAACGTACTGGCCCCGAGATAGACCGGATACAAAGTCCCTGTCGCTGTGAATCAGATTTTCATATTATGAGCGCCGTCTTATTAATTTCGAGCTCGGTGCGCCCATTCTTTCCTAATGGAACAGGCCGCAGACTTCTCTCTTATTGCCCCGAGAATCCCTTGGGCACGATTAAATTAAAACTTGGAGTTTATACTCTCATATGCCGAGTAAGTTCCAGCTCGCCTCGATGTATAAGAGAAATATGTATGGTGGGAAAAAGTGGATAAAAATAGTGGCAGGTATCCAGCGAAAATTGACGCGCTATCAGGAAAGTTGTGCGGTGCGGGTGGCGTTACAAGGTCGAGAGGTTTAGCTCGCTCGTTACGGCTGAATGGCTACAGACACGAGACACGTGAGGGGGCCGCTCGAGCGTGGAAATTGCCATATTATGTTCCACTTTCTCCCGGGCATTACCGCCGCTTTTTAAACACGCGATGCATCACACGGCCGTCGAACGGCTAGGCGCGGCGCGTCGCGGCGGCTCGAAAAACAATTGACAAAAGGGGAGCCCCGCTGAGCGATTGGCTCCCACCGCCTGTCCAACTCCGGCGAAACAGCCGCTCCGAGGAACGTGTCCTCCAGACCAATAGCTTTTTTCAGCGTCTGCGCGTCCGAGGATTCGCGATGCTCATCACGCACGCAGAAAAGGTCCTCGCGGGGAAAAAAGGCGAGAAGTCTCTCGAGCCGGGCAGGAATTAGCTTCGATTAATCGAGTCGATGTGGCGAGGTCTGGCAGTTAGAGGGGGGCGGGTGGGAAAAATGGTGGCGACGCGACGCGGCTCTCGGTGTATCCAGCGATTCATCTGGCCATTTGTCTTTTAGCGGGCGTCGCGGTGTCAAGCATGGATGGCTACGCAGCGGGTGAAGTCATCCCGCAGATCCTCCCGCCAGATATGACGAACATCTCCTCTCTCTCCCCGGTACATACATAGTTACCTAGGGACATAGGCCAGCGCAGCGCGCTACGTTGATGTCGGCCCCGAAGACGCACGCGCTTTACTTTCCGTGCACGTATGCACATAGAGACGATAATAAATAGCGAGGGGAGAGACGAGTCCGGCCGGCCGGGCCTTCTGGCCAAGGAAGGAGCGAGGGGGAGAATCTGCAGCGAACCAGCCCGAAAGCGACAGATAGTGTTCCGGGAGTAACGAGAGTCCCCCCATCCGCGAGAGGGAGAGGGAGAGAGAGAGAGAGAGTAAGAGTAAAGAGCTGTTCTAGGAGGCAGGCGCGGCCTGGCAGTCCCGGCTGACTCAAGAAACCTTGTATTTCCGACACTCATTACTCGCGTGACTGATGACACGTGAATGGAGCCGACAAGAAAAGCACGGTCACGGCCTCTTTTTCTTCGGACTCGGTCCTCGCGCTTCTTCGCTTTTCTCATCCTCCTTTTTCCTTCCATCCTCCCCCTCAGCCCCCCTTCAGCCCCCCTCATCCCCCCTCATCCCCATCGCTCCACCGTTACACACATCAGTGGCCATCGGGATCGAGCCAGACTTGGCCCCTCTCTCGTCTGCCCACTTGTCCTTTCTATTAACGATCGGAGCACCGATGTCTGTGGTTGAACCGCGTGTCAGCTTGGCGACTGGGACTGCGATTGGCCTGCTCTTCTCAGATATCACTTGGCAAATGAACTCGACGACTAGCAGCGAATCCGGCCTACCACTCTCGGGGACGCGTATTGGGTGACAGGGCGCGGCCTCATCTCAATAAGTAAAGGTACACTGTGCCGGAGAGAGAGAGGGAGAGTTTGCCAAAGGAGTTTCAATAGGAAAATGTTGCCGAACGAAGAAGGTAGCCCATTGAGGTACCGGTTTCTACAAGGCACCGCGTCATGATCAGCCTAATGAAATGGCTGTTGCTTTATACTGGGGGGCTACCGGAATCAAAGCGTATCTGGTAGGCCCGCGGCGACGAAGGGAGCGGGTGCGCACCGCGCGCTAGAACGGCTCTGAAAGGGAAGTTGGACTTAAGGGATGCCTGGAGCGAGCGAGTGAGCGCCAGTGATGGGAGCACTTGACTCGCTGGAGAACGGGAGAAAGAGCTGGCCATATTATAATGCAATCAAGTATAGGTGGATGCGCTCACGCGAAACCCCGTAATGAGCTCCCATGTTGGAGTACGGTTACCGGATGCGAGCCGGGGGGGAGTGGAGGCTATCCTGCATCATTGTTTACTGCATCCTTCTCCAGTGATCGCAGCCTCCACACTTTTCTCTCGGCTCCGCTTCAACCGCTCAACCATCGCCGCGCTGTGCCGCCGGCTCGACTCTCGTCGTCTCTTCTCTTTTCCTGCGGCCCGTTCTCCCTCTCGGGCTAATCTATTATTCCTGGCCGAGCTGCTTCATAAACTGCTTATCGCACCGAATCAACCCACCGAGACGTAGGTAGGTGGACGGGACAAGACTGAGCGTTAATCAGCTCTATCTTACCGCGATCCTCTCTTTTTCCTCGCTTCCTATATTCCTATAGTCATAGTCCCTTCACTTTCTTTCCCGGCTCGATCGATTCTCATCTTTCGAGCTTATTAACCACTGCAACGCTCGAGCACCGTCAAACATTTTCCCTGACATGCATTTTCCCGGGCGAACCCAGATACATATACCTCGTGTTTCTTAGCGCGTAATCGAATGGGGGAAAGTGGTCGATGATAAGATTCGTATGCAAGTCGAAGACGCCAGTTTCTTCTGTCGGCCGCGTCCATCTGACCGATGGGAAAACTCGACTCGGGCGCATCAAGTCGCGTCACTCTCACCACAGGTGAGCGACGCATTGCTCCCGGCGATTCCGATACGAGGGCGCCCCTACCATATTGAATCGCGCCAGGATGATGAGACCGAACTCGGCTCTGCCAGTATTCTCCGGGAGAATTCTCCTTTGATATAGCTAGATGCGCACGGGGAGAGCTGTCAATGCGTTCGCGAGGATGACGCGGCGGAAGCGAGAACGGAATGCCAGGCGTGTTGTGCGTGCTGCGCGCGGATAACTGTATCGAGTGCGCACCGTTCCCTTTCTGCACGCACATTTTTCCGCCAGACGCGAACGCGCACCGCACCGCACCGTCATTCTCCATCTCTCCATCTCTCCATCGCCCGTTATTATTATGTCCGCGCACCACAACGCGCTTTTTCCGCTCGGATTCTTTTCGCCCGCCGCACGCCGCGCACTCTCCTAGTCGGATTAAGAGCCGGCGCATATGCCGATCACAACGATCACAATGCGCGCACCGTCCGAGGACCGGCGGAGCCTCCTGATCAATCGTAAATGAAGCTGTAGCAATTTGCCGGGAAGCCGAGGCCAGCTGCATTTCCCGTCCGAGTTGTACACTAGAGCGGAGTAGTAGCTATTATCCCGAGCGGCGCGCGGCGCGCGGCTTAATTCTATGGACGTTATCTTGGCGGCGCTGAAAGGCCGTTTTCACCGTGGAAAATGAGGCTACACGATGGATTAGACGATTGACAATGGGCCTGGACAGAGGTCGCGCGAGAATTTCCCGCACGACAGCTATAACCTGGATTATCCGGCTTTTGTGTCTCGGCGAAATTCCATTTTTTCCCCCGGCCGGAAGGGCCGGCGGCTTTTAATGGCTCGGCGGCTCGCGCGCGCCAGCGGTACAAGTTCCATAAGCGGGACCGGTGTGAAATAAATGGAATTAATCTGCGCGCGACGAAGACTCGCGTCCGGAGATTTCGTGTCCCACTTGTGCGCAGAATAATGAGGGCCATTTTGCCGGTGATGTTAACATAATTTTCGGCCAGCCGGCCAGGCGGCCAGGCATCCTTCCGGGAACAAATTGCGAGCACGGCGACAAGTGTCAGCGGGGTATAATCGCTCTTTTATCTCGCGACGCGGCCCAGCCGACATCCTCGTCGATTGAGAGCTGAATGAGATTGCTTTCCTCGAGGAGTTGTATGTAAGGTGGAGACTGGAGGGCGGTCGGTCTCTCTGGTGTGTTGAGAGTTGAAAGGAAAGGCCCAAGTCCGAAGTCAGTTTTGGGTTCGGGTCGGTTCTGGTCCGTTCGACGGGCGGCGGCTTATGCGCTTTGAGTCTGGACTTTCCGGTAACTGCCTACCGTCTTACCAGCCGGCCGCAACCGCCGTCTGATTCCTTCTTTTCTCCCGGTAACATCGCCGGAGTACTTGAAACTTTTTACGGCCTCCTCATTGAAAGCAGACCGCAGACGGGAGTCCCGGAGCGGCCATTGAAAAGGCAAGCCGGCGGCGCATCCTCGCCGCCCAACAACCCTTCAAGACTCGGGAATCTTGCGCGAAAGATTTCGCCCGGCACAAAGCCCGCTTCGAAACAGACTATCCAAGATACTGGCCCCAGACCCACTCTATGCACCGGCAATCTCTCTCCTCATCCTCTTGGCCCACCTTCGCCAAACCGCGCCGATACAGAGATCCACGTATAGAACGCGTCTTGGGAATGAAAATCAACCAACTCTAAATTCCATCGACATTTCTCTAACGGGGTACGTGAGAGAGAGAAAGTGAGGGGGCTGGGAAATGAAAAGAGGAAAAAATTCAATCTGACCAATACCCATGCTCGAAATTGAAATTATCCTGGCATGATGCGATGTTCACTGGCTACACGAAAAAAAAGCCAGTCGACACTGGCGCGGTAGGGGAAAAAAATGCTTTGAGTGAGCACGGTGGAAGCGGCAATCGAGCGAGAGCACACGTGAAATCGGCTCGAATGAGAGCAGCGATTCCGAGCGGTTTTGTAGTTTGTACGCCGTTACGTGTACACAGTAGTATCCCGCTGAAACGCCTGAAACAGGGATGCGTGCAAGTTCAATATGCGCGATTAGCGCGGAATCAGCATCAAAGTGCTACCGGCGTAGCAAGCAGAGAGAGCGAGAGAGCGAGAGAGAGAGAAGCGGAGGGAGATGTTGCGGTAGCCGGCGAGGAGTTGCAAGAATTAACGATAAGCGTGGTTTTGCGGCCAATTGCACGCTTCTTCTGGTAGGATCCTGCTTTAAGATGCGCCGGTTCGCTTCCTCGTCTTCTCGGCGGCGATGCCTCTCCTCTTGCTCTCTTCTATCTAGCCAGAACGGGCGCGTTGCCGCGTTGTACCCTCAGGTGGCGAGACGCTAAGGTTAACTTTATTATGATTATGAGCGGCCGACACCGAGGTGAGACTCACGATTATTCTTGGTGCCGGCTCCGCATTTCTTGCCTCTTCAACTCTTCCTCCCCTCTTCACTTCCCTCACCTCGTCCACCTCTGTCTCCGCCTCCCTCGATTCGACCGGTTATCCATCCACTCTCCCTTCAATCGGAATCGCAGCCGATGTTATTAGCCGAGACTGCTGAGTGCTCGTTTTCCATCAAGATTGATTCGATGAAAACGGAGGCGCGCGCTGGTAAGTCGATCCCACTAATTACTGACGGGCATTCTCTAAGCACACAGCCGAGAGCTCTGTCGATCGATAAATGTATCAATCATCCCAACATATCAATCACGTGATTCCTCCAGATTGTATCTGCGAATCGACTGGCCGGATCGCCGCTCTCAGAGAGCAGAGCATACCTCGGAGATATTTGCTTTTACAATGTACTACCGCGCGCTCGATATTAATTACTGGCCGATCGAGTTCCCGGATCCTTTCTTCGGAAGAACAAGTGAGAGAGAGAGAGAGGTGGTGGTGGCGATGGTGGTCGAGGAGGATCGAATCACTCGGGCAATAATAGCGGAGGCGACCACTGTGTTTACACGAAACTGGCTTGCTCCATTACTCGAGGTGCTCACTCACTATTGAATAATATATGCGATCGAGGGCTCCTTCTGGGTGGCACCATAATTCAAGAGAACGCTATCGTTAAGGCACCTAGGGGTAGCGGAGCCGTTAATGCTGGTGCGCGCAGTGCGCAGTGCGCAGTGCGCACTCGTGCGTGGGCGTACATAAATAACAGAGCGGCTCAAATCTAATTGATTAATCGGCGAAAAAGGATCGTACGCCATCAGAAATCCACGAGCTGCACTCGCTAATCATTTTGCCTTTCTTGGTAAACACGTGGAACTCGTCGGATATCCGGCAGTAACCAGTGGCAATCTGGCGAGCAGAGGCGCCTCTAAACCGACGGCGAATCGTTTCCCGGGAAATTAGTGTTTAGAGAGACCGTTCCTTACCGAGCCCTCTCCCCTTAACAATGTACTTACCGTAACCGCTCGTCAAGGGCTGCCGAGCCCAGAACGAGCCAACCAGCCAAGGAGAGATAAGGACGCACCGCGCAATCCGGAGAAATGGCGAATAGCAGGGGCAACAGAGGAATCCAGGAAAAGGAAGAAGGTTCGTTTGCTCCACGAGAAAATTATAAACTGCCTCATACCGGCGTCATTCCTCGATGGCAGCGATTGTGGTTTCGAACCTCCGGGTGCCTGAACCCTACGCTCCAACGTGATGCCCCGTCTTAGTCAGTGAGATGCGGGGGAATCGAGAAGAGACAAGAGGCTATCGTAGAATATCATTTTCGGTTTCGTTGTTCTATGCGTTTTTGTGTGTTTCATTTCCTTGGAAAAATTGGGTGAAGCATTGCGATTTCGAAGTTCACTCTGATATGCATATCCTAATACCCCGGGTGAATAATGGCCCGCTCTCCGACTGTAAATCACTTTTACTCGCTAAGAAATATGGAAGTTTATTTCATTTTCTCGCCCACACCTCTCAGTTTCTTCGAGCATTACGTAGTCTGCCAAGTATCATCTTTTTTCCCGCGTTTCATAACAATACCGCTGCATTTATAACCCAACGGGGCATTTGAGCGGTCCGGTGTAATGGAGCATCCGGCAGCCGCTTTTGGGAGTGGCGTCATTTCGAGAATTCATTATTCTCAGTGACGCAGTGGCGTCTAGATTTTCCCTAAATTTAACATTGATTTTATTGATTCTGTAATCAGTTGGTTTATGGAAGTGTAGGATTGTTGCTGGAGAAAGCAATCGGAGAAGGTTGTGTTGATGGCAAGTCCTTTTGACTGATTGAAGGCAAAGTCCAACTTACCCTCCGTCACTGCCAGCAACAATTGACAAAGAGCCGGCATTTTCTAAACGATAAAGGCCCCTTAAAGCGCGCGAGTGGTCTCTCTTCTCGAGAAAGTTGAACGCTCCATGGCCGACTGATACTCGGCATATCGCGCGCGCGCTATGCTCGCCGGGACAATTTAATTAAAAAGGATCTTTCCCCATCGCGACCCGATGTCCAATTTCGGATGAAGAGAGCGCGCCGAGCGTCTTATAGACCGTAAAGGTTAATATTCCTGGGGGGGTTGGGTGGGGGGGCAATCGCTAGGCAGGAGAAGCGAGCGTACGCGCTCGGCACGGCGCACACACTGAGGTCAAACAGAAGACAGCTCGTACTGAAACTTCACCTACTCCCCGAAGAAACTTCGTCTTTGTGCGCGGGTCAATTAGATGGAATTCGTCGAAGTTTGTTCGTACAACGACGCCAGACATTCTCTCCAACCGCCCCGGCCGCCGTCGCCGTCGCCGTCGCCGGCGTCGTCGCACACGACTCTCCGCTCTCGGCTCCCTCGACTTTTCACCGTGATAGCGCCCACTGCACAGAGAACAGAACTCTCGTATTTTCCTGGCCGCGTGAGAGCTCACCTCCGGCTTCTCTTTACGTCTCCCGTAAGACGAACTTAAATACGCCCGGCCTCCCGTCCCGCTCCCACGAGTATAGGACAATAATACCTGCCCTCGTTAACTACTCTAATTAGTAACGGCCCTGTCTCCCCGCCCCGCCTCGCCCCGCCGCGCCCTCGACTTCTCCTTCCGCTGGCCTCCAACTATCGCTTCTCCACGTGCTACCCTTCCCGGCCATCACTCACCCTAAGATTGATCACCGGATTCCTCGAATATTATTCGCGGCACTAATTAGCGCCGGCTGAAAGAGCCGCCCGATGTCACCTAGCACACTCGGTGCATACTCTCGAGATTCACTATCGACGACCATGACGACGACGGCGACCCCCCTCGATAACTAGTCGCCAAGTTTCTTGGAGAATCCCCGGCGATTCATGCCTTCACCCTTTCAAGCCCAAGTGGCGAGTTTATCGAGGCCTTTTCTTTTTCCCTGTACCGCGCGTCGCGTCTCGTCGCGTCTCGTTGCGGGCAGAGTGATGGAATCGTTAGCGAGAGTCTGCGTGGGAGTGGGATATTAGTCAGAGTCGTGGGCAGAAGTGCTGCTTACAATATGGAGGGCCGCGCGCTCTGCTACTGATTGCCCGGCTATATTGGATCGGCCCGTGCATTACGCACGCGATACATATCTCTCTCTCTCTCTCTCTCTCTCTCTCTCTCTATGTACACACGCACGCCGGGAGCGTTTTCATCAAAGGAAATTCAGCGGGCACATCACGGCCAGGCCTCACGGCATCATTTTTCATCGATAGAACGCCGCTCTCCTCCAACCACCCACCCTCCTCCGAGTATACATAGATATATCCGATTGGAGGTCCATTAGTGTTGGGAATTTCTTCCGGCGAGCGCGAGCGCGTTAGTTTACGTTGTGCGTCTGACGGTTTTGCACTTGGGATTTGAGGCTGCCCGATAAATCAGTACCTCGGCCTCCTCTCTCCTCTCTCCTCTCTCCCAACGGCATCAAATAGTAGGAGAATCTCGGAAATAAGCGAGCCGAGCGAATCGAGTTGACCAATAAATAAATCGTCCAATAAGTGGTAGACCTCCTGTAGGATACTCGGAGCGGCGCGGCGATGGAGCGTAAGAAATTTATCGGCAAGTTTTCGGCCGTGACACGCGCGCGCGCGCTCGCCACACGGGCATCGTCGCTTCCTCGAGCTCGCTATGTACACCTGCGACACATGCCGGCGCCGAGCGAGCCTCCTACGTGAGCTAGCCACGTATGAATTGGGTGCTCCAGATTAGCAGAGTGACTCGTGCGTCCTTAACACATTCGCTGCGGCATTAAATGCACTCAGTGCGCTCTGCAGTACGAGTTTTTCGCCCTCTGCGTAAACTGCGTAAACTGCGTAAACTGCGTAAACTGCGTAAACTGCGACAGAGTCAAGTAATAAGGGAATCGCGGAGAATCGTCTAGATACATCTAAATGGAAGGGCAAAGGGTATCTGTAACGAGCGCAATTGCAACCTCGTTGAGGTGAGCGGACACTTGAACTCTATCAATGCTCGGGACTCGGTAATGTTAGAAAATATTACAGAGAAGAGGGTTTGCGCGGTAACGGGACTCGTCGCTGGCTCCAAGAATAGTCGGCTAATGAGCGTTGGCCGCTTAGCGCTTAGTATGGATAACATACGATTTCTGGGCTAAGTGGCGCAACGAGATCACGAAAACCCGAGCGCTCCTTCAGATAGAGGTTCTGTGCTATTAGCGCCGTTATTATTTACTCGGTCAAGTAGCCGCTCACCGCTGATCGATCATCGCCGAATTCTCCCCGTGGCTTATTAGCCGCGAATGGTAGTTGGCTCGTGTTTGGAGAAAAAGTTTGAGCCGCTGGGGCTGCTGGATGGAGTAGGAGTGCAGGAGCGGTGCGGAAGAAAGTAGAGGATTAGACGTGGCGGGTATGACTAGCGACTTGGCGCTTTCCCTGGAATTCGAGAGCTGTGGCCCCGCGCACTTGTCTACTGCCTTTACGTGGAGGGTGAACTAATGAGGGGGCTTTCATAATTAGAAGTTTCGGCTTAATTACTCGTGTCAAGGGCTGCCGACTAATAAGTCCGTTCTCTCTCTCCCTCTCTCTCCCTCTCTCTGTGTATACGAGGAAAGTCGGCCAAGCTCTTTCAAATCCACTTCGCTCGGTGACTGCGTCACACGCCAAATCCGCTCGCAGGCTAAATCTCATTACAATCACACCCCGCACCCTCCCAGAACCCCTCACTCTCTCCGCTCTCCGAGACCCCGCACTGTTTTCACTGGCTAGTTATCTAAATGGACTGAAACGGGGAAACACGCTGGCCATCCGTCTCTATCTCTCTCCCGGTAGACAGCTCCCGATAATTAGCACACTGGCTCACTTTGTCATTTCGAGGTCCCTGCGACCCCGCCAATGTTTAATCCCCGCCATCTTCCCTCAAATCGGAATTTAATTTTTTCTTACCGACAAGTTCTCGGCTCCATTTGTGCAGGAGACTCGCACGGATGTTCGGTGGTGATTCCTCGAACATTCTCGGATGCTGGGAAGACTGTTGTCTGGGGTGTACGCTAGTTAGGGGGGCATTTCGCGATCGGTCAATAGCCGCGCGTATTTGCACAGTTTCCAAGTAGGAGAATATTGAGGAAGGCGGTGCGCGCGGTCCCCTGGAATATTTATTGTATGACGGACCATTAGCTCCCGAGCACGTACTTACCCACGGGAATGAGCAAACGTACTTGTACCGCATACATCAAGAGGAAAGCCCTTATGCTCGCAATCAGCCGTACGTCCCTTGAAAAGCAATTTGATGAAGGGTCTTTGACAAGCGTCGTCGTTCCTAAGCCTTCCGCTGGGAACAACGTGCTTAGCTCTACGAGAGCGCGCGCGCGGGAGAGAGAGGGACAGAGAAACAGTGATTGAGAGAGCGAGAGGGAAAGGGAAAATTAAGCAGGTATGCGAGAATTTCCGGCATAAATCTGACAATAAAGCGAGCGCCTAGTGCAAATATCAGATAATGGGCGAGTCGGTCGGCTCCGCGGATTGGTAATATCGTTGTCGATATCTAAATCGCTCAATCAAAGGGCTCGCTCGTTCCTGAGCCAAGTGTCTATTTGCCGGGGAAGTTTTTGCCCGCTGACTGGCCGGCAAATGATAGGCTTCCAACGGCGAGGAACGCAGCAGGACTTGTCGGCTGAGCTCGCCTCCTCTTTCGCGGATTCTCTATCGGGCTGGCCTCGACCGTCCGGCTCTACTTACATCTGTACCACGCCCCCGTAGCCCAGCTCTCTTTGCGCGCCCGCTTTTGCTCGCCCATCGGAAATCGAGCGGCGATCGCCCCCGGCTCGCCATGGCCCCCGCACGCACGCACGCACGCACGCACGCACGTTACTTTCTTTGCGCGCGTAAGTGGATGGCCCGGTGATCACTCTCGATTTCCGTACGATCCCACCGAGCTCTCGAGCTCTATCCGAGTTGGTAGGTGAATTGGCGCGCGGCGATGTGCGTACCGAGGGGGGCGTACCGCACTCCTTCCTGGTGAGAGGCCGAGCGCACCGGGCCGCACGGTAATGCGGAACATGATTACTCACGCGGAGATAATACGCGTAATAACAATCGCATTAGCCCGAGGAGAGCGGTTAGGCGGCTGCGGGGGATCTCCGATTTCTATTGCTTCCGCCCCCCGACTTGACGCTCTTCTCTGTCCTGTGCGAGTGCCGGCAACTGTCGATTACATAGCGTCGAGATCGAACAGTTACTCTAAAGCATTCGCTCGAGTGCGAGAGGGTAAATGATGCCTGTCAAGTTTCGATAGAGCTGCCGAGCGGAGGCTGTATCGTGTTTCGAATATTATTGTAATACACTGAGCTGCATTTTGGCGTATCGAATGAACCCGGCTCGGCTTGATTAGGGTTTCAATATCGAGCGAGCATCCTTTCCAAATGGATAATGAAATATAAGATCCTCCGTTAAAACCCCACCGAATAACAAGTGGTTGATATTCTTATTGGGGGAAAAAATACAGGTTTATTCTGTTGAGAGAGTTTTATATGAGCACTCGGGTATTGAGTTACCGGTCAATTAGCTTGTCTGGCAGTAATGTGATACTGCACACCTTGACAAAGTGTGCGCCCTTCGTGCGTGGTGGTAGCCCGGACCCCGGACACGCAACACGTGATAATAGATCGGTGAACCGAGCAGAGGCTTGTGTGATTTGGCCCAGCCGAGCCCTCCGGCTAAGACCACGGCTCATAATTGATTGATGTTAGCAAAATGAATTCGATGAACATTAGCGGGCAACTGGATACACACCATAAACAGCGATTTCACGAATCGGCGCGTCCCAAGTAAATGCCCTCTGGTAACGCGGCAACCTCGCTACTCCCTTCCACCCTTGCAAATAACCCTAACCACTGCGCGCCCTCCGTTGCCCCAGCGAGAAATGACTGTGCGCCTAGTAATCCGATTTCCGATTGGCCTGGCATTGTCCTAGTGGCCTCCACGTCCTTTACCGAGCGCGCGAATATGATTCCACTACACGACACGATACGCCCGACAAACTTTCCTCGCCAACGCGTCACACCTAACGATCGCTTAATCTCTCGCATTGGAGAATATTAGTCGAGCGAGATTCTTGAAACGAGGATACACCGAACACCGAGTGGAGGGAAATGTCATCGGCGGAAAATTCGATTGAATCATTCTCGCTGATTGTTACTAGCAATAAAATTGATTACGGGCGAATCAGCGATAATGACTGAGTTGAGTGAATAGAGAGCTGGCCGGGAGCGGTCGGGTGCGGTGGGGCGAGCGGGGTCCATTTCAACTGGCAGCGCTTGATTAAATGAGAGCGGCGAAGAATGCCTACGCTAAACTTATTTATCTGTTCTCCAATTATATCGCCATTAACGGTATTACGGTGTTATTGCGTCCAGCGCGGGCTACTTATAATTACGCTCTCTCATTTCCTCCCCGTGGCCAACGGCCTGATACAATTATTCCTCTTAATACAATTACGACTCTCGTGATAATTAAGAGCGCCCGGGAGATAAATAAGGAATGCGAGAGAGCCGGATGGCTAGCCGGGAAAAAAGAGGAGGAAACGCGACCGTCCTCGCTCACTTCCTTTCCTTTCCTCGATTATATTCAGCGCGGCGCGCGAGTGCATCGCGCGCGCATAGTCGCCGCGGCCAGGGTGTCGAGAGTTATTCTATAAAATTGGACTTTTGTGTCGGTGGAGGTGAGGTCTCGTTAAAATCTCTCATTTTTCCTGGCCGTCCGGCGAGCGTCGTCGTCGTCCCGTCAAAAAGTGAGAGCTGCAAGCTCCTTCTCCCGTTCCCACTCTCACTCGGATTCGCACTGGCTCGAATGGCAAGCGGGGTGGCACGGTGGCAGCCTCTCGCATTTCACCGCGCGATTCGATATCGATGCCAGATATTTCGCGCGGTCGCACGACACAATAATTCAGTTGAGCAGGTAATATTGGCGCGGTAATGGTCCAACCATTTGGCTGTGTCGTTATGCCTAGCGCTCGCCGCTCACGTTTACGGAGCGACTGCTCCGTTTTCGAGCACCCTCCTGCAAACCTCTGCATACTCTAGCCAACCCTCTCTCTCACTCTCTCTCTCTATCTCTCTGTCTCTGTTTCTCTGTTGGGCCGCCCACCACCTCCTCCCAACCACCCTCACGTCCACCATCACACACATATACACATAGACACGGCGTCGGGAACCATTGGGAAACGGACGATGCCTCGTTCAAACGGAATCCTGTCATTGCCCAATGGATCATTGTTGCGTGCCCGCGGGAAATTACATTATTCTTAATGAATGTTCGTGCAGGCCGGCCCGAGCGTTGCCATTCGGGCGCTTGCGCGTTTGCCTGCATAGTACTGCGCCCATATTGAGAGCGACTGCCAAATTGGAATTGGTGGGCCGTGAAAAAAGGAGAAATCGAGGGAGCAGCAACGTTGTCCTGTGGGGATGTCCTTTGTGGCTGGGTTGACAAGAGCTGATGGTTATGAGAACTCGTGTCGAGCGGCCGGCTGTTGATTATCGGGAAGCTATTCCCGGAATTTTCCAATTGGCTCGCCGATCGCTTTGACTAAGCGCGGAACGGCACGTGCGCATCTGACGCCAATAAACCCCTGGCCGATCGCTCTTGATCGCGATTTTCGCATAACCTCCACCAATTGCTTTTGCTTTTGCTCTTGCATTTACTTGCATCAACGTTGGAGCACCGCGCCCCCGTTACTCCATTAGATCAGATCAAAGAGACCAAGTTATCAATTCCTTGTGTATCTATCTTTTGATACGGGGTTTTTGGCTGGTCCCCATTTTTGCAAAAAATTTAGAAATCTCTCTATCAATTAGCGAGTTGCACAAGTTTCTCACTCCCGCACGAGGTGTCTCCCTTTCAGTGGCTCAGCTAAAAAGCCAGAGGGTGCGAGAAAAAGGAGGAGTTTACCACGCGTATAGTTCATAGTAGCGCGTCTCGAAATTTGCATAATTCAGTGCTGGCTGGAAAGGGAGAGAGGGAGAGAAAGAGTGATGCAGTGGATGAACTTTCCGTGATAGAGGTAGAGAACGGTGCACGCAGTAACTTCAGACGATCATAACTCCGAACTCACTTAATGCGACGTGCCCTCGTAAGTTGGCACTGGCAAGAATCACGTTCACCTCGTAGAATTGAGTTTTACTAGCAATTCGCCGGTTTGTTTCGTTCTGGGCGTTCTGGCAGAGCGTAGATATGACCATCGGCGCCCACTGCTCTTCCGCTCTTCCACACTCGCACGCGCAAGATTGCAGATTAGAATATCGCATTATCGGAGATCCAATTACAGCGGGAAAGAACCCGGTGTTTTATGCACATCTAATCTCTCGCAAATTTTCGGATCAGCTTACTCTTCCATGGACCAGGTGTAATATCCTTTCGCGGCTATTATATTATTCGCGTTTAACGATAAGCGAAGCGAGTTCGTCTCCGGGCAGGTTTGTAGTTACACCCTGAATGTTGGGGATTGAAGAGGCTCGGAGTTCTCGATAGTTGAGATTGCTCTCCCATAGCGGAATGATTTTTCCGATATGTGCTCGCTCTAACCAAGACTAGCAATGGATTCGGCGGCTGGAAGTACGTTAGGTTACTTGGCCGGCTCTAGGAAAAAGTTATCCGTCCACAATAGGATTAGTATCCCCGGGGAAATCAGCTGGTGTGGGAGGAGCAGTTGCCGGAAAATGCTTCGGTCTGCAGCGGAAGCCTTCAGATATTAATTGTCGTCGCCATGGCAGATGCCCGTCGAATATTAATGGCCGCATTTTACGCTCTAGAAATAGTAATGAGATTAAATCCCGACCGTCCTAGTCTTGGTGCGCTCCCGGGATTTCCGAGGACAGGAAGCCCCGTCGAACTATTCCGTTTTTCCACTTAACGGGCTTTTGAAATATTCCGGGGAAACGCGATACCAAATGAGAAACAGGAGCTCGAGTGGTGCCGGGTGAAAAACTAAGCAACCCCCTAGACAACGATCCTAGTCTAATGGTTCTTGGTGGTCCAATTACACCTAAACATTAGCCCAAATGTTTCAGCTGACAAGCGAGACAGGAACAGTAATAGTGAATCAGAGTTTCTCCGCTGCAATAGCAGTATTACCGGAGAGACTCGGGTTACCGTGCTCATGAAAACTTGAGAGGAAGCTTTATGGTCTCGATGGAAATGCCATCGTTGTCACGCCGTCAACTTTGAAATCCCTCGCGCCCGGAACTATTTTCATAATTAACATCTTACGTGCCGCGCGGCATCGCGGATAGCAGAGAGCCGAGCGCCAGACCGTCAGACCGCAGGGAAATGACCGCGGAAGACGAGAAGTTAAAATTGCCTGTCCGCCGGCCAATTTAATTTCGAAAGCACCCGCTAATTATTAATGCAACGGTATCTTAATGGCAGTGAATGTAAATGCGCGGCGGTGAGTGCCCGGCCACGGCAACCGACTAACCTGAAACTGATTCCCTTCTCAAGTAGTCGGCTCATTCAGAGATTCGAGCAGGATCGCGGCTGGACCACTGGCTCCCAATGAAGCGCAACTCGCCTGGAACTAATAGAAAAGCGCACTCCATAGAAATGGAGCAGCGGTTATTGTTTTGTTATCGGCGCATTCCGTTCGTGCGATTTCACCCTGTCGAATTGAACGGGCAATGTCACTAGTCCCAGTTGAGCGAGCATGTGAGAATACTTGGAAACTGGCTGCCCCCTCCATCCAATAATGGTAAAGGTGGCGGGATTGAGCCTGGGGCGGGACGAGGCCTCTGTTAAGAGGATAAAGTGTAAAATAGTGACAGGCTTCCCGACGTCCTCTCCGCTAGTTGGAGCGAGAGCGAGCTCCAGGGGATAGATAGAGGGAAAGAGAGGAGAGGCGCCGCGGCGGGGCTGGGTAGCTGGAAATGAGAAAGGGGTTTGGGGCCAAGTCTGCTGGTTTGCCTCTGGTGAGGGTCCAATTAAGGAAAAAAGCTAATAAGTCCGCGCGCGGCGAGTAACGCGGGATGTTTATGCGTCCGCACAGAGGAAGCCGCTGGCATGGCGAGCGGGCAAGAAGTTTCGCGAGGGCTACATTATATCTTCTTACATGAAAGTGGCATCGTAATCGCAGAACCGACCTGACGAGAAGTAATTCATTAAGACCTTTGTTCGGCTAATAAGCCTGCCAAGCTGCTGCGCCTCGGCCACGTCACCGGCTAGCCCCGTCCTACCTCATTATGTACCTTCCCTCGGTTACACTCCAAACTTACTTTTCTTCGCCGATTCTCCTTACAATCTCGCTCTCCCCCACTTTTACTCCAACTTATTACCGCTCGGAGCAATGAGCGATAAGGTGAATTTCTCCCAAATCGAATGAATTCCTTTGGTATCAGTGTAGAGTATTTAAGAGGTCGTGTCGTACGTGATAAATGGGGACAAACACCAAGTTGGATGAAAGACATGCCATTTGTCGATAAAACAATACTCAAATAAGAAAGGCTTACTTTCTTTGGATTTACGTGACACCATGTCCTAACCTGCTATCCTAATGGAGTAGACTCCACTTGGTAGAGGAAGCCAGTACGTAGCTTCCATCTTTCGGTATCTCGAGTTATCCCTCAAGGGACACGGGCTGCCTCTCCTGACAACACTCGCTATCTTTCCTACCTGAGTCCTGAACCTTCCTCGGGCAGCGGATGTCAGCGGTTTTTCTTCTCGGGTTCTTGCGATCGGTTCTTTGCGTGAGCCAGTGTCCTTCATAGATCGAAGTGGGCTTTTTTACGGGAGAAAAGTATGCCGCTCCCCTCTTTCGGAAGATATCCCGCGAGGATGAAGTTCAAGTAGAGCGTGGCCGGGGTGAACGGACACTTATTCTACTTGCACGCTCTCGCCCGACCCGACTCCCTTGAACAGCCGGGCAAGTTCACGTCTCAGGTGGAATTCACTTGTTACTCGTGTGACTTTTACTTTCCCCTGGCAACACGTTTCGCTCGTCGAGAACTTCCACTTTCCTTCCTCCTCCTCCTCCACACCTTTCACTTCATCTCGCGGAGCGTGCGAGATTCTAGCCGCGATTGGAGAGACGCCGAGAGATGGAATTTCCATCTGGCATTCATTAGAGCGAGTGGAGAATCCAAGTGCGCTGATTATAGAGTCGAAAGAAAGGAGGGAGGAATGCTGAGATGGACGAATCGATAAGTCGGTGGGTTAATGTTTGATAATTGGAGGAGGAGAGATTGTCGGGGATCCCGTGGGCCGTGGGTTCGGTGCCGGGAGGAGATGATTCTGAGGGGACACGGGGACAGTTCGATTCGAGGCTTTCGCCTTTTGACAAATGGATTGTCTGTCCGGTGGAGAGCTCTCATCCGGAGTCATCCTTATACGAGATGATGCACGATGACTGATGATCCCACGGGGTTACCGGCCGCGCTTGGTCAGAATATTATCTCTTTATAACGAGAGCTCCTTCAGTTCAGCTACTCCAACTACTTCGCATTCAACTCATCCACCCTATCTCTCACGACCTGCTTAAAGCGGTATTGTTACAAATTCGCGGCAACACGGCATACGCTCAACAACTATCAGAACCCACCCCTCCTGCCAACTTTGTCAACTACTTACTTTCGAGCGCGACCCACTCAAGTTCGCCGAGCGATGTAAAACTGGGATAAAATTTGCTCCCGCGGGACTCGCAGGAGAAAACAGTCTGACGGCGCGCGAGGATCAATGCCAATACTCCCATCAACTCTATAAACTCTAGCGCGCTCTCGTAAATATTTATGCATTCCTGGTGCACTTCCACGCCGCGTTCCGTCTCATTACGAATTTAATGAGTGGCGAATATCCAACCGAAAAAATCGACACGATATTTCACTGGCTCTTCGTGATAGGAAATATTCGTCGTTGGTAGGTTTCGATTGGAAGTGTTTGGTCTCGGTTTTTACCAGTAGAAAGAATGCATTCTGGGTAGATATGTGATTCCTTATTTGGCGAAGACAAGATAGAGTTGAACGGCGTTGATAAGAGAAAGAGCATAAGGGAACTGTGGTGGAAAGTGACGAAATGTACGGAAGTACTAAAAAGCCCATGGGGACTTTTAGATGAGAAGACTGAACTGGCGCAGAATGGTGTTCATGTGAGGGTTGGAGAGGATGGGGCGGGCGGTTCCTTGGGTCGATAGAGGATGGAAGGAAGGGAAAGGGCCATCAGCCGGTAGCTACGCTCGGATACTTCCGACTGCGTTGGCGCGCCCGTAAACCAGGAGCAGTGCATGCCATTATCTCGATCCGGTTCATTAACATAGCCAGCCGAGTCTCGGTGGTTCTCGTCGCGAACTCAACTGACTCGCCGAATCGCAGTGCGCCGGCCGCTCAGCCGCTCAGCCGCTCAGCCGCTCGGCCGGTTCGCCTTCCCGTTTAATGCACGATAAATCGTACGCCGAGCGAGCGCTTCGATCCGGCCGGGCCGCGATAATCCTACAGTTTATTCGGCCTCTTTATAAGATAGTGGCGCGCGCCCGTGCCCCTGCCCGTGCCCCTGCCCCGCTCTTAGGACTCAGACCAAGAAGAAGTAATCCCTTCCGAGTGCTCTCTTCACGGCAATATCGCCGGAGGGGGTCCGAGCCAGCGGATCCCAATGCGAGCGCTGTCTTAGATTACACGGCCAGTCTTATCTCCCTAACAGCAATCGCGATTAATTCCAACGGAATAATTGCCAGTAGAGCGCCGATTCGCCGCCGCCGCCGACGCCGACGTTCGCGCATCCCCGATATTCGATTGCGCCGTCCGACCCTCAGGCCTACAACTAAACCTTTGCTTACTATGCATTTTTCACCAGACAAAGTTATTTCCCATTCACCGAACGGCCACGGATGAACCTCTGCTACCGGCAGCAACCCGCTCGAGCAGACAATTTTCTCCTCTCTCTGCCCGAGAAATCTCAATTACCCGAAAACTTTATGGGATTATTCTATGAATTTCCCAAGTTCCCCTAGGCCCTGAGGAGACTCCTCTCCTCCATCTCCTCGCTCGGTGCGTGTACATTTTCAACCTGATAACAATTCATTCTCTTTTCGAATTTGATGTTTCTCGTCCTTGAAACGAAAGCTACCTTTTTTCGTTAAGATGTGTAGAATTCCGTGGAGATGTTGTAGAGTGGCGTTCCCTGGTTGCCGAGAGCCAATACGTGTTCCGTTCAAGCAAGCTATTGTTAACTTGATCTTTATCGATCAGCAGACGAGGGAGCAGCGACCCTCGTGCAGATGTTCCGATTTGCCGAACGCGGCCCAAGCGTATTCCAATTTGGAAAGGTGTATCGTTCCAGCCGTCTATTATTCGCACGCGACTGTTAAACAATGCACACACTGGTGGAAGCTTGTACAAGGTTTTATTGTTCTCTTGGTATAATAAAACTTTTGTCAAAGTCGGATTTTTCCCCCATAAACCTTGTCCACCCAAATCATTCCCTTTGTTTACTAATCTATTAAATTCAGCGCGTAGATTGAACATTGTTACTTTTTGTTCTTTCGCTCCATTGAGCAGCGCGCAGGCTTATCGTTCATTTCGAAAACAATTTGCGCGCTTTATTCGCCGTTGGTGCGTCAACGAGGGTTTAATTGGAGCATGTTATGCTTTCCATAAAGCTACGAAACCATGCTATGAAAAAAAGATAAATCCGTCAGTAGAACAATGGCCACTGGATTGTTCGGTCTAATTAGAGCTAAATGGATATCGAAGGAAATTGGTTCTACTTGACAGTGCGTATTGCCGCGGCTAATTAATGTCCATACCGGTTGCTTCACTTACCGGGCTCCTCAATATCGATCATCTTCCCAAGGCTTCTGCTCCTCTCTCGGGCTAATGAAAGCGAAGTAAGGGAGAAATGGGAGAAATGAGGGGCAGAGTCGTTCGTTATAAAATGAGTTTATTTCATCTGTACCATATATGCTATGTACAACGTGTGTATTACGGCTACCAAGATATACGTCCCCGCCGGGAACGGCGAAGCCTGACGCGTCCCGACGCTGCTGCGAATCACAAAATGGCAGCTAAAAAATTAATCAAAAGCCCACACGGCTTCTGTGTGCCCGTCTGTTGATTAATTCGTTAAATGACATTCCCTTTGCGTATATGCTCGGCGCGCGTGTCAGTGTCGTGTTTGGTTGCGCCTGTGGGTATTCTGATCGAGATGACAGTTGCGTGTCATCGGGACAGTAAGTACGCTCTGATTGTTCCTGCGTGTACGCACGAGCGCATCGGTCTATGTAGGTGTGAAGGTTGGTGTCGGTGTACAAGTGTGCGTGCCGGTTGTCGGCGGTGGTGTTGGGTGAATGGTTGGTTGGGGTTCGGGTGAGGGGAACGGGGGGGTAGGCAGAAGAAGTGACAAGGTACGAGTATTCTTGAACAGCGGATATACGTAAGTGTAAAAAATAAATAAGCGAATTACGATGGTGCGCGTACGTAAGGTATGAAGGGGCGCTCGATCGTCGGGTAAGTTCTGTACGTGACTCGCGTGCTTGCAATCTAAATCGTTCAATTCGGCCTGGCTAAGGGGCCAAGGCAAGGCAGGGTAAGGGACGGCCAAGCAAGAAGCGAGCCTGGTGGCTCGAGTAGCGAGCGATGACTCGATAGGGCCGCGAAAGCGAGAGCGACGCAGAAGGTGGCGGCGGGAAGCAGCCAGTAGCACCGGCCAGGTAGGAAGGGACCGGGAAAAAAGAGGAGCTGAAATACACGCTTGTCATGGTACAGAACAGACTCGAGCTTCTCGAGCTTACGACGGAGTAGGCGCGCACCTCAGGCTCGAGGACAAGCGCCGACGTTTCTACACACTCGTGGATACTCACGATAAAGAAGGCAGGCTATGAACATAACGCTCATTAAGCAGCGACAAGGACGAAAGAAAGGGGGGCAGAGGGGCAGCGAGGGGCTGAAAAGGGAAGAGTGGAAGAAGCGGATGACACACCTATCTAGGTGTAGCCAGTAGGCTGGTGTGGGGTTCTTGCAGGCAGAAACAGCGAGGGCCCCCCGGCCCACTTGGCAGCCGAGAGGGGGGCCCCCCTTATCACACGCCGGCAAATTTTCCCGGCGTGTATCTCAGATCGAGAGAGCGATCGTCCTCGAGCCCAATATCATCGTTCGTTGGCGTCTCCTCCTCAATTCACGCGACCGCCCGATCGTGCATCGATCGGCGATCGCAATGTACTTAATCCTAATTACAATATCAAGGGCGTAATTGCGTTACCAAGTGACGTTGTTTAGTTGATGCCCGGCGGCTGAAGAATAGATGATCGAGTAATTAATTGATTATCGAGTAATATTACTTATCTTCTAGGCAGTTTCCATTGAGTTGAATCGAAGGCCCTCGCTGGCGGCGCGCGCGCACGTGAGCGGCAGTCCGCGGCTGGTTCGACCAACTCGATGAAAAGTGCGCGTGTATCATTATGCTACTATTTGAAATGCTGCTTCTTAACAAGATGGCGCGAGGAAAACCCGGACCACTTGGCCGGCGAGCACTAGTCGCTGGGTCGGAGCTCCCTGATCCAATTGCCGATCCACTTGGTGGTCTGTGTGTTGCGCTCTCGTTCCGGAAAAATGTTGGCAGTTGGCGGGCAAAGTGGTGGTTGCGGCTTCCCTGCCAGATTCGGCCCGGCCCGGCGCGGCACGAAATTCTTCCCGCGCCATCTCGTGCGCTCGCATATGCACTTGGAATTATATATCTAAAATTCTAAAGGATCGGGAGCGGCGGGCGTGCGCGCGCCAGCGCGAGCGCCGCTGATTAAATGAAGCTGGTGCGCCCGCACGTGCACACTCGTCGCTCCCGAGGTTACTCAAGTACGTTCGCACCTTAGCGCGGCGAACGTGTATAAAAATTGGCTCTACCCTCTCACCACAAGCGGATTGGATATACTACCTCAGCATTACCGAAAATCCTTAACGTACTCGTAAACTACGGCGCTCCTTCCTTTTCTCTCTCTTACTCTCTCGTCTTTAGCCGACCTTCCGACTTTAAAAGCGCCGGATCGAGAGAACGGACCGCGAGTTTGCCGAGAGTTGACATGACTCGCGCAGTACGCCTGTAGCCATCGCCTTCGAGTTGGCGTGTTATCGTCGTATGTATATTTATATATATGTATGTATTTATATATGTATATGCATATTTATAGGTATAGGAAGCGCATAGAAAGTAGGGGTGGTTAGGGCGTTAGGGGGTTGGAGTGGGGGTTGTCTGCTCGCTAGAATGATCCTAGAGAAGGCCCTCGGCATGGGAGGCGGCCAGAGGACAATGGTGTTGAAAAATATGTCGGAAACGCGGTGGCGGTGGTGGACTTATTTTTCTGCATACGCTTGCGCCACTTGGATGCGGACTAACCGAAAAAAGAGGAAAATTGGATTTGGCGGAGCGCGCGCGTGGCGCGGGCGTCAAGTCGCGCGACTGCGAGAGGAGCAGCGGAGAGGAGAGGAGAGCGTGCGAGCGAAGCCCGGCAATCCCCGCGGCAATTAGAGCCAATAATTAAAGCGCGCGTCGGCGCTCCTGTCGGCACACACAATGGCTCGTTCGGCCTGTCTATTTTTTCTCCGGCTGGTCGTCGGTGCGGGCATTGTAGCGGCGGCGAGACACACAATCACGGCAGGCTAGCCGGCGTCTGCCTATATCTAGAGGCGGGCGGTTCCAGTGCAGTGTGCAGTGTGCAGTGCGCGCGCTCGCGCGAGCGTTAGCGCGGAAATGGACGGTCTGGGCAAAGCGGCGCTCGCTTGTTCCCCTTGAATGTCGGCTATATCGAAAATTACACGGAACACCCCCTGCAAACGATCGGAATCGCCGCTTACCTCCGACAGTGTAACACTCGATTTATGAGCGCAGAATCCTTGCGTACAAGTAGCTTTGGCTCGCTCATATATGGAACAGCAGCTCGGACAGGTGATTGTTATCCGAACGCGCGCCTATTACTCTCTCTCTCTCTCTCTCTCTCTCCCGCTCTCCTATCGCCCGGAAGAGATGCCTCTCGCCTACTGCACTTCCGCCCGCGCCAGACAAATGTTGAACAGGCGAACAATCCGCACTTGGACTAACTCTAGGCGCAAACCAACCTCTACGACAATTGGAGTACCTCCTCCTCCACCGACCCCACCGACCCCGCCAACCCCACCGTCGCCCTTCTCGAGGGCTCCACTCGCACTTTGTTTCCCCGCTCTGGTTTGTCTTGTGCTCGGGTGTACAGTGATCTTCAAGTTTCCCAATTAATCCCGATCCCTTCGCCAGTTGGCGTCGCATTCGATCTACCAGCGGCGCGCGCGTGCGATCGATCCATCGAATCCCCGTGACGAGAGCTATTTAAATTTCGTCGACACTCACCCGCCGCCACCGCCGCTTATCCATTTCTCGTGATACGGTTCCTCCAGCTGGTTCGAGACTCGATCCCGCGTCCGCCTATTAGTCTGGCTGCTCCAGTTTCGCGCAAAATTCTCAAGTCAGCCCTCGACTTCCGAAGTACCCTGTCGCGCCGAGTTGGAGAGGACGCGGGGCTTATGTTATGTTAAATAGCAATTCTCCGGGAACTCGGGCTCGTTCGAACTCACTGACTCCCCGTGTTTCACTACTGCGTGACTGCACACTGAGCTTCTCTCTACAAACTAACGCGTCTGCCTCCCCATTCAATCTTCCACCACTTCCAAATCTTATCAAAGTGTTTATGCGCCACGATTGCCAAGCATCTCTCTATTAGTCACTGCTCTCCTGCGTCTTGTTCAATATTGCCAGGATCTACCTAGGATTTTTCGAGCCAACTAAACTCATTTGGGGGGCTACTGGTCGCGGAGGAGTGTCTTGCTCGAGATTGATAAGCTCACGTGTCGCGATGTAAATTAACTTGACCGACACGGATAGCCGGGGTAGGTGGCAAAGGTTAAGTCTGAAGGGGATCGAGGTTACGTGGCCTCGCTATAGAGAGGAGAGATGGCTATCCTTGATGTGACCCGACGCCATCTCCGCGGCTGCCTTTCCCCGCTCGGCGGGCAGCCTCTGCGACGGCGAGACCCTCTACCGGCTCTACCCCAACGAGCTTAGCTTAACCCCGAGACGCCACAAGAGGCAATTAACCTTCCGCCACCCCTTTGCGCGGCTGACACCCTCCCTTTGCTTTGCCCGGACGCTAATGCCGTCTCCGACTGCTCCTCGCCATTCCGTTTCCACGGACTATAACTTGACCCCCCTCCTCCCCTCCAAATCGCACGCGGCCGCGACCCCCTTGATATCCCGGACGGAACATCTGCATAATCATGCCCGATTCCCAATGCTAATTAGAATCCACGCCGCTCTCCTCCCCCCATAACCCAGAGCTAACAACACACACACGTCGAACCCCATCACCTATGGAGCCGCACAACGCCACGCCTCGAGCCTCTTCCCACTTACTGACTCGCCCTCCGAGTCTGGCTGTTCTCGAGGCTAAGAAGGATCCGGGAAAAAGCGAGCTAGACGCAGACGTGGGAAAAGATTAGGGGGGTATGGAGGGTTGCGAGGGCAGTGGAAGTATAAGCGATATTCAAGTGGAGTGATAATGAAACGATGAAGGACTCCGATCCCCTTTAATGCCTGCCCGAGATTACTTGGGTTCGGGCTAATCTTGATCGCGAGATTCACTTTGGCAGCGGTTGCCGGTTCCCTGTTGGCTAGTCGCGAACATCAAGTACAAAGGGGGGCGGAGTGGAGACAGTGGCGAGTTTCTCGAGGAAGGGGTAAAGACGCGGCGGTGAGAAGTGAGATAAATTTTCTGGGCCGCTCGTTAGCGGGAATTTTTGCCCGATGGTTGTCGGGCCGCGAGAGAGCGAGCGGATTGTTCTCGGAAGATGACGACTGTCGAAGGCGCTTCTACACGTGCAAGTGCGCCGGCCAGCGGAGGCTCGACATCGCGTTAATTAAAGGCCGCCGGCACGGCTAATAATTGCAACCGCGCGCTGGCCTTCTTCCACGAAATCGCCGGGCAATCGGGAGACGGAAAGGCCGGTACACCCGTCCTGATCGGAGCGAGGCTCTCCCGAGGTTGGACGGAAATTCGAGATCCCACCGGATTAACATTGCCGAGAGATCCAATGACGCGTCACTTCTGTCGTGGTTTTAACAATGTCGCCAGAGCGAAATTGATCGCCGGAAGCCGAGTGATCTCTGGCAGAGGCTCGTTTGATTCGCGAAGATCGATCGTTCATCAGTCCAGTGTCAATCGGTAGGAAAAGTAGGCTGGATAAGGAAGTACGTATACGATGATCCTTACAAAGTAAAGAGAGCTGAAAATATTCTCGACGAGATGAGCTATGATCTCTGATTATACTGCGAAATCCATTATTCCCTCTCTTTTTCTCTCTTTCTTTCTTTCTCTCCTTCACCGGCATACTCTGCTTGGCCCGCAGATCTAAGACCTAAGAGCCAACAGAGTGGCCGGAGAGCTTGCACTATTCCCGATGATAAGGCAACGAGTGAATGCGCGAGAAAGCTACGAACATTCCTCTAATCTTTCCTCCAGCGACACACCGCGCTCTCCCCTGTGACAAGATAGAAAATTTTTGGAAAAATGTCGAGGCGCCGAAAGTTGGCTCGACCGTTGAATTGAGAGTTCTCGGTGAAATAATGAGAATGAGAACAGGGGTTTCGCGAAGAGGCGGGTGCGGAATGGTGGAGGGATTGGGGGGCGCCGGGTCGAAGGAAGCTGTAGAGGCCGAACGAAAAGTGATCTACTTAGAAGCGACGGGCCGGATAGCCGGCGTCGTACAACTTACAGAGACTATCGGTGCGACTGGGGACACCGTGCATACCGGGCACCGAGACCGAGACCGAAAGGGCCTCCTGGTGCTTAAGCATCTGCCGACGCCGCTGCCAAGTGAAGGTCCACGCGGCGATGATGGCGATCTGCGCGAGAAGGAAGACCGTGCCGGCGACGATGGCCTCGCCGAGATTGATGCAGACGCCCATCGTCGGGGAGATGTCCTCGCTCTCGACGAACACGGTGTCCCTCGTTGCCGAGCTCGCGTTCGTGGCCTTGCCGTCCCGCTCGAAGCCGAACTTGTCTGTGATCTGGATCGACTGGACCAACAGAAGGTCCTCGCGGCTCTGGGTGCTCGAGCTGGTCGAGCGGCGGCGACGACGCCGCTTCCCGAACGAAATCACAGAGCGCAGCTCGCCGGTGGCCTCCTCCTGGTCGCACTGGACGGGCTCGCAGGTCGGCATGCACGGCGTCACCAACGCTCGGAATTGCACCACCTCCGAGCTCGGGAACTTGAATGCGTCGAAGTGAGAGAGCAGGATCTGAAACAAGAATCGCGGCCAACCCGCATTTTTATTCTCTCCCGCACAAACAACCGCGTCAATAATCATCTCCTATTCTACTTCTCTCTTTCCATTTCCTACTGTTCGCCCGCCGCCCGCCTTCCCATTTCTCTTACAAATCCTTTCAGAGAACAGTCGCTGACTTTGCATCGCGCGCTTTCTCCCTGTGAAAATCGTTCCTTATAACAAGGCCTTCCAATCGCTCCCGCGCGCGGAAAAACGAGTGGGTACTTTCAACTGCTGAAAAGAATTTTAATGTTCTCCTCCGCCTCCGGCAAATAGCGCTGCGCTGCGCTGCCGAGTTTATAGTTCTGGATCAACACCTCCAAACCCTGCGAATGGGAGGCTTAATAGCTCGCTAACTACGAATCCGATTAGTTTATCGGGGGAGGGAGAACGGGGCCCTGGATGCAAGTGTCCCCGTGAAAAATGCAGCGGGGAGAAAGTTTCCTTATGGCGAGCGGCGCTGTCTCCCTTTATTAACCGAGACGAGCCGGTGAAAATGGGATTCGTAAGGATGTCATCGCATGTCACCGGGAACTCGGCGAGTCACGCGACCAATTGTCCCGAGCCGTTAGTCCGTCGCGCGAGGGTAATACGTCGGCGCATCTGCGCCGAATTGCCGCTGGAATGCAGCGATTTCGAGGGCCAGTATTTTTGCCACGCGGGCCATTTACCGTTAGCAGTGACGACGTGAATATTTAACCACTCTACTCTCCTCTCCTTATCCCTCTTTCTCCCGTTCGTGTTCATTTCTTTATTAAGTCCCCGCTTTCAAGCCACGTCGCCGCCTTGACGATTTCCATCACGTACTACAAGAAACGGACCGTTACGCCGAGAGGGGGGCACTCGCGATTCCGGCCGACTCGAAATCGTCATCCTCCTCTCGTTCGTCTCGCGCCTCGTGCCTGGCCGGCTCTCGCCGAAAGCCAACAGATGCAATAAACAGCGAAGCTTCCGGTGAATTTGGCCGGGGGCTTTTTTCCCGACGAGCCAACTCTGACCAGTTGGTCGCCGCAGTTGCAGGTTCCAGGGGTCTAAAGTACTGCGACATTAATCCTCGGATTGCGAGATTTGGTGGTGGGGCTCTCTCCGCTCTCGGTGTTCTGCGGCGCGCGCGCTCGCACCGGAGAACCACGACCTTATCCGTATGTTGGCCGGACATAAATTTTCCCCGGTGGTCTGAGATCAAGGGGGCGATTTTGCTGGGGTCCAGCGCGCGGTGGCAGGAGCACACTGGCAAGAAAAGCAGCCGCGATCCACGGGACCGGGGTGTTACAGAATGCGGATGTCAGGAATATGTATCGCGTAACACGCTGGGCGCCGGCCGTCGCACGCATTATGCGTAAGCGGGCATTGCCGCAAACTGGTTTTTCCCTCTCACGGCCGCCACCACCGGCACCAGCTGCGCACCCATTTTTTGCTCTTTATTAGGTAAAGCTATATAACAGCAATTACAGAGGATTATGAGTTGAAAAAGAGGCCGAGTGCCGGGCTTTACGGGGGCTATTAGGGGCGTGCGCTTATGCGTATCTCTAGCAGCGCGCGCGCTTCGAGCCTCGAGCCAGAGCACCGTGGATTTCTATCTTCTCACGGCATCAAGGGATGCTTCCTGGAAAATCCATTTTTCCTCATAGCCGCGAGATGATCCTGCCGGCCGGCAGCAGGCCAGTGTTTACCGATAGATGGCAACGGCGATCCTCCCCGAACTCCTCCGGCTCCGACTACTCTGGCTTTCGCCAAGAAACACTAATCTTTCGCGAACCGACTCCTCTCACCGCTTAACACCGGCTACTTTCCCAACCTCTATCCACTCCCGTGTCAGTCTACCTAACCGTATCGCGTCCCTCTCATTATCCCTTTCTATCCCGTGACCCCGTCGATCCGTCAACCGACGCCACTGCTACCGCCAGCAGACTCGAGGACCTCGACCGAGCGGAACCAATCATCCGGAGCTAAAGGATCGAGGCTACTTGAAAGCTGGCACAAGCGCATATCCGGGGAATTAAAACAGGTTCGCTCGTTCAGTGCGGATGCCAGGCCCTTTATTAGCCGCGACTGTCTTCAGTCCGATTCGAAACGCAGATCCATTCGAGATCGCTGCTCGAGCGAGTTAGCGCCAGGCGCGTCTCCTTTCTCTCTCGCTCTCTCTCGCCGAAACAGGTTTCTGTCGCGCATTACCGAGTTCAGTGTATTTACACACAGATCACGTATATTATCGGCACCGGAGAAGTAAGACATTAAAATATGCTTTGCTCCATCGACAGCTTCATTTATGCGCCGCGTTCCGCTTCTCCCTATCGGGACGTCGGCGAGTTTAGTGACTCGAGGTCAGGAAACCGCGCACGAAGAAACCGTCGAAAAGGCTTGAAGGGAGATATTTTGAAGGAGAGCGAGATCGGGTATTTATTGTGAGGCTGGCTACCTCGACGAGATCTATAGTGGCTTAGACAATCACAGGCCTTCAAAGGCGAGATTCGATGGGAGCGCAACCAACAGCTAGGAGGTAACTCGCGTTACGTTACGTGCCGGTGGCCGTAAAGTTGCTGCCGACGTGGAAGAGGTGGTCGTAAGGAGACAGTGGCGGGTGAGTCAAAGGGTAAGGCCGTGGGGGCCAGTTTTACGTTTTACGGCGGAGCACTTGATCTCTAGTCCACTTTATAAGTCGATCACGGGTGATGCCGGTTGTCACGTATATCTACGCCAGGTTACACTGCGCGCGGTGCGCGGCGGAGCGTCGTGCGGCGGTTAAGAAATGTTTCCAATTTCATTCAAACCGGTTGCGAAATGGCGGAGAGCCTTGCCTCGAGTACGTGACGGACATATCCGAGAAAGCTCAACTTTTGGCAAATTCCCGGTTAGACGGCTTCAATCCCATTCCCCCCGTCTTTTCCTGCTCGCCGGATCCTCTCTCTTCCCGAGAGCGTTTCTTACGGCGCCGGCTCTGGCGGACAGCGAGGGCTTAATCAAATCAAGGGCGGCGTCTCTCGAAAATGACCAAGGGAACAGAGGGCCAGAGCCACGAGGAACCACCGATCGTTTGTAGAACCGTCACACGTAGTATAAACGTCCCGGGAAATTTACTCTTCTCCCCACGCTAGATTTTAATTACATCCGCGCCCGCCTGCGCGCGTATTTCGAAAACGAGCCTTTTATTATTGGCCGCTCGGTAAATAGTGCTTTATTTAACGGGTTTGAAATAATGCGCGTGCGCGCCACACTTGCCGGCGAGTGCACTTGCACACGCTTTTCATCGCTTTATGGAGCCGCGAGAGCGAGAGAGACCAACAGAGATTAACGCACAATAGGAGGCTAAAGTTCGTTAGCTGCCACGAAATTATTTATTCCATCCATTTCACCGCGCGTCCTTTATCCCAGCATTCCCAACGCAGTGAATGCCCTCGCAGTCGCCGAGATTTTCCTCATTATTTACTACCGCGCCATCTACTTTGCCACTCGTCTCACCATTTTTACCAATATGTACCTCCGTTTCTTTCTTTTTCTCTCTGTATTCGTGTTTTCGGAAAGTTCAACAGGTTCCCGCAACCGGCAAAGACAAATCTCGACTTTGGTCTCGCGGGCGATTTTAATCCAGAGGCCAATATGCCCACGAAAACCCTTTGAGTCGGCGGCTGTTGAGTTTCCTGGCTGTTTTTCATTACGCGAGGGGTAGCCGCCTTTATAATTTCTCCTGTTACACGGCGCGGGCCCTTCAATTATTTGTTTGGCGGTTTACTTCACTCGACACTTGGCCCTTTAGTTTGGCGGGCGCGCCGCTATTAAAACATCCGGCTAAAAATGTTCATTCTCCGCGGCGCGGCGGTAACTGTACAAAGAGAGAGAGAGGCTCGAGGTAAACTCGCGGGCGGCGCGCGGTAAAAAGTCGTCTCGGCAATTATGCGCGGGGTCCGCCGGGGGCCGCCGGGGGGCAAAAAATGTCAGCATTGCGCTACGAAGGAAGTTGGACAACAGAGAGTAACTTGTTTACGAGGGTGTAGCGCGGCAAGCTTTTATTACAGTATCATAATGATGCAACACTGTCACGTACGTTACGGATGAACGGGCATCGATAGCGCGCGCGCTCGCTCGCCCGCCCGCCGCTACGAAAGCCCGTCGACGGCTGTTTTATCACTCATGCTGCCCTGACAGGTAAATAGCCATCATGTACCCACGTGAGTACATCCCCGGCTGTTACACTCCCTCTCCCGCTCGGGTCCCGCTCGGGTCCCGCCAGTGCGCCCGCGCGCCCCCACCTGTCTGTGTCTGTGTATGTGTGTGTGTATGGAATTCTTGCCGGGTGAATTGTAATTTCCTGTGCGCACCGAAGACCGCAAGGGCGGCCGCCGCCCATTTATAGATTCTCCTTCCCCTCTCACTCTCCCGCACTCTCTCTACCTCTTTCTCTCCTGATACGCGGATGAGCCGAGGCAGGAAATGAGGTTAGTTGAGCCGCAGGTTCATGTGGGAAGCAGATCGAGCGCGGACGAGAGTAAAGGGCTAAGATTTTCCAAAGGGCAGATCTCGCCACAAGGATTAAGAAAGATGCGCGCGGGATTGGTGCGAGTACATGTCCTAGGCGAACCACCGTCGGATATAAATTGAGCCTTTCTTGCCGCGGCGACTGTTATTACTTTCTAATAAAGCGATATTGCAGCCGCGGCCGGCCTCACCCCTGCGAATCATGTCGAGCGGATGAGTTAACGAGGTTGCGTGCCTCTGCGCTCCTCCGGGATTCCTCTCGTCTTGGCTTGGCTTGGCTAGGAATCGAGCTAGAGGCGGACGCGGCGGCCACTAGTCTAACGAACCGTTCGGCCCACGTGGGATTGATCACCCGATACCAACCCGCCCTCCTGTCCTACAGCAACGCTCTAATCTACACGAGTTACTAATTTCACCGAGCTACCACTGCACCCTTCAATTTGTAGCCGATTCATGGAAATTTCATAGCTAATAAAGCTTTTATGGGACTATTAAAAAGAGTTATGCCATTCCTCGCAGCAGGCTTTTACGCCCGGCCGCACACACGCACCTTACCTTCCCGGACGATCACACATCGCGCACAGTTTTGAGTAATGGAGCCAACAAACGCCTTATCCTTTTCACCGCTGATTTAATTCATTTGGCGTGCCAGCATAACTGGTTTCGAGGGCAATTAAAGCCTCGGTGCGCGCGCGTCGGTGCTCTCGCCCCGGCGATGCTGCCCTTTAAATCATGCAATGTGTGAAATTTGTTATCGTCCCTGGCGATCGCGTACCGATTAAGCCTGCTAGATTTAATGATCCACATCGGACGATATTTCTAGAGCGTATTAGCGCGCTCGCTACGAGCATCGCCCCGAACAAAACGTCCCGCGCCCGCGCCCGCGCGCACGGTACATACACCGAGGGCGACCAGTCCCAAGCTAATTCCGCGCTTCCTTATGTGGCGCAGGCGGAAGTAATGATCGTTACTGTTCGAGTGATCTGGCCATCTCGCACCACGCCATATATCATTTGTTACGAGCGCGCTGTAACAATACTAACTAGACACGCCAATCACATTGTTGATTTTATCGCGTCCGGCGACATTGACGCTACTAAGGAATCTTTCGCGTTATTCACCCGGAGGAACTAAGTGATACGGATACTTCGATACTTGTAGAGTGGAGCTCGAGGAAGAGATTGAAACTTCAACCGAAGGCGTCATTTATTTTCACATTAACTCTCTGCTGGCGGGCCATTAAAGCGAATATCCCATGAATCTAGTTCCTACCGCGAGGAAGTCACCCGGGTTGACTCGACGTCGCTGCTTATAGGATGCAAGTGCGTACTTATGCAAAGCGAGCGAGCTCCCCGCGCAATAATAGAAACGACGGCGTTGCTTTCCCCGAGGGAAAGTTGGAAGAGTGTACGAGATGGGAAATTGAAGGGTGATCTCGAGAGTAATAGGATAATTGGGCGCGCGGTTCACGCGGCGTAGGTAATGATCGAACCTCGGCGGATGCGTCGAAGGCCATGTTGGCAGGTTACGGTACGTCGTCGTTAAGATTGCGGTGCATCATTGACGCGACCTATTACAGCCCCGAGCAAATTGCCTCTCCTCGTAAAATCCGGCCGAGTGATTGATTAGCATGAAGCCAGGACGACTGGCTTCAACTGATGATTGCTTCTATCTCGCGTTCCGCTGCCACCCGCGCGCGCATGCAACTTTGCCACTTGCCACCAGCAAACCCGGGGAAAAGGCTCGGTGCGCCGGTGGGTAGGTCTTCTCCGCGAGGGATCCCACGGTGAATCGACATTATCGGCGTCAATCATCTCTAGTAGCCCTGTCCCCCGCGGCTACTACCTCCTTCGCCAAATTAGAATCGGTATTTATCCCTTGTTTTTACGTCTACCTGTCTCCGAGCGGTGCACTCGCGCGAGGGAGAGCGGAGAGAGCCGCGCGAGGCCGCCGGCTCGAGGGAATAATGGTTTTTAGCAGGCAGCACACAGCTGCCAGCCACCCCTGCGCCGCGCGATCGGTCGCCGAGGCATGTACGACGTGAGTGCTCGGAGTGCAGGTAGGCATTTGCGTGTGGCTCCCCATCGCCGTAGGAGTAGCGTGCGACATTCCGATTGGAATTGTGCCACGGGACTACCACTCGTTTAACGCGATTACTCTCTACCCTCTTTCTCGGAAATGAATATAGCAGATTTATACCGGCCGCCGCCGCGGCGCTCCGGCTCTCGTTAGGAGTCCATTACCTGCCAATAGGCGTACACGGGTTTTTCGCCCTCCGCGCTCGCCGGCCACCGCAAATAATCAGGGGAGGCCAGGCCAGGCCAGGCCAGGCGTATGCTTGAGAGAGGAAATAAGTATGTAGTAGGTGGGTAATAGGAGGGCTTACCTTGCCACTGGTGGCGGACTTGTAGAGCGGGCCCATGATGACGTGGTCGGTGGGGCAGCCGTCCGAGTCGATGAGGACAATCTCGCTCGAGTCGACGCCGTCCATCGCGACGAGTTCACGTACGAAGATCTCGTAGGGGCTGTTAGGGTCGAGGATCTCGAACTTGAGCGCCAAGGGGTCGCCGACTTCGGCGGTGGGGATCCCGTCGTTTCCGCTCCGGTCGGTGATCTTCATGGCTACGTTCGGCGAGTCGACGATCACTTCCTCGGAGAGGGCGGGCGTTATGTCGCCGTGGACGCCGAGATCGACTTCGTTCGATACGGTCTTGTTGGTGAGGTCGTATTGGCAGGTGACAGCGAGGCCCAAGTCCGAGCTGGTGACTATCGTGTCGTGGTGCTGGATGACGACGTCGTTGAGGTAGCGGCCGAGACCCTGCTGCCGGATGTTGCACTCGAGGTCATCGTAGGCCATTCGCAGCTCGAACTCCAGGGCGCCCTTCACGTCCTGGACGCACGAGTTCGGCGAGCCCTTCACATAAACCTTCCCGTAGAAGAGCTTGCTCGTCTGGATCCGCGTAACCATGTCACCGGCCCGGCAGTCGATAGTCACGTTGTAGCATGAGCTCAGCTCGTACGTCGATGCTTCCGGCACGTCTAAATAGGGCTCCTGAAATCAGCAGGGTGTTGTTCGAGATCGTAACGCACTGTCAATTCCGCCTTCTCCTCGTCCTCATCCTCATCCTCCACCACTCGCATCTTACTTTAGAGCCCAGTTCGAAAGGTACATTACTCCAGCGACAGGCACTACTGCGCGCGCCATTCAAAAATTCAACTAAATCACTCCACTCTATTGTGCTCTATTGGTTATTTATGGGATCGTTGCCGATGCTTATTGGCCCTTGTTACACATAGCTACGTAGCATACTTTTTAACTCGACTCCACTTGATCACTTCCCGATCCTTCTCACTACTACATTCTCTAACATGCTTTCTAACAACCTATTTATAGATTGACTTTTGCGATTAAGGGAAAGCCCTTAATTAACCATCTGTTAGAAAGCGGTCGAGAAACCGAGTAGATGTTCTTGTTGTAAAAGATACTAAACCGAAAGTAGTAGAACTAGATTGGTCAACAGGTTGCTGGAAACAAAGAGGCCGATCCCGATTTTCTCCGAGAGCGGAGGATAGCGGAGGATAGCGTTCTCATATGCACAGACTAAAGAAGCAGCCGCAGGCTCTGCCGCTCGTAGAAAGCATCTGCGATGGAAACTCGATTTTCCGGGAATGCGCCTTCGGCAAATCGTCCGACGGTTCCAACCCGCTCTCGCTCTAATCGCGTTTACAGAAAAGCCCCACTGGCCCTTTCAAGAATACAGGCGACACGACGCGACGCGCCCACGGGGATAACAGAGTCCGCCGGTTTGCGTTTCTCTTAGAGGAGATAAGCTTTTTTCGAAATTGCGGAGGTTCGTTTCGCGGGCTATAATACGCCCTTAAATAAGACGGAGTGTAAGGGATGCGGCGTCGGATGGGGTGTTTGGAGGGAAGGCCTGTCAACAAGAGGCTAATGCGATTTTTGCCCACTGTTTGGAGGGAACTAACTCGCCGGCGGGGTGGATTTGGTTGCTGTTGGCGAGGAGCATTTATCTTGGGAGTTGGTGAAAGGGAGGGGTTGTCCGGGAGTGTGGTGGGAGAAGTAAAGTAGTTTTGTACATTCTTACCTGGATGTCGGAGAGGGTGGCTCTGGAATGGTGGCTGAGACGGCAGACCATGTCGCCGGTGTCACCGTAGTCGTAGGAGTGGCAGCGGAACGGGGAATTGAGGCAGAGTTCACGGCATTCTTCAGCAGTGCCGACGTCCTGGTAGACGGAGTCGACGGTCTTGAGGATGCGGCCGGTGAGCTTCTTGAATTCGCAGAGTTTCACGGGCTCGTCGACGCAATGGTTCTCCAGGTAGTCGATACCCTTGGCTAATTGGAAGGCACTCGAGCCGGCCACCGTCAGCCGGTCCATATCCGAAAGTTCGCATTGCTTTGTCGCGTTCGCGTAATTGGCAGACCTGTCGACATACAAATCAAACATTCCACATTAATCTTCAGTTCGTTCAATGCCTCCTTAAACTCTAACATCTATCCTTCTCATTGACCGGGAAACGGCCACTCCACAGAGGGACAGTAAGTCACCGGCTATAATTCCTCCAAGGAAGCTCAAGATCTCCAGATTCCCGCCACCACAATGCACGAATATATTAAATTGCACGGTTACCAGAGGGCGGCGGAGGGATCAAACGATTCGAGGTTGATGAATTCGGTCAAAGCATTGTAATGGAATGTTGGCTAATATATATCTCGCAAACCCTCGCCATTTGATTTGCCGGCTGGCCAGTTAGCCGGCTGTAAAGTTATCAACCTTGTTCCACGGCATGGTGTGTTATTGTTACAAGACGGTATCATGTTAAGCGAGTGTACGGGGAACAGCAGGTGCGTCTAGTCTCTCGGCGAAACGGCCTTTCTTCATTTTAGCAGGATCGGCTTTTTGCCGGGATGGATACGGCAATAAAGGAGGCGAGCGGTTATTGGCCTTTTTGTCGGCAGTGTTACCCAGTTAATTTGTAAGGGTAGTGCCGACCCTCGCGTGCACCGCACACTCGCACTCGCCTTTTATTTCCAACATCTTCCGCCACTCTACCGCCACTCGCCTCGTCTCGTCTCGGCAATCACACCGGAAAATAATTACTTTCGACCGCACTTTATTACGCGGTAATAATGCATGCCGAACGACACCAAATGATTACTAACTAAGCGGACAACTATCGAAGGGACACTCATTTGCCAGCTTTTACGGCCCACTCGTCCCAGAGATGGAGGAGACTCTTGTTATTTCAGTAATTTCCTTGTCGTGCCACCGGCGCCGCTGCTTCGATACGTATCGAGAGGGCAATTCCATTACGCGTTGCATTTCTACTTTACAAATACGTTTAGCGAAAAACAATCGATGGAGAAGAGTTTATTAACAATTAGATGGTAAAGGGAGCGATAGATATATGAGTTAAGGTGGTGTACACGTACTGGTAATCCAGGCGAATGGGATCGCGATGCCGATGATGTCGTTGAAGAGAATCGCTGCGGTCGTGCAAATATTTATCAGGATACATTCCCCCACCCCGTGCCCCTCCTCGGCAGTATAAATATTGATCGACCACATTACAGAGCTTGGTGCGGCAAATATTTGCGTTTTGATTTCGGTCGAATTGTTCCGGATTCCCTGCTGTTTTGCAGCCGCCGCGCCGCGCCACGCCGGCTTCATCCGATGGACGATTATATCGCTTTTTGACAAACTACTTCGGCTAGTGCGGTCGCGACTAATGTCGACTATACTTCACGCCGGCCGCATTCCACCCAGTTGGAACACAGCCGCGCGCTTATCCTAACAAACGACAAGCTGCAAATTGGCCGGGAAAACTGGAGCCCCCAAATCGGCCAGCACCAATTGTCCCTTTCTCGCTGTCCACCAAAATATAGACGATGATAAGTCTTTTTTTGCCAAACCACTCAACTCTCAACCCCTTTCTTTTTTCTAGATCGAACAGTGCTAAATTCTACTAATTATTATGTAGGCCGTCCTCATTTAAGACTTGTCGCTTTCTTCGACAGTCGAGTTTCCTTCAACTTTCTTTCACCAAGTTGTCATTAAAGGACAAGCGCGGGTTTTCCCCCGATAATCAATCTCAAAACAACTCACTACTACCACACAAGAAAAGATGAAGGAAAATTCCTGCTCTCCGCGGCGAGTCTAATTCTCACTCGAATAACTCGTCTTCTGGTGGATCCCGAATCACTCTTTCCCCAGAATTTCTTTCCCTTCTCCTTTCTCTAGTTTCACGTCGATCTCGTCCGTATCTCCGCAAAGGCAACAGTGGCCGCGAGCATATGTTGCAGCCGGCGAGAAGCGCGTGCTACTTTTCACTTTGGCGATAAGAAAGTTGCGCGTTAAGGGTAACCAGTAGGAGAGGAAGGCTCGCTCGAGCAAGAAAGGTGGGTTCGGTGGAAAATGATACGACCAGTACTCGCCCTGTGAGTGAGAAGTTGCGGAAAAGAGAGGCGAGAGAGAGAGCGAGAGAGAGCGGGGGAGTCTGCTGTCAAGAGTTTCGTTTACGAGGTGCTCAGGTGTGCCGGAACCATCATAATCTAACTCAAGTTCGCAGGGTGGATTACTATCTAGCGCAGCGGCGTCTCAGAAAATGTTCCTCCGCCGTTGCCAAAGTAGTCTCGACCTGACCGTCCAAGGGAATGAGTGCTGGGCAGGCGCTCCTGCTCCCGCTCCAGCCGCTCCCAAATTTATTCCACGTAGCTCCATCGATTTCGGATTATATTGCCTTAAGACCTGAATAATATTCATGGCTGCCACGTTATGATTTCAATATTCCGGAGGGTTCGAGTGGAGCGGGTGCCCGTCGAGGCTAGACTCGAAAAATCACCGCGACTGCATAAGGCCGAGCAGATTAAACGCTCCTCTCCTTCCTCTCTCCTCTCCGTCTTTCAGGGACGAGAGATAGTGAGAGAGAGAGAGAAAGGAGATATAATCGAATCGGTGGCACCGCCCGTCCCCTCACTTCTCACCAATAGCGGGGACCACCTGCTTCTTCTAATATCCTTTACCTCATTCTCATCAGGCCGAGAGCTACTCTTTAAGTGACTGGCTGGGTCCGGTCGATTTGAGAGGATAAAAAGGAAACTCGCCGACTAAATATCGAGTTAAATGCCTCGCCATTAATACACTGGGCATATTCTGCCCCCGCTGTTTCAATATTTTCAATAATGCGACTGCTTCGAGGGGGTCGAATACTCGAAAGTTCCGCACGCGAATCGACAGTGTATCGGCTGGGAATTGTGGGAATGGATCGGCTGGGATCGCGAAAGAGCAATCGTTGAATAAATTGCCGAAAGAAACCGCGAGCGCGCGCCAGCTCCCGTTGTAGTTAACGCGCGGTGATGGTGCATTAAATATCCCTGGTCGAATGTTTGCTCGTTAGATCAACAAGTTTCGGAATTGCTGGCCGCTTGTATAATTGGCCGACGCGCGCGCGCTCCCCATGTAGCGGGGATCGGCCGCGGTATTTATTATACAGGTTCTGACAAGCGGTGCGCGCGGAATTTGGAAAATCGCCGTCGCTATGTCGATTATTTTCATTTCATTGGCCGACTATCCTTCTCCCCCTGCGTCTGCGCTCTCTTTCTTTCTGGCTCGGTCTCCCTTCGCTCTCGAGAGAGGCATTAACGCGGGGCGTGTGTGGGGAAAGAAGTGGAGGAAGGAGGTATCGTCTGGCTGTGGGGCGCTTGATAGAAATATCAAGTCGGCGTCGAGCAACGTTGTAAATAGGTTTCATTAGCCGCAGCGTGGTATTCTTGCGCTTAATGCCGCTGCTTTACTCGCAATAAAATAGAAGGGAGTAAGAAGTGCGGTGCGGTGCGGTGCGGTGCGCTGCGGTGCGGCCGGTTGCCCGGGGATTGAAGAGGAGTGTACGGAGCGCGGTGTGGCCCGCAAAAACGGCGCTTAAATTGTCATTAACGAGCTTCGACAAACGCGAATCACGCGGCCGAGTCGTTAGCCATGCTGAAACGCGCTTATTTCTTGCGCGAATTGAGAAGAAATATGCGGGTTTTGCGCGCCGCCCCCTTCAACATCTCTCTCTCGAGCGCACCGGCCTCTTCTCGTCACTATGCATTTCCCTTGACGAGTCGATTCCACCAGTCGCGAGTCGGACGAGGCCTGATTGCGCCTCGCACTTATCTTTCATATGACCAGTGGCCATCTTCCTCGCCAAGCCTTTTGTTCTTCTTAACCCCTACGTACACCGAAATTCTATTTGACCAAGTGTAGAGGCTCGAAAGCTCATGTAGCTGGCGCGATCGAACGCAACAATGGCCACAAGTTACCCGCTGGACGTATGGGCCGCGATTTAACGCAAGAGAGCCATTGTCAAGAAGTAGTTGCGGCGCATTCAGCCGTGAAAAATCGCTCCCCAGGGCAGTCGACGGCGGAAGCAGCGACATTGGCTTTTTGGCAAAAGCCATTCAAGTAACACACGGCGCGGGGGCTCACTGGCCGTTTAGCCGGCCGTCCAACTCGGCGTACATCAGCCAACTTCTTAGAGGGCATTATCGCAAGAGCCTTCCTATCCTCAAAAGTTAAACGGCCCAAAGAGAGCGAGCGAGAGAGAGTCGCATGGACTCGTGATAGATAGGACGGCTAAAGACCCAAGTTTCCCTCCAACCGAACAGCGATTCTGTATCTCCCGCGGTAAATAATTAATGGGAGAATGGGATTGGAGTGGCCGTCCCCGATATACATAAAATCTACATACCCGCCCCCCGTACGTCTCTTCGAAACAGCCCAGAATCAAGCGAACCAGTTCACTCGTTCGGGAGCAACGCGCTTTTCGACCGGTTTTCGACCGATTTCCCATTTTCGAGTTTCATCTTGATTTATCAACAAGTTATAGCTCCGAGAATTTATTTGTGAATTTTGTAGTTTATCATTTGAAGGGTTTTTCTCCGGGAGAATAAGGAAAGAAGGGTAGAGGGCGAGTGAGTCTATCGCTTAACGATAAAGGCTCCTCTGATTTCATTTCCCCGAATCGGGACAAAAGTTATCGAGGCCCCTTTCTCGCTCTTCCCTTCGACGTACAACTTAAAGTAAACCTCGAGGGAAATTTTAACCGCTCGGCCAGATGTTAAATGCGAACTTAACTTGGACGGAGCGATGTTCGCTCCTCGCCCGCCCGCCCATCTCGTCCCCTTTTCTTTCTCCTTTTCTCCTTCGAAGGCTGCATCCGCACTTTTTCACGCTCTTCGAGACACCCTCGTACTTTCCCTCGCTCGCCCTCCTCCGCCCCCTGTCTCCGCTCGAGCTTCACTCTTATCTATCGTAATTCTCGTGGCGCCTCACCCCCCTCCCCCTTGCCGCACTATTCCCGGCAAATAGCGAGAGAAAAAGAAGGACGTGGATTAAGGGACAGGACGCCAGTGGCTGAATGCCGAGCGAAGGGTTGCGCGGCCGCTCGCCTCGCTTTGGCGGGGGCTGCGGAGGCGACGCGCCGGAAAAGAATTACAAGTGGCTCGGCCGCTGCATCTCGATGAATCTCAAATTATTCGACGACGCCGCCGCCCGACGACTAATGGCAAATGGCCCGCTTTCCACCGTATAAACGGCCCCAGCCACCCTCGTCCCGCTTGTTTTTCCATCGCTTGCTATTCAGCTGCATTAGCGTTTGTGATGAGAGGGCTGCCGCTCCCACTCGGAGGTAACAGTTGGTTTTTTACGCCAGTTCCACGGAATATGCAGGAAGACGGAGGTCGATAAAGGAGAATATTTCTGATATGACGATACTCGCTCTTATTGCTGGTACGAAAGCTCAGAGGATCGGAGCTCGAGGTCAATTAAAAAGAGCGTCAACCTTTTTCAGGAATGTTCGATTGTAAAAGCAGTATTTCCTGATCGAAACATATCCCAGCGGCGCAGCACACGACTGGCACTCGGCGATCGTGCAAATACGGCGAGCCTTCGGGAGTGATAAAGCAAGGTTCGCGGCCGCCGGTAGAGCAACCCAGTGCCATTAACACCGAGGGTGAACCCGGCGAACCACGTGAATTGGAGGCGGGCAATGACCGTAAAACTTAAAGCCGCGCGGCTAACCATTGTCGACGATAATGGCCAAAGGAGGAAGCGGTAGAAAAGTAGCCGCGGAATATGGATCCGATGGCTGGCGAGTGGCGAGCACGTGCAATCCCGGCATTCCGTGTGCTCCGTCACGTACCGAGCTCTCTGTGGTTTATCCACGCAAGGCGTATCAGCGCTGAGTAAAAAGTCTAATTTGCATTACTCGTCCGCGTACTCGGCCAATCCTCGGAATAAGCCCGAGCGAGCACTGTCGGATAAGCGGTGATATTAACGATCGCGCGCGAGTCGCAAAAACCGAGTGGTGGCCCCCGTGCCGGCTCGAGCGTGTCCATAGCTCTTCTGTTATTTGGGCCCGGCAACCAACTAATCAGCTACGGATTATACGCTGGACCAGAGACGTGCACCCTTCTACCTAAACTAATGACGTTTTCGTGAAAGAAATCCCTCCGGCCCACCTTTGAATTTTTACCAACCGCGTCCATGTAAAGATTAATCTCTTTGAAATCCTGCTAGCAGTTTTCACGAAAAATATATATAAAAATACGGTGATGAGGCAATTAACAAGTTTCGGGGGGCATTGACGCTGCTCTCTCGCCTGAAAACTGATCCAAGCGAATATAAAAGACATGTAAAAGTCACGGTGACCTTAATTCAGGAATGTGTATCTTTTGAAATTTGCGCTCTTGTGCCTTCTCTTGGCTGAAAAAGGGAAGCCTGCTCTTTTGAGGGAAATAGCTGTTAGAAATGTTAGAATAGAATGTCGCGGGGGTTTCTCACGTTCGCCGGCCGGAAGGAAATTACCTCTACATTCCGGTGACCGGGATGTTGGCACCTTGGTATCCCGGCATCAACGAGTTCCTCGCAGTCTCGCTACCTCGCCACCTCGCCACCTCGGCAGCGCAGCTCCTGTTCGCTCTCTTATTCATCGAAATTCTAGCAACGAGCGCTGTCCCCGCTAACCCATTTGCCTCGGCAATAGCCACCACTGTAACTCCTCTCCATAGGGCGCAAAGTGCAATATTGTCGGTCGTTTTGTCCGAGCCACTTGTCCACTGTTCGCCTGGAAACCGCACTATCTCCACTCGGCCGTCATTCCTTCCAAAGAGTAGAACAGTCGGCAGTGGCGAGCGAAAGAAACGGAAGCCCCTCGCCCTCGGGCAATCCTGTCCGGTAAAGCAGGACATGATTCTAGTGGAAGGTCAGACTACCCCTGTGATTACGCCGTTCGTCAGGATCGGGGCGACCTGGGACCGCGAGACAACAAGTAAACACGCACTCCATGGCAGTAAGCCGGACTTTTGAAGGAGAATAGGGAGCGTGACGTCAGAGCTGGCACGTAATCCCGGGGATATTTTACCCGGCAATGAACTATAAAGGGGCTCTCTCGCGAGAGAAATGCGATTCCTGAGGTTCCTTTAGCCGCGCGCTGCTCCTCCGCCTTATGCAATATTCCCCCGGTTTCCCCCGGTTTCCCCCGGTTTCCGTGCCTCTTACACGGAATGCTGATTGTTAAGGACCAGTTCCGTCTGACTTTATCACGGACTCCGTCAGCGGATTCGTATTTCCGGGTATATATAACGGATCACATTGAAAGGAGCTAGCTGGCTCAGCCTCCGCGTCCACACGTACATACACACGTACCTACACCTATAGACACGTGCGCCGATGGATTCGCGTGCAATTGTTCCGCACTCGAACCCACCGGGAACCACCGCATTGGCGCGAAGGCGTACGGGGATTCGGTATTGGAAGGAAGAGCGGCGCTTCGCTCTCAGCGGCGATATTTCTCGCGCGCTCGCGCTGGCCCCGAGAAATCACGATGCTGCGGGGTTACTCGTTCGAGAAGATCGAGAAGCCAGGGGGAGAGAGAGATCCCCCGGCTCATTCCCATGGACCGAGAACTTCCGAGAACGGCGCCGCCGCGAGGACTTGCCATCACCGGAGGAATTAGACTTTGCCCCTCGACGATATACATAGAGCGACGCTCGAGTTAGCTCCGCATACGCTTGCGAGCAGTGTCGTTGAGGCTTTGATGTAAACCGGCGCTCAATGCAATCACGATAAAGTTGATACAAGCCTGTCCGGTATGGCCCAGCCGGCTCCGCGCTCTAGCAGCGACGCCGCCATGTAACAGGTGCTACCCTGCCACTTGGAGAACATCGACAGCCCCCTTTTCTTCGCGCCGAGGCCACGGAATACCTCGGGCACAATGTGTCAAGCCTTTAATGCCACAGGGATCAAAACTATTAGCGTCTTTCACGCCGCAAATACCGCCCCGTGCAAATTCCCCCACCCCCGCCCACTTCTACCAGAGTTCATTTAACCGATCGTTATTAAATGCACAACTTTATCAAGCGCGGGATTATTTTTCAGCGGCGCGATGGATCGGGCAATATCGCCGCCAGACGGGTGACTGTCGAGGGAGATTTCGACGGGGGTTTGAACCCGCGCGGAATTAATGCGAGAGCACCGTCCGGGGAATAACGAACGCTCAAATAATCGTGCGCGGTCAAGCCCCCCACCCCCCGCGCGATAAACAGGGGAGCGCGGGCTTGATAATTAACTATGAGAAGTGAATCTTTAATCTCTCGCAGGACGGCCGTCGAGCGGCCGTCGAGCGGCCGCTCGCATTCCTAATTAATAAATATCGCGCGGTTTACTAATGAATTGCGGTGGTGTCTATCTGCTGCGAGGTATATAACGGAACGGTAACGCCGGGCGGCCTGATTGCGAATTAATTACTTATATCATGGGATTTGCATATGGAAATCGGCTGGATGGGAGGGCTGAGGAGGGCTGGGGGGAATTGAGAGTGTCGGCTCTGTGTGTTTAATGCTATCAAGCGTCGTAGGCGTAGCCAGCCGCGGCGAGATAGCGGCCTGGAGGAGCGCGCGGGGCCTGATCGTGTCTGGCAGTTATCGAGGGAATTCGTTTCTATCGCTTGTTCTTGTAAGAGGCCGTGTTAACGACCCCCGATAACTCCTTGATAGACTTAACATACGCGCCTATTATGAACCATCGCCGAGCCCGAGCAAATGGCGCACCGCCCTCGTAGAATCAACCGAGACTCATACGGAGAGTCTAATTGCTTCGGCCTCGGGAATCGACAGTCGAGACGTGTTGTTTCAGATATACAGATGTAAGCATCCCGGAGGGTCCGCGTAGTCGCGTCTGTTGCGTTAATCCTTTTCAGTTATCCTCTCATCCACTGGTCCCCGCTGGTAATTCCTACCCCTTCTCCATAGAGAACACTTTCTACAATGCACCGCGTGACATGATCGAGATTAATCGGGGAATGGACACTTAGGTCCGAATCTAGATTAAAAGTGCCTTAAAAGCAAAGTGTTTGCGAGGAGTGAGGAGTGAGGAGTAAGGGTCGGTATATCTGTGAGGAATGTAGCCGGAGCAATAAATGGGGTGGATTTTGGTAGCGGGACTAGGGGGTGACTCGTTTCGGCGCTATCGGGGCAAGTGGATTCAGTAGATAGAGGGGGTATCTAGTCAGACATATTGCTGCATGGTAAGTAAAGTGGTATCAGCGGCTATCGCTATCTCCCTCGTAACTCTCGGCGAAGTCACATCGCACTTGTAAGACGCGCTATAGAACGGCACGGAATGGTCAGCAGGACTGGCAGGAACACCGGTACCGCGCGCTCGTACTGCCTCGTACAGAGAGGAGAAATAGTGCCAACAACAGGAGCGCCGCGTTGCGCCACGCCGCGCGCTCCTGTTCATGCATAGCGAGACAGCTCGCTCGGTCTCGTATGCAGTTGGCCCCGCATACTGTCAGGATATGTTTTAATGGTCGGATCTCGGCGCGGATGCGCGCTCTCCTATCTCTCACGGTAACGACGCAACCGACCCTCCACTCTCTACTCTCCACTCTCCACTCTCGGCGAGCGCCGCGTCAATCCTCCAGGAGCTAAGCCTTCCCCTATTACAGTTCAACTCATAGTTGTCTCAGTCTTCGGCTTCTGCCCAGTTTCCTTCCCGTCGTCTTATGTTATGATCGCTTGGTCGATCACTTATTGGACCAAAGGATCAAAGCCTCCAATAACGAAATGGCGTCCGGTGAGGAAGCGTCTTCCGCGTCGCCTGACGCTCTGCCAAGAAGCCTCGAATTAGCGATGCTGAATACATCGGGTGGCATTATGATAATCCGCCGATACTAGCGGATTCCCGACAACATGGGAACATTTAACGGGTATTACTGTAAGTGGCGGCGCGCGCTTCTGAATGCTAAAGAGCGCGCGGGCTGCCAAGAAAAAGTCCCGGTTACATTGACGCCGCTGATCCCCGACCTCCGGGTTGCGATCAAAGCCGCTTCAAGCAGGTCACGCATGTCCCGCATTTTCCCAGCCTCGTGGAGGCTTTGTCGAGCAGCAGGACGCGCGGCGATGCGGCGATGCGGCGATTCGAGTGGCACTCGGGGGCCGAATGGTAGCCTCGTTGGCGTCGGCGAACCGGCGAACGCTCGGCACCGCGTAACGAATTATGTAAATCAAAACGGGAAGGAAACCGCCGCGTCCACTATCACGCAGTGGTCCTGCTCGTTCCTCTTTCCCTCTCGCTTCCTTTGGTCCGCGTGTGCTTTTATGCATGTCGGCGCAAGAGGCATAGTGAGCCGTGGCGAGAGATCCAGCTAGCCAAGTAGTGCGGTAGGCATGCGAGCACGCAGCCAACCCGGCCAGATATCTGGCCGGCCAGCACGTAGCTAAACGTACGAGAGACGATAGACGATAGACTCCCGGGATTCAAGTATGCGAGTAGCACGTACTCCCTCGAAAGGGCCAAGGGAAACCGTGTATTAGGGATCTCGAGGGCCGCCGGGAGCGTGCGTCCCTTACCATTCTCCCATCCAGCTTGAATGATTTACTCGGATTCGCCAGTGTTTAGTTTAAACAAACGCGCCCGCGCGCGGCGCAGAGTCGAGAGGACGCCGGCCGGCTATCTGAGAGGCTCAGTGGCTTCGCGTGGCAGGGGCCGTGGGCAGGGGCCCTGTAGGGGCCGAACGAGGGGCGAGAGGATCGGGGCGAACGGGCCCAGTGGGGCCGCTGTCACTGGCATCAAGTGATTGTACAAGGTGCGGGGCCCGCAATGGGGGCGGTACCATCGCACCGCGGGCCCCAGCGGGGGTTTCCACCCGGCGAGATGAGTACCGACGATTGTGGGACTACCGGTTGAGCGGTGAGTCCACCTACTGCACTCCCCGTGTACCGCAGCCGCCGCAGATATATCGCTCTACAGGGTGATCCTTATACGGTGACTAATTGATTGCGGTTTGCGCGTATTACATTATGCGTTTTCAGACCCAGCGCGCACTCGCACTCGCACTCGGCCCGAACATGCGCCCGAGCCTTATTTCAAATTCAATTATACCCGCGGAATGCTCCAGCCCCAGAGATCCAGCGTCTATGGACGGTCTATGTGTAGAGAGGTGGGGGTGGAAGAGGAATGGGGAGATCTCGAGAAAACTATTAATAAGTGAGTTTATCGCTGTCAGGATTATAATTATGCGCCGTCGAGTAAGTCCGTTGTCGCCGGACGCGGATACGCGCGCTTGTAAATGGTCTCGCTCTCGCTCTCGCTCTCGCTCTCGCTCTCGCTCTCGCTCTCGCTCTCGCCCTGCCAGGGATTACAAGGCGCGAGGCCGCGAGGCCGAGGAGAGCGAGTAGTCTTCCGCAATGGACGCGAGCGAGCCTTTGAACGTTTCAACAAATTTCTTCTCCCAGAGAGAACCTCCGCCGCCCACGCGCAATCTCGACGTTTCTCCCTCGCTGCGCATCTCTCCCGCTCCCGCTCCCGCTCCCGCTCTTTTTCCGCGCCCTTGATGCGCGTCGTTACGTCCCGAGTACACGCCGTCGTTTACCTCCCGGTAAACCCTCCCTCTTTGATGCCTGCTTAAGAAACAGCACGGAACGCCAAGCTAATGCACGCTTAAACATCATGGCAAATCCTCCCCCCCCCCCCTCTCTCTCTCTGTATACATCTTCATAAAACTTGCATTTTCCCCGAGGAGGTTTGAAAGGCTATGACGAAGCACTCGGTGGAAGCGATGCCCAATGGGGTTCGGTGCCCGAGGCGATAGCTCGAAATTGATTGTTACACGGGGGGCAGCGAGGGATCCTCTTCGTTAGGGAAATGTGGCGGGCGTGTGTGGGCAGTCCATCACTCGATCACTCGGCTTTCCTTGGGTTTGCCGGTGCGCTGTAGTATGGTGGGTAGCCGCGAGCGAGCGAGGGAGTAGTTAAAATGGAAGGGACCAGTCGCTAATTAGTGAGGTGCGAAGTATGCTGGAACGGTTATCGGTGTTGGTGCGGGCCTGGTTCCGGGGGTACAGGCAGTACAAATCTTGCGAGGCTCGATTACAGCGTAAGGCGATAGCCCAGCTGCTGCGCGCGCGGTAATTGAAAGGCTGCCGTAAAGAGCCGATAGCGATGTTACAGCTAATTAACGCGCTGTAGCGCGGCTACTCCCTCGAATATGCGGGTAACTGACGTCCGTGAGAAGTCGAGGAGGATCTTTTGAATTAGTACTCCTGGCGAGCGCCGCCTCTTTCCGCATAATTCTGCCCTTCTCAAGAATTTCAAGGGGCCACGACTACGCCAACCGTCCTAGCCCCCGATTAGGCTCCTCTTCTCGGAGCCCGGTCGAGCCCAAGAAAGAGGGAATTCCCGATCGCAGACCCCCTAGATTCTCTCCCGATCGCCGCCTCTCTCACACGGAATGTAATTAACTCTGGTCCGCTCGCGAGCGCGGGGGCGTTTATCTGCAAAACGAGCTTATTCCTTCTTACTCCTTCGCCTCAGATACTCCTAATCTATCGCGGCCGACTCTCTCTCTTCGTTCCTCCGGCGGCAAATACCTCGCATCGTCATCGCTCCCGTTAAACTTTCCTTATTACCTCCGGTCGAAAAGACTGTCACTTTTCATTGGCGCGGAGGGCGCAAGTCGGATCCGAAATACTCCCGCGCTCTGACGATCGAAATTCCTATCGTGACTGCATTCTTCACTCGTCGCCGATTTCACTGAGGTATTCGCCGGGAGAGCCATCGGCTTCGAGGAACGAGTTTTACTTAACTCCTTCTCTCCACCCTACACCTCTCTCTCTCTCTCTCTCTCTCTCTCGCACAAAGTGTAATAAATACAGCTCGCGCTCGGTAATTGCGTTAACGCAAGACTGAATTACCGCTCGGTAACAATCTATTGGAATAGAATGGTTGGAGGGCAGCGCAGGGTGTTAGGAATAATTTTTGATTAATATCGCACCCACGCAGCCACGCTTGTTAAGAAGAATGAGCCGTTACACTCTCTCTCTCTCTCTCTCGCTTGGGGGTTGGCTCTATTTAGATTTGAGTAATACGTGAGATGAGCGGACTAGAGGCGTGCAATTGCTAAGGTCGGACGGCGCCACCCACGCCTAAAGTGCGAGCCGGCGTGGACTAACGATTTTCCGGAGTACGTGCTTATCGAGTGATTAATGAGGGGCGAATGCACCGACGACTTAATCCCTTTGACGCTCTCGAAGGCGCGTTCTCCGCGCGCGGGAGAACTGGCGCAATGGATACGCCGCGCCGCGCCGCGCCCGCCCGAGGGATGCGTTGATGCGTCCTGGAACGGACGAGAACCACCAGAGGAGAGGAGAGGAGAGAGGAGGAGAAGAGAGGAGAAGGGCGGACTAACGTATGAGCTGACAATAGACGCGGAAGCGACGAGGCGGACGCGGAGGATGAATGTTACATGAATACCTACTCCGGGGCCCGCGATTGTCCGAGTCGCGTAGCCGCTGCCTGGAACGTGACGGAAAAACATTACTCTCGGTGAATTGCCGTAATTCGTAGGCTATCCCGCCGTCTCCCAGAAGAGAGCTGCCGCCATTTTTCAGGGTGTGCCCGCGAATACATTATTGCCCGGGCCGGGCGCACCCGCGCGATATGCCTATGCCCTTCGCCGAGGAGGAAATCATTGTTGCTCCAGCCCCTTATTATTTAGACCTCCGCGAAGCGATGTGGGAGATCGGGGTGGGGGCCCGAGAATAGTTTCATTAGGGATTGTGCGTGGTGGCTCGTGTCGAGATAGGAAATGATATATTCGGCTGGTTGTGTGAGAACTGTTTGGAAGGTGCGGTAGATCGCGACGGGATCCCACGGGCGCGCACAAGCAGCGCGAGCGCGGCGGCCCCGGTAATGGAAGCCGCATCAATCCAGCCGCTAGTCGCCGCACTCCCCGGTGGCTGTTTAGTCAAACGAACGCCGGTCAATTTACATTTTAATTGCTCATGTGGCCCGGATCCTGTAACAGCCCGACGAGCATTTCGAATTGGCGTTCCGATGCTTGTCAACGAGCCCTCCTTTCCATCCGTTTCACCCTTTCACCCTTTCTCTCTCTCTGTGGTCCATCCATCGACACGCTCGGCCTCTCCTATCAGTGTGCTTGCGAGTGCGCCCTCTCCGGGTGGAGTTGGCCCTCCGTGACTGCGTGCCGGTGTGATAAGAACTGCGACGGGCGTTCGCTCGAGGAAGCGGCCGCCGAGGTGGAGACGTGGCCGCCCGATTACGGTGCAATCATCCGCGATATCGGCGACATTCCCATCGCTTTTTCCCTCGAGCCCTTCCTCCTCGGCGGCGCGGTCGGGCGTCCCGGTGTTTCGTGCCCGGACTTTTTCTTCCGCTGTAATACGCCGTGAGCGCGCACCTTCCTCTTTTTCTTGGCCTCCGCGCCACGCGATTCGGAAGCACAGCCTAACGATCGAACCCTCCACCTCCTCAGTCTGCTACTCTTCTTTGCAAGCATCGGCCGAGAATTCCCCTTTGTGGATCTCGCACATGGTGACACGAGGGGGTTGCGCATGGCTGGCCGCGCGAAGTCGATGTCTGTTACGGAATTCGACCGGGCGACGGGCGACGGGCGACGGGCGACGGGCGACTCTTTGCCGGATTCGGTCCGCTCGAGCGATTTGAGACTAACGAGAAGCCCGTTTCCCCGATGCTACTACTATTGCTACTCCCACTATGTCGGCCCGGCCCGGCCCGCTGCTCGCCAGCATCCGACTCTCCGAGACATTGGCAGAAAACTAGCATCGATCCCGCCCGGCCGGGCCCGGCTACAGTTTGATGAGGGACGTGACTAAACTACTCCGGCGAGCATGCCACGATACTATTATCCACCGCCGCCACCCCCGGGACAAATCTTGTTTATCGTCTTAGCATTAATTATCGGAGCATTATGGCCGACGGCTTTAACCCGCCCGATGCCTCTCAGCCTCGGAGAGTCTCTCTTCTCCTCTCCGCCAATTCTCTAAGCCTGCCCGCACACACGCCACCTCCCTTCCCACCTCCTTTTTACCCCGCCCGAGTTAGACTCACACTTTCCGCGCTATTACCGCGCCAGTACTTAACAAGCTCCTTGTTCGGGAGGGCGAAAAACCGGGGAATAACAGTTAGGCGGCAGCCCGGGGGGTAATGGGCGTTAAGCGGGAGCAATAATCAATGCAGTATCTTTTTATCGGGGGGCGCGCGAGGTGCACTGGCTGAAATAACTAGGTTCAAGATCGGTCAGTAGGGGCGTCGGCCCCGGGAGCGAGGGATCTCTGCAAGTGTGCACTGAGCGGGAATGCCTTTTTGTCTCTCATCTCGAGCGGAGCTATCCTTCCGCCGCTAGGAAATTGACTTTCGAGTATCTTACACGCCAATGCACCGCCGCCGCTCCTCTCCTCCTATAAGAGAACTAAGACTCCCGTATTTCCACCAATCACCGCGCAAGGGGATTCCCTTCGACAGTGTAGTAGACGTCAAAATTACTTCTTACTATTCTCCGTATAAGTCCACCACCCCCTCCCCCACGCTCTTTCTCCCTCGCGTCGAGTTTCATCTGGCACTGCGTCGATTACACATTCGCTTGATGGCGAGGCGGCGAACAGGAGTGGAATAGGAAGCCGCGTAGTCAGACAGGCGGCGTAGTCAGACGAGTGGAGGAAGCGGGAGTCGGTGCTCGCTCTCCGCTCTCTGGGAAATTGTCGAAGCCAATCGAACCGTTCTTGAAATCACCTGGAAAGTAACGGCGCGAGGGAAACAAAGGAAATTACGCACGGTATCGTGCTGCGGGCTCTTGGTATGCACTCTCCTGTTGTTAGGCCGGGACGGGAGCTGACTCTTTATCCCACCGAACCAGAAGAGAGGATCGCAGTCTCTCTCTTGCGGTGCTCGCCCGAGGGAGAAGGGCGAAGAGCGAAGGGCTCTCTGTTCCGTGCAATAATGCGAGTAGGGGAGAAATCCGATCAGGCCGCGCAACCTTTCTCTTCTTCGTTAGCGATGGCCCTAGAGCGATGAAAGAAGGAGGAAGATGGGGAGCTCTGCCTCGGAGTCGATCTCGACATCTACCTTCGCCGGAAAAGGAAACCTCCTGCATCGCGAGGACTCGTTGCATGCGACCTAGCCGCCGAGCTCGCTCAGTAGAGTTGCTTCACTGTTTCCGCGGGGTTCTAAAGGCCCATTTCATCACTCGCATCTCACTAGTTCCAGCTCTGACAAACCCAGTGCGCTAGTGATCTCTTTCTTATTAAAGGAAACCCTTAAGGTCTTTATATACGATCCGAGTGCTTCCTTTATAATAAAGCCCACACACACCATCAAATTTATGGGAAAATGCACATATTTTGCTCGTTGCAAATACTTTCTTCGCATCCTCTATTCTTTAAAAATACCGCACTAATTAAAGCAAGACAATCAATGGCAATCAGACTTCTGCAATTCGACAGATTTATTACTCGAGTAACAGCTACCCCACTTTCCCCCAGACACAATCCCCCCGATCAATCAACACTACAAGATGTCTAGCGAGTCAATCGTCAGGATGCCTCTCGATTCGACACAGATTTATCACGAAAGCATCTCAGGGAGGAAATTCTAATTAGTTTTTCATTGGGTACGCGGGGCGAACTAGATTTGTATTAGCATTCAGACATCGGACTAAATAAGGGCGCCGGTTCTTCACGCTCCCGTCGCCTTCACACCAACCTATAACTGGTATCCACGGCGCGGCGAGGTGGTAGAAGGTAGATAGAACTCGGTCCAATAGCTCGCTCGCCTGGTCCCTCGGAGCTCGCCATAAAAGGTGGCCGGGATAGCGCGCGTTACGGCAGAGTCATTAGTATCGGCGCTCGAAAAAGTGAGGCATCAAATCACGAGGCATTAAGGAGAAGGGGCCCGGGGCCCCGGGGCCCGAGCGTGTGCTATCTGCGGGACGGTGAATCGCGAGTGATATAGGCGTCGGACGGGGCCGGATGCGAGGGTGGCGGTGGGATGCGGCCGCGGCGCAAAAGGTCCCAGCGCGGAGCGCGCAGACGGCAATGATTGCGTTGGTCAGCGGTGGATCGTGGCGGGCCATTGCGCCTCTCGACTCTCGGGCCAGCAGCAAGCTGCTAGAGCAGCGAACGCGCCCGTTCTGCGGCTAATGCTCGTTATCTCGACGTGTCGACTATCTAATGGTCCACCGTAATGGCCGCTCCAACGATATATTGTCCATTTCTCGCAATGCACGCGCGAGCGAGCCCTACCGCTCTAACTCGTCCGCCCAATCTATGGCATTATTCCCGTCGGTTATTTTAGCTGGTTACTGCCCTCCTGCGCCATGCTCGCCCTTATCCGTGGTCCACCTCCCCCTTCTCTCTCCTCTCTCTCTCTCTCTCTCTCTCTCTGTCTTGCTCGGCGTTCGCGGTCCTCGAGCGCGATTTGCATAGGGAAATCGCGGGCCCTCTTTGACGTCGTTGCGCAGCCCTGGCATGCGGTGCATCTGCACTCCCTGCAAATCGTGCGCCGGCCGCGCTCACTTCCGCCTGGGCAGCCGGTTGCACCCGGGAAAAGGTGCAGGTGGAGGGCCACGAGAGCAAGCCCGCCGAGAGACAATGCGAAATAAATATTGGACTACCGAGACTCCGGTTGGGAAAGGGAGCGAGCGAGCGAGCGCGCGCTCTGCATACACGTACGCAGAAGGGCCGCAAGCGAGCGCAGCGCACCGCGAGGCATTCCAGATTTTCCGGGGCGATAGTCCAGATTCCTCGCGGCTGATACGCCCGGCCGACGGCCTCTCTTTCTCCCTCTCTCTCTACGGCCGCGGCTGCGGCCGCCCGTCACTCGAAATGGAGCGACATCCGGGGAATCCCGTGGAAAAAGCGTGCCCTCGTTAAAGAAAAATCCCCCTTGGAATCCTGGCTAGCTGTGGCCCGGCACTCTTTAGAGGGTATAGTATAGTCGTGGTGGTACACCTGTAGTTGGGTGTGGGTTAGTTGATAGGTGGAGTCTCTCGGGGGTAAAATATGAGTGTGTCGTGGTGGATATGTTATTCATATCAATAAGATTTTCAGGTTCGATTCTATCGTGAGCGGTTCTCGGATTTTGCGTGGCGCAGAGGGGGACGAAAGGGAGAAGGGTTCGGCGACTTGGCGTCGATTGGCGATGCGATGCGCGTACGGCGTTCCTTTGCATAATCGCGTATCGATTGTCCCCCGAGCAGCTACGGCTAAGGTTAATCTATTTCCAAGTCCGTCCACGTAGAGACACTTTGGCGGAACCCTTGTGTTTCCTCGCGGAACTTATGCAAGGATCGCCAAGTTTTCGGCCGGCCGAAATCCTTTCGGTAATGAGCGCACCGCGAATGCGCAATTTTCTTATTCCCCCGTCCCCCCGTCCCCTCGCCGTCGGCAGAGAAGGGGGCGAGAATAGTTTGCCACTCGGCGAGATATCTCCCAGAGGAAGAATTCCTGTCAACGGCCTTTCCGCCGAGTTTCCTACTCAGCCGAGTTCGACTCGGGGAGCCGGCAACAATCGGAAAGTTCTCGCCGGCGGAATATTGCGGCTTAACTTGGGCCGTCGCTCGCGCGCGGCGTCATCTCATTTTTCTTAGGGGGAAATGAACCTCGATTCATAATACTCCGCGGCCAATCATCAGCATCGAAACTTAATTGCTCGCACTCTCCCACTCGGGGAGGAGTAGCGCGGCATATCTCTCTAATTGTAAGCAGTCCAGGTTGAGCAGTGTACGGGTCTGCTGGCGCGCTATTTGTTTTGCGCCTTTACACCTCGTTGTCGGTATGTGAATCGGGCTTAACGCTGCACCCTGCCGATAACCGCACCGGCGAGGCGCGGCGCACCGGCAGAAGCGAGTGGATTCGCTCGGTGCACTGTACACTGTGTTTTACGGCTCCATAATATTATTGGGGACAGCGTGCGGCCGGGGCTCGAGTGACTCTATACCCGATGAGCAGATGCACACTGTATCCTCGGCCTCGCTCGCCTACCCTTCTCGAGGTCTAGTCGAGCGAAGCCCCGTCGCGTTTTCTATTACCCTCTTCATTCATAACTATATTTTCCCGTAAATCGCTCCTCAGCAATGAAATGGTAAACGCATGTTATGGGCCATCGTCTCGCGCCTAACCCTGCGCGCGCTCCCTCTATTATTCCTTTCAAAATCTTCCAGCCTCATTCAGCCGGTCTCGCGCTCCCATGAAAACTGGAGAATTAATCGGCACCGAGGCCAAACGAAACGCGGCTCCCCCTTTCGCAGCCGCTTACTTCCGCGGCTGCGTTCGTTATTCCGCCTGCATAGTTGCGCGTCGCGCACTCTCCTCCAGTCTAGGAGCTAGAGCGACTCGACTCTAGCACAACAGGCGCAGCGCACCGACGCTAATTAACGCGAGGGCTTACCGTCTCAACGTTATTTGGCACCTGGTTAAGCAATTTTCAGCGATACTTGCCCCCCTCCCCTCCCCTCCCCCCTGAGTTTAATGGGGAGACTGCTGCCATGTGGTCGGAATAGCTATAGCTCACTAATGACAGCGCGCACCATCTTGGATCTCGGGCGAGGGCCGAGCGGCGGACCCACGAATTAACTTTAATTCCAGGGTCCGGGCCCGGCCGCGCTCTTGAGGTGAATCGGGAATTTCGGCCAATTAACTTGGAAGCCACACCTACCGCGTCGAGCAATAAAACCGTTTAATCGATTCACCAGGATAATATCAAGTCTGGAGACTGGACATTTTTGCAGCCCCCTCGCGTCCGGGCCAAAAAAGGGCATCCATAATCGCTTGCGGGACGAGAAACCAATAACCGCAGATTCCCCGAAATGTATCGTCCTTATAAAACTCATCGGCAGCCAAGAGGTTCGCTTACTTATCGACATTATTGCTTTTTCTGTTCCAGGTAAGTGTTATCGTGACTGGCGGGACGCACTGGGCCGTGGCAGTGGCCGTGGCGGTGGCGGTGGCGGTGGCTCAGTACGTCGAGAAGTCTCCTCGGCTCGAGACTCGAGACGGCTCTGGCTGCGCGTGTCTCTCTGAGCGGCGGACGTATATCCAGATGTATTTCCGGCCCCTCTTGCAACATAAGCTCGAAACGTCGGGCGATCTGTCAGCTTCGCAAGATAAAGCTCCGCTGTGACACTTGTTACGCAAATACGACACTATTATTTTCCCCTGTGCGCTCGAGCTCCCCCGCCCCCACCCCCTGTCAGAAACGGCAGCCGACTTTATTCCGACGTCGCGTCGTCGCCAATGCACGCGCGGAATATATTCTCTTAGAGTCGCGACACCATTGACCTTCCCACCCAAAGGAATCGTTCGCACGCGATTCTCGAGTTGATGCGACTCCAGAGACATTAACGAGCTCTCCCGCACAATGCAATTATATCTATGTTTGAAGGTACTGCGTGTCGGAGGAATAAAAAGTGCATGTTCCAAAGAAACTGGGTCGCGCTGTATCCGGCGTGTATGTACTGGAAGCGGTAATGAAATAGCTTTTCGGTGGCATTATTTACGCCTAAGCGGCTGGCCGGTCGTTAATTAAAGTGTCGGTGTTTCTTTTATTTTTGGCGGAACGCGCGAGCCTCAAAAAATATGAGTTTCATTAACGGTCCAAAGGGGACTCCGGCGCGTATGTGGCCTCTATGTTTTCTCGCCTTAAAGCAGCAATCTCGCGCGCGCACCGCGCACCGTGCACCGTGACGGATCCCTAATCGTTCCCACGACATTTTCCCCGCTAAGCTCCCCGACGAATTACGACAGCCGTGAGGATAATCCCGGAATTACTGGGACGCGAATCCAGCCGGCAGGAAAGGAGGCCGTTGTACCAGTCGCGGCTGACACGAGCTTTCAAATCAGTATATATTTCCGGGCGGCCTTCCACCCCGCGGTCCGCGCCGCCGCGACGCGTCTCGCGCCAAAATTGCGCGCTTACCCGAAAGGAGATCTTTCCGCGCGACGTTATTTCTCACCGGCCGAGAAATCCCGAGGAGAGGGAAAAACGCAAGTGGTCGGGGAGAGCGCGGCACTCAAGGCGGCGTAGAGAGAGAGAGAGAGAGAGAGAGAGAGAGAGAGAGAGAGAGGGGAAATAGTAGTAGACGCGCGGTATAAGAGCGAGGACTCTACTTCCCACTTGGTGCGTTAATACAAGTGGCCGGGGGTAACCCCTTGCATTTCGGTATTACGAAAGTGAGCCGGCATCCGTGCGCTCGTGGAAACAAACAGCCAGCAGCAGCAGCAGCGCCCGAGCCAGCCCGAGTCTAGTTGGCTGAAAGGGGAGAGGAAAGGCTCGTGGGAAAACGCGAATTAACTAGAGCCACGCAGTGACAAGTAGGTCAAGAGAGGAGAAGTGCAGGTGGAGAGCCACCAAGCAGAGGGGGATGGAGGGAAAGAGAGAGAGCTGGCGCGAGACTGGCTGAAAATCGCTGCTTTACGCGGATCATAAAAGTTACGAGAGGGTAGGAAAAGCGTTGTACTGCCCCCCTATTCCGCTTCCCGTTCTCTCTTTCCCTCTCTTTCTCCCTCTCTTTATGCCCGAGCACGGCTGCCTCCTCTTTTCGAGTGGTTATACCGCGCGAGGAGGTCAGAACCACCGAGGAGAAAGGAGCGCAAGAGCAGCAGCAGCACAGCGTTGGGAACAGTTTGCCAACTCGTTGAACGAGACTCGAACTCGATAGTGGCGGACTGGGCCGCCTGAATGACTGACTCGTTGCCCAGCTACCTGCCCGTTTTATTCGCCAGCTCGTTTCGCCCTCTTGTCCTCCTACTAGCGGACGCCCGTGTCGCTCGCCGACGGCCCGACGGCCCGACGGCCTCCGCGCGCGCGACAAACCCAACAGCCCCAACACCCCCTAACGGCCGTTGCGCCAGAGGTTGATGATGATCGGGCTCAAAGATATCGGGGGAAAACGCGCGTATAATCCATAATGCCGGATCCGCGATAAAGCAATGAGAGCAGCGCGCCGCGCGCCAGCTCTTTATCATCCCGAGTTCCAATCCAGCGGGGATTACTTTTCGCCAGTTTCACGATCATTGCTATAGGATGCCAGCCTCTATCAATTTAACCAACCGGGCTCATTACTCATCCACAGCGCCCGAGGCAGCTCGATGATTGCAGGCTCGTCCTGGCGGCCCAGCGCCGCGCGGCCTGGCGCAGCGCGGGCCCTAGGAATTCCCGATAGATGCTTCCTGGACGCAGCTTCTTCTTCCTACACTCATACTATTTAGCAAGTGGCTCTCTTGCGTCTTACCACCTTTCGCCTTGACTGTCGCTCTTCCTTTCTACGGGGCCCCCTCGCGCTCGCTGTCGGGGTGCCTTTTTACGTTTTTACCCGATTGTACGGAAAAGGCGATGTTGGTCCAACGCGCGCGCGCGCGCGCGCGGCAGACGAGAATACGCTCGCCACTTTATTAGGTATGCATCGGGGTAGACAGAGCGAAGGAGGGAGCTGGAGGAGGAGGAGGAGGTGGCGGCGGATAGGACTGGTGATTCGCAGCCAGCGTTATTAACGTCCGAGCGCTAGAGGCGAGCCCCGATCACATCGCTTCGTTCGTGATAAATCGCTTCGGTGGCTTCCCCCGGCCTCCTTCGCCATTCGCCATTATGTCTTGTACGTTTCATTACAAATTTCCTTTAGTGTCGTTGCCTCCGCGCCCGCGCACCACCACCACCACCACCACCACCACCACGCATGTACCACGCACCGGGCACGCAGCGAGCGGCTGCGAGCGGCCGCGAGTTAGCGAGGCAAACGATCGTGCAAGAATAAGAAGAGGGTAGGTGTATTTATTGTGGGACGACGCTCGGCCGACAGGCCTCTCTGGCTACCTCTGCCCCCCTGCCCCCCGGACTCGGCTCTCTCTCTCTCTCTCTCTGCTAGGTTGGATATTAATTTCTCCGGGACTCATAGCCCGAGTGTGTAAACGCGTATCTCTCGGCGCGAACGGCGGAAGTGCCGGGCGGGAAAACAAATGAAGGGAAATGCGTTATCGCGTCTGGGGGTGGGTGGGGGTAGGGGCTGTAGGTTCGCAGTGCGGATGATGATCTTAAGCGGAGGTAGTGTCTGCTCGTGCGACTCCGGCTGAATATACCTTCAGGATCGGGATCTATGTTAATGCCCGGATTTTTCCAGCGGCCACCAGTCGCGGCGATATTATTCGCCGCTGCAAACTCTCCCGCCTCCAACCCCCTCTCTCACCCCTGTCGCCTCTCGCGAGAGCGCGCGAACGCGAGCCGGAGTTACGTATTCAGGGGAAGTTTGTAATTACGCCGCTCGCAAGTGGGTTATCGTCGTCCCAGCAGGCTTACAGGATTGTATACAGCCGGAGCCTTCGCCGGCCTGAAGAGAATTACAAGAGGCGAGATACTGCGCGCCGGCTATAGTATTAGAGTTTATACAGCGCGTCCTCTCGTTTCTAGTATTCCGCCAGTTATCGTTGCGTATCGGAGCCAACTCGCGCCCTGTCGACCGCGAGCGCGCATGCAACTTATTTAATGCGGCGAGAGCAACCAGATAGGAACAAAAGGAGGACGGATGTATTTATTGTGGGCCGGTACGAAGATGGCAGGCTGAAAGCGAGCGAGCGCTCCTCTTTAACCCGTGGGATATTAATTCTTGTTACCCATACTGATCGGCAAGCGGACGTTGGACGTTGGACGTTGGACGTTGGACGGTGGAAACGAGCGAACGAGTAACACATAGCGCGCCGGCCGGCCGGACGGTGGCTGGCGGAGCCGGAGAAACCGTCTCTCCTCTCTTTCTCTCTTGTTCTCTCTGGCGCGGAGCCGCTCGACCCGATCGCGGACTGGTAAGAGCGAAGGAGCGGAGGAGCACGCAGGAGAGGAGCGTGGGCCTCGGGTAGCAGCGAGAGCGGGTAGGTATCTACGTGCAGCCGGTACGCCGCAGATGCTCTTAACGTGGTAAACAATGAGTGCTGTCACTTCGAATCGTTGGAACCGGACGTTCGGCGAGCGCGCGGCTTCGTTTCGTATTAACGTTCCGCTTTATCTCTTCTTCCTCTCGGGCGAGCGCGCACGCTGCCTCCTTCCACGCTTCTCCGGGAGTCCGGGACTCCGGGGTGTACGTCGCGGTACCCTCATCCTTTCTGCCCCCGTCCTCGGAGCCCGTCCTCGGAGCCCGTCCTCGGAGGACGGCACGCCGGCCCGACCGTGGCCTGGTGTGGCGAAAGTATCTCTCTGTTTCTCGTGCGGCTCCGCCGAGAGCTTTCCTCCGGACGAGCGATCGGCCCGCGCGATTCAGCGGCGCGCGCCTCTTCGAATAGCGATCGCCGCTCAACGACAACGCTAAGCGAGGGCCGAGGCAGGCGAAGAGTGAGAGAGCTAGAGACCCTTGGAAAACTTAAGGGACGAGCAACATTCCCCGGGACGGAATATCGGATTGGTAGCCGCGCCACAGCGATTCCTGGCGGATTTACGATCCAGCCTCCTTACGATCTCGTACTCTCGCGCGCTCCTCTTCTTCTTCTTCTTCTTCCTCTCCTTCTTATTGTTGGTGGTGGACTTGGGATGTCGACGGTGCCGCGCGCATCGCTAATCAAGCGGGCCGGTGTCCTGGCCGCGCGATATCACCTCCCACTTGACCCCTCGTCGCTCTCCTCTTAATCGCGCGCGCGAGAGCGGCGACTGTTGGCTTCCTCGCTCTGCCAAGCAGCGGCCAAGCAGCGGCCAAGCAGCGGCCAAATGAGAGCCCGAGTTTCGTCGACTCCCCGAGCGCTCGTCGTCGTCGTGAGAGGGTTGCAGGTCGGTGAGATCCGGGAGAGGCCGAGGTCCCAATTGCCGGCCGCTATTACGATTATCGAGTCGTCGGTAGTCGGTAGTCGGTAGTCGGGTTGCCGGCGGGCTCAAGCTAGAATGTAGGCTATCGACCAAATACAGCCGGGCGAGCGCGCGGAGCCGAGCGCGGCTAATGCAGATTGGTCGCCGTCCACAGAGGCGGACTGGGAGAGCAGCCGCCCTGTGCTTCGTGAGAGAGGGAGAGAGAGAGAGAGAGAGACTATGCAGGCGAATCTCCTTGGAGCGGTGCGCTCGCCCGGAGAGGAGAGAGGCTGCCGGGTAGATTCAGCCGTTTACGTACACCCCTTGGGCTTGTCATGCGGCGGCTATCAGCCGACCGCGATCGCCAGACCGGCTGTATCCCCCAATGCCACCTTGTTCTCAGCGGCTATGTCGGCTCGGACAGCCATGTACCTCTCGCTCACCACGATATCTCCCCCTCCCGCTCTCCGGCGAATCTGCTTTTGGTTTGATGACACTCGCTGGAGGATCGCGCCGTCATCGGCATCGCTTTATTTTGGACAGGGTGCGGGTGGCGGGTGGCGGGTGGCTGTCTAACGAGTTGTCGGCGCGGGAGGGAACACGCGCGCTCGCCAACTGGGAGAGACAAGTTGAGGGAACCAGTCCAGGCTTCGACGCGCGTTCCACTTGCCGCTCGTATCATATTGGCGAATTAGCGTCAACGATCATTTAGTCCGTCTCGATTCCCCATCGCGATACGCCGACTCGCGTGTCAATGCTCATCAGGGCCGCCACCGCCGACGGTTTACACAGGTTGTTGCGTGCGGCTTCCTCATCGCCGCCAGCAAATTACTCCTCACCTTTGCTTCCCTGTGTTTCGGCTGCCAGCGCCACTCTCTCTCTCCCTCCCTCTCCCCTCTCGAGGCCGCACGTACGATCTCGCTTTAGTTGTCCGGCAGCGGCACTCGAATATTCGCTTGACCGCGCGCTTCCTCCTCCTCTCTGTTGGGAGGGAAGCTAATTGGCACGCGCGAGCGCCGTTACTCGCCCGCTAGATTATGCGAGCGGGCAGTGCCGTTAATTTCGTGTGTACAGCGCGGCCTTAAGTGGCCGCAACCGCGTTAACTACACGCCAGTCCGCCGCGCAGCCTCCCGATTATGATACAATCGCGGCGAAGAATTCCTCCGGCGGTAATTAGCGGCCGCGACCGGCTCTTTTCGATTTCGAGGAGTCGATGGCCCGCAACGAGAAGCCCCGGGAAAAGTAGGAAATGGGAGTTTCGGGGGAACGGAGATACGCTTCAAGTTGCCTTCATTGGTCGGCCTTGACCCACGCTCAGGTTCGCGTCGCGCTTGATTTATTGCCGCGGCCAAACGATGATGGATCATGCATATAATCTTCGAGTAGAATCGCGGTCGTCGTCCGCGAGCTCTCGAGCTCTCGGGAGATGCTTAGAAGTGGGCGGTGCGCCGCGTTTTCACTTTCCGATGGCCATCCTGCTGCCATCCCGAGAAAGACCAACCTTTTCACCTCTCGATATCTATCTATGTATCTATGTATCTATGTACTCGCGGCCAAAGCTAACCCAGTCCTCTCGCGCTTCAAACTTTGATTTAACGCCTCTTTTCCTCCTCTTTTTGCCCCTCTCATCCCTCTCATCCCTTTCTTCCGCGCTGCCATTTCACCCAACATTTCCATGGATATCGAGTTAACCGAGCGCGCGCGGGCGGAGAGTTACCCGGCAAGAACTAATACAACTACTAATTGCCGCATTCACCTCGGCCAATTTTACCCAGCCGCTTTTTACACTCTCCGACTCCCGGTGGGATCCCCATCGGTTAACTCCCGACTCCCCATCCCTACGATTCAAACTCCGAGGGTCCACGTGCCCCCCTTGAATATCCTGGATATTGGCGCGCGCACTGCTAGAATGAAGTGTGATATGCGTGGACAGGTCTGGCGGACTCGTGCTCGCGAATAAATCGGAGAAAGCACCGCGGAACGGCGCGGCGCGTACTTCCATCGCGCTTCGGCATTACCGTTAAACCCTTGATCGCGATTTAACCCCAGGGGGCTCAGTAATATCGAATCGCAACTGCGGTTCTGGTGATTATCCGCACCCGCTCCTCTTAGGCGAGCTTTCCTCCGCCGCGCCACTTCCTCCACTTCCTCCACTTCCTCCACGATGTTCGCGCTTGCGAGCTCGCGCCAGCTCGATGCGGAGCTTCCCGGCTCGGGATCACCAGCAACTTGCGTCACAGTTAGTTATACATTAAGCGCATCGACGCTCTCTGCTGGGATTCGAAGCGCCGACCTTTGCCTTCGCGGTAGCGAGCGGAGCTTACACGGAGACTCATACAAGCTGATTTACTTGGCTTTAAATCGCTAATCATGGATATAGGTCGTTGAAAATCTAATAATTCTATGCTGTTGAGTAATTTTAATATAAAAATGTCTTTAGAGAGTTTTTTCCACGTATTGAGAATTTCATTCTAATATCGAATTGTACCAATAATGGAAGTAATTGAGACTCGAGTGTGAAGGGGATGGTTAAAAGGCAAGTGAATCACCGCGTAGGTTCATGCATACCCGTAGAGGCTTTCGAGCGGCAGAACTTTGTCGGCCGAGGAAAAATGCCCTCGCGGTCTCGCAGTAATGGCCATCGACCGAGCGATTCTGTGTCCGGCAGCGAAGGATCGAGCGGACGGTAGAGATCGATCGTGAGCCGAACGAGAGCGCAAGGGAACGAGGCCTCTGATGGTCGAGGGCGCGCAAGGAATCGCCGCTCGAGATAGGAGCGCGCGGATGCTTCAGAAAAGATCCGTCGTTGGCAAAGCCTGTTATAAGCGGCAATGATTGCGCGACCCAATTTAATCAGACCTGTTGCCAAACCCGAGAGCACCCGTTACTTCAGCAGGTGCCTGACGACTCCTAAACCGAGTGGGAGAGACCGAGTCGCCACCGCGGACGCGAGCTATTCCCATGATTTCTTCGTACGTGATTCCGCTAGTTTGGATCGAGGGAAGGAGTAGGTCCGTACCGCGGAGGCTTAAGTAACACCGGAAAAGATGGAGAAGGCGAGCGGCGAGCGGCGATCGATAATTTTACGATCCTCGAACACGACTACTTTGCAAATATCATTATCGACCGTAATACCGAAACCTGTTATGCCGGAGTCGGAGATGCCAACGAACGAGCAAAATGCGCGCGAGATGCTAAACGCGACTGGTTCGCGATGAACGGTGCTCGCGGATAAATTTTCCCTGCCCATTGCCGCGCTTCCTGCGATCCGGCCGTTATGCTCGCCGACCTTGGGAGTCTGCGCCGATATATCTGGCAAGCGTATGTGTGCGAGTTGGGTAATACTGGCGCGCACTACTTGTCCTTTTTCAGTTGGCAGTGTAACGAGTCGATTCCTCGGCGGAAGGCTGCCGATAGCGCGTGCGGGGTGTTAAAGCTTACTCGCGAGCAGCTTATACTCCTGACAGGGCGAAATGAGCTTGGTGTTTTCGGGAAATTAATATCCGCGATCCTTGTATCGACAGTTGGGGGATTTTGAGAAAAATGCGCGCGCGCTTCTTGCCTGGAGGGTAGATTAATGCGGCTCCGAAATTAATCGCCGTGTGCCGTGCGCCGTGAGCGCGCGTGTGTGCGCCGATGCGTGCCGACGCGGCGCGGCGCGGCGCCGCATCATACACCGGGGTACAGATGTGCTGCAGGTTATTGAAGGGATTAAACAACTTTGCCGGATGATTGATTGCTCGATGTTCGCCGGCATTAAAGCCTCTCCGCGGTAAGCGCACCACCCACGCAGAAGGTGGCTGCCTCGCTGCGTCTAACGTCCACCACCTTCGTCTTCATTCCTCTTAGAGCCTCTGCTACACACCTTACTTAATCTTTTCGAATCTCCCTACGAAAGCACCTTCCCTGCCCAATTCTTAATCTCCTCTCTCACCGTGCGGCCCGATTATTATCTCCTATCTGATCATTGTATTCAACGGGCTTCAATCATTGTCAGTGGTCCGTCGAGCCGCCGGTTCCTTCCGACGCTGATAAGAACAATTAATCTTTTATCGGTGGGTGATGGCTGGCGAAGAGGGAACGCGAGCCCAGGGCGATTCCTGCCTCTTTTCGTAGCCGGCTCGATAATTTGCACTGTGTCCGAGGCTTTTTCCCTCGGCGAGCGCGCGCTCGGCCGAGCCTCGTAGGCTTATAATTATAAGATCTGCTTCGTCAATCGAATCAGCATGCGCGGGCGCATCGTCGGCTCGTTAAAACCTCAGGCAGGTTAACTACTTTGCTATAATCCAGCCTTTTGTCTCGCAGCGAAAGCCGCCACCAGCGCGGCTCCTCGTCCCGCAATTATCGCGTCACTCGTCTCTCCCGATCTCGTCTTCCGCGAGCTCCTTTCTCGCCCGCGCGCACGCCCGCGCCGATGGGGCAGATGCATCGGCGCAAAATTTTGCATGGTAATGGGCGATGCGTGCGCCTTCGCTTCCGGCATCCTCTATCCTGGCTTTCCTCCCTACCTCCGCAACGCAATGCATCCGTGAGCATTGGCGATAAAAGGGAAAGAATTGGTGAGATTCCTTCTTGGAGGATCGCGCACGGTTGCAATTGCAGTCGGGTGAAAGGAGGGCCAGGAGGATTGTGGGAGGTGGAGCCGCGTTGACGAGTTTAATGAGAGAGAGAGAGAGTTGGGTGTTAGTTAGCAATGTAGGGGCGTCGAGATTTATGCACCGCTCGAGCGAATGATCGCGACCGTCGGGAGTAATTGACCGAGTGTATTAATGAGTATAACCAGAGAGGATGATCGTCGTAGCGATCCTCTTCCTGCCTTCCTCTTTCTCCATTTCTCACTCCTCCACCTCCCCTCCGATAAATTTCCCTTCCCGTCCCGTTCATCTGGCGCGCCGCTCGCTCACTCGAATTCGTATACCTCCGGCGTCTTCCTCCGGCGCGGAGATTGATCGTGGCCGCGTGAAATTTACTCTTCCTTTGTGTGTGACAAGATTTTCACGGTGGAATGTGTGTCGGCAGCGGCCGGGCTGGGATCCGGCGCGTCCGGTCACGCAGGTGCGCAATGCAGCCAGCCACTCGGAATGAAAAAGTCGCCCGGCGAGAAGGACCTCTCGTCTCTCGTCGCCTTTGAAGTTTCAGGCTTGATTCTCGGATTCCGTGTCGCCGGATTCGGTTGGCTAATGGCTCGACCCCCCCCCCCGAGTGAGTAAGGTGACCCCGTCAGCTCGCCTGCTCGCTCGACGGCGCCAAGGAGAACGCGCCGGAATAACGAATGAACACGTTAAATCGAGCAAGTGCCATCGGGCACGTTAAGCGTTTGTCGGGCTCCAGTGCCAACGGGAATATTCCGTGAGAGGGGAAATTATTAAAAGGAGAGGCCGATAAGGTGTAATGAGAGTGGAAGCTGAGTGGGAGGGAGAGGGAAATTATACTCGGTTCTCATGTACCGGGTGATGCACTTGCCTTTTAACCAACTACGTTGATATTATCGAACCTGACTCCATCATTTAAAGGTTTAATGACAAATTTTCCAAACCAAACATTTTAATCACCAACTCAATTTTTGATGTATTTTTTTGTAACCACTGAAACATAATACTCGGAACTACATAGCTGATTAAAAGGCAAGCGAATGACTCTGTACTGTTTGGCTTCCTCGATTGGGAATAATGTTATTGGCGAGTGATGAGCTTACTCGTCCCAGCAGCGCTTAATCTCCGCTTCTCCGCTCGACTGTCTCCCCGGCGAGCGCTCTATCTCGACTGGTCGTCCGCCGGCGAGTCTGCCGTTAACATTTTCCTACGCTGACAGATGTTCCCGGATTATCGACGTGTTGGTTAGACTGCGGATTCCGCGAGATTTGTCGATTTACTCTACGCCAGGCAGCGCTCTTCCGTTCTTCAGTGCTCTCCGCTAAAGTTCACAGCTGGAACGGGCGGCTTCCCGAAGCCTTATCTCGCTACTGGCATGCAGGAGCGTGACGTCCTCTGTCACTGACATCGCTCGCGCCAATCATCGAGTGTCCTGCGTGTCTGTTTGTTTTAAGGGGGATTTGTAAAAAACGCGTGATCCCCTACGGGATGGTTGGCGCCTCGGAGTAGTTCACCGTTGTATACTCGATCCAAGTTGGCTTGGCAGTAGTTCAAGCGGCAAGGAGCGAGGCATCGACCCCGCTCCCAATCAAATTCCCACTTATAATTGAACGTGCCGCATTTACGGGCAGCGTTCCTAATGGTAAGTGGCGAGCGGCGGGGACTTTTCCGGACACCAGAGAAAACCAGGCCGCGTCCCAACTAAAGCGCACACGTTATCTGCCGCGGGCCGGAGCGCTCGCTCTCGCTCTTGCCCGTCGCCTCGCATCTTGCTTAATGTGCCGAACATGCACGCCGACAAACATGCCTGATAAACTCCCCTACTTACGCGCGCCCGACATTATGCTCGCGCAAAAAGCTAGTTAAGTGCTTACTCCACATTTTCCTCGATGTCTGTGGCTTCATTCGGCCGCGTTATGTCCGCGTGTTTTCTCTCTGGTTGGAGATGAGCCGCGGGTTCGAGTGGTCTTCTTTGAAGAAGCTTCCGGCTGATCCGCGAGCAGTGAAAAAGAGTATGCGTTGCGGCGTGGCGGTGCGGAGAACATTGCTGCCACTCGGTTCGATCAGAGTCAACCGCTCGCGAGGGAAAAACTCTCCCGTGGAATCTTGCTGGCTCTGGCTGCTCGTTCAGTGTCGAGGCTTCATTTTTCCGGACGTGTTTCAGGGTATAGGGAAATGGCACTGTGCGCGTCGCGTATCCCCTCAATGCCCTTTTATATTTTATACGTCGTTTGGGCTTAACCGACTCGGGGACTCGGCGACTCGGCGTCCTTAAGCCGCGGACAATACTTGATTCAGCGTTCCAGTGCTCTCGACGTCCTTCCATTTCATAACTCGCCTACGCCACTTTTACTCAGTCATGGTGTATAAGTGCTTGGTGCGCGAGCGCACTTTGAAATCGCTCTGCATCCGATCCAATAGGGGACCGAAGCAACAAACCTACTTCGTCCGATGATTCCGTGAAACGTGACTGTCGGTGCGCGGCTGGGGCCCTCGCGATTTAATACCTTCGGACAGAGCAGAGCAGAGTACCAGTAGCCGGGCAAAGGGCCCTTCAACCGTGCAAGGAAAACACAGTGAAGCGGTGCGCGGCTTTAATTCCATTAAAAGTAAAAATTATCACGCTGAAAGGGAAACTTGATTTCTCGCACGGTTGAATTTTAATATCTGCCCGGGCTTTGCTCGGCGAACTTCGCGCGGGTTAATGATTTTTTTTATTTTTTTTTCTCTCCCTCCCCCGCCAGCAAATTCGAGTGGGAGAGTTCGCCCGGTGCGCGAGCGAGCGAGCGAGCCAGCCAACTTTTTATCTCGTGTCGCTACCGGTGAAACTGAATCCAACTTTCCCCGAAGAGTCCTCCATCCACCGGCCAGATATATATCCCGACACTGATATATCGCGCCCGCACCAACATTTTTCCCCACTCGGAACTTAACTCTTTTAGGCGCGCGCGCGCGCGCGCGGGTGGGCGGGTGAGCGTTCAGTGAAAAAGTTAAATACATTTTAAATGCAATCGAGCTAATATTTCAATTGGAATAGAATGGCGTAGGAGGTAACGCGGCCTGGCTTTTTACGATCTGAGAGTAATACTGGCAGCGGCGCGCGTGATATGAACCGGCTGAAAGGGCTAATATTCGCGTGCAGGTAGACATTAAACGAATGGAACGCGCGCTCTCGCTGGCAATTGCAGAGGGGAGGATCGCAGGTAAGCAGGCGAACGGTCGATCGGTCCAAGCCCCGGCTTCGCTCGGCTCGGGAAGCCTCTCATTAAAGGTAGGACCTCATTATACGAGCGCTGTGGCGCGCGCGCGCCTCGGGACCTTGCTACGATTATATTACATTATTGTAATTGATTGCGACACGTGTAACTGCGCCGTGATTCTGAAACAATAAACCCATTACGCAGTAACGAGGGGGGCCGGCAGGCCGCGCCTTCTATAATAACCTATCCCCGCCTAGCTCTCACAATCACCCCGCGAGCTCCAACGATCCTTCAACGATCGATACACCTTTGATCGATTGATCGAGAACCACCACCTCTATCATTACCTCGTGCAGCCTTATTTGCTCTTTCAACACTCCATCTTTCATCTTTTCCCCTCGAATTGCACTGCAATGTCCTTTCCACTAGAATTTGCAACTCTCCGACAAGCTAAACGGACTCGCAGGAGAAGTCGATGCAATGAATCGGTACAAATGATGGGTAAGAAAGAAAATGATGGGCGCGTATGAGGGTGGGCTAAGCTAACGAAGCGCATTCCTCGGTGCATGACTGCATGGACTGCATGGACTGCATGGTGAAGATTTGAGTGGAAGGAAGTCGGGTAGGCGATGCCGCGGCGGGGCCGGGGCCGGGGCGCAGTCGGATTGGCGATGGCGAACCGTATACTTTGCCGGGCTGCGGACTCTTCCGGTTCGCATACCCGGAATTACGCCAGCTCGGATTTCAACTGCACAAGTGCACATTGGGAAGCGCAACCGCGAGGGAGACAGTGAGAGAGTAGCGAGGGAGGTAGGTAGGTACTCTAGGTAGGCAGTGCACGTTGAAAATCCAGGTAATCGCGCGAGGGCGGCCAGAACCGCGGACGCCTAATCAACCGATTGTACCGAGGAAATACCGTTCCCATGGAATGTTAATGCGATCTGCGGCCAGGAGGATCCTTAGGAAATGCGCGCTGAGCCGGAGTTGCTAGGATCGAATCGAGGGATGTATGTACTCTCTACTCCAAGCGCACAGCTCAACTCTCTCTCTCTCTCTGTTGCGCAATAATGCAACGCGAGTGTCCACGTTGGTCCTATGGCCCCGTCCACTGGCAGGATCTTCGCTCCTTTCATTCTTCCGTTGCATATCGTCCGGTTGGCTCCGTTGCCGGCGTCGAGAGGTAAGGAGGCCTAAGAGGTCGCCGCGCTTATCCAATTTCACGAGTGTCCCTGCGCTCGCGTGTAATCCCCCGTCGGGGGGGTTGGGGGATCAGAGTGGAGAGTCCGCGCACGGATAATGGGAGTGAGGAGCCGCTAATTCTACGTGGAAAGTCATTTCGCGAGGCTCACTGCCCTTAATGCGTTTTTCGTATGGCGGCCGGCAAGCCCCGCGCGTCATTATCTAGCCGTAATTTATTCATGACAACGGTGCTTCGCTAACGAAATTACTGGCTACCGCGCGGCTAGGGAAGAACGCTCGGAATAATTCGAGCGTAATGGAAGAGTAGAAGGAGCGCGCCGGAGAGCCGGCTTCCTCCTCGCATCCTATCAGAGCGCGGATTTGTTATATCAATTCCGTCCGCGGGATGCACACTCCTGCTTTCCTCTCTCTCGCGGCCTTCAGTCCCTGAGTGCGCACAAGTACGTCAGTTTTGATACGCTTTTGCCAGGACCTTTCGACCCTCGCTCACGTCCAAGCTCCGCCGATCCTCCGCGCCCGGAGAGAGAAAAAGCGTAGCAGTCAAAGGCCAAGGGAGAGAGGGCGAGTTTGCGCGAGGGAAAGAACCTGGCGGAGATCTTTCGAGGTGCGCACGTGCACGCTCGCTCTCCTCGTCGGCTCGTCGGCTCGATGCCAGCTCCGACGCGTCGGCGTGATATCACATAAACGCTCGCCGCCGCCACCACTGCCGCCTCTATATCGAAATCGGAAGAAGAAGAAGAGGCGCCCGGTCCCGGCCCTTACCCTTCCGCATACCTTCCACCTAGGAGGAAAACTCTCCGACACGCCGATACTTCTCACGCTTTATCGACTGGTAATTACGCCGCGAACAAGGAATGGGGCTTTTATCAGCTCGCCGCCTGTTTCGAGATAGAACCAGTGCCGCTACACTCAAAAATGCCCTGTACTACTAGAAAGTGTACATGGAGTGCTGGTGCTTCGAGCCGCGCCGGGATTACGCGATAGCTTCCCGGGGCCCCGCGGTCAAACGAGTTCCGCTAGTTAAGATAGAGGGGCCCACTGCCCAGTGCCCAGTTACCATCGGACCCCTCATGCAAATCCGACTCTTTCGCAGTTTTAAGATTTTAATTAAAGCTCGCCCGATCCCTATCACGACACCTATTGCTGCTCATTAATATTTGATAAGAGACGATATCCTCGCTAATGAGTCTTTCTGGGCGAGCCTTGCAACTTAACTTCAGTTCAGTCTATCAGATATCACTTGAAACAAAGTGGCAATCACTGTAGTCATACATCGACGGAAACTTACTCTACTCAATGGCGGCAGTTCTACTTGGTCTACCGAGAGTGCGTGCTTGCTACTTTTCTAGATTTATTCCTAAATCGTAAAACCGCAAGAATGTCGGCTTTTGTTGGTTGGCTGATTCTAAAAGCTGATTTGCTTTGAAAAACGGTCATGCATGCGCGCGCCAAGGGAAATAATTAAAATACAATGTTAAAACCGCGATAACCACCAATCTTACCCTCGCGCTAATAAGTCGAAGGCATGCGATGCCGAGTGTGTTTTCCTCGGGAGTTCTTGCCCCGGGTGTAGGTGTAATTAAAGCACATCGGTCATTACGTTCGAGTAATGCCTGCGTAAATTGCGTAAAGTGCTGCTGGCCCCATACCGTAAGCAGCTACATTATTTATAAGGCTTTGTAATGAACGACGCGCGGCACCGCTCGAAAGTAGTAAAACGCGTTTCCTATCTAATTCAGTTCCTGGCAAAAGTGCGCGCCCACCGCGCCGATCGGAAATCGCGATAATTGGATACGAAGAAGCGTGCGCTCAACGCTCTATTTATACATAGGAATTGCGGCGAGGAAGCCGGAAAATTGTTATTCGATTCATTAAGTTATGTCAACGATACTTGGCTCGTAAATGATCATCCGGCTCTCGTAGTCTAATTATACGAGGTTCGACGAATGAGCATTGAAAGAGGCTCAGGTGGAATTCCTTAGGAAGGATTGGGGGTGGGGGGTGCGAACCCCGGAAATAGTATCATCAATCTTAATGCCGAAATTGCTCAACTTTTTCAGCGCCACTGCTGGCGTTCAGCTAATAACGCAATTTCGTCCTAGAAAATTGGAGGGCCCGCGCTATGAAATTCCTTGCACGTTCCACATCCTGCCTGTTTTTATTGAGGACGCGCGCATTTCATTTTTTGGCAGTCAGGGACAGTGTGAGGGACCGAGGGGGTGGGTGGGGGCGAGCAGTCATGCTCATAGGGATTCGCGCGCGTCACGCCTCGGTGTCAGTGTCGAGCCGCTTTCTCCGACAAAAACGCACTGCTGCGTGTGTAATGAGACTGGCGGTGACCAGCAGCATTTTTCCGGTATTCCGCGTATGAAATCGTGACGATGAAAAATTGTCCCATTCATGCGGCCCAGCGGGCCGAGGGAAAAAATGCGTGAAAAATATTTAAGCGCGACAAACTCGCTTTGGTGCCGAGAGCACGGGGCCTCTCTGTGTATAGTCGAGAGACACAGAGTGTGCGAGGGGGCCAAAGGGGGCCAAAGGGGGCCAAAGGGGAGAAGCCTGGCAAATAGCAGTTTCGTGAAGAGCTCTCTCCGCCAGGAGGACGAACGCACACTGGCGACGGGTATTCGGCTATTTCTCTTCAAGTTTTCCAGGAGGATAGTCCGTTTTCTCTGGGGTATTTTAGGTCGCAGGAGGGCGCGCGAGAGACACTCGGCAGTGTATACGAGCGCTATGTAACGTCCTCCGTCGATCGAGGAATCCAATAACTGGAAAACGCAGCGGAGCATGTGGAGGTGACTCGGATTCCCGGGCAGAGCCCACCAGAACTCGGCCAAGATCGAGAGGACCGAGAGGAAGAAGAAGAGACTGCGCGCGGTCTGCTTTCTCCAGTTTCTCGAGTGAGGCCACTGTCGATTCGCGGCGAGTGCGTTCGGGCTATTTTCCCTCTCCCGCCAAAGACAGATAGCGCGGGCTGGCGGCCGAGTGCGGGACAGTCACGATTCGACGAATCAGCCCGGTGGAAAAGGAGTGGGCTTGGATGGGTTCTCGAGTGAACCCTCGGAAAATACTGAGATACTCACCGGCAGAGGAAGTCCCGCTCGCCGAGGCAGAGCTCGAGGCAGTGCTGTCTCGAGGAGGCGGTCATGGTCCTGCGGGTGTGCCCGTGAAGCCGGTGGCCCTGCACCCTGTCGATGCACCAGGCACGCTCGCACGGCTTCACCGCCAGGCAGCTCTTCTGCGCGTAGATGGTGAAGACCGGGAACTGCGACTGGGACAGCGCACCTGTAACACCGTCAAGAAAAGAATGAGCATTACATACCACAGTGATTTCGATATCGCTCTCGCGAGCCTCGCCGCCGGCTAGACCTCATTTTAATGAGGGCCGCGGTTGCTCGCCGCGGCCGCGGCCGTGACCGTGGCTGCGGCTGCGGCGACTCCTCGCCCGAAGGCAGAGGCAGAGCCAGGATATCCCCTGGTCAGTAAAACTGGCAAGACGCGACCCCCCATGTCCAGTTATCCGTGGAACTCGAAATTGTAGGAAGACGCTACTCGTTACTGGCACAAAGGTGAGTCGCATTACAGTAATCACTGGCCACTTCCGGGGCCTTACATCCCGAACGACAGGTACCACTTATTCCTTTTAATGCTACTGCATTACGAGGTAATAGAGCATTCCCTTTCTTAAGCACTTGCCAACTGCGGATTGACGTCCACCGGGGAGCTTCATTTATTATCCCAATTGTTCTTTTCGAGCCACTCATCCCTACCAACCTCGAAAGCGAAAGTGCACTTAGCTCTGAGAAGGCAGCCAATGGAGATGGAAAGACTGGTAGGTCTGTAATCTACTTGGCAAGAATGCCCTATGCCAAGTGGCTGATTTCAAGCGAACGCAGGGCAAATGTATGCAGCGCGCGGCAGTTCACCGCGGTAGCGCGGTACCGGAAGAAGAGAAATAAATGAGGGAACGGTGTTGGAGTTGGAAGATGGTGGAAGGTCGCGATGGGAGGACTCGAGCACTCGAGTAATATCTGCAGACCAGGGACCCTCATAACGCACGAAGGTATAATTCCCGACCCCTTCACCCGGGCCAATTAGAAAAGCGTAAAATTGTTATTTTGACCGGCACGAAGTGTAATTTACGGATTACCGGATCTTTCGCGCTTTTTCCCGCCGGACACGAAGCCAGCCCTTGCCCCGACCCCGAGTAATCACTGCCCGGATCAAAATTCCGTAATTTTACGTGTACCACGTGTCAATTATATCCGGATGGTGGGGCTGCGCTGCACCTTCCCATTCACCAGTCCCAATGAGCCATCACTGCCCTCTAACGGCTCTTCCATCGAGTGTCAACAATCGTTAAAAATTCCCTCGAGCGCCGGAATGACGAGAGAAAAGCTGAGGGCAAGTGCGCGCAAGTGTCAAATGGCAGAGGAGGTTCGCGTCAAAGTTGTTTGCGCGCTCCAAGGGGAGAGAGAGAGAGAGGGGGCAGCGTATAACTGGCAAAATTCCAAAGCTCTCTATTTCCTCTTTGGGCCTTCGGAAGAGCGTGGTTGCGGATTCCAGAGAGGGATTGCGAGTGGCGAGCGGGCATAAATCTTCTAATTTCTCTTTGAGAGAACGAGCCGAGCGGGATTAAGATGTCCCGGGATGAGTTCTCCTCCTCGCTCTCTTCCTCGGCGGCGGCCGCCGCTTGGTGAATAAATGTGCACGCGCTGTTTGTAGCCCATTAAATCAAAGCGCGCTATTCGTCTTTTCGTTTACCGGTCAAAGACACTGACGAAGCATCCGCCATAAAAGTATCGGTGCGCGGAGGCGCATAGCTCTCTCGGCGAGGAAGGAGCAGAGGCTTCCTCTCGCAACATCCGAAGATCGGAATTTATCTTGGGCCGGCGGCTACGCTGGCCCTCCTCTCCTCCCTTGCTGGCATGATGCACAATTTCATTGTAAAGCATGTGATAGGCCGCGAGCGAGAGAGAAAGAGAGAAGGAGAGAAGGAAAGCGGCTGGTGAAGGAAGTGCAGAGAGGGAAGCTCCACGTGTAGGTTGTCACGAAGCCGAGCGGGGAATGTGGAAGGGCTCCGAGGGGGTCACATCTGTAGCACACGGTATTGCCGAGCGATGCAGCACCGCACACCGGCACCGGCAGACCGGGCCGATCGCACGGAATGACGTACCTACGTAAACCGGCCGTGCCCGCAGGATCGAGGAGTTCGATTTCTGATATACGAGCCACATTTAGCTGCGATTCAGGATAAAGTGGCATCGGCAAGCTACGTCGCCCTACCAGGAATACCGATGTTCACAGTGAACTTGATGTATAATCTCGGTTCCTATTCCAGAACCTCATCCCCCCACTCTATCTCTACCTCCCTCCCTCCCTCCCTCTCGCGTACTTGTGTCCGTTGCTCTCTTTTCCCTCTCGACTACATCTTCCAGAGCGCCCGCGCGCCCGCGCGATCCTTGCCGGATCCTCAAACAAAGGCAATGAAATTCCTTTTCTACGTGCACTCTCGCCGCTCGAGAATCATTCTTCCGCGTACCTGTACTATGTTTCCCGAGCCCCCTTTCCCCCCCTCTCTCTCTCTCACTCTGGACCCCTCTGTTCTCCTGTCGAATCGACATGATTTCTCCTTTCCCGTGTCTTCCGCGTGCGCTACATGACGGGAATCGCGTTGTCGCGTTTACATGGTATTTAAAGGATCGGTTTGTAGGTACGGGTCGGCGTAATTACGGGCGGTAGCGTGTCGCGCGCTTAACGTGCCGTGTAAAGTCACACTGTTTTTCGAGCGGGCGCCGGACGCCGGACGCCGCGTATTTGTGCGCTCGCTCTCGAGCGGGCGTGCGGTTGTGCGGCTGTTCGGTCTTTTGAAACGACAGCTCGACAAGCGGAGGAGATGCGCCGGCCCGATGTCAGGCAGAGCCGAGTTCTAGCCGCGAACGCGTGCATTCCGTGGCGCGAACCATGACGAATTGGATCGCTCGCGCCCGGAGGACAATGCTCTCCGCGCCCGCGCCCCACAGGAAACAGCAAGTTCTTTCGAATCTTTGGCCAAGGTGATTACGAGGGCCCCGTTCATGCTAAGAAGCTTCTCTTCATTACGCCGAGCGGCTATCGCGAGAGGATCCCGAATTCGGCGGGGAAACTTTTAATTGGACTTGGAGACTGGTCTTTCAACGTTTCTCGAGCCAATCTTCCTCGTTGTAGGACGCTCGGCCCCGACCGCCCCGTCCCGCCCGACGCTGCTCCTCGCTCCTGTATCTGACTCGATATTGCGTTCCGCTCGAATTTTTCCATGGAACTAATATTCGAGATAAGGGAGGTTTAGCATGTATACGAAGCCTGAATAAGGAAGGCTTCCCTCTTGAACCGGCGCCAACATTTTCAATCGGCCTTTGCGCTTGACAGAGGCTCGCGCTCCACTCTCCCCTAACCGGTGAGCGCGCTTGTCCGCCCGACAGACAGTGATGCAATTCCAAGAATTGAATGCATTCGTATTTTTAACATCCCCCTCCCTCTCTACCGCCACTCCAATCCCGCCCGCCCACGCTAACCTTCTTTTTCTTCCTCTTGCTTTTCCCCATCTGTTGTCGCTCGTTTTGCCAAACCCTCTTTCACAACCGACAACCACCAACCACCCCTCGCCAGAGTCAACCGGGAGGCGCTACCGACAAATTTTACTTTTAAAACCCCAACCCCCACCCCGGACTCGTATCCTGCATTCGAGTTTCGAAGCTTACTCGAAGACTACCCGACGGTGGGAGCAGGAATTAATTGCATTCGAATGGGCCGCTCGCCAGGGGAACAGTCGAGCTCGACGCGGTCATTTTTATGAGAAGAGAAACGCCCTTGGTTCGCGCCGCGGCGAAATACGCATTTCCCCGGAAAATCACCGTCATACATATGTAGGGTCAACCGGGAAGAGTAGACGCGCCTGGCGAAACCCGTCGCTTTATAAAGCGGCGAAATGTGTCGTAGCGCGAGCTCGCACGGCCCAGAGCTCTACATACATCTCTGATGGTATGTTTCTAATTTGCGAGGCTCTGCTTCCAAGAATTTAATACAAGAAAGCGCCGCTGCGTCTCTTGGTAGCCCGCGGTCAGATTCCCCGGGAATCCTGTCTCCGGGATTACACGGCGGATCGCTCTCCGGTTATTTACTAAGTTTCGATGTCGCGCTAACTGCGCCCACTAAATGGGATCAGCCCGTTAATTGTACAGTAGGGAATTCCCAAGTAATTCACTATGTATTGCGCGCGCGGGCACGGTGTCTCTGCATTACTCTGATTATGTGACGGATCGTAGGGGATTTGCGGGCCAATTGACCCGAGGGCGCAACGAGCGCGCTACGACCCAACCACCAGCGTGGCTAGACCGAGACCTGCAAAGTGTAAACACGCCAGATTTTCGACGCGCGACCTCGTTAGCCAGCCGCATCTTTTTTTCCCCCGCTCGCTCGCCGTCTCGAGGCTTATTCCGAGCGCGCTCTATTTTCCCCGGGAATCGTCTGCGCCTTGTGTTTTTTTTTCTCAAGCGCGTCTATGGCGTCTATGCTAATCGGCTTTTGAGGCCGCCACAGGTAAATAAGCCCGGATTTAAGGAGCCGCGTGCGTGTGTGTGTGTTGGAGTGCGCGCTCGAATGTAATGAGGCATTAGAGGCGTATCTCGAGGGAGCGATCTGCTTTTTTCCCGGCGGAGCGTGTAATGCTTTCAATGGCGATCGCGCGCGGACACGCGTGACCGCTTTATCGGCGCGCCGAGCACTAACAGGATCGCGACTGGCTACCACCGGCTATGACAAAGCCAATGACTACTGGTTACTTCGCGCCAGCCGTCAATAACCTGTGAACCCAGGATGACGGTGCACCTATCCCTCTCTTTCCACCTCTCGCTCTCTCCGTCTCTCTCCGTCTCTCCGACACTCGTCGATTCGGAAGCTGGCTGCCCGTGAACATTCGCTTCCTACATAAGCATGACTGTACGACTTTTACGGCTGTCTCTCGGGCCTTGTAATTCACGAGTGGAATGTGCCATTGACAGTGATTTCTTCGCAGCGCGGCTGGCGTAGGTCGCCGCCGCGCGCCGGCGCTCCCCAGACCCCGGCTTTCCTGCACTCTCCACTCTCCACTCTCCACTCTCCAAGCGCAAGAAATGAATTTGCATCGAGCGCGCATTAATTATCTCCATTACGTTACACGCCTACCGAGCGGCGTGCGCGCCGCGTTCGGATAATTTATGTAATTCCGCGCTTCCCATTGCCCAGGTTTTTCCCCGCGCCCGCCAGCGTCCGACACCGACCAAAGGGTATATTATACGCCATCGATAATGGCACGACCAATTGAATGCCGGGCGCTTAATCGGCTCGGCTCGACCCCCGGCGTCCCGCGGTAACTAATAGCCTTTAACGATCAGTGAAAATGTCGCGGAGCTTGTTATTATTACGCGGTAAGGGCGCCGCGACGACTCACCGGTGAGACGAATGGGTGATTATTGCGTAATATCGTAGCGCAAGGGTGAAGCTGGTTGTTTGGAGGTGGCGCGGCGGCGTGGAGGACTTCAGAGTGGAACGGGCGCGAGGCTTATCGTCGGAGGAATTCGCTGGGGACTGCGAAAGCGCAGAGGGCCGGAGATAGCGGGCTCGCGTGGCACGAAGGCGTCTGCGGGACAGCGTCGATCGGGCTGTCCCTCTTCCTGGCCGGGTTATCTGCGACTATTAGCGCGGCACTCTATGCAAATTCAGCAGCAACCTCTAGCGAGCGCCGTTCGAGCGGACCCCATAAATTCCGGCGGACATCGGTGATCTCCGGAGTCCACCCTCTCCTCTCCCCTCCTCTCCCCTCCGCGCCTCTCTCTACATTCGTGGGCCATAGTTTGACGGGGCGAGCGTGAGTACGAGGCCGTGCAAGCCTACACGGAAGGTATTCCTCGCCTTACTTACCTGGATCCGTACTTACGGTGTCGGCGCACCACGTCCCCTCTCTCTCTCGCTCTCGGGAGAGAGGATACCCGAAGCCGGTTCCCTGCGAGTCCAAGTGTTGGCTCGGGATATACATATAGGGAAAGGCGGGATCTCGAGATTCTCGAGGAGGACTAACTATTAGCGGGCTTCAGTTCTGAGCGATCGCGAGTCCAGTCTCCACTTGTATAGTCGCTCTCGAGTGCCAGCCCGGCACATGTATAAAGCCGATTCTAAGGAGTTGCTCGACGCCCCTCGTGTATTTAGTATTCGAGGGACATCGGCTCGCGACTACTTCCCACGGCTATTTCCAATCGTGGCTTGTACACAGTGGCTGTCGCGCGACTCTTTCGGTATTCAGTGGCGGTGGCGGTGCCGGTGCCGCGACACGCAATGCTCATCGCCGGGTTCGCCGGCTCGCAAAAAGTCAGTGGACTCGGAGAGCTCATAAGTCAGTCGACTACCTCTTGGTCCTCGGCGCTCGGTAATCTTTCTTCCCGGTGCGATCCTATGACATAATTCAGGGGCCGCGCGCGGCTTCGATCGGAATCGCAGTGACTTTCGACGAGAAATCGCTGCGAGATGAGCCGACCGCCCTCGTAAATCGCTGGGGAGTTCTGGGATCCACCTACTTACATATATATAGGTTACCTTTCTAATAGAGCCTTAAAATACCTGAGCCTCGGGCGCTCACTCGCTCGCCCGCTCGCCCGCTCGCCCGCTCGGGCCGATGAAATTTATTAGACCGACGTAGATTCGATCGTGATCCGCTTGCGATAGTATTTTTGTTAGTCCACGTAGCCCCGACGTATAATTAAGTGCAGGCCGCCCGAGTGATACCGGCCGATCTAAATCCTCCTCTCGGAGTACCTTTGCCCCGACTAATGAATCGCATCGGCATGACGCGTCCTTTCCCCGCTTTTTATTAAAGAGAGCATCGGTAATCGCTTGAGAACACAGTTTTCGACTACTTATGTATCTTGCTCTCTCGCGGTCTCTCTCTACCCACGTAGCTATTTATCCGTCTATCTAGTTCTCTGGGAGTAGGTCTGTCGTTGGTGTTGGGCAGTTGTGGTGGAGTTGCGACTTTGCCCGGGAGCGAATTGGCCGTGTGCGGCTGTGCTCAACGGGGCTCCTGCTCTCCCTTAGCAGGACAGCCATGTGTGAAATTGACTCGTGAATTATGTGTAATTTGTCACACTGGCCTGCCAGCGGCGCTGAGCCGCGACTTCGCGGTTATACCGACGGCTACTCTCAGCACGGACACGCTCGCTCGCTGAGGCCAGTAGTGTCGGACGGGCGGGCGGTGTCGGTACGCTCGGTGTGTCAGGAAAGTGGCCCTCAATCAACAAATTCGTCGTCCACGAAAATCGCCGCTCCTCGCTCGCCCATTCGAGGCTCGCCCGGCCGAAACTCCCTAATAGCTTCTCCGATTCCCAGGGCGCGTTTCGGCGCCGCTCGACCCAAAACACACCGGCAGTCCCCTCTCTCCATCTTGATTACGCGCCACTTGGAATTATCGAGGCGTCGCCGAGTGGCTCGCTCTCGGACTACGCGATAATCGCCGGCTCTCCCGGGCTTTAACGGTAAAGAAGCGTCTGTCCCGAGAGCATTCCGAAGTATAGTAGTCCGCGCCGGGAATCTGTCCGTCGGAAGACGAATCCCCCGCCGAAACCCGATAACTTGCTCGTTTCCACGTCATTTGAGATTCTATGTCTCTATAAATGCGCGTATGGCAGCGCTATGCGGCTCCAATTGCCGGATGAAAGCGGACCGTTCGCTCACAATGCATACCTCAGGGAGAGAGAGAGAGATAAAGGTCAACGCGCGTTACCAGGGAAGCAAAGAGACATCCGGGCAATTGGGTGCACCGCGCGCGGTCAATGAGCCACGCGCTTTCGCGCGCGCTTATGGAAATGTTAATATCGTTCGTTAAGAGAGGCCGTCGCGAGCGCGGCACAACAGCGCCGGGTATCATTTGCGTTTTATATGGAAATCGTTATTATGCATCGCGCTCCTCGAGAGAGAGCGTTATGCACGTGCGGCCTTATGATCTCGCGCGCGCTCTGCGCTCAGCGTCGAGAGAGTTGCGCCGGTATGCGGCCAGGCCCCGTTACCCGGCGACGCTTCCACGCTCAATAACCCGTGGCTCGCGTACCTGCGAAACTCACCACAATCAATGCCAGCAGAATAGCAAGCGCGCATCCTAAACTACTCCTCGCCAATCTTTTCACCGGCTGCGAAACGCACGCGCGATTCCGTGCCGATCCAATGATGCCGCACTCGCACTCGCGCGCGCGCGCGCGCGCGCCCCGATGAATCACGGTATCGTTCGATCTCAGGAGGTCAGACGGAGTCGTGAGCCGATTCACGGAGGCGCGCGTCTCTGTCGGTCGAGGTAAATATGCAAATTTCGTGTGATCGGCCGGCAAGAGTTAACGGCAGCCGGCTGGTGGCTGCTGAGGCTAGAAACTGGAGCCCGGCCAGAAGAGCCGAGCGTCTATATCGAGGATCTCAGACTGGCGTTCGTGTGATTCGGGATTCTCTGCTTCAATTTTCTGAGTAAGGATCGCAAGACTTGAAAGAAGTCTGTTTGGTCCGTGAATTAAATTCGACTCTGCACGAGAAGTTGTAGGGGAATCTGTTAAGGAGTGTCGGAAGAGGTCAAGTGGTGAGAAAGGGCCGAAAATATTGAATAAATATCTGTGGGAGAGTGTCAGACGGCCTTCGAGCGATATGTTCGGGATGGCGACGGCGACGGCGACGGCGACGGCGACGGCGTATCAAAATCCCGTAATGCCCCAAGTATGCGCAACAAAGTTTAAATCCCTCGGACACGAGGCGCGAACTTGGTATCAGTCGCCTAGTTCGCTGCACGCCTTCCATCAAAACGTGCAGTAAAGTTCCAGCGGAGGACCGAGCTGCTTCCAGGGGCCACTTATCCGCCTATATCGTTATAAAGTTCCCGGGGACGCCGCCGCCGACGCCGTCACGATTTTCTCTTTCGACGTCGAAAGAGACGCCCTGCGGAGCATCTTCCCTGCTCCCTCCGGGGCGCAACGGACCAGAGAGAGAAAGAGAGTGCCATTCGATTCACGTTTAAATAAAGCTGGAAGGATAAGAGTGAAAAATGAGCGAGTGGGAAGCCTCGGCATTTCAACTAGATACACCCAGCCAACTATTCTCTCTGGAGAGCGCGGACTCTCCCTCGGTGGCGCGGCCTCCTCGCTTCCACACCCCTCCAACAATAAACAACCACCAAGGAAAGAGAATGACGAGTAGCCATTGAGCCGGAATGCTTGAACCCCGAGTCGATGCACCAGCCGCACCGTCCGATGATCTACGTACGCGTGTACAGCTTCGATCAAGCACTACTCTCTCAGATATACCCGTAACGGCACATTCTTCAACTCGCATCGCGTCAGACTGCTCGCTGGCATTCCGACCTTCCGTGCCAACTTTTCGTCGGTAAATTCCGGATTGCATCAAGCGTGACCAAGTTTAACGGGCCGATTCCCCGACTCTCTGCGTGCTGCGCATCTGACAAATCGGCGCTCGAGAGATATCGCGTCGCCGGGGGGTTTTCTCATTTTTGCCATTTTTGCGGGGGGCCTCGTTAAGGAGGAACGGGGGAGGATTTCGAGTATTCGAGTATGAGCAATTAGAGAATGGTCCGTGGAAGGAAGTGAATATAGGTTTGTCGAGAGAGGGCGGCCGATGTCGTGGAAGGACGATCCTATCGTGGAGTAACGGGGCCGTAGTAGAGAAGTTTCGTGATCGTGACGCGTAGCCCGTGTCCCGTGTCCCGTGTCCCGTCGTCGATCATGATCGACTGCGCGCGCGGTACGTGCGACCGCACGGCTTTCGTTCGCGGGCTGCGCCGAGTCGCCGAGAGGGAATATTCGACGTGCCGTGGCCGCCTTTTTGCCACCTTCCTCCAACGGTAGAGGAGACCTCTCTCGCGATGGAAGGACGCTCTCCATTCAGGCGTCATCGTAACCAAAGGAAGCTCGTGTCAGGAAGTCATCAAAGCATAACACACCAACTCGGCCTGTCTCGGTATCGCGCGCTCGCACCACCGCAACCACCACCACAATCGGCCCATCTTCATCGCTTAGCCTTAGTAACTACTCGTCCCATTCTTTTCCCCCCTCCCTTCCACATTTTTTCCCTCGGCTTTTCTCTCGCGATCCTGCCCGCAGTCCGCGCCAAAGTCCAACGCCCGGAGACTTGGATAGAATTTTAATTAGACATTGCCCTATGCGAGGAAGAGAAGAGATTATGTAAGTGTAAGTATTGAGATGCTCTGGATAATTCTCGGTCGGCGATCGACGCTAATAAGCGATCGAGTCTTATTTGGCGTGGGTTGTCGGATTTGGAAAGTCTGCCGGTCTGGCAGGAGATGAAAAATTGAGAGGGACGGGAGGCGGTGGAGGTAAGGGCAGCGTTAAAAAGGGCGAAAGGGGATGGCTGCTCTCGGAATGTCGAGCTGTCACCGGCAGGCATACTTGCACGTCGGCGTAAAGGCATGATTTTCCCGAGAACTCGATGGCAAGTGGTCGCTTGGCTATGAAACGCCGCCAATTCTCCGACGCCTTCTACCTTCTACCTTCTACTCCGGCTCGTCTTACTTTCTGCCAATTGGACGAGATTTTGCATCTCGGCCTCGCCAGCGTTTTATAACTCAGCAGTGTTTAAAAGGATAGACGACGCTGCGACGCCGTTGCGTCGACGCGCTTTCTCCTTCGGAAATCGAGACCTCGCCAGGATCTATATCATGAAAGACCGCTGAAAGCTTGCCCGCCCAAATGAAATCCATCTCGGAGCCCTTTCGCTGTACCGCTATTATTATTTTGATGGCTTTAGAGTGAGATAAAAACTTGGATAAAGGGAGGACGCGCTCGCTCGGTTTTATCCAATTTCGCGTAACTTGCCGAGCAAAAGACAGATAGTTTATGAGCCCGGCGAGCTCGTTGGCCTTGTTACGTCGAGCACGTAGCCCTTCAACGATTGTTTAAATTGAATTCCAAAGTTGCATAACCGAGTTCGCGGCAAACTCCGGACGGCGTCGCAAAATACAGCCGATATTACAATGTCCCAAGCCGCCATTGTGTCAGTTTGTTGTTTTACCGGTAACGCTCTCGGCTCTCCGCTCGCCGCTCGCGTCAAGCTGCAATGTTGCAATAACGGGAAGCCGCGCTATACTATACTATACCTATTTCCGATTGTAAAGACGATCATTAATAACGAAGGGCTCGCGGGGCTGGAGCGCGGCGGCGGCGTGGCGGCGCGTCGACAAAAATCCTTGGGGAGCGGACGGTGCGGTACCGTTTGTTCACAAGTGTAGCAACTCATTTCCCCTTTAATTAATGCTCACTGCTTCAACGGCCTTACCGACGTATAGTTTATATTAATTACTGGAGAGCGGATTCAATTAGTGCGTTTCTCATTACACTCACTTATACCGGTACATCTATCCATTATTCATAAGGAACCAGCAGCCTCCGCCCGCTCGCCCGCTCGCCCGCTCGGGCTGACAATGCGCGTGAACCGTCGGCCTCGTCCGGGGCGCGCACGCAGCTACTCTGCTGCTCTAATAAAATCGACGAGAGAGGAAGAGAGAGGAGCCAAGGCGTGCGCGCTCGGTAAGGAACGCGTTAGGCTCGCTGATTTCCGAGGAAAAAGAGTTACGGCGTGAAGCGCGTGTCCGTTGTACTTAAGAACCTGTTTCCTTCCATTAGGTATGAAACTCACGGCGCGCTTTATGCGTCACTTGGTTAGACGCCGCGCGCGGCGCACGGAAATGAAAGCACCAGGCATAATTCAATCTGGAAGGCCGAGGAGGCCACTCGAAATAAGTTCGCCCGGGATCTTGTGCGCGCTGCCCTCTCCGCAACAACCACTAAGACAATACACCAAGTAAAACCGACACACACCTTATTCCTGATGAATATGCGAACCAACGCTTCCGCGCATTTTTTACATTTCTTGCCAGCCGCTCTACACCCCCATGATTCTTTAAGCCAAGTCAATCAGCGGAACTAACTTAAACGAGGAGTTGAGATCCATTTCCCCGAAAGGGTCATAAGGGCAGGCCACTGGGCCCCTAATTCTCTTTACAGTTGGACGATCGAACGTGAGAGCGATTGGTTCGATTGTTTCAAATGGAGTTTTGCTCGATTCGAGCAAGTACGCAGGGTAGTTCGCTACTCGGCTCGTTCGCTCGTCCAAGTGGGCGAACCACTCAAAAGAGTCCATTTCCGAGAGACGATTTTAGGGACAGGTGAACTGAATTTTTACGTAACTGAAAGGCTACTACGAAACTGCGCCATCTAACCTTCAACTTCCATCGCGAATGGAACTACTAAAGCGTGAGCGGTGCAGCTGGGTAATAGTGCTCTCGTTGAATCTTGATTCGTAGTTTACTTATCTCGGATTAAACAGGTTTCCGCGTCGCGACTCCCTCCCTCCCTCGTTCCCGTTAACATTTTTAGCGTGTAATCAGAGCGGTTCTGCTCGCGCCCACTTGGCCGCGTAGCCGTTGATTCGGCGGCGCGCCGAGTGCCGGAGAAGAATAGGTCGGGAGGTAAATCGTTTGCTAAGTCCTCGATATTTCGCCTTTACACCCGATTCTCTCTCGCGCGCGCGATCGTGTCGACGAGAGTCAAGTCTGCGATGTCGGCGTGTGCGGGAATGCCGTTAGGTGCTTTCGAGAGATTTAAATAAGATCTCGAGGAAACGACAGCGAGATGGCACGTTCCGACGAATATAGGAGACATGAGCGAGAGAGAGAGGAGAGTCGAGGGATTCTGGCGCGGGCAGGGCCGAGCATTTGTCCTCTGGCGAATGCGAGCGATCGCCTTTATTTGAAATAGTAGGGCGAGAGCGGGCCGAGAGAGGACGGCGAAAAATCCAACCGGCACACAAATTCTCCTTGTTCCACGCTCGACTGGCATAATAACCGCTTAAACGCGAATTTCCCCCTTCGCATTATGGAGCGGAGCGGAGCGCCGAGAGGGCCGGAAAAATTCTCCAACGATTTTATTGCGAGCGAGGCAACGCCGGATAACGAGCTGCGCGAAGAAAGAGCCCAGCCCAGCCCAGCAGCCGCACCAGGAAAAGAGAGTAGAATTTTAAACCAATGCATTTTTCATGGCTCCCGCCAAATCGACATCTGATACATTGAACCATCCTTCTCTGCCGGCTGCACAATCGCGAGATGGGGATTACTCCTCGTCCCATAGTCCAGGAAATGGTCGATTAATATTGCTTCTATAGCCGATCGGCTTTCCCAAATACTGCAGGACAAATTCCTTTCAATCCCTAATACATACTGTCAAGTGCGCGGCTCTATACAACGCGTGTTCCCATAAACCGGCGACATCAATCACCGGGACAAAAACCACTCTCCATCTGCTTATAGCGACAGATTCGGCTCGCCGTCTCACTCTCGACTCTCGACTATTCAAGACTGAGCTCCGCGACGCGAGGTGAGAAAAATCCGAGGCTAATAAAGGGCTTCTCGTCTAACAGATTCCCGGAGAATCCCAACGCAACCGAATACCAACCAAGTCGAGTTGAGTGGTGGTCTTTTCCACGGTGGAGGATGATCCACCAGAAAATCAGAAAACCCCGTTATACTTTCACCAAAGGTTCCCGCGGCTGTCAGCCAGCCAACTAGTAGAGCCGTGGAACCGACAGCCCTCCACTTTATGCATTGTGCGGTCCATTTAATCATTCCGGGGCCATCGAGGAATTTCCTTAAGTGTGCGCTGACATACATATATGTGGGAAGAGGAGATGCGCGCTTGGGGACTGACGCGGCCGTGGAAACGGGACAGACATACTGTATCGCTCGCGCGCTCGAGACGCCCGAGTAAGGTTGACTGCACTTGGTCGAAGGAGGTCGTGGTCGATAGGAGGTTGGGGAGGAGGATGTTGGGCGTCGTAAGATAACAATTCAATCTTACCTGGGTTGCTGTCGGCGTTCGAGCTGAATAGAACGCAGAGTCCGGTCTCGTAGTTGACCGCCTGGCAGGAGTCGTTCGCCTGACAGGTCTCGAGACAGTCGGTCAGCATCAAGGTGCCCGGTATGGACTCGAGCATGTTGGTGGGCGCGGTGTAGACGTAGCCTGTTACCAGCTCGAAACCGACCATCTCGGGGTCACACTCGTCCGAGCCGGCCGATGGGCCCGTGTAGTCGGGCCCCGAGACCGCCGAGGGCACCGCGGAAGAGGCTGCGGCCTGATCGGCCGCATCCGTCGCCGCAGCGTGCACCACACGACCGAATTTCGACGCGGCCTGCAGAAAGAGCAGGCCCGTGATGAGATGCCAGTGACTGTGTCTCGGAGTCATTGCCATGTTCCACCTGTCGCACCAGCAAGTACGCGTCTCTTAGATCCTTGAGTTCGAGTGCGATCTGGAATCAGGAAGGAGGGTCACTGGTCAGTCGAATGTCAACACTTTGCAGGCTTAATTCTAACAAAACCCTCTCACTTCAATTCCGACAACTCGAGCACTCTGGGAAACGCGCGCCCTTCAACTTCAACTGTTAATATTCGAGGGATATCGGGGGATCACTGGTTTATTAGGAGAGTCGGGGAAATCAAGGTTTCACATTCCTCGGGGAATCGCAGCAAAGCAGCTAGTTGCTAGCAGCGAGCAAGTTGAAATGATTAGAGCGGAGCACTCTCGCGATACAAAGGGCAAACAAGGGGTTTCCGTAGGCGGCGCTCGGGACGAACCTACCTGTCGAGATTATCGATAGTCCTCGAGAGAGTGCCGATTCCAAAATGGAGCAGTGCGAGAACCGGAGCGGAATAACGCCAGAGAGCAGCGGGCGCACGTCCTCTCCCTTGAGCCAGCAATGCTCGTCGATCCTCGGCGTACTTTTTGAGCGCAGCACTCCGCGAGCGAGCGAGCTGCCGGGCAGAGTGAAATTCCACCAAAGTCGTTTCTCACGAGAGAGCGAGCGTCCGAGTTTAAAGAGCGAGGGAGCGCGCGAGGGAGCGAGAGCGGGGTCCCGAGGATCGGGCCCAAGAATGCCCGTTAGCGCACAATGGTCAAACGGTACACACAGGGTGAACGGGCTGTCCTCGTATTCGGATAAAGAAAGGAAGACAGCTAGCCGGTGGTTTATTTATCGCGCACGCGTAACACGAGTTGGAAAAATGAGCGGCGGCCGCGGCGACGATTTGCAATGGTAATACGGACGTCGCGGGTCCCGGGACTCGAGGGTATAACAACGTCGACCGGCTGGCTCTTAGGCACTGGGTACACCTGGTCTCGCCGCACGGTTCTTCCTCGAGCGAGCCGACACGTCTGCCAAGCGGAGGGGGCACCGGGACCGCTGCCGTCTAAGGAGGACAGAACGGTACGCACAATTCGATCGCTGCTATGACACCATTGAAAACCTTCCAACCTTGTCCCTCTTCTCTCTCTCTCTCCTTCTCCCTCTCTCTCTCCTTCCCTCGCGCCCGGGATATACTTGTCCGATTATCGACCTGCTCGCGTGCGCCTCATTGGGCCCACTGTCCCCGCCCAGATTCCCTCGTTTATCTACCTTTTTCTAGTCCCCGCCGCCACTCGCGTCTATACTCTTCTCTCTCTCTCTCTCTCACTCTACTACTACCACCAGAGGACTTTGGGCCCCGGACCCTCGTGAACTTGGCTCTGTAGTATCGGCTGTGACCTCGATTCACCGGGACCGCGCGTCGTCCACCTACCACCCGAATGCCCAACTTCGCTACAGCGCTCTCGGTCTCAGCGAAATTCACCTCTCGCGCGCTCCTGCCTTTCTCAGAGAGAGAGAGAGAGGGAGGGAAAGGAAGAGGGGGGAGAGAATGCATACGTGACCTGCCGGAAGTCTGACCGTTGGTCCTGGCGAGCAGGTGGCCCCGTCGCCGGAAGCCGCACAGTCATTTCGTTCAGACTCCATTTCGGTCTTGGGAGCTTTCTCAAGGGGCCTAAATGAGAAGGCATCGGCCCGTGAAGGGAGTGGGGCCCGACGCAGCGCGACCGCTTGAATGAGCGCCACGGGCCCGATCGTGCCCCGCTATAATTCACCGCAAGCTCTTTCGAGACCATATGTTCTCGCTGCTAGACTGGAATTGGATGCTAGTGGATAGCCGCATTTAACGGGAGAATAATTGAATATTGTGACGGTGGGGCCTCGTATACGCGAAAGTGGCGGACATGTGGGTTCGTACGTGTTTATGAAGATAATGATGACACAAGAGGTAGGAGGAAGGAATGGCGAGGATCGACGGGCACGCTGTCATTAAGCGAGTGCAGCCGCACTACGCGCCGAGGGACCTGTAGCGTTTTGCGGTAGGAGCGAGCGAGCGTATGCGTGCTGAGTAAATACTAATTATCGCGGTTCCCGGTATGCGCGCATGCGACGACTTGGCCCGCCAGTGGAGAGGGATGGTGGGGGGAGCGCGGCGATAGCCGTGGAAGGCCCATCAAACCTGATGATGATGAGGCCCCAGGCGGAAAAGGAAAAAGCGGGGAAAGCAAAGAGAGCAAAATCAGGCCCACGTGTGAACAGCGCGACCCGACTCCCGAGGCGATGCGGCGGTGGCGGTGCGGCGGCGGGCGTCACTGTCTCGGCACGGAGACACGTGGCGCTTAGTTCTCCTCTGGCGACGAGAGCGCGCCGAGTCTCCAAGTTGTGCCGAAACGAAAGAGGGGCAAAGGGAGGCGAGAGCGATGAGCTCGAGGAAGAGCAGAGGGAGACAGGACGGCCGAGAGCCGAGAGCCGAGAGCCGTGAGCCGAGAGCCCAGCGCCGGTAGAAGGTGGCTGTAGGCATCGCGCGTCACCATGCCGGAATAACGGTGCCTCGATGTCCCATCGGGTTCAATCGCAATCGGCGATCTCCCGCCGCGGAATTTTGCAGGGAAACGAGCACTTTGACGTCGCAAGCGCTCTCTCTCTCGTCTTCCTCGATTTACGATCGGCCGCTACTCGTCCGCCCTTGACTACCGATCGACCCAATGGCCCCCTGGCCGTGCCATTTGATCCGCCGATCAAAGTCACTCGCCCCCCGTCCCTCATCCCCCTCCCCTCCTTCCTAATAAACCGGCTCGGCACAATCTGCCAGTCGGTGTCGCTCTACTTGACCCTGCCGCTACTTCGCATTATCACCTACTCGAGGGAGCCGAGCGGAAGGCCACCTTCCACGCAGAGATGAAACGAAAAATTCACAGTCCTCGCCGCCGCCGCCACCGCCACGGCCGCCGTCGGGTACCCGCGCGCGCTTGGGAAGCAGAGGCTCATTAGCGCCAGACAACCGCGCTAATTACAGCCTGATTCCTTTATTCTTTTAAGCCGTCTGTTTTAAAGATATTCGCGGCCGTTGTGCTCTCGGCGCGGTCTAGATAAGGGTACCGTATTAATCGTTAGCCATGCAAGGAGGTTGCGATCGTCAAGCCAATTAACACTCGTGCCCGCTAATAATACGATTGGCGAGGTAGCCAGGGCCTACTGTCCCTCGAGTCAGGGCTATTGTGTCAGAGCGACTGGGCTACCGACCAAGCTGGCCGCGCGCTAACTCGAGCGAATACCGCACGCTAATCCTTATGGAAATTGTACGGTTAGCTGGTATTTATGGCTTTCTTGGCCGCTGCTCCTTGTTCCGCCTTAATTAGCCGCAAGGTTTCCGCGCCAAGCCGAGCGTGTATCCCGCGGCCGGCGGGGAAATTGCGGCCCGATCACCGATCACTCGGCGGCCTGGCTCGCGCCGCCTCGATTATGCCTATCGAGAATAATACTCGGGCCCAATATGTCAGTGAGGGCCAATGGCGAGTGGCGAGTGGCGAGCGGCCGGAGATTTACCGTGCACCGTGCACCGTGCACCGCGCGCGCTGGGCCGCTGGGCCGCTGGGCCGCTGGGACAGCGGAGTCACGGGTGCGAGAGCGTTAGCGGACGCGCGACTTATCACATAACGGCGTAACGCTGTTCTCGATACAGGTTCTCGGTCAAGCGGATTCTCAAAGTTATGCAGAAGGTTATAGGAGAGTGTGTGCACTGTGCAGCGCCGAGGTGCCGTGTCGTGGATTCCACCGGTCGCCGTGGCGCGTACGTTCGTTTCTCTGATCTCCCGCAGATTTATGGGTGCTTCTCGCGCCGTAAAGAAAGTCCCCTCCGCCCCCCCTCCTGGGCCCCTGTGATTTAATTCGTATCACTTTATCGTGAGAGAGTGTATACGTCTCTTCTAAGCGGACGCGCGCGGTACCCCTTCGAAGGCGTTATCTCGCCAAATGCATCTTCCTGCACGCCGAAGAGACAGCATGAGAGAGAGAGAGAGAGAGAGAGAGGGATTGAGAGGGTCCGGAGTTCTCTCTCCATCTGTCTATCCATCTTGTTCCCTCTCCCCCTGGGACACATACGCCCGCATACACGATCAAAAGCTAGGAGCACAAGCGTGCGCTTCGCGAGCTTAATCATGTTTCGCCGTGCGCGCGCGTTGCATTCCAGCCGCAACTTGGTGCGCGCCGCGGCTTCGATTATTGCCGGACGTGTCGTAAATTGTCCCCTCATCTCGCCAGGATTATGCGCACCGATCGCAATCGAGCGCGCATTCGCCGATTGATTGATAGGATGCGACGCGAGGGCGAAAATCCGTCGGCGATCATTCGAAATGATCGCCGTCAGAGCGTTGCTCAGGTGCGTAGAATCGAAGCTACCTGAGAGCGGCGGGTAATATCTGCCGCGGTATCTGCATCTATCGGTGGAGGATCGACAGACGCTATCAGAGAGCGCGGCCTGTCGGGCCCGTCGGAAGGAAAGGGGTCCGTTGTGTTAGGTAATTATTCGATGCTCGCCGTCAGTCTGCAGACGGAAGGCAGCCAGTCCGGCCGGCTGTCCAAGAGGCTGTGGAGCGACGCGACGCAACAAGCCGGCGGGAGCAGAGCGCGCAGCATCACCACCGGTTTCCTCGGAGGCCGTGATACCGTCGATCGCACTCGAAGAGCAGCCAGCCAGCCAGTGAGCCAGCCCAGCCACTGAGGAACCGAGCGCAGCCCAGCCGTGGAAGCCTCCGTTAATGGTACGTTCCGCGCGCGGGTTCGACGCGCTGTGCGTCGAGCAGGAAAATGCGCGAGGAGTCGGATAACCAGGAAACTGGTTTATGCGTGGCTGCGCTCTACGCCTCTAAGTGGCTACCCACTACCATCTATAGAGGGTCCGCTCGCGCGCACGCGGTTACTGTTAGAGCGAGGAGGACGCCGCCGCGGATAGAGCCGAGCCGCGCTCCAGCGAGAATAGATGGAATAGTAGCCAAGTGATCGGCGGCGCGAGGGAAACGGAGGGAAACGGAGGGAAACGGAGAAAGAGGAAAGGAGAGAAGGATAGCGAGGAACGAACCACGAAGAAGCGGTTACCTTGGCGAACACGTAGCTATAATCGTGAACCGTAAAGGTGATTGAGCGATCGCTACGCTCTACACTCGAGAGAGAGCCCATTCGACTCCCCGCAACCACCTCCTTCCCCTCCCCCTTCCTCTTCCTCCTCCTCCTCCGCGGAAGCTCGCTGAAGGTCACATTTCCGGTGGATTTACTTACATGCCAGCGTCCTCCGGTAAATCGTCCATGCACTGATGGATGCGCCCGAGAAGGATGTCTGAAGGACGCGCGGTTTCCAGGTGTAGGGCAGCAAGGTCGAGGGAAGGCAGTAATGCGGTAATTAAAGCAGGCTATCGCGCGAGGGTGGACTACTTCCGTCCGGATCCCCCGCGTAGATCCGTCGAGAGGTGTCGCCGGAAGATTGATACCGAGACGATGACCCTGTTAAGGCTCCGCCGGATATTTGCCGCGCGTTCGATTCGCCGATGAATAGATCCAATGATATAATTGAATTCGTGCGGCAGAATGGCCGCGAGCTCAACGCCAATAACGCAATTATGTCGATCTTCGTTAGAGACGGCATTCACGCTGTCTCAGCTCTCGAGCGGAGAGGTTCGGCGGTTCGCCGCTCTCATTACCAGCCGAAATACACTCCGTCTTATGCATCGGTTGTATTTTGCATATCCAACCGAATTCTCCGTCTCAGCGAAAATTCCAGCGAAACGCGTCCTTTTAAAATTCATTCGCCGAGGGAAAAGGCGCGCTTGGGTAAAGTCCTAATCCCCGCTCCCCTCATATTCCTTTTCCAGTCCAGTTCGGTGAGACGCTGCCGCTGTTGTCCCACGGTGGTGGTGTGTGGCATGTCCTGCCTTTTCTGGTTCTGTCCCCCCTCCAGAGGGAGGGAGAACGAGAACCGTCGGCTCTTATCGCGCGAGGCCAAGCGGAGGTGGCGTGTCGCGATTGCTGCGTTGAATTGCGATAGAAGATCTTGTCCCGGGGGCGCGGGGGGTGGAGGTCCTATCGGTACCCGCAAGCTCGAGCCTATATCGCACGCTTGTTACGGGAAGGCTTTATTTGCATAGAGGATAACACGCGAGCCTCCTCCTGCCTCTTCTCATAACTTGTCTATTTTTTACCCTCCCCACCTCCGCCACCCGCTTTCGATCCGATATATATGGGGATCATAGCCGCTCTCTTTCGATAGCTCTCACCCTCCCGACGATAGACCGCCTATCTGGGGAGATCCCCACTTGATTTTTCTCCACCGCCGTACACAGACCGCGGAGCCTCTTAAGTGGCTCTAACAGCTCGGCCGCTCTGCTCTGTACTTTGATAGGGCGAGGGTAAGCGGGAAAATCTCTCTTCTGAGCCCCACTTTACATGGTTCGCGCGCGTCACGCGTCCGCACGCGCGTCTATTGGGAATAAGGGCTTTAGGCCTTCGAAACTCGAGCTGAGTATGTAATACGCACCATTAGCCGCTCGCGCGTCTGGCTGTGATTGATCGACGCACAGCACGAGTGTCTCGGCGGCTTTTCAAGTAGTCTCTCGCGTCGCGATTGACTCTGCGGCATTGATTTGGTGGTTGGGCGGTTGGGCGGCCGATGGGAGGGAAGTCGGAGGGTACGAAGACCGGGAGCGTTAGATGAATGTACTGCGGCAAGGTCGTGAGAGTCTCGCGTGTCTGGGAGGTGAGCCGGCGGGTTGGCCGCATATAATCCCACTGGCGCTCTTTGATTGTCATTACCGTTGCTTTCCGCGTTCATCAGCTTCGCAACTGTATAGAGCGCGGCTGCACGCACATCCTCGCAGCCGGCACGCACACCTGCGTATTTACGGGAGCTGGCGCACTCGGCAGGTTTACAGTGGAGAGAGCACATCGCTCTCTCTCTCTCTCGGGGGGGAAGGCTCATCCGGGATAAAGGCCGCTTGAGACAATACGGATGCCCGAGCCCTTTTACGCTCCCGCGACCTGCTCTCCCTTCCCAGTCAAGCCGCGCTTTCGCCCCCGACATTTCGAACGGTTACTCCCGCACCGAGGCCAACGGGGAACCCCCGTAAGAACGCAATTAAAGCCGATACTCTCGGATAAAGAAGAAGAGCGTACACGAGCAGCCCGCGGAGACACGTACTCGCGTGTTCCTGTGTGCGCCGCTTGAAGAAAGGAAGGGCGCAGGAGACGGTGACAATTAACTCACCTTGCGTACCATCGATAACTGAGGGAGGGAGCGAGAGAGCTCGCCGGATCATCGAACGTAAATCTCACCACTCTCCGAGTGGAAGAAGAGGAAGAAGAAGAGGCGGAGAGGAGCCCGATGACTACGACGACGGGAATCACGAGCACCAGTACTACCACAAGTACAACCTCCTCGATCGTGCAGAACGTACGTTTACCACGCTCGATTTACCAAACCCTTCGCTTACTCCATGACCTCCCTTAGTTAAGCGCTCTCCCCTCCCTACCTTCCCAGTCTTCCTACCACGGGGACCACCAGCCCCCAGCCCCCCATCATCGGCTTTTCGTCCCCAGCCACCCCACCCGCCAACTTCCTCACCCAACTTTCCACGGGCTCCTATCACCGAGCCCGCCAGACTTCTAGAGAGCAAAAGCTAGATCGACTAGGCCGAAATCCCATCGCTTAAAGACCCGTAACTATTTACTCGAAACCGTCTGGCATATCGGCATGGATATGTCGTTGGCACTTTTTTGATGATTAAATTTTACTCTGTGTTAAACGCAAACTAGAGTGGTAAATAGAGAGGGTGGTTTGTCGAAGAGTCAATGGTCAAGTATGAAGACGTGGGAGAGGTTTTCGAGTGGAAACAAAGGTCGATGGATGGCATGATAGTGGGACGTCTGGACAAAAGCGCCCTTGGGAGAGCAACTGACTGGAAACGCTATTAGCTCCAGCCGGTGCTTTCACTGACGTCTGACTACAACTATTCCCAGGAGTCCGACTATCAGACTGTCCTATTCCTCCGGGTAATGCACTCCCGTCGAAATTGATCCTCCGCTCCTGGTTGCGTAACACGATTACACATGCTATTACATGGAAGCTGTTGTTCTCGAGGTGAGTCTGAGTGAAATCTTCTTTCGCAATTGGAGATCAAGTAAGTCGAGAATGGCCGAGACCGATGCCTGCACTAATTGGAAGTCATTACTCCCTCTTAAGTGCGGATGCTCGCGTATGCCTGACATGAAAAACCTCGAGGAATAATACGTGTGAAGTTCATTATAACTTCCGCATTGTTCAGCCCCTCCCTCTTTCGCACCATGGAATCTGCGAGTGCAAGCCAATTTATTTAAACATAAACGTAAGCAGGGTTTTTGCTTTGTTTTTGGCGGTTTAGTATGTCGAAGTACACGTTTGTCCTTTGCGTGGGCGAACGTGTAATTTTAGGTATGTGATATGTGCGGAGTGGTAGACGTCAGAGGGATAACAGGGCGCGGCCGGCTATACGTCAAATTGAGCCACTGATAATAACTAAACAGAGCACCCGCATAACAAGCTTCTCCATTACTCTATTGCGATGGAAGTGCTGATTGGTTGGTTGGATGTTTATGCTTGCGTAAAATTGTGGGGGTCAATATTGCACGTATCTTCCTGTCGCAATGCATGCATCAATAGACAACTGAATCTCTGTCACGGCAAGTCAAAATTCAAACCATAATATTTCCCACTAGTCATTCCGTCCGTTCGTATAAACTCGCCAAGTGTCATTTCATCAGATGGAATCTATGTATGTGGGAGAAGTTTGTGTTGGGAGTCTAATGTAATTGGTAGTTTTAGAATGGGCGAGTGATCGCAAAGAGATTTCGAGTGGATTGGAGTGAGCGCGGTAGGAGGTGCATAACTTATTAATTTAATTTTTCTCTCTTTTCATTCGCCTCGCGGGCCGATCCTCTCAATTTTCCTCGATAAGCACGAGCGGAATTTCGCCCGGGGATACGGGGTAGAGTAGAGCGCACTTTCCACCGCTCTCCCGGCAACAAGCGCGGCCTTTTCCCTAGGCCACGCCGCCGCTGCTGCTGTTGCTGTCGCTCGAGTGACAGCCAGCGAGAAAGAAAATCGACGGAGTCGGCATTCGCCATTTAAATATCTTGGTGAAATTTCACCTGGGCGGCATTGAGAGGGAGCTCGTCTGGAAAGAAATCCGGTCTGGCTCGCCGTGCCGTTTAAATGCCGACTAACAATTTATCTTCCAGCTCGAGAGTCATGCGCTCCACTCTGACGCTCTCACCCCACTACCCCGACAATGCTAAAAAGCCTGTCTACATTTTGGCAGTAGCTTTCCCCAAATTCTAAACCCCTTTTTTCGAGCTTTGTCATTGGGAACTCGATCTTTTTCTCGGGAAAGTGGGAGCGGTGCGCTCGTTAAGAGAATTTGTCGCGCGAGAGATTGGCCGGGGAATTGGGAAGGTTGCGGTTAAGAAGTGCGAGTGGGGAGTCGGAGGTGGTGGGCTCGGGGAAATATTCCGGGTGGAGAGGTTTAATCGCTGTACCGAAAACGTAGCAGCCAGTGGAGGGTAGCGGCGAATTTCTCACTGGGACCGCGATTACCTGGCACAATGCAACTTTAGCCTGCAATTTAGGTGCTTAGAGATTATTACCCTTTGTTACGGCGCCCGTTACTTCCCGTTTCCAGGAATACGCGGCGGGCGGCGGGCGCGAGCGGCGAGAGGATGCGAGTGTGTGTGTGTCCCGGCAGGGCTGCGGAGGGTCGTTGGACCCGCGTGTAGATAAAGGATCGCTGCAAGAGTCCCGTTCCCTCTCTCTCTCTCTCTTTCCGCGTTGGCGCGAATGCGAGGAGCTCGCTGTTCCCGCGGGTGGCAGCGCATTACGCCGCGCCTCCCTCTCATCATCGCTCATAATAATTATTTTCCCATATGCCCCGCACGCGGTTCGACGCTAACCAACGGCTCGCACCCCGGTAGCCGGATAGCGGGCCCTCTGTCCGCCATGATTTATAACAATTCCGACCACTCTCATTCAGCCGACTCGCGCCCGCACCGCTCACTCTCTTCCGTCTTGGTCAAGGTGATCCCGGAGCCGAGCGTAGACCGTAGAACGTAGAGCGTTTCAGCGTTATCCACCTGGCACTCTGGCAGTCCGCAGTCCGCGCTACCATCCCCGCTGCGCTCACTGCGATCCCCCTGCTGTTATACGGTATTACTTTCGACTCCTCTAACCCCCGGCCCCCCCGCTAGAGAACCTGCTACATGGACACTTCGTGAGCGCCTCAGCGACATTTCCGACCACCTCGCGACACCATCTACCATTCTTCTCTTCCTCCTCTCAGAGAGAGAGGGAGAGAGAGGGAACTTTACCGGTTGACGGCTCGTTATTTTTTACCGCGATCTCGATAATCGAATTAACGGCTCGAACGCGTCGGCTCGAGCAGCCAAGATGGAATTCCTCGCTCGGGGAATTTTCGCGTTACACCGCGAGCACGGTAATCGCGGCCGGTGCCTCTAATTGGATTAGCGCCGTGTTTGTCGAAGGAAGCGACACTGCTTAGCCGATTATCCTGTACCGGCGGAGGATCGCGAGCGCCGCCGAGATTTATCAAGGCGATCGATCGCCCGCACGCAAATTATCCCCAATTAATGGAATTCGATTATTCTGTCGGACGGCGATGAATCCGCGCGCGCCCGAGCGCTAACGGTGGATGTCGCGCGAGGCTAATGCGCGTGCATGGGACTTCCGTGGCACCGCAGGAAAGATAGGATCCAGTTTCAGGATTAAAGCGATTAAAGGAGAAATCGCGGGGAGGACGCAGCTGCCACGTGGTAGGGGCCCGCGCCACTCGTGCTTCTATTCCAACCACGTGTACTCCGCAGTTTAACATCGGCTCGAGGACATTTTTATTACCCGCGCGCGTCTTTTCGTAATTCAAATTTCATCGCGGGAAATGAGAACGTCATCGTAATTCTGATGTGCCGGAGCGCGCGATTGCTGGATTCAGACAGAGAACACTTTCGCGCGGAAATTTCATCTCATTTGCTTCAACTATCTCTCTCTTCCTTTGTCAGATTTAATTGAAAAAAGTTTCTCGAAGAATAAAGATCGCGAGGGAGTGAGGGCCGGCTAGTTTGCGATTGCGCTTGGGTGATTAAAGCGCGAGGATCGATCGTCGATCATCGTCGATCGGGGTGAGCGGCGGCGGGCGGCGGGCGGCGATTCCGGCGGTATGCGGACACGATTAGTTATATCATCCGATCGCGCGCGGGGTTAAGCGTTTCCCAGAGGCGCGAGAGCGAGCGACCCGCTCGTTCTCGTGCAAGCGATGAGAGCGAGCGCCGCTTCCCTCAACCCTTCGTTAGGGAAGAAGAAGGTGCCGCGGCGACGGCGGCGTGTCGTCGTTAGCCGGACCATAACGATCGGTCAACGAGCCGCACAAGCGGAGATTAGTCATCGTCGCTTACTTAATAGCTCGCGAGAAGATACGGCATTGTGGATATTTGCACGTATGCTTCATTAGGCCCCGGCATCGGCCTCGGCTACGTCCACTAATTACGCCGACACGTAAACCCCGGCCGAGAGTGTTACGCGCGATCTAACCGCGAGCGCTCGCTGATAGTCTCACGGGTTACCGCGCGTGTCAGCAAAACTTGCCGACATTCTACTTCGTTATAACAGCCACCCAAATACCTCCAATTTTCAAGTACGTCCATTAACACTTTTCACCGACGGACCTTACGGGAAGTTTGTCCTATCGTGCCTCGTGGATACTTGGAAGAGACCACTCAAACTTGTATGCATCCAGTAATTGCACAAACATACACTAAAACAATGTCAAAACCCGTATTTGGTCTCTCCGGAAAAGATACAAGATCTGTCTTTCTTGTACTTGGCTCGAGACAAGAGCTTGTCTCTTGATAGTGGGTTTGTTTACTTGCATAAAACTATGACTGGAATCTTTCGGCTAATACAACTCTTATTGGCAAATACACAAGTCCTTCAAACATGGGTGATGGGATGCTTAAGAAGCGCATTCGAGTCTGCGGAAGCATATTTCGAGTGAATCACTGAGTGACTGTTTGATATGGGGAACTGGCCCAAGGAGAGTTATCGGTAGTTGGCGGCGTAGATCGCGGGAGCGATTGGAGTTACTCGCTGGAGGATGTTAGGATGTAGAGCGGGGAGGAATTATCGGGGGTACGAGTGGGCGAGTTACGATAATCGTAAAGTAAGTGCTTTCTCCCCTCTTGCGAAATGGATTTTTCCTGAGCCAGCAGCGCACTTGGCTCGAGTAGTCGGTGTCAGGGCCATAAGGTATACGGCGGCTGGTGAGTATCGGCGCCTCTTCCTTTAACGCGACTTAAATGAAATTGTGCACCTGCTCAAGAGAATAACTGGCGAGAGCTCGTGATACCCCCGTGGGGAATATAGCTTGTTATCAGCCGGGCACATTGGCCCATATCAGGAGAGCAGAATCTCCGAACAAACCGTAATAATTGTAAACGGCGGAGAGTCTGGCATTCACGCGCCACGTCTACTGATACGCTGCACGAACTCTCTTGATGCATGGGCTCTCTCTCAGTCTCTCTCCGATCGAGCCACTCGATGCAAAAGGCTTCCTTCCTGCGTGACTATGCATCGGCGCCCGCACCAAGAACGTCGCCAATTACTCGCACGCCGGCGCACTGCGCCGCTCTTTTCCCCTGCTATATTTCACGTGTCGGCAACAGTTAGCCGATCGCGCGCTCGCTCGCCGGCGAAAAATCGCCCTTTACCGCGCGCGTTTCCGACAAGCCGCGAATTCCGCATTTTCACCATAGGCACGAGAGGCGTCGGGCGCGTCGGGACTTGATCAATTTTTCACCGCGCATCCTGCGGCTAATAGCTTGTAATTTGAAAACAATTACCGCTCGGCGCGCAGGAAGCGCGAGCGGGACACGCGATAGGCTTGTAAATGTCGCGGGCGAGTAATCGAGAGTGCGGGAAAAGTGGGGGGAAATATATTAGCGGAGATAGAGGGCTCGTTGGCGTCGAAATAGATTCATAGGGTTGGCGCTCGATGTGTGTGGAGGCGGAGGGCGTTGTCGCGGGAGCTGGGACTGGGGGCGCGATGCATAGTCGTTTCTCAATCTGCGCATCGGCGAAAGTAATAGTAATAGTGTGCCGCGCGCTCCAGAGGGTGAGGGAGAGGGAGAGGGCGATCGGCGCGTGTGTTGTCACAGCGGTAGGCCCAATAAAACTGGCGGTAATGATATATCGGCCGGTTTAACGGGCGATGAGGATTATTCACGGGCGTGGAGGCAGGCGCCTCCGCCTGCCACGGCGAGCGTATAGAATATGTAGGTAGGAAAGGATAGGAAAGGATAGGATAGGTATAGGCGTGCGTGGCTAGTAAGCGTGCGAGCGTGCGAGCGTGCGAACGCAGTGGAGCGCGCTGTGGCGCACTCGCATATCAAACCGAGGGCACACCGCGAGTCTGTTGTTACACGATCCTCCCGACGTGAAAATATAATTTCCGCTTTGAGCAACCTGCCAGGAGTCGCCTGCGCTCTCAATGTATCACTGGCAGTGACGCATATCGAATGAGTTCCTGGCTCGGCTATAGGGCTGCCTCACGCAATTTGACTCGTATCTCTCGAACCGCCGCTGATGTACCTCTGTAATTCATTGCGCGAGCCTAACCACCTCTCGAGATCGCCGCTGGGCCCGCTGGCTCCTTCCACGGAGACTCGGCTGCAGACCCCGAAGAATTCCTGCGTACACGCTTACCCGCCGAACATCCTACGCTACACGCGTTTACCTCGCCAAGTGAGCAAGCCAACCCCGCGGCCGACTCCCAATTACGGGAAAAGGGCTGAGCGAGCGCGCGCGTCCGACTTCTCGGAAGGTTTACACGAGCGAGCTAAGAGATACATATCGTCGTGCATATTCCCCTCAATCAGGATTCTACCCTGTCACATACCTCGGTCGGATCGCGGAAATGATCAAGTTAACGATGCCAGTCACGCCGGTTCCGCAACTGCCACCAGCAGCAGCCTTTCAAAAGAGATGGGAACAGCGCACACACTAGCTTCCCCTATCCTCGATAATCCCCTTCCCCGAGGAATCCGTACCACTTACAGCTAAGAGAATCCGTTGAAAAGGGCAATTATTTTGTCCAACGCCACGCTCCGCGCGCTCACTAATTAGAGAATTTCACCGAGTCAGATTAGTTCGGAAATGGGCTTTCTATATGTCGGCCGCCCGCGGTGCGCTGCGCTCTGCGCTGCGGTATAACTCATTTGTTCTCGGCACGTTGAGAGAGTGCCGAGGACGGCAAGGCTTCCTTATTAGCAGTGTTCCTCCGATTAGTTTCGTGTTTCGCAGGTGCGCGCTCACCTAGTAACCAGATAACCCTCCTCCTCCCCAAATCCCCGAAACCCCGGGACAAACTTGTCCCTTCCTCTCCACCTTCGAGCAGGTTCGGGGATACTTTCGGTGGGAAGCGGCGATCCAGTTCCAAGTAAGACAAGCCGGTAATCGTTAGCGGATAGACGTGTAAAGGATATTATCAATGTACCGGCTACCAAGCCTTTCGACTTCCTTATTACAAGCGCTCGAACCGCGATCACCATCTTCCCGCGGTTATCCTGCCCTTATTGGGACGTGTTGAATGGACCTCTGATGATTCCACTCCTATAAATATCATCGGCCGCCACTTGACGATCCTGGGAACGGTCATATCGTCCCACGGCGTGCGGAACGAATTTCGCGTGTTTGTAATCACGTGCTCGATACAGACCGTCCACTTTTTTTCCCATTTCGCTGGATCTACCGCTCTCTGTCTTTACTAATGAGACCTTGAATTCATTTATAGGATATTAACCCTTTGTTAATTCCGGTTCCCTTCACTTCATCATTTCGTTCTTTCACTCGGCAGCAGAGACACCAAGCGATGAATCAGAGACAAATGTTGGCTTTTGTATGGAGTAGTTTTGAAAAGAAAGTTACACCTCGACCAAACAAGTAAACGCGTTTCAATATTCCCCGTCTCACGTGGCTATCGGTTAGTCACCGTTGCTGAAAACGAGATACATACATAGTTGGGAGTCGGGGCTCCCCGTCGCCAGGCTTTCATCCGGCACATCGAAATTAGCTGCGGCGCGGTACGGTTCATTGCTCTTAAGAGGAGGTCTGTTGACTCAACTTTCAGCGATTCCTGGACGGTGGGCGTAAACCGTGCTGGGCCGCCGCTCTAGAGCCCAGGCAGAAAAAGCTAACGGGGCTCTCGCATCCGCGGCGAGAACACGCGCTCGCAACGCTTTAGGGATAAGAAATCAGTGGGCCGACATGATAATGTGTCAGGCTAATGGATTAAACGGCGGCCGAGCTAAGTATATCGCGGGCAAAAAGCCCCCGTTCCGACACACACCGACACAGAGATCACTATTTATTTCATAATAAGCTCCTATCCAGCCGCCGGCCTCGAACAACCCGCCGTTTCCGAGCTTATTTTATATATGCATTGTATTCGCTCCCATTCTATTCCAATCTCCCCCATTCTATTCCCCTTTAGTCCCTCGACGCTTTGTTGCAGCGGATTATCATTCTTTCGCCGGCTACTTCCGCCATCGCGTTAGGAGATTTCGTGACTGGACTCGCGGACATTAACTATTGCTCATCTAGTAACACGTTAAGTAGTTTCTTCGGAGCACCTGCCATGATGCTGATGCTGATCAGCGCGACCGGTCGCTGGAAGGGCCGGTTTCCCTTGGAAATTCAGCAGGTGGTCCGTCCAAATGAATTAGCTACAACAGGCCCCGCTTTAAGACCACTTCTCCCATTCCGTGGTGTTGTCTTAGTATAATTAGGCCGGCGTGTTTATTCTCACGAGTAGGAGGAAAAGGTACAAGGTGATTCACTTGGCTTTGAATCGCTAATGATGAATATAGGCCATTGGAAATGTAATAATAATACAGTGTTGAGTAATTTTAATATAAACGAGTCTTCACCGAGTCTTTTCCAGGCAGCGAAATTTATTTATAATTTCTAATTGTACAATCTGTACAAGTCAGGAATCCGATGACAGAAGGATTTGCACAAAGTACGTATACTTCGTTGAAGCAAGGTCGGTAATCAGGAGCAAAAGAAAATCTCTGTCTTAGCATGACAATACGGCGAGTTTGTCTGTAATGGGTTACGGGTGTGGGGGGATGAGTCGAGGGCAGGAAGGAACTCAAGTGGCAGCGCGCGGGTATAAAAAGTGGGCCGGGAGCCGTTGGAAATTTCCATAAAACAATACCTCGAGTATTAATCAGGGTTTCTTGCTTAGACGAGCTGCTGGTTGGACCAGAGCGACCTCGCTCCACTCGAGCGCCTACCACACGAGAAATGGAATGGAACCGTTAATAGTGGGACTTGCGTCCCAAGTTCGCTTCTCTATCCTTAGGGAAGTGTCCGTGGCCTCCTCCCACTCGCTCGGTACAACTGACAGTTCCATTAAACGCGAAAAACGAAGGGGCTCCGTCAGTTCCATTTTCAATTAGCCACGGATTCGCGGGACTGAAAGCCCTATTAGTGAGAGATCGGGGCGGCGGGAGGGGGAAGGGAGGGCGAGAGTGTGCGGGCACGGACGTCGCGCTCGGACATCTCGTTCAGCAGATTTACGGGATTTCCTTTTCTTATCGCCGCGGACCCGGAACACAACGGCGCGCTCTATGCTAATCCGATTGTGATCTGCGAACGCTCCTTGCATTTCCTCGGGCCGGCTGCGGGCGTCCGGTCCCTCTCACTTAATCGTCCTCACGTATCCCTGGGTAAATTCTCCGGCGTTTTGTTAGAGAGACCGTGCGCTCGCGCTTACCCGCTCCTGCTCTCCTACCCTCCTGCTACACAGGCCACGTATGCTCGTTCGCACGAATGTAAATGCATGCAAATCCAAAGGTATCGCGTGATTCCGGATGCCCGATGCCCACCGCCACGCCAGTAACACCCCCCCGGGGGCCGGATTTATATCCGAAAGTGCGGTCAGCTTGGCGAAACTTGGCGGCCGGGCGGGGCGAAATTTAATGAAGTTACGCTCGAATTCACCTGGAACTGGAAACCGGAGAGGGAGGGAGAGTCCTCGGTAATAATGAGCAGTGGGACGGGAAGCCGTGAGGTATTACATGCTAGAATACAGGATGTAGACACTCTTTAGGGAAATATTGATGAAGTTAATGGTATGCATGAGATGGAGTAAGCTTCATCCGCGAGTTGCTCAATGTTCTCACGTGATTGGATTTCTTGGCGCCACGCCCACGCCAGGTAATATCGTGGCCGTGTATTTTGCAATTACGCGTAAATACGGTTGCGCGGGATTAGAAAATGAATTAGCGCATTCAATTATCGTTTACTGCCGCGGGCAGACGGCCCGGCCCTCTGTCTCTATGCGCGCGGGCGCGCGGGCGAGCGGCTATTTCGCAGGATATCTCCGCCGTCCCGAGGGCAACGTTTCACTCTGACGTTAGGCTCGTTGGGGCTTAGAGGTAAATGAGCTGCACATATGAACGCTATAACGAAAGAACAGCCTTCCCCCCCTTCTCCCTTCCCACTCCCACCGAAGATGCTCGCCTCGTGAAAAGCATAGGATCCTGCAGGGCTTAAAAGCTCAGCATCCCGTACTCCCATCCGCCTCTCGCAACTCACACTATTCTCACTCACACCATATCTTTTTTTGCCCACATCGCAGTTATATTTCATTGCGTAAATATTGCGAGGGAAGTAAATCGTTGGCCCCGTGTTCGGGATCAAAAATCTTATGAGACCCACGCACCAACTGACGGCTTCAGCGAACCAATGTTTTGACGCGGTCAGCATAGCAGGGTTTTTATTGCCAATCGATGTCCCGATGTCCCGTAAAAATTCTCCGAAGGCGTAATATGCCATCTGGCAAGTTGGCCGATATGCCGCGCTCAATCCGGCATTTGAAGCCTCTCATTATTCCGAGCGTTTTACCGAGGTCAATGCAAATGGGGACTCAAGGAATTCGGCATAGTGAATTTGCAAGGCAAAGCGGGCCCTGGCTAAATCGACTTTAAAGGGATTAATTCAATTTCACTCGATCCCTTTGAGGGCATTAATAACAATTACGCGCGACAAACGCGGCTAATTCTCGCCCTGAATATACACCGCGCGACACCTCACCGAGGATATTAAGTTGGTGGGGTGTGTGTTTCGAGTTCTCATTTCCCGAAGAAAAGTAACCCACTTAGGAGAGAGGGAGAGTGGGGGTGTCGAGGGAGGGTTGAAGCTGTTAGTCGGCGCATTATCCCCGTATTCCTCTCTGAAACGGCAGTAGCGTCGCAATAAATCTGCAAGTGCGCGCGGGCCAGAGGGAGAAGGAAGAAGATGAGAACGTTTAGCGGAGACATCGTAGCCGGGGCTCCGTTATAAATTCGTAATATTGCATCATCACGGAGTGACGGGCAGAGACGTTTTCTCACGGAGAGAAGAATACCCTCGTGAAATCGCGTCTCCGGAAGGTAACGCGTTGAAAGCACGGACGGCGACACGAGCCCCGGAAAAGCAGCGGTCCGAGATTATCCCATGGGCCGGTTCACCTCTCTCCCCCTTTCTCCCTCTCTTGGCTCGTTTTCTCTCTCTCTCTCTCTCGTTCTCTGAAGCCTCGCTGGTTTAATCGAGTCGGAGCTAATCTAATTCGTCCTTTAAAGCCACTGGCAGCGTCGCGCGGCGTGCGACCGGCGACCGGCGACCGGCGACCGGCGACCGGCGACCGGCGACCGGCGACCGGCGACCGGCGACCGGCGACCGGCGACCGGCGACCGGCGACCGGCGACGAGCGAAACCACGGCGAACAGAAGCCGAGCGCTTTCCTCCCTTTTTCCAGTTTGACTGGCTGCCGACCGGCACTCGGCCACCTGTCCAGCCCTCTCTTTTCTTGCGGCTAGTTTTCCGGCTCTCCGCTCAAGTTAAAGCCGCCAGGCCACGAGGAACGAATCCTCGACCGCCTCGACCACTCCAGTCCGAATGGGCCTCTTTACTCGCGCGAAACTAATATGTCCATTGGCCCCGCTCGCGCTCCGCCAACCTCTTAAGCCCGCACCTCTGGATTTCCCCAATTCGACCTATCGCCCTGGCGAAAGCTCGGCTTATCGATCGCTCGGCCAGCGTTTTTATCGGATAATGAAGTGCCGAGCGACTTTATTCCCGGTGGTTCTCGCGCGATCGCCGCGCACCACTTTCCGGAGCGCGCCATTAAAATCATTTCGCGCCGGAGCCCGCGGAAAGCGCAGAACGCCCGCCACCGGAAACCCAACACTGGATTATATACGCTTTGATTAATTCATCCGGTTTGGCCAAGGTTCCGCGCGCGGCGCCGTTTTTAATGGGCTGCGAGATGCGCGTTAATTAATAACTCATTACTGGCGTTAAGTAGTTAATGCTCGAGCGGCAAAGTGGACGCTTGCCCGGCGCGCCCGATTATTTCCGGGCATCGACTACTGCATACTACATTGCCGCGCGCATTCATAAAATATATCGGATTGCGATCGTCGCCGATACAATGCCCGTTGAGAGATACGAGAGAAGGCCAAGCCAAGTGACGAGCGATGGATCGGCGGCGGCGTCGGCGGCGCCGCTTGGAATACAAACTAGAAAGTCTCGGTGGCAGATGCCCCGGCCTGGCCCGGCCCGTATTCCCTTAAATGAATGCCGGCCATTGAACGAGTTTACACGAGGCTCGAGCCGTGTCGCGGGCAAGTGTGTGCGTTGAAAATGCGCCCGCGCCAAGGGACGCGGCAATTTCTCAGGGCGTCGCGCCGGGAATTCTCAAGGAGGAGGAGGAGGCGCGTGCGACGGATAAGGTGCGCCGTGTGGTCCGAGAAAATGAGATCGCAATGTGGGAGCGGGGAGAGCCGGCAATAATAGATTCGCAAAGGCGCGCGACGTTGAGCTGGCCGATCTCTGCCATCTCTGCCATAAGGAGACGCGAAAGAGAGGACGGGAGGAGAGGCTGTCGAGTGCGGTGGTCGTGGCGCGTGTAGCAAAACGCGCAACTCGCGCGGGACCGACGCCTTTTTTCCCGCCCGGCGAGCTATAAGGCCCGGTGATGTTGGTGGTGGTGCGGTTCATTGTATCGCGACGTCGCCGCGAAGAATAGACGTCGCTCGCGAATATTACCATATCGACGCGCTCGACGCGCTCGACGCGCTCGACGCGGAGCCCTTCGGAGAAGAGCGCGCCGGCAGAAGGAGTGATCGCTCCTTCCTCTCGTGCACTCGAGTGTCACGTAACGCGCGCCGGGAATACAAATCGAGCCTCGCTCCAGCCATGAACGGCGCCACGGCCACCAAGCCGTCCATTTCTCCGGCTGCGGGTTAAATTTCTGCGACTCGGCCGCGCGACGTTGACGGATGTATCAGCCCAAGGAATCGTGTCCTCTCTCCCCGCCTCCGCCGCGGCTCTGACCGTGGCCGCCTGGCCGCGCAATGCCCAGATGAGACGTGCGCCGAGCCGCACCACGTCCACTATCGTTTCCATGAAAAATCCCGACGATCCACCCTAAATCCTCGCGCGACCGCTCGACGCGCCACGCCGATTCGTTAGAGGAATCTCTCCCCGCTAAAGAGGAATCTCCGGCTATAAACATCTTCGAATCCCACGAGCAACTATTATCGAGCCCGCGCGCCAGCCATCCAGCACCGCTCGAGTCTCCCAGTAATCATTTGCGGGCGAGATTGCCTCACGGAGCGGACTTTTCACTGGAAAATTGGATAAACCAATTCCAATGTTTAAACTCTGACTTTGCCCCCATCTACCAATTTCCTCGCGAGCGCGATGTACACATGGCCGCGCGGAAATAGTTAGTTTTTTATGGCTTCCGTCTGTTGAACATTGCTGGAAAAGTGAAAAGCGCCTTTGGTGCGTCGGGTAGTTTCGATTTCGCTTAAATATAACTTGTATTAAGCGGTCTTTTGACCGCGCGAGTACTTAGTCGGAGCCGAGAAAATGAGTCTGCGGGCGATAGGTTGCTCGGCTGGTTGTAAATTTTAATGAGTATTTCCACTAACCCATTTCCCGAAACTTCATTCGCTGCCTGCCAAATGAATAACCTCCAGGCGAGCAACTTTGTCAAAGGAATGTAAGGAAAAACTAACCTTCTCTCTTTCACTCTCTTTCTTGCTGCGCACTCAATAATTGAGTAGCACTTTCGGAAGCACTTGCAGCCGAACGAACTACAATCAGCAAGGTATGATATCCGGTAGCCGAAATCCTCGCATCAACTACATACCGCGCGGGTGAGCATAAATCATAAATCATCGATCGCTCCCGGGCGGCTGGTAGCGGCTGGAACTCATTGTAATTTTTCGGAGAGCGCGCGCGCGCCGCTGCGGTACACGGCGTCCAGCGAAGCGCAGCGAAATGATTTACATCGCAAAGGAGGATAGCAGTGAGCGCGCGTAATCCGTTTGATTGCCGATCCGGTCTTGACCCATCGATGATTGTGTTCGCGTGGACAAGATCGTTAGAGGACGAGCGCCGGGCGCATCATCCCAGCATCATCCCAGCATCCTCCAACAACACGAGTACCGCGCGGCAACGGAACACCGGACGCCGGACGCTCGGCTTTCCCTCGGGCGGACACTGACATTTGCGTAAAGGAAGATTTACGAGGAGTGGGCTCGTTAAAGAGCGGCGCGGTGGAAATGGTCGGTGTTGGACGGAGGGGGAGAGAATTTCGAGTGGCGATTCGAGGTCCGATTGGATCGAGCCGTCATTCGGCCGCGCGGCTAATCTCTAATTCTCCATTTGACGCGCGCGCCCATGGAATAGTACGCGGGGATCGTATCGGCTTCCTCGGTGCGGAGAGGCCTGCGGCGGGAGCGGAGCAACGCGGAAAAGGGCGAGCGCAGTGCTCTCTCGTCGTGTACGATCGACCGGTTTCCCAGACTCGGAACTTGAACCGGTACTTGGCGCAGTATGTAGATCGCGCGAGCGCGAGCGCGAGCGTTGAAATGCCGAACGCCGTCCGCGATTGTCCACCGACACGCCATTCATTTAATGGGGCCAGGATGGTACGCTTTAAAGGGAGCCCCGTACATTGATTTCAGTGCGTAGAGTGTAGAGTGTAGTTGGATCGGGTTGACACTGGCCGCGCCGATGACCAAGGGAGCTTTCGCGCGACTCGAGCAAAAGAGTCGATGGCTAATTGTACTCGGAGTGAACGGTGTCCCCTTGATAAACCACCGGGATATAACTGGGACAGGTGGAGGCCGACTATCCGCAGGCGTAACCGTTCCAGCCTGCGGATACTCGTTTTCCATCTTATCTTTACGGGCCGACTCATGAATCTCGCGGCAACACGCTGCAGATACAAATCGTCCGCGTTATCAACTGGATTCGTCTGTTACGCTACACCGTTTAGCTAAAAGCCCAGCTTTCCTATCCTATAAATTCTCTTACTCCGCAGCCGCCGCCGCCGCCGCCGTCGCGGCAGTCCACCTCCCTACGTGCTTCGCCAACTTAATCATCTTTAAGACACACACACACACTCCCCACTGCTTTATCTCAGAAGCGGCGCACGCTTATCAATTTAATTGAGCTGTTCCCGTGGCTCGTTGCGTCGGAAATAAAGGGTAGGTGTCGACAGCGAGAGAGAGAGGGGGGAAAGGGGGCAGAGCAAAAGGACTAGTTTGCGCTCTGGAGAGCGAGAATACTTGTAACGATACTCCCGGCCGTGCGCGTTCTCTACTCACTTCCGTGATCCCAGCCGACCTCGGCTACGTCGATCGCGCGATCGGCTGGTTATGTATAGCAAGCCTTTCAAGAATTTCTAGCCTTGCCACAATGTACCTTTGTCGCCGGCGCGCGGCAAATCCGAAACGCGGATCGCGATTCTTATCCGGCCGGCGGAGAAGTGTAAAGTCACACGGGAGATCGTGTACGTGCGCTTCGCCTCTCCGCAGTCCACGCTCTACCTCTCTGCGACTCTGCGACTCTGCGTCCGATCGGATATCCTATGCTCTCCAACGCGCGCAAATCTCCGCTGAGTGGAATCTCGAGAATGCCTCACCGCCGACTCGATGGAATTGACATGGAATTTTGGAATCCTACTCGAGGAATAGTATATACAAGCGTATAACAGCCAGACCGAGGGAAAGCTCGATGAAAGGAAACTCCGAGGGCTCGATAATGCGTCTCGATTGTCTTTCCGGCGGGTAATCGCGCTGAGGAGACAACGCCGAGCGACCGCGCCTGTGTCCCGGCAAAGGCAAACGCGATTCATTGCACGTGCGGGCCCGTTGTTTCGGCGAAAGACTGTCACCCGCGCACGTATCGACCGATCCAACTTGAGGATCGGTATGCGCCACTCGCCCACCGCTACCCGACTTCAACCTGCTCTACTTTCGTTATTGTCCGCAGCAGCGCGCTGTCGAGCACGCATGCTGTCCGCAAAGACATTCTCAGTGGTATAATTGAAAAAATCATTTACCGCCAATGGGTTGGGAGGTCTGAAAGCGGCATTGTCTTTGCGCCCGATAGGTCGAATTCTTGTTGTTGGTGTCGGTGCTAATTGAATAACCTCGGGAGGGTGGAATCGTGAGGGAGAAGGTTGTCATAAAGCGGATGCGTGAAGTTAAATATTAAGATAAAGATTTTTTCATTGTTCAAGGATTGGTCAATAGTTGAATATTAGTAGCGGGCTAATAATGCGCTTGGCTTCTCCGCCATCAAGCCGATTGAATTGCAGCCGCCTTTTTGCTGCCACAAACACACAGCCACACATACGCGTGCACGCTGTTAAAGCAGCTTGCCGAAAATTACTAGGTTCGTAGATGCGTAGAGACATACGCGAGCACGTATGGGATCGCAGCAGCGCGACTCTCTATCCACATAAATTACTGTAGAAGCGCCCGCTTGCACAATCGCGCACACTCCGAGCGCGAAACTCGACTATATGGATCGCGGAATATCGCTTTGTAGAAGGTGGCGTGGCTGTGGGGGAGGATGTAGCCGGGAAGTTTGGGCGGAAGGCGCGTTTGTGAGGAATTTTCGCCTCTCGTTTATCCCTGTATTCCCGCTCGCTCTCTCCCTCCCCTCTTTGTCTCTGTATTCCTCTGGATTTCGCACACGCACTCGGAGCCAGCGGGAAAAATAAAGGATATCAACGTCACCGCGCGCTCGTTTGCCTTTGAGATCGTTTGCCGCGTGCGCGCAGCCCTTCAATTCCGCTAAACGGCCGCTGCCGTATATGCGGCTTGATAACGGAATTGTCCAAGCGGCACCGGCCTCGGCCACTGGTGCTGCGCGTACCTGCGAGTTTCCACAGAGGATCGGGCCAATTACTTCTATCTCTAATGAGTTGTGACTCACTTGGACCGCCTGGCACCCTCTCTGCCCTTTTGACGCTCGCCAGTCCAAACTCCAAATTCCCCACGTTTTTCCGAGCCACCAGTGAGATAACAGCGAATTAATGCTGCTCTGCCGAATCTTTCCAAGTACAAGCGGCACTCGGATGAAATTTTCAGTCCAATCTCCAGCGGAATGGGCCACGCCGATTGATTTGCCGAGGGCAAAGGAATCCGTGTGACAGGTTTCACTTTATGAATTCATTCGGTTTCGGGAGTGAAGCGAATTTCGCCCTGGGTCCCTCTAATGAATCGCAATCTGATACGCACTCCTTCGAGCAGTCGCCCGAAAAAATTGCAGAAGAGCGCGCGAATGCTGGATGCTGATTTGATGGCTCGAACGTGAGGCCGCGTGCCACTGGATATCCAGTTTCTCGGGGAATTTAATAGCTGAGTTGGTTAGTTGATGAGATTTCGTGGAATTACTCGGGATATTTAAGGCCATTTCCAATTTGCGAGCTGCGTGTGGCGCGTGGTTTCCAGTTCCTATCAGAGGACACTTGATGGCGAAGCCTCTTCCATAATACTCGGCTTATTTATTTCGCTGACCGAACCGAAATTCTAATTCGCTTGAAATGACGTGGCGCAAGTGCGCGGAAAGAATTGTGGAGCGAGGTATAAGAAAAGCGACTTTAATAGCTATCTTCCATTCTAGGAGCGAATGCTGCGAGTCTCATCGGCTTCTTTCCGTCTCTGAGGCCCCAGTTTTAAGCGCACCTACTCTCCCGGGGCTTCCGCCTTATGAATTTGCAATGTGTAGTTTCGGGAGCGGCGGCCGCCGGATTGGTCGAGCGCGATGAAATATCCTCAACGACAAATTACTTCTCGGCTAAACTCCCCCCATCAACCAGCCCGTCCGGCCACTTTCGCTTTTAAACTGTCATTCTGCCTCGCAGTCCTGACAACCTCTCCTTCCTTAATCAGCATTTCTCTTATGACGCTGAAACTCGTCTATTAAAAAAAGCTAAAAAAATATAGTATAGGGGAGGGGGTCCAAGTTGAAATTGCCGTGAAATAGTTTAACGCCTCGTGCAGTTCTTCTCATCAATGTTCTATCGCGGAGAATCTGCGCCTGCCAGGGCCAGCATGACTTCCCGCATATTTCCCCATCACTCTCAGTAGCTGAGCGGCACTTTATGCGCCCGGGCCCGGCTACGAACGTAATATCCGGTTGTACATCGACCCCGATATCCCACTGACACCCTTACCAACTTTTATCAGGGAAATAATTTCGTCGAAACTTCACTATCAAGTTTCAGGGCCCGAGTAACTACTATCCAGTCGCACGCCGCCGCCGCCGCCCAAGAAACTTTCTTATCCCGTGTCGCCCCAACCCTCTTCGTTAAACTCGACGAGCTGCCGCGCTCTCGCACAGTCGCGCACCCTCCCATTTCCCTCTGTAAGACACCTACGGGGACACGCGATGAAAGATGAATCAGCAGTCATATGTACTTGATATTCAGTTTTCGGAAAGCAGCTGCGGCGCCGCTCGAAACTATAGCGCGAGGAATAATCCTCGGCCAAGTTTCCGCTTTGTCGCTCTCTACGAATCTCTGGCGGCACAGGGTTTCGAGTTTCGACGGTGACTCGCGCGTCTGCTCGCTGATAGATCGCGAGAGCGAAGGTGAAAAAGGCGTGGAAGGGTCTAGGGAAAAAGACGACACGAAGAGGGCGTGATAGGAGGCCGCAGGGGTAAACTGGAGCAAGACGAGAGCAGGGCAGGGCGATGGGGCAGGTCCTTGGTTTGCGGCGGAGGGGAAAGTTGTGAAAAATGGATAGCAGTGGGTGCTGACCCCTCTTATCCCCGTACAAACAAGTAGCAGAGCGGCCAGCCGGCCGCATAATCCGCCGCTGGCCAATGTACATCGAAACGAGCTGGAGCGGCGCGTCGGCACTTTAGTCGCCCAGGTGGTGTGGCCGCGTAAACACGCTAGCTCCTCCCTCTCTCTCTCTCTCTCTCTCGTTGAAGAAAGAAGGTACATAGTTCCAGGGTAGAGCGTCGGAGGTCCGAGGTGTCGGTGGTTGGTTGAAAGAAGAAAGAAGGCCAGGCTGCTGCGGCGTGGCGCGGCGCCTCGACGAAAGCGACCGTGTGCATAGCCACGTGCTGAAGAAAGTCCAGAGGATATATGGAGCCTGAATTCCATCCGCGCGCACTATCACCTGCCCCCCTTTTCTTATTGCCCTCGTTCGGTCCGCGTTATCGTTCCCCGCCGTAACATCCACGTAATCCTCATTCCCTCTTACTACCATGTTACGCGCTCTTACACGCACGCCTATTCTACTTTCTCCGCCAGTCTACCTGCTTCAGCCTTCGGCTGAATAACTACGCTCGCGCTCGGTGCTCTACTGGCGCGTTGTTTTGTTAGTCGAGCGAAATCGCTCTGCGAAGTGAGCTTTGTCTTTACACTCTCGCGAATACAATGGTGCGGGGCTCATTATATTTCGTGGTAGACATTGTGGGGGGTAGTGGTGCCATTGTAGATTGAGGTTCATCAATGTAGACGAGAGTCGACAAGCAGCCCAATTACATTGCAACTATTTGTCCCCCCATCACAGAAGACGCGAATGTTATTCGGCAAAGGTTGGCCTGCATTTGAAAGCTGCGAGGATCCAAATAGTTGCACCGCGAAAATTCCGCCCTATCTCTTTAAAGTTAAACCGCGATGAGACGACGCGACACGACGCGCTGGGCAGAGCGGGGGCGGGGGCTAGGTGGAGCGGCAACTTCTGGAAGTGCTCCTCGACCAAGAAAAATATTAAACAAACTGTCACGAGCGTAACGTTCCACGGGAGGCAAATGTCGGGAAAAACGGCGAAAGTCTCGACGCCTCTTTCTCTAATTGTCGCGCGAGTTCGCTCCACTTTTTTACTCCAGCGAGCGAGAGGAGGCAGAGAGCGGGAGAGAGAGGAAGAGAGAGAGAGAGAGAGGGCGTGGGGATGTGGAGAAGGGAAATGCTTGTCTATGCAATCTCTGGCAAAGGCTCGCAGGCTTTCCGTCGCGGGTGTCTGTTCCGGCGGAGCGTTTGTTCTAGCCCCGTAGCATTTTCCTGGATGCACCGCAAGCACATAGGCAACGGAAAACTTCGGAACGCTTAATGAGAACGTGATATGTAGAGGGTAATGATGTTCAACATCGCGCTCCAGCGGCAGCGTTCTCCGGGCAACGGTGTTTCCTCTGCGTTTGCGATGCATCGCGTTGTTAAGTTCCCGGGCATCCCCGGCACCACCGGCACCACCGGCACCACCGGCATCCCCGCCGGCTTCAGCCGCCCGCGCACGTTCGTCAGCGTGTGAAATTAACGCGTTAGTTTTGCGACCGCGATAACGCTGTCTCCCGACACTCTCGTTTCCACCCTTTTTCCAACCATACTCCCCGCCAGTTTTCCGGCTTGTTATAACTTGATTTTTTTATAACCCCAACAACCCCCACAACCCACTGAGAAACCAGCCCCCTGCATTTCCCCCACAAATTCTTTTTCGTGCTTTTTCCGACCACCATGATTATAATTGAAGTAATATTGAAGGTTCCTTGGCAGGGCTCGTACATCATTCCTTTTTTTAAAAAGCTGATTGGACGTATAGATTTAATGAACGAATTAATGGGATACCATCCATCAATTAACTGTCATTAGCGAGTAAGCTGGCAGGGCGTATAAGGTTCCGTTATTATTATATTTTTGATACATCATTTAAACTTGTATACGTAGCACTAAAAACTGTTGAGTGGTTGATGTAAAACCATTAACTCCAAATGGAAATGCATCGACGGGATGGTTTAATTGTGCTTTTTGCTTTACATGGTCCATTTATGAGGTAAATGATGGCGGGAGTGTAATTCGAGGAGGTAGATTGATAATTTTAATAGGGACGCCCTCTAAACGAGTATCTTTCGGAGGTATTAAAATCCACTTGAAAGCAGCGCGGCCGCGAGCCTGTCAGAATGACACATCGCACTTGCCTCCGCAAATACGGAGCCAATGGCGCGTAGCGTAACTCAATCAATTGCTTAGGTTCATTCGCATATTTGCCGTGATGCGGTAATGGCGCGCTGCTGCACGCCGAGTCACCGTCGGCTTTGGGGCGTTAGGGGGGGAGATGATGATGGATGAATAGACGTAAACGAGATTACAGGCTGACGTGATCTTGATTAAGCGAATTAGCGTGTAAGGGCCGAAACGTGGAAAGCGGCCGAGCCGACGCGCCGTGTCGAATTACGATTTAGACAGCTTGATCCTCCTAATGAGCGTCTGCCTTTATACATAGAGAATGTTGCGCAAAACGCCGTCCCACTTTCGAATCACAGCGCGAATGACGCGCGTTCGCGTCGCTATAACGCGCGCGGACACAAGCGGCCGTTGTTCGCGATCCGAGTCTGTTTTACGTGACTGTTGACCTTATACATACTTGGCTTGGAACAATAGCCGAGGCCAGCGTGGCTGGGGCATCGAGTAGCGTGGAGCGGCCGCGGCCGGACGGCCGGACGGCCGATGGAAAGATAGGCCGATATCGGTTTTTGATGAAATCGGGATTTGTTTGACATCCGACACACCGGGGGTTAGCGCTGCCTTCCGCTCTCCCAGTGCTATCAGGACGCCGCGCCGGGGTGGGAATTTAATATTCGCACCATGCTCGCATTTCGCCCGATTGTTCTCCCCGTGAACCAGCCGAATATCTGACGAACCCCCATTGTAAACCGGCGTATACAATAACTCGAGCGGGAAGAATGCGCGCGTCATTACGAAATACCGGACGAGCCCACTGGTCCCCATGAATATTGCCCAACCAACGCTTCCACTAATCAACCATAAGCGAGGAATTTGTTGGGAATTAAGTATAGTGATTTGTCGGGCGATATTGATTTCCCTAGTGATCGATAGCTCTCTCATTATTTGCGCGGCTTTTTCCCTGCCGGGGGAATCGCTAGTCGGCGATTAGTCGCGAGGGGATCCTCACGTCCCTGCCATTTGGTTGGTGGGGCGAGAGTGTTGTTGGTACGCGATCTGGCGGCAGCTCTCTTTCGCCCGTTATTGCAAGCCTCGAAATTAATCGTAATGGGATTTAATCCGATTAGTAAGCCGGAGCGTGTGTCATACGTTACGCCTGACGGCGGGGAACGGCCGATACATACAAATTTATTCAATCCCCGAGCCAATTTAGTCGCTCGCTTACGCCTGAAATTTCTACCCGTCGCCGAAACGAATGCGCTCAAACGCGCGCGCGTGTGTGTGTGCGCGCGCGATTCTCTCGTTACGCGTACCAACAGTTTGCCGACAATTACGCTGGGCCGCTTGCATCGGCGGGCGGTGCGGCACTCATCCGCGCGCTTCTATATGAGCGTGTACGCGCGCCGATCTCGAGCTGTTAATCGTTCCGATGCCTTAAAAGGTGTTATAGCTGAGCTGCTCAAACGTCAGCCGGTCGCCCTGGCCTTTTTATTGCCAGCTGATGGCGCCTTAAAAGCTTACGGATAATAATACACGAATACTCCGCGCGCCAGAGCTTCCCTGCTGCCTGCTCCTGCGACGTGCCTCTTTATCTCTCCGCAACCTTTTTACTCATCCTGGTTCTCGCACCACTTTCCCCTCCGCGTCCTCTGCATCACTAGTCTCCCGGGAAGCGTCAAAGGGCCGATAAACGCAATCGCGCCACCGCTCTTAACTCATTTTCGAAATAGCACATGTTGAATCAGGTTGGTTTAATCGAGCTCTTGCGGCATCGATCGTGTATGGAATGAAAGGGGGCAGATCGGAATGGGAAATGAGCTTAAGACGTTCTGGTTACTCCCACGGAATACTGGATGGCCGCGAGTTAATATACAGCGTACGCTATAGCGCCGTACGGTGTCTAGCCGGCGCGCACTCATTGGGACTCTCTGCTTCCTGAGCGAGATGTTTTCGTAATCGTATCGCATCGTGCGCGCTCCCCTCGCTCATCCGAGCCACTCGACTTGATTCAGGATTACCGTTAGTCCGTTCGAGTCGATTATATCTGTCCTGTTGGGGTCCGATCCGCCGTCCCACTCGCAGTCTCCCAGTCCTCCCAGTCCCACTCGATCCAATTAGTCGCGAAAGATAATCAACAGGGACTCATAGGGAGGAACTCGCGAGGAACTCTGCCAAGGGGCATACGAGTGCAGCGAATCGTCTCCTAATCCTCGTGCCCGACGCGAGTCATGTCGTTGCTGGAATGTGCCTGCATATGTAACACTATGAAAGATTAACTTGATGCCGTAATTACTTAGAAAATTCAATTTCCATTTTTCGTCTGTCTGAAAATTCATTGTCAGCGGAGTTGGCTCGGGAAAAGGAGCCTCAGCCAGTCGGTTGACACATGCGATTTCAATTCAACTACTTGGCGTCGAGACTCTACCGAGTCTCCTGATACCAAAGCGGATTTATTATTACCAGCTGCTTCTCATTACCAGGAATAATTGTTGGATGATTTATGACTGGCATCGATGTTAATGAAGATCCGCCGAGGCGCACAATGTTTCGCTGAATAAGAGCACGCAATACCCCTACCGAGAGATAACATTTTGCTCTCTCTCGCTCTCTCTCGCTCTCTTTCGATAGAAAGGCGCTGGCCGCATTTCTTTCTGGCTGCTCCCTCTTTCGGTAGTTTCGAAAGACTCCCCTTGATAGAATGCAATTGTAGCCGCAGCCTCGCATAGAAAAACTCCCCGGCACAAGTTTCGTTTGCCAATGTTCTTGGAACATTCTTCGCGGATGAAAGAGCGGCTCGCGAGAGCAGAGGCTGCTTTTTAGTGAAGAAGCTGCCTTTTTATGGAATGCAATATATTCTCGCTAATCCAGATGGAAGTTGTTTTAGTGGCTTAACGCCGATGTAATAAATGTGTTGGAGGGAAGATGGCGCACGTATTATGTCTCATGATGTATTTCGGCGATCCCTGCGCGCGTCCCCGCCGAAATAATTCGTCGCCGCCAGTCTGCCAGTAAGTTATGCCGCGGGCCTCGCCGAGAATTATGTTAACAATGCCATTAAGGCTCACGTTACCGTAGCGGGGCGCCATATTTTTTCCTTCCACGCTCCCTCTCGCGAGAGAAGGCGTGGATGAAAGGAAAAGGATATTCGGAGGAGACAGCCGCGCCGGAAAGGGTGCCCTCCCAAATGGCTAGGCCAAAATTGCACTCACAATTCTTCCCCGGACAGATATCATTACTGCTCGTACGTAGATTCGAGCGCTTTCGCGGTCTTGAGTGCGAGATTATTTATTATTGTACCGAATATGCATTTATGCTTGCGTGCACCTGGGTAGCCTGTGGCCGGGATGGCAGATTACTGTCGAATTCGTAGCAGGATTCGTAGCAGGATTCGTAGCCACTCGTAGGACTTCGCGAGATATATGTATTTTGGAACACGCCAATCCCCAAGTAGCCAGCTTCTGAATACCACGGATTCCGCCGGATTACCCGACGAAACCTGCTTGCCCGGATTTCGAGAGCACACACGTTTTTGAGCCGCGCACTTCAAACGTTCAAACTCGATTCTTCCAAAGTGTAAAGGGAAGTTTTGCGTGGAGAAATTATATTGACTTTTAGGAGAATTCGTGGTTAAATTCGCCCTGGGGATTTCTGGGAGCAGAAGTACCGAGAGTTTCGATCGATTGGTCGCGGACGTCGCGGTGCGGCCGGGGGAGATTTATAGTTAAGTCGAGGTCGTTGTTGCGACTAGAGTCGGCGATTATCGTTTTCGTAATGCCAGCACCTTTTACCCGGGCGACGGGGGTCAGTACTAAAGGCATAATTCACATGGGGCCTGCGAAGGGATTATAGCCGTGGACGTGAAGATAGAAGGTGTACTTGTATCGCCCAAAGTGCGGAACGTAAATTTTATACTGCTCTTGAGAGCGCGCCCGTCCTACCTGACCAACTTTACTATCCGCGCGGGAAAGCGCGCGAGAGAGAGCGAGAGTCATAACGGCCCCGAGGAAAAATCCCTGCTTTATGGATGCCTCTACACTTCGAAATCGAAAAACGCTTTATGCTCATTTTACATAATCCCGAGTAGCGCGCTCTCCCCCCTGCTACCGCTCCTTTAGAGACAATAAAGCTTTCGCTTTCCGCGCGCTGCGTTTATGAGCACTTGCCTTTCCATTTCGTTGTCTCTATTCCGAAAAGCCGCCTTCCAATCAACTCCTCTCTCCCCGAGGATTTATCGTATATATCAGAGCCGGCGAAAAAGAGGCGCGGGACGCGGGTCACCATTTCCCTTAACCAGCGGACCATTTCAAGGGAACGAGGGACTGGGGCGGGCGGGCGGGGAGGTAGAAGCGGAGCGGACGAGGAGCTGCAAGACGAATGACACGTTTAGTGCGCCTTGTCGGGCGTCGATAGCAGTAAAAGACATAAAATAGCAGTGGCGGCGACTCTTTAACCTGCCGCGCACCGCTCGACCATCGGGCGAGCGAGGGAGCGCGCGGTCGGGCAATGCCGCTGATGCCGAGTGCCGAGGTTGCTTTTACTTATATGGTGATGTATTCCGTGGGGGCTCATCTAGATATATCGGGTTATCTCGCTCTTTCGACACCACGAACGCCTGAGCGCGCACCCTACAAAATCCTTCTTCTTCCTCTCCTCTCCTCTCGACTCTCAACCATCCGCTCGCGGTGCTCGCACATAGTTCTCCAGGCCGCCGCGCCGCTCTTCTCGCTCTTCTCGCTCTTCACTTTCATCGAGAGCGGTGCGCGGCTCTCTCTTCCCTCCCGCCCTTGATATAGTTATACATTATTCGATATTGCGCCATCACGAGTTCCTCCAGGACGATATTCTCATTGTATGCTGGCTGGGCGCAGGCAATACAGAGAGAGAGAGAGAGAGGGATCGGCTCCTCGGACGCGATAGGGCGGCGAGGGGAAGCCAAGGAGGAGAGAGCACTCGACTCGTCGAACGAAGAGCGAATGGTGGGGCGGAGAGCCAAGTACAATTCAATGTACAATGTTTGAACATTACTTGAATGCTTAATGAAGTCGTGTCTTATATCGAACAATGCCTCGAACCGTTGGTCCGCCCGCTCGCATCTAAATCCCCTCTGTAAACCTACCCGCGCCCTCGCCCAATGTCCTCTTTTCAACTACCCCCCACCCCCTCTCTCTCTCTCTCTCGCCGTCCGCATCCCATGCTCCTTCGATCCTCGTTGCACTGTCCTATTCTCCGCTTGTACTTCTGGCCCGGATCTCTCTGTAGGCTGCTCTTTGTCCCGCGTGTGTATCTGCGGTCGCGCTCGCCCCGCCGCGCCGTTCGAGATAGTCTTGCGCGCATTGCTCTTTTGTTAGGAGAGCGAGGTCCTCGCCATTATGGATCCTCCTGGGCCCCGAGCCGGCGGAACCGACGCTCCACGCTCTCTGCCTTTCCTTCCCTCTCGCGGCTTCCGCTCAGCCCAAAGTAGCGTCGCGTCTGTCTAGCGCGAGGTACCTCCTTCCAGCCGGATAACTCGAGTGGATAATCCTTATCGACTGTGCCCTCCCACTCTCTCTCTCTCTCGACGCGCAGTTCGCCAGTGTGTCCCGTGAGTTAACAACCCCTCGGAGGTTATTATTATTTGTCGTCAGCAGGCCGTCTGCCGAGCCACGAGTACCTGAATGATCGCCCGAGAACTCTATCCAAGCCAACCTGCTCTGCGCTGGGGATAGAGGATAGACGGTGTGCGCTGGTGCGGATCAACTTACTATCCCTCTCTCGGCCACAGTGTTTATGATACACTCGACCTCCCTGGTTCCTTCGCTCGCCTCGATGTCGTTGCTCAATGCGATCACATATCCTCTGCACTCTGGCTCTGCTTGATTAATATGTCGATGAAAACTCCGAGATACTCCGCGGGGTGTATATTACTCTGACCCATTGCCAATGATACCGAACTCCCCAGCCTCCCCAGGATCTCGGCATCTCGACTTGCAATCTCCGAGCTGGCATTCTTGAATTTCGAGCGATGACTTGACGCGACTTGGGAGACCCGGTGATTCCCGCGTGCTCCACGAGAGATTGTACTTGTTGTCGGCTTTCCTCCATTGTCCTCTAGTTGAAAGTTGTTTTGTTTGTCGGGAAGATGGAGGCTTGCGCTGAAAGTTTCTTTCCCAGGGTTCTTCATTTGCGAGCGCTCGTACCCCTAGTTATCCCGAAGGAAGGATCGAGGCATTGCGGCGTCGAGCCGTGCCAATGATTCAGCCAGGCCATGTGGTAGCTTTCAGAATGAACTGCGCTATTCAGGGAACAAGGCTTTAGCCCAAGAAGGAGATAGCCAGGCGGTTCAGCTTGAATCTACCTAGAGCGCAGATATTCCCTCGCTCTCTCTCTCTCTCTCTCTCTCTTCCTTCTCGCACTTGGGCCACGGTAACGACTGAATTCACCATTGGCGTTTATCACAGGATGTACGATACTGGCGCGATAATACGCGGTACAACGTGCGGGTAAAATTGTTGCCCCTTAACCTCTCGCCGCGTGAAACGGCCGCCGGATGATCTTTCGCCGGGCGGCATAGGTGTATTAGAGTGCGCGGCCGCGCGCACGGCAAATATAATTCTATCGCGATGCTTTAGCGCTGATTAGCTCGTCTTCCGTCTCAGCAGAACCCGTTTGCTCTCTATTCGCATCGGAGCGAGCGGCACGAATTCATAAACTAAGATCCCACTGGTTTACTGCTTCTTCCAGCAGTCCTCGTATATATTTCGCTCTTTGAGCCACGATTTATTATTCAGCTCCGCGCGCTCGCGCGCGCACTTTGTGCCCCGTCGTTTAGTGGCATCGCTTAATTTTCTTCGGATGCGAAGGATTCGTTCCTGTCCACGGGAATTCCATAAACCACTTTTTTAGCGGCGCACTCGGGAATTCCATCCAGCGGAACGCATTCTCTGACTGGGGAATTTACAAGTGGGAAGGTGGGAAGGTGGGAAGGTGGGAAGGTGTGCGTATCTGGAAAGAGCGGCTGCTGGGAAAGCGATCATAAAGCCTCGCAGCCTTAAATTCGCGCGGGACAAGTGTCACGTGGTGGGAGGAGCGCGCGCGCCCACCGCTCTCTGTCCCTTTAGCCTGCTGGGATGAAAATAATTCCCTACGCGGCTGCGGCGCGCCTGCGAAAGAGGCCGCTCACCTACCAACCTCGACACTCTCTACGCTCTCTATGGGACGCTAGGGTGCCGCGGCGGTGCCGCGATGCGGTGCGCGGTTGTGTAAATTTCCGAGCTTTTTCTACCTCATAGCTGGTATCTACAATTCCAAATGGTCCCCGGGTCTCTCGGTGTAGGTCTGCGCCGGCGTTCCCGTATATTTTACGGGGGGTTACGTTACTTTTCCGAACCGATGCACACCGGGTATACACCGTCGAGTGAGTGCGGCTATTTGCTTGCGCCCCCAACATTTTAGATAGCGTCGCGGGACACTCGGCCTTGTTGACACTAGCCAATTCTGTTTATCTACCTGTTCCCTTTGCCTTCTTTCTAGAGAATTCCCTCGCGTCACGCGCTACTCTCTCCCCCCGATATTATCATCCACGCCCGATGAATAGTGGATGACTGGGGCTTTTCCAGATATGTTTTAATAAACTGCATCTGATAGGCAAGGGAGCCGGAGAACATGTTCGTCTGGCGTTCGCTTCCATCTTTCGCGAATGTATGTGGGCAGTGGTCGCCGCGCACTGTCGTATTTATTCCCTTGAATACGCAGAGAATTACTCAATGACTTTTCCCCCGTGGAATTCGCAAACAGGATTGAACCTTTCAATAAGATATTCGACACACAAACCCTGTGTGCCGCGCGAGAATATGCAATAACGAGAGGCCGATATAAAAGTTATGAAATCCCTATTGATTTTCCCCTGAATTTCTGCGCGACGCACTAGTCTCATTAAAAATCGAGCGATATATCTAGCGGGTGAAGCCAATTCAAAGAAATCCGCTGAAATTGTCAAACACCTTTATTGGCCTGACCCTCGTGTCCGGTTTAATGAAACTCGACGTTGCAGTCCTCCTCATAAATCGTATTGCGTAATTGTTAGGCAACATTGAACCCGACTCTCCCATAGGAAGACTGAATTCTCATTTATAGATTCTCAGGACGACGTCGATCGGCGAAACGGGATATTCCATTGGCGGGAGAGTTGTACGTGGAAAGCAGGAAACAAGAGCGGAGAAATAAGGAAACTGTTTCTGCGCGCAGCCGGCGATGCTGCGCGTCATTCTTAAGTAGCTGTTTAGCTGAACTGTGCGACGAACGAGAGAGAAAGAGAGAGCTGGGCGCGGAGAGAGAGATTATAATGATTCCCGTTACGGATGATCCGGATCGAGTGAAACGCGAGTGGGTTCGCATTACCTTCGAAGGGTATACGTGCCGGGGCGGGTTGGCTTGGAGGGAGGCCGCTGAAGAATTGCCTGTTCACGCTCGAGACACGTATTTTATTTATCAATCGAACTCGATACTCGACGGGAATTCCTCGAGGGGGTTGCGCGCCGTCCGCCGCCGCCGCGCGCACACTTGCCGCTCTGGCTCGTCTTTCAAATTAGTATTCCTCGCTGTATGCCGAGCGGTGTTAGGCGAGAGTAGCACCAGCATCGCCGGAGACCAGCTCCGGCTACGCCAAGGGATCCAGGATAATGCGGTTATCTTGTAGCCGAGTATTATTTCCTCTTTCAATATTGGAACGCCGGCATTCTTCCTCATCGACCACCTACCTTCCGCCACCCTTTTCCCTCACCCCCTTCCCCCTACCCCATTTTTTATTCATCCTCAATATCGATTACTATCCACCGCGCCTTTTGTATTCGGACTAGCATCGCGCGCGCGAGTCATCAATTTTCCGACGTCGAACCTTCATTTCTCGGATCGATTGTTAATTCGGCAACGGTGAATGACAATCGACCTGTGCGGTTCGTTGACAGGACGACGCTCGATTTTACACCTCGAGCACGTGGATGGCGATAACAGCTATCGCGAGTGTAATGACACTTTCGACATGACAGTCGACCGCCAGCATTGACCCGCATCGAGGAGTTCTCCGCGACAAGGCGGAGGGGATTCCGTGGGGCAGGAGCGAGCGGGACCGATGGAAAATGAAACGGATAGCGCGGTGAAGGATGGCGAGGAAGGAACGAGGGCCGTTCTCCGCGCGTTATAACAGTGAGAGGATGTAGACGGCGAGCGCAGGCCCTTGGAGAGAAGATGGAATCTCTCGAGGAGAGTCGAACCAAAAGGGCTGAAAGTTCTTGCCATCTCCCTCGCCCTCTCCCCCTCTCGGCGGCCCTCCGGCCCGGCGGCGAAGGGCTCTCCTTCCGGCTACCTTCAATAGCCGCGCAGAACTCGAAGATGTACCGTATACTCGAAGAATATAACCGGGCGATAATAATCGGGCCGAGCAGACTGACGGTATATGCCGGGGTGGCGAGCCGCAAGCCACTCTTTCAACAAGGTTGTTTGCTCGATATAATATAAGAAGACCAGCCAGCCCGCCGCGTTCTATCTCGATTCTATCAGCTTCGCTCTATCTCGCAGGGACGCGCGCGCGCCGCACACTCTTATGCAAAGCGGCAGGCAGCCCGGAAAAATGTCTTATTATTTTAATGATTCCTCCCGTTACCTCGATGTCGATATACCATTGCGTTCTCCCTGCGCCCGCCTGCGCCCGCCTGCGCCGGCCAATCGTATTATCTCCGAGTAGCCAATTTTACTGACATGGCAATCTTTCGGATACAGCATTGTTCGCGCAGAATTATCTCGGCTCTTTCATCGATATTGCCCGCGTGAGTGAGCTCGCGCGCCCTGTGTGTACTGTGTACGGGGCGTACGGGCAGGGAGGACCGTTAGGAACTAGTCGTTCATCCCCGGCGCGAGGAGAGGCCACTTGGTCGCTCGCATCCTCCTCTTCAGCAGTTCGAAATCCCGGTGTGCATACACACCTAGCGGGGCGACCGGGGCGGCCGGGGCCGAGTGAATGACGTGATAATCGGGGTACTATGATGCGCGTTGCATTGCGCCCTCTATTAGAGAAAGCCCCCCCGATTGATCCGCGCTCCCCAGCCAGCCGGGCTTCTCCAGCGGCTAGAGCTTCCCCGCTCTGTATTATGTTTCCAAGTTAATCCCATTGCTAGTCCCAACTCGAGTGGATGAGTCCGTGGCGAGCGGCGAGCGGCGAGTTGAAACTCCGCGCTGCTGATGGCGAAACTTCTCGAGGACGGGACTTCGCCGCCGGAGCACATCAAAGTGGGCCTTCGCCACCGGGTATACCCGGTACCCGCTATTACCTTCCACCAACATAGAACACGCTTAATGTCGTAATAATCGTGCTCGACATCCACCTTACGTCCTCTACGCTCTACGCCCTTCCACCTCTCCTTATCGCTCGTCCTCTTGACAAGCTCACCTGCGCGCCTTCCACTCTTTACGGTAAACCGGTGGAAGACGTGCGTGCATATGTATACGGGCGCCACGAATTTTGAAAGATTAAAGGAAAATCGGTGACGACGAGTGATATGAAATTGCGCTTGAAATGGCATCAGAGACCGATTGGAGTTGAAGGAAGAAGAAGGCCATAGATCAGTGATCGGTTTGTTGTTCATCATAGAAGAGGAAGAAGGGCAGCGATGTGGTGGTCGAGCGTGGCAGTCCGGAGAGCGGAAAAAGGCGAGTGGCGAGCGGCGAGCGACGAGGCCGTTGTGTAGAGAGAAAGCATCGGGAGAGCCCGCTCGGAAGAGTGGAGTCTGAAGGAGTAACGTGTCGCCGGAGAGAATAAAGGAGTCGCGCGGACAGTAAGAAACACGCGGAAACCGGTGACAGTTCGTGCCAGAGCCATAACAGCCGCGCTATTTTGCCGCCCATTTTTTCCCTCCGCCTCCCTATTTCTCTTAAGGTGTCTCTCGCCGTCTATTTCTCGCTCGCCACCTTCTCCGTCCTCTCCGTCCTCTCCGTCCTCTCCGCTCGGATTCTCTACACCTCTACACCTCTACACCTTTGCGGACCTTTTCTCCCGAGCCACTTGCCGGTTCCTTGCCGCGCGTCGATCGGACCTCTCGGCCTTTCCATCTTCCTCGATCGCTCGCGCTCGCGCAAGATCGCGCAAGAGAACACATCTAGAGCTCGAGGCGATCGCGGGCCGCGATAGAGAGCGAAGACCGTGCCGGAGTTGGAAAAAGAGAGCTCGAACGGGACGGCGAGGGCCGGTGAAAAAGCGCGGATGTCAGAGGATGTTGCTCGCTGCCAGTGTATTAGATAGATCACTGGACTAGATCGCCGTTGCCTCCTGGCGCGCTCCCTCGATCGCCCGACAATAACGATCGTCCCTTCGAATTTCGATTGGCGATCCGGAGATCGGCGAGTCCCGTGCGGATCAGAGCGTGTGCGCTTATCGGACGCATCAGAAGCAACGCCGCCAACAGGAATTATTGATTCGCCGATGTGAACGCGCTGCGCCGCAGATTATGAAAGCAGACGATCCTCCAAAGAAGTGACCCGCGTCAAACGAGAGCGAGAGGGATGTGTGGTGAAATCTACTAGATAGCTGAATGGTAGGAGGGAAATTGTCTGGTGCGTCGCGGTACCGACAGACACCAGAATCGAGAATCGAGAATGGAGAATCGACGTCGAGTCGACGGGGAGACGCTCAAGGCTCGAGCAGTTGGCTGCGCGGAGATTTGGGGAAAGGGGATTGGGGTGGCAGGGCGACGCGAATCACGGGATAAAGGCAACGATTCCTCGAAAATTGGAGTCGCCCTGTCGAAACTTTCCGGCTGATCCTTTCACGCTAAATGAGGTTCGAGGGACTCTACCAAATCAATCGCTGTCGCCGCCGATGTACCAGGCGAGCGGCAGAATCGCGCACATCTATCCAGTCCTGAGTTCCGCTGTGATTGCATCCCCTTAATGTCGGCGAACCTGCCGTCTTTTCAGCCGGGGGGTTAAACCGATCGCAAGAAACCGAGCAAAAAGCCATCGGGGTCAGCGCGAGGGCTCCAAAGAAGACGAGGGAGGGAAGCTTCAGCTGGAGAATAGATTCTGGCGGTCATCCGACATTTCCTAGCTAATCGCTTGCGCTCGAGCCTTCCTCACAACCCTCAAATACCTTCTAGCGAGCAGCTCCTCGACAAATCTACCTCCACCGCCAGTCAACCTTCCTCCGTCGAGAGAATCACCACTAGTCGACAATCAAGAAAACCAGAAAACGAGAAACTAACTCGAAAGAAAAACAATGGCTCTCGGGTGGCTCGGTTGGGGGTGGAAAACGGATGGTTTTTTGCTCGGTTGCGAAAAGCCTACGTCAGTGCCGGGAACGAAATTATCGCGGTATCGAATGCGGCTCGCGGAAATTGCGCGCTGGCGAAATTTATCGGGCCGGGCGCAAAAGTTCTTTCCATCGGGTGTAATAACGGGGTGCGGCGTGGCGTGGTGGTGGTGTCGGTGTCGGGAGGGCGCCGGGATATTTCGAGCGCGACGCCGACGCCATATTTACGGGCGCAGCCTACCCTGCCTACCAGCGTATGCGGGGATCCGCGAATCCGATGTAAAATAGGCTGCCGCCTGAAGTTCGGAATGAACGAGCCGCGCGCACTTGAATTTCGGCCGGGATTCGCCGAGTTTTACAACAATGCGGGCGCGTCCCATAAAGCATCTCCCGGGATATACGTATGGAATAGAGTGGCGAGCGAGAAAGGCCAGAGAGATACGGATGAAATTAATTTGGAAGAGGCATTACAGAAGGAACAATGCCGCCGATCGATGTGTAACCGCGCCGGATTCGCGCACGCAACTTTCCGCTTCCCGGCGGAATCGGCCAGCCAACGGCCCCACCGCTATTATTCCCCCGGTGGAAAATCTCCCAATTGAGTTATAAACAAAGGCCATCCATATTCATAAATGGAAATAGATTTAGTTATGTCGAGCAACGTACGCCGCGCGGCTACGTGAGAACATTACGAATATTTCCAGGGCTGGCGCGCTTCTTCTTAGCCCCGGCGGCCTGTGCGGCTGTGCGGCTATGCGGCCGCTGGACACCAGCACGTACACCGGAAACGCATTCCGCGTGGCCGCGGCCGCCCAACGTCATCGGCCACTGTGCTCGCGTAATTCCATCTGGCACGCGCGCGACCCTTGAAACTTGAATGCGCGCCGGCTCCTTCGCAAGTAGAAGCAGTCAGTCGAGTCCGGCCATTCAGCCTGCCGCGCGGCGCCGACTGCCCTCACAGTCTTCTTATTGAGAGCGTCGAATCTAACAAGACTGCAGATTAGTTTTCTATCCAATCAATCAGTATTAACAAGTTCTTAGTAATTTGTTTATTATTTATTCAGCAAAACTATTTCCATTAGTTGCTCAAAACTAATGGCGATGCATTCGCCTTCATATTCTCATTTTATTCATTATTTCGAACAATTAACCAAAGTCGAAAATCGAAAATCGATCGAAAACCGCATTCAACATATTACACGTATATTATGAAATTAACCGCGATTAACTATATCTAAGCATAGCGAGGCGTCCAAACAAGTGTCTCTTACTCTTTCCGTGAGTGCTGTCGCGTTCGTCAAGGAAAGCAGCCACAACGAGAAAGGAAAGGGCAGAAGAGAGTGAGAAACCCAGGAGGAATTGGGGGGTGGGGGATGGGGGGGAGTAGAGAACCTATTTCAGCGACAGAATTACGGAGATTAGGAAACATACGCTTCTGAATTTCCATTAACTGTAACAGGAAACGGCGAGCGGTGGAAGGAGGGAGATAGTGGCGAAGAGAGGAGAGGAGAAGCGGGTGGCCGCGTTGCTGGGTTGCTGCTCCGCTGCTTCTGGTGGCTCTCTAATGCCGATCCCTATCTCGGAGCAGAGGCGGTTGCGAGAAGTGTAACTACCATACAACTAATATCTTGCCCGGCGGAAAACAGGAATCCTACCGCGGGATTGCAAGTTGTATTAATTACGGGCGACATTACGCCGCTCAGATTAGAAATCGAAGGGCCTTCCTGGCCGGCTCTCCCTCATCGGCCAGTCCCGCTTGCCAATCCCTTCGTCAGTGCGACGCGCTACCTTCCGCACGCTTACTCTTACTTATTTTAATTGCCCGCGACGTAAGCTTATCCTCGGGTATCGCACCGCCGCCGTCATTTTTCTTCCCATCGCGGCTCTTCCGCGAGAAAATCATTGCCACGATCCCGGTCCCATTAAGCCCCGCGCGCTTACTGCTTCCGCCTTGTTGGCGGACTTATCGTTTGTCCTGGAAGCCTCGGCATTACAGAAATGGGCCCGTCAGTCCTCCAATAATATCCGGTTCCCTCGTAACCACACTTGGCCAACATTAATACGCTACTCCCCTTCCAGCTTTATTTTCTTAATGGCAATTTAGCAGCGAGTGAGCGAGTGAGCGAGTGAGCGCATCGGTAATGCGCGAGGCGCGCGCGCGCGATCGTCTCACGGTACTTTTCTGGAAAAGCTGTCATGGCTCTGCGCTTTGCAGGTATTAAATGCTATGCTCGGTAGTTTCGGATCCATAAACAATGACGTTTGAGTGTTAGCGCGGGCAGCTTTACGAGCTGGCTCATCGCAATCGAAGCCGGCCAGAGGTAATGCGGCGGGGCCGGTAAATCGAAGGGAGATTGCCGAGAGATAGATAATATCCGGTGGGTGTGTGTCCGAGCGACACGCACTCAGGTTAGATAAGGAAAGCACGGTGGTAAGAGTCGATTGGGCTTTTTTCATGGGACAGGGATACCGCTCGCCGGATTGATAATGGAACTAGTTTGCAATTTATCGGCTCTCACTCAGCGTCCCTCGACCCTCGCCGGTTTCCTGGTCGAAAAGCCGCGGCGAAAGAATGTCCGTTCGATTAGCGCGGCAGCGGCAGCGTGCCCGTTAGGCGGGTTGGCGGGTTGGCGGGTACGACGAGCCGGCACGCTGGAAAACGGCTTGATTTATTGTAATCGCGTCCCGTTTTCGTTACGTCATCCGATCGCTCAAGTCCTACGCGGCGTCGTGTGCGAGTCGTATGGCCTCCGTGGGAGCGCGTGGGCGCGCAACCTTGACGGAAGATTGAAAATCTCAAGTCGGCTCTCTAATTGACTCTGCTCGCTCGAGAGGAAACGGTGAGTGGTGGAGGTCGACGAGGAACTCGGGGCTTTCGGGAATTACCGTGGGATGACGAAGCAGGAGGAGCACTGCCAGAGCGGCCCGGACCCCTCTTTCCTTAAACCAATAATCCTCGTCTTCCCAATTCTCTCCCTCTCCCTCTCCCTCTCCCTCTCCCTCTCTCCGCTGGGAGATCTCCATCGAATTATTCTTAACTTAGCTCCAAATAATTCCTCCCGCACACTGCACCGCCAACTCCAAGTGTATGCAGGTGCGCGGAGGCGGAGGCGGGGAGATAAATAGTGTCGGGCTTATAACTAGAGCGAGAAGGAGGAAGAGGCGGAGATGCCGTCTGCTCGAGCGGATACAAGCGATTTCCTACAGTCAACACCGGCGACAGGGTCCTCGGTGATTTCAATTTGTGTTGATTTTTGACATTGTAAACAGAGAGAGAGAGAGGGAGAGGGAGAGACTCCCCAGTCTTTTGGACTTGTGTCGCGCCGCGTTTTATTTGTCTTCCTCGCCGCGCCCCCTTCCCGACAACTGACACAGTTCATTTAACCCCAATGTCCAAAGCTGTTTTCCGCGTTACTTGCAAAATATTTCGTTTGCCCGCCTACGTAGCCCCGCCAAGGCGGAAATTCTCGCGCCTTTCCGTCTCCGAGGTTCCTTCCCTCGGCTTTCCCACACTAATGAGCTGACGGAGTCCCGAATCCCAGTGCGCGCCGCCACGCAGACTTCTCCAGATTTCCAGGCTTCCCTCGCGGCCAACTTTCGAATTCGCTTAAACCGAAAACACATATTCGCTCCGCTCCTAACATCGTTATTCCTGTCACTGCTAGCGCCGGCGAGGGCGGCGGCGGGGAAGGACTGGTGGCTCAAAAAATCTGATTACTCACGCTGCACTGGTGACTTAATCCTTTCGCCGGGAGCCTCGCTGAGAAAGTACCGCGACGCCTCGGGCTGACATAAAATCGGAGAGCCACTCACTCTCTCTCCGTCTCTCTCTCTCTCTCTCTCTCTCGGGTAGTTGGTCGAGCGCGGATTACTGTTTTGTTTCTTCTGGGGCGCGCGGGCGCTGGTCGCGCTGACCAGAGTCACTGCGGCCATAAACTTAAGCGAAACTGGTTAAAAGCCGTCTCCAATTACAGGAAGAGAGCGCGGGCGCGCGCGCTAAAGAAATCCCGTGGCGCCGAGACTCGCTCTCAGGTTGACGGGGTTAAATCGCTATCGCATTACCAACGGGCCCGATATTATTTAAGCTCCATTTTAATTATTTCCCGCGGTACTTGCTCGCCGTCATGGGTTATCATAGTGAATTTTTGTTTCAGGTAAGCTGTTCTTGCTGTCTCTTCTACGATACCGATACCAGTCGCGGCTCTCTACACGTAAGCATTTCACACGAACCATCTCGAGCGCAGCTAGGAGGGAACGGGTTCACGAGCAAAGAGAATGAACGAGGGAGAGGAAGAGGTGGAGGAGGAGGAGGACGGCGGGATTCTATCCACTTTCTCGCGCGTCCACATTCGAGGTATCCACGGGACACTTTGAGCTTTCTTGCGGCCGGCAGCCGCCGTAAGAAATGGACATAAAGCCCGCGGGAAGTTCAACCTCTCCCGCCTTTTACTTCTCGCCCTCGGTTCCCTCTTGGCGGGATGAAATGCGCCCTAGAAAAATGGCGCGATGGATGGCCCAGATTTATGGCCGTTTGGTTTTTATCTGGTGCGATGCTCGAATGAATCATCCTATATCTCGCGAAACAACTGGCTCTTTCGCGATGCCTTTACAAAGTGTATTAGAGTGTGATATGCTTTGCCGCGTGTGCCTCTGGAAAATGGTTTGTTTCATCGATTCTTCGCGGGGGAAACTCTGCTGAATGTCCACCGACATCGGCTCCGATGACATTCCACACCACCACCACCGTTCTACTGTGTTCCGCCTCTTTCGATGAATATTTATTACTGGCGGGGACTGCGTAATTTGTATAATTAGGTTCGGGGAAACCGAGCGGGCATCTCGCGGGCGCTGGCACACCACCACGCCAGAAAGTATCGAGTCCATCGATCAACCTCGAGCGCGGGAGCGGGCGAATGCGCCTTGCCCATTTTCCACTTTATCTTTTTCAGCGTGTATATTGCCTTGTTACCGTATTCGGCTCAGCTCTCACATAAATTCAACGGCAGATATCCCCGAACACGGGCGAGAAACCGAGAAAGAGAGACGGAGGGAGAGAGGGGGTGAGAGACGTACGGTAGAGATCGAAGGAGAGAAAGGGAGGCGAGCGATCATAATGGCGAGAGGGAGAGAGTGGCGCGGGCGGCCGCCGCCCGCAAAGAAACATTTCCCCGTTAATTCACGATCCGGCGGCGAATTTTTTGCCATCGTTATATTGCTTCACACTCCTTGGGGGGAACTTTGATGTTTCCCCGCGGTGATGGATCCCGCGCGATATTGCGCCGTCCTGGAAAAAGGCGCTTACTGAAATGTGGAAACGGTAAATTGCCGGGCAGCATCAATCCCTCTTTCTCACTCCTCCATCGGCCCTCTCGCCCCCGTCAAATCTTACCCACCGATTGATCACGGCCGATCGGTAATTGAACCCGCTCCCTCGCTCCCTCGCCCCCTCACGCCACGGAGGAGGATGCACTCAGCCGAATAAGAAGCTGCAACTGTCGCAGCGAACTTGCGAAAAGTCCCAGGATCTCCGTCGGTCCCTTCGCCCTTCGCCCCCTTCCTCCCTACACAGTCAACCGCAAGAGCGACTCTCAAATGAGTGCGCCAGCCGGCGAAAAAATAAAAGAGCGATGAATCTGCCGCTCGCCGAGGAATTCAACGTCTCGGTATCCAGCGGCGGATTTCCCGTGGACGGTGCGCGCTCCGAGTGCGAAGAATCCTTGCGTAAACGAGGCAAGCTTTCCCCGCCAAGTTTTTCCAGTGGCGACGAGTGCGCTTTGGCGACTAGGAACCGATAGAGGGCTCTCATAAGATAGAAGCCAAGTGGGGTACCGAGCCTCCGCTCGGATGAACCTGCCGCCTAGCCAACTATCCATGCCCGATTGCTCCTAATTGGAGTCGCGTAGACGGGGCCCTCGTGTCGGAGCGTTGTATATGGCCAACGGGGGAATTACAGTTAACCCTGGTAACTGTCCTGATTAAATAACGAGGGAGCGCGCGAGGAGGCCAGCCAGCCTCCGCACGCGGCTCTATCTCCCAAGGAGCATCGGTGCTATCGATTGTTTTTCATAGGTGGCCGTGCGCGCGAATTCAGTGCCTCGCTCGGGGCGCACAGTGCACGGCCGCGCTCGTGAGCCGTGAGCTTCCCTCATGCCGCGCTATGCGGCCAGGCCAGGCCAGGCCAGATAAAGCCGGCCGTAGGAGAGAAGACGTTAAGGCGCAAAGCGGCCTGGCCGAGTGAGCCAACAGGCAGCCGTGCGCGCAGCCGTGGATTGCATGTCACGACCTATACTACCTTGTAACACTTGCTTGTCAAACAATCTAATCGCTCGGCATTATCATACGTAGTCGTGTCGGCAAGTCACCGGGAATATTAGATACGCCGCCCGCCAGAGATGCGCGCCTATAAATCGCCCCCGGAGAACCAACTCACCACGCGCGCACAACCGCTCAGCCGCACACCGCTGCTCCCTCTATCTAACGGATCTCTCCTCTTATTTAGAACTCGCAAGGCCCAACGTCCCACGAATATCACCAGCCGATAGAGACGCCGCGTGCGTCTCCACTGTCACATTTTCTCACATCGGCTCGGGGCCCCGGGAAAATAGGACTCGCGGAACCTGTTGGTTCATTATCTAGGAATCGGCCGCGAGGCAAGAACCGAGTGCCGGCTAAACACATGCTTAGATCAAAGCCGATCGATAAACTCCGCAGTCGTTAGAAGAAGCTCGCGCAACATGTAACTTGTACTTACATTACCCCCCCTAGCGAAGTAGCGAAAGCCCTTTTATGCGGCCAAAGAAACCTCCGATTTTAATCGGCCTCGCACACGCAATATCTCTATGGACCAAGTTCGCCTCTGCTCCGACTAAGGGTTGCTCACCCCGCGCGGTATCGCCCAAGGACACGGGGCCTAGCTCATAGCTACACATGGCCTTCGCTGGAAGAATGTTCGTTTCAGGGCTGGATGGGAGTTTGGAGCTTCCTATACCAACGGGGCCACGTCCACAGGCCAGAATAGATTGGCTAGGCAGCGTGTGACTAGGAAAATGAAAAGTGGCTGAGAACTTCATGGAGGCCTAAGGCCCATTGGGAGAGCCGCTGTCTGCCGACTGGGCTGAATGAATGAATCCTGCCAAGTGCGAGCGTATCTGGGAATATAGTTGGTTTATGGCAGAGCGCGGGAGATACCGCGGCAAAGAAGGTTACGGGGTTAGGAATTAGACACACAAGCGCGCGCGATCCGGTTGACTGGCCAGGTTGAAATAAGCCGAGTCGGGGACCGAGGGAGAGATAGAGCCGTATAATCGCCGGAGAAAAGACGTCGGGTTGCGAAGGGGGGGATTGGCGGGATCCCGGGCGGAGGGAGGGGAGTCGTCAGGTCACGACCTGGACCGCCCGGTCATAGAACGGATGCAAGCCACCAAGCGACCGAGTCTCCCACATACATTAGGAAGTTCGACCCAACTTTTAGCCGTGCTTGGACCACGCTCTCCTTGGCTTGGTGGCGTGGAATCGGATAGCCAACTAACATCCTCTATATACCTCCATCTCTCTCTCTCTCTCTCTCTCTCTGTTCTCACCCTGGTTGGCCCCCCGTTAATTCTTCCCCCGTCGAAACTAACTCACCCCACCCTCCACCTGTTCTCCTTTCTCCTACCTTTTTACTCGCCCACGGCTCGCTGCTTTCTTCGCGATACACTTCCACGAGTTCGCGGAGCCCCCTCAATCCCCCCCTCCCTTTATCGTTACGCCCTTGTTATAAATAATGAAAGCACACAGCAGACTATCCGGGCGAGTGGCGAGTTATAATGGAGAAGAGGAAGAGAGCGGGCCAGGCGGAGAAGGAGGAAAAGCGGTAGATGGTGGAGAACGGATGAATAGATAAGTTAAGAAGGTACTGGGGGCTGAGGGAGGGAGGGGGCTAGGGGGGGATCGGTAATCTAGCGGGGTATGTACCAGTACGATGGCCCTACGAGAGTCCAGAAAGTCAAGAACCTGAGCAAGAGTGGCCGCGGGCCGTTGCCACAATATTTTGCTCGATTACCATCGGAGGAAAAGCTGCTCGAGCGACTTGCCCGTGTGCCCGGGAACATCGCGCCGAGCCCGTGAGGAAGCGAGGGTGGAGACGTGGAGAGTCCTCTCCGCGCTCGTTCTCTCTTTCCTCGCCGAGCAGAGTTACCCTGCCGGCACGCGCCCCCTCGCTCTCCTCTCTCGTTAGTATGCTAATTTATCGGGGCATTAAATTTTCGCGCCCGGCCTTTGATACCGGCTTGAATTTATGTTCTATATTTCAGACTCAAAGTAGATTACCAGTCCGAGCGGATATAGAACTCCGCTGGATCCCACTTCCCCCTCTCCGCCCGCCCTTCGGTACTCGAGCTAGTTTCTCTGCGGTGACTCGCTTTGATGCTACTCGCCGCGCGGAGCCCTGTTTACATAAAATATCAACGGGCAATCGATACTAATTAAAATTTGTCCGATCGCGAGCGCGCGCGCGCGCGCGGGGCCACTTTTTCGGGAGTGACATGACGCTGATCGCCGCGGCGGCGGCGGCGGCAGCGGCTGACGCTCTGCTACTGCCAATTATTAGCGAGCGGCATTTATCCACGGTGCTCGACAGTCCAATTCATTTTGCCCGGGCGGCGAGCACGCCGGAAGAAGACTAATCGATTTCGATGGGATAACCTACACCTCGTAAAACGTCCATCAGCCGGGACATTTATCACCCGTCCGGGCAACTCCTATCAGAGATCGCGGATATCACGGAATCAGGCATTTCTAGGTAAACTGAAATTTTCTCCCTCGAGCTCTGCTCCTCCTTCTCCGGCAACTCCTGGCGGATAAAGAGGATAAACTTGAGTGGGCGACGTTCCGCGACTGCCGTGTACCACAGCTCTTATCATGGCTCTACGAGACTCTGGTAATGAGGAATAAAAATGTTGCCAGGAGCCGAGCCGTGTGCCCAAGGACCCTTCGGATAAGGCTCTTCGGGATCCTATCGAGCGAGCCGCGGGACCTTGCGATTTATGTCGACTAATAAACCCTTTTCCCTAGCAGAGGGAAGGGAGGCCCCGGTTGCTCAAAGCGAGAATGGAGAACCTTACGCGTGCTGGTAAATTTCCCATCGAGTATACCCGTTCTCGTGTTCCAATTTAGATGCTGCGCCGGTCAAGCATCCGAGTTTCAATGAACCGAACACTTTGTCCCTCGGCTCACTCTCCTCCGGCTCTCTTCGATCAAAGAGAGATCTCTTTGCCCTCATTAAACCCGTAAACCCGTAAGCCCGTAAACCCGTAAATCCGTGGCGGCAATTACATTGTCCAATTAGAATTCATACCGGGGATCCCCATGAAAGTTTCATCGCTCGCGGAGGTTGAGTTTGAGAGAGAGAATCCGAGAACGACGGTGAATCCCATGATGCGGGGATCGGCCTCGGTCATTGGGATCCGGTGATGCCAGGCCTGGGCGGGTTAAGATCGTTGAGCGGGCGAATAACTAACGCGCAGCTGGCGGCGGGCTTTGGGAATTGACGATATTCGCGCAGATCGGCGGAAGTTGCCGTGCAACCTCTCGGAGTCACACATTGCTTTACGAGCAGCCGAAACTGGCGCGGGGACTCTTGGCAAGCCCGGCCTCCTCGGCTCCCTCGACTCCCTCGGCCCCGCCACCGGGGGCGGATGGTTATTTCGGAATGGGAAAATTATTTTCCTTGGCATTGAGAAACTTGTGACGGCCGGAGTGGCACGAACCTTCCACGGCGCCACGTATTTTCCCCAGCGCCCGAGCTGGGAGCGCCGAGAGCTCCGAGAGCTCCGAGTGTATTCGTGCATGCATCGCGCTCCCCCGTCATATTCAATTTATACCTTTGCGTGATGCATCATTTCAACATGCGTGTACGAGGGGCATGGAATGTTGGAATAATAAGGAAGCGAAGGTGTGTCTATCGTCAGTGGTCTGGAGGTTGGGCGTGTGGTTGTTTTTCGCGGCCGGGAGGTTAGAAATTGCTCGGTTATCTTCGCTTTAACACCGGAGCGAGGCTTTCGTGCGTTCCGATACACCCTCTATAAGGCCTAGGCTACCTGGGCTGAATAGACAGTTGCCGTGTATTCAGCCGCGGTCCCCAGGCGATGTTAGCCCCAGCCCCTAGCTGGTTATTCGAGGCAACTCTGCGCCAAAGCTCTCTCTCTCTCTCTCACTCTCTCACAGCGCGGCGCGGCGTCTGTTACGTGCAGGCCTTCCCGTACACGTCCTTGAAATTCAATCATCCCCCATTATTAATCTTGACGTGATGCACGCCCGGTTACATTTCGGACTTGGCTGCGGGCGCGCGCTGCCGATCAATTTCACCTACTCCACTCCTCTCCTCTTCTCTCCTCTCACTACGTGGCCCTGACGTCATCGGAGATTTGTGCGCGCCGGATTACACGCGCGTATACACACGCCGAGACACCTTGCGTGCGTATGACTGCGCGCTTATTGGCCACCCTGGGAAATATCCTATCGCCGAAACGTGCACGGGGGAAGAAGCCGCGGCTGGTTTGGCGAGGCTCGCGATGTGGGTTGCGTCGCGGCGTATCAACTTTCCCGCCATCTTCCCCCGAGGGTAATAGCGACTTAGCCCGCACTTTCATAAATTCCGCTAACGAATGTCATTTGTATCCGTCGCCCGGCAGCCCCGACTCCCAACGCTCGCAACGAGGAGAGCGAGCCTCTCGATAATTGCCGTCGTTAAATTAGTATCGGCGATGATGCTAATCTCGGAAGATCCCTCGAGCCAATTTACGAGTCGTGGGGGGGCGAGGGGGGCGAGGGGGGACGAAAAACGATACGATTAATTCCGCTTGGCAACGAATCGCCAGATTAGAAACTGGTTACACGGATCGCGTAGCAACGCGAAAAGGCCCCCTCTCCCCCTCCCCCGCAGAAGCGCGGCCGAGGGCAGGAAAGGGCAGTTGCCGCGTGACTGGGAACTCGGCAAAAAGTCTCGTTTCATCAAAACTTTCGCTGGACCCTACAGAGCCGCGAGCGCGCGCGTGTGTCCTCGCTCTCTTCCCGGCGACCACTGCGATGTACTGTGCTGGCGATCATAAAAAACGGCGCGAGTTTCCTAAGTTATTTAGCCAGATTACGGCTTTTACGAATTGCTCGGGGCGGAATGGAGTCCCGGTGCGGAGAGAGGGAGAGAGGGAGAGTCGAAGAAAAGAGGAGGATGGAGGGATAGGAGGAGAGGAAGCACGTCGCGAGTCTGATCACTGGATCACGAAGTGGTTAGGTCGGTATCGAGGCCTCCACCCCGAAAATATACGACGTGCGGAGGAGGAAGAACGAGCGGTGGGACCAAGGTAAATAAGGACCTCCACGGAATAACGGTACCCCGAGGAAAGCCTGGTCTCATCTCCTGTTGCTCGATCCTCGATCCCGTCCCTTCGCCAGCCTTCTTCCTCTCGCTCCCCTCTCGCTCCCTCGCGGCCCGCGCCCACCCCGGGTATTATATTCCACCGACCGCTAGGATTCCCATTATCGAGAGCAGTCACGACGTATCGTCCACGGAAGAGAACTCCAAGACAGATCGTAACGTATTTCACTTTCTTCCCGAAGGGCTCACGGAGCGGAGCGGCGCGGTCTCTGGCTCCCCGGCGATCCGGCGCGCATCTCCCTCCTCGAGGCTCCTCGAGGCTCCTCGAGGATGATGCATACAGAGCACCCATCCACGGCTCTGACCGCCTTGAGCCTCCCCGGGGCCAGGAACACGAGAGAGCCAGCGACGGCTAATCGAACGCGGAAAATCGCGATCGCGTTACCCAAGCCGTTACCTGCCGTTTCGAGCAAACCCCGCTGCCGCTGCCGCCGCCGCCGAGGAGGAAGCGATCTTCGCCAGGCCAGAAAGAACCCTACCTTCATTATATCACATGCCAACGACCTCACTCCCGCCGCCGCGCCGGATTGACACGGCACGATCATACTTCAACAACAATGAAAATAGATTGCAACCCGTCGGGCGTTGGGCGTCGGGGCTGCGCTTCCTTCCCGAGCCCACGAGGACGCGTTATCCTCGAGAGAGCTGATTAAACCTCTCTCTAATTGCTTCATCACGATGCCACGCTTTTCGGAGACACAGCGATCGTTCAGGTAGAGTATCGTCAAGGATCTCGGAAAATCTGAATCCGCTGGCGAAAGGTCGAAAGGAGGCCGGCAGAGTAGGCTGTCGAAAGAGGGGGGGGGGAAAAGGCGGAGGGACTCCGTCGGGGGATTTAATTTTTGCGGGCGGCTGCCCGATCGCGGCCGGGCACTCGGTCAAAGAATTTTTCCGTCCAATGCGTCCGCGTGATGTACACTTGAGTGAAGGCAGGGAGTAGAAAAATGCTCGGGAATTTTGTAACCCTCTTTTGCGAGGCTGATGGCAGAGGGGCCTCGCCAGGATAGCGTATATCGGCATCGCTGTTCCCGGCGCTCTTGGCTACGGATATACACGCTCTCGCCCATGCTAGATTGGCACTTGCCCAAACCTCCTCTCTCTTCTCGGCCGTGCCAGCGTAACCGCCGAAATTTTAGCCTGATTAACGATATAGGTTTCGCTATTTTTCCGCCACCCCCTGCTCCTCTCTCGCACTCCGGCGCCCGCTGGCTCCGACGTACCTCACCTATATGTCGGCCCGTCCTTTACGATTGGTGCAACGGAAGTGCATTTTCCCCAATAGTTATGCCCCGCTGCGGACCGAGCCATTCATTTATTGGATCCACCACCGATGGAGAGACATGCATACGTGGCATATGTGCGCGTTTACATAGATGGAAATTAGCTGAATCAAATTTCTCCAATTAAATATGAGTATATTTATGCGTTTGATAAGAATGGATTTGGGAGATGAGTGAAGGAGAGGTGCTGACATTTCTAGAGGATGTGTGAGTGAGTGGATAGGTAATTAAGAAAGTGAAGAGCGTGACAGAGCGCGGAAGACGCGGTTCATACGGAAGCTCGAGAGTCACGCGTTTTTTAAATGGCCTAACCTCTGCTCGAAGACCTTTGGAGGTAGTGGCAGGGAGAACCTTCTTATTATCCGAACAAGACCCCTTCCACGAAGCGAACTGTACTTGTAATTACACGCTTACATAATTGGATCCCAGCACACATCGGCTAGGAGTGCGCGGGTCTCCAGATAGTCTATCGATTGGTGCAATCGGAAGTCTGAGCGAGTACTCATAATGAGAGGAGCGCTAAAAGGGTCGGTCGGTCGGTCGGCCGGCCGGCCGCGATTCCTCCGTGTCTAAATGTACCGTGAGCCGAACCCTCGCCTCGCGCGCTCAACATCGTTCGGAGAGAGAGAGGGAGAGGGAGAGAGAGAGCCGGTTGCTTTTTCCCTGGCACAATGTATTACCGTTACGGCAGCGGATCCTTACGTAACGCGTGTTTCCTTCAGGAAGTCCTGACGTGTACCTCCCTTTGTGGATCCAACCGTACTCGTAATTATATGGTAATAATGCAGGTTGTCTTACAACAGTAAGTACACACGGTAACACGGCGAGCAAAGGTCCGGGCACGGGGATGGGATATACCGCGTTGCTGCTGTCGCTTGTTGTTATTTAAGCTTTCTTCTCCGAGGCGCAATGCGAGCCAACATAATTCACTCGAGCGCGGATGTACCTCGCAGCAACGTCTCTTTCTTTCCAACCCCCTCCTCCCCCTCCTCCCCCCCTTGAAATATTGAACAATGTAAAACAATGAGCGTCGAGCCAACGCTGCATCGCGATGAGCAGCTTAGGCGAACGCTCCCTCTCCAATGTGGTCCCGCGAACAGCGACGACCCACGGCAACAACAGTGCACCTCCAAACACAGTCATATAAATCATTAAAGGGAAACCTCGCGACGTTACATCTGAAAGAGCATTGAACGATTCGCGGAATATACAAGGCATCGCTCACCGGAGCTTTCGCGGCAAAAAGAAGAGGAAGAGCATTGGCATATAACAGTAAACATGTCAACAAACGGCCCGCTCGCCGGAAAAGGGAGCAAGAACGAGCCAAAGGGGAAAGAGGGCGAGGGGAACGGGGCTAATGTCGGCCGTGCATTACACGGTTACGGGCGAATGACATTGAGGAATCCACGTGGACAGCCGGCACATACGAAATCGCGTAGCAACGGTTTGCCGGGTTTGCCGGGTTTGCCGCGTTTGGCCGGTCCGGTGTAGGCAGTGGGCCGTGTCGCCGCGGTAATGACACGTCGTTAAACGCCTGATTCACGGCCAGTTGATCACGATCATTACGCCATACAGAGTTCATGACAGCCTCCTCGCTATATCGTTCATATCCGTCCGTCAGAGCCCGCGTCACACTACTCGTCATAATTGTCCTCGTTATTCCCGATATTATTGATCTTCCCAGCCGCCTTTGAACGTTTCGACACCGTAAACTCCTGGAGCGTCGCCTAGTAAATCAAGACGACTACTCTTGGCTCCTCCACTATATCCTATAACATTCACTATGCAGCCACTAACTTCGAAATATGAGTACTGTGTACTTATTGGCCGGAGGTTGCAAACAAAGTAGGAAGAGAGCGTGTAACTCGGAGCAATACTTGTCCGCTCGGGAGAAGACGGACTTGAACCTTCTTCTTCCTTCTTGAACCTTCTTACATCGAGCCGCGCACCGCAATAGAAGGACTCGTGGTCTTTCCACGGAGTACTTGGCTTGCTTTTCTTTCGATCCATCGAGAAGGAAATCATCTGTTTTCTCGGGAGTATCGAGTGCCCTCGGACGATACTTATTCCTCGAATCAATGCAGTCCGAGGGCGTCGAGGACTCGGCATACCAGAGAGAGAGAGAGAGAGAGAGAGAGAGAGAGAGTGGAAGTCTCGCTTGATAGTGCGATATTGACAGACAATGCGGCAGTGTGCGGGACACATGTACGTGGGCCAAGATCCTCGGGTTTATTACATTTGGAGGTTTGTTAGCACTGGCCAGTGGCGATAGCGGAGGGCCGACGCCTCGACCGACGCCTCGGCCTCGACGCCCTCGACAATATTTTCCTTCCCACTTTTTCCCCCGAGTTTATCAGGCCGCGCCACCTTCTTCCGCCTCTCCTTTCACTGCTTCACCGTGCAAACATTGCCGTGATGATATTAAGGGATCACCGCGGCCCACTCTGCTTCTCTATCACTCCTCGCGGCGGAGAACTCGTTGCTCCACTTATGAAAGGTACTCGGTGTGCAGGGCACTCGAACCCTGCAAAATGCGCCCTCGCTCGCTCTGCTACTCCTATCGAGATGCGAGATGCAGCCGCGTTCACGATCGGCCGCGGCGGACTTATCGCGCCTCGGTGAAATATACATTTGGCGATAGAATATGCGCCGCGCACATTGTTACGGGGCGCGAGGGGCTGGGGGTTCGATACACTTTCATTCTATTCGAAGGGGCATCCTATCTGCGAAGCGCGTGCTTAAGGAAACTGCTCATAAATATGACAAATTCAGCGTAAGCGCTCTAGGGAGGGCAGTCTTGCCTGCCATAAGAAGCGAGGATCGCCATTCCCGGCTAGAATCTACTTCCATATCGGCGTCTTGCCTCCTTGCCTTCTGGTATTGCGCGAGCACACACTATCGAGCGTTCTCAGGCTAGAATCTCGAAGCGAACGAGTGTGCGCTTCGATCGCAAGGGAGTAAGTAAAGAGGAAGCCGAACGAGATGGAGAGTGTAGGTAGGTAGGTAGGTTGGTTCGCTCTCTTGGCTCTGTTGCTGCTATAGCCAGCAGCCACTCTCGAGGAGAGAGAGAGGAGGGCGAGCGTGCGGGGTTTCATTTGTTTGGTGTTCCTCCGGGGTATTAGAGAACGTGCCGACGCGGTGTACGTGGTATCCGTATAGACACCAGCTAATAGAAGCAAAGCAATCTGATGAAACCAATAAGCGTGAAGGAATGCGGGTGCCTTCTCCTCGTCGCTCGGCTTCTCGCTCGCTGGCTCCCTCGCCGGCTCCCTCGCTGGCTGGCTGGCTTCCTTTCAGTGCTCTCGCCTTCGTTCGTCCACGGAATCCTCGAACCCCCTCACCCTCAAGAAAGTAAGAGGCGGCGGGAGAGGGAGAGGGAGAGGAGATTCCGAACCCATCTTGGTTCGACCTTCCAGCAGTGATCTCGGAAGATCGAGTATCCGTATAGACTTAACAGAGCCCGCCGACCGCTCGCCGGGAATACCGAGAGGGAGATAATTACATGCCTCGTGTCAACTTTGCCGAGATTTGGATCACCGCGACGGAAATTCACTTGGTAGCAACCCTCTCGCCGCTATTATGGGAATCCGAGGGCTTCGCGTTCGCGCCGCATCGCCGCTCACTAGTCTCCCACCGGCAACTCCAAGCCTCCGAGGTGTCTGTCTCTGAAGATCCTCTGGCTGCCCTACGACTCCTGTGCACTCGCGCGGACCAACAATAATAGTCTCGCGCGCCGCTCCTGTTATTATGCCGATGAAAGCATTCGAGGTCCTCCTGTTTATGAATCCACTGACGAGCATCACAATTCCGGCCACCATCACCACCCCAACGGGATCTATGTACTTGGGAATATGATTTGTCGAGCGCGAACACTTGCCCGAGTAAATACTCCTCGCTACTGTGTTACATAAGCCGTAAGGTCTCGGGAGGCTTGGAGAGCCCGGCGAATGCTGGAACCAGCGGACTAGAGGATTCTAACACACAGACATCCATCCACTACTTGGGAATTGTGATATCGAGCAAGTATGTATGTGGCTGACTGGAGGAAAAAGTGATCTCGTCTGGGAAGGATGAGAAGAAGAAGTCTCCAAGTTGTCGGCCGGGCAGGAGCCCTGCTCGGCTCCGAAGATCGCGAAGAACCTAGACCATAACTGATTACATTATAACTCGATTTCGCCATCAATCTCACTTAAAGCGCGTCCCTTGGAATCGCTCGGAAACGAAATTGTTCAACGTGCATATCGTCGAGGTTGGCGCAATGAGCGGGCGCACTGGGGAATGCCGGCAATTTAACTTTGATGAGTGGCTCGGGACGAACTCTAATTGGCAAACGTGCGCAGACCGCAGATTAGAACTTCACTTTCATTCGCGGCTATCAATCCTAGAGAGCCGATGCCACCGTCGCCGCTTATCTTCATTGATCGGAACGCGAGACACACCCTCCTCCCCCCTCCCTCCTCCCCCCCCCCCCCCTCACTCCAACTTCTCAGTTCCGTTGGACACGAAGTGCATTAAAATCGACTTGGGCCCGGGGGCCAGCATTACCGTGACGCGTGTGCCCGGCCAATTTCCTTCCTATCTCAAAGGTCATTCAGTCCGTGTCGCTTTTAGTGGGCCAGAATTTCGGAGCGCAGGCTACATGCCGCGGGAATAGCCGCATAGGTGCATTCAATACGGGCCTCCGCTACCAGCGGCCTCCTCTCATAAAGAGTGGAACATATCTCGAGGAAATCTATCTCGCAAAGAAGAGCGCGCGCGCGCGCGCCACTGTTTACTTCCTGAACACGTCCTGTGGAAATAAGGAGCGCGCGAGGGGCTGAGTGTGATTGAGACGGGTCGCGCCGCAGCACAGGCTAATGAGAGGGTTGGGAAAAAAGAGTAAATTAATAACAGACTCTGCATAAAGGTAATGAGCTACCGGGGCTACCCCACACGAGACTAGTAATTAGATCTGTACAAGGGACAGTGGTTAATGAAAGAGGTCAGAGTCTGAGTTGATTATTATTGGGACACTCACAAAGGAAATGGGTCATCGTATCGTAATATCACCGATGTGTCTCATTTAATGAATTCCCCCCTCGTAACGTAATTCGTCCTTCCTCATTTACCTAATTGGAAAACAGTCGGAAAATACGAGAAACCAGGCCGCACCGAGCTGCTACCTACATTACATCTCTGCCCGAGGATGAATAAATCCAATGACTTGCCAGTGCGCGGCTCATTTTATTCCTGCAATACCGAGGACTCGCGGCATCTCAAGTATTCATGCCAGAAACACCCACTTTTATTCGGGGAATTCATAATCCCTCGGCTTTTTTGCGGGGAATGTCGCGGAGGACTCGGCGCCGGAGTAAAAGGTCAATCAGTCAGCCGGGAATCTGGCTAGGAATCTTGCCGCAAGACTCGACATAATCGGCTCGCAATGTCCACTTTCCAAGACACACCCATCCCCATTACTTGTCCTTTCCGGCGACTTTCTCCGGCTTGCACGCGTCCCTCGCACGGATCCTGCGGATTTACGTGTCCCTGACAGGTCCTTCTGGCGTTATTACATGGCGATGGCGCGCGGATCGGCTGTCATCTTAGCGCGGCTTCTTGTTGCACGGTTTTATTTAACGGCACGTGTCGAGGAAGCTGCGGGCCCGGGCCGAGCATTAACACGAAGCGTGGAAGGGCGGATTATATCGGAGCAATCGAGAAAGAAGTCGCTCGCTAATCCGACAGGGGAGCGAGGAGCAGGTAGGGACTTCTCGAAACTCGAGCACGACCGGTAGCCGGATCGTATGTCACGGATTTCCCAGCCGTGTTAATTAACAGTCAACAGGGCCTTCGGCTCGCCGAGTATAATTCTGCTAATTAAGCTCACGCGCGGATTTAGTAAACGGGACAGTCCGTAAATTACCTCGAAAGCCTCCGAGTAAATCAGGATTAATATCTACCATATGTAAACTCGAATTTAATCGGCCCGGCCGATGTAACCGAGACACTTTTCCTACAAACGAGCCTCGACGGACCGCCCTGGCCGCCCTGGCCCGGCTTGATTACTCGAATTACTCAACTGGACTCGGCTTCATCAATCTGGTTAATGCGCTATTGATCGCAAGAGATAGCTTCCTCCGGACGCATCGTCCACTAATTTCCTGAAAACATTTTCCAAAACTGATACATGATTCGCATCCGACTGAAGCTTCCCAATCACACTGGACTCCCTCGACTCGAATACATATGTTTCTCTGGTAGCTTTGTTCGTCTCGGCCGTCAAATCAATTCGGTCTTTTCAGTAGAATCGAGAGCGCTGCAACGGCTGCAACGCCTGCAACGGCTGCAGCGAGGTCGTGGGACGCGGTAGAACAGTAGAATGAGACAAATATAGTGAGCTATACAGGCTGAGTCAGTTATCTTTTAATCGTCCCCTTCACACTCGAGTTCCAATTAATTCCATTATTGGTAAAATTGGATATTATGAATAAATGTTCAGGGCGTGCGAAAAGCTCGGTAACGGTTTCTTTATATTAAAATTCCTCAAGAGCGTATAATTATGATATTTTCAACCGGAAATATCCATCATTATCAATTCAAAGGCAACTGAATGACTTTGTAGATCGCTGATCATCATCCTGAAAATGCTCGACGCGGATTCGGATCGTAGACGAGGAGTCGACGGTCGACGGTCGACGGCGACAGAAGTCGCTCGGTTGCGGATTCCGAGGGCGCGCGCGCGTCCCGCAGCTCGGGCCGTCTTTTACGAGTTTTTAAGAAGTCAGAGGGAAGTTGGACGTGGAGTTGGAGAGAATGGCAGCCCTCTCTAGTGGCGATGGAGGCCAACAGCCCCGGGGGAGGCTCCCGCATTGTCTCGCCGGGTTGCTGGGCGCGTCGTCCCACCTCTCTACCCCCAGGAACTAGCACGACCCCCGACACCCAGTCCTTTATGCCGATTATCCCTGATAAACTTTCCGAGGCATGCTCGTTAAACTGTTTTCGGATTAGCGCGCGCGCGCGCTGCCGCCGCCGCGCCTAATGAACTTTGCCAGTTTAACTCTGTTAAAAAGAATACACAGTGGGCCGCGGCCCCGGCCGAAAGTAGATCAAGCCGATAGAATGGGGCTATTCGAAATAAACTTTGACACTTTTCTTCTCCCATCGATTTCCCTGCGCCCCCCTCCCCCCTCCCTCTCGCTTGGCCGCTCTCGAGCTGGCCCCGAGGGAACGGGACTCGGATTTTTGCCAGATTTACATCGGACTCGGTATAACAGTTTGCTAAACAATGACTTCGTGAGCAAGGGTTTCGTGTTGCAGCAGTGGCAGAGCACAGGGGATTCCACTCTCGGATAATGAGTGCTGTTGCCGATGATCCGGCGATCATCGAACGCTTACTCCGAGCGACCGGCTCTTCGTGTGCCCTATCGGTCGCGAGAGAGCGAGCGAGAGAGTGGGAGAGAGGACGAGTAGGCTACCACTACTAATTCAACTGGAATGAGTTGATGCTGACCGATAATAATATTCCATTACGGCAGCAAGGCCGTACATCACCGGTCGTCACGGGGATTCCCTCCGCGTACCGTCCGCGCGACGCGATAGCATCTACATGAGGCGTTAATTACGTACCATCCTACCGCGTTACACTGCCACTCGGGCTATCCCTCGGGAGCTATAAGGACAGACATACACACAGCCAGAGCCCACCATAGAGCCCACCATCTAAGAAGGACCCTTCTATCCCTTCCCTCTTCTCTCTTCCTTCTTCCGTTCTTGCTAGCTCATCTCTCTCTCATTTTATTGTTACTCCCGGCCCTCGCTGGCTGGCTGGCCGATCAAAGTCTTGCGGTCTGATCTGATCCGCATTCAGAGAAAGAGAGATAGAGACACAGACATCGTGTGTGTGTAATAGCCAGTATCAGTTGGGTGTGCGCGCGGTGGACGTAGAGGGCGAAATGACGCTAAGGGTATAACGAATCTTGGTGTAATCGTCGTGGCGGCGAGTGTGAGCGGTGCGCGTAATGACGACGGATCAGCTCGAAAGCTGTCGAGATGGCCGGAGATAGGGAGAGACACCCTCCCGACGACCCAACAGTCTCCCTCATCAGATATGGATGGACGCGCCCGCTGTCCGCTGTCCGCTGTCTCGAGCGTCAGACGCCCGCTCGCACACGTTGCGATCTTCTAATAACCTCGAGTCACCAGCATTTTTCGGCAAACCATCCTATTTGCAACCTCTTATCGGACGCGTATCTTATTATTGCCGGGGAGCGACATTCGCCACTCTACGGCTCTACGCTTGCCGGTAGTTCGAGCTGCTGGAAACAAGTTGACCAAGTCGGGCGGGTTGGCAAATTCGTCGGGCGGCGAAAAATCTAACACTTGTATTTGAGTGGCAGGTGGGGCGGGCGTCGGGAAATTCGTCGCTTCTATGCTCGGCTCTCATTCATGAGTTTGTTCCGCGGCGGCGGCGGCGGCGGCAGCGGCGGCCTGGCAATTGAAGCGCTTCAGTGGCAAATGCAATCGGGCGAAATGCAGGCTTGCAATTGCGGCGAGAGGGCGGCGAGAGGGCGGCTGACAGCCGAGGGTGTACACGAGGGCGGCGTGGATGGGGGGATCGGTGGGCGATTCAAAGATACGCAAGGAGTCTCTAATTTAGGCGTTTCAGTTGTAAACTGAATTATTCGGGCGGCCCGCGCGGCGTAATTGCTGCGTAAGCGTGGCGCACGGCTCGATTGGCCGGATTGGACGATATGCGGTAAATTGACAATTTGCCCCCCTTTAATGAGTATTCAACTCGATTATGCGCCGCTGCGGCGGCCCTCTCAATTCAATCCATTTATTCCACTGAAATCCAACTCTTTTCTCCCGGCAACGATATATCTGAGCGACTCGCCCCAATCGAGTTGAGCCACTTGCAAATACGATCCCCTCTCTCGCCGCGCGATCCCTCTCGCCCAACTTCCCGCAGTCAGCTAGCCATCGCTTTTTTCCGGGCCCCCAATAAATCCCCAAATAGCCCGATCTCGCATATACTTTCAAAGCCCGGGCGTTTCTCTCGCGCCATTCGATTTTTTCCCGACAATTGACAGGAATGTCTACGTCGGATTCTCAGAGTTGTAAGAAACACGCCGGACGAAGGACCTAATGAATCGCGTCGAGTTATTGTTGTTGTTCTTCTTCTGCTTCTTGGAGGGAGAAGAGTCAGCCGGAAGGAATCCTAACTGCTCTTTTGTACGAGTAAACTTTAGGGAGTCGTCTGTCAAGACGTCGAGCGACTGCTCTTCCGATAAACTCCTCTCGTTTGCTTTCAGACGGCACGCACCACTTTCGTCGCGCGATAAATAAATAAAGCGGAACGGAAGTCCTGGAGCGAAAATTAGCGGGCGACAGGACCCACCGTACTTACCATCGATGCAACATAACTCTTCTGTTTTCGAGACGGAAAGACGCTCGCGGATCGCGGGAAGACATTCCGCGAAGCCTTCGGCATTCTAACGATTATTACTACTCGCAAAATTGTTCAAGCTTTACGGCCGATCCGAATAATCGCTCGGACGAACCGCCACTAAATTCGCGTCTATCTACGAGCGAGTAAAACCGCCGATTACAAACAACACTCGTAAAGAGGGCCGTTTCAACTCCCAGCGATTTTCCCTTATCCATTCGAAAACACTGCTGATTAATCAGGTGCGATTGCTACTCTTCAATGAGTGTGAGAAAGAGAGAAGATATCCTCACGATCTCTCAGTCGGTAGCACGTATTTATCGATTCAGTTCAGGTAAAAGTTTTCCCTCGCATAATAATCTCGGTCCCCGGGCTTTTGAGATATTACACTTGGAAGGTAGTTCTGCAGGGGGGAATGGGAAAGGGAAGGGGGCGGGGGTGCTCAAGTATACGCTGGAGAGCAATATATGTATGTGTTGATGAGGTACTCACCGCAATCGGTGCGAGGGTCAGGTCCTTCTAGCAAGCTCAGCCAAGCCCTGCAACAATAAGAAGCCTTCCAATTAACACAGGCTGTAGGTACGAATTACTAATAAAGTTCCGTCGAATAAGCGGTATCCCCCCCGTCGAGAGAGGCGGAGGGGGAGAGGTTGATTTGAATTTTAATTGCTCGCCGCTCAGCGAGGCGCACGGGCACAAGTTAATCTGCATCTAAATACGACGAGGCGCCCGGGAAAATGGTGAAAACTCGAGGCCGCTTGTCTATTATCGTTGTCATCGGGCGGAGAAATAAGGGCCTGCCGAAAGGTCTCTCGCTTAAACTCTGTAATATGACATATAGTCCGCGCTCGGCCCCGCTCCGCTCCGCCCTCCTTATAAGAACGACGAGGGCAGAATTTAAATTCTTTCCTCGAGTTTTCAGGGATCCGGAGCGGCCGCCTCGCAGGAAGAAATATTAATTCCAAGTCTTTCCCGGGAAGTCCGATTGTACGTGAATATCCCCGCGGCCCATATTCCGCGTACGTAACTCTGCCCCGGCGGGCGAGAGCGCGCGCACTCCTCCGCCGCCGAGAGGAGGAATAAATTTCCCTTCCCTTCAAGTCGGCGATGGCGAAGATACAAGGGAGCGCATCAAATCTACAAATTGAATCAATGAAATCTACATAAAATCAAGGAGAGGACCTCCATCGCGAAGCTGCCTCCGCGCGAAATTAAGACTTAAGTATATTGCAAAAGGTGTGCGAGCAAGTCGGCGGCCGCGCCGCCACTTGCACTTAAATCGCAAATCGCAAGCGGGAAGTGGCCAAGTGGCCAAGTGGCGAAGCGGCGCAGTAGTAGAAGAATCGTAATGAGGCTTAAGCACGATAACGTAACGACGCTCGCTCGATCGATAAGACGTTAGTTTATGGATCGCAGCGGCAGAGGCGTCGCTCGCTGGCAATAATCGTAACGTTAATAATTAGCCGGGGCCGCGGCTCTGGTAGAGTGTGGAGGGCGTCTCCGCGCGGGAATTAATGAATCCTGGGGGAGTCGTGAGGCGAAAGCGGCAGGAAATCGGCAAACGTGCCGGCGCGCGTCCTATTCCCGACGATATTCCGCGCATTTCTCACTCTCGTTATTTGTACCGGTCGCCGTTGGCCGTTGGCCGCTCGCCGGTGCTCATGGGCGCCGTGGGATCTCGCCGGATAACCTTCATCTTTTTCATGGGTCAGAGCCGATATCACGGTCCTCGAATGGCCGGCGAGAGAGCGAGTGCACGGGGCTCTCGGCATAAATCCGAAAGCGGGCCGGCGAGGCCGCGACTATCAAGCGGTGCGGATCTCGAATCGCACCGCTTAATCTCCCCGGTAATAGGTAAATCTCGACGGAAACCGGTAGGATTTGGACGCGTGTACACTACCCGGGCCGCGTGGGGTCCCCGTTAGATTTAGCCCAATGAATCGGCTGGCGTACAATGCACCTGGACGAGCGTCGGCCGCCCCGTCCATTGGCACTTGAATGCCGCGGAGGTTTCCAAGAAATTTTCTGTCCGCACGAGCACACGGGCTCGTTAAGCGCGGCTCCCGTGGCTCCCGCGGCTCCCAGACATGCTTTATGGAGGCTAGAGCGTAAACCCGCCGCTGCTTCTTCCTCGAGCTAGCAAAAGCAGACGAGAGCAGTTTTTTTCCTCCGCCGAGCCCAACCTATGCCGCGCCCGGGCATTCGCGTCCCAGCGCCACGAATCACAAAATTCCCGGACAAAGTGGTTGTCTCTATTGTCAAGTTTCGCAAGAGAATCCATTGAGCCCGAGCGAGCCTGCGCTCCCGTATGCTCGCTCCGCTGGAAGTCTTGTTTTGTTAGATAACAGAGCGCCGCGGCGCACCGCGCCTCCATCCGCCCTCCGTCCTCCGTCCGGTGTAGTCAATTTTCAGGGGAAATGAAACACCTTGCGTAAGAACAATCCAATGCCAGCGGCGCGACGCACCGCGTCCTATTAAGACGAGTGCGACTCTGCGGCTTCCCTCTCACATATACGAGGCCGTCGACCTAACCGAGACCTAACCCAATGGAAAGCCAACGACCCACCCGACCAATCACTCGGCCATCTCGAATGGCGAATCTCGAAAACTCCCCAACTACCTAAGCTTCCACTGGTGGTCTAAGACTCGGTACATATGTACTGCGCTACAGCGAGTTACGCTGCGCAAGCGGAATACACAGTGGCCTCGGTGGCTGTATGGGGTTGGAGCTAGCGGGCAGTTTTAGTCGATGGTCGGTAATGTGCACTTTGCGAACAATGCTTTTCCGGGGAAGGTATTCTGAATCGGATCTAGCCTTGGTTACGACAGTAACCAGCCAGCGTCAGCACCGGCGGTGGTTGGCCGGCGCGGCCGCGGCGTATGGACCGAGAGACTACACATAGAGGATAGAGGAAAGGGAGCTCGAGGTTCGCCGAGGATGGACGTTCGAAGAAAATATAGGGCCGTTCGGAGACCGGAGAAGGTTCGCCGGGAGTCTGGTTGCATCGTCATTCGATGCGTAACTGCATCCAATTGGCGGGGAACGAGCCTTCCTAGGAATTCAGCCTAGGGGATCGCTCCTCCGCCGATTGGCGCATCTCAGCCGGAGCGATGCGCGCACCAGCAGCAGTCCGGCAGCTCGAGAGAGAATAAGCGAAAGTAGTTGGAGGGACGATTGAGAGCGCGGAAGAAACGGGGAAGAAGAAGGTGCGTGGCTCTCGAAAGCAACGGGATGAATGGCGCGGCGGAGGCTTCCTTTATAGCGCAAAGTGCGCCCAACAACTTGCCCTGCCATTTGCCCATTTGCCACGTGACACATGTTCCGAAGCGAAGCGGCCGCGGCGTTCTCGAACGTCCGAGATATAAAATTCATCAGCAACATCCGAGCAACTCTCCTCTCCATCCTGGGAAGCCTCGCGGCATTCGCACGCTCCTCTTCGCCTCGGACCATTTTTCCCTCCGCCCCTTCTTTTCCGACGATCTCGCCTTTCCGGCCGGCGCACTGTCGCGGCATCGCGGCCGCTTTTTGCCGCTTCTTCATTAGCGATTTTACTGTTTGACATGCATGAGACCGGGCGAGCATCGCGGGCTTCCTGCGCACGACGATCCGCTCCGCTCCGCCAATCACTCTACCTTGTTATTATGTAATTAAAGTTATTACTCGGCCGGGGCGAAAAATTTAGACTGTCGACGCGCCGGATGGTTCTTGTCGTCCTCGCACTCGTAACCGACGCATATGTATAATCAATGAATAAATCGGAGCAATGAGCTAACTAATAAAAGTCGAGTAATAACGAACCTCGCGCTCGCCCGCGCTTCGATAAATAAAGCTCGGCCGGTAATTGTCCGGGCTGGTTATTGCCGCGATGTCTACGCTGTAATGCCAGTTGGCATGAAGCTGCTCTCGCACGCGCAACGATGCACGCTCACTCTGACCCTACGTAAGATTGGTATGTGGGTTATTATAAATTCACCGAGAGTAAGCGAGCGAGCTCGAGCCCGAGCCCCGGTTAATAGTGGGAGCGTGAAAAGGGCGAGGTCAACCTCTCCGTGGCATATTAACGGAGCGTGGAATGTGCGTGCGGCGAGGAAGCTGCTCGTAGATATTCGGCCGAGTCCACCGGGTGAGTATAGTCTTCCGTGGTGGCCGAGCGGCTATCGAGCAACAACCGGAAGAGATCTTCTCTCGGTTCGACACGCTCTATCGGTCGATTCATTGCCGCGACCCTCCGAGAAACACAGCGTCGACAGCCGCGCGCTGCCGGTGTCAAATTACCGGCGCTCGGCCCGCCGGTTTATTAGGTTCGCTTACGAAAGCCACTCGGCTCGTCGGCTCGTTATAACTCCCTGGAAATCGGCCCATTAGTCGAGCATTTGCAAAAACCGCCGATTATTTAAATCGTCGTAAAGCGCTTTTTAAGCTATCGCTCAGAACCGCTGCGGAGCAGACGTAACGTAACTGCTGCCAATGATTGCTTACGCCGGGGACGAGCGTGTTCGAGCCGTTGGAGGTTCATCGACTAGCATCCTCGGCCTTACTTTCCAACTTGACAATGTGTTCAGTTAAATGAGGTGCTTAAACCAATTGGCGCCGCATGCTAAGGTCCATTTCTTTAATCACCCTCACCAACGACCGATTAAAGTTGACACCTTCGGTAAGTTGCGCTCGGAGAAAATTACACCTTCGACAGCGACCCTATCTCATTGAGAGTTGGCATTGGGGCGCTGTCGGGCTGCGGAAAGTGGAGGAAAGGGCTAGGGAATCTCTCACATCCTCCTCGAACATCGCCGCGCGGACGTGTTCCGAAGGATGCCGAACCGATCCCCCTCGCAGCCGATCATTAACAGCCATAAAACGATGCTCGATTAAAGTAGCGATGCTCCCGCGGTGGTTAGCGATTTTTTGCGCCACCTCCTGCTTAAATGTGATTACTGTTCCACATTGCGGCAGACGCGAAACGGCGCTCCCGACCGAGAGAAAGTTCTCGTTCCCCGTTCCCCGTTGCCCGTTGCGCGTTGGCCGGGCTCGCTGCGGGTCAGCGATATTTTAGAATCCTCCGCTCGTGAAATCTTGGCCGCTTATTTCCGCGCCCAGTACCTTCCACCTCGGCTGCTTTTCCTCTTCTTTTCGGGAGGAGTGCGATCGTCCTTCTCTCTATCGTCCTTACATCTTTCCCTGCGCGGCAGCGCTCATAAGACGAGAGCGGCGTGAAATTTCCATAAAGAGCGTCGAGCCCCTAAAGTATCCGTACAAAGGACTGCTTTATGATTCGCCGCGAGATCTATCTGGCCGAGGCCGTGAATAATATGCACCTGGTGCAACCGTCGAATGAGTTACGTGGACCCGCCGATATTAACCTCTGTCGGGGAATCACCTACCCTGCGAATAAACCCCCCAATTTCCTCATATTTTATCATATCCGCTCTCTGATTTTCCTGCGGTCGACCCGACCACCCGACGACCCCCCGCAGCGGCCCGTGCAGTTCCTCGGTCACATATCGGGCTAGCCCTTTCCCGGGCTTATCATTGCACCAAGAGCGCCCTTGAAATATTGATGAAAGAGCCGGCCCGCTCTCGGCTCGGCGCCACTGGGCGACTTCAAATATTTGCAGAGATTAGAGTTAACAACGGGCGATATTCCCAAATGGAATATTAACTCTCGGGCAAACACTGATACACGTAATATGCTGGTCCGAATTGATAAGCTTGCCGGTGAGCTCTAGCTGAATCGAAACTGGCTGGGGCGGTGGGGCCCTGCGCTATCGGAGAGTCGGAGAGTCGGAGAGTCGGAGACTGAACTGGTAGCCAGTTGGTACTGTCGGAGTGGGCGATTGCCGGGGAAAAAAGGCTTGATTCACGTAGCTGGATCTGCGGAATCGGGCGAACGGGGTCAGGCGAATATCTCTTTGGGCAGGCATATACCAGCTGAATGGCCGAGGCACGACGACCCAAATAAGCCGCTCGGTTATCAGCGACAGGGTCTCGCTTGGCGTTCTCATAGATCTGCGCCTGGCCGCGGCATGGGAATCGACGTCGCCTGCTAAAGCCGGTAATAGGAATCATCCCAAATAGATTATCGTCCTCGGCAACCTACATTATTCCGGCCAAGTATTCCCTCGGAGAGGACGCGCGGGCGGCTAAGCGAGCGGCTAAGCGAGCGCAGCACCCACGGAGGCAAGGATGCTGCTGGCTCGACTAGGGCCGCGATCCGGAGCTGTTTATCGATCACCATACGATCACGGGGGTCACGGCCGATCACGGTGTCCGGATCGTGTGTTCGAGGGAGGGAGAGAGAGAGAGAGAGAGAGAGAGAGAGAGCGGGGGCGCGGGGCTCGGTCGCAAAAATATTAATTAGCCCCGCGAGTCGCGTATATGGGTTGCGGGCCTCGAACTCGGCTATGCGATTGCCGAGTGCAAGCGACGACCGCATTCGTTGACCTAGCCGTTAACCAGCCCGGGCTTGTTGCATAAGTAGCCTACATAAATCGTCCGCCGGGCTCTGCACGTACCCACGAGCCACGAGAGAGGAGAGAGCGGGATAAAGAGAGCGAGTGAAAAGGCTCCGTCCAGCGGAGACGAGCGCCCGCTCCGTGCTCCTAACCCCTCTCTCTCTCCCTCCCTCCCTCTCTCTTTCAGTCTGCCGACTCTGGCGTGTAGGTAGACCTATGTGTACTCCCCGGTACCTAGAGGACTGACTGAGAAGATCCGCGCTCCCGTGCACGGATGCTGCAGCTCGCCAGAGTATCCAGCGCTGCCCGCCACCGCCGCCACCGCCGCCACCGCCGCCGCTGAAATCACTTCGTTACATCTACGCGAAATGCGCTACGAAAATACGGTCATGAGGATCCGCGCTCTTCTCTCCGGCGCGATGCGCTGCGGCGAGAGATGCTCGGTGCAGGTGCATCTCTCCCCCCACCCCCCACCCCCCTCCCAGCGAGTAGCGAGGGGGACGAGGAGTTATGTGCGCCGATACGTATGCCCGTAACGGTGTTTACAGAGAGCCAGTTGGCTACGGAGGATCTGGCTGGCGCAAGCAACGCAAACGGGAAAACTGAAACCAGGCATTTTCGCTGGGGCTGTTATCGGGGATGCTCTGGCCATTTCACTTATGGGGCCGACGCTCGTCGACGAGACGGCTTTGCGTTATATGACCGTGTGCTATGTCGACCGCGTTCCTCCACTCCCGGATCCCCGGTGTTGTACTCGGGGTTCGCGCGCATCGCGCATCGACATTTCCCTCGGCCTCGGTAAACCTTGTGGTGTTGGTGTACTTAGCAAACGATCGAATTCGCTCTCGCCAATGAAGAGGGCTTCCGCTCCGGCCCGTAAATAGGCGCCCTATGATTTATCCCTCTGGGCCGCGTGCCTTTAATGTAAAAGGGAGATATTCGTATCAGCCCAACCATGAAAGGAATCCTTTCGCGTGCGCCGAGTTATTTACACATAAGTGTGCGCTTCCACTGACCCGATACACGCGCGAGCGTACGTCTCCTCTCTCTCGCACTCTCTGCAAGTGCTTGAAGCATAAACAGCCGCCGCGCTCTTTGAATCCCTGCCTATATATTTGTCGCCGTGGATAAACGAGGATCCCCGCACGCCCGCCTATACTATTTATTTGCCCGAGGTGCGCGCGTATGTATGTAGCTGCACCCGCGGTATTTACGGGGGATACTCGCGTATTCCTTCTTCCGGGCGCGAAACGTGCCTCGGTACCCCAGCCGAGTCGACTGCCGACTCGCCGCTGCGTTATTTTGGCGCCTGGTCACACCAGACGCATATTTCACGCGTCCCACTTTCTTCCCGCGGAAACAAGACCCGGCGGCTCACTTATCTTTTTAGTTATTGGCGCAGTAAAGCGCACTCAGTGGCCGAGAGGGGAGCGGAGGACTCGGAAGGTCCTAACGCTTAACGGTACCGCGATCGGATTGGGAGCGGTGGGTCTGCTGGACTCATTATTCCTTTCGGTCCCACGAGGAGGCTCGCTCGGAGACTCGCTCGGAGGATACGGGGACTCGTGTCGCTATCGGCTCGATAAGCGCTCGCCGGATTAATCTCGCGATCGCCGTGGCCGTGGCCGTGGCCGTGGCCGTGGCGACTGGCCATTATCGGGGCGTGCAGTGCGGCGAGTGATCGGCTGTCCTCGAAGAAGTTGGAGCCCGGTTCGATATGCATATCGCTTCTGGAGGCCCTCGAACGACCTCCCCGAGGAACCAGACAAACTGGACAAACTGGACGGTGGCTATCGGCTATCGAGCAGCGGTCTCTTAACAGTCTTAACGCTCCAACTTTAGTTTCCTTAATACGTCATGCATCGAGAGTGTGTGTAGCAATTAGACTGGGTGATATTGGCCGGGAAAGGTCACTCTCTCAGGATCGCCACGTGGCACTGACCCGAGCATCAGTGTCCGGCCTCTAATTTCCTCCCGTTAGCCCCGCTATCTATACCGTACCCTGCTGGCCTCCTCCTATCCGCACCTTGTCGCGCGCCCGCCCCCGCCCCCGCCCTCGCTCCTCTTGTTGCCGTCGAGTCCTCTGACCTGGCCCCGATATACACAACGCCAGGCCAATACCAATTACGGCTGTGTGCTGCCCCTCGAACAATGTGCAGGAGCTTACTGTCCCGCTCTCCCGAGGGCCGCGCGAATATTGTTGATCCGGCCTATCGTATTAACGCGACATCCACCCCCCGCGCACAACTCGAGCTAATAAAAGACAGTGATCATTCACTGGTCCGGGGTCGATTTATCGGAAACAAGCAATCCCCGCTAATATGATTCCTCGTTGGAGAGGGTACCCTTGACGCCACTCGAGCCAACCTCTCCCCCATTGAGTGGGCGCGCCAGACTATACACAGCGATGCCAATGCGAGGGCTCTCCGGGAGAAAATCGGCTCATGTTTCCAATTATTCTGCGGATTACTGTAATGAGTAACGCGCGCGAGCGCCAGCGCTACCGGTAACCACCGTTTAATCGTCGCGAGCCAGAGAGCCAGAGAGCCAAGCTGCTCCTACGGCGGAAGCTGACGGAAGTAGCGGCGTCTCTCGCACAGAGGAATATCCCCTTAATGTACTGTCATTCTGAGGGCCCGGTAATTCCGCGTAATCCACCGAGAGTAAGAAAGCGGTGTACCGCTAATGCAAATACAGGCTTGTTCCGCCGGACTAATCGCGCATCGCTCGGCATTCGGAGCTAATGCTAGGGGATATAAACTGCTGAAAAAACCAGCGCTGCCATTAGTGACATCCTTTATCATCATTACCACACACAGTGGTGCGCACTTGCTCGCTCGCTCGAGCAGGCGGGCGGACGGGCACAGGCAAAGTATAAGGAAATTTAGAATAACGGATGTCGGCCGAGGTCCTGCTAACGCGGGCATCACGATCGCCGTCGAACGGCACCGTTGATGATGCGATAGCTCGCGGGAGGGGCGCAGCTGGAGGGAGTGGGGGAGGGAGGTCGCTTTGCCGGAGAAAATTGAATTAAAGTCACTTAAGTGTTTACCCACGTTCTCAATTATACACGGTGAACCCTTGGCATCGAAATAATTATCTCCCGCCGAGCCCGTTACTCCGGTTCTCTGTGCGCCGCAAATCGACCAGACTCTGCCGACTCTACCTACCGGTCGCTGCTCATCATCGCCGTGTTGCGTGGCCGTGGCCGTGGCCATGTTCATGGGCCGAGAGCGCGCGCCCTCGCTCTACAACCGATCGCCTTCCCTGCCGTATCTGCACATTGGAGACAGTGCACTTACGTGCTGACATGTCTTCGAGCTAGCTATCTCGCATCGACTAGGCCGCGCTCGGCCCATTATTCTGCGCGGCTGATGAATTAACATGCCATGTACTACGCATCCCGACACAGCCGTCGAGCGGATCTTGCACACTTCGACCCTCCCGCCCGTCCCCCACTCATTTTCAAAACTCGAACTATCCCCGGGTAGTTCGCTAATCCCAGAGCCTGAGACTGGCCAGTGTGAGGACGTCGGAATGGACTTCTCGACATCGATAGGATCCGGCGGTTTCTTCGAGAGTAATAATTATCCCGATTCTTCTATAGGCGGCTAGAGGCATTGTGCTAGGACCCCCGCGAGTCCTTGGTATTATGGGATCGAGTGTATATCGGGGGAAGGAAACGCGAGCGAATCCGTGGAGGAGATTTAATGCTGTTGTTATCGGGGAATGTAGAGGTCTAGATGAAATAGATATAAGCCTAGTTCTGACGTAGGAAGACGCCGGGGAAAGAGTATGAAACCGGTGGTGGCTCCCTTGGTGTAACAGTAAATCGATTCCTTTTCGTTTGTCGGATTCCTCGATTAGTATCTCGGCTCTCCGGGCCGCCTCCTCTTCTCCTCTGCCTCTGTCTGGACGGCTGTTCTACGCGGATTGAATCATTACTCGGTGCGGTACGATGCAATGTACGATTGGAGGTGGGAGACTGACAATTCGCCGCTCTAAACGAGCCTCATCCCTCTTTATCACGCCAGACTCGAATGCCGCGTTAATTTATGATCTAAGATATCAGAACGTAGCATTACCTGACTAATAGCATCGCGTTATGACCGTCGGTTGGCTCAGTGCGCGCGCGCGGCTCTGTTTTGATTTGTGCCCACGGTTTGCTTTGGCGATTGCGCCTCGCATACGTAATCACCTGCTTCCCACAGCATATATGCATGCGCGTATAATCACGATTAACATTAACGTTGCATAATTGATTATAGGGTCTGGGTATGGGGGGAGTTGGAGGACGAGGCCGCCCCGAAAATAACAAGTTCTCAGTTTTAGAGAGGCGCGAACCCGCCCGCGCTAATTTATTCGGTAGTATTAGCAGAGAGAGAGTAGTAGAGCTCTCAATTAAATATACAGCAGCGAGCACGCGCGGCGGACGGTTATAATCAGCGGATTGGATCTTGGTATTTGTACATCAATCGCGTTTATGCCGGGAGCACTGGATCAAACCGGCAGTTCTCGAATTAGAACCCTTCAAATAGCTCGCGGTTAGCATTCATTTGGCCGAAATGGCGGGATTACCGACTGACCGCGGTAAGTTCCACATGTGCGTCCTCTCGCCAGTATGCTCCGGCCAATTTTCGCCAAAGCAATCGCGCGGTATTACTGCTGAAAAGAGCCGAGAATAAATATTGGAGCGGCCGAGCGAGAATCTGAAGCTCGTGAAAGAGAGAGGGAGAGAGTGGTGGGCGCGTTAAAAGGTTAAAAGGGCTGATAACAATGAGAATCGAGAGGGAACAGAAGGGAAATGACGTAGGGGGGTCGTTGAGTTTGAGTAAGTCGTGTGGTATGCGGGTGCGGTCATGGATGGCATACGTGAAGGAACGTGGAATGGAGAGGTCTGTCGGGGCCAAGTGCACCGGCAGGAATTGCGAAAAGGCGGAATGCCGAGTAAGCAGGAGGTCCGGATATCATGTCTGACATATGCCCGAGTTTTTCTACTGCGCAGTGTCGAGCGACGCGGTCGCGCCGCATCGCGTCACCCTCGAAATGATGCCCGGCCAGTGATTGACTTTTCCACTGCGCGCTCCCAATCCCGGCAATGATACGCTCGCGCCAGTCATGGCTTTGCAAAAGGTCGCGTCTTCGAGGGCTCTCTCTCTCTCTCTCTCTCGCTCCCCCTTTGGCCTAGTCGACCTCTTTCCGCATCTTGGCCTCTCTTAGTCTCATTACCACGCTCTGATTTGCTGCCACGTCAAAGCGGGGCTTTGCAACGGCGCGGCGCGGCAGCCTCGTGCGGGAAACAGCTTGCAGCCACTCTCGACTCTCGACTGAGAACCTCCGAGCTCCCCAGCCGCGAGCCCTTTATCACCGAGTGCTAGTCAAATTCAGCACGGCGGAACGAAAATTAAACCTCTCGTACGCGTGCCACGTAGCGACAGCGCGCCGGCTTCAGCCTCCGGCGTAGATTCCTCCGAAATAGGGAGCAGCCACGAGATAAGTCTCGGATCGGATAAACCCAATAATGATCCGGCTTTGTTTGACTCGCACTCAATTCTCATTGATCTCATCGAATCGAAAAGCACAAGAGCTCCCGAAGTCCCGAAGTCCCGAAGTGAGACGGGCGCGCCAGTAGAGCCAGTAGTTAGAGTCAATGGCTGTGCCGGACACTTTTTAATAGGCGTCTAATCGAACGACGTGCGATAACGGGCCGCTGCGATCGAGCGAATCGGAAGTGACGATCTGCTCTCGTGAACAAGCTTTTTTAGCGTATAGATTACCGTTAAGGAAGATCGCTATCTCAATCGGTAGACCACCCATGATGGAGTATCACGAAGGGTCGAATGATTTTTTGCGCCCCCGCTCTATTCTATACTATGTACCGAGTCTACGTAGGCGGAACTCGGTGTAGCATACCGCTCCCGAGTACCCAGCTGACGAATCCTCGCCATCCTCCCAACAGAAAGAGAGAGAGAGAGGAGGAGAGAGAGAAAGTTGTGTTGCAGTGTACGCGCGGCTGCTATACTTCTTATCCCAGTATCGCTTGTCGCCGATACTATCACCGTAAACCGCTGATTCCCGTATAATAATTGTTTCGAAGCTTCGCTATACTCGGATATAGTTATCTTTTATTAACTATATCCAAGCATAAGGAAGCTTCCAAACAATAATCTCTATAATGGCCAGTGCAATATGGTCGCATCGCATGGTCTTCCCTTCCGCGGGATTCCACGGCATCCTTTCCTACTAGCACGCAATCTTAACCAGACCCCTCTCTCTCTCTCCTCCACGGGCTTTAAGTTGCTGGCGGTGGCAACTTGGACAATGCGATGGCTCATGCTAAATCACGGCGAGATAAAGACCAGCAGCTGTGCGCGCGCGGCCTTTTCGCGGGGATGCGGGGATTTAGCGGGTTCTTTCGCGGGCGCGTGCGGTTAAGTAACGCTGAATTATCCAGCGGGCGCGGAGAGAGGCAAAGATGGACAGCGGAGTTAACCTCTAGTCTCTCGCGGGGGCTGGCGAGAGAGCGCATCAGCGGACGTTAATGCCGCGCGCGATGCGAGAGAGCGACGCGAGCCTCGGCACGAGGGAGCCGGCAATTCACGGGAAGGAGAGAAGAGGAAGGGGCCTCGTTGCGCTCGCGTTATCTCCGGGAGTGCGCATACATTTGCTCGGTGAAGCAGTTCCGTTTTCTTCGCTTCTCTCTCGCGGCCAGCTGCCGCCGTCCCCGTCGTCGCCGCCTCCGAGTCCTCTCGCGCGCCCGAGCCCCGATCGCCATTCCCGACCGGTAGACGAACCTAACTGTTCCGAATCGCTGCGATAATTTCAAATCTCGCATTCAACGCGCCGCGGCTCTTCCCTCGCCGCTCGCCGCTCGCCGCTCGCTGCATAACAGTTCCAAACTGCGAGAGCGCGGCCCGTCCTACGTGCCCAACTCTCAACCAACCCCCTCCCCCTTCCCCTACTAAATCAATAGATAATACCGTGGCCGTTATTGTAGAGCGAGATAACGCGAGCAGCCACGTACCGGCTGCTGCTTAGAAACTTGCCAGGCCATCCCCTGCCACCGAGAGCCACGAAGGCACGAAACAGTTATGGCTAATAAGGTGCTTGCGTGCGCACCCTCTCCTCGAGGGGTGTAAATTTCGGGGCAGGTATCCTGCGAGGGCCGGAAACCCCCGCGATTCTCCCTCGGCAAAATCAAATGAAAAGTCTTGGCGGCTTGGGTGACTTTCGCACGGCCAAGCAGGAAGTAAGATTGGAAGGAATCGTAAGGAAGCGCGGTGAAGTGAATGCGACAGGTTACAAGATACCGGAGTCACCAGGACTCGGCGCGACGCACAAACTTTCCTCGGGGACGCGCAGGATAAAGTATAGCGGTCGTGTTGATCTCTGGCCGGCGATAGATTCTAGCGGCGAGGTGAGTTGCTCGGGGAAGAAGGTAATTCTATGTAGGTAGGCGAGGCATAAACTCAACGAGCAGTAAAGCGGGATATTAAGACCGACACCTTCTCTTCACGGCTGAGAGCGAGGCGTCCCGGGCGGCGGCGTCGGCGTCGGCGGCTTGCGCCAAAGTAACGGCACTCATTAAATCCTTTGAGCCAACTACCAACCACACCCGCCGTATTTTCCCCGCTGGCTCGCCCTCTGTAAATCAATAAATAATTTCATATTCTAATCCAGTTTTACGAGGCCGCGCACTCGGCCCACCGCGAAGCGAGGAAGATCCTTCATGTTTCCTGCAAGTTCTGCCAGAGCGCGGCGAGCGCGGCAAGTTAATGACGCCGTCGCTGAGAATTATACTCGGCGACGCGCGCTGCGCCGCGGCGCATACGCCGTCCTTCCCGCACTTTCGAATCGGCGGCCGCTGCGTTATTCATTACAGCTTAATAATAATCTAGCCGCCACCTCAGCCACCTACCACTCTCGCGACTCTCGCGACTCGCGGCCCCACTGACGCCTTCATCGAGATAGCCGAGTAATAGTCCCCATATCGTGAGATCATTACCAATGATAATCGTGGCGGGTTCGTAAAGTTACATTATCGCACTCACTCGGAGGATCGCGCGCGCGGTGGTACGAGGATCCTAGGGAGGTAGATCCGCTCCCCCCTCGCCGCCCGTGTAAAATGCGAAACCTGCTTTTCTCAGAATGGAGGATCTACGGTTATGCCGAAAGGATGCTTGGGTTGGTTGGGTTGGTTGGGTTGGTTGGGTTGGATGGTAGTTTATATCGATTGGAGAGCGGCGATAGCGCAGACCTGTACCGGCGTCCAGCCGTGTGACCGTCAAACCATTGCGAAACTGATGATAACCTGTCGCTCGGTAAAACCACTACTGGTATTCCCTCTACAATACTGTTATTAGGCTTCGGCGTAACGCCAGCTATTCAAAAGCAATATGCCAACTCGAGTTGAGTATTACTTCCCTTATCGCGATAGGAGTGTCGCATTGCCGGTAATGTTTAGTGACGGATTAAAAGCGTTTGAACGAGCAGTTGCCAATGCTAATCCGGGGAGGTCGTCAGCGAGTAGATACAGAAGCAATCGAGGAGGCAGCGATAGAAATTAGAATGACGACAATTGCCACGGCATCGACTGCTATCTATCGGAAGACGGGCGGGTCGGTGATCGGGTAATTTCTAATAGTCCGTCAAGCGCATGGATTTCCAATTTCTCGCGGGGCCGACTGACAGAAGTGGGTCAAGCCTCGCTCCGACCTCAAGTATGACAAATAGAGGCTCGATTAGGAGTGCGCGCGAGATCCCCGGGATTCCGCTCGACAGGATCGCAAGAGCGAGCGCAACCATTTGACATGGGGAGCAAAGGGCAAAAGGAGCCTTTGGTGAATTACGCGAGCGGGGGAATCCCCAAATACACGGCGCACGCATATAGCACAAAGCGCGCCATCAAATTTGCCCGAGCTATTTTCCCTGGGCCCGTGCACGCGCGTCTGCCTCTGCAAGCTTCCCTCTCCGCTTTAGTTTAAAGCAGCGCGATCGACGTGTGCGCGGCAAAAGCCTCCGCACACTCGGCCTCCCTCCACAGCCAGGCCAAGAGGAAGCTTGAAAAATCCTCCACACTCTATCTCCACGCTCCGTCATTTATAGAGCGCCGGGGCCCGGGGTGCGAGAATTGCGCCGAGGTTTCCTCGCGCGGTATAGTCGCATCGTCGGCGAACGGGTGATCCGTCGGATCGCGACCAAGCAAGCAGGAAGAGGCGTCGTCGAGCGTCCGATAGGTACGCGAGCATCATCGCCAGTCAATTTCCTTAATAAATCGGGCTATTACGCTCTCCGGCTCTCTGGGCGGCTGGCGCTAAAAAGCCCGCCGCTAAAACCCCTTATACATCATTGTAACGCGAAATTGGATATTTATTGGTGACAGATGGGACACGCCTGTTCCGCGGATCACGCCGCCCGATCAATCATAGCCGCGCGTAACACTATACACTTCGGCGCACGCCCCCTCCCCCTCCCCTTAATGAATTGCATCGGGCAGTAATAGCGGGTCAGTGATGGCAGACCGCTTGAAAAATAACCGTAATATCATTGGACGCGTGTTGCCGCGTACACATGCGGCCTCGTGGCCAGTGGTCATCTCCCGTTTGCTCCGCGGTCTACGATCGCCCCCCACGCCCCCCGCACTCACGGGTTCGATTCTCCCGGGCGGTTCTCTTGCTATTTAGCACGCAGGCGTTTCGTTACTATCCTCGCGACAGACTAAAGCCACAATGGGCTTGGAGAGGCGGAAAGGGGCTTTGGCCCCATGGAAATGCATCGGGCGATGTAACTGTGCGGCCAACACCCGACGCCCGCCTATGGGGCCCTCGCACCTTTGAGCTTGCCTGGTGGTGCGGTGACCGCGGCCTCGTTACACGGATTTCTATGTAGGAGCCTCTGGCATTAGTTTAACATTGCTTCTTCCGTCCCCGAGAGTGGGTGTTTCGATCGCGTCGCGTCGCGGAGCGGGTTATCGGTGTTAAGCTTGTTAAATTCGACGGGGGCTTCGGGCCCGTGTGTCCGGGGACTCTCTCGAGTGCCCGCGGGACGTAACGGTCCCGGGAATGACAAATGGCGACTAGTCCGGGATACAAATCACACACGCCCAAGACCCCTCTCTCTTTCTCTCTTCCTGCTCGGTATGGGAATCAAAAGATTCTTCTCGGGATTCCATCGGCCAGTGACGTCATCCTGCGACGCGACTCTCTCCAGCGTATCCAAGATTTATTCCCGCGCATTCGCCGCCAGCACTTGTGATTCTCGATCGAAGATGCATCTCGGGGATGCCGAGTCCCTCTGGACGCGAGCCAGCTAATGCATTCGGCGGGCGGCGACGGTGGTGGTGCTGGGGGTGGTTCGCGAGGGAAAGCTGGCGAAATGTGTATCTTTTAGGAAATTAGTTCATCAGTCGAGCGGGGAGGAAGCATGTAATTTCCTAGCGACAGGCCGCTGACCGAGAAAAACACCTTATGCTCCGTGACTGCGCTACTGATGACCGCTTAGCGGTTAATCTCGAGAAAGCACGAGAGACGCATGTCGCGCGCTTGGTGCGCGCAGAGACGAGCGCATCAGCAGCCGAAAGGATGTCATGACCTAAGCCTGGCTGTCTGGCCGAGCCAGGATCATTAATACGCTAGCAATTTATTACCGGGTTGTCTCACTGGCTGTCTACCGCGCGACACGCGACAGTTGACTGTCTTCGGGGCGTAGTCCTTCCAGCATCGAGTTACCTCTCACTCCAGTCGCGCGCTATCCCTCTCGCGAGGACACATGCGCGCATCCATATCCGGCCAACGAGATTGCAGCGTAACGAGCGCTAGACAGAGAGAATTACACCAGCACGTAGAACGTAGAACGGCCTCGCGAGAACGGAAGGGACGCGCTTATGCAAGAGCGCGAGTAGAACGGCCCTTTCCGCGCACCAGTTACCCTCGACAAGGGAGAATGCAGCTCCGCCGCTGTTTACGCCAACCGGTAGACCCGAGCGCGCGAAAGCGGCCATTCCTTGCGAGAGCTAGCTGTAAAGTCGAAACCAGCCGGCTAAATCAGTTATTATCGCGTCAGGCTATCGAAGGAAAATGAGCGGCCGGAAAGCGGAGAGCGGACCTCGGTAATCTCCGAGAGCGGGATTACGTTGTTCAGTTAGCGGAGTGTAAATGTGCAAGAGCAAGGAAATCGTTTCTATCCATTAGAGTTATAGCGGAGCGGCTTGTAGCCGGGCGGTAGGTGCATGTGCAATCTGTATCCGCTTTTAGGAGGAAGGAAATGCTCGTTTTCGGATGCGATCGATCGGGCGACATAGGGCGAGAGAGAGGGCCTCCTTGGTGGTGTAGCCGGCATAATCCGACCGCGAATGCTTGCCCCGACTTGGGAATAATTGATGACGGACACCGAACTTTCGTCGTTCCCTCGACAACGGGCTATCCGAACGGAAGTAAAAGTGCTGCAGTTTCGACTGGCCTGCTCTCGCGTGGGCCCCACCGAGTAAGCCAGAACATTTCCACCGCACCCAATTAGACGTTATTCAACGCGACGACCTTTGACTCCCTCTCTCTCTCTCTCTCTCGAGCTCCAAGAAACTTGGATGCGTCCCTAGCCTATTTCGCTCTCGGGAAAACTTTCCTCTCCTTTACTGTTACTGATTATCGGCTCGGCGGCTTTATTACCCTGCTAATTCACCCTCTCTGTCGATGCACTCGGCCCAGGAAGCCGCCGTTCTCCTCTATATCAGCGCCCGGGGACGCCGCCAGGTGGATCAATGAACTTGCCAGAATGTCATGAACATCGCTCCGTGATGCAACGCGCGTAGTGCGCCGTGCCATGCCGTGCCGTGATATGAAATTAATGCGAGCAAACTATGCCGGCGGAGGAAGAGCGAGAGGGGGAGATTAAAACTCCTTTGTCTTTGTATAAGAGATAAGCTCTAAAATATTAATAACGGAAATAAGTTAAGTTGTAAAAGAATTCGAGAGATAGACTGTGGTTTCTTCGGAAGGTTCAAACACCGGAGTTTAAATGAAAAGAGATGCGGACTGGGCTTCGGTGGTTTTACACTGGTTCGATGGTGTAATAATAAATTTAACATAGAGCAGGTCATGACCGACATGAAATGTACAAGATTTAGATGGTCATTCCTCGATATGTTTGTGAATCGCTCGAGACATCATCTTTCACTACAGGCCGTCGGATATTACCTCGAGATAATCAAGTAGCGGTCGGATCGCAGGTAGAACACGCACTTTAGTATCGCGTACTAGCCGTACCCGCCGGTGGAATGCGAGGGCAGCCGGCGACCTTTACGATGACGCGACAAGGCTCCCGCGAATGATCCAAGCGCGACCGTACAAGTGTCGTGTAATAATAATGGCGGCTGGCAGGTGAGTCGGGATCTCGAGGAGAGATGGGGATCGGCGATAGACGGAGGCCGATGGGAGGATACGCACCACACACTTGCATAGATAAGATCGGAGGCATTGGGCTAGCGTGTACGCAACGCACATACCGCATGCCATCTAGTGCATATCTAATAGAATTCCAGATGGTAAGAGAGGCTGCCGTTGGCGAGAACGTGTCATTTAGTATTAGAGCCGATCGAGAATGGCTTATGAAGCCGATCCAATTTTCCAGTATAGCAAGCCTTCCACCGAGCCGGCCCTCACTCGCCACTCGCTACTCGCCGACCATATACGTAACCCTCCCATACATAGATGCATATAGTTAGAGAGAAAACCCGTCCGCCGCGGCCTATCAACCCATCGATATAACCAGTTAATGTTTACTGCGCTCTGTTCCGGGTGCAAAAGCAGGATATACAAGGGTTTATGTCACGGAGACGCGGACTCGGTTCAGTTGAAATCCGGTGCCAGTTAACCGGTAGGCATAACGCGAGCCATGCCAGCGCGCGCGTCCCCGCCCATCGTACGTCCGCTACGTGTTAGATGCTCGCAACTTTTCACACGAGCCGTCGGCTCTCCGCTCCCATTGAATAAATATACCCGTCTGATATTCATCTCGGCGTACACGGCTCCGCGTCAGCTCAAGCGCCGCGCCGATAGCAAATGATCTACATCGCCAACTCCCCGAGCCCCCGAGCCCCCGAGCCCCCGCGCCCCGATCGCCATCGACTGATTGATCTGCACTACCGTGCCGCGCGCGCACTGTTTGATGACGGAGGGGCCTGCTGGGAGACGGAAGTGCGCGCTCTGTAAAGTGTCCGCCTTTTAACAGTCACTGCGAGCCACTTATTACCGAGCACTCGTGCACTGGTATATGTAGTAGGCGTCGATCTCGGCTTGTTTCGGGCGAGTCTGCACTGTGGGAAACTGATCCAGTTCGGGGCGAAGGTGAAGAGCCGCTCTCGGTCGTGCCGCAACGCCCCGTGTTCGAATGTTCCAGTTAAGACCGTTAGGGTTACGGGGGGGGGGGGGGGGGGGGGGAGAGGAGGCGATATTGTAATATATTTCATTACAGAAAGTGGACTACGTGGATGGTGGGTTGCTCGGTGTCATTAAGTGGAAGCCGAGCAGCAAAGTGCTCTCTTCGGTCGCGCGCTTAAACCTCCGGATAGTGGGTGTACTGTAGAGGGCCGGCCTCGGCCTGAAGGGGGATGAAACTCGATACCGAATCCCGGCGTGATTAACGACGTTTCACGCTCGCTGGACGTCGGTTCTCGGACGCTCCGAAGGATTTGCGACTCACGAGATTTTCCTGGGGCATTGACCTTTCTCTCCCGGCAGCGCCGAGCGGTGTGACGATGCCGCCGCCACTGCAGCCACCAGGATGCTCAGGCTGCGGAGGGCCGCCGACTCAACGGACCGCGCACGACTTTCTCGTGTACGCCCCTGCCCCGGCACCGCCAATTCCTCCTGGCAGTCAATGTTTTTTACGAGATGCCTCGCCAAATCTTCCTAAATCCGCGAGTGCGCACGGAGGAAATTATATTATCACCATTCCCTACTGCTGCCGCCTCATTCCTCACTCTTTCAGTCGGAACCTACCGGGTTTCAAGCACAGTGGCGAGCATCAATCCATCGGCAGGGTTCTAACAGCGTTCAAGTGATAGTAAATGCTAGAGGCCCCGACACACGTTGACGTTAATCTGCTCTTTAAAGTAATTGATTTTCCCTGCAAATATTACGCTTCTGATTGAAATCAAGTTCCATTAATCCATTAACGCCCGGCAATCCTCTCGCTACCTAGTAGACAGAGTCACGAGGGTCGTAGGTTTTTTCCGGCGAATGCTTGGCCAGTGGTGAGAGTAATTTCATAGTTGCTTCAGAGGTGCGCACCCCTCGACCCTCGACGACGTGTCCCGTGTCCACCGGAAGCACGCGACAACGTGTGCGCTGGCCGCGCCGGCGGCTCGGATAAATCCAGCTTGTACTCCGCGCCGTGGAGAGTTAATTGAGCCGCGGCAGGTTCGCTCGGGGGATAATTGTAGAGGTCCGGAAATGTTGGTAATACGCGCGCGGCACAGGAGCGATTGTTCCGGGAAGGCCGATCGTGTGTCACCGTACTACTATATTCCCGCGGTAGGGAGGATATAAAAGTCCGTTGGCTGCCCTTAACTCGGCGAGGGCCCCGCGCTCGGCTTCGGTTCTCACGTGGGAGAGGAATTCTCCAAGACGAATGCCCGACTACCGGACTGCGAGGCTACTCGAGACCCGCCGCCGCTGCCGCCGCACTAAAGGCCACGGCGTCGTAATTAATGGCCGTCCATTAAGGGCTTTAATATCTCTCTCGCACGCACACACATGAAATTCCCTCTCGAAGCCACGACGAAACGTGCTCCCTAGCCTTTCGTCGCGGGCAAACCGGCCCAGGGGCCCCGGGCCCCCCATCCGCGACCACTCTCGTGTGATCCCGTCTCGGACCTGTTGACACACTGTACGTCGCCGGCGCGTCCACGTCTCGGCTGTCTGGCAGGCGTGGCGCGCACCTTTTTCCAAGAGGAACGCGCGCGCATTGTTATGCAAGTTGCGCGCGGAAATTAAAGCGCACCGTGTCCAGGAACGGTACCGAGCGGCGCGTGCCTCGAACGCGTCGACGGCTTTCCGACACCTAGTTTCGCCCATTGGCCGTGTGTCCTGGCAGGGAGGGCACGCTCCACTCGGCCAAATACGCAATTTCCTCGCGGACTTAGGAGTTTAGAGGGTTTAGCGCTCGCCGGTGGGTTTTTCAGGGCTTTAATCAACGCGTGCGATCCGTTTGGTTTTCTGGCGAAGGCTTCTGTACGGCGTGGCGCGGTGATCGTGCCGTATATGGAGGAGCGAACCGTGGGAGCGAAGCAATAGGTCGCGCCAGTTCTCCGGACCACCCGCGCTTCCCTACCCAAAGAAACGTATATTTTGCGTACACGTCCGCAGCGATAGTGCGCCAAATCATTCCATCTGCCGCTCCCGATTGACTTCGACGATGCACTCGCGGAATATGAATTACCTGTAAAACAATGCGCCGGCCGATTGCTGGCGGAGCATTGTTATTCAGTAATGGTACGTGGGATATCTTAGGATCTATCGGTCGCAAAGGCCACGGGGCTCCTCGACGAGGTTCCTTCGCGCAGAGTTGGTGCTTTCGAGGTGCTTAGAAATCGGCGCGCGGAGTGAAGCGGAGTGAAGCGGAGTGGAGCGGCAGGCGGCCCGAGAGCGCAGAGCGCAGAGCGGTCAGCCAGAGCCCCGGAATTAAAAGCGGCGATCTAGCAACGGTACAGTTGCAGTGGCCGGTCTCTATGTGGGACGAAACATGTGGCACATTCCCGGCGCGTGGGCATCGCGAAACGGGACGCGCCTCGGAAACCCGACGACCTTATTTGCCCGGGGCTCGTCGCCGCCACTGATTCACGGCTCCGTCGATGCCTCTTGCCACCTGGGTTATTAACCCCTCTGCCCAGTGCCGGGAGCAGCCTCCTCCTCGCGCCTCTACCAGCTAACTTACTGTTATGCAACTAGGAATCCCCCCAGCGCTCCATTGTCAATGCCAGCATCGTGAGAATGTTAACAGGCTCCCTCTCTCTCTCTCTCTCTCTCACTCCTCTCCGCGTCTGCTTACGTGATCGTATCACTCAACCGGCCCCCTCGACTCAACTCTTACTTCGCCTTCTTCGCCGCCTCCTTCTCGGAACAGCCAACCGCGACAATCTAATCATGTGTGTACACTCGAAATGGAGAAGCCATTAGAACAACCACTCTAAATCCCCGACATCGCAAGTCCACGGGAAACAGAGAGTTTCAAGGATTTGCTTGTTAATACATACACCTAGCTCTGCTCTCCTCGCAGGTGTCTGAAAAGCGGGGGATTCGTTGAGTGCGCGCCGTTTTGCTGTAGGTCAGCACTCCTCCGGCAAGATTGTTGGTCGGAAATGGCGCGACGCGGCGCGGCGGCTATTCGAGGTAGGTCGGGCCCGCTCGCCGCTGTCCCTACGCAGGCTTAACGGGTTATCATCGGGAGCCCTCGTAATTCCGTGGCCGGCGTGACAGCTCAATGTACCACAAATAGGTGGAGAGCCCCTGCGCGCGCGCGCTCCCTCGCTTGTCCCCCGAGCGGAGGAAGCTGAGGAGCGTCATCCATATTCAGCATGTTGAGGATTCCGTAACGCGGAGCCGGCTATCGCGTCAGCAGGATGTCACGCCGATTCGGATTTCGGCGTAACGAAGTTAGCGCATCGGAGCCGACGCGACGTGCGAAAATCGGCATCCGCATTTTTGTCGGCCGCCTCGCGCTCCTTCCTAACGAGCATATTCACCCGGCGTCCATGTGACAGTTGGTAGTTTTCAAATACGTCGCTAGATAAGCACGGATTGCGCGATTCACACGGCACCGGCTCTGTCCCGTGCCGGACGAGCAATAAGTCAGCCAAGCTCTGTTGCGTACACATGATAGGTGATAGGTGTCAGTGGAGGTAGCTGTGCTCTGTTGGGTCACCGCGAGCGCGAGCTCTTATATCAGCCGGCTCTCCCGCGGCATAATCGTGCCGATAACTTTCCAAGTGGCTCAATTAAATCCCCGGCTAAACCGCGTAACTCAACACCGCGCGCGCTCGGCCAATAAACCAGCCGAATGAGCGAGGTTATCCCTGATGGATCGAGGACAGAAGAAAGCGCGCTCGCTATTCTTATTAGTAACCGCGGAGAGCAAGTGGCTTAACCAACAGGAGCCGCGGTAACCCGAGACGACGCCGAGAGGCACACGCGACCCGGATCTAAACATTGGCCGAGTCAAGAGTGCGCGCGACCATGCATCGTCGCGACTAAAATCCCTTTCCGCAGAGGGACCGCTGGATATCTGGTAAGGAAGCCGGTTCAGGCATTCCGGTATAGAACGCATTAAGAATTCCAGCCACAGAATGGACTGGTCTCATTTTCCTTGCCAATTCTTTCCCTCCAATTCCGCCCGAAGCTCGCATTGTGGAAGGTCGCCACCTAATGAACCTAGCATGATAAGGGCGGCCTGTTTGCACTTAAATTCTCCTCCAAGACCAAGCGGAAATGCCCGACTCCTTCCCTCCCCGCTCAGGCCGCTCGCGAGAATGAAGAGCTGCCGGTTTTTCGCGCTCGCATACCGGCCGCGCTACTTGAACCTGTCACTCGGCAATATAAGTCAGTCCAGTTAGCCAGGAATTGTCCGGCGCGCATGTCGAGGCCAATGTCCATAAATTATCCGCGCCGTTCCCCCGGCGATGAACTGCCAGCCGTGGCCGTCGCCGTCGACGAGGAGTAACTACCCCCGAAGAGAGAGGACGCCTGCTTCTAGTCCCTTTATCGCAACAATGTCACCGAAGAAAGAAGCTCGGGACGCGAGAGTATCCATCGTGGCAAAGCTGGTGCTCATCGCCGAGCATCTTTCCCAGCTGACAACAACTTGGTTAGAGCGGCATTGTGCCGCGCGCACATAAGCGGTTAGTTTGTCGAGTATGAAAGGAATGGGATTTTCCGTGGCCGTCGCGTAACTCGGCGCGCTTCGACGTGTACAGGTTGGCTAAATAATGCGGCGTTCTAACGGTACCGAGTGAATGCGAGGACGCGCTCGCGCTCGCACTCGCCGCGCTCTTCCAATCCAATACGGTCGCAGCCGAAATTTACATTCGCCGAAAGAGTCGTTAGCGCGAGGGGACTGGGCCGCTCTATTCACGGCCGGGCGTACTCTCTTGGCTCACTTGGTTCTCTTCTCTTTCTCTCTCGGCGACATATCGGCCACTGGTCTCCCTTTCAGTTCCGGGCTTGTTCTTCGAATGATCGTTAAACGATCGTCCCGCGGAGAGCGGCCGCCTTCACTCTTTACTCTTTACTCTCCGAGGGAACCCGCTCCCGCCAGACGTAGCGTGAGCTCCACTCCTCTTTTCACATCGCGTGCAATTCCCAAGCGCACTTGTCTGCGCGCTGTCGGCGACTACGGCGCCGCGTCCCCCCCGCGAGCGGAGCAAGCGGCCCGGCCAGTAAATGGAAGAGGAGGAAGTTGCTAGACCCCTCGCCGGGGTGCGGCTGCTCCTGGCGTTCGTACCAGTTCGTACGACTGGCTGCTGCCTGGACGCCCGGTACAAAGAGACATCTGAAATTTCCACCGTCACCTAACCCCCCCCCCCCTACTCCCCCTCCACGGAAAACCCGGCGTTTCGGGGGAATTAATGGCGTGTGCTCCGAGGATAAAGTGCCCTTGCGCGGCCGCCGACGACACCACTGAAAAGGGGTTGCACGCTTTCCGCGAACCCTCGTTCTCTGCCCACCGCGGGAACCACCGGAAAATATACCCGGTGCTCTCAATTCTCCCCCGGCGAATTAACTGAGCGTCGCGACCGAAAAAGGGAAATTGGCCAATTTGAAATGAATTGACGGTGTTTTCTGCAACGAGCTGATAGATTGGAGGTGACGCGAGTCGGCTGGTAGAGAGGAGCAGGTGTGAGTGGAGTTGGGAGTGGCGGATGTTTCGACGACACCCGGTGGGTGAGTGGATTTGCAGGGAACGGAGACGAGATCCTGATAGAGTGGCGCTGGGTATCCGAGAGGGGTGTAACTAGAGAGTAACTACGTTTAGTAAACACAACAGTAAGTTACGTCGTGTGGCAAACGACTCCTCCCGTGACAAAACAAAGTTTGATACGCACGCTGTGCTGCGCTACACTCTAGTCTAGCGCGGCTAAAGCCGTGGAAGCCGCTTCCTGTGCATTCCTCGTTGCGGTATGTCGACACCACTTCCCCGGGAGGAGCGAATGCTCCCGCAAGCCAAGTATACGACTCGGTCCGCGGAACTCTCCGGGTAGGACGGGCCTGTTTATCCGGAAAAGCAATTACGCGTCCTCATCGCCTGGTTTCATCGCGCGCCACCGTCGTCGCCGCCGGCATCCGCGATAACGGCCTTCCGTTCTGACGCACAGTTTCCCTCCTGACCACCACCGCCGCCAACCCCTCCACTTTCCAATTTTATTACTGTCGGCTCGGCGCATAATCAACACACGCGGCTCAGAGATTCTTCCGAGTTGCAGAACTGGCTTCCAGTAGCGGCGAACACTTGATTCCTTTCCTCAATTGACCGGCTTTCGTCGGGACTCGCAACGGACCGGCTCATTTGGCGAGAAGCAACTATGTACTCGCGGCGAACTAGCGGTCCCAGTGCGTAATTACAGCGCGGGATTAAACGGTGACTCGTGAGTAGTTTTGATAGGCGCGTACTGTTAAGGCCGCGCACTGGTCCTATAAACCGGCGACGTGGCAATGACGGTTCGACGGGATGTCCAGCGGAACGGAAAGTGGAACCCCGGGCGCGCGACCCTGATATGCATAACCGGAATCGCACGGCTGGAGATGTAACTTGGATAATGTTTCAATTTGTCCGTCATTTTCTTCGCACTCGCCCCCTCCCTCGCTCGCGCTCCATCAGATTTGACCGGGCTCGCGTCGATTGGAGAACACGAGGCATCGCCCACTCGAGTCAATAATTAAGTCCTATTAGGAGGGGGCGCCGCGCCGCGCCGTCTATAGAGATAAAGTGATGAGATACCAACGCGCGTCCTGACACCGGGCCTGATGCCACGCTGAGTTGTCCGTCATCCCTCGTCGGCGCGTGCTTAATCTGATCTCCAGCTCGCGGCCGCCGGAATATATTTAATAAAGCGGGGGGCCGGCCTTAATAAAGTGGTTCAAGCCAGGTAGATTGCGCGAGCCGGTGTACCTGCATATCTAAGGAAGAGAGAGAGAGAGAAAGGGCGAGGGGGGCAGCCGAGTCCGAGAGTGAGAGTATACAGGAAGAGAGAGCGAGGGGACTAGTGAATATGCAAGGTAGAACGGTGCGATAAGGGCCTATACCATCTGGAATTAGCAGCGACGCCGTTCCCGGGCTGTCCGTCATTTTGTCAACGCCCGTATAATCTGATGCAACTCTACCATTAAATTATCTGGGCCATCGCATTCCTGATAACCACCAATCTACCACGAGTCAGCGGTGCGCGCGCGCACGCTCTCTGCCCCTGCTGCAACTGATCCGGCTAATTTTCCTGTAATTTCGCCTAGCGCAAAAACCCCTCCAACACGCCATTCCACTCAGTTAGGTAGCGCAGTGGGAGCGAGGGCCCGCGGGCGCCCATCAAAACCGGCCTATCATACATTCCCGGCCTACCTCTCTCTACCAATCAATTATACATATACTACTCGAGGGCAGAGTTTCAGTGCGTGGACTGCGTGCACCATTCCCCCTCGTCACAACAGCCGGGCTTTAACTGTCACGAGCGTACACGCGCACCTGCGCGCAAGATCAACTCGAACCAAACGACTTGTATCATCGCGGCGAACGGTGTTCCAGGAAATTGAGTCTTTCGCGCGCATCCTTCCGATTTCATTCTACAAATCCACTCCACGGGGAACACGTTATATCCTCTTTCAACTTTCCGTCTAGTGGTCAGTCTAACTATCACTGCAATGATTTCCCGCGGCGGGGGAGGGGAGGGGGAGGGAGAAAAGGAGAATCAGAGTTTAAGTCGATAGAAGGATCCTGTATACCGGACGTGCCGGGCGCGGTGGCACACATTCGCTTTGTTCCTCCGGTGGCTGGTGGAAGAAGCTCCGAGAGCCGAGAGGAAGCCAGTGAGAGTGCAGGCCGATTAGGAGCGAGGGGCGCCGGTGGAAGCAGGAGGCGGCGATCGCGGAAGCGTGCGTGAGCGGAGCGCATTTATTGTCGGCGTAAAGTAAAATTACCGCTGTAAGTGCTGTTACCGGAGAAGCGGCACTGGTCCACGCCACCTTCCACCGGCATTCCTCGCTTCCGCCTCACCTTCGCGGATACACGCGAAACGTAAAATTCCCATCGATTCGGCACGGCCAACTGAAACGGAGCCATTTTCGGTATGCAGTGCGGCGAGCGCCTAACGGTACCTCTCCGAACAACCAACTCCGCCGCCGTTCGCCGTTCGCCGTCTGTCTTGTCCACGCTCCTCAGGCTCAGACTAGCGGAGCGTCGACAGGAAGGTGCGCTGGTAGCGCGCGATTTCCCCATAAAATGTGCAGGTGGCTGCGCGGTATGAAAAACCCCCTCCATCATGCACCCCCCAGAGCGAGCTCAAGGGGCGAATATTGCACGCCCAGTTAATTACGCAATTTATATACACGAGCTACAATATCCTTAATGCCTTTTTAAAGCAGCCCATCCGGCCTCCTGTTTACCCAGGCCGCAGCGCTGAAATATTTATGGCGGAAATTTCGATGTCCTCGCGTCACTTGGTTTATCGTGAAAGGATTCCTTCGCCGGCGGAGTCCTCTTATCGTCCTATCACCGCTAGACAGTGTTGTCCTGTCGATCTCTAGGGCTCGGGGATTTCCAAGCCCAATCTTACAGAGGAAAAACGGACTATCCCAGATATAGAAGGAGCAATGAGAGATATGAGGAATAAGGAACCCAAGAGACAACCACCCCCTTCGACATACTGTGCGATGCCTTTTGCAGTGAACACAGTCGGATTTATTGAGGGAGAGAGAGGCGTCGAGCACGCGAGAGACAGGGAGCCGAGTCGAGTGGAGTCGAGCCCTGTGTATGGCGTGTCTGCTTTGGCGCAGCTTTGAACCTCCAAATGGCACGCGAGCGGCTTTATCCCCGGCGGGAACGGTACTCCCGGGATCGTGAATAACGAAAAACGCATCGCACCCGGGAGATTGCTCGCGGTGAGATAGCGCTCGCGCGAGAGAGGGACGATCGGGGCGATAACGGGGCTGGTTTCACGATGGTGCAAGTTACGGCGCGGCATGCACGCGCGATCGGGGCTCCTTGGGCTGAAATAAGACGACTCTGGCGGACGTCTCTCTGTAGCCCGCGAGTTCCGCTGACCCAGCCAGATTTGCGAGTTGCTCAGACGCGATCGCGTGGGCGCTTTCCCGTTTTACATTTCCCTCTGGCTCGACGTCGACTGTTACTCTTATCACATGATACGGCCCCGAGTCTACCATGCAACGGGCCTCCCTCCGACCCGACGTGTCGCCCTACGCCATCTAATTCTCCCTCGCGCGCTCTCCCCCTCTCTCGCTCTCGTTTGCGTCGTGTCTGTCGTATTGGAGAAACCCATTGGCGCCATCTCCGCCAACTCCGCCAGCGAGTTCGACGAGTTGGTTAAATAGCCCGAGGCAGCCGGCTTCCCTGTTATCCGAAACTCGCTGCGCCGCGCCGGGTGGCTTCTCACACTTTCGCGAGATTTCGCTTTCTTGGCACGAGTCCTCTTGTCAAACACGCGGGGATTACCGTAGCTAGTGGCTGCCGGCTGGCCCGATATCGAGCCCGAGATTCTTCTCTGATCAGCCGCGGCCTCACTACAACCCTCTTCGCACTTCGCACCCTTTTTCCCGAGGCTCCTCGCAATCCCATCTACTTGGCAAGTTTCTCGCGGTTCGTTGCGAGAGCTTAAATTAGCTCGATATAAATCTGATCCGCCTATGGAAATCGGATCGAGTTCTCGGCTAACGAGATCACTTGGCGATTAAGTAGATCCAAGTTATCTCTAGTGCGGTGGGCTTTAATTAACACGCAATGTCACTGGGCAACAACAATCCGCGTGGGGTCGTCCTAAGTAGCCTGCCGCCATCAACTATTGTCCGGGAGTACAATACGCCGGAATATATCGCGGTGATTTAATTTAATTACTGATTTCTTAAATCTCGGCCGTTATCTGCGTGGAGATATCCTCCCACGATATTCCCCGGGGCCTCGTTACTGCCGGCGAGTCTAGCATCAACGGGCGCGCGCGCGGGCCCGAAGGAGACGGAATCTAAACGAGCCTGTTACCAATTCCTTTCCTTAATTACCGCGCGCAATTATACTGCTCGAAGGTAGTCGTATACCGGCAAACACACGCGTCCCCACATGCTTGCGCCCGAGCACACGTACACACATACACGCATAGAGAGGGAAACGCGCGCGGCGCCATTAAAATAAGGAGCACAAAGTGTTGAGCAATTACTCGGCTGCTAATGGGCGTTGCTCGCAGAGGCGAACCGTACGAGACAATAAATATTTGCGCGTTATCCTTGCGGAAATTACGAAACCGCGAGAGGGCTGGGTAAGAGAGGATGCCGTCGCGCCGCTCTCGTAGGGCTCGACTGCTCGCGTCGTGAGCCAACTACCAGGCGAATCCAATTTCGATTGCGTAACGAGTGAGGCTGCCTCCTCCGGACAGACGAGTCGTTGACCTTGACCAGCGACGCGGCAGCGACAGCACGCCCTTTTCATCCCAGACCTAACCCACCGCTCAGACGAATGGCGAACAGGCGAAGGCCCTTCAAATGGCGAGCCGGCAGTGAAGAAGCCCGAAAAACCAAAAAACCGAAAAACTGAGTGAAGAGTGTGCGAGACTCTCGGTTGGTTTCCGTAATTTTCGGCGAACTAGCCAGCCAGCGAGCTCTAGCTAGCCGGGCAACTGATGCGATGCAAGCCTGGCTCGCAGCCGGAAGATGGATGGTTTCTTTTTGGTGCGAGGGGCCGAGCGCTCCCGGCACTTTGATGCAAGAGAGCCCCCGCTACCGGGGCGAGCCGGCTAGCCCGGAGAGAGGGTCCATTAGCGGAGCCATTTGAATATTTGCAAAGCGCGCGAACGCCGCGAACTCGCCGCCGAGGTTAAAAAGATGTGTAATATACCGGGGCCGGAGAAGAGGAACGAGATTCCATTGCGCCCGTCTCGTCTCGCCTCAAACTGTCGCGGCTTTCTCGAGCGAGTGGCGACCTAGCTGCTGCCAGTAACGCTACTATCTCGGCCAGAGTCACTTAAAACTTTCCCTACTACCATCAACCCCTTCGCAGTTCGCATTCGCAGAGCCTAGTCGCCTACTGTTTCCCTCGCCGAGCGACTTCCCTACGAGGAGGACCCCTCGCTTCCATAAAGCGATGCCGTCGCACTATTGCTCGCTCGAGTCAGCCATTCTTTTCGGAATGCCCGCTCGACTCGAGCATACATAATAGAGAGCGAGAGGTCGAGAAAAAGAATGTCGATATTCCGAATGATCGAGGTGGTGGTTAGTGACGCTGCTTGGAGCGATTAAACCTCCCTGGCTTGCCCGGTTCTTTCAAGCAGCAATCGCGCGCGATCTTATCGTTGAGTAATTCGGCCGGGGTTTAATTACACGGCGGGATTCGAGGAACCGGGCTGATTGGAGGAAAATGTCGCGTTTGGATCTCGTCAGTGGAAAGCGATTGAATCGGCGCGGCGGACTTATCGAGGCCCTCGTCCGCTTCCAGTAGCTCTGGAAGCTCTGGAAGCTCTGGAAAGCTCCGGAAGGGAAAGACTGGCGATAAAAGGCTCGGGCACGATGTTTCATTTAGCAGTAGCTAAATGAAACGAGATGAGCTATCCGAGGGGATTATCCGTGACAGAGGTCGCAGCTGAGGGCCAAGTTCGGCGTCTCTGGTAATCCGCGGGCGTAGAGGCGGAGGTAGAGGCACTGGCAGAGGCTCCTCTCTCCCGGAAGTGATTCTCTCTGGTCTGGTGGTAGGTTGCTGGCCCGGCGGCCATCTGACTCTCGTTCGTCCCCGCTCGACACCCGCTCATTTGCAATTCGCGACACCGAGCCTCCTCTAGTCGGACGCGCAGGTGTTACCGCGGAAAAGCGGCCTACCACGCAATTTAACGCCATTAGAAGAGTGCCGGGGCCCTTCAAGCCAACCGGGCATTATTTCACGCCTCCAACTAATACGTCAGAGCTATTTCTGCTGCTGTATTACCGATCATTTCATTACCATATTCAAGAAACGCCGGCCCCAAAGCAATCTCATCTCGTTGCGCTCCCATTTTTACCGGCCGATTGATGTTAATTAATCAGTTTAGATTTGATAGTTATTGGACCGGATCGACGGCCCTCTATAATCATCATACCTCGCTACCAATAACGAGTTCTTTCTCTTTATAGGCCCCTTAGCGAATTTAATGAGCCTCGACCAATTTATAATCATTGTCAGGTTACTACCAATGGGTTTTCCCCAAGAGAAGTTGACTAATGTGCTTCGAGATTCGGGGCCTTGATACTCCTCATGCAGGAGGCCCTGCTAAGAGAAGCCGAGCGTTCTTCGCGAACCTTGGCTAGACGTCGCAACGCACCGATGCACGATGAAAGAAAATTCTCTCCCACACTCGAAAAAGTGGTCCTATAAAGATAGTGGGATCACGGTTAAGATTGTGATAGCTCGAGTTCTTCTCCTATGGAACGAGATAAACGGCCACTTGCTTGCAGTAGAATTGCTCGAGAGTAGAGAGTAGTACAAGTTTAGCCCGTGGATATTCCACCCACACTGTTGATCGACGCGAGTGCTAAATAATAGACCTGCATTGATGTTTGACTATTTACGAGAAAGCAGCTGGAAGGCATGCACGGCGCATAAAGAGGCTGCCCTATTGAACCGGGCCAACTCTGCACAATGAAAGGCTACAAGGTACAAGCGAGCCATCAAGTAGAGGCTATTCTTTTAATTCGGCCACTTGACCGGGGCCGCACGGCCACACGAAAGCCCGCCCAGCCGCCCGGCCACTTAAGGGTTTGATCCAATTTCCAGGAGGGAATCGAGTCGATCGCGCGCTCCCCCAAAAGCGATCGATCGCCCCGGCCGCTTTCTATCAAAAGGCTTTCACTAGCCGATCATCTTTATACTCTCTCACTCTCCCTCCCGCTCGATGGGTGGTCGATGCACCTGCGCCTAACTCGAGCAAGGTGTTTGCGATATTTACGTTCGCTCGAATCGGCGAAGGTTGTTCGCTTCGAGCCGGTTGCTCTCGTTGATGGAAGAAAAGGAAGCCTGGGAGAAAAAGGGAGAGAAGAAGAAGGAAGGGCGGCGAAGAAATAGAGAGGTGCGAGAGTCCCGTAACGAGGGACCGGACTTTGGTTAAGGCCTGCGGCTGCGGAAACGCCGGCTCACTAGCGTGTCTCCTCCGCCGCCGCCGCCGCCGTCGCCGCCGCCGCCTGCTTTTTCCACCTTTATCCTGGCAGCCTTCTTGCCCGAGAGAACTCTTCTTCCTCCCGTTGCCCTTATCGCCTTCTTTTCTGTTTCACCAGGCTCTAACGGCCCGGCTATCGAGACAGACGCTCGCCCAACAAGTGAGCCGAGCTCTCTCTCTCTGTCCCTCTGTGTGTGCAACTTGGGCAGGTACATTGTGAGCAGTTCTCATCGATTTGCTATGGAATATCGGTGGTCTCGGCCGCGAATTACAGGGCCAAGCGATGTCCCTCTCGATAGTCGATCCTGTAAGCGCGCCCTCTGCGGCGCTCGTTTCATTTTCCGCGAGAATTTACAAATAAATTACCACGACTTTTTCGCGTGTGCAACTGCGCGCGTCCCAGCGAGCCGGCGTCGTATTTAATGAACTTTTTGCGATATCGCGTATCTTTCATGCGCGGCTTTTCCCCCGGCTTTAATTTCACGCCCTAATGTGCGACTTTTTGCACTCCCAGCCACGCCCGCTCCTGACCGAGAACCGCCGGACATTAATCACCTTTAATTAATAGTGCGCTGATACAAAGCGATTGTTAACAAAGAACTGCCCGGCACGCTTTTCGCCTCGGAGAATTATCAGCGCCCTCTACGATCGAGCACGTGTGCGTCTTTCCCTTTACGAAAGACAATCGGGCCAAAGAAAGAAATGGTTTTGCGATGCTATTCGCAATGGGAAATCCCTCATCCCTTTCAGCCAACCTCTACTCTACCTGCTCTCATCCAACGTTCCACCGTTTAATCGCCATCTCCGAATCTCGAGGCTCGATCGGCCTTCCTGTTTCCGCCGGGCGATTCGAGATGCGTACAAGGCCTCCGACGTTTTAATGAATTTCCGCCGGCGTCATTTGGCCATATATGCGCGACCTTGCCCCGTCACTCTGCCCAAATATACGGAGATTACGCGCTCGTTACCGCGATCGCGCGGACGCGACCCAGGAAACATAAAGCGGCTCAAAGTATCGGGCTTTGAAATCGGCCAATTTAGATGCCGCGCGAGCGCGGCGCCTTCAAATGGCAGGAACATGTTGGGGTAATTATTTAATTAACAGTATCCCGTGCACGATCGAGTCTAATAAGCTGTCGTCTGTCCTTCCCAACAGGACTCCGCCCTTCCTCATTTCGAGCTGTACACTTTTTATCGCATCCGCAACTCCGCAACACGGTACACTGCTCCAATTAGAGGGCAAAGGAGGAAGTGGGATATTTTTCTGGAATTAAAAGAGCGCTTCCACCTCGCCCGATAATACAACACATCCCACATCCCACATTGTCGCCGCGGGAAGCGCAATGAGCTAACATTATTACCGAGAGCCCCCCTTTACTCCCCCCGAGTTTCTTTCCCTCCCCGCAAACAAATAGAGCCACGCAGTTTCCTCGCCGTCGATTAATTAGTCCTCTCAAGTCTTCGGTCCATCTTCCCAGCAGCGATCCAATTAGTAGAATATAACGGCTGGAGCTCGAGAGCGGCGGTTAGTGCTCTTATTAATTTCTCCTCTGATTTCGTTCCTTTCTTCCACGAAGCTCTGCTCCGGGCCGGCCTTCCAACCGCCTTATAGAACAATCACGCGAGAGACCCGGCCGCCGCGTACCTTTACTGCTTTACTGCGCGTCGAGTGCAGAGGCGATCGGCGATTTCGGCGAAGCAGATGCCGCGCGGACCCGTTCGCCAGCCAATGTACCGTTTCCTCGCGGGGCTGGGACCGTTTCCTGGCTGCCCGCGCGCCGAGTATCTGCGATCGCCGTGCGGGCCCCGTCGACCCCCCTCCACCCGGGGGAACAGTCGCATAGCAAGCAATTATTTTTAAGGTAGGTGTAACAACCCTCCATCCCGAGCGACTTCGATTCGTCCCTCGTCCTGCCGGCCTTTTACCTCCGAGGAGGATAATGTCTATAATTACGGGGCCGCTTTATATACATCGTCCGAGATTTCGGCGGGCCCTCAGGAACCCGGCCCCTTAGAGCAAACAACTCTCGGACTCTTATACGAGAGCAGAGAGCAACCCCTTTCCTTCCCCCGTCTGCAGTGGTGGAGTTGGTTCTTTTACAGGTTCCCACAATCGCACCTCGCAATTGTCCTTTCGGGTGGTATCAATGAAGATTCAAGGGCGTGAGAGGATGCTTGCGGTGGGCATTATCGGGAATGATGGAAAGAATGGCGAAGGGATCGATCACTCGAAGATGAGTAGGGTACGTTTAGGGAGCCGGTGATTACAGGTGTTTTTCGGGTGGGCCGAGTATCCGTGGAGTTGGCTGCGTAGGACTGGGCCTGACGGCCCAATCTACCGATCGGACTCTGTCCCGCGTTGCGAGCCATTCTTTTCGACGCGCGCGCTCTAAAAGTGCACGGTTCCCGGTGTGTTCGGTCGTTCGGTGCAGGTAGAGGTAGGCGCAACGATGTACGGAGGTAACCGTTAATCTTTCCGAGGGCGCTCAGGTGAGGGACCCAAGTCCCACGCACATGTCCGAGGGAATTGAGCAATCCAATGCCGCGCGCGCTCGTGAACCATTCTGCCTTACACCGTTAACCACCAAGAAGGCAACCACCGAGAAACGATTGCATAAGAATGTACCTATACCTACGTGTCTCTTTCCCTCTCCCTCTCTCTCTCTCTCCTTGTTTCTTCTCGCTTCCCTCTCGCACCATTCGTCCCATCGAGGGGCCGTCCGTCCGATCGTCTTCCTGACATTGCACCCGCAGCTATTAGCCGGTTTCCTTTTTCTGCGGCATCGAGAGCCGACGAGCAGCTACCTACACGCTCCGGCGACGCACTCGGCCGCGGAAGATGACGCGCGTGTGCTATTCAGGTATTCATTACTTTCCGCGGTCGGCGCAAAATCAGCGCCATTCCCCTTGGCCGAGGGAGGAAGCGGCGCGGCGGCGCGAGCGAACAACCCTCGCCAATGAATTCCTCGCGGACGGTAATAGCGGGCCCGTAATTGTGGTCTTCAATCATGGCACCTCGCGCGCTCTCGTGCGTGGATTCCCTCCACTGCACCACGGAATCATTCGGATTAATGGCTACATCGCTGCGAGGACATCGCCGGCGTGCGAACTTGGCCCGGGAATGTCTTTAGTCACCTTTTTTAATGTCCCGGCGCAGATCGCTGCGCCCCCTTCCCAAATGACACGTACATAAGCGATGTTATTAATGAGCCCGGCGTCTCTCCGCCTCCCGAGTCCCGACTCTCTCTTTCTTCGCTAGGGCAATTAGTAGGTGTGAGTTACGTGCTAGTTGAAAGAGGCCCGCACTGTCATTCAACAATCGAGAGATCCCATTGGCCGTGGTATCACCGTGGTGGCTTATAAATGAGCTTTTGCCCGGCAATCTCTCTTCTTATGATGTCTGGCATCCTTTCGCGCGCTACAACTCGCTTGGATACTGATCGACTAGAATTATGTTCACATCATCATTTTCCTCTTGCGAGCATCGCGCGTCCATTAATTTCCTAATGATCCTCGCGCGGCCGAGGAAGAACTCGCTGATTCTCAAGGTCGCGAGTATTCTAGGTCGTCGCTAAGCAGACTTTCCAATTTAGCTACCCTCAAGGGAATAGTATTTAGAGCGTGGTTGTATCTATGAAACTCTATGGTCCAAGCAATGGAAAGGGCTCGATCGGTGGAAGAGTCGAGGAGGAAAAGATCGATTCTGTTTCCGGTAGGAAGTGTAGGAAGGCGTGCATCGACTGGGTCGGTTTGCCACCTACGATCCATACGATCTATGCGGGCTAACGGTGCCAAGTGCAATTAATTTCGCCCGTTCACCTGGCACACCCATTCTAGCCCCAAGTCTTCAATTACAGTGCTCGGGTAAGGGCGCGCGAGCGCGTATGAGCAAGCAAAGCGAGAGGCGCGAGAATGGAGAGTGAAAGAGTAGGAGAGGGAGATTATCGCAAAAAGGCGCGCGCTCGTGCGCTACGATGCTTCGTTGCGGATACGTTCCGCTCTCCGGTGTAAAACGGATGTTCACCTCTGAGAGCGCATAATTTTTCTGCTGAACCGGCGGCGAACGACGGAGCGAGGAGGAAGAGGAGGGTGCTCGTGGGGGGGACGTCGGGGAGAAAGAAGAAGAAACGAGGAAAGAGGCCGGGCGGACGCGGGAGGCCGCCGCTCTGGTAAGGACGAGCCTTGACGAGCCGAGGTACCGGGGAACCGCGAGAAGTCTGCCCGGAGAACGGAGAACGGAGAACGGAGAGGAGAGAAAAGAATAGAGAGGAGAAGGAAGCCTGATGGAAGATGGTTCGCGCTTCCATGAGAGCGGGCAGACTTCGGGCGCTCGGCTAGGTGTACCCAGGGGGCTATTAACCGTTCGCAAACAATGATCTAGAAGCGGAAGTGGCTGCGCGCTCTCTCCCCGCTCTATCCCCGCTCCGGGCGCATCGCCGTCTTATCAGAATTCCAGTCTAGCCTGGAGACGGCGGAGACTAAGAAATCGGGCTGCGATGGGACGGCAAGCCGAGGTAGAGAGAGAGAGAGAGAGAGAGAGAGAGAGAAGGAGGGGAGAGCCGCAACTAGTAGAGATAAGGGTGTAGTTACATGCAGAGGGTACAGGGGAATGCGCCCTTTTTCGAGCCAGCTCCTAATTGAGCGACTTGTACGGGAGGCTTCGCACGCGATCGTATAATTCTAAAATAGATACGAGGGCGCGCTCGCGCCGCGATTACCGTGTAATACAAATGGAGCCGGCGCCGTGGCTCGATTGTGCCGAGATAATCGGCGACCGACGCCCCGTGCATTAAGATCTCTTAATGAAATCTTGTGCGCCGCCACGCTGCCCGATCGATTTCCACGCATGAAAACCCCGGAAGGATCGCCGCCGCCGCCGCCGTCGCGCGTATTACGCGCCGCCGCGATAATCGCTCTCGAATGCCCGCGCCGATACCACCGAGCCCCACCGGCCGTGTAATTACACAATCATATTTCATGATATGCCGTAACGAGATCAGCGACATTGCGCCGGGGAAGAGACCGAGAGCCACAAGAGAATCGTGATAAGCGAGAGGGAGAATGGGGGAGAATCGGAGAGAGAGAGAGAGAGAGAGAGAGAGAGGCCGGCTTTACGTGGGATCGTTGGCTTCTCTCCTTGGCGCAAGGTCACACCGCGAACGGGTTCCCATCTGTCCCGAGCGCGGCGGCCGGCTTTCGCAGCTGGTTATCGGAAAAATGTCGAGGAAGTCGCTACTTATCGTCATCGAGGATGCGAGCCGTCAGTTAGCCCCGCGGAAAACTATACTCGACACGACTCTGGACACGTGAATACCCACTTTTCTCACTACATCCCGGGAGCCCGACTCGCCATCGAAAACGCAAGTTCCGAGCCCCGCACTCTTTCGCCGCACCGACTATGTAGAAACAACCTCCCCTCAGCCTCTCGGCCCCTCAGGAGGGACGGATGAATGGGGAGTAGTGGCCGCTAGGTTTTTATTAAACACGGAATCCCACGAATTCCAGGGGAGTTGGGTGAGAGCTGGATTTACTAGGGGGAGGAGGGAGAGAATGTTATTCCGATTTCGCTGGGAGCTCGAACCTTGCGGGTACGCACGCATATGGTGGTACCGTTATGAGAGTGTGCCGGGTGTACGGCTGTAATCCCCTTGGCTCGCTCGTGACGCCTCGCACCGAGCACCGAGCACCGAGCGCCGAGCGTCGAGGGTAGAGAGAGGCATCTTTGTTGCGATATCGGCTACGTGTTTTGTAGAAAATCGTGCTAGCTCGAGGTGGGTAGAGAACGCGGTGGTCATTGTTTCGAGTGGTATTGGCAGTGCAAGTGCACGCTCGCAACACGGAAGCGCTCATCTAAGCAGATTTGGGGGATTGCGCGCATTATGGCTAGATTCCGGCCAATCCGCTCGTCAGTGCCTCCCGCGCCATCTTCCCACGCACCTTCCGCATCGATAAAACTCTTCCGACCTGAGGGATTCCTCCTCGTGTAATACGGTACGGCCGGCGCGCGATCCTCTACGCGGTTAGAGTTCATTGCCGCCTCGTTAGGTTCGGAGCGATAATTGGATTCAGACGAGAGGCGAGCGGGTGAGCGGGCGAGCGGGCGAGCGAGAGATTTCGCTAGTGCGCGCAGCGAAACGCTCGCGTTAGCGCACCCGCCCGCTCCCTTGCTTCCCGGACGTTTGCAAATGCGAGCTGGTCGGCTAATGCCTTTTGTCCAATGCAAACGCGGCCCTTTGTGTGCAAATCCCGGCGGGGCCGATGTCCCGGCGGCGATTTATGAAAATAAAAATTTCACCACTATCCCCCGCGCCTTTCTCGATCGTTTACATTCCCGGCGCTGCGCTGTACCGGCTGTACCGGCTGTACCGGCTGTACCGCCGCCGGTATACCGGGACGCGCATCTCCAAATAATCGGCCGGAAAATGAAATATGTAAGCGCCGCGAGAACGCCGCGTGCGGATCTCGTGGCTATAATTTCCCCCTGCTTTAATATCGCATCGAAATTGACATTGACGACGCAACGGCTCGGATATCTCACGCGCGATGGCGTAAGAATGACAGTGATTGTCCGGTTGTGGCGGCGACTAATGAAATGATGAAAATAAGAAGGGAGCGCGCGGTGCGGCGCGGCGGCCACGCTCATGAATCACGAGGAAAGTAATTAAGCGGCCGGGATTCCGAATGCGAGTATCAGGCAATCACGGGGCCCGGAAAAGAGGCTAAGCTTTAGATTCGCGCGGGCTGCCATAATCTTTCAATTTTAGAGCCGCAGGCGTGGCCTATAAATCACGCCTTCCGCGGGAGCATTTGAAAAATGTGCACTCAATCAGCCAGCAAATTGCACCACTGCCGGATACGGCGTCCCTCACGCGGCCATCAGAGCCCCCCGCCCTTCTATCCGCGGCCAACATCACAAATCGTTGATGACGCGTAACGCCGTAATTTGCGTCTGTCCCGCCGTCGCCACCCTGACAAGTGTATATCGTTGCCGTTTTAATTGACACGTTAATTTCCGAATAGCCGATCGCGCGCCATCTTCATCGGGCCCCGCTCGGGCAGGAAAAATCGCGCCGAGCCGAGCCGAGCCAAACGTAGAAGAACGAAGGGGCCGAGGCGGACTAACTAGTTCCGCGAGATCCTCGCCTAAGGGATGCTATTCGATCCGATCGCGAGCACTGGCCGCCTAATGTATGCAAGGCTGGTAGGCGTGCGTAAGTAAGATTGTTAAAAAAGCCCCTTGTCAGACATTGATTGCGCTCGACCAGTATCAGCCAGCCTCCCCTCGGGGGATCACTCTTTATCTCAGGAGAAACTAGTTCAATTACTCAAAACTACCCAAAGAGGATGCAACCCCCTCTCGAGAGGATCATCCCGCTAACTCGCCGGCGCTAGTTAACCAATGGAAACGTCAACGACTGAGCGCACTGACGCAACTTGCTCGATAGTCCCAGTTGGCCTGGGAGACCTCCAACCAGCCAGCCATTGTAAATATGGGATCGATATAGCTGTACTGTTATCGGATGCTCCCGTCAACTTTCCCCAGGAGCGCGCGAGATCGAGGCATCGATTGCGAGGGGAAACGGCGCAGCTTGTTAAGGCGAGAAACTCGGCGAAATTAATGATAACTGAGTCGAAGCGGGTGCTCGCGCCGTGGATGGATGGCCGATCGCCCTCGGAAGACTAATGTTGATTTCGAGTGTCTCGACGCAAATCACTTGAGTTGCGCAGCTCGCTGCGAGCCGCGAGCTTTTTCCCGGGGTCAGCCGCATTAGCTGTGAAAAGGCCGAGAGTTGCTCGCAAGATATGATGTGACTCGTGGGGAGAACGATACTCGGACTCGTTAGTTTCTCGTTTCAAGCGCTCGGCTGCGAGTGGACGTTACGGCTACGGGATATTTCGCGGTGGCCTCGAGTTTCCATCCGGTCAAGGATGATAAGATTGATTCGAGCGGGCCGGCTTTTAAGACTCTCTCCCAGCCGCGGAAACTAGTCTCGTTACTAATCTGCGTGCGCTTGTTAGCGCTCGCGCTAATGTTGCTTGGTATCACGGCGCACTGAATAGGGCGGTCGCGCGCGCGAAAAGAGGGCCGCTCGTGGTGATGCCCGCTCGTTAATATTTTATTGACACGGGACGCGCATTCGAGCTAAGCCAACCGCGGCCATACCGCACTCCCCTGATGAAGATTCATTGGTTGACGAGGGGCCGTAAAATCCCTCGATTGTTAAGTGATCGTGCAGAGGACTTAGCCCCGCGGGGGGATCCCGTCGAAAAATGTGAGGCCCCCCTTCGCAAAACATCCTGCCCCCCGCGAGTCATTTCCACGGGTGGTTAACTATCTCACCCGGCTTCCACTTTCCGCCGGAAAACTTCTCCGATAACCTGTTACCCCGAGCTACCACACACACGCACGCACCGCGCACACATACTTAGACGGGCATCGGAAATCTTGGTGCCACTTGCGCTCAGACGCCCCGATCGATTACGTCATTCGCAAGCTCCGATGACTTTTGCACTCGACACCCGTAAACTTGGGCAAATTTCCTGGCGCCCCAGTGATCCTAGAAGAGAGGAGATTTTCGATCGGCGAAATAGTTTGGCCAACTAGTGGCGAATAGCGATGGCCAGCCGATACGGCGCGCCAACGCTTTATAGGCGCATTCGTGTAACGGCAGATGAGCTCCGGAATGCACGCTCTCGTCGAGAGAGATCACAGCTTGTCGCTCGGTCAATTGACCGCGGAACCAGAGCGAGACTATCAGTTCGCAGGAGCTAACGCTTTTCTCGCTTTTCTCACTTTTCTCCTTTTTCAGGGTTAATGACTGTTTTGGTCCCGGTGATGCCATGCACTTATACCGATTCCTGGTAGGACGAATCTAGCGCAGTTTCGACGAACCGAACAAGCGTGAAACAAGTGCGAGAGGAAACTCGCGCACGGCTCTTTCCAGCTCGGCGGCCGATTAAGCAAGCACGTAAGGAGGAGCGAGCGGGTTGATTTTTCCAGCGAGCGAACCTCGTCGAAAATGATCAACCCTCTTAACCGCTTCCTGACTCGGCTGGGTCGAATGCGGAAAGTACTTCCGGCGAGTAGTTTATGATCATTTCGTTAGGGAGTTACACGGGTTGTTAACCATTAAGAGGAACAGCATCGCGTTCGATAAGTCCGACGAGCTTTATCGATAACCTGTTATCCCGAGACGCTCCAGCGGAAGCAGCCGCTTACTTTACGTTTCCGCCCTCGCTCGATTAACCCCGGAGTCCCGAGTCCCGATTCCCGAGTCCCGAAGTGCACACTCTCCTAGCGGCGTGCAGTGCTGATATCCGGTACGCATAAGGATGGAGTTAGTAAAATGGCTTGTCGAATGGGTCCTTGCCGATGGGCCCGCGCGATATGTCCCGCGCGCGGTCCCCGTGCACCGCGCGCACCGCGCGCTCGCGTTCCACTCTGAAAACTGTGCGCCCAACGGTATATGTATACCGAGAACCGGGGGAGAAATTCCGCGTGACGGCTGACTTGACTGATAACGCGCGGCGAACGCGATCGGGCCGCGCGATAGCGCTCGATATTCGAGATGCTTTTTCCCAAGTGCGCTCGATTAGCGGCCAATCCTCCCGTGTCACTGGCAGCTGCCACGCTTTTTCGAGGAACCGGTCAACGACGCGCCGATTAATTTGAACGTCTCCTTTGAGCATCTTGGCTGGCCGAGTCGGGCTAGCCGGGCTAGTCGCTCGCCGCTGCGCAGCGCTCCTAGCTTTAAGTAATCAATATCGGCGCGGAAATGCCGGGACAGGCGAGAGGGAATCTCATTACCCCTCGCTTCCAGTGCCATTGTGCCACCGAACTTCATTATCCGGACTAATTATTTCAGAGTTGCTCGAACTGCTCGCCACAATGTAATGGCGGAGGAAACGATCTTAGTACTGCGGGAGTACTGTGTAGATAGAGTGGCGAGCAAAATGAGCGAGGCCAAGGCGAAGGAGAAAGAGAAGGAGATGGGAAGAACGTCGGCGACGGAGAAAAGATCGCGCAGCGGGCATAATATCGCTCGCTCCAAGACTCTCCCTTGCCTTTGTTGCCATTCATTAAGGTAATTACAGAAACCGATTTTCCCGCCAACGACTTGGCGGAAGTAAGAATTGAATAGTGGCCGAGCGCGCGCTTATACCCCGAGAATCCCCAACTATTCCACTGTGCGCTCACTCGCTCGCTCGATGGGGAAATAACGCGCCGCCGCCGCCGCCGCGGCATACGAGGCACGCACTTCGTGGAAGCCGGTGACATGGTCACTAAGTACGACAACAGATAATTGCGCTGATTCACCATTGGAACTTGTCACTGCACTTTGCCGCGAGGCCTAATATTTCTTGCGAGCAGCGGCATTCGCCGGAATAGGCTTTCTTGCGGCGAGGCGAGACAGGTTCTAGGGAATGCCAGCGGGGAGCGAGAGGCTTATAGGTAGCTGATAGTGCAAGATTTTGAGAAATTGGCGAGTATCATTGGCAGAGGGATTAATTGGCGTGGAACATGAGGAGGGAGTATCGGAGTAACTGGGATATCAGTACGGACAGCCGTGGGATCCTGGAATTCAATGCACCGGAGGCTTGAATGTCTAAAGGGGCCGAGATTGATTCCATTCGTTCCTTAGGAAGGACGATCTATCTAATAGGGCGGCAAGCCACCAGAGGAGAGGAGCCGATCTCTCCTCGAGGTAAGCACAATGGACAGTGCGATCCTCCGCGGCAGTGGCCGCTGGTTATCTCGCTGCCATACACACGCGCTTTGATTCCGCAGCTCGATCAATTATTACCCACATCGCACGGGAGCCCGGAATTTCTCTCGGCCGGCCTCGAGCACCGGGACGGAAAATTGTTTTGCCGCGATCGCGGCGGCGCTCGCTGGCTTCCGAGGCTCGTCCGGGCTATAAGCGTCGCGCGGATGGAACTTTATCGATTTCATCGAGAGAACACAACGAGAGAGCATCGGCCGAGAGGACGAGCGAACCACCGCTATATGCTGCCGAGTTGCCGACTGCTGGCGCGCCCGTCCTGCGCGCCGGCGAGACGTGAAAACGTGAAAACGTGAAATGGAAAAACTCGAGCTCACCGCTCGCCCGCCCGCCCGCCATCGGAATTTCCCGTTTAATTGGAAAAGGGGAGCGGAACTTCTGAAGAGGATCCGACCCGACATTCTCGCCTGTCCCGTCCCGCCCGATATCCCCAGCACGCGGCTCCTCGCTACTCGGCGCGCTGCGTTATAGCGACAGGACAGGAGGAAGCGTGAGGAGGTCCTTAAAGCGCCGAGAATCCACCAAGGGACCCACCAGCCCTGACACCGCTCCCACGGGAATTTCCAATTCGCACTCCTTTGAGTGCTGAGAGCCTGATAAATCGCGGTTCGTTTTTCCTCGCACTCCCTACTGCTGCCTACACGACCAAGACGCCTCGCCGCGCCGATCGGCACGACCAAGACGACCAGTAACTCGAGTCGCGGGAATACCTCGCCGCCGAGCACTGCGCGGAACCCCCCAGCGATTCAAATTCTCCTTCGAGCCTTCCCCCCCGTCAACAATTTTTCGTTCATCGAGAAATTGCAATCGTCGCTTCGTTTCACTCTGCCTACTCAGTTTCGCATGCTCGAGAACAAGAGGTTGGGGCACAGTGGTCCAAAGAGTGGGTTCGAGTCGAAAATGCGGCGCTTCCGGGTCAAGGGATTGGAGGATTCTCTGCTCGAGGACCCAAATCGCCGCACTCTCGCTTAAGGAGCCCTGTACCGCGGTCCAACTGGCCCCGCGATTAGGATTGGTGACGTACCTGGTTGGTGGACGTTATTCCGCTCGTTCTCGACGGTGCACGACGGGGTAAATGTTGGACTGGTCCTGGTGGATATCTCGCATGCAGGATAAGGCCCTCTCGTACCACTCGAGGAAGCAGCGCTCGATCTCTCTCCCGGTCTCTCTCCCTTTCTCTCTCTCTCTCGCCCTTTCGTTTCCTGTCTTTCGCTCGCCCGTTCGCTCTCGCGTGCCCTTGGACTTGAGCCCCGTTCACGGCCACAACCAACACAGAAATGCTGGGATTGCAAGGCGTGCGGCCACTTTTCCTGCCGGTACCACCAGGTGGGGGGATGTGCCCGGTTGCTGTTGGCAGGTGGAATGCTCAACATCACCGCAACGTACTCACGAATTATTAGTGCGACGGTACTCTCTTTCTCCCCCACCCCTACCCTCTCTCCTTCGAGATCCATCCCCCACTCCCCCCTCTCCCCCCTCCCTCCCTCAAAATAGGGAAGAAGGTGAGATTGTGATGCGAGCGTACCCCGATAGAGGGGCACCGGGATTTAGCTGGCTGCCGCTCGGGATGGAGGGGGGCTATATCGAGGGAGGAAGGACCCCGGATGATTCGGAGGATTCCACCTGCGATTTCCAAGTACATTCACCGGTGTCGTCCCCCCGTCGGCGCTTCCGCGATTTTGCGGGATGAACCTTTCCTAGTTCTGACCTCTACGCCGAGCGAGCGGCTATTAGGGTCTTTGGACGGAGAACATTTGCGGCGGCGGTGGAGGCGGCGGAGGCGGCGTTCGCCGAACGAGCTGCTTTCAGTGTGGCCACGTAAATGAGCCGGCTACGCTCGCTTTAATTAGTGTCGGGCTGCTTCGACTCTGACGTGATAGCGACGATAGCGTGGATTGGTCGACGCGCTCCCTCGCTAGTCGCGGCTGCTTTTCATCGGTTTCATCGGTTTCATTGGTTTCATCGGTCATATTGAAATCGAGACAGGGCTCGGCTCGTGCGAAGGTACGCGTGATTCTGCGGGGACGCCTGCGGTGACAATTATTGGCCGGCTATGTGCCGTATTGAATGATTGATATACGATGCACTCGACGCTCCCAGCGACTTCGAAATCATAATGCACTATTGTGGTATCGACATCGACGTTTCTGCGGTGGCGCAATGCGCCGCCGCGGTTATTATCAGGAGCGCAGAGAGTGTATCGATATCGTTGGTGCCGTTTGATGATTAGACGTTAGAAAGGGTAGAGACTAAAGTACTAAAAGGCCGCGATGCTGCAAGAAACTCGTTCGGGTGCCTTTCCCGATAGCGAGTGTTTTTGCATTCCACTCTTAATTTCATCGAGCGGTACCAATGGGATCGAGAGCGGCGAGAGCGGCTAGCGCGCGCTCCCCGAGCATTATTAGCGATGCAAAATAATGGGCTAAACGATGGTCAGCGAACGCGATCCCGTTTCTTAGGGGGCTGCCGCCGCGGCCGCCGCAGCCGGCGAGCGGCGAGGTGGAGCGCATTAAAATGTAGTAAAAGCGGATGCCATAAATCTCGCGCGGTAGTTCGCGCTACATTGCGCTCGGTTACGTTACGTTAGCGCGCATTCGAGTCAAGGTGAAGTCCCCGGGACGACGAGCTTGCCGGTGATCTCGTTACGAGTAACCCGTTCGCAAGCTCTCTCCCTCTCCCTCTCGCTCTCTCTACTCTCTACTCTCTACTCTCTGCGGCCATAATGTCTCACGGGATCTGGTTGCCGTGTGGGGCGCACTGACTCACGGCTGCCACTCGCAAGATCGGACGCCGATAGCCCTCTAACTTACTGTAGAGCTTGTTGTCCGCGGACGACGCTTCGAGAGCCGAAGAGCGTCTTGGCGCGCACGGCTTAATAGCCCCAGCGCCGCGTCGCGACGCGCTCGCGGTTGTCATAGGATCGCGTGAGACTGGGTGAGTGAGTAAGTGGAGCAATGAGATCGACCTCAAGCACTATCCTCCTTTTTTGGCCGCGCTATCATCATTGGCATGGTTTTCGAGCGGTACACTACCGCTTAGCGGCCATCTCTCGATTCCCAAGGAACTAGTTCCCTGGCCGCGGCCCACTCGAGAGTAGTCCTCGCTCCTTTAGATCCGGCAGAGCGACGGAGCGACGCTTTGCATTTTGCAGCGCGCAACGCCGAGATTCTAACGGGCATAGCCGCTCGGCGCGAGGTATTAGCGTATCGAGCAAGTCCGCCGCGGCCCCAATGAGATCGTTGAGAGCAAATAGCTCTCTGTATCTCGATTAGCGGCCGCGTCAACGGCCCTCGGATAAATAACGAGTTCTAGGCACGAGAGGAATCCCCTCGGCCCACAAACCCCACAACACGCCCACTTCTACTTAACCATGCCAAATCTCCTACCACTTTGCCTCTTGCCATCCTTTTCCTCCCACAGTCAGTTCAACTTGGGTTCACCCTTCACCACGAGGATTGTCAGTCGAGCTGTCAAACTTCTCCCTGCCCGTCCAAAGTCAATAATCAACCTTCCGACGTAAACATGCAGTTCGATTTTGGGAATTGCTTCATTCGTATTACTGGTGCTTTATCGTGTGACATTCGCTCGAGTAGGCGCGATAGCGGCCCGATGACAAGCCGGCCAGAGCGCGATATTAAATAAGTGGTGAAATGCGAATAAACGCGAAGCAACCTGGGGCTAAAAACCTCCTGTACAATGATTCTCGTCATTTTCACGGCTGCGAATGAAAATATATGGAATGGTCGGATATACGAAATAAAAGCAGCATTACATATCCGCAGTGTGCTGTTTCCCGTTGGTCGGCGGGGAAATATGAGCGGCTAAATGGACGTGTCGGATGCAATGAAATTCACGGACAGGTAAAAGTACTTGCTGGCCAGTCGGTCGCAGAGCCAGCTGGCTGATAGCGCGCGAGCGTCCATCTCTCCCTCTCTCTGGCCCGTGTTGCGCCGTTGCGGGGAAAGGGTTAAGTGGTTAAAGCCGTGCGGCAATATTTCTGGAGGTCCGCGGCCAGTATGTAAATTAATTTGCGTGGGAATCGCGCACTCCTTAAAGTCTTCTTTAAAGGGCCGCGGCGGACGCACAGGAATAACTCGGCGAGTTATTTCTCGCCGAGATTAACATATTCGCCGCACTCGCGCATCCCCGAGGGTGCAAACTGTAGATTGGGAGGGAAGTAAGTGCCGCTCGCGCGCCACTGCCGCACGCCCTGCTGCTCCGTGCGAGCTTATATGACCAGCAAGTAGTTATCATCGTGGCCGAGCGGCACGTATATCTGCAGAACGAATCTCTGCAAACGTTCGTCGAGACTGAGCTACTCGGGTCTTCAGTCTTAGAGTAGAATCTACGGCGCCACACACACTCTCTCTCTGTTCCTCTCTTGCTCTCCCTCGCCGGGGCATCGAAGATTTTCTTTGGGGCGCTGGGAAATGAAAAGCGCAGACGCACGCGATAGGTGCGGAGCCAATTTGAGGGCGATCCTGGAAATGGTTACTACTAGAAATTACAGTGCGCCCGCACGGGCGCGCACGGCGGATTGCACGGTGCGCCGCGCTGTAAATACATTATATTGACAGCTGTCGAACGCAGCTCGCTCACCTCGATGCGCAATGCTCCGCTGGATTCAACTCCTAATGGTGCTCGGTCATTTTCGCGATATCCGCGTCGGCCGCGTCCAGCAGACTTCCTGGCTCATAAGCTAGGCGTAATGCGACTGATCTCCTATTCATCATAGCTGGTCCCGGGGACTCCTCACTTCCCTGCGCCTCGAGTTAGTCTTGATTTCTTTATAATCTTCGCTCGTCCTTCAGCCGGAGGGAAAGAGAGGGAGAGGGGGGTAGAGATTGCGAGGGCAGCAATCCGCGGGCGAAGTAATGTTGCAATGGCCGCGATAATAGGGCAGACAAGGTAGACTGTCATAGAAATGGATTTATTGTGCGTAGACGAGCAGTGCCGTCCGGCCAAGTGCACACTCGCCGCGTTACAACCGCGCGTTATACTGTAATGGCATAAACGTATGTGCGCGGAGAGCCGTGCGATATAATAAACAATGTATACGAATGCCTGACTGGCCGTATAACTTGGCGGTGGAGTGGGGCACTCGAGGAAGCCGACGAAGGAACCTTTCGTCATATTCATCAGGACTTCCTCGAGATAAAGGTTCACTGGTGACACTCGGGGTAAAAGTTCTCCAGGAGAAAGCGGATTTGTGGAAGATTCGAATTGAAATACGACTTATTAATTTTCCACCCTGCCAGATGAAATAGTGAGCGCGCGCGGAAGTAGTTGTGCGTAACGAGAGAGTTCGCGCGTGATTCACTGGTCAGTGTGTGGCAGGCGAAACTCGAAACAGCGGCCTCTAGGAAATAAACGAAATGAAGTTTATATTCGAGGGTGTGTACACTCGCGTCCATTTCGCGGGAGATGGACAGCTTAAATCTGGAAGGGCCTTTGTACTGGCGCTCTGCAGCTGCTTACCTTGCCCTCTCTGCGATTGGCGAATATTCCTCTTCTATTTTGCGATTCACCATTTCCCTCGATTTTCTGATACTCGAGCAAGCGGCCCCGTCGGTTCATGCAGACTGCGCCGTTCGAAGACACAATGGCCCTCGCATAGATTCGCCGGCCTCCAATCGAAAGGCGAGAGTGGACCCTGCCGGATCAGGGGATCCTCCTTCCTCTGTCCAGCCAACTTTCCCTCGATGTTTCCCTCGCGAAAAGCCCGCCGGAAAAAAAGAATTACGCGGGAAAGCACTCGACCCTCTCCACCTTCGGGAGAACAACCGGCTCGCTATAGGGACTGGGCCGTCTAGGCCAACTTGTATCATTTCTCTCTGAGTTTCGTTAACAGGGTGATTCACTTGGCTTTCAATCGCTAGTGATGGATATAGGCCGTTGAAAATCTAATAATTATACGGTGTGGAATAATTGTAACATAAAGTACTGACATTTATGTATAATATCAAATTCTACCAATAATAAAAATAATTGGAACTCGACTGCGAACGGGATGATTAAAAGGCAAGTGACTTCCCCTAAACATTCGTACTTTCGTTAGCTTTCGACTGATTTGATTATCCCTCGCGATCTGCGGGATACTGATTCGTTCAATGACAGAGTATCAATCTATACTTTACTTTTGGATACACAGTTGGTGGATGGTGGGAGGATGGGTCGCCGGTTGCGGTTTTCGTTGACGATTCATCAGGAGGAACTTTTTGTTGGAAACTCTCGCAGTATAGCTGAACCGCGGGAACGGTTTGGCCTGCTCGGTATGAGCGCGGGCGCTTTTGCCGTTGTCAAATTCCGGGCGGCCTCGAGTATTCATGGATTTATACGCGGCGGACGTGGTACACCTTGCCACTATGATCCGACAAAAAACGGGCGGGCCGCGCTGCAAAATGGTTTATGCCCCCCGGCTTTACCGTGTACGTACTCGGACTTATCGGTGCTAAAACGTTACTACTGCTCTGAAGGCTTTAACTCCTCTGCTCATCATTCTGGGATCATGTTCCACGCAATCGTATGATGTATGACACGGATATCCAGGAGTAACGTCAGAAAGAATTAACTTTTACACAGTAAACAATTTTTTGGATAACTGTGTGCAGTAGTTTCAGAGATTAGCTCTTACACGTACACGAATGCACCTTAGGCCTTTATAGACCATAAGTATAGATTTATTTGAAAAGATTCTTGTATCCTGTTGTATGGCAGCAGCATCAAATTTCTCTGTTTTCCACGACTCGCCAAGACAGTGAAGACCATACTAATTAGCTCCGTCTAATTACGAGGCTAACACGGTCCTAATGAAAGGCGAGAGTAATCCACGCGTTCCCGTAAACAATTTACCAATTTGCGCATCCCAAGTATTCGCCCTCTCGTCTTTCATCGGTGGGTTTGGACGCGGATCAAGCAGGACGGGGGTGGAAGAGGGAAGCGGCTGGCGTGTTTATGCAGCGCAGTGGACTGGGATTAGCCGGGCGGCCTCGGCTCACTTCCCAGGAACTCGTCACAAAGCTGCTGCTTAAGAGTAATTACACGTTTACTGGCCTTCCCGATAAACTGCAGCGCGCAGCGGCGCAGCCGGCAATTTTACGACAGGTGAAAAGCGATTAATGATCGTGTTACGTTGCAGCCTATAAAATCGGCTAGCGCGCGATCCTTCATTTTCAGCGGACTTTCCTTCCTCGCACCTTGCGCGCTCGTTCGCTACTCTGCACTTTGTCCGTCGCTATTTCTCCGCCCGCCGCCTGCCGCCGGTTTTCATCGAGGTTCACTCTCCACTCGTACGCGAGATGCGCGCCAATAAAAAGCGACGGCGGCGGCGGCAGCGTCGATTCTCATTTCCGGCTGAGCCCTGGCGAGCGGGAAGCAACGATATTCCGGGCTGGCGGCGCCTTGCCTGCCGCCTTAAAGAAAGTAATCACTTACTCGAGGACTAGGAAAAGGGGCCTTAATGCTGGGGGTGGGGGAGAGAAGTGGAGCGAGCGGCGCGAGGTTTGGCGCTTTGTCTCGCGTGCGGCGCGTCTTGCGGCCTAATTGAGTCTGTTTGTAATCCCGCTTATGGACCTTTATGAAAGGGAAGGTTTACAGGCGCACCGTAAGCCGGCCGATCCATCAAGCGCGAGCGCCGGCTAAAGACCTCATCAGTCCCGATGCCAGCGAACACGCTGTCCTCCTGATAACTCCGCCGTGATAGAGAGAACCCACTATAAACCCGTAGAGCCGTAGAGCCGCAGAACCGTAGAACCGTAGAACCGTGCAAGAGAAGTTCGAGAGCGGCCGCGCGCGCCCCCCGAGGAAAAATCCACATAACTCCTATCCCACCGTGCGCTAAGCCGCGCGCACCACCGTCTCGAGATATTATCTCGGTGTCGCGGGATTTATCTTAACATCAAGAACCCACCGTGGCGTCGCGCGGTACACTCTGACGCACATCCCCCGAACACCGCGGCGTCGCCGAGGGAAGAGAGAAAAACTAGCATCCGCCTATTAACGAGCGCCAGCGGCCAAACTACTATGGGCATTTTTCGCGCCTCCGACGACGGCGACGGCGACGGCGACGGCTAGAGGTGCTAGGTGCTAGGTGCTAGCTGGAGAGAAGCTCTTCGTTACCGAGTTATGCGTGATATCTCGGCGACGCGTTATCGTCATCTCGGAGCGTGGCGCGCCGCTTTGAAGAATTTGTCGCTTCCCTCGCACCCTCTCACTCATTCGAGGTAGCCCGAGCCGTTGGCTCACGGCAAATTGACCATGTCCACCGTCCACCGTCCACCGTCCACCGCGCTATACCGATCCACCTCACCATCTATGGGACGCGCCGCGTTGGCTTTCTCTTGGCGATGCCCGGCGCGCGATTCGCGAAGCGCATGCCGCGCGAGCGCCTGATAAAGTGTCCGGCTCTATTCAATCCTCGCGCGGACAGCCCGGTTAAATGCATCTCTTTCGGCTCGGTTTCGAGCGCCGCGCAACCGGCACCACCTCCAACACATTTCACGCCAAGGGCTCATCGGCTCCCGCTGATTTACCGCACTATTTCCTCCTTCCTCGCGATCCCCTCGCCCCCGTTATTAATGCAAAGCGCGGGAGCATGCGCCAGGAATAAATAAATTCATCCGCGAGCATATCTACCTGCGCGAGCTGCGCGCCAATTGAATGGCCACACGCGAGTGCGGCACTCGGGCAAGATTTGTGCGTCGAGCGAGGATAATGAACCTGGGCCTCGGCGGCTCTGATAATCCTGACGAAGACGCGCTTCCCCAAGAGTCCTGTGTCCCTGCTTCCTCGAGAGAGGGCACGCGCGCGCCAACCCCCCGGCTTCCCTTGAAAGGAATCTCGCGGATAATCTCAACCCCCTCTGGTACATTCTTATTCCGTTCTCGCATCAAGCCTCAATGGCTTCGATTTATCACGTGCTTCGTAGGCGGACTACTTGCTCCTCAACACGGCCAGGGGAAGATACCGAGAGAGAGGGAGAGAGGGAGAGAGGGAGAGAGGGAGAGGTGAGCGATCTGAAAGAAAGGGGAGAAGGGAACTGCTGCTCGAAGAAATACGAGGGACATATAGGCAGAGGCGCGCCTGTATAAGCGCAATATAACGCCGGTATATATCCTCGGGACATAACTCTCAAAAATCTTTCACTATTCTCCTTCACCCTCACTCTCCCTCCCTCTTTCTATGTTTTTCCGCGCCCTCGCTCGCTTTTCCCGCACGGCTCGCACGCCGCGGTCCCTCGTAACGCAAATAAATACCCCGTCGTAACTCGCAGGATGCGCAATCGTTTCCCTTTACTGGCGGGGTAATGACAAATCAATTTCCCCGCAAAGATTCGCCGCTGCGGAGACGCGGAGAGAGCTGCTCGAGTCGCGCGAGCCCACGGCATAGGAAACTCTGGGAGCGGAATGAGGAGAGTGTGCACGCGCGGGAGTAGCAGTGCGATAGGGGCATCGACGCCGCTTGATATTAGCTCGTCCTCGGCCGCCCTGGCAAATCGCTCCGAGGGCTACTTCCACATCGCCCACGCCCTACCTATCCAAACAAATTATGCGACTTGTATACGCGTACCACTCTTCCTCTCCCTCTCTCTCTCTACAGAAAAGACAAGCTGATGCATGGAACCGGTGGCCACTGGGAGGTTTTCCTCCGCCGCGCCGGTACCTCCCGGAAGAGCGCGCGGAACCGCTCCGCCTTGAGATTAGAAATTCAAAGTCGCGTACGCAGACAGAGCGAGAGAGACGCCGGGTGGAGGATGCTGCCTTCCGTCCGGCCGACGATCGAGTTCGCTCCGCTGGATTTATCCATGACAACTTCATTACAATCGCATGCGTGCGCGTCTCGCTACTGCTTGCCCTGGCTGGGCTCGGTCGCTTTTTCTACCTCCCCCCTGATTCTTCGTCAGTTGTTAGAGGATTAGTCGTAGACCGCGGCGAGCTTCTGCATATTTGCAGAGCGCAGCGGAACAAGTTGGGTCGAGGCACGAAAGTAATTACCAGGCTCTAAGGCTCTAATGTGGAAGGGAGCGGGTAAGAAACGGTGAGTCATTGGTGCGCGAGGGAGATTATCCTCGGAGCAATGAAAATGGAAATTGGGCAGGGTGGCGGGGGGGGGGGGGGGGGGTGGAGCGCGCGGTTGGATACAGCTGAGCGTGTCACTGATGGCAGCAAGATACGTCAGTCGGGACGTCCGCGCGCTTCCGGAGGGCTTGATAGGGCGACAATCCTATCTGCAGGACACTTAGCAGTCTCACGGAATGCACGCGGCAAAGGCAAACTGCTCCTTCGGCTTTGTGCCCGGAGCAAGTAGCGCCGCGTCACCCTCATTTTTCGCCGCTTCGCCCCCGTGACTCGTTGAATATGAATACAGACATTGAATGCAAATCCGATATTTTCGCCCGGTTCTCGTCCCACCAACTTCCCTCGCCGCCGACGCCGCCGAAGCCGCCGAGAGCGCGCGGTTTCCTCGTGAGATTTCAGCCGCCACGGTGCCGCGAGCACCGAGCAACTCGACGTCTAACGCGGTAATTGCGAGCCCCGAGATTTCAGCCGGCGTAATTGGAGGCAGCTCGCAACGCCAAACGCGCGGGGAACAATGTTGCGAGCGGAGATAAGAGCAGTTGTGAGCCGGGGGGAGTCGACTAAAATCCAAATTTCGGGTTCTCTTGTAGAAATTCGAAACAAGAATGTCGAAGAGCAATATTGAATCGGACTATTGAGACTCTGGCTATCAAGTTTCTGACACAACTGCAAGTCACGGCGGCGTGAAACGGACGATTTTCAAGAAACCACCAAGTGTATAACTATAGCGGGAATTGTCAAGGGAGGACCACACGGGTTGCCGGGACTCGGGAGCGTCTGATCGAAAGGAGCGGCGTCTTCCGGCGGTCAGTGGGAAAAAAGTGGAAAAGCAGCTTCTCGCGAGATCTTTCATGCCCTTTAACCCATTAGTCACAGGCGTCCAATGGGACGGAGGCGGGTGGGTTATAAAGGGCGAAGACTGGTTTGGGCAGCGCAGTGTCGCGCCAGTAGCACCAGCTCTCGAGATGGTTAGATGGTTGGAGCGGCGCACGGCATAACGGCACGTGTCGAGTCACGCCAACAGTATTGACCCCCATTCGCCAAACCACCGAATTATTGCACAAGCAATTGCTTCCATGATCGTGCGGCCCCCACTTGCATCGACATTCTGTCCTAGTAAGCGCGGAGGGACCTCGTAAAGGCTGAGGCTGTTACTGCTCCCAAATGCTCAACAGTTATTCACAGCCATGTCTAGCTAGACAGCTATTTGACTGGGCCTGCTAGCCTGCTTCCCGTCATTCTGATCGTTGTCACCCTTCCACTAATATTAGTAGCTATTGTGTCAATGAATTGTTTAGTCTGAATCTGGCCTTGGCAAATCTCGGGCGTTAATTCTGAACGATTGTGGATCAACTGATACTACGTGCCATTCGCAACGTATATTGAAATGATTTGCTGATTCTCAATGTACATACAGTGATGTTTCTCGGTTGACGAGGGGTTTGTGCGAGCGGTTCGAGTCGTGAAAACTCAGGTAAGAAAAGGTCGCCTCCAGGTAGTTGCCCCATTTCCCTGAGTACTCAAGCGCTACCATACACCATGTACTCTTGATGCCGAAATATGTACCGAAATGGTAACTACATATTATATATATTGATGATACATATTTTCCCGTCGTGTCTAAATGTCTTGACTAGACGGAACACGAATATCTGTTAATCGTGACGGGAAAGAGAAATGAAATGATTTCACGCTTCACCAAGGGATCACTGAACTCTTGTCGCAATATTCGCTTATATTGCCGCAATAATTACTCGGCGCTTCAACCAGAAAAATCGGTTATTGCAAGTCGCGCGCAAATTGCTACATTTCAATGTAAACAGAAAGAGAGAGAGAGAGGGCGTGTTTTTGTCCGGCGGAAAAGTGAGACTTACGGTGTCCCGTGCTCCCACTCCATGAATCTGAAATTAGCGCTGGAACCGGCTCTCCGGTCGCGCGATTAAAAGCGACCGTTGCCAATTTCGAGTCCGGCGGGAGCATCGGCCTGGACAAGCGTTTGTTTACGAGCCACTCGATTTGTTAAGTAGCTCGACGCGCGCATCAAGGAATCGACGCAGACTCGGTTGCTCGCTCGATAATTCATTGGGAAAATGATGATTCGACGCTAGCCAATTAAGTGCGCCAATCCATAGAGGACCAGGCCGCGCCGCGCTCGCGGCAGATACCGAAACCAGAGATAACAACAATAATCCGCCAACTACAAAAGCTCTAGTTTCCTGAAACCCCGAAATCCGATTTGTGATGCCGGATATACCGCGGTGTACGATTTCAGCGGCATGCCAAAACAAACTGAAACCACGTGCTGCTGCATCACTCGGCATGTATTCCTAATGCTGGTTCTCCGCCGTACCATCATTCACCTGGCAACAAGCCCTGCATTAGCAGCCGGGGCTTTTTACCGCTTTCGCTACCAATCGCCAATCTATCGGCCCTAACTATACCTCTATTTACTCTCCGATTTTTTCCTCGAATTAGTTATTTTTCTACATTAAAATAGCGCACGATTCAAACTCGCAAATGACTAATACAGTAAGCGGAGTGTTAAATGTAAAGTGTCAATGCGGCGCAAGGGAGAAATTGTCGACGCAAGCGGCGCCAGACACGCTGAATCGAACTAATCCTGGGTATGAGGTGGTACTATGGCGAAATGCACGCGGCGCGGACGGAAGGAAAGGATCGAAAGAAGTTCCGTGCGACTCCGGAGGTTCAATTGCGCTCTGATCCTGCCGGTAGGAAGTGCGCGCTCGTTCGCGCGCGATCAGTTTCCTCGCGCGACTTGTGCCCGGACGCTTAACTAGAGGTTGAGAGCTAGTCGAGCAACGCGGCGGAAGGGGAGGCCGGGGAGGAAGTAGAGCGTGCTCAAGGAGGAAAGTAAGCGGGAAAGAAAGAGAGATATGCCACTTCGCTCCCGAGAGAATTTACATTAAGGTCGCCGCACACCACTTTCCCAGCGGCCGCCCCGCGCGGCGCATCAACAACGCAGTCGCCTTCAGCTTTTTCCTCGTTCCTGCGATTTCCCTGCGGACGATCGTGGCCTTGCTCGACGCTTGCTTTTCATGTGAATACTACTCGAGAACCTCTTTCTTGACATTAATTTTAAATCTCAACTCCATCCTCTTAAACTACTGAATCTCCTATAATTCCGCGGACCGACCTTTCCACCTTCCCATCCCGCCCGACAATCGTATACCATGCGCTATTTCCTCCTGAATTTACCAGCGCCCGACAAGTCGACTGAGTGCAACTTATGAATAGTATATTCGAGTAATGGAAGGAATAAAAGTAAGGAAAGAGGCTGACCTTTTGTCAAAGCGAATCTAGTTACGGCCGCGGCGGTAATTGCTGCGCGACGTAAGTGACAAGTCCCAGAGCGAGGTATTGAAGAAAATTGCGGCGGGTTGTTTGTTTGGGGGCGAGGTGCATTTGCGTTCATAGTGGAGGTATTGAAAACGACTTTGATCGCGAATATAGGTCCTCTTGTTTGCATCGACAGTACCGTAGAAACCATGCCGAACCACGGCTTGAGTTTCCCTCGGTATCTGTGCGATGTTGGCGCCAGCTTTCCGAATACAACCGCCAATATTTTCTCCCTCCTATTTTCCATTTTCCATTTTCTATTTTCTACCCTACCCCCGACCACCACTTCGCTCCATATTCGGCCGCGCTTTACCCGCAGCGGGTCTCTTTCTTTCAAAAGAACCCTCGCGTTTTTGAAGACGCGTGGACCAAGCGGCGAGCGCGCACTAAATGTCTCGGGAATTACAGTCGTAAACCGCGCGCCACTCGCGCTTGGCCTTCTTTTTCATGAGGTGTGCGTGGAAAACGCGTTCTAGCAGCGCCACTGCGGGAAAGCGCCACTTGAATGCTTCACACTTTATGATCCCTAGAGTAAATCCCGTGGCGCAATGCGTTCGACTTTCCACGATTTATATTTACCGGGACAATTAATCGGTTCCCGTTGCGCGCGCGAGTCTAGCGCGCATTGCGGATTTATAAGGCAGAGAGTGGCGGGGCTAACGGGAACTGGAAAAAAACAGGCTAACATCCCATCGCTAAGATAGATATATGAATGTATTTCGGTAGTATACTCGCGCTGGTTGTTCGTTATTTCCCGAGAGAGAGAGAGATGATATCTGTGAGATTTTAGTACGGTACATTGGCGGTGCGTGTAATCCAACTGCGAGGTGCAACGCGCGTCACCGTGCAAATGACCGATTCTCTTTCAACGCTCTCGAAATGAACCGATGAAAAAGTCCGGGCGCACAGCTGAATCGAGACATAGGCGAGTGGCAACTGGCCGCTCTCAAGATACCTCTGATATTACGCTCCACGCAGGACTTAGTGAATGTCTGACATCTGCTGGCCCGTTAGACTCCTGCGAATGCGTGTGCCCGTGAAATCGCCGTCGCGGAAAATACGAGATGCTCAAACCAAAGCAGCCGTACGATATTTTCCGGAAGCCCTCGTATTCCCGTTCCTATCCATGATATCTGCCAGTCAAATAGGAATAATCGAAGCCTCGCGATCGAGTTAGAAAAATGGTCATTATAGAATCGGTTATGTTTCGATTACTCGATACGTGTGTACATTTGACTGGAATTGAAAATTCCCTCGCAGGAATATGACGATGTTTGAAGATTTATCGGGACGATTCTCGATTCCTCTGTCGGCAGTTGGGCGATGGGAGGGCCGCTGAAAAACTAAGGAGAAAACGCGTATCTACCTAATGTAGTCGATTCGCATTATGCAAACGGCAGGAATCGAGCAGGACTGAATAAAACGGAGACGGGGCTACCCTTATCCCAGGCTCCTTTATCCGCGTAATGTATCTCAATGTATTCGGCGAAAGAATGCGCGCTCTAACCGTTTCCCCGAGCCGGCGAGCCGGCGAGCCGGGGAGTCACACTTGAGTCTCGAATAATTTATGACGGATCCGATGGAAAATTGAGTGCCACCGCGATCGAGCCCACCGAATATCCCCCTCCCTCCCGACATCCTACATGCATACATACATACTCTACTAGATCTCTAATCAACTCAGTCAGCCGACTTCATTAGAGAATCTTCACTCGCCGAGGCCGCTCAATCAGCTAATCAACAATTAATTATCTCAAATTACACGGGGCACCGCCGGCATAACTATCAATAAGCAGGAACCGGCCGGGCCGGCGTGGTATGTCTGTGGCGCGGTTCAATCGTCGGCGATGGCCGTGAAATTTTCTATTAGTACGAATTGCGACTCCAATTAGCCGCGCTCCGTTAATTTCACGAGGAGAGCGCGTGCATCTTCTCTAGGATGGTCCTAGAGTGCCGGGATCTCGGATCCACTCGCTGGAATCCTTGGGGCTCCTTACAACTGGTACTTCGTGGAAGCTAAGGCCGATCAGTGGCGAGGAGAACTTGGAGGCTTGCTAGAACCGCGGAAAATTACTAGAATTTCGCGACCCCTTGCGGATTCCCGAGGTCATCCAGTACCTCGACAACGCACCGGCGCACGACCAGTGGCCACGCGTGTCCCTGATAACTAGATTGATTAGCTGATAACCTGATTTCTAGAGCCTTGCTGAGGAGCGAGCCTAAGCTACTAAGAGAGATCGCGTGAAAAGGAGCCTAAGGTATGCAAATTGGAAGGATCGTAAGCTGAGATCCTTCACATGTCCGATAACTGTGATGACGATAACACATGAGAATATAATAAGTGCGATACTGTATAAACCAATAGAATTACAGCAACTTTTTAGAGTTAAGTGTGACGGGAACTAATTAAGTTCCAACATTACTTTCTTCTTGAACTAAACTCAACTCTCTTAATTCCACGTAAACCTGAGATTCAACAACCCTCTCTAAAGAGAGAGAGAGAGGGGGGGGGGGGTCTGGTAGATAGGAAAGAGTGACAAGAGGATGATCCCGGGTACATAGTATGGTATAACCGACGGGTAATGTAACATAGCAGGCTGCGCTCGCACGCAGCAGCAACGAGGAGCCAAGCGAAGAGGAGAGACGCAGGCTAAGGGGAGCATACGCCAAGAGCGCGAGCAACAGCAATAGCAACAGCAACGGGAGAAGCAGCGCGGCGCACCGAGTAAAGGAGGAGGAGGAGGAGGAGGAGGAGTTGCGGCGAAGGCAGGAAGAGCGCAGACACCGCTACTAGGCAGCGACTAGTTACACGTATGAAATAATCTATTATCTGGAAGGGGGAGTTATCTGGTGCGGGCATTGAATCGCCAAGGCCGCGGCGGAGTGCCCACGGAGAAATAAGGAAGGCGAGCGCGCGGCCGAGAGGGAGACGGAATGACAGATAGTCCGATAGAGAGACAGAGAGCGTGAGCACCACCCGATCCTGCCACTGCAGAGGGAACTCCGAGTCTCCGAGTCGAGTGCACGGGGGAGCGAGCGCGAAAGAAAGACAAGTTGCAAGTCCGGTCAACGAACCTCCCTCGCTCCTGCTGCTGGTGGCTCTGCTGCTGGTGGCTCTGCTGGCTCTGCTTCTGCCTCTGAGCGGACCGCACATACGTACCTAGCTACCTTCGCTATGTTACTAACGTACCTACGTAAGAACCTAAGTACGTATTGGAGACAGTAGCCTACCGTTTGTCCGCTCAGCCGACAATGCTCTCCTAGTCCCTCTATGCCTCGGCTTCCTCTTCGCCGACCCCAACTCCAATGAACCTCTCGCTCCTCCACGGGAATCAGCCCAACAGCCAGCCAGCCAGCCTCCCTTTCCTCAACTCTCTTCTCTCTTCTCTCTTCTGCCAATCGAAGAGGACCGCAGTCCCCGGACAATGCATTCAGCGCGACTCTATGTATCTTGGTCGCTTAGTCGATCGAGCGGCCGAGTAGTCTGGCGATGGTAGATCGATGAGAAGAATTGCTATTTGGAAAATTCCTCCGGTCCTTGCTACTCGGCTATTTTCATAATGAAGTAGCAGAGCGAAATGCCGGCGAGCGGCGAGGAGGCCGTTCGAGGATCGCAGGATATCCACTAGTAAATAACCGGTGGCTAGATTTACCTATCGTCCTCCGCCTCCTCGTCGAGCGTAGGTCGGTTCCGCATTCGATTCGCGGCGAGCTCTCGGCGTGCCCGAGAGCGCAACACCTACCGCCTTACCTGCCCAAGCGTCCTCTCCCGAACCTCCTGCGCTCCTTCTCCATCCCAATAATTAGGAGGACTATCGCCAATGGATCCGCGTAATTCCCTACGTGTGTCACCCGCGGCATGCTGCCTGGTGCATGCTGCCGATGTAATTCCTGGCAGGAGGTACGTGGTGGGAAGGCTGCTGCCGCGCGCACCACCCAGTCGGTGACTCTCTGCGAGTGTGTCTGTGTGGAAGAAGAAGCGTCGAGGATGTTCCGCTTCCTCGCGTTCCAGTGGCCGGCGTTAAGAGCGTCAGGATGATACGCCGGATTTGACTGGGATTCCGGAGCTCGGCTTATTAAAGAGCCCCTCACTCCAGTTGACAAGCTGGAGCGACGCTGCCCGACGCGGACCGACGCTGGCCACTCGGGGGGCCAGCGGTTCTTTTAATTGACGGGGAAAAACCTCGAGCAATCGGACAGCCGGCCACCGAAAGCAGTCGAGAGCACTTGCCTCGGTCTCGGTAATGGTGTACCGTTCGAGCCGGGCCCTGTATCTATGTATGTATGTATGTATGTGTATGGCGTACATTGATAGGTGTGTGTATTATGGTTCACGGGGACGGAGGATGAAGTCGTCGTGAGTGATAAAGTGGCCCGGCGAGAATTGCGGCCGGGGAATTGATTAAAAGCAGCAATTTCGGATATCTGGAGGCGCGACATTAGGGAAAGCGGGTTGAATTGAATGCGGAGGCCGGGTGGGAGGATCGCGTTCTCGGTTAGTACGGCATAGGGCCCCATAGGGCCCCACACGGCCCCGCGTGCGCACTCTCCCGGCGCGTACAAACTACGTGTCCGAGGTTCTTTATAATTATGATCGGCCGCGCCGTTTATCGCGATGCAGTGGGTACAAGCTCGTGCAGTATTACATGCACATAATTGCAGTGGTTGTGTAACGCGGGACTTAATCTTACGTAAGTTGAGGATGCAGCGGGCCGCCGCGCGCGGCGACCCACGGGATAAATCACTCCTGCCCGCCACGGAATAATGCAATGTTGATTTAGGTTCAAACTCGGCCCGAAGCCCCGAGGTCTAGCCGAAAGGCCTACATGAATATTTAGCTGTTGTCTTTGGCTACGCGCGCGCACGCTAGATATCTAGTCCCCCGGTTACTTCGGAAAACACACGCCCACCTAACTCCCTTTTTGCCCATGCCAATTACAGCAACAAGTGTATGCGGCCGTGCACACTCGAGAACACACAACACAGCCCGCTCGCTCGCGCACCGTTCAACTTGTACCGAGGAATTATTACGATTCTATTTTAATGATCCTATTAGAGAGAAGATGGCACTTCCTATATTAGCCGTGTCCACGCCACCCCATTATCTCCCCAAGCACTAGATATGACTATAAAATTTCCATAATGCGTCTGCCGCACATCCTCCGCAATTTTTTGCCACACCCCCTAGCCGCCACCGTCGTCGTCGTCGTCGTCGCCGCCGTTGTCCTCTACTGAAGCGACGGTTTGCGGAATTTGAATTGCACAGGGGCGGGCGCGCTTATGTATGTACAAGTGGCGAGGGTAGAAAAATCTATGATACATGGCCGCCGTCGCGTCGGGCATGGTGGTGTGGTCCTGGGTGTAGCCGTAGTCGCACCTTTCACGGTTCCCGGCTATCAGGTACACACGCGCACCCCCGCCCCTACGAGAGAGCGCGGCGCGGGGTGAGAAACTGGAATTGGGGAAAGGAGTTGAAAGCGCGGCGGCGACGGCGGCCACGTGCGGTGTGCGCGTGTCGGGCTATGTGCAGCGAGAGCGGGACAAAGAAAGTGGCGAAGAAGGGCCTCACTGAGAGAGAGGTGAAATGGCCTTTTACGGGTGGGTTGGAGCTTCGGGAATATAGGTTGACTAGGTTCTGGGTTCTGGGTTCTGGGTTCTGGGTGAAGGAGTTGAAGGAGCCAAGTGTTCAACTACTTGGGTCGCGCCCAAGTATTCTTTGATAAAAGCCCCCCAAGTACCTTTGTGTTACGATCCATCCCCTGTACAAACCTCACTTTCTTTCGTTTATACGTCGAAGGTCTATGTACGCCCCGACGCCCCGACGCCCCGCCGCCGCCTCGCCGCGCCGTTGTGATACAGAGGAAAGTATTTTACAATGCATCGCCCGCCCGCCATTGAGCCGGCAACACTTGACACTGTGCGGCCGAAGCTGCCGCAGGACCAGAGAAAATCCCTCTTTCTCTCATTCCCCCCGAGTTGCCATTCTCCGGCGGCTGCTCGTTGCTTTTTGCCATCGCGCGGCATAGAGCGAGAGAGAGAGCGCCGCGCGCACGCGATGAATTAAATATAATGCTTCATTTGCACTCGAATAGTATCATCGGGCACAATGGGTTTTGTTAGGATGCTAAGTGGATTCGAGAGGTCATAACTTACAGTAACGAGTACCAATTACAGAATAAGTATTTACGAGACTGTAAATGTCATTGGCGCTTTCATTAGGGGCGCCCCGGCCACCGCCATATTTGGCCCTCTGATTTATTGTCCCGCGGCCGTTTGTTGTTTTACAAAGCAAAGAGGGAGAGAAAGAGAGAGGGCGGCCTTTCAATAACGCGCCGATTAATTGGAGGTCTGATTTGGCGGGTGGCGGGTCGCGGCTGGCCGACTCCCAGGAGCCAATAATGGCTGAGGCTAAAATGACTTTTTAACTTACAATCACACGGAAGCAAGCGCCAGTGGGCGGCGCGCCCTTATAATTGAATCTTTAATTAGAACGTGACGAAGCAGGTCAACTATGACGTCTATACACGTGTCGAGCAATCATTCCTCTAATTTCATCCCTGACCCATCGTCCACACACACTTTTCCTTTATTACGCTCATCCCTCCCTGTTGCCAGCTTCGAATCTCGTGTTTTTATTGTCGCGGCCAGGCAGGCGTAAAATGAGCTATAAATAGTAGAGCGAAATAATATATAGTTGTAAAACTGGGTGACAGTTGGGAGCGAGGTTGGATGAGTCGGCGAATGCGGCTCTCGGCCAGTTAGAGTGTCATTGAGTCAACGGTGCCAGCTTTTTACGATAATCGTCGATACAGTTTCCCGCAAGGTTTCCTCGATGCGAAAGGAATCCAATTATCAGGATACGTATTATAGTTATCCTGCGCGGAGGATGTGCACATTCCACCAGTGCGACACGCGATACTGACCACGATAGTCACAACAGAAGTGAGAAACGACAAGAACGGCAATCCGATCCGCTAGTTCGCGTGCGACTAATTTCTAGCGGAGGAGTCAACTTTACTTGAACCAAGGCATATGTGCTGCTTCTTCTAAGACGCTTTCCGTTAAATGTTTACGCCCTAAGGAGACCTCTCCAATGATCTCTCTTGTTGAGAAGCGTCCTATCACCCGCGTTACCTTGCCCTCGCATCGAACGCACACTGGGTCACTATTCCATGCTTTATTAGATCCGTGAGTGCGTCTCTCACCGTTTTCCACTAATTCCTCGCGCACAGCTCTAGCTGCGTGGGATCGTGCGAGTCGTTCCGACCATTGCTAATGAGAGCCGAGCACTTCTGGGTTCAGCAACCTCTTCCACTCGCAGATCAGAAGCGGCGGGTTAGAAGAGTCAATTAAAAACCACTTAGAATTAGCTCCGGGCACTTTGGAGCGGGTAACACTACACCGGTGTCTATGCCATCGACAACCACACATCTAACCTTGGCAAGGTGTAAAAAGCGGCGGGGCCATTACCCGCCGAGGGAATTATTCTAGATTGCGTCGGAGGTCCGATTAAATTGATCGGAGGCGAAGGGTAAAAGTGGCGTGACGGCGAGGTTGATTTTGGTGTTGCGGGCCGAGTGCCGAGAGGCAAGAGGTAAGAGAGCGAGCGGAGATCGGACGCGTTAAGAGGAACGGCGGAGCGCGAGCACACCAGCCATAAAACTAAAGGTCGCTGGTTGCTTTCCGAGAAGGTTACCGGTTTCTTCTGCGCTCTTTTTACCGACTTTAATTGAACCTCTGTACAACTGGAGCGATTCCGCCACGGCGCTTCTCCCTCTGGCTCCCTCGGTCCCTCGGTCCCTCGCTCTCGGCTCCAAGCCACCCAGTGCCGGTGCGCTTCGCCCTCCAACTGCTACTACGAAAGGGTTTATACGGTTTTATTGCACGAATGCGTCGGCCCGTATTTCGCGTAATCCAGGCTAGCACCGTGGCGCTGCCGATGCCGTCTCGTAAAAAGGCTCCTCGGAAACATTTCGTGGATCTTGATTGACGCGCTTCTCGGAAAGAGCGGGCGAGCACACCGAGCACACGGAGGGAGCCCACGGGGTTATGGTGCTCGCGGAGGGAGCCAATTGGGAGAAGTTGGCCATTGCGTCCACGAAATACAACTCACACGCAGGATACTCCGTGTCTCGGCTCTCTTTTACTCGGATTGATCGCGGATGTCCGGAGAGTTGGGCTGGAACGTCAACCCTCTGCGTTCCAGAGTTCAGGATCTATAGGACCACTTGTTCAGGATCTATAGGATCATTCAATTGGCTTTGAATTCCTAATGATGGATATTGCCGGTTGAAAATGTAATAATTATACGCTGTGGAGTAATTTGAATATATAGAAGTCGTAATCGAGTGCTTTCCACACACTGACAGTTATAATATAAAATTATACTAATAATGGAAATAATTGAAGCTCGAGTGCGAAGGGGATGATTAAAGAGCAAGTGACAGCCTGTACCCTTGGACTGGTTAACAATCGATGCATCTGATATTAAAGAGATATCTTGTTATAGTGATGTAGAGGGTGATTGACGGTTGTAAATTGGTAGGAATTAAAGACGGAAGTATAGGGTCCGATAGTAAGGAGGCGAGCGGCATCATTGTGCCCGACAAATCCCATTTGAGCCGACGCGACGTGTCGGGGAAATTCTAGCGGGCGGCTTTCGCTCGTCTCCTTTAATGTTCTCCCTACATGGAGCTAGAGAGACCAGAGTATCGAAGGACTGCTCCCTCTCTCTCTCTCTCTCTTTCTATCTCTCTCTGGCGAATGCTTTGCGGAGCGCGCGCTCCACGGCAAAGGGTGAAAGGAAAATGCACGCGAATCATCCGAGACAGAGCTCCGCTGGCTTTTTGGTATCGCGGCGGCACGTGTGTGTGTGGGCGAGTGCAACTGGCGGTGAAAGGAGCGTAGGTTTTCACGCGACGATAAAACCACGCCTGCAAATGGTTTGCCAGTGCTTTGTCGAGTCACGGTTTGAGTTTGATGGCCGGTGGCTCGGTCGCGCGCCTCCTAGACGCATGCGGGTGCTTGAAATGTTATACCCGCGCGGATTATGCGCGCGGCGATAATATTATTAACCACCGGCGAAATTCCTTGTGCACCTGTTGTGTCTTGTCGCGCGCGCGCTCGCCACTGAGAGAGAGGGCGCGTATACACACCTGTGCACGGGTGGAAACAGTGCATAAACCTGGCCGCGAAGGAATCTGATAAGTTCCCCGCGGCGTAAGACTCATATTTCGATGTCAGTGCGGCCAAGAAATATAATCCCACGGCGCCAGGCGAAAGTACCTATCGGTACTTTGAATCTCCAGCGCCTCGCGTACGTCCGTCTTAATTAAATCGGCGAGCGTGCGCGCACACACGCGCGCTTATGATTTAGCGCCGCCATCGTCCAATTGTTCGGCGGCCGGCACCGTGCGAGGAAACCGTGCGAGGAAACCGTGCGGCCCCATCGATCTCGGGCTATTCCATTGTCGCATATACTCTCGCCCCGTTATTCATTTCTAATAAGCAAACGTCGCCATTTTTCCAGCGGGCAGTTTGCAAGATTTACGATGCCCTGCCCGTCAATTTCCGCTAACCGAACCAGACGCAACGCGTCCCCGGATTACGGCTTAAAACCGAATAGAATCCTCGCACCCCTAACCCACAACACTCAATTATTCATTGGATTTAATGTAATATGAAGAGAAAATTGCCATTTGCGATCGATGTTATGATATTGTGGCTGAGAGCATTAATAAATCTTAAACTAATTGAATGGTCTTGGCTCGTATGGGGAGGGGGGTGGAGAGGATGCATTGTTATCGGGGCAGCTGGCGTATTATTCAGCGTAAAAGGATTGGGAAGGTATGGCCTGGAATCGGGAGGGAAGAGGTCCATTCGCTTAAACTCGCCTTGAGAAACGCGGTTTCGGTCTCGCACTTTCAACAAACTTCTCGAGACTCTAGATTATGGTGTACTTCGTACACCGGCACCCTCTCGAGGGCTGTCGGTGAGGGAACCTTTTCCCTCTTTCCCTCTTTCCCTCATGGCGAAAGAGCGAAAGAGCGAAAGAGGCAAAAGTTGTTCCACGGCTCGTATAACGAACGCCGCCGACGCGAGCGTGCGCGCGTTCAGCTCTCTCCTACCTGTGTTTCTTTTCAGGTTAGAGCCACCGGGGGCAGAGTCTCACCGCTCCCTGCTAAACTTCCGGGCCATTAATTTACATTAGGACATTTTTCAAGAGTGCCGGAGAGCTCGGCCGGCGTGTACCTTAAAATTGGCGGGCTCTTCCTCTTAACGGTCCCCCCTAACCCCCCTTTCCAGCTTCGGTGCAGACATCGGAACGCTCACATCCGCAGAGCTGCGCACGCACCCATACTCATAGCCACACACACGTGTAAGAAGGCAGCCGCGAGCAGTTGGTGCTCCCCTTGTCGATGTCATGCTTGAATTCCTCGCCATTAAACGCCCGGAGAAAAAGAAGAGTAGGATATCCGTGTTGCGTGGTAATTTCGGTATTTCATTACCCCTGCGCAGCTCGGACTACCGAGAGTTCTCGCGCCGCCAGAGTAGGAAGAAGGAACAACTCTAAATCATCGGGAGCATCTCTGTGTGCAGCGAGCGCCCTCATTGTCAGTAGGGAGCGCGTGAGTGCGCGCGAGTGCGCTGGTAGAAAGTGATTGACTCGAGAAGTAAACGAGCGCCGCGGCGATTGACGTTTACTGCGCTGAATCCTGAGCCTCCGCTCGCCACTGGATTTAATTTCATTAGTAGTAATATATGCTCGCGGGTTGTTGGGGCCGGCGAGTGCGCCAGGAATGCATATTAGTTGCTCCTTCCGATTTATTAACGCCTTCTCTATGCAAGGCCACCGTAAATGCTGCTTACGGCCGGTTTCTTTGCTCAAGCCGGGGAGTGCGCGCGGCCGCGGCCGCCTACTCTCCTTACATTCTCACGTGTCCATCACCAGGAAGCCAGAGCCGATCGGCGACTCCCGGCAATATTGGTGCAAGCCGAGAGCGCGCTGAAATGTTTGCACGCCCGAGACGGCAGACGTCGCCGGAGGTTTTAACACTGCCGCGAGAATTTAGTCCTGCGGTCGACGAGGGAAACTGGTCCTCTGGGGAGGAGGACGGCCAGTTGGTCAAACACATTGCTCTGTCATCTGTAATGGTAAAGGTCCGCGTAACCGGGCTTGGTAGTCATCTCAAGTGGAAACGTGCGGAATGCGGCTCTCGAAATACTTTCAATTAGATATTCCAGTGGGAGGGAGGGGGAGGAGAGGGTGAGCCGTCGAATCGGGTTAAACTGGCGTCGAAAAGAAGCTTCACGGAACTATTCCACTTCGGCAGCCTCGATGGCATAACTGTCCGCGAGTTATTAGGTGAACCGTTAAGGCGGGCATTAATATGCGGCATATTATCATTTATACGAGCCTTATGAAGTTATTAATGTTTGATATCCGGAAGAAGACAGTGCTGCCTCGCTCTTATTCGCGCTCCTCCTTTTGTCGGCACCTTCTTGCGCGAGGCAATGAACAGTCGAACCATCCTTTTCATATCTCTCTCTCGCTTTCTCAAGAATAACCCCGCCCATCTGCGAAAACGCACCTTTAATAACGCCACTTTATTTTCGCCCGGCGAAATTACATTCGCTCCTCCATTTCGAACGCGTCAGCGCGCCCCGAGTGTTCGCCGGACCCTTTATCAAACATTTCGACTAATTACCCACTCGTTGATATACTATCGTAATTAGCCCGACTTTTCCCTCGACTTATTTCCCGAGTGCATGTCCGTATCCATACATTTTCCCCGAGTAGTCCGAGTCTCGCGCTCTGGAACTAGTATGATAAGGAACTCTCGAAATAAAGCGAATAGCCGCTCTGCGTTTAAGATGCGCATGGGAGCATTTAGTGGGGGGTTGGGGAAGGAATGCACGGGTGTTATCAGAAGGGGTCACGAAATCTAAAGTGGTCTTCGCATCTTTCTGTTCCAGCACACCCTCACCGGCCACTGTGGGAAGGTGTTGACGGCCAAGTTTCTCGGCGAGCCGACCAAAGTAGTCACCGGGAGCTATGATCGCACCTTAAAAATCTGGGACCTCCGCAGCAAGGCGTGTAAGTAAACCTCCTTCGAAGCCCCATGGAAATTCCACTGCGCATCCTGGGATCAATGAACATCGCATCAGCACTCGGCGTTCCGGGACAGAAAAAATCACACACACACGCACACAAACACGTCGCTACTGGTGATTCCGAGCTTCTCATCGGCTCTATTAGAGCTGGGCATAATGCAAATTTGCTGGCGAACGCTGCTCGAGATCGTAAAACAGGAGTATGCAGATCTGCTTATGCGCCGGGAGGTCGTAGCGGCGCCGGCACGCGGATTTGTACTTGATTAGCTAGTATACCTTTTATATCGGGAGAATGGTGAGTTTAGAGAGGGAGGGGGAGAAGGGCTGGCGTCGGTGCGTCTACGTGGGCCTTTTTTCAAAGCGGATGAGCCGACGCGACGCGACGTCTCGCGGTGAATGAAGCAAAAATCCTGGGGGCGTTGAGCCGGACGGGCTTTCCGAGCGCGTTAATTAAGCTGATAAGGTCTCACCTCTGGCGACCGAACTCTCTTAGGAGTTGCTCTCCTATTCACCGCTTCCTGCTTGTCAGGGCCTGTTTTATCATTGGCCATTGACACCCTTAACGAATGGTCTGCAATAAAAAGCGAGTCGATAAGAAGCCTGCCGATTTATGCGGGATAAACGCGCGCTCCCGCTCCCTCCCCCTCTCCCTCTCCCTCTCACTTCCCCACCTTGCGCGCTTAGCTGGCTCTAAAATCTCTTACGGCGTATCTGCCAATAATGACGGCTCGTGATCGTAAAGTGTCAGAAAGGGGCTCCTGCTGATGCTGCTGCTGCCACTACTGGAGGGACGCGCGCTCCAAGCGTGTCCCGCAAAACACACGCGATACACGCGACGTCGCTTCTTTTCGGCGACGTAAATATCTCCGCGAGGAAAAACAATAACGATAGCTGAGGCGAGGCGAGGCCGCGGTGGAGCCGGTGCCTCGCGCTGCGAAAGGGAGCGCAGTCTGTATCGGAAGGTCGTCTAGTCTGAAAAATGACGCGGTTATAATGGTTTCAATAAACGGGCTCCTTTTATACTCAAGTGGAGCAGTGGCTCAAGAGAAAGCCTGACAGCGCACATTCCTCTTTCTCCCTCTCGGGGAAGAAGAAGGTACTCATCGCTCGGATCCCCGGCGATAGAGATGCGGCGAGAGATTTTTGAGCCGAGCGTCGCTCAGTTGCGTGAGATAAGCTCTCCGACGGCGAGGAGTGTCGAGGCACGTGATAATTTAGTGGCAAGTAAGATTGGCCATTCTCGGCTCGTAATGCCGACCGCGTGGTGGCCCTTGCCAAATGGCCGACTCGAAGGGGCACGGAAAGTAAATTGAACACAGCTCGAGAACGTGACCAACTGATATGAAGCCGACCCTCGCTCTCGGAAGGCGGCCTCGCTCTCCTCCCTTGCAAATGTATTCGGGATTTACATCCGATCCCTCCGGAGGAACCTGCGCGCGACTAATCTCCCGTGAAACCGTATCATTCCGACGAGCGTCCACCGCTCCAAATATCGATTCACCCTATTCAGGGACACGGCCAGGTTACACAGCTTGCCCACTCGAGTCCTATTGACAAAGGACAGAGAGCTGCCAAGGATGATAACGCGACTCCGGTGTTCCCTTCCAAGGATAACTCGAGCAACATTCAGCCCCCTTGACGCCGCTCTAAGGATACTGTTACAGAGTACTTACATTCATCCCTTTTTATCGCAAACCGCACCCGGGGAATCTCTGTTAGCCGACCCTTGACACCGACGCTCCGCTATATCCTCCGAGACTTCCTGTCAACTCAATCGAATCCGTCATACATATACATATATCCCAGATGAGAAAGCAGCTGATGAATGCAAAGTATAGCCCGCTCGAGTTAATAGGAGCTCGCCGATGGCTAGTACTGTCGGATCCGAATGGGTAATGTAATAGGAAACTATCTTCCGGCATTATCTTAGGATCTGGAGGCATCGTGGATCAGTTAGTAGCGAGGCTTCTCATAAAGTCAAAGGATGAATGTTACCCGTAGGATTCATCAATGTGTGCGAGACTCGGCGGTTTGTCACCGGGGAGCCGGTGCCCCTCGCCACGAAATTACGAGAACGATCATCTCTAACGCGACCCATTTTCTTTCGCCTCGCGCGCGCGACAGGCGAATGCCAACTCTAACGACCGTAAAGCCAGTAATTACAAAACGTTTGCGCCTTCGCTCCGGCAAGAAAAGCGGCCAGCCCTCGGATTAGTCCGAGGGGACAGATCAATTCTGTCCCCAACAATTTACAGGGAGGGGGGCTTGGCATATCGTTTGGGCGCATCAGTCATTACACGCCGGGGAAAACGCCCAATGCCAATTAGCTCGCACGCTAGTTTCCGTGTTCTCGCGAGGCTAACGGGAAGAAAAAAGGAATCAAGTGCGCGCCAATGACAAATACCGCGGAGAATCTCTCTCTCTCTGGTCCGGCTCTAATGTCTGCCGAATAGAGGGAGTGTCGCCCTGGGAAAATTGACGAAGGCCAGCAGATTATATTCGACCCACTTTAGCAGAGTGCATATCGCGATAACTTGACCGAAATATTTACGGCCTGCCGTCGCGCATGGAGGAATGTAAATATTTAGTCTGCAGGACGAGAAGCATTAGACTAGATGCCCGCGCGCGAGCAGAGGGGGATCTCGTTGGAGTGCGAGAGTGTGACGGAACGAAGGGGGCAGGGGGGAGATGTGGCAGGATGGCGCAAGTGTCGCGTACATGTCTAATGCAAAAAGTAAAGCCCTTTTGCTAAGTTGTCCCAGGCGGATACGAGCACTCGGCAAACTGGAAGCGGAAAGCCGGGGCTTTTTTTTCTCTCTACCCCCACCCGGGCGACGCTGTCCGCTGCCTGCGCCTGAGTACCCTGCAAGGATTCCCTTTCCTTTTCCATTTTTTATATATGTATAAATATAAACCTAGTTTACTGACCGTAACCAGAGAAGCCGAGTACTCACGCGCGGCTTCTCCCTCCTACGCACCCTCCTCCATCTCTCTCTATCCCTCTCTATCTTCCAGGAAGGCGCTCAGAGTTAAAACCGAGTTAATTTTACACGGTTGGTGCTATGAGGGCCGTCGCTCCCATGGGGAGATTGCGTAGGCGCTGCGCCGCGTTATCACGGAAAGGCGGTCAAAGGGGGAGGGCTGTACAAAAGTTTGGGCCAAATAAATCTGGGAATGCAACGAGCAGACAATGGGATGTGCGGGGCTGAAAGCGCGTTTAACCGTGAATTATCGGGCGACCGGGCCGCTTTAAGACAAAAAGGAAGCTTAAAGAGGATCAACTGTTTACCGGCCAAACAACCGCCCACTCGAATCTCGCAATTTCTCGAGATCTCGAGATTGTCGCCGCCCGCGCGCCCCTACTAATTTGCCCTGCGAGCCAATTGTTTGCCGAGCTGCCCGCCACCACCGATACAATCGTTTGCCTTGGAGATACAAATTGAAAGATGCCACAAAGCAATTCACACACTCGCAGAGGGAGGGGGAACAGAGTCTACCTGGGAAATTCTTGGAAGAATAGAGTGCGGCGGATGAAAAGCGGGTGCATTCAGTCGGGAGTAATGTCTGACGGATATGATGAAAGCGGGTTGATAATCGCTAGCATTTCGATGGATGCTCGGCCTTGACAGGCCTCGCCAAAGTAATCAAACGCAAATACGCATGTGTCCCTTTGCCCTATTTCGCGCGCATTCTCATTGCGAGTGAAGCACTGGAAGGCGATTTTGCGGTATATCATAGCCAAATAAAAAGGTATTGAAAGTAATATTGTCATTGTTGGTTGATCGATTAAAATTCAACTGGCCGCTAGCAGCTTTTCACCAACCGAACCAAACTACTCTCACTCTCCAAGACAACTGGCCCTTTCCCTCGTGCGGACGGCGAGGCAGGAAAAGGGCGGACACTCGTCGGGGACTAAAAGCGTCGATCGTAAGACTACTTGAGGATTGCCGTTTATAGACGAGCGTACTCCCCCGAGAAAGTCCTCGCCGCTAATGCGGCTGCCAACGAAAGAGTAAATGCGCCCCGTGGAAGTCGACAGTGGCTTTGTACGCTGGCGCATGCACTGCTTAAATCAGGAAATCCTCTCTCTTTGTCCCCTTTTCGCTTTTCGCGGACGGAAAGCTGACCTCCCAAAATTGCACACGTCAACCTCCCGCAGAAGCGACGAAACAAATGCGCTCGGCCAAACTTTCCGCGCGCAACCCAATTTCTTCTTCATTTCGGCGTGTTGAGGTCGCATTTGACGATTCACTCGACACACGCGCGCGGTTAAGGTTATGGGAATTATGAGTTTCCGTGGATGGAAATTTGTATGGAAACAGAAGAGCCTGATTTGCGTCCTGTATTCCCTGGGTGGCCGAGAATCTAAATATTGGAGCCGAGATTTCGAGAGACTTGTTAGAAATAACGTAAAGAAAGTCTGTCCCCACGTAAATGAAGGAAGGAGTGCTGCTTATTTCGGCGGGGAAAATCGATAGAAAGAGCTTTGGAGCGCTTTGTAGAAACTGTAGTTGGAAAGAAGCGGCAGAGCGCTTTGGTAGTGTACTTTTGATAAGAGCGTTAACCAGGGAGCTCGAGGCCTGCGTAGAGCTCGGCCTCCGTATTTCAAAGCCCTCGACGAAATTGCACCCTCCTCTTTCTTTGTGACTTTGCACCCCATCTCCAGCTCTCCTATACTCGCCCACCAATAGAACCCCTGCTAACTCTCTCAGTAGCGCGTTAATCTCCAAATTGCCTTATTGGAAATCCGACTCGCCATTCTTATTATTAATATTGCAAAGGGAAATCATCGGATAACTGTCCGCGAGCCAATAGTCATTTTCTGCGGGGTTTAATCGACCGCGCGCCTTCTAATTCGAGAGGCAACTTGTGCGGGGTTGCGATCCTAAAATCTTAATCTCAAGTATTTCCTGCATTTCCTCTATTCCGAATAAGATTGTTGTTGAAAGGAGATAAAGCACACTGGGCATTGAAATGGGCGACTCTTTTGATTTCAGGCACGGAGACGAAATTCGCCGGATCGAGCTGCAACGATCTTGTAACGTCCGACGGAGCGGGCTCGACGATAATCAGCGGTCACTTTGACCAGAGAATTCGATTCTGGGATACCAGGGCCGAGTCGAGCTCGAACGACATTCTCCTCGAGGGGAAAGTTACGTCGTTAGATTTGTCTCGAGGTAAGTCTGATTTGCATAGTGCGCCGCGCAACGGAATATCGGCGAAACTCTCTCCCCTCGCCGAAAAGATTGGCGCAATTCAGCCCGCTATAGTTTTTCATCTATCCAGTGCTAAATCTTGCGAATGAATCGCCGTTGCGCAATCCATATTACATGTAGAGCGCGACGTTCCAAGGTTCGTTTGGTTCGATTCCAAGAGGCGTACTATTTCATTTCAGAAGAAGCGGAATTTATCGCTGTAATGCGTTAGGCCGAAATCAATTTTCCAGCCAACCGGACACAGCGAGACACACACGCGTGCGTTTGACACCAGCGCCGACCTGTATCTAAACCTGACGCTCGGCGTTGCTCAATATCTACTGCTTTTGCGGACTTTTAACATTGCGCTTTAAACGAATACCGCGAAATCCGCTCGCTTTTTGATTCGAGCGGCGGCTCGCCCGTCGGATTATTGAAAAGGGAAAATTTCCCGAGATCACCATTTTTCAGAAGCGGCGCGCGTTCGATCCCAGCCCAAAAACGGGCGTGTCTCGCGCCCGCGCGCATTGACGGTTCGCCGTTATTCCAACAGAGTGACTTTCTGAAGCGCGCGTTTCAATCCCCGCGGTAATTAATATCCGAGCGAAAATTGGAAGTAATTGAAATGGCACTGCGCTCTCTTCCAAATGTATCTATCAATGAATGGCTGTTCTGCTCGACGAGGGGAGGGGGTGGGGGGTGGGGGGTGCTCTGGCGGGGTCGCGTGCGATATGCGGAATTGATTCGCATTGGCGGTAATAATGCCACGGCAACGCAACATCTGCCTTTTGTCATTGCGCGCGCGTGGAACAACCTGCTCCGATAGAGATATCATCTCTCTTTCAGCCGGTCCGCTCGAGTCCGCTTATTTTAGTTTGGAATTTGCAATACATAGTGATTGGAGAGCTTTTTAAATGGATAAATACACAGTGCGACGGGTGGATTGCGTCGGATTGCGTTAATCATATTAATAGTATCAACGCGACGGGAGGGGGCGAAGAACCAAGTCGGTTCAAAAAATGGTTGGTTGACTGCGTGAAGGTACGCGCGGCCTAACGCCTCTACGCCTCTTCCTTATGATTGGTCGCGCTTCATTATACATGCCTCCATTAAAGTTAAGGGAAAGAGATTGGAAATGAACTGGTCGCGCGCATTTGCGAGTGAGATTCTCCGCGCAAACAGCTCCCCTCCTAAGATTTATGCGCGGAACGAGAAAAGGCCGCCGCGCGCTCTCGTGTGTCGGCTCGAGCCCTCCCGGACTTTTTCCCGGCGCGCACTCTCGCATCCTCGTGAGAACTAATGAATCCCGTGAAAATGCCGGGCGTAACGCGATCAGAATCCAATCAGATGGTAATTAGGAGCGGCGCGTATTAGCCCGCTCGGGGCATGCGACTTGTGCGGCTAATTGTATCAGATCCCAGTCAATTTAACTGTAACGTGTTCCCGGCATGCAAATTCATCGGATGGTGCCTGCTTGTTTTCAGATGCAAATTACCTTTTGAGCTGCGTGCGGGACGACACTCTCAAGCTCATCGATTTGCGAATGAAGAAGATCATCGGATCGTTCAGGTGAGTCATTATCTCCTTTAGCGAGGAACTAGCCGACCCTGCTTATTTTAAAGAGGGAACAATTTGAAGGGATAAAAATCCCTGAATATCGATGTTAATGATTGGTGTTTCTAGCGCCGATGGATTTAAAGTCGGATTCGACTGGACGAGAGCGGTGTTCAGTCCGGACGGTCAATACGTAGCTGCCGGCTCCTCGGACGGATCGGTGTTCATCTGGTCGGTTTCGCCGAACAGCGTCGAGATCGTACTCAAGAACCACACGTGAGTAGAGTTGATCGGTTCTTGTATACTAACGAGCGCACTTGCAGTTTTACTGACTTGCCAGGGGGATATCATTACCGCGCGAACCACCTCATCCTTTCAACAGCAATTATCCTAATTTACGCCCCTTTTCATCGCAAACCACCACGAGTTCTTCTTAACGAATACGACATTCCGGCTAAGCTCCCCTAAGACCTTAGTCGAGCAACTGGGATTTCATGAAGCTTCCACAAGGACATTGCATACAATACCCATAGGAAAACTTGCCCGCTAACAATCTTCAGCCAACTTTGAGTTTGCCGTGTGCCTCTTGAACGCGCGACGCACGTGTGCGAACAGCAAGCGATATAACTATCCCATTCTAACCCTGACTGGGAATTTTGCAATCGCACGATCCGAAATGTTGACTGGAGCCTCAAGGAAGATGAAAAAGAGATTGGCAAGCGGCCTTGAAAGTGTTTGAAATGAGAGTTAGGAATAGTCGGCGTGTGAGGCGTCCGAGTGGCGAGGGTTTCCGCGTGGCTCATTAAAAGAAGAAGTCACTTAGCGCGTGTCGCCGGGCGTGTTGTACATAGGGACACGCGGTTATAAATATATTCATGTAGGTCCAGAGGTACGCGTTTATACAGTATCAACGCTTCAGTGGGTTCTCGAGGCCGGCGGCATCTCCGAGCTAGCAATTCAAAGTGCCACTCCGAATGAGCAAGCACCCTTCCTTTTAAGCATACATACATATGTACTGCTTCAAGGAAAGTGGAAAGCTCCAAGAAGGGCAAGAAACCGTTGGAGTGACTATGAGGCCGAGGGTGATGAAAGCAAGCAAGGGAGGCGAAGCGAAGGGTGCGGCGTGATAAGTTAACAAGTCGCGGCGCTAAAAGAAAAGTCGCATAGAAATCGGCCAGTCTGATCAGGCCTTCATAAGGGGGCCCGTTCGCAACATGCCTCTTACTTGAGCGGAGCCGTCACGTCACTCGGTTCCTTTCGCCCACTCGGAGAAACAACCCTCCACTCCCACTCTTCTCGGCAACCACTGTCTCTTCCAGCACGTTGAGCTCGGTAACAACGGCACATCGGGCTCCTCAATCGAACGAGGGTGGTATCACGTGTATAGTGGAGGACCGAGAGGCTCCAGGTGGCCAGCGTCCAAACCGCCGCCGCCTGAGGATAACAATCCCCAGGGGGATGGGAATTTCAGGGCGATAGAGACGCGCCGGGAGAGATTGATAGAGAGGAATGTATGGATGGTCTCAGGTTGGTGCGGGGGAGAGGGAGGGGGAGGCTAACTGCTTCTCAGGATCCATTTCCAGATTATCCGTGGTGGGCCGCGACGGCACCTCTCGAGGAGCGAAGCGAGCGCTCACGTCCTCGGGCACCTCGGGCTTCTCGGGCTCCTCAAGGACGCGGCATCTCCGCTGGTGGGTTCCTCTCGGTCTCGGAGAGAGTCGCCGGGAGTCGCGGCGCGGTGTGGCTATCGGCGCGCGGCGTGCACCTAACTACCGGTCGTATAGAAAAATGGCTTAAGCACCGGTCACGTATGGACGGGGGGAGCGTGCGTGCGAGTAATCGGGCGGTGGTGTGCGAGTGTTTCACTGTTATTACTTTCACTCCGGCCTAGTGCACCTCGTGCGGCCGTCGCTCGTCATTTCATCCGCGGCAGTGGCGGCGGCGGCGGCAGCGGCGGCAGTGGTCCCCTCACGTCGCCGTCGTTCCCATTTGCCCGCGCTCGTAGACCGCGGGCCCGCAATGCAGGTCCATCTTGTAATTCGTACGTTGCGCTCTCTGCGTACGCCCGTTCATCTCCGCCGGGCTAGCTTAATAAGCGAGTCACTCGATCGCCGACATTGCCGACATCGCCGTCGCTCTCCACCCCGCAGCCGACCTACCATTCTAGCGCGGCTATTAATGCAAGCGTTGGTACCGACTGGAGTCTCGCTGCGAGTGAGTCTCCCGTCGTCGGATTACGTCATGTTGTCCAGTGGCATCTGCAAGGCTTACTTCATACTGGACCCGGGTGTCCTGGGTGTCTGGATCGAGCGGACGCGGATAAGAGATCGGATCGAGGGAGGATATCACGTGTCGACACATTCCAATCACATACCGGATTGTCTGCTGGCCAGATGCCGACGTCAGGCGTATCCTTTCCTAGTCTATTAGTCATGGGGCTCTTGTGACTTGAGACTAGCCGGCGCGACGGTGATGGGGAGTCGCGATCGGTCTGTGTGGACGCTCGGCGCAGCAGAACTGCGGAATAAACGTGTCTGTAATCCGGGCGGGAGGATGTTGCAACCACTGCACGAACCTCTCTCGCGTTTACCCGCGCGATAACTCTCCTCCGCTCCCCTCTGCCCCCCCTCCGCTCTGTCAGCCGATCATTGTGGAAATGTTACCGTAATCCGGCTATTATTAATTGGGCTAATGCGCCTCGTGCATTTTCGGATAATGAAGACAGTCAATTACAGGGGCGATCGTACGTCGCGTCGGCTTAATGGCCTCCGCTGACTACGGGGGAAACTGTTAATAAAGGCATTGGTCCCGTCTTCGTTATCCTCGGTATTAATTATCTCGTCGATCGCGCCCGCGCGGGCTTCGTGCGGCCTAGTCTCTCTCTCTCTCTCTCTCTCTCTCTCTCTCTTCAGAAACGGCGCGCAGCCCTCAACCTGCCTCTATCTCTATACATATATTCCTAGAGGGAACCACCACTGCACCACTACGCTAGAGAGACACAGAGTTGGAGTTTACTATTCCGCTGTGTGTTTTCCAGTTAGTGCGAAAGCTTGGAGCGGAGGAGGCCTGCTAGGATCGGCCGATAAGCGCGCGGGGAGCGAGTGTTCATGCTCTAATTTGCAATCAACCGGCAGGATCCGGCGGTGCTCACGTCGCCAGCCGGGAATTTACTGCGCCATCCCGGCAAAGATCCTGCCTGGCGAATAAATAGTGCCGCGCGCGCGATTATGGCAGAACTGCCGTAATTAGTGGGACTGGAAAGAATCGAGCACCACCACCGCCCGCCAGCTCCTCGCTCTCTCGCCCGGCGATTAGCTTGCAATTTTCTCGGGAGGCGTCCGATCGGCCGCATTAGGCAAGCACGAGCTGCATTACTTTCGCTGGGGCCCCCGATTCGAATTAAAACAAGGCTGGGAAGGTGGCGTCGCTGAATTAACGAGAAAAAGGAATAAGCACGCCGCACCGGCGAACCTCCAGCGGGGCTCCACGTACACTCGAGAGAGTGCGTACCTGCTCCTTCGGGACTAGCAGCCTGCAATCAGCCGGCGGCACGGCCCCCCCGGTTCATTGTCCACTAATCTCCATCGGCACCGCGCATCAGCCAAACCAGCGGCCGACTTAACATTTAATAGCTCGCACTTGCCGATACTTGCAACGCCCTCGATTCATTGCTCCACGATTAATCGCAAACCGTCTTATATTGAGAGGGTGGAGAGGGAGAGAAGGCTGCAGATCAGTTTTCTTGGAATCAATGACTATTTATAAGTTTTTCGTAATTTGTTTTTTATTTATTGAGCAAAACTATCTCGATTAGTTGCTTAGAACTAATGGCGAGGTATTCGCCTTGATGTTGTCACTTTATTAATTATTTCGAATAAGGAAAGCGGAATTATTGGCTCCTTGACTCTATTATCTTAATCTAATAATGATATTACTTACATTTTCCCAATCAAGACTTAGAGAATAGCTTAATTCCTTTTCCGCCCCTTCCTCCTTCTCAACCAACAATCTTCAAATCAATCTATTCGCACCCATATTATCAAGTGAAGCGCAATTAACTATATCTAAACATAGCTCAGCTTCCAAAGACGGCAGCCTAATGGATTTTCGAGATTCCTCGAGGCGAGCGATGAGCGCGCGAGGATCGGAATGGTAAATAAAATCATTAGCGGTGCGTGGCGCGGCGCGCCGTGTGGCAGCGTGCGCTCGGAATGCGGAAAGCGCGGAGCGGCGCCGGAAGCGCCGCCGGGACTTTTCTCACGTGAGGAGGGCGCGCGACGCCTCCGGCGGAAGAATAGGCGGCATCTAGGAGGCAGAGGAGGCAGAGGAGAGGGCGCGACGGGAGCGACGATATCTTGATCCGCGTAACTCGCCTCATTAATAAATAAATATGTGGCAAGGCGTGGTAACGCACTCGCGGGAGCAGTGCACCCCGCGGCCCTCAGTTGCTGGTTGCTGGTAGCCGGCGGCGGTGGCGGCGGTGTCGACGGCGGCGACGGCGGCCAGCGAGTAAGAGAATATCTCGTAAAGGTTACGGTCCCATATTTCCGTCACGCACACATTTACGATGATTTCGTCCCGCGTTTTACGAGTTCTCACTGCCGTGCCGATAGCTCGCCCCGGCTACCCGCCCCGCACTCTAGGAAGTAGTTCGATTAGTGTATTTCATGAGTTTTTACGGCCATTTCTGCCGCTTTACTCTCCGTTCCCAAGTGGCCCGGTAAACGGCCCCGCTAATTGATGATCTCTCTCCTTGAGTAACAAGACTCTCCGGAAGAAAGCCCCGTTCTCTAAGTGAAGGAAGAGGGCCCTTTCCAATTTTAGCGGGGATTTATGCGCGAGGGCCCCGCCTCAAAGAATTTCTCAGTCCTCCCCCCCAACTTCTTTTCCAATCTTTTTTCCGATCCCACGGCGCTCGAGTCCATTGCTAACCATTGCCCGGTTAATGATCGGGTTGATATTAATCGAGTATCTTGGCCGGGCCGGGCCAGCAGGCGTACGTTATCGGAAATGCCTTAATTACAGTGTTTCCGGCCACTCGATTCCAGTATGTACGGACTACAGGCATCATTTTTCGATTGCCGGTCAATTCGTTCTGGCCTCTTTAATGCCCGGCACAGTTGGATCATCCCGGCGAGATCGACCACACACTCCTCCGGTTCTGGCGCGCATAAACATTTAAGAACGTATAAACTAACCTGTTTATTGATACTTGGACAGCCGTAGATAATCCTTTCGTGACACGCTCCCATCATCCCCACCAATTAAGCCCATGATTAATTCGACACTTCTCTCCTCCAATGCGATACATAGCAGAGACAGGCGCGCATTAGACATTCCAAAGTCCGGCGCAATTCCGTTTCATAGCTCACTCTAGCAGAATACTTTAATCACTGTCTCGAGCGCGCGCCAATTAAATTGACAGTTGTTGTAGCCGCACCTCCGTCTCGATCTGGGCTAAGCCCCGAGGGCTGGGCTACCTACTATCCCAGTATTTCCGTTCAACGAGCAGACCACGCGCAAGCTTTCCCCCGAAGAAATCAATGGGAGGAGGACCTTCGAGATTTAACGCATAAGCGTTCGCTCGCTCCTCGCTCCTCGCTCCCAGTAAGGGACCTAATGAAAATTCACCGTCCTCCCGGGAGAAGAATAAGTGGCGCGTGAGGCCGGAAGCAAACACCTCAAGTGAAAAGAATTAGATTATACTGGCGGGCGTATCGGAGTGCCGGAGCTCGAGCACTCGGCTATATAGGGTGTTCATCCTGATGGGGCAGACTTTTTTCCTCCGTCTAGAAACCCCGGCTCTCCGTCGAGAGAGTCGTAAAGAACTCGAGGAAATTCTCATTGCAAGGGACGCTGCATTTTTCACTATTTGCCGGGCGTGTGCCACTCGTAAAGGGTCCACTCCTTCCGCGCTTGTTACGACCTGCACGGTGATTTACTTGCCTTTTAATCATCCTCTTCACACACGAGTTTCAATGATTTCCATTATTGGTACAATTTCATATTAGAAAGAAATGTCTGTGCGTGGAAAAAAACTCGCTAAAGACTCGTTTATATTAAACTGTTTATAAAAAATATATTAAAATTAAAATGGCTGAAGAAAATGTATAATTATCATATTTTCAAGGGCCTGCATCGATGATTGGCGATTAAAAGTCAAGTGAATCACCCTGTACACCGAGTATACTGACACGTGGAGTGGAATTGGAGGGGGCGGCTGTGAATTGGGTGGAATTAAGGAATCAATCTCGTGGGCTTCCTCGGCGATGAGGCTCAGCGCGCGATTTCATTGTCGCCAGGCGTAACGAAGCTTCGCGAGGGTTCAATTGGCCGAGAGCACGGCCTCCCGCACGGCTTAACTCGATTTCGATTCCACGCCAATGATCGGCCGGACGGCCACGATATTATGTCATTTATCTTCGTCCCGTCCTGGGCTTCGCTCTCCTCCCGAGAGTTCTTTATCTGTTTCGATCCAATTCCTACACTCTCCTCCTCGTGCCAGGAGACGTCGCGTCGCGACGCGACGCCTGGTACGGCTATACACCAGCCGATGCTCTTTCTCCTCCTCGTTCAAACCCCTTCCACCAGTCACTCACCTTTTTCTTGCAGCCTCCCTTTCATCCATCAAAACCTACCGTCCGATCCAACAATTACAGATTTCCATGATTGTGTAGCCGGTTGGTGAGTCTATACTTGGGTGTAGTAAAGGTCTTTCTACACGATGCGAGTAGTTGTAGTCGTATGTGCGCATTTTCACTCGAATTTCATGGTGTGAAGACTTGCTGTGCGTACAGGGTGGTTCACTTGGCTTTGAATCGCTAATAATGGATATAGGCCGTTGAAAATCCAGTAATAATACAGTGTTGAGTAATTTTGATATAATGGAGACTTTATTGAGTCTTTAACACGCACTAAAATTGATTTATAATTTCCAATTTTATTAATAATGTAAATAATTGAAACTGGAAATGTGAAGGGATAGATGAAATGACAACTCACTCACCCTGTACTTAACTCGCATCGTGTAGAAAGGGCTTAAGAAAGTGACCCTCGCTCAATTAAAAACAGTCTTCCTCAATCTCCGAGTTTACTACCTCACTGAAAGTACCAGCTCCATTTCCATGAGACCATCCACCATTACCGCGTGCGTCAGGCACCGCAAAGCACTGGTTCCCCCGATACGTAATACCGAACAGTACTTTCGCACGCGTCGCTCTAACGTTTATATAATCGCGGAGAAGAATTCACGAGAGCGTGAAATGGATTTAAAGGCCCGCGCTCTAATGTTAGACGCTTCGGGAAAATCAGAGCACACCATACTCCATACTACGCGCCGTAATCACAGCAATGGGTTATCCGCGGAGATAAAGAGCGGCCCGGGAATAGTGGAGCGCAGAGAGAGAGTCTTCTCGATCTCGGAGGGTTTCTCAGAGCAGGCAGGAAATTCCGCCACATTAATACGCAATAGACACCGTGTACTCATCGGCATCTTCGTCACGAGAGCGCGCATCCTCGCATGAAATCCATCGCATAACGCGCTAACTCCGCGCACACAGACGCGCGCACTCTCTATATTCCCGGCGCATTCTCGACGAGCATCTACCGAGTGAAGTAAAGAGAGCCTGCAGCCGCGTGCGCCAGAGCTCGAAATTGGTTTATAATCTAGAACGATTTTTGCCCTCGCGCGCGGGGGAAAAATCGTCCGACTGGTCGTCGGTTGCGAGTTAGATGGTGTGTCTCAATTGCTCGCGGCCCTCTCTATCTAATTCCGGCCTTTCCAAACATAATACAGGCGTATTAAACTGCCATTAGAGGAGTGGCCGCCGCGAGGATCGTCCGGGAAATTACCGCGCTGGCTCCTCGCCTCGAAGAGGATTCGCCCTCAGCTCCTTGACAGCCATGAAGCAATCAATGTCAGGTGGATCGGCGGTCGAGGGCGAAAGTAGAATGAGCTGTAAGCTAATGTAGGGAGAAGGAAACGATCTGGCCTGTAAACAGTCGGGGTATAAGTAAATATAAGATAAACAGGCTCTGGTGGGTGCTTGACATAGCTGCGTATTCAACGGTAGATGACAGTGGAAGTTAGATGCGAAATACTCGAGCGAAAACAGAACTTGAGGGGAGTTGACGTACCGTGCGGAAGGATCTCTCTTTACCGCGAGTGGTGTGGGTGAATCTTGGAGCAGCAGCGACGCTCGCGGCAAAGACACCACCCACCCTCCACCAATTCAAATCAAAGATGAATCAGAGGAGTGGCAGAAACACAGTAAATACACCAACAATTCCGATCAAAGCTTTCGCGTCTTAATTGTTCGCCACTATCATCCCCAGCTATATTCATTAACCAAAACCACTCGCGAACATTCAACTACGCACACGTTTCCGCTCATTAGTCAAGAGGCTCAATTGCCATTCTAACCGTGCGCTCTTGAGTCTCAACAGGATAGATGAGTTGTTCTATTTTTGGCCGCATCAGCCGCACTTAGAAATGCCTTCTGAGAATACGAGCATCTAGAAACTATGAGGTGCCCTTATGAATTAAGTACCGCGGGGCTTGGTACCTGGAGGGAAAAGGCCGGGCGGCGCTCGACTCTTCCGGGTGGATCTAAAATATGGGGAGGTTCCCGAGGGGATGCGAGCGCGCGGGATCATTTGTCGGCTGGAACGACGCCGATCTAATCATCGCGCATATTGTCAGGTACACGGCGGGTGCGAGGGGGCGAGGGGGGTTCCACCCCCGCAGTGGTGACTGCGCGACACCCGGACAGCCGGTGAATGGGTGGACCATTAGACGGGAGTGTGTTAGGGATCGGGCGAGCATTCATAGAGGAGCGCGCGTTGCTCGCGGCCAGGCAGATTGATGGGGGAGATCCGCGATGGTCTCGATAACTGGCGGATTCCTCGCCGGGGAATTGTCGCACTCCGCGCGCAACTCCTACGCGCTCTTCAATACCGATATCGCGCACTTCCCTCTCGGCTTTGTCGCGCGGGCGCGATCCTCCACTTCCGCAAAGAGTTTAAATAGGCGAGAGCGGCGAAAGTAATCGCGAGCGGCATAGGGGAAAAGAGGCCTCGCCGTTCGTCTAGGATGGTGTCGGCTGTCTCCTATTCTAGTGGCCGAGCCAGAGAGCAGTGTCGCGGGGGCGTTCGCTCAGAGTCCCCCCTTCCCCCCTTCCCCCCCCCCCCCCCTGCTGCCGCCGGCATTGTGCCGCGGAAAATGCTCGCTGCGCGTAGGAAGCATTGATAAATCGTGGCGCGCGGGCGCTCGAGAGCCCCGGATGCGCCGGGGATCCTGATTGTTCTGGGAATCCTCGCAGCGGCAACAAGTTTGTAATTGAGTGAGGTCACTGTACTGTGGAAATCTGAGGGGATCGATCGCGCTGGTTATATTTGGATTACTCTGTACCACTAATGAATAGTGCTGGCGGTCCCCTCGCCCTCCCTCCTTCCCCCCACCTCTCGCCACCGCTGGGACAAGGACTGCAGATCGCTATTTACCTAGCTAATAATATGTATTAGCCATTGATTACGGATCGTAGATGGGCCTCCCTGACTTTACAGAGATTTCGTCAGGCAAGTGCAGTTGTTATGGCTCTTGCCACGTTCGTGACCCCGTGCCAATGTAATGTTTGACAACAATCAATATTGTATACATGGAATTCCAGGGATATGCGGCGAAATCTCACAACTATTGGGCTGCTATTTATTCTGAGCCAATACATCGATCAACTTGCATCGCGAACGTGTAATAACAGAGCGTTTCTGCCCATCGAGCCATATCTGTTACCGAATTTCTGGCAGAGTTTGGCCGCGCAGAGTCGAATAAAAATGTGCGCGGAGCCGCTTTCGCAGCATCACGGAAACAAAGTCCGGCGCACGGTAAACAGTGGATTATTCATTCCTCGGGGAAATGCGCGCTAATAACCTTTTCGAGAAGTTTACCGCAATTATTGGCGGCAGAGACCGGCGGAATTTCAACAAGTTTTTCCCCGGCGCCCTACCGTTCGCCAGCGGAACGTTTCCTCGGCTGTTTATTAAGCCCGGCGTGCACAGCTTGCAACAAAACGCGTGCCAACTGAGAGAGAGAGGGTCGGGTCGTGCGGGAGAATGCAAGCTGTGTCGAATGGAGTCCTGCTCTCTCGCAGCGCCGTAATTAATTCACTACACTGAACGAGATATGTGTATATTTCCGGCTCGGCGAATCTTTCGCTTCCGATCAGTGATCCTTTTCGCCGGGAATCTTCCCTCGATTACATCGGTCGGTTGTCGCGGACGATGCACGTTCTTTTTTGTTTTCTTTTATTAAAGCCAGTGATTCAGTGAAGAATCAATCAGTCGTAAATAAAACAGAAGAAAATTAGAATTAAAAAGCAGAAAACAGAGATCTTAGATAAAACAGGTGCATAAGAATGTAGATAAAAAATGAACAATGGAAAAACAATGGGGGTACATAGTAGGAAATAACATGTAAACTAGACATATAAATGATGAGATCGAAGATACAAGAAAATATGCTTATACGCTAGGATAGCTGGTACCTTAAAGATATCGTAAATAACTATGGGAGCCCTGAAACCAAGCTAGGACAATTTATGAAATAAGTGTGAGTGAACTAAATTAAAAAAGGGAGAATCATTAATGACATGGGATAAGATGCACGTTTCGTTAGCCATCCCGTGAATTTATCGGGCTGGGGCATCGCGTCGGGGCGTCGGCCACGTCAACAGGTGGCAGTCAACGTTTTACACTGACATATTGTAAAGGGCGGCTATACTAACCGTGATAATAAGGATACATTACCGTGGCGCGTAAATCGAGCCCCGCTTCCCGGCTAAATTCTAACCGGCGGTCTCTGCTCTCTGCAGCCCTGTTTTACTCAATGATCCGAGAAGCGATGAGCCAGTCAGCTCGGATTAACTCGAGAAGTCTTTAGTCTTTAGTAGTTCCCTCGGCAGGGACCTCGTAAATATCGCGCTCTTTTCTTCACCTGTGTACGGAAATGTAGCCAATCACCCGTAAACCATTCCTATTAGCTGAGAATCCTCTTGGAGTGGAGAGACACCGCACCAACACACCGAGTCTGATTATGTGAAACCCTCTGTGCTGGTAATATTAAAGACACCTCCTGGTAAATCGATCGACTTTGCGCGGAATTGCGGAAGTTAGTAGGTTCTAATTAGAGAAGCATGTCTTGGATTGCGCCGCTTGCCCATTCAATTCGCAGTCGAACAGGATTTCATCGCTTAGATCAATTAGCGGATAATTATGGGAATTGTGTGTAGCAAAAAACTAGTGCGTGGGAAAGTTAAAGAGCCAATGCTGCTATCCTGTCGTCGTCAGGATTACTAACGGAAGCCTTTGTGTAAAGCGATTTACTTTGCTTTTATTAAGTGTCGGCAACTGCCAACTTCACTTATTCAGTTAGTCATCACGCGACTCGCGCTCCCATGCATGCTGGCAGCTAAATAATATCTCTAAACCGCTTTTGCTTCGTTCAACACAGCAGCACGCGCCACACTTTGATAACTACGATATTCCGAAAGGATTGAAACCCCCTCATCGACAGACGATTTATATTTCAAAGTTAAGTAAAGGGTTGAGAGATACCACTAGCCGGCGATCCTTTCAATTATTCCGCTTGAGAGGAAGACCCTGTCAAGTAGAATTTCTTGTCGGGACAAAAGAACCGCGTCTTTAACTATACACCACTCGATCTCAAGCGGTTTCTCGCCCCGACGTTAGCGTCGGTTTCTTTCACGAAATCCTCCCTGGTAGTTGTAACTCATTGCCAGGAGGAAAAGTTTCGAGTGGACGGTGCTCCACGCCACCGCGCCGGGTGTGTTTCATTCGACGTATTCTTTTCTCGGGGAGAGTCGGGATAGGGCGGACATTGCTGCCACGTCCTTCGCATTCTAGCAAGCTATGGAGCTTCGCCCGCGTTTATACGTTAACTCTGTCATTTAGAAGGAGCGTCGGGCGAAAGTCTTTGCCTCGGGGCATGTCAAAGCTAACCAAGACCTCTCTCCATCCCTCTTTTCTCCGACGCGATTGTTTTACTCTGACGAACTAGTTGAAACAAACATCGCGGTTTCTTTCAGCAACTCTCTTTCTCGAGCTTGGCCCATTGCGCGCTTTCTGCATTAGCTTTGCGGGCGAGCGAAAAAAATCGAAGGAGGAAGATGAGTGGGCGCGGGGGTGGTAGTGGGTGGGAAGAAGGAACCTCTTCGGGAAGTGAGTCGACGTCGACGATAAGACCACGGGAGCGGGAGAAAGAAGCGCAGCGGCGCGACGCGGCGCACCGGGAAGAAGGAGCCAGTGGGAATGTCGTTGGAGAGAGCTTATTTCCAGGGCGCTTCGGCAAGAACGGATAGGTCTCCTTTATCACGGTTGCAATATACACCGCGTAGGTAGCTGGTACACGCAAAGGTATCCTGGATACACAGGCTCTCGCCGCCGCTACTAGAAATATCGTTCTTGTCGTCCTCGTCCTCGTCGTCCTCGTCGTCCTCCCCGTTGCGGCGACGCTCCTGGCTCCGAGGATGTAGCGGCAGCCGCCGACAACGACGCCGCGCTCTCTCCCGATGGGCGGCCATCGCCGCGACGCACGTACCTTCCTCGCTTACTCGCTTTTTCCCTCTCGTGCCGCACCACCGCCCGGTTTTGCTCGCTTCCATGTACATTGCTTCGCCCTTTTTGCCGCGGGCCAAAGTTCACGTGCTTCTAGGCGCGACCACCCCTCCTAACTGATACGCTGACCTACTCTCTTCACTTTGCTCCTGGCAGCCGACAGTTGGCCCTCCAGTCAATTTCATTAACAATTTGCCTACCTATTATAATTTATGTGCAAACACATTCACTCAACATGCTCCAGGCTTAGTTATTATTATTATTTTATTGTATGACCGTGTTAGTCATACTGAGACAATACACTTACACAGGAATTGTAGTTTTATGATCACTTTTACTTTGATCTTTAACCTTTCAAATCTCCTCTTTTATCATCTCCGGTTTGTACAAGTTTTAGTCTGAGGTACTATAAATAAACTTCATTTGTTATCGTACCTTCTTTTTCGAGAAATTGTCTCCTCGTCGTTTTATCATAGTTCTCGGTTGAATGTTAGCGGTATCTTCGAAATTACTCATGAATAAATATTTGTCAACATTACTGAGAGAATCAATGTTTCAGCTTTTGGATCTTGGATTGAAATAGCTGGAGAAGGCTGGATTTGTGTGCCGCGAGTGAGGGGTTTGCTGACATTTATTGTTGGTGGCGAGACAGTCAGGCTGGTGTATTGATTCTAGCAGTTATTGAGGGGGAGTGTCGTTATGTATAAAATACGGCTGGTATACGAGGGGCCGTAAAGTTTTAATCATACTTTTAGGGAGTTCCTTTCGAGGATGTCATACAAGAATCCTCGGTGCACTTGACCTTTAGAGCTTCGAAAAATATAAAGCCGGCGCGGCCGCGGCCGCGGCCGCGTGGCGTATTAGTTTCTCGGAAGACGATTTCCTGGGCGCGGAGAGCTTTGCTCGGGACTTTAAGTCCGCTGTTTGTCTTGGGGCTGAAAGACCCTTTTATGATTCCGCGGATCCCTGCGAATCACCCCTGGGAACTCAGGTTTTATAGGTCTCATGCAGCGCGACTGGTGCTACTCCGAGCAGAAAATTACACGGCATTGTGTACCTCGCCAGTCAAATGAAATCGAGCGCGACCGGATTTAACTGTTGCAGATTTACACGCGAGTCTGTAATTTCATATGGAATGCAAATCCCCCCCACCGTCCCTCATTCCTTCTCGATTATTTCCATTTGCCGATTGGCGCGTCCGGGTTCGACACTTTTATATCCATCATTTTCCACGCGGTTAACGCGGTCCAAGAGTGAGAGAAACTCTTAGTTTATCCAGTGGCCTATTTACGGAAGAGCATACTGCCGCGCGAAACCGAACCCGTTAAACCAGTTTGGAATGAGCTATCATAATCGACATAAACACGTATTTACCGTTGCGAGCGCGTCTGACAATGATAGCGGGAAAACGGTATGGTTCGCCACAAAGGATGCGATGGTTCGCGCATGCAATATTCGCATGCCGACGCTGCCGTCGGCGCTTCCACACGTCTCTCTGACTCTGTGTACGTCTGTGTGTGTGTGTGCGGTGGTGGTCTGAGCGTCAATACTATACACACCGGGAAGGAGAGGCCGCGGTCTTTTGTGACAGTTAGTCGGTGGTCACAGCGATTCGAGCGGTCCATTACCCCCGCAGGAGAGACAATTTCCCCGGCGTAATTGACGCGAGATTGCAGCCGCCTAAGCGAAATCGGCTAATGTCCAAAGACGCCACACGTACACGCTCCAATTTCTTACGTGTCCTCCGCGGCCACCTCTGCCTTCACCGTTACTGCGCCCAGCCGCACTTCCCCCACCCCCCTCGGGGGAGGAGGGGATGTGGGCAATTCTCTGTATCGTATTTCCCCAATTGGCAGCGGAGAGGCGCATTGTGCTCTTGACAGCTGAATCGAGCCGAGTAAATCCCTCGCGGATAAATATTAGTGTAAAATAGCGCGGCGGCAGCGGCGGTGGCGGCGTATGAATACCAGGAAAATAACACATAAAGTTGGATGGAGGGTGAGTGGGGGCTAATGGGTGACAGGGGTTGGCTAACTTTATTAAATTGGATCATATATCCCAGCGATTAAACGACGCCCGCGCGCTGCTAGTGGCATGCCGCGATCCCGCCGCTTACGGCGAATTATAAGGGCGCAATAGTCTAATTGTCGAGTAATTGAATTAGCCGATCGGGGGGCCATCGTTGCCCCCCGTCCTTCGTCCCCCGCGCCAGCGCGATCACCAGGAAATACGATGCGGCCCGAGAGCTTTTCCCCGCGGCGGCGTCTACCCATCTCGTAATTCAGTTCTGGCGAGCGATAGCGGTGTATCGTATAACGATAAAAGTGGGAAAGTGCTATTGATTCCGATGGGCCGCGCTTTCGAACAACGCGGCTCCGACCATTACCGCACGCGCCGCGCCGCACTACCTTTAGCCCCCCATCTACACTGCCAGCATCCTTCCTGCTTCCGCATAGCCATCGCCATCGCCGCGCGCGCGTTCCACTCTGCCCCGAAATTCATCTCGCCAATGGATCGTCCCCCGGGCACATTTTTCATCCTACATATTTGATGCGCGCGCTCGCGCGAAATACATATTTAAACCTGCCAATAGCGCGGCGAGATGTATCGCCGGATCACACGCCGCTGTCAACCGAGCCTACACCGACACTTGCACACTGTCGGCTTCGACGGCCTAAGTAAATGTAAGCCGGCCAGGAGCATAAGTCAAACTTATACTTTATTCGATGGCCCCCGCTACATACTCCAATATAGTGGCAGGGCGAATCCTTCAAAATATGATAATCTAATAATTAGATCTGGCGACATATTTCGTTGGCTCGAAGAGTTATTAATTCTGGCAAACTATTAGTAGTCGAGCACGTAGCGCTGGCGTAATTGGTGTGAGATCTGCAAGTCACGTTCTCGAAATTAGCCCCTGTATTTAATTGTGTGGATGTATTGTTCTGTGGAATATAGGGCAGCGGTTACAGCGGTCTCCTGGCACCCCCACGGCACATATCTCGCGTCGGTCGACCGGGCGAAGACCGTGACGATCTGGGGCGACCACGTATGAGATGAGGCGAGCTAAGGGTGATAGAGACGATTGTTACTCGACGCATGAAGAGCAGGTCTCCCAGGACGAAACATGTGTAAGCGCAGTGGCTTTCGCACCGAGGGCACCCGCCAACACCACTGAGAGATTGGTCGGAGAGCGGCAGGAGCGGCAGGAGCGGCAGCAACGGCGGCAGAAGCGGCAGCGGCGCCGAGGGATCATTCGGGCATCGTTTTAAGCTGGAGAGAGCAATCAAAATCATTGGGAGGCGGCGCATAAAGCCTGGTAAGGGCGCCAACTCTCAAAGCTCTAATTGCCACAATTACCGGGCCAATTCCGGCCAATTCCGAGCGGAGCTCTTGTACATAAAGCTCCACTTATTGTTACTCCAAGGTTGTAAAGAGCGTAGACCCGACCTTTTTTTATTAGCGTAGAAACGCGCGCGCGCGCGCGTGCGACCACAGGCGAAGGTCGCTGCATAGTAGAGCGGTTTGATTCGTTCACTCTCTTCTAAGGATATTTGTTCTCTAGAAGAGGAAATCGGCGAGCCTTGTTACGACTGCGCTGACTATGCAGCTACCTTCGGAAATGCGAGAGATTAAGATTGCGAGATTTGCCGGATATAATATTCGAGTGCGAGTCGTCTCAGCCGGGCAACACTGGATCGACCACGCAGAAAGACTTGCTCTCTTTCTCTCACGGACATACTGTCACTCCGCGTACACACGCAGATATTTTAAGCCGCGTAGAGTGGAAGGGGGACTTTTCGCGAGGCGATCCAGTGTAGACGCGGCGCTCGTCGGCGCAGGGCGCACTGGGCCCGAAAGGTCGGGCTTTCGAACAATAACTTATCCATTTAGAGCCGGTGGCGAAGTCGTGACCGGGCGGCCCTCTCTCACCTATTCCCGGAAAGCACTGCCTCCCCGTTCAACCGAGTTTCGCCCGGCTGAAACTTTAAGCCCCGCATCGCGTGATCCTGTTAATTGCCGTTGCCGCCCGCGGCACCGCGTGGCTTTCGCGCCCGCGCGCGCCGCCCACGCTCGAGAGCACCAAGTTTTCCAGCGGGGGTGCGGTCGCCGAAAGTTCCAATGCCAACTGCGATACAGCCCGCCAAGCCGACCAGGGAGAGAAGGTGTGTTCGCCGAGCGAAGAAGCACAATAAAATTCTAAGGTTCAATACACTGAACGGAACCCCCAACCCCGCGTTCCGTTCGGTCCAGAGATTTCTATGACTAGAGCTATTGTAATATGTACCGGAACGTTCGGTAATCAAGTTGCGATCGAGTGCCACTCTCATTAGCGCGATTACCCGCGAGTAATTGGCCGCATTGTTATTCGCTTTGATTTTCGTTGGATTGGCAGAGATTCTTCAGAGACCCAGTGAGAAAATCTCTGGTTACAGTAAAGTGCGGCGTGCTCCTCTTACAATCACGGGAGTCGGAGAGCTTGAGGCGGCTTACAGCCGAGCACCGCAGCGTCATATGTCGAGGTAATCGTCGCTCAACTCCGACTTGTACATTTTTTATATTTTTGATACTCGTTTTTCATTGACGCCGTCCCCGCTACCCGCAACAGAACACGCACTTTCCCAATATTTGAAAAACCCCGCTTTCTGCCATTCTATCGTTTGTTTGTTGTTATGTTCTTCGCGCATCAGCCACATGGTTTTTACGACAATCGAATGTCTACCCTACCTCGCCCAGTCCTTTGGTCATTCGTCGATCCGAGCGCTCTCCCGTGCTACGATGTCCTTGCACCCGCGTACGCCCGCGTACGAGTGGTGGATAATTGATATTTTAGCGGCTTGGACCAATCACGGGCCGGCCCCCTCGGACCCAGTTCTTTATTACCGGTTAAGCAGACGCCCCATGTTTTGATTGGAATGATATTATGTTTTTTATAGAAAGTATGTTTTATAGGTGCACGGTGGATCCTCGTTAAATGCGCCCGAATGTAGGATCATTTACTAACTCATTCGTCCATTCGCTTGTACAGAAACTTCTTGTTTTAGGCAGCTCGAGTAGCCTGGCAGAACTATGAAGAAAGAGATTTTATACTCGGTGGTTATCATATGTATGTAAGCCGGGCGCAATCGATTCTGTTAGTTTCTCCGCTGTGTTTACATGGGCATTTCTAACAGAATCGTTTGAGCAGGCTGTAGTTCCACTTAGCGCTCATTTCCAATTAACGCTCACACGATATTCCACTTCCTTTCTATGCCGCGTAGGCCCTAGACCTACTACCGCCATCCTCACGATCCCGAGGTATAAGCCATCGAGCCACCAACAGATTGCGTCCGAGAGACACGTTATTATAGTTGTTTTGCTATCTCTATACTTACGTGCGTATCAATATCGTTTGTACCGATCGACTGCAAGCCTACACACGCTCTACTCTACTTCTAATCTAAGTTAATTTCAGGAACTACCTTGTATACACTGTTCACATGCGTAAATACATATTAAATGTTTCTGTCTTGTATTTTTTAAAAGGCCGTCTTCTCAAACTTTATTCCCACGCCTCCGCCCTCTCCGCCCTCTCCGCCCTCTCCCCCTCTCCCCCTCCCTCTTCCGTATCGCAGATTTCCTCGACGCACGAAAGTGGTGACTTGTATACAGAGGGGGTAGCGGTGAGGGGGGCTGGTGGGTTCCGAGGGTGGAATTAACGCGCGCTCCGATGGGATTCACGAAAGGCGACGATTCGCTCGCTAACACAGCAGAGTGTCCCCCTCTCCCTCCCCTCTCTCTCGCTGGCGCCCTCACTTTTCACCCTCGGGGTGGATGCGAGCTTTTTCAACTGACTACTTATTCAAATTTCGGCGGGGGAGCAAGGCACTTTTAATTGGAGGCGCATTCAAAGTGCGCTAATTTCACGGGTGTTTGAGACGCCTCGATATTTCAAGGCAAGTGTTGCGTACAGGCTGCGCGCGAGCGAAACTTAATGCAAAGAGAGCCATATCGCGTATCACGCGCTCCTATTTTTCTGCGTGCCCATATTTTTCCTAATTAATTCCGCCCGTACTATGTACCAGCAGGGCTATACTGCCCGCGCGCGCTCTCGCCGTATACCGAATTCTCTCCGGGCAACACGCGGCCCCCGCACTATCCCGGATGGCATAATATATTCGGCCAAGAGACCGAGTGCCATGCGACTCCCCGGTACTTGGCCAAGTATGCAGTGACCCCTCGCTGACGATTCCGCTTAGAATTTCCTCGCGCGCTCGCCCGCCGGAAGAAAGGACCATTTTTCCGGCCCGACTTTTCCTCGGGAATAGCAGTTCCCGAGTATTTTCGATGTCGGTTTATGAGGAACAACGTCAACGGCGACTTAATTCCGGGACGTTAAAGGGACTCTGCGGTCGGAAGGATTTCGAGTAAGGGCTTTCGCCCAATTCCGCCCAATGAAATTCCACTTTTTCCAATAGGTTGCGCGCGAGCAGTTGTTGGCGCAGCGATCGGGTCGAAGGGCTTGTTTCGATTTTACGGTCGAATCTACATAGCGCGCACGGGCCGCGCGCGCTGTTACGGACGTTACGGACGTTACGGTATTGAACCGTCTTACACGAGTACTGTGGCCGCGTACGGCCGACATATATGGCGAGTCCTCGTCTACAACCCTATCAGGGATCCCTTGACAGCGGGCCATGCCGCGGCACATATGGCGCTGCGGCCGTGTATCTGACAGTAGCCAGCTTTCGAAAGCGCTCATTAGTCAGCGAAATGTGGCCGCCAAGTGACAACTCGCGCGCGGAATATTATACGCTCCAAGAAGTTCCCCATATCGGGCGCGCGAGCCCGATGTGCCACGCCGGCGACGCCGACGCCGACGCCACTCGCGAGGTTGTAACGCCGCCGTCGCCGCCGCCGCCGCCCGCTGTTTCTAACTTTCGCATTATACGCCCTTTGTCCCGGCTTCGACAGTTTCGACAGTTTCGCAATGGAACGTGAGAATGCGGTGGCGGCGGTGACGCGACCTCGAGGCTGAGGCGCGAGGGCGAGAGAGGAGGTATGGGGGCCCGAACGGAAGGAGAGAGGAGCTGCTTGCAAACGACGTTAAAGTTCGATCGGACCACCGGGCGCATCTGGGGCTACTGAAATTTTTCTCCCGCCCTCCGCCGCATCCGCCGCAGCCTTCCTCATCCTCACATGCGCCTCGTCACGCCGGCTCGGCCGGCTCAGCGCCGCTTGATCCCACCAACCCTTCAACCCGCCGCCGAGAAACACCATCAATTGCCTCGCCGGATTAAACAATTGAGTCGGACGCCCGAGAAGATCGTCGAGGCTTGGGGAAAAAAGGTAAGGTTCCTATAGTGACGTCGATCCTCCTGGACCAAGCCTCGCCGAGGGAGAATCTCCGCTCTGACAATTCTAGCATAAGGCTAACAAGCTCGTCGTCGCCGTCGTCCTCGTCGTCGACGATATTGGCATTCCCAGCGGGAAGTAGTTTAATCCGCCGGAAACGAGAAAGATATTACCGCGCTTAGAGTCCGCGGTGGGAGAAGAATGCACTAAAGAGTCAAGTGAATGACAAAATAACTTGCGCGTTTGCGCAACCGTGAGATCGTGATTTCCCTCCCCAGCCCCCCACCTGGCCAGCAGGGCTGGTTGGTTGGTTGGTTGGTTGCGGCAAAGGCCCCCCGAGTACACACATATATCCGGCGAGGCGAAGCCTCGCGGAAGTATCAGCCGTCAAACAGGTAAGGGGAGAGCTGGAATGCTTGAGCGGAACGTTGCTTCACCGATGCAGAATCGAGCTCGCCGCTCTCCACGGAATATCAGTTGCTGCTTTCGACTGCCGGATTAAGCTTACTGGCTAACGAACCGCTTTACGAAAAAATACTCTCGCAAAATCCCCCCCTCCTCCTCGCTCGAATTGAGCTGGTATACTGCTCGTTAGTGGAATCATTCTACTCGCATTACACCCAACCTGAATTACACCGAGGATTTATTTTAACTACTCCGAAGGTCTTGGCCATTCTATCACCTCTGCTCTTCCATACAAACTACCTGGAGGATCGTTCATTGGTGATCCGTAATGCATTTACTCATTCTACTTGGATGCATATGAACCTGCTGTCTGTAAAAGTAAGTTGGTCAGACACTCCGGACTTCCTTCGTCCGTCAGAATGTACTTGTCTCGTCCGACAGATCCTAGAGCTATACCTCTAATTAGTAATTACTCCGAGAGCGGACGGGGTTGTGATTAATTAATGAAATCGAATTAATTGCGTGCGTCGGCTGAGACGCATTGAGGGGGCAGGTTTCCTCGCCGAGAGCTGGCTCACCCATCCATTCTCAATTAATGTGATTGTCCTTGATAAGTACAGGGTGCCAGGCGAAGAAGAGTGATTGGCAGATTGGTGGGCGGATCGCCGTGGTATATGTACTGAGTTGCTCCCGGGGAACCGAGAGCGAGGACGCCCTGGAGAAAGAACGGATCGCGCCAATGCTTTCTGGAGGGTCTTGTGCGTCCAAATGGCCGTTCATTAGGAATATTCATTCTAACGCACTTGGCCTCTTCGCCCCGAAAGCTCCCAGGTAAATTACAGGGGATCCCGACGAATTACAGCTAGGCCGCAAGTACACCGTCGTAATTATGGCAGAATGAGAAGTAGGATCAAATTTCATGATAGCAGCTGGCGAGGGCGCTTTCCTTCGCCTTTTTTTCCAGCTCTCCGCGCTCCTCTGCTCTTTTTGTCGGCGGCGCTGCCCGCCGCGTAATGACTCCGTCTCTTTCTTCCGTTCGTTACGTGAATCGCGGTTCATACCTACTCCAAATTTACACGCCAAGAGAGAGCGAGAGAGAGAGGGGGGGATGGGGGGTGAGCTGGAGCGCGGACGTAAACTAACGAAAACTTTGCGGGCTTTTTCTCGGCGGCGCTCGCTCGAGCATAATTGTTGAGCGCATCCCCCTTAATTTTAATTAGCCAACTTCTGTCCGCCGCGCGATCACTCTCGATCATTTTCCGGCTTGGCCGCGAGCCGACGTGCTGTGACTGCGCCCTCAACTTCTCCCCCCGGGGGAGCAAGAGCTTTTACCAGGGACGCGGCGCGACAGGAACGAGAGGAATGCGGTGGCGAGTGCCTTTACGATTGTACCGTTGCTTCTGGCCGCGGCGAGAGAGTCACCCCATCGCGGAGGAAGCTGCGCCGCCACTCGAGGCAACCCGAGCTCTCTCCCTCCGAGTGAAGCTGAGCGCTCTCTTCAAGCCTTCCGCGCTCTCGGCTGTTGGTGCGTGCGGTATACATATCCGACTAGGGGCTGGCGGCTCGAGAGGGTCGGAGCATTGCGGGATGGGTGAAGGAAGGCGTTGGGCGGCGGGATATCGATATTGAAACGTAAAAAAGATTCAATCAGTCGCCAAGTTTCAGCGCCAATCAATCACCCCTCCCCGACGGGCGCCCCCTCGGCGCCCCCTTCGCTCCCCGTCGGTCCAGCGTCGGGACCCGAGAGCTCGCTCGCGCGCGCAGCCCGCACTGGCCCGTCTCATCGCGACGACGACGCTAAAATGGCCGTGGGGCGGCGGAGAGGGTGCGGACCACCGACACTACCCCCTCCCCCCTCCGTCGCTCCGCTGAGGGTGCGGGAGGGAGGCAGCGCGAGCAGACGGCGGCTGCTCCCGACAAGGAGAAAGAGAGAGAGCCCGCGCGGCTCTGAAGCGCCGCGCCGGCCCGAGAGGGTGTACACTCTCTGATATAGCCGAGAGCGAGCGAAAGGGAGCGCGAGCTTTCGGGCTGCACGACCGAGTCGACGCACTGGAAGCTCGTCGTGCTTGCGGCGGGAGCTTCAGTAGCCGCTTGTACGTCGACCGGAAAAGCCCCTCGCGTCACGTCTTCCTCCTTCGGAGCGGAGCGCGCCATCCTCGAGATCATCCGGGATCATTAGATTCTCCTGACTCCGCGCCTGGATTAAACCTGCATCGGCGCCAACCTCCAAGGACCTCGAGAACTTACTTTCGTCCTTCGGGTTCGCGGGCAACTCTCTCCCTCGAGAATTGGTGAACGCGAGTCTCGCGAAGGGTTGGCAAAGTTTTCGGAGACTTCGACAGTACATAGTTGGGGAGAGAGGGCACTTGAAGATTGTGTGAAGTGGGCGGTGAATGAATGCGCGTCTAAGTAGTAGGAGCGCGGCGTCGGCGGCGTCGGCGGCGGCGGCGGCCTGGCAGTGTTTGATATGAGAGGCGGCCCTGTGATCCATGAATGACCTACGGGAAGAGCCGAGCAGTGTGTAATAATAGGAGCTGAAGCGGAAGCATTATGAGAAGTGCCGCAAGATACCGGGAAGCGCGTCCTACCCTTACCGCGTCTCTCCTCCTCGCCCTCCTCGCCGTTACCGGTAAGAGCCATCGACCAGCGAACCGGTGCGATACACTCGATTTATGCCTCTCCCATTAACCTTCATTTAATCTTAAGACTCCCCAACCCCCTTAACCCCCCGCGGCCCTGATTCCGCAGGGTAGGAAAAAGCTCGAGCCTCGGGGATAATCATCTTAAAGGCCGCGGATAAGAAACAAGAAGTTTGTTTGGGATACAAAGGATTAAGACGCCTTGAGATGGAGAGACTCCAACTTTCCGACTCCGACTCCGACTCTCTGACTTGGGCCCCGGCCTCTTATTCTTATGTAAATGAGTGCGAGCGAGGAGTCTCGCTATTGTGCGCGCCCACTTGTTTCCTTCACATATCCGTGCGTCGTACTCAGCGTGAATCCCCCGGGACAGTACTATTCATTTCTTTATCGCGCGTCCTCTCCTCTCCTCCGCGGCGCGCGCTAACTGAATCCGGCGGATTCATGGGGGGAGGATGTGTGCGCGTCAAAGCTCGCATCTTTATTCGAGGACTGCTGGCACTGTTTCAGGGCTCGGGGGCGCACTGCCCTCGTCGAATGCCAGCGGGTTTCAGTAACCCGGCTGAAGTAGAAAGGAGCGAGTGTCTATGCGCGGATAAGTAAGGGGGAACGCGGGCCGAAAGCTTCCGACTTATTACCGCGGCGAACCGTGCTAAATCGACGGAGTAGAAAGGAGAGGAATCCTACGTAAATCTCCGGGGCACATGGAGCGCGAGAAAAAGCGGCCGCGAGCAGGAAGTGGCGGTTGCGTTGGCTGGCTCTTGATGTAGTTCGATCCTGGTCGAGTGCGACGGCTCTCGTGGCCTCTGTGATCGCAGCCGCATTCTTTCGAGATAGCGAACGCGGAGGTCGATATAAATAGGCCTCGCAGTTTAACGCTCTTGGTCGAAGGAGTGTCGAAGAGCCACTCGAATTCTGGCCGATTTGATCCTTTTGTCCCGAAGAATCCACTCGAATGGATTAGAGTGCGTCCTTTATGCCGAATTGGCCGGGCGAAGCTACAATCTCGCGCGAATCACCTCGGGGAAGTTTCCATTACTCAAACAGGGAATATCGTGTCTCCGCGAGAGAAGCAACCTGCTTCCGGCTCTTGCGCCGCCCGAAACTTGTCTCGAGCAGAGAGAGCGGCCCATGGAAAAGTTTATCGCGCGACTTGCTCACCGGTTAAATGAATGCAGCGCACAGCGCGCGCCGCTCCAAATGAAAATCAACCGCATTAATTCTCGGCCGGTGCGCTCGGGCCGACCGGTAATTCCGGGTCCTCTACTCTCTTTCCCAGTGCGGCTTTATGCAAAGTCAACTGTGCACACTTAGGCCAGTCGGATGATTGCCAGGACGAGACCTACGTGCAGATGAATCCGCGAGTCTAATCGAATTATTCATGGGAAATTGGAAAACTGAAATATATTAATGCCACCGCGTTCGGGCGTACTCCTTGCCGGCGCGGCGGACTGGTCATTGGTCATTTCCCTCGACTCGCTCGCGCCATTAATTACCTCAGTTAAAAAGTCAATTATAAAGAACGGATTCCTGCAAAGGCAGAGTAGCAGCCGCGGCGCGCCGCTGCGACAGAAGCGCGGTGGCCGCTGGGCGTTGGGGGCCGAATGAAATATTTAAGATTCCAATTGCACTCAGGGGGATTACACGGAACTTGTAACTAGCGCTATTACCCGCACTACTTGATGCGGAAAACATTAGTCAAACGTGCCGGGTGCCGGGGCCGCTCGCAGCCGAGTGTCACAGTAGTCGAGGATTGAACTCACGAAAAAGAAATGATCCTCCGCGCGAACTTACCCAATTTCTTGCGGACGCGAGAGCGATCTTTACGAGCAGATCCTCCCCGTCCATCTCACACTACTCGCTTCCACTCGGCTTACTTTTCATTTACCTCGCCGCGGACACTTTTACGATCAATTAATGAAATCGAGTAATAGAACGCGCGTCTTCTTCCCATGGCGCTCCGCTCGATTGAATTAGCCTGTCGCCGCGTGGCTTGTTTATCGGCTCTGCCTCAGGACTTACGATCGCCGAAAGAATTAACGAAGAATTTTCGTAATTGGCGCGAGCGCTCATCGGCCGCCGCGCCGGGGAGGATCTCTCGAAGAGTACTCGCTCCTCGGTGCTCCCTTTGGCCAAATATATTTCCTTCCGGGGAGCGAATGCCCATCGATCACCGCTCGATCCTTCTTTAACCATCTTATTTCACCGGTTGACTAAGAGCCAGGCGCAGCTCCGCCGGCGGGAGTCGGCCGGTCGACTGGTGTCCGCTGCCAAACAAGGGCGCCGATGTTAAACTGATTACCGTTACCTTACTCGGATCTATTATTCGGCGCTCGCTCTCCGGCCGTCTCGGGGATACCTCACAGCGGCCCCCGCCCGAACGCCAGTCTGCCTCGACGGACCATTTTCATAATTCGATTCGGTAGAATGACCATTGTCAGCTCGCTTAACGCGTCCGTTAAAGCAGCCATGTATGTAGTGGCCGGGCGGCCGGGACGAGCTTAACGCCCGCAGTCGTTAACGCTGACTACTCCAATTTCAACGTGCGGCCGCAAGACCCGGTCAAATGTATTCCAACAAAAATAACGAGCGGCTGCAATCTCCGGTATTATTCTTCGTCAGTGTGAATTAGTCCATCGGACTCGGCGTGAATAGGCGAAAGTAAATTGCTTTTGGATATCGTTTCGAAAGCTAGTCATGGGAATACTTCCTCTCTTCCTCTCTCTCTCCCCCTCTCATTGGCTCTCCCGTGCTATTCTATTCAAACACGCTGGTTACTTTAGCCAACCAATTTATTCGGCCGAATGGAATCCGCGATGGCTTGGGGGGATTCTATGTGCCGACGAGTATTTCACTTTTTTTATTCCGCCATTCCCTTAAATCCCGAGACTCGCTAAGTCCTAATAAAAGCCTGTATAAAAATCCTACTATTTAATCGGAAATGTCGCGATTAAAAACTCATACTATTTAATTAAAACGGAAAAAGAGCTGGGTGGGCAAATATTCATTAGATCGCGAGTGTTGGTACTCTGATGGTCAGTGGCGGAGGGATCGCAGCATACAAATCCTGTAATCCAATCTCTTTAAGCGTGCGGCATAGAGCCGCGAGGATCGCGCGCCAACTCCGCCACTAAAAGCAAACTAGTGCACACATATCACGCTATTAATTTTATTCATTCATGCCTGCTCCGTTATTACGCAGCACTAATATCTTTGAATGGGAAAGCCCAATCCGTATCGCTCGCTAATAGCTTGTCATCGCTAACGCGCATGCATTAATCAGCAAAGCCGGCTTTCCAGACCGAGAATGATACTCGGAAATCTTATCAAGTATAATAACAGTCACGCACTGTTTGCATCGGCGGCCTATAATTCCCTTGCAAACGGCAAACAATTGTTTTCACACGTGAGACCGCGGTACATACTGTGGATCGGTCAACAAACGGAGCCGAATCTGGTTGTGGCGAGAGATCCCCCAGTGGGGCGTTTGGCGAAAGAGTGCGGAAAACAGTGAAAAGTCAAAGGAGCGCGCACGTGTGATGGATTGTCGCGCGGCTGGTGACAGAACGAAATGAATGCTGGCTGGAGCGCGAGGTGCGCGAGGTGCGGAGAGGACTCTCATTATCGCTGCCGATCGCGACTGATTAACTCTAAAGAACAATAGGATACGCCTGACCCGACACGCGCCGCACTGGGAATATCGGTTGGGGCCCCGATGGGGAAAAGGTGGTCGCTCGAGTGAGAATAAGAGAGGAGGCGGGCGCACTCGACGCCGCCCGGAAGCAACTCAACTGACGTATCAATCAATCAATGACAGAGGAACGATGACTTTTCCCGCTCGCCTCTTCCGCGCGGCCGCCGCGTCGAGGCCCCGTTGACAGGACGAATCAGGGCTCCGCGTGCGTGGGAGTCTCCCGGCACAGAAGAGAGGACACATCAAAGATCGAGGCTGCAGCGCGAATGAATGCGAGCGCACAGAGCATCCGGCGCAAAAAAGAATATCGAATGGCGGCGGTGGCGGTGAAAGGAGCGCCCGCGAGAATTCACCCTCTGTCAATCAACCACAGTCGCGGCTCCAGAAGAATAACTTGGAGCTTTCGAAGGAGCGGATGCCAGTGCTTGTCGCCGAGGAAGTTCAAGTGCCGTCGAACCAGCGAGCCGGCGATATGTTTGAAATTCCTTTTCTGTGTCGATACACCTCAAACACCAATTCCGCCTAAGTGAAAACCGCGGGTGAGCTCTAATTCAATCTAGCGACCAAGCCACCAAAAGCTCAAGATAGTCATCGGAAAGTTTTGCTGGACTCTTAAGCCGACATGTCCATTTCTCGAAATCGAATCACCTTTAAATCGAATGTCTACTCAAACACGGGCAGCGAGCGGCTTTCCGTTCGGCCAATCAAAGCGAGAGAAAGACGGGGATTTCCGAGCGGCGCGGTCGGTCGTCTGATCCCTTGAAAGCGGCATAATTAAAACGTCGGGTGAGGAGTAATGTCGAGGGGGCACCGCGTAAACGTAAGAAGGCCGCGCCGGAGTAACGGGCGCGAGCTCCTTTGTTCGTCGTCGCTGGGGACTGGCCGCCGGCGCCGCCGACACCGGCGCCGGCGGCTCTGCGGCCGAACGGGGGCTTAGTTGTGAGAAATTAAGCAATTAAGCCGCGTATTTTACTAGCGGAGATCCGAGGGCCGACTGCGCGCGATAGCTAGTCTTCCGATTTCGAGCGTGAGTAAAGAGTTGCAGCGAGAGCCGTGCGATGTTATTAAGGCTGCGCGAGCCTCCCGAAGAGCCTGTGTGAAACAGCGATGCGACCGACTTGCACGCTCTTCGTCGTCAGAAGAGCTCTGGCGCCTAATCGAAAAGTCCCAAGAGATTCCCGCTAATAATTGAATGCCAATTAGGCGAGTTGAGCTTTTTTAGAATCAACTTTTCTCGTTCTTGGGAGGACGAAGATCGTATCGTGAAAAATGATCTGGGAACAGTAGTCTACTAGCCCATTCAATCTGGGAAGGTCCATTCTTTGTCAATCCCGAAACATTCATTGTGACACAGGAGCGCTCGAGCCAACTGGGTTTCTAATCTCGTTAGTTGTTCTCCGTTCACTAAGTTCTATTCAATTAATAGAGACTGGAGCGCCAATTACGACTCCTTTGCTGACAAATATGCATATTGCGGCATTCACGAACAATTAAACCGCACAGTACCATACAAGAACCCTCTTCTTGCCCTCAGAGCCTCCGCCCTTCCCCCTCCCCGCGGATCCTCCTACTCTCCTAAACTCCAACTGTTTAACTTGGAAACAACGAGATTAGTTGTGCAGTGCGGGTGAATTTTTTCTCGGAAACATTTCTCATTTAACGCGCTAGCGGACCTACGGGCTCACTCAGTGGTCGGCCGGCTTTCGCTTTATTATTGAATCTGCCGCGTATGTCGAGTATACCGAGGTGTACGCGTTGCTTGGTGAAATCAGGAATCCTCGAAGAAGTCGACTCGGAAGTTGGAGCGTTCAAATGAACCGCCGCGAATATTGCCAGTTAATAGTCGCTGTCGCCGAGTTGGTGTTTAAACAGACTGTTGTTAATGGGTGGGGGGTGGGGGGGTGGGTAGGACGCGATGGAAAAGATCAGCGGCGAGAAACTTTTGAGCGAGGGGGAGACACTTGGGCCAGGTAGTTGGTAATTAGATCGCCGTCGCCGGAGAAATCGCGTCCCGAAGATGCGATTATTAATAAGCTAGCTTGGCCGGTAGTTAGTGTCCCTTTTCATTAGGCCGGCCGGCAAAGAAGTTTAAATGGCAATTACGGTGCCGCGCGCACGCTCTCCCGTCGCGCCGCGCCTCTCCCTTTATTTCGACGCGGTAACGAGTGCGCCAAGTTCGCGCGAAATGAACGTTCGATTTTCACGTTTTCGCGCGAACCGTAACTACCCGCCTACCTCCCCCCGGACTACCAATGCCCGGCAATACGCGAGTGTGTTGCATGTACCCGAGTAATTCAACGAATCACTCATTAACAACGCGACTGCCGCGTCCATGTTTCCCCTTCAATTCCACCAGCGCCCTCTATCAGGCCCGCAAACAAAAGAACTTCTTCTGGAGTTCTTTCCCCCGCAGTAACTTGGCGAGTTTCGCCTAAAGAATCGACGTCAAGATCGTCGGGGAACAGTAACATTCATTATTCGTAATTGACTCTTATCTCGGGCTAGAACGCAGGGGGATCTTTTCTCGGTTTTGACCAAGTGGCCGCGCCACCACTTCCACCAGTTCCACCCGCAAACGCTCCCGTCTACTTCTCCCTTTCAGCCACTTGGCGGGAGGAATGTGCCGGGGATGGGCAGAGCGAGTGGATGTGGGAGTGAAGGAGTGAGTGAGTGAGGGAGCGAGCGTGCAACAGAATGTTTGCTCTGGCGTCGACTTATCGGGGCGGGTAAAGAGACTGCGTGTGATAAGGGAGTGAGCGAGCCCCACGAAACTCTACTCCGGCGCGCCTCATTATACGAGAATAATGTTGACGGAAGGACGAGAATAACGAAGAAAGTTTGACGGTGGTTATATTAAACTCGGGGCAAAATCACCAGACAGAGTGCCAACCGAACGACTTGTACCGGAGGCAGAGAGACAAGTAATTCGTCGGATCGGAGAGAGAGTCGAGGGAATAGCCAGGAAGGAGTCCCCTGTTGTTTTTGCATCGCCAATTCAATCGGCTCGCCAGGAGAAAATGATGGACGGTACGGCTGCGCGCGAGTATGTACCTCGTTCCTTTGGTGAGGGCGCGGGCGACTGCTCGTCGAGCAGTGCAGCGGCCGGATGTTATTTCTCTCGCGGAAGCGCGTAAAGTCTGCATTCATAAATAAACAGGATCGGCGCGAAGGCCCTGCCGGAGGCGGCGGATAAGTGGTTCGAGTCCCGAGTCTCGAGTCCCGAGTCTCGGGTGGAGGCGAGGAGCCGTCAGGCGCAGCCTCGCATCGAAGGAGCGCGGACGACAGCCCGAGACAGACAACCTCACGTCCGACGATATCTCTAAGGAAAGCACAGCTGTTAGGCGTGAAAGAGGAAGCACCGGACCAGTCCGGACCAACCCAAGCATACATACGCTACACGTTACACGTGTACACATAACTCGGTAGACTCGTCGCTCCACCTAGCGAGAGTCCCCAATAGAAAGAGAGTTCGAGTGTCATAACCCCGATAAGCCGGTGCTGATTCCTGCGGAACTTTAGCCACATTTGAAAGGGAATCGTCCGGATTACCATTACTTCTGCTCGGAATCCGTTTCCCAAACAGCGGTATCACTCCTTACTCGAGTAGCTCGCGAGAGTGCCGGAGCGATTCAGCGAGTGAGAGGGAGCGCGAGGGAATAGGACATAGGTGGAGGAAGTGGGTAGGTTCTTGCGCGAGTCGAGTAGGGAAAGCTCGGGGAAGCCAGCGCTGAGAGAAGGAAACGCGTTCGCGGCCGTAAGTGGGAGCCGAAGATAGGAAGGATGAAATGAAAACCGGCTCTCCGAATAATCCACTTCAATTTGCAGTAAACTATTTGCGAGCGCGCGATAAAGAAAGTGAGTTCTTGCGATGGAGTGGCCTGCCGTGAGCACACGCGCCCCTCTCCTCCGAGAAAGAGAGAGTGTAAGCGTAAGGGAGTGGGAGATGGGGGCTAACCTAAAAAGTGGGCACGAGTGATATGGAGCGAAACGGAGAGAATAAAAGTGGATGACGGGACAAGAAGCCAGAGCGAGGAGAGGAAAGGATGTGGGAGGGAAGCTCCGAAGAAAAAGCCCGGAGACTCGAAGGCTTTATCGCACGTGTCTTTCGGAGTCAACGTTTACATTAACCAAAGCTCTCGCGCACCTGTGACGTTTATCCGGCGAGTGGTCCGATTGATGCCTTCCAGTGGCTCCAGAGAGCCAGCATCTGCTGGATATACGATATCATCTGACGTACGGCTGGCATCCGAATAAAGAACAACGCTCGTCCATTTTGATGCACCGGCGTGTGTGATAAGCCGACAGAGGGAGAGAGTGACGGGGAACGGAATGACCGAATGCTACTTGGAAAGCAGCCGCTCACGCCGCTCGCGCCAATGTCCCACGGCCCGAATGCCAGGCGCTGGCTGCTGCCGCTGATAGATCGGCCAACTCATCTTCCGAAGCGGCTGACGCGTTTATGAAAGCCGTCGACGTCCACTTGATATACACGCGGAAATCCCCCTGCTCCAGAATTGGATTCGCCGCCTCGCGGAAACCCTCGCACCTGCAAATTGAAGCTTTCCCAAACTTTTCAACACCCGTCCCGCCGTCCCTCGCTACACCCACTCGCTTTCTTCCCTGGAAACCTCACAGAGTTGCCACTCTTGAAATAATCAATGCAATTGTCGTCGCGATCGCTTTTACCGATTATTTCGGGTGAAGCACTCGATCCTCGCAACACTTGTTACTGTGTATCGAAGCATATTGCGAGCGTAAATCCGAAAAATAAGTCTGCCAGCGTTTCGTTAGGCGCATGTATAGGTATCGTTCCCGCCATGGAAACGATTAATTCATCAATTTCCTCGGTACATAATTGAATATTTCCAATGGGGCGAGCAGTCATCGCGAAAATAATGTTATCGTCGGCCACAGTAAACAAACAATGCCCCAACAATAATACCTCGAGGTTACAATAGCAGAGAGCGGCTACCGTAAATTCTCGAGTGTCTTGGCTTGGGCATTCCGAAAATAAATAATCCTCGCGCCAGGGGAATAATATCGTTAAAGCCACGAGCAGCCGATACTCTTTTAGTTAGCTGGTGTGTGAACACTTGTCGCCCTTCTTTTTTCCCAGAGGCACAAACACGCGAATCTCGCAAGCTCATTAATTAAGGATGTAAGCGACGTGACTGGGAATTTGATGAGCGCCGGCATACTCAAGCTGTCGTGGCGCAATTCACGAATGAGGTCACAAATGTTTCAGCGAATCGATTTTAAAGCGAGGAAGCCAATAATTCCGCGCTGCAGCCATTGGCTTTCTTCAGTTAACAAAAGTGTTTGGACAGGCGGACTGCGGGTTAGAGAGGCCGGTGGCAGACAATTAATATCAAGTGAGACTGGTGATATAGTTGGTAGACTGGCAAATACGACTTTACTCGGCGGCTGGTCGTAAATAATAAGAGGGGGGAATCTCGCAGGGCGCGCGAGTCCCCTGCCATTTTATTCAGCGACGTATTTCGTGTAGAGGCCGTAACTTATCATTACGTCGTAACAGGGTTTACGCGCGACGACGCGCGACGACGCGCGCGCTGATTTGTTTACGCGCGTGCGAAAGAAATGGAGCAAAGGTGCGCGCTGGGCTTTGGGATTAGGTGTGACTCGCTGACAGGAACGCACTCCTCCTACTGGTTAGCCATTCTTCATAGCTTCTCTTCTCCCCGCTGTTCTTACCTTCTCGGGGAAAATCCATCTTGTCAGGGATAATGCTGAGGAAAGGTCGCTGTCGGCCTATGCTCAAATAACACCTCGTATCTTGTATCACTAAATAAGTTCAAGAGGAAGATTTCCAAGCCCCAGCTATGTATAAGGGGATGTATGTAGTTTGCAGAGTGATTGGAGAGTGGAGATTTCATCCTGCCGTAATCCTATAGTGCGTCATCTGCGAATGACGAGAGGCATAACAGTTGCCATTTGGGATTTCGGAGTGGGCGGCTAAGCGGCGCTATTACCCTTCCCGGAGTGTGTGTCCGCGGATGGAATCGATGCGCGGTGCAAAATAAATTCCGCCCCCCGGCACTTGCCCGATCTATGTATGCCGTCGGCGTCGGCGTCGGAGTCGGCGTCGGGGAGAATCCGGGAGTACAGTAGTAGGAACGTCGGATTTCGTAAGAGCGGCGCTTGCACCGCGATAAAACTCGAAATCTCCATCCATCGCGCGGACGCTCAGCATTTTCTAACCGAGCGCCCCGCGCCCCACGCCCGCCCCCTACGCCAGCTATTGTATCGACTCAATGGCCCGTCCGTCTGGCGCAGTTATCAATTTGCTAAATTGCAAATCGATACGTCGAATTCCAATGCCCGATAATGTAGCTGACCACGATGATGGCCGCCGGATACGTAACGATCTTCGCTCTGCATCCGATATTGACCCAAGCGCGCGTCCTGATGTCTCAACATTGACTTAAATTGCGACCACGGCCAGGAAGCAATTTCCCGCCTGCGGAATATATATATATATATACATGTCTTTCGGACAGGGCAGATAAAATGGCACGGGTTCGGTAGACTTCCGCGTACCGACTGCCCACTGATTTCTCCGTGGGACCAAGCCATGTCCCTTTCTTTTTTCTCGGCGGTTTTGTTGCCGAACACCCCGGCCATCCCGCCAAGTATGCCGTGTGCGATTTGCGCAATCTAATTACTATGATTTCACCAATTCGACGTCCATCGGCGAACGTATGATTGGCCGACATATTTATCGACGATATACGCGCCCGCTCGCCATTAACATTTGTTTCATCTTCCACTTAATTTAATCGCGCGCCTAGCTCCCAGCCGCCGAATTCATCGTAATTATTTCACGATTACTTGGACCAATTTCACTCTACACCACGGAGCGAGCGTAAATCGCGATTGGCAGAGTCGACCGCTTTTATGAAATATGCTATTGCGAAGCGGAGCATATTAATGCGCCAAAATGTTCACGAGTCTTTAATGTCTGGCCCGAGCGCGGCCACCAGTCGAGAAGAGCATGTTTATCGCTTGGAAACACGATCAGCCAGCAGGAAGCTTGTACCAATTCCGCCCGAATTCGCATCCCAGATATCGGCCGGACCGACCAAGTGGCCGCGGCCGCCGCCGCGCCGAAGGCGACGATAAATCCGGCCGGTACACTTTATTGCGGACAAATGGCTCCTTCTTTTTTTCTCCCCACCCACCCCCGCCCCCACTCGGCGCTCTATGACTCTATGACCGTCGAATCGGCTTAATGGAGCGAACACTTATCGATTTGCCGAGAGCTGAGAAACGATATAACGATATTTCAGCAGCTCGACAAAACGTCCACTTTTGGAGCGCGACGCACGGTGCGCACGGCGACCCGGCGAAATTCATGAATGAGGGCACCGATTAGCCGGATGTACGCGTATGTCAGCTCGATCGATGTGACACGCTCACGAGTGGGAATAGGTGATCAACGCTGATGGCAGCTAATATCTTGTTCTTTGGAGGACGTGTCAGTCGAATCAATGAAATATCCAGCTGTCACTAGTACCGCCACTCCAAATTACAAATCGATAGCACGCCAACTCATCCTCTCGATCCGAGCCCCCTTCACCCTCCACCCTACTCTCCTCTCCATAGCTAACGATACCTCCAGGATTGACGAGGAGCCTCACGGGAGGATCACCTGAAGAATTCATCATCCCTGCTTGCCGCACTAGTCCCATCCATCAAATTACATTAGATTCCATTAGCCGCGATGCATTCCTGTTAACGTTAATTACCCGTTTGGGCCGCGACTCTATAGTCGTGCGCCGGACACCAGGTACCTTGCGGTTCGTTCGCTCGGGCGTGGCAGCTCTACTCGCGCGCTCGCTCTTTAGCACGAGGATTTTGCAGAACACACGGGAATTCCGCAACTATCGCCGAATGAGCCGACGAACCTCGCACCAAGCCCTGCTAGTTAATTAAGGGCGTGTGTTAAAGTGCGCTTGTTGCGCGAGCTCTTACAAGGGCGTCTACTATATTATATGATTCCGCAAATTATTCCTATTTTCTTAATTAATACACGACAGGCTATACTTGTGTAAGAGGAAGATAGATATGTATATGATATATCGATTAGCGTGATGTTAATGGAGATCGTCTTTTGGTAAGATAGACCGAGGGACATACGAAAAGGGTGCGATAAGCTTTGTGCGATATTGAAGATTGAGATTAAGATTAAGCTTTCTGCGACAATATTTAAAATTGAGTAAACCAAAGTTATTACCTAGAATTATATTACACTTGTAATCGCGTGTCTCTTTGGCACGCGGCTCCAACCAAGGACGCCGCGCGAAAAACCGATGGGACAAGTCGCCGGCCGTCCTGCTACACCGACCTCTATCAATCTCGCGTCAAGTAAACGTAACGTTTCCTGCTCCCCTGAATCTCGTTGCATTTAAGGCCGATTTATCTTCCCGCGCGGGCCATGCGACAAATATTTTACCAGCGCAAAATCTTCCGGACTTCTCCTATACTTGTCTCGGATAACGCGTCGAAGCGCGCGCTCGCTTTTCCCACATTTATTTAGCGAGTTTGGCCACTCGCAACTCCTGCCCGGTGATTTATACGCTCGGCGGATTCATTGCAACTGGCGATAAGAGAAATTATGGCTGACGCTAGTTAAGTTCTTTCCCCTCTGCTTTTTATGTCGAATATATTGTTTACTAATCTCCCGGCCTTTTTTCATTTAACTTGCCGCCCGCGTAAACCAGCCATTCTAACGTTAATCCCGAGTTATGCTCGCCGAGCTGAACACCGGGTTATCCCCCTGTTATTCCGCTTGGGAATCTCCGTGGGCCGTCGGCCGTCGGCCGTCGCCGGTGATTGATGATCAATGTTAACGAAAATATCGGGGGATCCGAGAATCGGATCCCCGTGATCATTTTAAATATGCATGGTACGGTTGGGTGGTTCGGTGTTGATTAGGAGCGCGCGCGGTTAAAGTCGGCAGAAGAGAAAGTTGAAGGGACATTAAAGGAAATTGGATTTGGTGGGGCAAAGTACACCTGAAACAGTGGGAGGCCAAGCTATTTATCAGGGTTTTGGTAAGGGCAAGCGCGAGAGATCCCCTAAACAGGCATCAGCATGAAAAGTTGTGGCCGTTAAGGGTTATCCCTGCGGTAGTCTCGCGTTCCTCCGTCCCGGAATCCCGGCGCGTCCTGCTTATCCGTTTAAGAGGGGACTTGGCGACTCAATTACAGGATCAAACAGCGTGGCCTCGCTGTGGTAAATCACAATCAGGTATATATCGCGCGGGCTATAACGGGCCATCGCCGGCGGCGCTATGCCGCCCGGGCTACTCCAAGTTAAGCTATTTTTCGCTAAACCAGTTTATGGTGTCAAACTTTGCGCGTCCGGCAGCCGCCGCCTCCCTCGGCCACCGTCGGCCACCGTCGGGTCGATACTCCAATGTACACGGTTCGCTGAGAGTGCCAGTTATTCGGCCCCGACGACCGATCCTGCCATCCTTCGCGGTTACATCGGCCCCCCCGATCCTCCAATCCCCCGATCCCGAGCAAGAACCGCGCGGCGCTCTCAGTTCTCAGACACGCTAAATAACTCCCAGCCGGTGCCAGCTGAGCTCTCGCACCAACCAACACCGGCCCATCGGAGAACACAGTGTGAAAGCCGACGCGCATTAATTACGATCGATTTCGCGGCCAAAGGTGTAGCGCCGGGTGGTACATTCACACTGCAACATCAGCGTGATTCCTCTCGCGATTCGTTGCTATGTAAAGAGGTCGTGGAGCGAGGGGATATCATCGTTTCTGTGTCGAGCCATTTATTAGTCAGCGGGCTAGTTAGATTATAGTTAGAGGAAAGCAAGTTGCGTCCAAGTAATTCAAAGAAACTCGTGTAGGATAAGGAAGACTACTAATCCTGCCGAGAATCTCCAAGAGAACGAAAAGCCGACGTTCAGGAAGATTGGTGGTCGTCGCGAGCGCGTGCGGCTACTATTCCGGTGGAGATATTGGTGCTTGAAAGTGTACAGGGTGATTCACTTGGCTTTAAATCACTAATGATGAATATAGGCCGTTGCAAATTTATTTTAGTCTCTAAATGACTAAACGCCATATATAATTATTAAATTTGCAAATTTAATCAATCAAATTGTTCCATCAATAATGGAAATAATTGAAAATTGAGTGCGAAGGAGTTAATTCAAAGCCAAGTGAATCACCCTGTACACTTTATGCCAACTACTACCTTAATCGCGGATGATCGCGCACGCTCCTACGATCGACGCCCTCCGCCCTTTCGATTCTCGATTCCGCGTGTGCGTCCGCGCCCTGTTCCACTGGCATTGAAGCGCACTGTCTATAAGCTAGCTCGATTACAGCGGCAAGCAATCACTCTTATGCCAGGCGAAACGAACCACAGTCCGCGGCTTTCGTTCCTCCGCTACAATATAACCGCGCGGCCAATCAACTCGCATGAATATTGCCGCAACTTCCGCGAGACTTTCGCCTCTATTATCTCCCAGTGAAGGGACAGGTAGCGAAAGCCAATCTGATAAAGAGTATACTGGCGGTGTGAGTTATTTGCACTTATCCGAAAGGCAAGGATTTTCCGGGGGTGAAGTTGCGCGCTCGGCCGCCCTCGCTGGGATTGGAGGGCACAGCTGAATCCATTAGTTCCGTGCGGCTGTTCCCTCACGATCCCATTCCGAATAACTCTACCGGCAGTAAGTTTGACATTTACACTCGCGACACATGCAACATATAAATCCCCGGCTCCTCCTCCGCCTCGGGCCAACATTTTCGTCATTTTATTACGTCTCTCCAGTCCGCCCGGCTGCCACGCGCGCGCCCTTTTTTATCGCCCGATACTAGTACCTTCGAATAAACCAGCGCGATATATCACCTGACCGGTTGAAAGGCGCACACTCGCCGCTCGCCGCTCACCGCTCGCCTCTGTGTAGAACGCGAAAGCGCCCCGGCCAATCGTGTACCACACGAATCGCATTTGTACGTCGTATGTGGCCCCGCTGAAAACGCTTAACGCGATTGGCGCCCGTTATCAATTACATCCAATCGAATAATTGTATTCAGTAGGGGCCTGCAATTACACGGATATCGTTTAAAGTAATGCGGCCCCGAGCGCTCGCCTCGGCTCAAATCACCCGGCGGTACTCCTATTATCATAATACGCTTTCCTAATATACATATGTATGTATGTACTGAGATTGCCGGCCTGTTATCCGAGCTAACTTTTCCGCGAACCTCCATGGGACACGCGTGCACATATGCGGCTACATCGACTGACGCTTAAACCGTTGCGTTGGCTAGATAGTAGTCGGTGGGTTGGGATGGCAAAGTTCAGGACTTGAGGGTCTCTTCTGGTTCTTGGTGAGAATCTGCTTGAGCTAATCCCGCTGAATGCGTCAGTTCCAGGTTGTTGCGCCGGTGAGCCGGCTTGATATCGGCGCGGCCCTGTGGAAAGTGAGTTTGACACTGGCGCGGCGTCAAAGCATTGAAAGTGAACAAAGCCGGCGTTATAAAATAATCATTGGCAGCTGGCGGTGGCGGGGCTCCCTCCACGCTCCTTCAAAGCCGCTCCCACACCATGCCAAACGCCCCCCGATAAACGTCGCTAAAGTCGGATCCTCGTGAAATAATTACCAGCGCGTCCCACAATTTCCCTCGGCTGGAGCCCCTGCTCTCAATACTAAGCGTCTTGGTAGGCGTTTAATTTGTTGAAAACAAATTTCTCATAAGTCATTTCGGACATTGCGCTAACATTGAACCGAGAACTATGATAAAGCGATAGGGAAAGAGTTTCTTTAAAAAGAAGGTGCGATAACTTGTACAAAAGAGAGATGATAAGAGAGGAGATTTGAAAGGGTAAAGACTAAAGTAAAACATCATAAAACTACAATTCCTGTCTAAGTGTATTGTCTCAGTATGGCACAGATGGTAATAAAATAAAATAATAATAATAATTAAGACTGAAACATGTTCAGTGAATGTGTGATTCGACATAAACTACAAGATAATTAAACTTTTCGTAATATACCGCGGAGCTGAGTGTGTAGTGAATGGTGGGGGGAGGCGGAGGTATAATGGCAATGAAAGTCGAACGATCCGTGGTTTAAATTGGGCGTGGGATAAGGCCGCCGTAAAAGTCATCATCGGCGGGTATCGTTCGCCGGGCCTCGTGACTCGAAGCAATCTCTATCTCATGCGGAATGGCCCCGCTAGCTAACATAGACTAGACCGCGATAGGGTGAGTCGGTGTTGGGCGGAGAGCGAGCGGAGCCTCCTTTTTTCAGCCAATGAATCCGGAATAGTCCGCGAAATAGTTATTGGATTGCGATTTACGCCACCGGGCGAAGAAGACGCCCGGGGTAGCCCGAGGCAGCCGGAGCCTCCGAAACTTTCGCCGTTACTCTGCCGGATTCCTCGACTAACTTAGAATCGTGCGGGGTAGCGCGTTCAAAATTCCATTTTCGCGGAGATAAGGGTATCGGCGAAATGGTCTTGTGCAGGTTACCGTGCGTGGAGATCGCAGCCACCGGCACACTTCCGTTAGACGAGGGAACCTCGGGTGAGAGAGCGGCGCGCGCTTATCCCCGAAGCCTCAATGGATCGTCGGCAAGAAACGCGATTAAGCGTCTCGAGCGCGGACGAGTCCCCATGAAAAGCTCCAGCCGCGGAGGCCCCGTCTAATCAGACGAGCTTTCACCGCCGATCTCCGCTTTGTTCTATCGCGCCCGCGCGGCTCCACTTTCGTAGTTTCGAGGGAGCAACCTCCTCTATCAGTCTCTATCCCACTATCCCACCAGTCCACTGGAACACTTCCGCCCGGGCTCTCCAATCCCAGCGCTCGCAAGTGTTCCCAGCCGATGCGCCGCCACCAGATGAAAGTCTGGCAGAGCAAGGCATCCGATCGATCTTGGAATCGATCAGGGTGAACTCGCTCCCAGGGGAAGAGGACAGTAGTTTCGAGCTTCCAGTCGATGAGAGATTCCGTCGAGTGGATCTTTTTTGGCGAGGTCGATATGCACCGAGCGCGCCCTACAAGTTCAAGTGTCTCGAGAGAGAGCGCGCTATCAGCGCGTACAGTCGGCCGGGCTCGAATTAAAGCGAGTCTCGCGGTGGAGCCTCGACAAGGGACGAGTGGAGGATCTAAGATTGGGAAAGTGGCGCTCGCGTCAAGCGTCTGCAATGCGCTTGCGTAACTGTGGATGAAATTACACGGCGGGCGGCGCGCGTGCAGAGTGCAGAGTGCAGAGTGCCCCTTGAAAATGCGAGTGCACTCGTCGGCTGGTGGGCAACTGGCGAATGCCCCGGCACACGCTCGCCAATCAAATTAACCTTGCCATTGTCACGGCCGAGCCTGGCTAACCCTCGGCCGGCTTCTCAGAGCGGAGCGCCCAAGGCCGCCCGTCAAACGTCCCGGCCGCCCGACGAGCTTTATTTACGGAAAAATATTGCGCTCTAATTGCAGCTTCACGCGCTTCAGCCTTCGCGTTCGGAGTTGCCTGAATATTCCAAGGGCCCTGCCAGCATATACAGACCTCGAGCCCTCTTCTCTCCCACTAAACGGAATACCCTTCTGTCCTCTCGGAAACTTTCCCGCGCAAAATCCCCGACGCTCTTTTCGCGAGAGTCCTCGGCTTAATTCGCCGGAATTCAATTCCTCTGATAAATTGGCGGTTTGCGAAAGCGGCTTTCGGCAGAGAGAGCGCTCGCGGTTGGCGGGCCTTTGGGGGGCGGAAGGGCCGTTTTAACCGGACAAGGAGGCTCGCGCGGTGACTTTTATAGGGCCGCGCGTTACGCCCTTCCATCTCGCATTTCACATATTTCCATGCGAGATTACCCCGCGCTGCTTTAATTAAAAAACAGCGTGGTCGCGGCCGCGCGGTTGGACATGCTGGGAATAATGCAAAAAAGCAGCGTGTAGAGAATGAATGGCGGCGGCGGCGAATGTAGAGGTAAACGTAGCCGGATGCTCCGGCAAACGAAAGCAGTCTCCTGTGTTGGGTGACGTATTCGCGGGGGGCGGGGGGCGCGGGGGGCAAACGATTGCGGGCGCATCCCCCCAATTTCGCACGTGGCAATTAAACGTTATTCGGCGGGCGCGCCCTGTCACGGAGGAAATTGCTCAGTGAGACATGCGGCGCGCGATGCATCGCTCCTTTTTCACAAGGTTCCACGTGTGCGCGGCCGAGGGGGAGGGGAATTTCCAGCATTGAAATCGGATATAGCGCATTTCAATTAAGCCCCCGCTAATACCGTGCTTCCCGCGCGGTACACATCGATATCTTGGCCAATGGCCTCCTGCGGTTGGCCGCCCTGTTTTCGAAGCTTCCTTCTTTTTTAACCGCCACACTACGTGCGCGCCGCTTCGCCTCGCCGCTAATAACGCGCGGGGGATGGTTGGCGAAAATTAATTGTCGCCCGCGCGCCCTCGCAACTCGCGAGGATATTGCGGCTGCACGCGTACCGCGCGCGCTCAATAAACTGTTACGCCGGTCGACCGCTATTGATTCCTTGTTTCTCTACTCGCAATCGTGCAAAATCGATAATCTAATTATGCTCGCGCGCGGTTCTGTCGGCGAAATTGCAGCGACGCGAAAAATCCGCGAAACTTGACATCCGACGCGAAGGGGGAATTTGATTGAGGCTCGAGGCCGCCTTTATTTGTCCGGCGCGAGTTGCAAGTGTGCGAGGCGACCTCGAAATTTCTCGGATATTGCAATAGAGACGTAAACTCCTCTTTATTGATTAATCGGGGTGTACATATGGTGTAGGTTGGACATGTCTAGCGTGCGACTGGTGGGATTGCAAGGGTATCCTCGCAACTGCGGCTGTCGGCTCGCTGAGAAAGGTAGCTCGTAAATTAATTCTTAATGTTCTGGAAGCGATCCAATCGTGTCACTGGGAAAGCCGATAAAATGGTCGCATCAGGCCGCGGCGTATGCTCCTTTTTCCTGCATGTACTTGCCAGCAAAAAGCCGAGGGGCGAGCCAGTGGGCCGAGGCCCGAGAGCGCAGCCTGCGCCGATTCCCGCGAGCGCTCGAGCGAGAGCGCAGAAGCGGACACGTATGAGGAGAACGCCTTGTCTCGCCAAATCGAACATCGCGTGTTTCAATTAAGTTGGCCGCGCGTTTATAGTTGCCGGCCGGCAAAAAGAATCGCTAGCTCTTCCCTTAAGGCCGTAGGATCATCCTCTCCATTAAGTTCCCATGGAATATTGTTAAGCGCTCGCGCTCGCGCTTGCCAGCTTCTGCTTTAATAGCCACTGTATTCTACGTATTACACGCTGCCCGCCCCAGTCGATACCCTTCAAAAAAACATTCGCCCCTCTCTCTCTCTCTCTCTCTTTCCCTAAATTCATTCTTGAGGTTCGCTTGCAACTTTTCGACCATCCACCTTGTACGCCCTCTCAAATGAATTCTATCGTGCGAAGCGGATGTGAATTACTGAAAGACAATTTGATGCTACCTTGTAATTCAGACTGTTCGGAAGCAATTTAAATTCCCTCGCGGCGCATTCAAATTGCTTTTGCAGAATTCGCGTCGTGTAGTGTTTGCATTGAAGCGCACGGATCCTCCGTTGTACCTCCGCTCCCCGCTCCCCGCTCTCCGCTCTCCGCTCTCTTCTCAGAGGAATCCATTTCCTACCGGCGGCGGCGGAGGCGGCCCACTATTCCAGGGGAACCGAGCCGCAGAGCCAGGTTCTCTCTGTATTGATATTAAAAAGTAGAAGAAAGCCCCTTCAAAGGGGATTAAGTCGAAGGACCGGTAATTAGAAATGGTGGGCCAATATTCGCGTATCTGTAAAAATCCGAAAAATGTAAGATAGTGGCTGGTGGGCCGAATGGAACGATGAGGAGCCAGCGAGAAATAATCGATTTTTCGCGGGCGAGGAATAGTCGAGCGGGAAGAAGCGGACATCATAAATTACTGGGCGCTTTGCTTGGACGGATTAAAGTGACACGGTGAAAGCCGGCGTAATCCCCTCGCTCGAATCGGCAGCTAACAAGCGTCTAACGCGACTGTCAGCAACTTATGTCCTCGGCATAATCGTGAATAACTGTGTGCTGGAATGCGCGCGATCGCGATGAAAGAAAAAGGCTGATAGCGGTGGTCGGAGTTTCCTCGCCGGCCGTACGAGCTCGACTAGCTCGACTAGCTCTACTGGCTGGAGTGGAGGTCTGTTGTCGGGGAGTCTAGGCGTCTCAGTTGGGTGACTCCGGGATCGCGCTAATTCCTGTAATAGCGTGTGTGCTTTCGGCTGCGGAACAATAGTCGCGCTCACGGAGGAAGCGTGGGTACCGGAATCCGAAAGAATGCGGGGGCGAGCGTGATTGGCCGACTCATTATGCCGGAACCGGAGACTCTCCGCCGGCACCGTAAGCCCTCGGAGCCGACGCGACGCGATAGATCAAACCTTCAAAGAGATCTAAGAGCAGGAAGAGAAGGAACGCGAACGCGGAAGATTTTACTGTGCGTATCGGCGAGCCGTTCCGTCCCGAGTAAAAACACGGACGAGCCGCGATGGAACGTGCGGCCAAATCACTACGCCTCGCCGATCATCCAACCAACGCGCCACATTGCTCGTTGCGTCATCCGCAACCAGCGGAAACACACGCTAGAACATCGCCAATCCTCCAGTCCAGCCGGATCAAAACTAACTGCGCGGTCCAACAGTCGCGAGGGGATCAACCCGCAGAAGGGAACCCTTCCCCTTGTAATCTTTTCATTCGCAGAGGCTGCTCAAGCGTAATGGAACTACAATGAGAACTAAGAGAATTACGTCGGGGCCTTGAAACTTGAAAGGAGTGTGCTTAAAGCGCCAAGCGCGCGCCAGCGAGCATCCGTCTTCTTGCTAAAAACGGTGGCTTCCCAGGGGATTCTGAGAGGGCGCTAAGTCTCAAGATTCAAACTTCCAAGGATCCACATTAATTAAATACTTGACGAGGAAAAATAAGCCGGATCTCTTCGCTCCTTGCTAATCTCTTCTGCCAGTCCCAGACAAGCGTAATTCCCTCGCACTCTCGCACTTTTCTTCTCACAGTATACGCGCGCGCGCACGTGCGCCCATTTAATCCGATCGATACTATCCTATACTTTAATCGGAATGTCGATCTAATCTCTATTTCCGCATGCTTATTAACTCGAATTACGCTAACGGGACAGCAAGTGCGTCAAGTACCCGCAGCTTAATTTCCCGCGGAATTAATAATCGAATCCGCCAAGCGAAACCCCGACATTAATGGGAGCACTCTCGGTGAAGGTGGCGAGAGACGTCGCGTTTCTTCATGAAGGATTGCGCGATCAGAGATTATCCCAATTATCAGCCGGCATGAATGACTCAATTCTTGAGGAAGGACGACTCCGGGAGAGCTAATTGCCGAGAATGTCCACTGAAAGATTGCTGCGCCGCCACCCCCCTTTCTGCATAACTGTACCCGCGGGCCGCGCGCTCTCGCACCGCAGCTGTGCTCCGTGCTCGAGTGCTGTGCGTAAACTGTAAAGCGTCATTGGCGAGCGGTTTTTCTTTCCGGAGATCCGCGCTCGTCCAATCAAATACAGGAATCGACGCTCTTATAGCTGTAAACTCCTTAGATTACAAGTGTGAATATCGTCTTTACTGTCACTTGTAATTCCTGTCGGTGGCCCGAGGTGATTGTTAGACGATTCAAGCGGTAAGGATTATCGGCTTTCGTTCCTCTTCGAAACCGGTCCCTAACACTCGCGATCTACAGTTCCGCGGCGATAAAGCCGCGGCTCAAATTGCGCCGAGCGATTAGTCCGCTGTTCATAAAGGTATTTCATGCGTGTCTTCGATTGCCGGCGATGGCCAGCGCGCTCTCATGAATTAGGCTTACGGTTGCGGGCTAAGAGTAAGGAAGGCCGGCAGGGCGAGAGACACGGGAATATAAGTTCATTGTTGGCCTCTAAGAGCGTGGAAGTGTACGGGGATTCTGGTAGCCATCGCCGCCCTCCCTGTCGCCGTAAATCTCGAGCTATTGTTGCAGAGCTCGCTTCCTCCTAACAACGGCAAGCCAGGCAAGCGCGCGCACGCCAATAAGGATGCGCTCGCCTCTTTTTCTCGCATACCACTTATTTGTACCTAGTACAAATAAGACGCTCCACTCGTCATTTCAATGTAATCCTCTCATTGTTCCCGCGGTTCGCGTTTAACGCTTAGTGAACACAACTGTTCTCCGCCCTGTCATCATCCACTCTGTTCGCCGACCACCAGCGCACACACTTCACTCTTGTCATTTGTCGCAATGGGAGTATGTTACATACTGCGCTATTGACTATTACACTGGGCCCCGGCATTTCCGGAGAAGGTATGTAATGGGCAGTGGCCGAGCAAAGTCTCGCGGGGTTTTTGGAAAATATCGGGAATGTGCGATACAGGGCACGTAGCGGCGTCAATTTCGTTAAATCAAGAGCCGATATCGAATGACTAAATCGATCGGCTGAATCACACCGGAACCCGCCAGCTCTATACGATATAGGTTCTATGTGACTAGAATCAACTTCTCGGAGGATTACGGTGCCAAAGGGCAAACGTGTTACGAAAGCCTTGGGAGCGCGATACATAGATCGGTACATAGACGGAGAGTGTGTAGGTGTGTGGTAAGAAGTTGTGTAGGTACCGGCGGATTCATCCTGGCGAAGCGCACACTTGACGCCCGAGACCGACAAATTTCGAGCCGGCCGCCCTCGCTTCTTCCCCTCGATACATATATGTATTGATAGGGAGGCTGCGCATCGTTGGGCTGCGTGTCGATATGTGTGTGGAAATGGGTGCGAAGGGTGCGCGCGGGCCGGCGGATCGGCGAGAGCCAGGCGAGTAAATCACAACCGCACACAAACATGCCGCACATACTTGCCAAGTTAAAGCCCCGCTCGTGCAGGACTTTCGGCTCTGAATCGAGGCGCAAGGGGGTGCATAGACCCCCGTACATATACGCCCTCGATAGCCCATGAGCGCGGCGCGCGGCGCGCGGGGAAGACAACGTGGAATTGGAAACTCGGCGCTCCAACATTTCCTCTCTTTCCCCGGGAACCTCGATATCCGGCGACTCGCCCTCGGACCCCTTTCACCCAACTGCTTCTCGTCATAAAAAACTTTCCTCTCTCCGCGTATGAGGAAACGAAGCGAGGGCGGCTGGGGAGAGGGGGAGAGGGTAGCGCGCTGCTGGTAGATGTTATCAAAGGGCAGACTCTTCCCTGATTTCGCATCAGACGAAATCCTCTCCTCCAGCGAGGATCAAGCATCGTCCGGGGCGCCGGGAAGCCGCGTATTTTGTCTAGAGGCCAGAACTGATTTACTCGAACGGCTGAACCGGCTCGCTGAGTCGCTGGATCTATCAGGCGGCGCGCGCTCGGGGGGATCTCGTTACTCGTTTTTGCTCGAGTCCTCATGCCTCGCCGCAGCCCACTGCCAGCCCCGACAAAACACCAACAAATCCTCCCAACTCGTATTTGCACGCAGCTGATTATTTGCCGGAGAGACTCCCCTGGCGGAGTCCGGTGAGCCACCCAGGAGGGCGCTGGCACCCAGCTGCGAGGGGACCGCGAATCATACTGGCAAACTTTCCGAATTGTACGTGTGCCGCGCGGCCGCGCAAAGTTACACTCGATGCTGCAAGTCCAACAGTCGCGGCAGGATAATGGAAAAATAAGAAGGGAGATTGAAACGCGACGAGAAATTCGCACTCCTTCGCGGTGCGAGCGGGCCCGATGAATGGAAGGTGTCTGAGAAGAATTCATTTCCGCGGTACAGAGGGTAGCCATCAGGGGTTGGACTGGGAAAAACAAACACGGCCAATTAGGGCGGACAATGTCGAAATAATAGGCGAGCCCGAGGTGGTCCATTACATAACTCGTTCAAGAATGGGAAGTGGAAGGGCGGGAGAGGTGGAGCGACTTCCCATTTATCCGAAAATCGCTTAAGGGCTAAGGGGAGTATATTGGACCGAGAAGAAGAAGACGAAGAAGAAGACAAGTATTGGCTGGCTGTCTCGGCGAGTGGCGCTGAAAGCAACTGGAAAAGAAGTCGGAAGTGGCATTGTGAAGACTTGAATGGGAGGGAGGGGGAGGGAGATATCCAAGGGAAAGTTGATTATGCAACGACAGGCCTGGACGCGCGGAAGCCAGGAGTCGAAGGAGTAGCTCGAGATGTAACATTGGCCCATAGGATCAGGTCGAGGAACGAGGTTGATCCGCGTCTCTATAGTACTGGAGCCTTAAACCACCTTTCTATGGAGGCCCGGTTTCCTCATCTTCCCCTCGGTCGTCCGTGCGGACGTCCGTTTTGTTATAAAACTTTTTACGGAGCTCGTATAAAAGTTGGGGAGTATTTCCAGCATCCGTAGCTTCTTTCTTCCGGTGTGGCTGGCTTTCCACTTCATGGAGGGTTCCCGGCGCCCGGATCCGCTCCCTCTGCACTAGCTCGTGAGCGCGCGGCCGCCCGGGCGGGCACGCGCTGGTGCGCCGAAATTTTAAAGATTCAACGACCGCTTCCGGACCCTGCAATATTAAGCGGCCGCGCCATTCCCGCCGAGTGGATCCATGATTTCCATTTGAAATTAAATACGAGAGCAGGAATACCGGCCGGGCCCCGATCGGGCGATCGTAATGTTTCCATCCGCCGGATTAAAGGATCCCCCGGCACCCCCGCCCCCATTACTTTTCCCGTCGGTTTCCTCGGGCTTTCCTACGCGAGTGCTTTCCCCAAACGAACCCACGTCCGACACGAGAATTAATGCCGACGGTATCTAGGATTAATATCACGAAGGGAGTGAAGAGAAGCCCGCTGCCTCTCTTAAAACAGACGCTCTCTTCTCTCTATGTACGCGCCCAACAGACTAACTTTCCGATGGTCCGATACGCGCGCTCTAGCGCTCGGCTTCTAATTGCGCTCCTGCGCCCCGATGAAATTTCAATATTCAAGGGTGGGGGGCTCCGAATACCGCGCCCCTCAAGCGCAATTACTCGTGGATAGAGAGTGCGGTGTGCGATGCGTTGTTCGAATGTTTGCTAAACTATCTCGACATTCTCGGTGCGCCTTGCGGCATTCTTTTCCTTCCGGCGGAAGCAACATAATGTTTACTTTAATTAAAGTATCCGGCGCGCCAGTGAGCGGCGAGCGCTCTCAGAGTACAGAGCGCAGAGCTCGCCTCGAGTTCAAGACTAATTAAGCCGAGGTTTCGCCCGCTCTCTGGAAGCAGCGCGCGTTCTCCGCCAGTTTAACGAATAAACGCGTCCCGAGGATCAAAACGGCGCACAATTTTCTTTGGCCCCTTTGATCCTCAAGTCCTCAACAGAGGCCATAGGGCACCGCGCTTTTTTTCGCCAAGTATCTTTTAGGACATTTCACAGCGCTCCCTCTCCCTCTCCCTCTCCCGCTCGCTCTCTACATCCACTGTGCCCCTTTGCCTTTGTCCTGTTGTCCAAGTCCTTCCATAGTGAGCTGGCCTGTTCTCGGTCCAAGCTTCTCGAAACAATGAGAGCCAACGACAGAAGCGAGAGCCGGACCATTCATTTATTCGAGTCTTTAAGGGGCCGCGGCATCTTTCCTTCTCTTTACGCCCTCGCTTAAATTTTTTCTTCGCCCCACCGCCAACTATACCAGTCACTCTCCGCGCTCGGCACATTCCCCTCGGCCTCTTTAAACTAACAAAGTAAATATATAAGTAATTAAGGCGTGATTAAGAATTCCGGCTTTGAGAAGAGAAAACCCCGTCCCGACGGCCTGGTATTTAAAGCCCATTTATCCAGCGTATAATGCGACAGAGAGCCAGAGAGAGGGAGGGAGAGAGAGGGAGAGAGTGGCCGGTTTTAATGAGGAGCGCGCGTAACATCCGACGCGTTAATTGCCGCCAATAAATAAATACGTCCTAAAGCGCTTCCGCCAAAGTGAATGAAACGTTAACGGCCGGAGGATATTACTTTCGCGCCGGACGGAAAACGGCGAGCGCAATTAATCGGCGCAAAAGCAGGACCAGCTGTAACCTCGTAAGCGCTCGCACTTAATGCATCTAAATAGAGAGAGGGGGGCAGGCTAGGGGGCAGAGGGGCAGAAGGTTTCTTCTGGCTTGGCTCCCTAACAAGGCTCGAAGCAGATGCTCCGGGAATATTAAGCCTCATTATACAGCCGTATCAGCCCTACGAGGAAGCAATTGTCACGTCGGCTGTAAAGCACAAGTAACGCCTTTTTAACAAGCGGCAGCGCGCACTCGCGCACTCGCGCACGATACTCACCGGGAGGAAAGAGCCAAGTGCACATGCTCTCGGCGAGCTATACTGATTTCGAGTCCGAGGATGGATTTCCCGAGACTCGAGCCGATAATTCGAGCCCCGGGATGCCGAAGTATAGGCTGCGGGAGATTATACGAGGCCATTGTCTCGGCGAACCGTTATTTATGGGAGAGGTACGCCTTCCAAAAACGGAAAGGAGCGCGCGAGCGAGGCTCACGCGAGCCCGGTAATTAAGGATTAGTGAGGTGATTAGCGAGCGCCGGGCTATTTAAATCTTGATACAACGATCCTCGCACAACCTTCCCCCCACTACTTCGCCCCCCTCCCCCCATCCCGACAACTGATTAGCTACTCTTTTCCAGCAGTTGAATTGTTGTTGGCTCGTTGAGAGGGAGCGTCCGGGTTATCGGCTCTCTAATTACGCACTCATTGTCCCGAGGCACCTGAAGCCCTGACCCGAAAAAAGCCCTCGGAACGAGGTTATTGGTTGGAGGATCCTCGCGTCGGGCGTCGATATAGCGAGGGCGCGCGGGGGCGGAAAGCTAGTGCAGGTGGTGCATTGTCTAGGAGGAGAGACTAGAATGAAATGGAATCAGTGGCGTGAGGAGGGCCGATAGCAGTGCGGAATTGGACCGAATTATCTTGCCACACACGGCGATAATGTCTCTGAAATTCGGAGGCCCCGGCCCCCGCTGATATTTGCCGATCAATAATGTCAATAGCGGCTAACAGTGAGGTCGAGCATGTGGGTGGATGGTGGCGGAGGTTGCGCTGCTCTCCTCTGCCTAGACAGAGCAGACAGAGCAGACTCCCTCGCTCGCTCGCGCGCTGCGACCTGAGGATAAACGATTGATTGTTCGCCATCTTCTTTTCGAGCTTTGTAGAGCGGAAGTGCGGATTGGCGCGGCTTAATTATGTTGCAATTATGCACGCTCCCGCTCGTTCCAGCCGCGGCGGCGGCGGCGGGAGAATCGGAGCGAACTTGATGCGTGTTGGCAGGAATATAGGCGGCGGCAGTGTTGCTTGTTGAAAAGTGTGGGTTCTCGAGTTAACCGATTGGTAAGTTGGACGCGCGGTCTGGTTGGCGCGCGCCAGTGGAAGATGGCTAATTAATAATTGGATCATCCGAGGCCGTCGCTGCCATGTCGGGCAAGCCGGTCACGTAGGAAACGTGACGGTGATTTTGCAAATCCGCCCGAAGAGCGGACACGAGCGCTCGGGCGGCGATTTTTCCCCGTTCGAGCCGAACGTGGACGGCGTGGGGCATTTTTCAGCCGATTCCACGGCGATAAGTGGCCCCGGATTTGGTCGCGCGCGCCTCGTGCGCCTCGCACCCTCGCTACACAAATGTAGCGGCGCCCGTCGGTAGAATCTACCGGGCGCAAATCCCCCCGGGAGAGAGAGCCGATCGCGCGTTTAAACTGCCCACTGGCACACTGACGCTGCGCGGCTTGGTTTCGCTCCGCGGAATTTGAATCGCGTGCTTTACGTGACTCGCGAGATCCAAAATAGATTACGCCCGTTTTATCTCGGTGTGATTACCGGCTGTTTACTCGGCTACTTATGTGCTCGGTGGACAACGATATTGATTCATTAATTTAATATCGTGTCCCGCGGCAGGATCGGAATGGCTTTACCGGCGATTCCCATCCAGTTTTAAAGCCCGTAACCCCCCACCCCCACCCCCGCCCCCTTATTCGAGAGCCATTCAGCTTGGAAATTTTCCGGGCAATTCGAAATGAGCTTCTGCCAAGCACACTGTTAATCGGCGAGGGGATCGGCGTCAACAGCAATTGGTCTGTACAAAATCGTCGCCGGAGTATCCATAAATGAGTGCGGTAATCGTACCGGAGCCCGGAGCCCGGAGCGCTCGGGCTCCCCCTAGCCCCCTACTTAACCAACAGATTCCCAACCTCCTCTCACAGGCTCACAGCCCGTCTAAAGAAGACCCGCGCGCGTGATTGCTAATACTTTCTCCTATCTCTCCCACTTACTTTCAACTGGGAATCTTTTCCCTTACGGCTCTAATCTTGCCGAGGTCCGGCGCTCAAGCTGACGCTGGCGAGCTTACGCGCAAACTTCCCTTAAGTACTTGTCCGTTTAAGTTATCGTAGGATGAGTGGCCCTTACTTAACGCGATACCAAACAGCCCTTCTCCTTCCGCAAACGACTTTTCCTACTTTCCCTCTCTCTTTCGCTCCGGCGGAGGCTCGCAAACATCATCGACCGCGATATCCTGCTACTTCCTGCAGATCATTTTTGCTTCCAGGTGTGCGCGCACTGAGCAATGTCAGGATCGACATCCCCGTGGCAGTGGCGGTTGGCGCGACCGTTAATATGAGCTGCAAGTACGATCTGCAGTCGGAGATACTCTATACGGTCAAGTGGTACAAGGGCAATGAGTTCTTCCGATATGTGCCCAAGGAGATGCCGCGAATCGCGGTCTTCGGGGACCTCGGCGCTAAAGTAATCGTAAGTACCTTGAGGAGCAAGCATTATTTTCCCATTATCCTTTAAGTCCTCTTCTTAGCCAACATGCAGGTACAGAGCTTGAAGAAAGAATTTCAATTACAACTCAACATTCCTTTCGTAGAGTGTGAGATTGTTGTGGGCGACGTGTTGCGTCCAAGGTATAAAGTAATGAATGTGAGGTTTGAGGAGCGTCAAGAGTGCCGGTTCCTTCGGGTGCAAAAGGTCGACAGTGTGTTGGCTTAGAGTCCTAATGGAAGCAAAACATTTTTCCTTAATCCGCGCCCATTCACAGAGCGAGCGGTCTTCTTCGCAAAGCCTCTTTAATCACGGCATTACAAAATGCTCGGGTTTGCGGCGGACAACGCTCCATGGAAATGCATGCACGTGTGTCGGGGAATTAATCTTATTTCTGAGGGAGAGTGGTTCTGGATTAGGAGAGGAGGGCGCCGTCCCGCCGCCCCGCCGCTTTCGCCACGGGGAAGGCAACTCGGCCATGACGGAAAAATAATTATCGCGGGGACGCGTCAGCGCGATTAGACCTTTCTTTGTTGTCGAGTGGTCTGTGTGTGCTCGCGGGTGCGCGTTGAAAACTCTATTACATATTGTTCGCCGCTGAAACTTTAATTACGCCCTCTTCCTCAACCAATCCGTTTTTCATTCTCCGCTTCGGTAACATCGTCAAGCCGACGCCCGTTAAACCAGCTCTCGCCAATGTAAACATGTGAACATTGAAAGGGCAATATCGGAAACGCGCCCTACCGGAATTGCGGATGAATAAAATGAAGAATATCAGACTTTGCGCTTCCTCACTCGATGTAAAACCATTTTAAATTTTACCATTTTCCACCATATTTCGGCTCCGTGTTCTCCGGATGCTGTGGGTTCGAAAACAGGATGAAAAAAGAAACAATACGCGTGTAATCTAGTTATTGATAATTCGTTTTGGGGAAAGAGTATGACCTCGTGTGGTATAGTATGGGAGGGAGAGAGAGAGAAAGAGAGTGAGGATGCGAGGCTGTTTCTAACCGGGAGTGTACCGCGAGCGAGAAAGAAGTGGCCCGTGGAAAATCAACATTTCAAGCCACGCTGGAAAAACAGACCTTCGAGCCCGCTGACGCATGAGTTAACGGCGATAGGGGGCGGCTGCGGACCGTCAACATTTCCGTTTAACTGCTATTCTAATTTGCTAAAAGGAGCCAAAAACACGCTGACCAGGCGCAACCGGCCCCGCAAAGCCCCGCAAAGCCCCGCAAAGCACGCCCACCACCATCCCAATGCCAAACTCACAACTCCTTTCAGTTTCGAATGGGCAATTATGCCGGCTTCCCGGGGGCAAAACATTTCGCAAAACACGATCCTCCCAGAGAAGAACCTTACACATACATCCAGCAAAACTTAATCCACTGTACAATTCTGTTTGTCGGCCCGCAGGCCACATCTCCTAGAGACTCTCTATATTCTCCGTTTGGCTATGCGTCACTTGGACCAGTCGCGAATTTCAAAACTGTCGGCCAAGGATCGCACCTGGCCGGGCCAGCCTGTCGACGTTCATAGTAGACTCGCGCGGCAACAAATAGCGGCGTAATTGCGAAATCAGTGTGGCACGATAGCGGTGTGGAAAAAAATACACGGCTAAAGCTTTTAGTCGCGTGCGCGCGCGCCGAGAGCTCGCCAGGTGAGGCGGCCGCCGACTACTATCGGGTACGTGAGCGTTCGAAACACGCGCAATGGTTTTCCAATTAGATTTTAGCCCCGCGGAAGGTAGCGACAGCACTGGGGCCGATAAATCGCGCGATGCACAGCCAGCCCGCTCGTGGTGCGCTATGACAAAGTGAGCAAAGCGAGCGAGAGAGAGATATCGCTGCGGTGGCACGCGTGCAGGTATGTAGAGACCGAGCGACACAACTGGCTGGTATATGAACAAGCGGCCAGTTTCCCGGATACGCGCGATGCGAAAATATCGGTCGTTACCGCTCCAAGCGTATTTCACAAACGGCAACATTATTAAAATTATCAGTCGCTCGCGATGAATTTATGCCCGGGCGAATTGTCGGCTTGCCGTGTGCCGGCGGCTGGCCCATGTAAAATCGCACCGATTCCGCAACACTCCAATTGCCTCGACCGGATCGAGCGAGCGAGAGAGAAATGATGATGGCTTCGGGAGCGCAGCCCACCGTGATCCCCACATCCGTTATCGATGACGATCATTTTCGGAATTAACGGCTCGTTCGCGCTTTCATGGAGAGGCTTCTCTCCCCATTTATGATCTATCCGATGGAATAACGCGTCCGGCCAGTCCCGAGGAGTCGCGCTTCCCTCCAAACCCGCGGCGACTTTCCACGCGATCCCGATAATGAATGAGGAACGTAGTAGCCGGCCCAGCCGCGTCTAGTAGCGGCATTGAGCAGTGAGTAGGAGCAGGCTGGCTCATTAGAAGGTGGCGAGCCAGGAAGGAATGAGGCCTGCGTGGAATTGAGCGGAGAAATGCTATCGGCATTCACGGGCCACAGTCATCGATGAGCCGCCAATCCCTGGCGGGGTCGGGCTTAAAAATTTCAATGGGACAATAACATTGAGGTCAGCCCACCTAGCCGGGGCTCGCGATTGGAAAATCCTGTAAAACCGCCCAACACCCCCCACTCCCCTCTCTACCCCTCTCTCTCTCTCTGTTTCCGGATGCGTGGCGTTCGGCTCGCCGCCGGATGCTCGGATTACGAAGGCGTCTCTCGGATTATGAATGCGGCGCGAGCGGCGAAATTGATTGTCTGATTTATACGCTGCCACCGGCAACATATAATTAATCGTTATTGCGCAAGTAACCTACTGTTTCCCGGCTGGCGAACTAGGTGGACACGTATAGTATGTAGAGTTGTAGAGGGTGGCGCGCGGCCGGTGTGAAAAGTGGCGGGGGCGCGCGGCGGGTAAGTGCGATCGATTCGCAATGAACAGCACTTGTCTCGCGCGCACCCGATATTTCGCCAATCCTGCGGTTCCCACTCGACTAAATTCACTCGGAATTCCGCGGCTAGCTGCTACCTAGTAATCCTTCTGTCCGCGGTGTCACCGCGCACATTTAGTCGGTGCGCGTTACAAGGGTGCTCTCTCCCTCTCTCTTCCTCTGTTATAGATGTCGAGGAACGTAGGCGAAGCGCACGCTCGTGCCGCGCCAAGTTACCGTACTCTTTGATCGGAGACAATATTTCGTCGCTCCCGCTCTGCAGAGAGAGAGAGCCCCCTCGTTTGTCAGGGGGCGGCGGCTCGGCCTTTTTCCCCGGCGAGTGCGTAACAAAGATATATCGGTCAATCGAGCCTCCCTCCAACTTGTACAGAGAACCGAGAGCTCCGAGTGGACTTTCAATAACTCAAGCTGCCCGGCTGCGCGATGAGTTTATATATCTTGCTGGCATGCTTCCCGTTGTGGGTGGTGGCGCTCGAGCGGGGCCGCAGGATGTTTAATTGGATGTTTACTTGTGTTGCAGAAAAATCAGAGCGACGATCATCGCGTGGTCGTGGAGGACGTCCAGCCGAAACACACGGGGAAATATCGCTGCGAGGTCTCCGCGGACACGCCCTCCTTCAATACCGTAGTAGTCCACGGTTATATGTACGTGGCCAGTAAGTACTTGCCGGAAATGTACTCCCAGTCGATTGCGAGGCTTGCGAGCACCGTCAACGCCGTCAACGCCGTCGAGCAGCATTTGCGTACCGAACCAATCGACTCATTCACGGATTGGCGTCCACATACACACCCAACAAGCCGAGCTTCGTTTACGCTAGACAACAGAGTCTGGAGATTAAGCGCGATTAAGCTCATAGTTAATCTGGCGAATTTCACGGCTAATGGGATATCGTTGGGCCGCGAGAGGTCGAGCTCGGAGACAATGGCCGTTCTATTCACCCAGCCGCGGCGGTGGGGTGCTGGGGTGGTGGCCACTCGGCCAGTTGGGACTCAACAAGGCCCAACACATACAAAGGCCAATTCCTGCGCCGGCTTCTTACCACTGTCACGCTCAACTACATAATTACCGCGTCTAATCCACCGAGACCATTACCTTTCACTGTCCCCAGGCGGCGGCCCTTTTTTCACACGGATCGCTCTCCCATCACCCACCGACAAAAACCCCCCCCAGATATGTCACCAAGGATAACTTCTCCCATCGGGCGGGACTTCCCCGCGCTAACCTCTGATACAAAGCGTTACAGCATCCCACACGAGAGCCACGGATTTCTCGAGACTGCCGCTAATCCTTATTGGAGCCGAGACAAAAGTCCACAGGACAATGTACCGTCGGACTGGGCCAATTGCAAAAGACACTACTCATTTCTTAAGTATTATTAGCCGAGCGCGATGTTGACGATTAGATCGCGCTAATACCGCTAATTAGGCGCTACCGGAACTAATCCCCTCGAGGCTCGCTATCGTTGGAGATCGGAGGCTCGCACGCAGCTCAAAAATCGCGATAAAAAGATCCGGCGCGGCTGCGGTCGGTCCGTTGAGCGCGCGCGGGATTCCTTGATGAATTGGGCTTCCGGTGGCGAGCCGTTACTTTTTCCGCCGATTCCCATCGAGCGGTTGGTCGGCGCGTCGCCGCGTCGCCGCCTCGCGTTCACGGAAGTTCCGGGATTCTTTGGCGGAGAGGAGCCGCGCGCGGCTTTCGTTAGATCGGCGTTGATTATCCAACACGGTGACTAGCATTGTCACCGTAATCGCGCCAATTAAAAGGCAGTTAGGAAAACCGCCGATAGGAATGAGGATACCGAGGATACCGCGCCATGGGAGAGGAAGCCGGGAGAAAGGAGGAGAAAAGGGCCGGGGAGGGAGGAAGCGTAGCCGAAGAGGACGAGGTTGGAGGAAGGAGAGACGTAGTCTGGTGCCGAGAGAGTGTCAGGTCTCGTTCCCACCGTCTCCCTCTCCCTCTCTCTCGCGTCCTCTCAACTCTCATCGAGCGTCGCCCTAACGACGCCGCACGGACATAGCCACGGTAGCGATCCTTCTTTGAAGGGACGAGGTGATTGCCTCCTCTTTCCGATCACGGATCGCTCGTAAAAGCACGATACTAGATCGAGACCTCGAATCTTCCCTTCTGTATCCTCCGAACCCACCCGCCCGTCCTTCTGCCCACCTCCTCGCCTTCTCACGAGAGAGAGAGGGAGAGAGATGTGATGCGTCCAGTCCTCCTGTGTCGAGGACATTACGACACACGTTCAAAATGGTAATCTCTACCGGCCGCGTCCTTGAGACGCGCATCATGGTTCCATAGAGGCGGCGACCGGGGCGGAGGGAGAGCGAGAGGGATGGGAACTGTCAGGCGGAAGTCGCTCGCGGGAAGTGAGACCATTTCTTGACAGTTTACCGGAGGAGCGGCGAGACACGCCACTAGGGAGAACTGAGAATCGACTGCCTTCTGTGGCCGCTGTAATGGTCCCGCGGGATGTACATGAGATCCTCTTCTCTATGTACATCGCCGCTATCGAGGAGATCTAGTTGATGATGAGACCATACGCGACAACGGGCCTTCCATGTTGCGCCCCGACGTATTGGATCGCCCTGGAATTATTCAGCCGTTCGCCCCGCCATATCTTTCCCTCCCTCCCTCTCGCCCTCGCTCCTTTTTCCGCTGCTCCATCCGCCAATTCGAGCGCGCGCCCCTAGCAACGTTTAATTGCGACTCCATTGTCCCCGTCGAGGACGTGTCATCCCGCTGGTGAGCATTCTTCCTTCCACTTCATCTCTTCCGCCGCCCCGACCGTTCGCCCTTTGCTCAACACGTGCGCCCAACCACCGCGACAATCCACATTTTCACGCGGCTGCGAGGGAAAAATTGCGCTGATCGTCGACACGGCCAACACCTCCTTACACTCTTTTAGCCTTTATATACAGAGAGCTTGCGTTGCGCGAGCAAGACCCCATGAAACTCGTAGGACCTCTGGGAATAGTGTTCGGTACGCGAATGCTGCGTCGCCGGGAAAAGGAATTTGATTGCATGGCCAGAGAGAGAAGGTGGTATTTATGTGTAAATCTCGGATGAATTTCAGGTCTACCGGACGGCGATCCCCAAGTCAAGGTGGAGAAAGTACGTTACTCGACGGGGGAGACCGTGCGCGGCAACTGCACCGTTCCTTCGGCTAATCCGCCGGCCAATGTGACGTGGACTGTCAATGGTGTACCGGTAGGTTGACGGATGTTCAAAGTTTGGCTGGATCGCGGCTGCGCTTGATAAGGCATCGCCATTCGCCCCACCAATCGATACCACACACACTCAAGCCACTGCCAGTCGCTTCATCCCCCGAGCGTAATTACGCTCGCTCGCTCACTCCTCCTCCTCCTCCGGCTCGATTTACCCGCCGACGCAGATCGGCCGTTACACGCCCGACGAATCACCCGATCATTAACATACTTTAATGCCAGCTGCGGTGAAATTCCGAATGAGCCCGAGGGAGCCCACTCTCTTTCTCTCTTTCCCTCTCTCGCGCGCGCTCTGTTGTTGCTATGATAATAGAGGAATAAATTTACATTTTTATTACGAAAATAACTGACCCTTTTATCCTCGGCAGAAATGGAAAATGCCAGAGGAAAGGGAGTGCGGGAGGGCCGGGCGGGTGATGCGCGCCGGGAACGCGGCCCGCTTGGGATTTTCGAGCGCGTTCCCGCAAATATCGCTTCTTCCAGTCCGGTTAACAATGCCGCGCTACATCATAAGAGCCGGACAGTTACCTTTGTACGCCGGCCGTTACAAATGTAGAGCGTTTAATTTGGTATGCATTTCCGTCTGCAGATTGCGGGGAAGAATGCACTTTTGTCATACGCCGTACCGCAACCGCCGCCGCCGGACTAAATCTCGGAGCGGCGGCGGCGGCGATGCTATCGCGATATGCGCGCATACGAGCCGCTGCTTCTCGCATGTTGGAAAATCCTTTTATTCAGCGTGGAAATGAAATTAGTTTGCGTCATGCACAATGAATTTTCGCCTAGGACGCCCGAGGAGAGCGCGCGCGGCCCGAATAAATTTACATATTTTTCGAGCGCGATGAAAGGGGATGCCCGGAGTATATTACCGTTAATCTCTTTCTTTCGGCGAGCCACTCGCAATTTCTTTGTCTATAAATTCTGATTAATTCTTTCGGCGACGCGCCCTGCCCAAGCTAAATCTTACTCGGAGCGATTCTCGCCCACGCTAAACGATAGGACGCTTGAGAGATGAGATAATTGGTTAAAATGCGCTGTATATTCGGAATAGTGGCAAATGCTCCGCTTGAAAGAGCGTCGAGAAGTGCAGTCGGCAACTTTACGACGCGGCGGAACGTAAAAATGCATTTAGTCCGATAAGATCTAAATGCAAAGCTCAAAGTTGTCCGGCGCTCGTAAAACCCGAGAGCCCTTTGCTTAAGATGTCTCTCTTGCCTATCAGTTTATCTCTCAATCTCTCTCTTATTACCGTGACACGCTTGAGACGACCTGGCCCAAGGGCAGGAAAACGTTTAGTGCTCTCTTATCGTCGAATATTTCAGTCATTCTCAGCCCGCGCTTTTTAATGCTCGGAACCTGCGCTTGACAAGTTTTAAAACTTCTTGACAGTTTTACGAGCCCTGTGCTTCGGTTACTGAGGCGGATTCTATTACAAAGTCCGGTAAATACGTGTGTTCCGTCCAATGGAAAATGAATCCATATCGAACTGGTACAGAGAGAGAGGGGGAGGGAAGAGTAGCTTGGGAGGAATAAAGTTGCGGGAAAAACTTGATTTAACGAATATTCCTAGCAGAAGTGGCAATCTATTTGGTATTATTTGGGTTATCTGTGTTGTGAGAAGATCGAGAGAGAAGTGGGACTCGATGACGTATAGTTAAGTGGTGTTCCTAGTAAGCTTAATTCCTCTCGGAAAGGGAGCAGGTGGATCCAGTTGAAGCATCGGCTTGCTTTCCATAACGCTCGAATAATAGCACTCACTTAATCCGGAATTCTCACCCGCGGCGCGGCGCCGGTTAGTAATCCCCCGGCTTTTACTAGTAGGCTAAAAATCCGACAGCCACTGGATGTATGTATGCACGTAGCAGCCGAATACGTGCGAAACATTTACGAGCGGGCGAACTATAGTGTAGGCGTAACCGCACATAAGCAAGTGGCAGGAAGTAGTAAGAGTAAGGATACCGACGGCCCTTGCTCCCGCTCATCCCGTGTCCTTTTCCACCTCCTAACTATCGGCGTGCAAAGGCCAACACACTACGCTGAAGTAGCTCCTAATTAGTTCCTTACGAGCTGCTTCCTCACCCGCTAACTATCAGGTTTGTCATGAAAATGAGGATGACGTCGGCAACTTGAGATCACCCCGCCGACGGCGACGCCGTATACATGGAAGACGAGGGCCAATGTAATCTCACGATGCTAAAGTTCCTACTTCCCTATTAGGGAGCGTAATGTTAATTGTAGGATAAAATGTAGACTGATAGATTAAAACCAGCATACCCCTCTGTGCTCCCAGGTGAACGCGAGCTTCATGATGAACGTGACGGATAGCAGCAAGCTCGGTGACAATCAACAGCTGATGACCATCGCGGGCCTGGACTTCGAGATAATATCCGACAACTTCAGCGACGGCAAGCTCCACGTCGTTTGCCACGCCAGTGTCTTTCACCTCTACAAGAAGCAGGCGGGAATCCACCTACTGGAGGAACGCCCGCGATTGGCCTCTGTATTGGGAACTCGCGAATCTTCCTATCCCGGTACGCAGATCGTTCGACCCCGACTTCTTGAGAACCCCACAACTTACGTGTGTTCCTTCAAGTTCTACCACACCACTGCAGAGCGTATAATGACAGAATCACTCACCGAACACCCAATAAACTGAAAATTTAAAATAGAGTAAGGCAGTTAGAAGGTAGGACATAATAACGATTAGGCTTCAATTGCTTGCAGGTAGCGCGGCAAAAGGCAGCATGGAGTGGTTCTACGCGAGCACCGCGTTGACGATGTTGCTGTGCAGCCTAAGATAACACCGATGAATCCGCGACTCGTCTTATGCATACGACAGTAACGGATTGAAGAGGGTAAATTGTTTGTAAGTTTTCGTAAATTATTAAATGCAGGGTCGGGCCAGGGCGGCAGGATCGGACGGTGGAGAAGTAGTGGGGTTGTTGGGAACGGGCGACCTTTCGTTGACACAGACACAACACACAGACACAGACACTGCCCCACAGACACGCATACCTACACACAAGTATCGAAGCATATGTTATTCGTGTAAATAGGATAAAGATTTAGTAAATTATCTACGTGTACGCGCGCGATGCGTGTTGACGCGGCGCGGCGCCACGTTCCTGCGGGGCGGTGCGATTCGTAATCCGAAGAGCGCGTCATCACTTGGTTAAACGCATTAGATCAGATCGATGATGTCTCGCGCCAGAAAAGGTATCCACCAACTTATTTGGAAAACCGTATACTGCGTTTTCTATCCTCTGACAATGATTTTGATACCTCCTCTGTAACATTGTAGCTGTGACAATGTATCCTGTCATGTTTATAGGTGAAGGCTGTTATCATTTATAAATGAAGTTTTATTTGAGGAACAAATAAATGGTTCACCTACGTTACTTTCAATCTTTCTAATTGGTAATAAAACACCCTCACACTTTATTCCTTCCTCCTGCGTTCTCGCACGCTTCCCTCTGCTCGAGGAAAGATGGTTTTAATAATGCATCCATCAGATATCTTATCCTAAATGGTCTCACACAATGGCTATATAATATAGAGCTTTCCCATCGCCGAATAGTATAATAGAAATGCCTCATTTCCACTCCATTCTCAATAAGAGTTACTTTACAAATGTAAAAACATCCGTTGCAACATTGCAACATTAAATAGGTTTACAAGCTTCTGTGGCAGAGAAAATCGAATTCATTGCCGATACGGCGAATAAATCAATTTCATACATCTCAGTATCTTATTCCCGACAATTGTGCGTATTCTTTACTTATCAGAACTTGAAATGACGCGTGCATTGCAACATTGCCTGTTAAATAGGTTTAAAAGCTCCTGTTGTCGAGAAAATCGAGTTTTTTGCCAATAGAGCGTATAAATATGTTTCATACGTCTCAGTGCGTTTCAGGCCTAGATTCATGAGTCAAGTCAAATTTCTGGTTAATGTGGTTCGTTCAATGTGTTTTATTGTGGATCAGGTGATGGGTATATCAATAAAATACAATGAATTTAATAACAATGACAGTGTAAAATGCTTGTAATGAAAAATGCATTTTATTATCCTTATTAAAATAATGTTGAGTTACTTATGCTCCTTCTTTTGCTTCCTTTTATATCTGATTCTGGAGCTTCATCTCCATGACATCTACGGTGGCGTCTCTGGCTTTGCTTTTCTCGAGTCCGAGCTGCTGGATCTTCTCCATTTGCTCTGTCACATATACTACTTTCCTGTTAAAGTAGTCTTTCGCATCTGCTACACTCTTCTCCGCATAATAACCAGTTCCAATATCAACGAGCACATTCTTTGTGTCAGCAAGCTTGCCAACGACATACATGGACCCAGTCAAGGGTACCATAACTTCGTTCCCTATGGATAGTCGATCATTTGTCGCAGTCACTAGGATTGTTGGATGTGATATGCACAAATTCTTGAGTTTAAAAGCATGAACTGTGCCAAAACTGAACATCTTGACAGCAATATAATGGTTGAGGTATGAATAAGTCTCTTATGGGAATGATGGACATATGTAGGGTAACGTAAATCAATGGCATTGAAAATGAGTGTATTGCCAAGTGAAGAGTTACAAAATGCGAGAAATTCTTCATGACATTACTCTACCATGATCACAACTAGCATAATCAAATAAATGCGTGTGTGCGAAAATGAATTGCAAAACGTATCGCACACCCTAACCTTTAAGAAACGAGGAAAGTCGGAGTGGCACAAGAATCTTATAGAAAAGCATGGAATTACGAACCTTGCGCACCAGGCGTGACTTTGTCAAGACACGATCCGGACTCTTGAAACCTGCTCTGTGCAATTTTTAAGGTCTGCAGAGATTCTTGAAAGACATTGAGCTCCTGATCGAGCTGCTGCTTGAGGACGGTCAATTGTTGGAGATTGAGCGTTGTCAAGTCGATCTGTGCCATGTGCGGCGCCTCGGTCATCGAGATTTCGGACATTTTGCCTTTTATTTCTCCGGGAATGCCGATCTCACTTGCTTTCAGACACGCTCCACTCGAGACCGTACACCACTTCCACAATATAACCAAACACGGTCAACAGAATCTTCCGGCCGGGCCGCCGGGAGAACCAATATGCCTCCGACGATCTACGAGAGGGTGCGCAACCATCCAATAATACCTGGCCTCGCCATCTGGTGGCCGTAAAACTTCACCCTTCGACCACCTGTGTCACTTTACCGCGTGAGCTCTCTACCCTCTTTTACCGGCAGCGTAAACGTAAACACCAATCTCACTCAAACTGCGTCATAATTACTAACTATGTTATTGTAGACGTAATGGTTCCTGTGGACTAGTAACAAGTGCTGGATGAATGAAAGGCAAAAGAGTCCATTTAGAATGACCGCATTAGATCGTTTTATTGTAGCAGCATTTGCATACACATTCCATGCCTAGATACATTTCCGCACTAGTATGCAATGACGCACATCACTACACATATGCAACTACCATCTTATGCCAATGGTAAACGAGACGATTTCTACTCCGTGTAACTGCGCTACATCGGGACGGCGTTCGGCCGTGCTATCCTTAGGGTGTTAATATTAGAGCTGCTAGTATCTAGATTTAACCTGTTAACAACCAACGAAATATCTTTGTCTCTCAAAAATGAGAGAATTAGCGCACCGGAACTCAAGACTTGGCGCGGGAAATGCAAAAGTTGTTCGCACAAGCTTCTTTTGAAAGAATGGAATGAGAATGGCCATGAAAGAAAAAGCTTTGGAGATTCAAGCATTTAAGCGACGATTCGCCTGTTGCATGAAACACAGCATCCGCCACTCTTTTCTTCTCTTCTAGTCTTAATTACTACCCAGCAATGACTTGTGACTGATGAGACCTTTGCTTGTCGTTCTTGCTATACTTGTTCTTTTAAGAGTTACAACTCTAACGAGTGATCGACGCCCAGAACTGGCGCGCAGCATTTGCTGCATTTGATTGTAATATACATTTTAGCCAGAGTTATGCTCCCCGTCTAAAGAGCGCGTGACGAGCAGCGAATGCGCGCGGCCGCGGCCGACAATGCCAAACTAAAGGTAGAAAATCTGAAAAAGTTTCGATATCGTACAAAAAGTGGAGCGGTGGTGTATCGTCTGGCGGTCTGGGTCACTTACTGGGACTGGTGGAGTAAAGATTGTCGTGCGAGAGTGCGCGCAAACAGTATTGTCGAAAATTTCATCGCAATGGAATATGCCTCACTACCTTCATTGATCCCACATGGATGATCCAAGTACATTCGAAAGCACGAATTTAGATAAGAGGAATATTAAACTATTCTGATCCGCGGGTCCCGTCAGGATCCTCGAATGTTGCTCGCGTTTATCGCTCGGCACGAGTATTAGGCCAAATTGGAATGGAATCCTGGTTGGGTTCAGCGTATCTTGAGGAATACTCGATGCCCGCAGAACGATGCAACATTCGCGCGGACTATTTGGAGGATTGCCGACACCGCGAACCAACATCAATTCGCAGCGCGGCCGGTACGCTCTAAGGGCATGATTTGCTTTGAGGTAGAGTGTGAGTGATGAAGAGAAAGACAGAGGATGGATCGCATATAGGGAAACATCGAGTTGGGTCAATCGTTATCAAGGCGTCTCACATAAACTTACCCTGCTATGGCCAAGTTGGTCTGGCGGCCTCGATTTCTCTACGTCTTTCGCAGTCAGACACGTACATACATACATAGGTCTAGAGGTTCATTTTCGTGTTCTCTAGCGGTTGCGGTTAGAGTATAGACGTTCTTCAGAGTTTTCGGAGAGGAAAGAAAGAAGAAACCTTTGGAAAGTAGGTAGTCCGTCTAAGCATTGGCTAGTCCTTGCGCGGGATCATCCTATCCTTCCCCTAAATGACTCGAGTGTCAGTCTACTTGGCTGCTAAATCTTGATTTACTTAGGTTCTAAGTATCCTCTCTCTATCAACCTTACTACACAGATATCTTTATATGTGTATGTGTATATATATATATATATTTAGATCTATGTCTGTGGTGCATTATGAACGAGTATCGAGGAGGAAGTTGGCGGTTTTTGTACAATCGGCCGGTGTTTGTGCAGTTGCGGAAAGAATCGGGCGCTCTCGAAGATCGATGCACATCGCCTCGGCTACATGTATGTCAATGTTCGTCGATCGCCTCGCACCATTCTCCCCTTCGCAGTTATCGTAATTATCGAAAATATGATCTACGCGCGCGTGCATACGTGGAGCATGGCAGCGCGAGCACGCGAGCACGCGAGGAATTGACAATTGCAGAAACACGTTGGACCGATCGAGTCCTTCCTCGATTCCCTAGCAGTGGGGCCTTTGTGCCTCTTGAACGGCCAACTCGCTGGGAATTGGGAAAGGACGCGGATATATGTTACAGACGGTTCCCTACGACCTAGTGGTCACCGGTGGTGCCATCGACTTAAGCAACACACACGCACACACACACACACACACACACACACACTCGACCAAGAGAGTGTGTCGTTTATTTACAATCTCGTATGCCTCTAAGACAGGAAAGGTACTCCGAAATTCTTGAGATTCCCTATATCTCCATCTAGTGCGATGCGCTGACCTTTGACGTTCGGCAGTGAATTCCGGAAGTTATTTGTCGTAACGAGCTGATCCCGACGAACTGATCTCAACCCGTTCACTCGGCGATAGAAAATGCTGATTGACCTTCGTCCATAAGTGGCGGCTACAGGGATACGCGAGTGAGTGCTAATAGAGCGAAAGTAAGGAAGCTCGCATAGGGGTAAGCGCAGGAGGCAGGAGATTCCGAAGGGACCAGACTGCCATGGGCTCAGGGACAGCCTAGCCCGCGGTCTCTCTCACCAGGAGCCTCCGCATCCCACCAGGAACATCTAACAAAATCAGTGCTCTTACTTGGCGAAGTCCGCGCGCGACCATCACCGAATGCACGTATAAGAATATAAAAAAGATTGAGCAACGGGCGCAGCGACGATGGACAAATACATAGAGAGCGGAGAGTGTGCGCTTAGCGTATCGGTGGACCAAATCATCCGAAATCAAACAAGCCTCGCGATCGTTCAACTATCGACGAAAGGCCACCTCTGGGAAAGTAGCCAAGTGCGCGAATTGTGCGAAGCCTCGCGCCCCTCCGCGATAGGCCAGCCAGTCCGGGGCAGTTTGCGGTTGGAGCTCTCGGCGCAGTCGGAAATTCGAGTTCTCGAAAGCGGAGTACTTTCCCAGACTGAACCGAGTATCGACCGGTTTCGTTGCTCGCGAAGCGGAGTCTCTATACTCGCTTCGAGCGCATCGCGCGTTAGACTAATTGAACCAAATTACTTATCATCCACGGTATTACAGGCTATTTCACTTTTTGTCTTTCGTGGCGAACTCTGCGTTCGTCAGTTTCGTAGATTTACAGGTCTAAGGGCTACATAGAATTTGGTGGCTTTCCTATAAAGAGCGATCTTGCCTTTCGAAGCCTTCCTAGAAATATACATTATATATATTGTATGTATAGAGGGTTGGAGGTGATGACGCGAAATAGATAACGTTTAACGCTATTATTCTGGCGGCATTTGTCATTATTATCCTGCGAGACTCATAGCCAGCTAAGCTAAGTGTACAGTTCTATTCCTAAATACGAGTTGTCTCACCGGGAACGTGTATTCACAGATATACAATATATACATCGACACGCAGTACCTAAGCATTCTGAAAGCGCGCGGTCTACCTCGCCGTACAGAAAGCTCGAGGCGCCTAAGCCCCCTAACCGCGTCGAAAGCACAAACCTCCCGCAAGTTATTCTTCCAGGTGATCTTCAGTGCGACGAATAACTCGGAACGGTTTCTTACGTCATGTGGAGATCGCCCTTGAGGATTCTGGTGAAGGTTTTCTTAAACTGCTGATTAGCGAGAGCGTAGCAAAAGGGGTTCATAGGGCTATTAGCGTAGCATAGGAAGTAGGAGAACATGAAGAGGTGCTCGTTCATGCAGGGCGGGTTCGCACAGAAGCCCTCGACGAGGGCGAGGATGTGGTAAGGTGTCCAGCAGGCTACAAACGCACCGAGAATAAACGATATAGTCCTGAGGGCTTTGCGTGCCCGATTCTCCGTCCGTGACTTCTGCCGGCTGACCGCGAGGTCCTTCTTCTGCGTCCTAACTTTCAACCGCTTGCCAATCGTCTTGACGAAGTCCTTCCTCGATCCTCTCTCCTCCCCGTCGCCCGCCTCCCTCTTGCTCGATTGTCCTTTGGTCTCTCTATCTTGCACCGTTGTTCCAGTGACGGTGGCCTGGGCACTGCTCGAGGATGAGTTCTGCGGTGGGTTGTTGCTGGGCTTGTTGGCCTGGTCGGAGAAACGGTCGGTGGTGCTGTTGGAGGACTCGGCTGTTGCGGTGGCGGCGGTGGCGGCGGCGGCGCTAACGACTGTGGTGACCGGCTGAGGTTTCGTGTCCTCCGCCTTGACGGTGACCTCGGTGTGCACCTTGCTCACCGTCGGCGAAGTCTGGGAGGCGGCGTGCGACTGCTGGGTGATAAAGACGCGGGGCGGGTGGGTCTGGCTCGAGGCGTTCGACATGATCGGCGCCCTCGGCCTCGCCCCCTGTGCTCCACTCGATTGCTGATTACCCGCGGCCTGCTGGGCGGCTGCCCTCATCAGCGCCGCTTGCAGGAGGCTGGTGTTCGCCGCGGAGGTCGCGCTCCCGAGAATCGGCGAGGACGGCGTGGTCGAGAGAGGATTGGCCAGACTGCAGGAGAAGGAGGAGGGTGGGCTCTCGTAAGAGGGACTCGGCAGAATTACCGAACTCTCGTCCATGTATCGGAGGTCCGCGCTGTCCAGCCCCGTCAGGATATCGTAGGTAGCCTGACCGTGGGACGAGATGATAAGTGACTTGGGTCGCTCGCTCAAGGAGGAGGTCGACGGACTCCCCGCGACCGGCGGACTACTCTGAAACTGCGAGGGCGGCGGAATTATGTTCTGATTGCCGTTGCTGATCAAGTGCTTGATCTGACTCGACGGCGTCGTCTCCGTGGACGCGTCCACTTGTTGATAGTGGCCGGCGGCGTACGACCTCACCGAGAGCTCGGGCGTCAGTGTCGGGCTGCTCGTCTTCTCGAGGTCCCCCGGATTCTCCGTGTCGAGGAGGCTCAACTCGTGAATCTTTGGCAGTGTTTGAGTCCTCTGCGTGGTCGTGCTAACCTCGCAAGTGGACGTCGTCGGCATGGACCTCTTCTGCACGGGAGTGTTCACCTCGACTTTAACAGGAACGATACCGTTTAAGCGACCGTTCGTCGCGAACACTTGCAGCGCGCCCGACTGCGCGACCAAACCCGCCAGAGAGGACTTTTTCCGCGAGTTACTCTGTTGCGCGGGCGCCGCGGTGCTCTCGTCGTCCGAGTCGAACGCGGGACTACTCGAACGCTCCGATTTCTCGGCTTCAGTCGGCGCAGTCCCGCCGGAAGTCCCTTTGTCCCCAGTATTATCCAACGCGCCCGCTGTCGTCGTCTTGGCGGATGGTTTCTGGCCCTCGGCAGCCCCCGCAGTCTCATCCACAGGGGTCCCGGTGACCTTCGGCTTGTCCTGACTGAGCAGAGTGCTCTGCGTGTTGGACATGCCGATGCCAGCGGCGCGGCCGGCCATTCCCGACATCGCACCAGCGCTCAGCGCCACCATCGACTGCATCTTCCGCTGCTTGGCCTCGCTCTTCTTCTGCATGTCGTACGCCGTCTTGTAGATGCCGCCGTAGAGGATGAAGAGGACGATGAGGGTGGTCCAGTAGTAGGCGATTATGAGGGCCGTATTGAAGACCGGATCCTTGAGGAACTGAACGGTACACTGGCCGGGATTGAGGTCCCGGTAGCCGATGAAGTGCTCCCAGCCGAAGATGCTTATGAAGAAGAGGAGGGCCGGGATGATCCAGGTGATGGTCACCATCCAGATCACCCGGTTCTTGGTGCGCCAGCTGCGGTACTGCGCTGCTCTCTTCACCGAGCAGAAGCGATCGATGGTGATCAGGAGGACCGTGTACTGGGATACCAGGCATACCGTGTAGTCCACCGACAGCCATAGATCGCAGAGCAAAGGGCCGAGATTCCAGTAGCCCATCAGCACGTAAACCGTGTAGAATGGCATCGAGACCGCTCCTATGTGAAAACGGCATCACGATTAATTAGGTCGCTCTCTCTCTCGGAGGGAAGATGCGTGACGGGAATATAGGCCCCTCGGGAGTTGGCTACTCCAAGACTCGTATATTCTTTAATGTACTACCGACGGGCCTCCGATAAGATTTGAAAGGAGCCGCGGTGATTTAAAAGCGGATGTACGAGTACGGTGCTTTAGTTTCAGTAGCTTTTAACTTTGTGCACGCTACAGGAATATGATAGTGAATGGCAGTTCAGCATGCTTTTTTGGAACGTGGCACATAATAGCGGCCTATTCTTTTTCTCTCCCCCCTTATCCCCCTGCCCCCTCTACCTCTCCCCCCGCGCCCCTCTCACTTGGCCGAGGTACATACATTTTGCATTTCTCGTAGCAGCATTCCGTCGATTTTAATATCAGCTGAAATTTACAATTGCTTACTCGTCAGAATGACCTGGAATCCCGGACGACGGCAGCGGGTAGCGGCCGATATTTTAATCGGTCGCTATTAACGGCACATCTATATTTTCTCAAAAGCGGAAATTTCGCTCTCCAGCGAGCGCTCAGCGGAGTGTTGCTGATAGTGGGAATATCGTGAAAATTGGGGGGCTGGAGGTCTTGTGGAACCTACCGATAAGCATGTCAGTGGCTGCTAATGATGCGATGAAGTAGTTGCTGGGCTGCCTGATAGCCCTATCTACGATGAACGCCAGGAGGACCAGGATGTTCCCGCCGACCGTGAGGAGGATGCATATCGCGAGGCAGAGGGCGATCAGTACCGTTTGCCAGAGCTCGAAAGGCGGCGAGTCCCGCACCAGCGATTCCTCTGCGCGATTGGAGCAACCATTATCATTAAATGCAAATATTTCTTGCTTTTGCGTCAAGGCGAAAGCGCATGAAAGAGAGAAAGAGATAGAGAGAGGGAAGGGGCATTGGTTTACCAAGGCTGGTCGAGGTCGCAGTGCTGGATAGCGAGGTATTGGTTGCATTGGTTGGGAACCAGTGCGGGTCATCGAGGTCGAGCCAGCTCCCATTCGGCTGAGTGCACTCCGCCGTCAAAATCTGGTTGTACACGTAACGGCAGCGTTTTTCCGGTTGTATCTTGAGGATCCTAAAAATGGAGGGCGTATAGTCTCACTGGCTCCCTTGATCCAGTTCTTTTATCAAGCGAGGGGCGCAAGCCGCCTCGCCTCCCGAGCGCGACAGCTTCGTCGCGTAAAAATAACTCGGGATTAAGTAACCTTTCACCCCTCTATATCTAAAGGAGAAGTGCGTCTACCACTGCGCCTTGCTCGTAACACACTATGTACTCCCCAGTCGGAATTTGATTAGTGAATGGAACTCGACATACAGATAGCTATACACGCGTCGCTTCCTCTTTTCTTAATAACAGTCCAATCGATTATCCGAACCACTTTAGCGTGAGTGGCGGAGTTGCGGTGCGAGAAACGCGAGAAACTCCCGGAAGTCGGAATCCGAGGCGAGATCGACGCATTCCGCACTGCTTGGCTAGATATAGTGGGTATAGTTGTTAGGTAGCTGGGGGAAGAAATGCGAGTGGCGTATTCGCCGATTCGAGCTGACAACATGGACGCCCCGAGTCTCTGTCGGACGTCGTTGCACCGGGAACTCGGGAGCGCCGAGTTCAAAGGCTGAATGCGCCGGGCGCACAATGAGCTTGAAATAAGCATGAATGGAACCACATGCACCCTCGGCTGCGCGGCCGTCCTCGCCGCCAGCCAAGGAACTAGCAGGCACACGCCTTAAAGAGGAGGCTGAAGCCGTTTTTAAATAATTCAGCCGCTCGATCGCGATCCCCCTCGGCCAAACTTTCCGCAAACTTCGCCACCGTGAATGCGGCAATTAACATCACTACTCCGACTATCAAGCGCTCAATGGCCCCGCTTGATTTTTCCGCCTTTTTGCCCCCCGCAACTCTCCTTCGTCGGCTAAATATTTCCCCGCTCCTTTTGTCGAGCGATCCGACCCCGGAACTCTAATCGATTCATCCACTCAACCAAGCCAAGTTAAACCAAGACGCAAAACTCGCTGGAGTATAACTGATAGGAGAACTCGTAAGGACGAGTGTCGCCGGCATTCACTGGTTCAATCAATACCGAAAGGCGAAAGCCTCGCGGACACGCGTCGCTCCGAGTGGTACGCCAGTGAGCCAGTCAAAGGAAATCTCGGGGAATTCGCAAACTCATTTCGCTTAGGGGAATATAGCGTTACACTTAATGTACCGCCGGTTCTCTTCCTTTGTAACGCAGCGCGCTTCGACTTCAACGCGAGGTTCTACCACTGAATTCGCCAGCATCGTCCGCTTACAGATTTAACCACGGGAGAAATTTCGACGCTGCCGAGAAGAGAGTGAAACAATAGTACGAGCACGGATTGAGTTGGTAAGGCGCTTGGCCGGGCTCCATTTCTCAAATGAAAACTTTAAGTGGCAGTGGGATGCGGCATTGCAAGCTTTAAAACTAATGGATAGCACTGTTTTAATGTTAGTACGACTGGATGTTGCAAATAGTGGGGAGAAGAGCGCGTAGAAAGAATAGAAAGATGAGGCCCATCGCCGCGGGCTCCTCGAGGGGGTAAATACTTGTCCCCCTTAAAGCGAGCTCTTCCCTTCAAACCGCGCCGCACTGTCAAATCATTCGTAAATACTTGTCCTCGTTCCGGCGGCGTCTCTCTGCGAAGTTAGCCGCGCGGTCGAGCGGTCCAGCGGCCGAGCGGCCGAGCTGCTCAAGAGAAACTGAGCCAACTGCCAGTAATTAAGTGAAATTTCGCCGGGAGCGCCGGCCCTGCCAGAGTACACCGCATTATAAAGTGCGGCTGCGGTAAATTGCGCACTTGAGAGATTAGCTTCCTTCCTAGCGGGCTTCTTATGAGATCAATGTGCAGCCGCGTCGGCGTCGCCTCAACTTTATTTCTTGGCGAGTCTTGAAGTGAAAAAGACTCGAGAGGAAGGAGAGCGCAAGGGAAATATTGACGGAGCCATGGACAAATGAAACTGGCCGCGGAGATGCGGCCACGGGATTCTCGGCAATGGAAAAAGGGCTGATTAGGATTGACGTCAGTGGTCCCAGTAGTCGGGCAAGCCGAGTGAAAAGCTGGCCAGCGGGGATTTTGGAGGAGGTTTGAAAGTTTGAAGGGAGTTTCGGAAATGTGCGTGATAGGAGAGTTGGCCTTCTTCTAGAAAGGCTGTCGGCTGTTGCGTTCCAAAGGCATTGTTTAAAGCAGAGTAGAGGGAGGGTAGGCTATGATGAAGATGAGAAGAATGCAGTGGGTGAACAAGAGGAGGGTGCTCGGCAGGTCGTCACGATCGGGGAAGAGAATCCCTTTTGTGTAATGAGTTGTAATGATCGCTCGCCAAGGTCACTCAGCCGTGATTCGAATTCCCGGCAAACAACCCTCGCCAGCAGCAACCCCCGAGACTCCCTACTTTCCATTTCTCTGCATTTCGATGGAGTGTGCCGCTTCAAGTGACTCGCTGTATCCTCGGTACTCCATCCTGCCCTCGAGTGCCCGTCCTCATTTATTTCTCGCGAGGATCCTCGCCGAAATTTCCTAGGAAAATGCGAAGCTTGCATTTCGCATTTGAAGAGCGATCCGCTTTCTGGATATCCGGGAGAATAGAGATCGCGGTGGTAGAGAGGGGGATGAGTGAAAGTGGCGTGGAAACGCGGGTTGGTTGGAATAAGGGAGAAAGGTGTCGTTGGAGGCTATAAAGATGCACTGCTAACCGCTTGAGCCAATACATCGACGGGAGAGAGTAGGTGTGCGTGGTAAGGGGGTGGCGAACACCGCCGAGGACATAAGCCCACTTGAGCAGGGGATCATCACCGTGGAACGGCATCATCATACGAGCCGATAGAGAGGGAGAGTATGCTCGTCGAATACGGCAACCAAGGATAAACGCGTGCCACCATCAACACAACTACACGTTACACGACAAGCCACACAATTTCACCATCAATTGGAATCGTTGAACCTGAAATATGTGGATGCAAATGCCAACCGATGCATAATATGCAACAGGCTATCACTCTGATTGGCACTAAGCGTCGATAATTTCCAGAGCGGGCCAGAAGGATCCTTGTAAACGGGGAATTTCGCGATAAATCCAAAGCGCTGCGGCAGAGACGAAATCGGACGCATATAGGCGGGTGGAGCAAGTTTTGTGGTATGAGAGAGGCAGAGATAAGTGGCGTGGAAGAAGCGTGGCTGGCACTAGATCGAATATCGAGTCTTCTCACGTGTTCGTTCTTCCGCGTAGGACAAGAAGCCCCGAGGGTAAGCCCGCTTTTATTTCTCAACTCGGTTGCCGAATGGAACTTTTCACCAAACTCCTTGCGCGCGCTCCTCCTAGTTACCGAGAGCGCAAAGCCCATACCTGCAGGCTTATATCGGGGTTACATGCATCACATTTCCGTCGCCGAGACGAATCCTCCCTCCAGCAGCTCTTTCCCTTCAAATCTCTGGATGACCTTTCGCAACCTGAGAAAGAGGCCGGCCCCCAAAAATCAAGTCGTCTCGCCCGGAGGATATTCTTCAGTTTTGTGCACCAACGGAATCTCGAATGTTAAAAATGTCCAATAAATTATAAGGCGATTCGGAGACATGTCGAAAATTGAACTTTGTTACACTGATAATACACCAGGCCTCTCCTAATAAGCGAACAATGCATCAGGACACCGGCCTCAACGAATGACCGCCACCGATCAAACCTAATAAAATCATCAATAAACACAATTCCCGAAAAAGCTTTGGTGGCACCTGGTGAAGTGGTGTTACCTGGACAGTGACACAGCAAGTGGTACTAAATCGCGGCCACTTAACCGGGTGTCCGGGTGTCCGGGTATCCATTGGGCGCCCGCGATGTTGGCGGCGTGACGGTGCAAGAGTAAGAAAAATGGATATATTATTCCGAACTAAAGGGGAATCAGGATGTCAGAGGGCGGAAGTGGTATGAGCGTCAGATGTCGGGCGTACTCTTCTCTCCCCGGGCGAGCTCCATCACTGTCGAGGCTTTCGGGCGGGGCCCTTTAATAGAGGCAGAGATCAAAATCGGATTTACACTTGAACGAACGAGAAGCATCTTCCATAAATATCGGCGGCGGAGTGAGAGTCTCTATTGAGGGAACGAGCGAAGTGGGCGCCCTTATGGGAAGCAGCTACTCGGAATGAGGCTGGTGGTCGCCAAACGCCGAGAGCAATCTCCCTCGCTTGGAGGGAATTGGCCGAACCCGTTTAATAACTCTGCCGGCGTGCGATCGCCCCCGGCGGCTCACGCGCGCCATAGAGGAGTCGGGGATGCCGGCGGATCATCGAGAAGATGCTCTTCCCAGTCATCCCACTACTCCCACTTAAGGAGATACGGAGATACCTGTGTCGGGGTGGAGATACCTCGAGCGCAAAGCACATTATGCGACCGCCAGCGTATGACAATACTTCGGGGGTTCACTCCCAGTGGAATTAATCCAAAGGAGAATCATCATCTGCTCCTAGTTCAACCGGAGAATAATCCTAGTTGAAGGAATGATAAAGTGGATGTTCCAGCCGCGTGGAAGAGAAATCGCGACAGGACTGTTGAGCCTGGCTGTATTGTCGAAACCATTCAAAGTCGATCTCGGCTTATCTTGGAATTGTCAAGCTCCCCAAGACTCAGCCGGATGAATCGGCCGCTGACATCCCGAGATATTTACTCTGAATAAAACCGAAACATCTCATGTTACATACAACTTATGTTCTGTGGGACGAGCTGCAGTTGCATAGACAAATTTAAATCACCACCTACACGTTTGCCCCCATCGAGTTAATGAAGAGGTCCTGGCAGAGAAATTAATACGCAATTAAACTGAACAGAATTCTAAATCCAGAGTATCTAGTAACTGTCGATTCCCCGGAGTAAGCGGCGACATACACACCCCTATTATTCTGGGCATTCTATTAGCGGGAAAGCAGCTCGCCGGTAATTGAGGGAAAGCCAGGTACGTTTCCGACAAGCAACATCGGCCTGTCATCGTAGAGATAAAGGGGCCTTTGCTTCCCCGGTACACGCATATGGGCATGGGGTACATAGCCACTATATTGCCAGAGTGCGTGTCAATTTCCAGCAATTACAGAACGCTCGGGGCTCCGGGCTCGATCCTCGCCTCCTTCCAAGTGAGAGACTTCTCTCTCTCCAATAGCCTCTAGCAGAATACTGAGGCAGCGACTTGCCGCCAAGGAAGTACGCGTTCCTTTCACGCCCAATCACGCGCGTTGAAAGACGATCTTAATGAGACGTGTTTTGGCGCCTAGAAAAGCTAACCTTGGTCGTAGCGTGATAACAATCGAGGAAGAAGACACTTGTTTGAGAGTATATGTATGTATTGATGGTTAATCGTTCGTGAGTTGACGAGGACCCAACTCATCGCAGTTAGCAATTTGGAGGATGCTGAAGTAAAGATCCTTCTAACCGCAGATTCGTTTGATTGTTGGAGGCGTCATTGTTCCGGGCAGGGGGCGGCACGCGGGAAAGCAGACTAGGGGACAAATGTCAAGTAAGGCCTGAATGGACAACGGTAATGAAAAGAGCCGAGGTATCTAGGAGGAAGGAGAGAATCGCGCGAGAGGCAGATATCCCGAGGGTTCGGATCCCCCCTGGCATTCCGCTTGTCATTATGCTTGGCTTCATTTCACGGCATCCTACGAATTTAGCCACGAGATGACACTCGAAGCAGATTTTGCGTGGACGTCTGGAGCAGCATAGCGAATCCCTTGGAGGAGTAGGGGCCGGCCTTTACCTTATTAGAAGCTCGGGATGACGTCGAAGCTCGCGTCGTAAGAAAGTGAAGAGTTCTCCCGAATGGGCCGAGAGACGACATCGTTTCTCCCATTAGCGTGGCTGTTGGAAAGCGCACCGGACAAACTTATCAAATAACGGGGACGCACGTGGCACGGCTCGCAGCCTCCTTTGTCGCGAAGGGAATTTGCCAAACAAGATGAGAATAGTTGGTAACTCGTACCAAGAAATATTCCCTCTCATATTTCCTGCTTTACGAGCTGGCACCAGTAAAAAGAGAGCATTTTCTCACACGTCTCGCCGTCCTTTTCCCTGTTTCCTCTTCCACTAGACATTTACCCTAAATCAAATATGATGTTAATGAAAGAGGAGCATCGGGTAACTCATCTTTTCTGGACATTAGCTCTCGCACACTTGACACGACTATTAGCTAGGCAGACTGCGCGAGAGATTGATTCGCCGAGGCCTGATCGTATCGGCCTACCACGAGATTCATCATTTTCGATGCGACCTTTAGGGCGACGGAGCTTCTAGGAGGGAAATTTCTTGGTGAGCATGATTTCGGCAGTGTTCACTCTCAAGAATGATTGATAAGACGGCTGGGCTTGTCGAGGGTGTTTGCCAATGCCAGAAGCATCTCGAGTCACTCGAGGCAAGTAATGTTCAATAGGGAAGCCGAGGGCCTAAAAAAAGTCGTGTACTCAAGAGAAATAATGGAGCGTCCACGATTTGTAAAACCTCTGTCCGGAGTCTGCTCAATCGAAACCTCAGGCCACCTTTTCGCCGATTAATTAATCATGGCGCGAGGTCCTCGAGCGAATCTACGGAAAACAATGGGGTTTCGGGAGGAAGGGCGTGTTCACTCGAGATAAGGTATGCGGTTAGAGTGGCGGTTAATTGGTTTAATGAAAAATGAGACCTGCTCCGACCAGTAACCCTCGTAACTCTCAAGAACTCCCCAACAGATCCCACTCGACTTTGTAAACAGCCGTTACACTTCTACCCTCAGTTTTAAATGCCCTTTTCAGTGGATCTGACGCCCTCGAGATGACCAGTGCTTTTACTCAATTCTAGCCCACTGGCACACAACCAACGTCGCCAGGATGTGGTACGTGTAATGGGCTACTGCCGCCGTACACTATTCTGCATAGGAAAATTCGCCGAGCTCAGCATCCACCTTCCCTGCTCAAATCTCCGGGCAATATGTGTGCCGGGGGGTTTCGTGCGCTTTACGAGGAAAACTGAGCGGGGCAATTATGTTGACCTCTACTGAGAGGTGGTAATAGAGTAATGGGATAGTTAGAACACGGTTAACAGCTAAATATTCATCCCGCTCAACTTTTACCGGGGAGATTGTGTTATCTCATTGGGATAATCGATCGTCTTTCGCAGGTCCTGTCAGCCCACGAAACTTGAGATTTTTACTGTTATGTTGGATGTAAAAAAAGCTGATGAACTAAATACGCGAGGGAGAGTGAACCGCGCGATAAACCTTCAATCGATATCAGAAAAGGGATCGACAGTCCCTCGCAGGGCCAGTGAAAGTGAACGTTCCTCCCATCGGCATTACACTTGAGTCTTTCGCGGAATATTTCTTGCGCCAAGGCAACGAATTTTCACGGGTACTTTAACAAATTGGCAGGAAAGCCGGAGATTCGATGGTTGAAATTAAATATCGCGTATATTCCGAACGAATCTCCCGAATGCATCCGAGCCGAGTTTACCCGGCGCGCGGAGGGAAGCAGCGGGAAGCAGCGGGAGTGTGTGGAGATTCAAAGCAATGCGGCGCACTTGGGCCGCACAACGATATACCTGCGTACAACAGAGCGGAGAATATACTTTTGCCGGGATTCTCTCTGGCTCGGTGGTCGGCGAGATGAAAATTCGAAAATCAATATCGTACCGTGTCATGACAATGCGCTCGACGCTAGGACGTTCGACGGACCGCTCACTTTTCATTCGGAGCACCACACCACACCGCCAACCCGCCGGAGCATTTCGGTTGCAATCCGTGCATCTGCGAAACTCCGCCGCAGCCATTGTCTACGTATAATGCTCTTCGGATGGAGGTTTCATTTTCAAGGGCTTTACCGCCAACCACGCACCAGCTAGATCTAATACCAGATATCAACCGCGATCTCGTCATTCCGCCCCACCGGAAGTCTTACCCTGAACGCGCGGAGCGTCGGGATCCACTGTCTGTCTTCCGTGAAATCGCAGAAGAGTTTGCCTTGCGTCTCGAGCGAGATGCAAGTGCGCTAGGAAAATAAAAAGGAAAAGACCGAGAAACTAAACACCTTTCGAGCAGTGGAAGACGCACGGGGACAAAGAGCGCACGGTGTTCTTTCCGATTACCAAAGGCCCCCGAGTCTCTGGAGCGAGTGAGAGCACCTGGACAAGAGACGCGACGTAATATGCGATATTACGTGTCGCCGAGTGCATTTACGAAACGAGTGCGATTCCTCGAGACAACATACCCACACACCACTCAGCAGCCTCGCACTCTGTGAATTTCAGATTGGCCGATCTCCATGCAGGAATATTGTGCGTGGCGCGAGGACGCGCGAGAACGCGGTAGGGTGAAAAAAATCGACGTCGAATGAATATTAATACAGTGGGCTCTGCGTCGACGGCGTTAAGGGGTACAATTGGAGAGAAAACTGTTATGCAAATAACTCTAACGTCCTCGTTTCACGAGGTACCCTGTGTGGTTTATACGTGTCGCACACGACAGTGGATATCGAGCTGTGTTCTCTCGAGCTGTGTGCCACGTTCTAGGAATCACGCTAAGTGTGCCAGCCTCATCGAAAAACCTCAGACCCATTTGACTATGCTCGCTAATACTGGGGGAAAAAACCCGGCTGAGGAAGCTAACACCCCCGGCTGCTCGAAGCATTATTTAATGGGCGGCTTTCATTATGACATGGACCACTCGGCACCTTCTGGGACCACCGGCGGCATGAGAAATCGATCGAGGACTCTGAGAGATTATTGAGATGAAAGGAGAAAGGCTCCCGCGAGCGGAGATATGAGCCATCGCTAGCCAAGGCTCCCCCATCCATTTAGAATCGGATATACCGAGGGATCGCCAAGAGGAGATAGCGGAGGACGATGATATCACAATTGAATAGGAATACTTAGATACCCCTGCTCACTTACTCTCTTGCAAATGAAGGATGATGGGGGTGGGGGTGGATGCGTTTACTGCTTCGCCATTGGAAAAAGACTTCGCTTAAGCCGAGGGACCTATATAATCGGATCATTATCCTTCTCCTGTCTACCCCACCCTCGGTACAAAGCCCTCTGATTCCCGGCGACGGATTCTCGTCAACGCACCCAACCAATACCTCCAAAAGTCTGATCCTGTTTTTCCTAGAGACCCGCTGACCGCGATGATTCAACTCTCCCTCGATCAAAGCCCCGGATTCGTACTCCCGCGGCCGTAAGTCCAAACAAATTCCCGAGGAGTGAGGGATCAGTGTGGCGACGGGCGGGCAGTGAGTTAATTTCCACGGAGCTACGATCCTTCTTGTGGTTTGGCCTATAAATTAATGGGCTTGAAATCAGATGGGGCGGGCGAGCGCTAGAACGAACGATGGCCATAAACCGATTGGACCATCGGTTTCCGGCGCGGGGGTAGATCAATTGCTAGGGCAAGGGTGTCACGAAAAATTCGAGCTTTTCACCGAGATTGCGTGGCCAAGGTGTTCGGTGGCGTTCGCGTGCCGATGTCGAGCTCTGATACCGATTTTTTTCTCTCCCTCCCCCCAGCCCCTAGACCGAATCCCTGCCGGCATATCTTATAGGGCGAACCTCCAGCGGCTAACAACACTCACCTACTCACCTACACACGCGTGGACCAGCCGCCCACGGGAATCGCGGATTAGCGTGGCCGCGTTAGGTCAAGGATGCAATTTCGTCCCAACTTGTTTCCATCGGCTTTTTATTCCGCGACGCTAATACCGATCGCCGCCGCTACCAGCTGGGAAACGTGCTCTCGTAATCGGAGAGTTAGTGGGAGAAGGTGGGACCTTTTGCCGAATGGAAGATTCGGAAGATATTTTGATTAGGCGAACATCTAATAAGGGGGGCGTTATGTGAAAAGATGCGAGTGTGTAGAGGAACTTGGTGTTTACCAGGGGATCCGGCTAATCCGGGAGAGGTGATTATCTCGTGAACGTGTGTCAGGTCTCTGTGTGTTAGACGGCTCGTTCTCAACTTAATTTTAATACCCGCCGCGTTACCGACGTAAACGGCTTAAGTAGATCGAGCCAAGACGTATCCCAGACACTTGCTCTCGTCGCGCTATATCAAGTTAATCCTGTCGTATATGGAAGCTGCATTTAGCAGAATAAACTAGTTCCCGCGCGTAATATACTCCGGCGCGGCGGCGGCACTGATACCATCCGTCGTACCATATCTATATAGATATAGGCGAAGATTATTTTGGTGCATAACCGATGAATCGTTCAATTGGAATCTGCGCGAGGCTAACTGGCAAACATTATTGATCTAATGCAGTGTAGTTGGAAGTAACTCGGTTCGCGGATATGCCAGACCAGCCGAACTAGTACCAGCGGTAATTCGGTTTCGACGCTGACAATGAGTGAGCCGCAACATCGCCAATCTCTTTACAAATGGCAACAATTTCGATGAGATAAAGCGTCGCTGCCAGCCGCTGATGGATCGGCACTGGTTGCCAGAACCACCAGCTACGCGAACCATTTATCCCTTTGTCTCTATCAGAATCAATTTACATGCAGAATCTCCAACCCCCCACCCTGCCAATACTGAGATATCTTATTTGAGGCGGGTGGGTAATCATAACGATTTTAGATGATTATCGGGCGGAAGGATATTCTTCTCAAGATAGAGGGGTGGTAGGGGTACTCACCAGTTTGTCATAAAAGCGGGGTCAATGGTGAAGATCGGTGCAGAGGTCCGATTAGTTTCGGTGCCATTGAGGCTGCTCTCCGTTCCGTTCACCTCCATTCCACCAAGCGGAGACCACCACCACCGGTGACAGTAACCTTCGAAGCCACTGACACCCTCACCCTAATACCCAGTCATCTTTCAAGCATTCTGAAAGCAATGTAACGAGTCGATAAGGCTCCGCTGCTGCTGCTGGTGGTGCTGCCGGCGTTGGCCCTTTCGGAATGGCCAGCTCTCCTACCTCGGCTTCCTAGAGCGGAGGCTTTCATGCAGGGTGCACATGCAGAGAGCAGAAAAGCAACACTGGTACAGGGGAAAGCAGTCGACAATGCTCTGACCCAGATTAACCATAGTCAATAGATGTATGCCAGTTCTAACTCGAATCGAGAGAAATCAACTACCTCCACATTTTCTCCGTCTACCTTTCGAGTGAGAGCTTGAGTGCTTCGGCACAATTCCTACTCGCTTTTAGCAACGATTAGTCGAAAAAATCGTGAAGCCCGGTAAATCCACCGATGGATTTCTGATTTCTTGTAAGATTATCAAAGTCAGAAGAGATAGAATGCAGAGGATCTTTCGTACAAGGGACTCAAGGAGGATGACGGTTTCGCGGTGCACACTACAAATCGGCGACTGCCGGCATGCGGCCCGCAGGGAATCCCTATAATTGGATCGGCGGGCGCAGCTTTCTACCACTGGCGAAACGATTAACTACCATTACGGCTGGCTGATAAGCAACAGAATTCACTCGCACTCAATTAATAGAACCACCGCGCCGCCAATGTTTACGTACTGGAGGAAGGAAATCTGATACGACAACGCGCTCTGGCGAAGCTGGACGTATTGCTCGAAATTGGCAAGCGAGAACGCGGTTAATTGGCCTCGTGATTTTTAATGCTTCCGGAACATGTTGAAGCGAGTTATTAGAATTTCGCTGGGTCTTTGGAGGCCGGGAGAGAGGACGCGTAGCAGTGAAGGAGTATAGGTGCGCCCGTGCGCCCGTGCGCGGCTCGTTGCGCACATTATTCTCTCTGACGCGGAAATAAGCTGCGAGTGTGCCCCGGCGAGGATCCCATTCCACTTATTTGCATGTATATTAGAGTGGGTTCTTTTGAAAAATTACGATATGAATTTCTCCAGCCCGCCACTTTTACTCCTTGGCTGCGCCAGCCGCTCTTTCACTCGGCTCACTTCTCGATCACTATGAAAGCATTACGGGCCTACGGGGGGGAATTTGCTGCCGATGAATCCGCGCTTTCCACTCGTCCGCATCAATACTTGATGCCGACATACCCGCGGACGTTCAAGCCGGCGACCGATCAAGTATTAACTGTTTGCCAAATGAGGCTTCCTCGTTACGCATGCATTTACCTGTTAATTTTAATAGTCGTTTCGCCTTCTCTCAAACTCAACCGGACACCGCGAAAAATCTCTAGCCCTGAATAATATTAGGAGGAACAGTGGGAGAGTGGGAGTGCGTTCGCCAGTCGAATGAAACTTGTGAAATGGATAACTTGGAGCGGAAATTCCTGCTCGGATTGAGAGGAGGCTCTGGAATAAGAGAAAGATTTCCTTTCTGTATCTCTACGAGAGCCCAATTAGCATGACCTATTACGTGGTCCATGAAAATCACTTCTCTCTCTCCCTCTCTCTCTCTCTCCAGCTCGGCTGGGATGCAGCAGTGGGTTGCACGGGTAGAATTCGTGAGCATTATGAGGGAGCTCCTCGAATTTCGCTCAACTGAAAGAAGCACTCGGCCTCCGACGACAAATGAAATTCCGCTCGGTCTCAAGTTGATTTGGATTAGCAGTGGAGTGGCATCGGGAGGCCCCGGCAGACACTAATTCATTCGTCCGCGAATAATTCCCCGACGGGACGAAAACGTTCGACTAGGTCTTGTTAATCCTGCCCTTGACATTTGCCCCTTTTCAGCTGGTACAGATTCTTTTATGCTTTTGTGCGCCGCCGCTGCGCCCTCATAAACGATATAACTCCTCATTGAAAGTCGGATGTCGAATCGCTCAAGGGCCGCGCGGGGGTAAATATTGGTAATTGACGTCATGCCGAGTATCTCCACGGGTAGAATGGTAGAATTCACTTTCTCGCGATTCGAAATCGCACAGTTTGCCCCTACGATATCTCATATATTCAGGCTGATAAGTTTCGATCGACAAGTGCGCGTCAGTAACAAGCTCCCGAGACGGATGACGGATAAGAGAGGAATACGCATGATTTTTCTAAGTCCAATACAGCTGACGCTCTGAAGGGATAGCGTGTCTTGGCACAGTGGCGATACGAGCGTCAATATACCTTGGTGACTTGGCCGCGGGAAGAAGTATCGCCGCTTTCAATTGAGCTCAACATTTTTCATCTCGATATCTCATGATTTCACTCGGAGAAATATCGGTTTATACCGAATATTAGACAGAAAATCAAATAACTCTCTTATTTTCTGTCTAATATTAATATTCTCATAAGAGAACTCTGACTTACTGCACTTTCTCCTCAGCATATTTATTGCAAATGAGACAAGTTCGGTTCTCTCCAATCGATGGCAAGATATTTCTTCAATTGTTGCTAAGAAACTTCACTTAGATGTAAAAATGTTTCTCGATAGAAGAGAGAATTGAGAAAGAAAGGCGGAGCGGACGCGTCGGAATGTTTCCTCTGCGAAATTGCATTGGTGCTTCATAGGGTTCGGTCGATGCCTGTCGAGCGGCTCTTTATTTACATCATTCCAAGAGGGTTGCAGACTGTGTGCCAGTCATCTCGGAATGCCGGGGCTCCGCCAGCGCAGAAAGGAGAAACGGCGTGTTGTCGCGCGTGTGCCCTTTGCTTCTGGCGTACACTACACTCGCCGTATGAAACGAACGGAGGTAAGATAATGAAAATGGAGCGACGGGATGTTGACCAGGTTGACCTACAGAATTGCGCTCGGTGAAGAGAGTAAGGCGCGACTTCTCACTCGCTGGCGTGTCGAGAATTTCGAGGCTGATGTGTACCTTGATAACTGGGAGCATCTCTTCTCTTTTTCCTCTTCCATGAGCAAGCATTTACACATACATTCTCATATGTATTTTTAATACCAATGAAAATAAAAGCGTACTAACGTTGAATGACTTTTGTAATAATACCGTTAATATTCATTGTAACTCCAGCTTTCTCTGTTCTTCTCTTCGCCCACCTGCATTATTAGACCGCTTTTCAACGCGACACAGGTAAATGATGAATTTCAATAACGTACTTCAATGTAGTGGGCGTCTACTTATTCTCGCAGTGAGAGAGAACGAGCTCTCGAAATAGCACGACGAGTTACCATTACCAATGCCTGCACAAAGTTGCGACAGTCTGTGCAAGTACGCAACACGAGTTCCACGGGAATTCGATGTAGGCTGGAACCACTGTTATAGTAGTCGAAGTTACAACCTAACAATGCTCACTGTTGACGCGAGAATCGAGTCGGCCCCGCACTCGAGATTCTAAAGGGCGGCAGAAACGAGAAGCCAGAGGAGGAGGCTGGAGGCCTGGCGTTCGAAATTGAGGCCTTGCATTAACAGCCGGACATTACGCGACCGATGGCAGGCGAGTGGCCTTTTTTATTTACTCCGAGGAAAGGAAGTTGCCGTTTCCAGGAGGTTGATTAAGTATCCTGCAGGCGCGGCGCGCCGGTGAAAGTCCCCGGGTGGAAGTAGGTCGATGTATATCCACCTAATTCCCGCGTAAATAGACTTTGCGTCGGCGAAAAATCACCGGGGGAACCTACCTCTTTTTCCTCGCGTCCGGTCAGCATGACGGCTTCCCGCTCTCCCTCTCATCCGATTCCACTTATCTCATTTACACTTCTCGAAAAAGTGGATGCGGGCTTTAAGTTATCATAGTAGACTCCTGTCTATTTTCGGGGAAGACCTCGTTTGCCGGGTGAGAGCTTTATTCCCTGGCTTGTCCCGAGGTGCCCTAGCTGGGCCGTTTTTCATTTTCGACGAGAATTTCGTTACTGTCCGGCGCCCTCCCGATGAGAAACTCATTGCGCAGAAGGAGTTTCGGAACTTTCCGAGTGCTTAGAGTAACCTCTTAAAGTAGCTTCATAAGGAAACGTTAATGAACGGGTGTCCCGGGTGGAAATAGTCCGGAAGATCCCTCCTGGAATCCCATTAATAGATTGCTTTTGATAAAGCGGCTCATTCGATTGCGACTAGTTTCACTAATTAATATGCATCTTCTTCGAGCGGAGAGCCGTCGACCTGGTCGGAGCGCGCACCCTCTGCCTTTTTTGCCGGACACATATAGGTCGTACGGAAATAGTAGCGAATGGCTTTGAGCGCTCTAGCGGAAAACAGGTGAAAATTAACCATTGATGCAGAAGCCCGCTGGATCCTATTATATTGCGCGCGGCATATAAACCAATATAGAACTCTCTTTCTATAAATCCAACTCATTTCGCGCTTAGTCGACTATGATAATGTCCTGGTCAGAATACTGCATTCTGCGAGTTCTCTGAGAAAAACTTGAGAATTCTTATTCTAAATAGAGATCCGCTCTTGAGTGAATAAACTGATGTAGCTCGGCTTGCGGAATGGCTCATTGTCGAAATATCAGAGCGAAGCGAACAAACCGCTATTTACGATAATATCCAACAAGTTTCGTTGACTCGCGTTGGTGGTCCATATCTCGGCTTGCCGCGTATTATTCGGCGAGCTGGCTTCGGCGAGCGCGAGAAGGAATATAATGTCGGCCGATACTTGACAAGTGCGCGCGGGGCTCGATATCGTATCGAAAAATATTAGCGGCGAAATTGTGTCATTGAATCGGAGTGGGTTGAGGATAATGATGCTAAAGTGGTGCGCGCCATCCCCGTATACTTGCAACCAACCCAGTTTCATTTGAGCTCTCGCTTCGCTTTATAAATTGCTCCGATCGCAACACACATCGGACCTTTTTGCCAGACTGTCGAAACCAATCGAAATAATTAGCCGTACAGTCGCGTACTGGCGTGCTCGAAGAATTAATAGCCAGTGATGGACGCTAACGTCGAATCGAGTGGGAGTTGATTCGGTATTGGCAATATTGCGCTCTCGCTAAATCGCGCGGGGCTTTGTTGTCTTGGATTTCCTATGATCCGTGAGGATCGATCCCGATACACGGACTGTCGTCGATCCTGGCAGTGTTATCCCTGATACTCCTGGATCGCGAATCGAGACGCAGGGTCACGCGCGCGCGGAGAACAGCTCCGGGCAGGGGCAACTGGCGCTCGCCAGAGATAGAGGGAATGGTCTGCTTCGCGCGTTACAATCAACATGGAATCGCGACGGATGTGTTACTGGCCGGCAATGGAAATCGAGCAAACACGATGATAGCTCTCGAATCCGGCCAAGTACGCTGAGTGCACCTGACTTTAATCCACCCGGGCGGCAGCGGGGGCATCGGCGTTTCTATGTCGGGGCTTCGCCAGCAATCACTGTGGTTTCTCGCAGGACAATATCCAGGCTTGGTTACCACGTGTCCACTCATAATTGCATCTATAATCTCGCCGCCGTTCCGTTAATGCAACCTTTGGCCACGCGGTTCGAGCTCATTATGATTATCCGCGGTATCCTTCCTACCGCTCTCCCCTTTGACATCGTCGACATCCCAGAATTCCTATCAACTCTCCATACCAGTCTTTAAATCGACAATTAGCCAACACCGCCGCGTCGTTAGGACAATGGGAACGATTATCAGTGTGCGAAGGAGAGAATGAAAAGATGATGGCAAGTGTGGCCAATAGAAAACATTGAAAGGCGCGGAGATAGCCTCGGTTTGATAGGGGAGGGGGGGCCGAACCTCCCGGGAGAAATGGCTCGATGCGATTATTGATGTGGTGGGTTGCTCGGATAGCCGACTCGCCGCGGCGTAGGCCTCCTATATTAAATATCGTATTCGTATTCGTGGGACGTACTTCAACACAAATGGCTTATTTGGGTCAAGCTTCATAAAGAGTAATATTCAGTTGGACGCAGGAAATAATTCGGCCGGGATATATCGCGTGTACTAGAATCGCAGAAAGAGAGAATCCGACATTATTATTGGAGGCGAGGGCTGATGAATCTATTTTAGCGGGAACCCACTGTCAACTTGGCCGAATTCCGATGTGTATTAGTCGACGCAAGCAAACAGAAATTTGGGTTAGTCCAGTGTGCCGTGGCGCGTCGACTTGATTATTAGCGCTAAATTAGCGCGCAGCGTGCCTCCCTTTGTTCAGATGAGAAAGAGCCTTTCTGAAGCGTCCCTCTCCTCCTCCTCCACGAATGCTTTCGGCTTTATTAACTCTTTTCTTCGCCGCGGCGCGCGCCTGTCCCGCTCTTCTCGCCAAATGGCGCTCTCGCCGCCCTCCCCCGGTAAACAGTCCATTTTTCATAGACCCTCATTTGACTAATCCAGTATTAGTGATGATTTCGTTGGTCCTCTTGATCCGAGCATCGAGTAAGAGCCCGGTCAAACAATACTCTTGTAATTGAAGAACATATTCATCCCCACCTCGACAAAAAAGAGAGGAAATTCGTATCTCTCGAAGGACTCGACCGATTTCATTGATTCTTGGCTCATTCGATTCAGACAAATAAACGATGAAATACAAAATTCACAGATCAAAGTTGTGCATCGATCTAAAATCGCTATGTTCCCAGATAATATCTTCTCAGCTGTCGACATTATTACTTGGCGCGAAACTCTACTCAATCTCCTGATTGTTGCATGGAAACATGTTGTCAGGGACTTCCATTGGTGATACGCGTAAGGTCATTTAGAGCCAAAATGGTTCACTTAGCTGATTCGTGACTCCACGACCGTGACATTGTTGGCTCGTGCGCTCGGAGGCACGAATGGACCTTCGCACCACGCCTTCAATATGTCGAGAAACTTTCTAGACAGCTATTACCAAGTTGGCAGTTATCAGGAGCACAGAGAAGTATTGTTGCCGGACGGAATTTCTATGCCACCAGTGGATCAGGAGGTAAATGGCTAAGTTTATGCTCGGAATAACTAAGTTGATAAGCGCACGCTCGAGGCTCCGGCGGCACTGAAGACTCCGCGCGCGGCTGTTTACGTGACAATCTCAATGGAGGCTCCGACGCGACCCACTTCACGCTACATTTCGAGTAATTAACTGTTAATTAAATTTCAGCAGCCGAATGCTTAGCCATCAAGTTGCACGCAACGGCAGTCAACTCGAGTGGGATCGGGAAGCGGGCCCTCGCGGCCGCCACTTAAAAACCTACTTTTCCGCCGGATGAAATCTAATTAGCTTTGTTATTTCATGCGGCGCCACTCAACGCGGCTTAATGAGAGAGGTCTGCTTTAACGCGATTCCGGCATATTTACAACGCACGAAAGCGATGCGCGGCGCGAACCCTCCCCCTATCACACGATCCGTCGCTACTTGTCGCGTTATTTATCAGGGCTGAAAACTCCGGCGCATTCCACTGCCGCATGGCTAAACACGATATCACTGCGCCCTATAGGGTGCATTGGAACCGCGACGGAGGATTCGAGTGACTGGTGTGCTGGTGCCGATGTCGACAAAAGCCTGCCGATTTTGGCGAGCGGTTCTCACTCAACAGAGCCCAGAGAACACCGACTCGCGCTTCATATTGTGGCAATCGAGGGCCAACCTGATTTCCCTAGTGGAATCTCGAGGGTCCTTAAATCCAAGTCGACTTGGAAAGTCGGCCTGATGCTTGTTCCCCGGGACATTCGTGACGGTTTTCCTGTATCAGGCTAAACACGATTCACGCAGGGTGGCGTGTGCTTCGCGGGGCTCACGTGCTCCTTATCGGCTCTTTTGCGAAATGTGCTTGGTAGTGCTTGGCGATATATCGCGCCCTAATCGCAATTATTTCTCTTGACTTTCTCAACGGGTCCGACTGTGCGTTAAGTGGATTCGTCTGTGTCGCACCGCGCGCCGCTCCAACCCCTCCATCCCTCGCTCCTCCCGCTCCCGACGCGGCTCAATGCATTTGTCAACAACTATCGAGCTCCGTTACGTCTTTATTAACGTTCTGCTTGCTTCGCCGAGCTATCTCGTTATATTAGAGCCCCCGGTCACCACGTAAAGCCGGATATAACCACATTTACAGTACACCTCTTGCACCGACCGCTCCCACCCTTAACGGAGACCTTGGACAACTCCCGTTTCTCTTTCCGTTTTTCATCCCACTTTTAGGCAAACGATTATTACTCGGCTTAATATATATCGCACTTTAGCTTGAATACAATGACCACTTTATGCCTGTGAATTAGTAATCAGCGAGCCTAATGGTGCTTGTACTTTGCGTCGCGTCGCGGCGATGCGAGCATCTGTGCGCCAGTAGTATGAGCCCGTGCTAAGCCAGACAACGGCACAGCACGTGTTCGTGACACGTCACCCCAGACCCTGTGAATTATACAGGTTGAATAGTTCGACTTGACGAAATATCGTTTCCAATCTAACGCGAGTCCAAACTGAATTATTATTATTATTTTGAGTAAAATTGCAAAGTGTGAAGTACTCTGTTTCGAGGGCGGATTTAACTGTTTTTAGACTCGGATTAGAGGTTGTAGTGTTGGGTGCTCGCGAACTAGCCGTGACAGGATAATAGGATCGCGCGTTTGTCCGTAGACGAGGTACGAGTTAATCGATAATTATTGATCGTCCTTTGGGCGGCGAACGTAACGCGTGTAAACAGGAATCCTTTGAGAACCCCCACCGCTAAAGAATAGTCCTTGAATTCTCACCGGCTAATGTTCAGGCTTACACAACCCTGGCGTCTATTAAAGTTCTCTTATGAGACCCGAGAATCCCATCAACCCAATACCATCTCCAGAGTAGCCGTGCTTTTAGATATAATCCACAATCACACGAAGCTGATAAGTCTGTCGTGATATTGAATTGGAACTAAATACCGTGCGAGGCGTCGCGGACCAGCAGGACATTTGCCGCGCGTTGCAGTGGGCGCTTTCACTAAGCGGAAGAAGCCGACGCGCGCCGAGTAGATAAGGGAGAGTTAATTTGTTCATGCGCTAAAGCTAAAGAAATTTCGTGTAGAGAGTGTCGGGATCTCTTTGCGCGATCGACCCTCGCATTTGTTCCATGCTAGTAGTTTGTTCGATCGTAGGTCAGGGCCGTATCGGAGAGTGGAGACGGGGGATCTCGGGGCGCGCTCTCGCCCATCAATTCCTCTATAGCTCGTCACGTTAAACGCGGGAAAAATTTGTCCTTTTTCGCGGAGCGAGCAGTCGCTGGTGGTGTTGGTGGCGATGGTGGTGGACGTCAGCCGATGTCGCTCCATCGAGCGGAATAAACGGATCTGAGGTACGTTTACATCGCGGGGCCACCGGGTTTGCAGAATACCCGCATTTCCCGGGCCGCGGTGACCGATGCCAGCCTAAATCCTTCGACATTGTTTCCGCCTGGTACAAGCTGGCTTTTTTTCGAATTCAGTCCGGATTTGCGTTATTCCTCCGAGATGCTCAAGTCTGCCCGAGCGGAATCCTTTTGTGCCCGAGCCATTGTACAAGCTTTTTTACCCTGGTCCCTTCTAACTCCATTTGCATACTTCAGAATGCGATGACGGCCATTCAATCTACCAGCGCGCTAGAATTTCCTTTCTCCACCGAGTCCAAATCAATTCACTACTCCTTTTCCAACCGAGACATCCTTCCTCCTCGAAATAACAACCCAGCTATACTAGATAACTATTCACCATATACTCGAATGCGTGCAGCAAGTTAAAAATACCACTAGTATCTACTAGAACGAGCAACACTACATTCAATCAACCGCTCATAAATGGTAAGAAGATGCGTTTACCTTGCGAGGTGAAAATCCCGCGAGAGAAGGCCAGGAGAACTTGTAGGATTTCTCAGGGCTCCGGGCTCCAGTGGATAGGACCTATCAGGATTTCCACATCCATTTTCCGTGCTGGAGAGCGGAGTTCTTATTAAAGCAACATGAGTTGGAAGTCGACGAGGCGATGATCAAGGGTCCAGCCGATCAATGGGACGGGCGGCCACTCAGAGTTCCACGAATAGCAGCTGCCCCCTAGGCTCCAAGGTCCTTGTCGGCCGGCATCCACGCACAAATCAACTATCCAAAGGACTCGGCGGGACACTTGACTCGCTCGACTCGAGTGTTGGCAGCGGAAGGTTTGTCTTTAATCCGATCCTCTTGTTAGTTCTGGCCAATCTCTCGGCAATTGGACGCGGCGTTCCTTCCGGCAGCATGACAAGTCCGCTGTCCTTGAGATGCTCGAGCATCGAGGGCCGATCGAGGGAGAGCGAGAGCGGCGCGACTCATCTTAAACGGCCTCCAACTCCAAGTGGAACTGGTCGTTCGGTAGCACTGCTCTACTATCTCACTGATCGGCCGGGTTGGTTTGAGGCGATCCGGTGCTCGAGAGAGGAATCCCGGGGGAAATACGGTGCATGATGAAGGTTCGCGATGATGAGAATGTGGTATGAGCTCGGAACTGTTGTATACTGTTATTGGAGAGCGGCGCGGCAGGTGGCTGGTGGTTGGCGGTGCTCGGCGGTGGTCGCTCACCAAGGAGACGTCGGGCTGGAAGGGTGCTGGTGGACGGGAGTTCCGGTGGAGAAGCTGTGCGGCCTGTGCGCCGTTGCTCTCGGACACGCTTTCCAGGTGAATCGGCCGACGGGCACGCGACGAGGGTTGAAGTGAGCGCCGCGAACGTCACGACGCCGTGTATCGTCGGCAACCCCGTTCCAACGGACGCCTGCGCAACAGCACCGGGCACCCTTCCACGTAGACGTAGACTGTGTAGGGGGATGAATCGCTTCTCATGCCGTTATTATCAATTCACCTAGTTTTCTTCATAATCGCGGGCAACCTGCAGCGTCAGTCAATCCTGTGAATTAACAATGAGCCACTCGCTCGCGACAACGGCACACACGCGCCACTATCTCACCCTCTCAATCAGATGCTCAACTGCTGCTTTTCTCGCCGCTCTCTCGATATTCCTGCCCAATCTAGAGGAGAATCTTCCAACTCGAGCCCGCGACCTTTCAACACTAGAAATAACAGAGAGTTCTTTTGCAGCCCTCCTCTTTCTATTCTCGCCACTCTCGAGGCCGCTCTACTCGGAGGAGTAAGGGCCCGTGAAATTGACCGAGGGAAATTAATTTGGCGGGGTACGGGGCACGAGGGAGGGGGCGTTCGGTAGCTGCACGAAAGGGAGGGAGAGTACGAATTCGTAGGAGGGCCAGCAGCGCCGAGATAGAGCCGGGGGAGCGGACACTATACGACCAGTGCCGGAATGGGTTAGCACATGCAAAGCTAATATCAGAGCTTCAAATCTTCCCCTTTGACCAAGATGCACGATTGAGCACAGTCCAAAATTAACGCCGCGATAGAGAAGCTACGAGAGGGATACCCTGACGTCAGCAACTCCCAGACCAAGCGATGAGTCCACCTACTTTTTTACAAATATGCGATACTCTCCCACCCCCAACCCCCTGCCAGTCGAACTAGGCCAAAGCGATGCTCCAACATTTTCTCACCGATCGAGTAATTTCATTAATGCTTTTAAATATGCCTCGGCCTCGTGTCGCGCTGCCAGTGCCAGAAAGAGCGGGCGTTCCATGATTCGTGCTCTTGAAAAGCCTCTAATCTACTTTCGGCGAGCGCGGCTCCTTGCAGATTTCACGGAAGATAGCGCGCCGCGATAGCCGAACCTGACGAACGACACGGAGGAGATATGCCGCGAATTAAATGCCGGATTAGACTGGAGCCCGAGATACCCGCCGGCAAGGTCTTTTATCAGACGCTAATGTGTTTGCCGAGGATTCCTTGACACTCGAGGTGCATCTCTAATGGAACTTGGGAGTCCTGAGAACCCTCTGCCCTTTTCCAGACTCGCCGAGAAACCGGAAGTCCCGCAGGCTTCCCGATTCCCGGTTTAATAAAGTAGAGGCTCCCTGGATCAGGAATCGTCGGCGCAGTGCAAATATTTTATCTGCCAACTGCGATGGGAGATATGATTTCGGGAGTATATAAACACGATAGGTAATCCTCGAGAGACATACGGGCATGCCGGAGAGCGTTCGGCACAAAGTCTTGCCCCGAGCCAGGCTAATCACAGGATCCTCGCAATTTCCATCGCCGAGCCAATTTCTCGAGAACCTTAAAGAGCACAACTTTCAGGCGCAACAGTTAACTGCATCCCTCCAACTCCTCTCAGTCGTAGTACGCGACGAGCAGCTCGATCCGGGCGTATCGCGTCTCTCAACGTAGACGACGATAAGTAGGAAGGTGCTCGCGAGCAAACACTCGCCCACATAAAACTAATATCTTTCAGTCGAGTGTAATAAACGCAATCCGAGATTTCAGGGGGACTGCTGTTCAAAGCTGCGCGAACAAACAATAATACGTCGCATGGTGAGTGAAATGTGCGCTTGAAGGGAAGGTAATATCGGAGGGAATTTTGGGTAAAGGTCCGTGGGATGCGAAAGAAAGAAGAGGTGAAAGCGGCTCTCTTCCGAATGACGTCGCGCCGGTATGCCAGCCGACGACGCCGACGACGCCGACGTGGACGGACGGGTGACTCGACGGCCAGTGTGGTCAACGGTGCGCGCGAGCCAGGGCGACGCGACGCGACGCGACGCGGCCACGGGGAGCCGTAATGAAAAGAGGAAGGAGAAAGAAAGCGGAAATGGTCGGGTGGCTCATCATCCTCCGCCAATATTTACCCGCGCACATACACAAAGCGGAGACCGCCGGCCTAAAGAACGATCCCGCTCGTCAGGCCTGATAAAGATGCACGGAAGTCGCCCGAGAGTCGAGACAGACAGTAACACTTCTCCCTCGCATCGCCTCCGGAAATCCACCAAACCGCGCCCGCTATCGCGATATAACCGTCACCGGCCCTCCACGCGCCTCAATCAACCCTTCCCATTAATAATAGACCGGCCACCAGCCGCATTAGGGATCAGCTATATTCGCCGAGAAATTTCATGGCTAGCCCGCAGCGTTCGACCTCCATGACTCTAGTCCGCCGGGCAGAATCTCCACCGAGCCAGCGGGGCTTCGCTACCTGGGAAACACTGGCAAGGAAAAAGTTTCGCGGGCTTTTCTTTTCTTTTCTTTTCTCTTCTTTTGCCGTGAACCGTGAAAAGAGGGGCTTTGCATTGGCGGGCGCCATTTATCGCAGCAGGTGGTTGCGGATACAGGTGGAAGATGCACCGAGAGCGCGGAATCTCGAGTTCGGAAGCTCGATAGCAGCGCACCTGCTCAGCCAAGAGGGGAGTTTGTCTTATGGATTCTAATTTTGGCCTCGCGCGCTAGATGCCGGCCGGAGTAGCGGAGTTTGAGCGTTACGAGGGCGCAATTATACCCCGAAAGTTCGATTGCTCGGAAAACTCGGCTGATGGCTGCTGGTAGTGAGGTTCGTTAGCCGCATATTTACAGCCTCTGGAAATTGTGCTTTTCGATCAATACACTGTCTTTGCGGCTTCCAAGGGTGCGTGCGCTAGCCAATCGCTTACACGCAGTTCCTATATGTATGCAATCTTCTCATTCCGGCAAACTTTCCCCAGGCCTTTAAATCATATTGGAGCCAGGGAGGTTTGATACAGCCACTAAAGTGAGGAGACGCATACGCGCATCAGCGCTAAATTGCGAGCGCGTCAGCGGCCGAGGGAGGAGAACAGGTTGGCACCCGAAAGCCCTGATGGAATGAGAGGGAAATATGCGGAAAAACTTTGTAACGTCGTTACCGTGCAGAGGCGCTCGAGCGCGTCGGACAAGTGGATGGACAGGCCGCGGCCGCGGCCGGAGCCGTGAATGCAGTTTTGCCTGGTGCGGCTTTTGTTTCGCAGAAAAAGGGATGAATGCCGCGCGCTGAAAGTATTAATCGAGCAGCAGCATGCAATCCTCGAGTTATCCTCGTCCGCGAGAGAGGACGAGTGACACTTGTGGAAAGCGAAATCGCCCGTTGAAGGAATTCCCCCTATATAACGGTCAATGTTGCTGAATAAATCCCGACACGTAGAGCATGTGGGTATTTTGTCCTCTAGGAAGCGAAGAGCGCGCGTTGCTTGGAAAGGATGGTGAGTCGCTGGGGATTACGGTTGGCACCGGGAGAGAACGAACCTCTCAAACGCCTCTGCAATCAAATTACCGAGCATCCGCCGTCGATGTTGGCCGGGTGCGGGCGCGGGGCCGAGGGGGCAGCGACTACGGAGGTAGTGAACCGAATGCCGGCGGACGCAGTTTGCGATGGCTTCGGGGTAAAACACGTCTTCGGTGTCCTGACTGAATTAGACTACGGCCCAAGCTAAATACTCTATTTTTCTTCCCACCGCTTCATCTCCCTCCTGTACTTCCTGCCCCCTTCCCACCCCCTTTCCCACCCTCTGATTGCTCCACGCCCCGGCAGCATCCATTTTGAGACGCGCGACTTTATTCGATTCCATCGATGGACAGGGCAATGCTCCGACTCTTAAAC